>CM066033.1:889234560-890545895 GCA_033557465.1 Ichthyophis bannanicus | reverse complement strand
CAAACATTCCCCCAGTCTGCCGGGGTCCAGACAGATCATCCCAGTAGGCCAGAAACCCACCCTGGGGAAATGCTTGTGTGTGCCCACCCAGTTTCACACATCCAACCTATCACCAGGAGGACAGAGAGCCATCACAGTGGGCTTGCTGTCATCCCCGTGATATTGGATCATGTGTGCTGTCACGAGTTGCAAACATTCCCCCAGGTCTGCAGGGGTCCAGACAGATCATCCAGTAGCCGATAGAACGCCAACCTGGGGGAAATGCTTGTGGGGTGTGCCCCACCCAGTTTTCACAATCCACCCTATCACCAGGAGGACAGAGAGGACCCCAGCACAGTGGGCTTGCTGTCATTCCCTGTGATATTGGTCAGTGTGCTGTCAGAGTTGCAAACATTCTCCCAGTCTGCAGGGGTCCAGACAGGTCATCCCAGTAGGCCAGAACCCACCCTGGGAAATGCTTGTCTGTGCCCACCCAGTTTCACACATCCACCCTATCACCAGGAGGACAGAGAGCCCATCACAGTGGGCTTGCTGTCATCCCTGTGATATTGGACAGGGTGCTGTCAGAGTTGCAAACATTCCCCCAGTCTGCAGGGTCCAGACAGATCATCCCAGTAGGCCAGAACCCACCCTGGGGAAATGCTTGTGTGTGCCCACCCAGTTTCACACATCTACCCTATCACCAGGAGGACAGAGAGCCCATCACAGTGGGCTTGCTGTCATCCCTGTGATATTGGACCGTGTGCTGTCAGAGTTGCAAACATTCCCCAGTCTGCAGGGGTCCAGACAGATCATCCCAGTAGGCTAGAACCCACCCTGGGGAAATGCTTGTGTGTGCCCACCCAGTTTCACACATCCACCCTAATCACCAGGAGGACAGAGAGCCCATCACAGTGGGCTTGCTGTCATCCCTGTGATATTGGACAGTGTGCTGTCAGAGTTGCAAACATTCTCACAGTCTGCAGGGGTCCAGACAGATCATCCCAGTAGGCCAGAACCCACCCTGGGGAAATGCTTGTGTGTGCCCACCCAGTATCACACATCCACCCTATCACCAGGAGGACAGAGAGCCCATCACAGTGGGCTTGCTGTCATCCCTGTGATATTGGTCCGTGTGCTGTCAGAGTTGCAAAACATTCCCCCAGTCTGCAGGGGTCCAGACAGATCATCCCAGTAGGCCAGAACCCACCCTGGGGAAATGCTTGTGTGTGCCCACCCAGTTTCACACATCCACCCTATCACCAGGAGGACAGAGAGCCCATCACAGTGGGCTTGCTGTCATCCCTGTGATATTGGACAGTGTGCTGTCAGAGTTGCAAACATTCCCCAGTCTGCAGGGGTCCAGACAGATCATCCCAGTAGGCTAGAACCCACCCTGGGGAAATGCTTGTGTGTGCCCACCCAGTTTCACACATCCACCCTATCACCAGGAGGACAGAGAGCCATCACAGTGGGCTTGCTGTCATCCCTGTGATATTGGTCAGTGTGCTGTCAGAGTTGCAAACATTCTCACAGTCTGCAGGGGTCCAGACAGATCATCCCAGTAGGCCAGAACCCACCCTGGGGAAATGCTTGTGTGTGCCCACCCAGTTTCACACATCCACCTATCACCAGGAGGACAGAGAGCCCATCACAGTGGGCTTGCTGTCTTCCCTGTGATATTGGACAGTGTGCTGTCAGAGTTGCAAACATTCTCACAGTCTGCAGGGGTCCAGACAGATCATCCCAGTAGGCCAGAACCCACCCTGGGGAAATGCTTGTGTGTGCCCACCCAGTATCACACATCCACCCTATCACCAGGAGGACAGAGAGCCCATCACAGTGGGCTTGCTGTCATCCCTGTGATATTGGTCAGTGTGCTGTCAGAGTTGCAAACATTCTCACAGTCTGCAGGGGTCCAGACAGATCATCCCAGTAGGCCAGAACCCACCCTGGGGAAATGCCTTGTGTGTGCCCACCCAGTTTCACACATCCACCCTATCACCAGGAGGACAGAGAGCCCATCACAGTGGGCTTGCTGTCATCCCTGTGATATTGGACAGTGTGCTGTCAGAGTTGCAAACATTCCCCCAGTCTGCAGGGGTCCAGACAGATCATCCCAGTAGGCCAGAACCCACCCTGGGGAAATGCTTGTGTGTGCCCACCCAGTTTCACACATCTACCCTATCACCAGGAGGACAGAGAGCCCATCACAGTGGGCTTGCTGTCATCGCTGTGCTTATGGACAGTGTGCTGTCAGAGTTGCAAACATTCCCCCAGTCTGCAGGGGTCCAGACAGATCATCCCAGTAGGCTAGAAACCCACCCTGGGGAAATGCTTGTGTGTGCCCACCCAGTTTCACACATCCACCCTATCACCAGGAGGACAGAGAGCCCATCACAGTGGGCTTGCTGTCATCCCTGTGATATTGGTCAGTGTGCTGTCAGAGTTGCAAACATTCTCACAGTCTGCAGGGGTCCAGACAGATCATCCCAGTAGGCCAGAACCCACCCTGGGGAAATGCTTGTGTGTGCCCACCCAGTTTCACACATCCACCCTATCACCAGGAGGACAGAGAGCCCATCACAGTGGGCTTGCTGTCATCCCTGTGATATTGGACAGTGTGCTGTCAGAGTTGCAAACATTCCCCCAGTCTGCAGGGGTCCAGACAGATCATCCCAGTAGGCTAGAACCCACCCTGGGGAAATGCTTGTGTGTGCCCACCCAGTTTCACACATCCACCCTATCACCAGGAGGACAGAGAGCCCATCACAGTGGGCTTGCTGTCATCCCTGTGATATTGGACAGTGTGCTGTCAGAGTTGCAAACATTCTCACAGTCTGCAGGGGTCCAGACAGATCATCCCAGTAGGCCAGAACCCACCCTGGGGAAATGCTTGTGTGTGCCCACCCAGTTTCACACATCCACCCTATCACCAGGAGGACAGAGAGCCCATCACAGTGGGCTTGCTGTCATCCCTGTGATATTGGTCAGTGTGCTGTCAGAGTTGCAAACATTCTCACAGTCTGCAGGGGTCCAGACAGATCATCCCAGTAGGCCAGAACCCACCCTGGGGAAATGCTTGTGTGTGCCCACCCAGTTTCACACATCCACCCTATCACCAGGAGGACAGAGAGCCCATCACAGTGGGCTTGCTGTCATCCCTGTGATATTGGTCAGTGTGCTGTCAGAGTTGCAAACATTCTCACAGTCTGCAGGGGTCCAGACAGATCATCCCAGTAGGCCAGAACCCACCCTGGGGAAATGCTTGTGTGTGCCCACCCAGTTTCACACATCCACCCTATCACCAGGAGGACAGAGAGCCCATCACAGTGGGCTTGCTGTCATCCCTGTGATATTGGACAGTGTGCTGTCAGAGTTGCAAACATTCCCTCAGTCTGCAGGGGTCCAGACAGATCATCCCAGTAGGCTAGAACCCACCCTGGGGAAATGCTTGTGTGTGCCCACCCAGTTTCACACATCCACCCTATCACCAGGAGGACAGAGAGCCCATCACAGTGGGCTTGCTGTCATCCCTGTGATATTGGTCAGTGTGCTGTCAGAGTTGCAAACATTCTCACAGTCTGCAGGGGTCCAGACAGATCATCCCAGTAGGCCAGAACCCACCCTGGGGAAATGCTTGTGTGTGCCCACCCAGTTTCACACATCCACCCTATCACCAGGAGGACAGAGAGCCCATCACAGTGGGCTTGCTGTCATCCCTGTGATATTGGTCAGTGTGCTGTCAGAGTTGCAAACATTCTCACAGTCTGCAGGGGTCCAGACAGATCATCCCAGTAGGCCAGAACCCACCCTGGGGAAATGCTTGTGTGTGCCCACCCAGTTTCACACATCCACCCTATCACCAGGAGGACAGAGAGCCCATCACAGTGGGCTTGCTGTCATCCCTGTGATATTGGACAGTGTGCTGTCAGAGTTGCAAACATTCCCCCAGTCTGCAGGGGTCCAGACAGATCATCCCAGTAGGCCAGAACCCACCCTGGGGAAATGCTTGTGTGTGCTTGGGCAGGTTAAGACATACACCCTATCCCCTGGAGTCCAGGAGGGCCATCCCTGTGGCCCATCTGGCACCATGGGGATATGGTTGTGTGTTACCTAACAGTTTGCGTTTTGCTCCCTATCCCCTGGAGTCCAGGAGGGCCATCCCTGTGGCCCATCTGGCACCATGGGGATATGGTTGTGTGTTACCTAACAGTTTGCGTTTTGCTCCCTATCCCCTGGAGTCCAGGAGGGCCATCCCTGTGGCCCATCTGGCACCATGGGGATATGGTTGTGTGTTACCTAACAGTTTGCGTTTTGCTCCCTATCCCCTGGAGTCCAGGAGGGCCATCCCTGTGGCCCATCTGGCACCATGGGGATATGGTTGTGTGTTACCTAACAGTTTGCGTTTTGCTCCCTATCCCCTGGAGTCCAGGAGGGCCATCCCTGTGGCCCATCTGGCACCATGGGGATATGGTTGTGTGTTACCTAACAGTTTGCGTTTTGCTCCCTATCCCCTGGAGTCCAGGAGGGCCATCCCTGTGGCCCATCTGGCACCATGGGGATATGGTTGTGTGTTACCTAACAGTTTGCGTTTTGCTCCCTATCCCCTGGAGTCCAGGAGGGCCATCCCTGTGGCCCATCTGGCACCATGGGGATATGGTTGTGTGTTACCTAACAGTTTGCGTTTTGCTCCCTATCCCCTGGAGTCCAGGAGGGCCATCCCTGTGGCCCATCTGGCACCATGGGGATATGGTTGTGTGTTACCTAACAGTTTGCGTTTTGCTCCCTATCCCCTGGAGTCCAGGAGGGCCATCCCTGTGGCCCATCTGCCACCATGGGGATATGGTTGTGTGTGCCTAACAGGTAATATGCATTCTCCCTATCCCCAGGAGTCCTGTGAGCTGCACAATGGGTCCTGTTAGTCACCCTTTTGCTAAGGTGTATGCAGCTGATGATCTGTGGTAGGACACCCAACCCACAGGGGGCCAGATCAACAATTGCTATGGTGGGTATGTCAGTAAGATAATGTGGTTGTTCATGGCAGGTAGTTTGCACCTACACCATAGTCTGTGCGGTGAACATCTCAGCACACATGTGTGTGATGTCTCCGGATGATATGCTAGCTGCAGAGGTTAATGTGTGTAACAGCACCCCATCCCCATGAGCCATTACATGTGTTAGCAAAACCCTGTAGCGGATCCATGTCCCCATACCGTCATGAAGATTCAGGTTTAACACCTTGCCACCTAATATAAATCCAAACCATCAGACACATGCACATCACTGATGGTGTATCAATGATACATGCAACTGTTGTGGCTGGAGAACACATACATAAACCCTCAAATTAGCACTGTTGCGAAGAGCCGTTATGTTGGTTTGGCCCCTGTCGATATTGCTGTCAGAAAACACCTGCTGTCAGCCTAGCTGAGCCAGGTCAAATGAACATAACAACATAACATAGCCCATAGAGGGACAATACCTACCCCCCCCCCACACATTATGCTGTCAGCAACTGTGTCCAACGTAGGTTGGACATAGCAACCAGGATCCCCATAAGACACACCTCACACAATGGAGCTAGTGGTGCAATCATAGATATCGTGGGCCCTGTCAAAGGTGAAAGGTAATGTTATTGGCCCCTGCCAAGGTCACTAGGGCCTCCCACACAATGTTTCAGCTAACTACACACCGCCCATGATTGGTGGCATATCAGGTTGCCATTGGGGGTGAGTAACAGGATGTCTACAGAGCATCTGAACATATATGTGTGGAACACAGCACATGCTGTGTAACTGTGACTAGCATGGACACCATCATGTTCCAACAAACTGTGGCATGTTGTGTCAAGGTCATGCAAGGGGGCGACAGGGTAGTTCAAGGATGTGCTGAGGGTGCCAAATACACCGGGTACAGGTGTCAGTGCACACATGTGCACAGACAAAGCAACAAATGCAGGTGGTACTGTGACCACAAAACTGTGCTATAGAAAAAAGGATGTAGGCCTGCCATGTGTGTCTAAATTGATGACAACACAGGATGCATGAAAACACTCCCCAGTGTAGAGTTTTGATCACATCAGAAGCAAACTGATGTGTATGTGTGTGGTGATGTTGCCTGTGCAAAATGTCTCCTCCAAGGTCAAGCAGTGGCACACATCGAACATGTCACTGTGGCTGTTCTGGCATGAAATCAGCTATTGTAGTGACACACGTGTGGCATTGTCTATCGTGATGTGTGTCTTATCACCTATATGCCACAATGTACACAAATGGACGTTTCACAAACACCCACACACGTGAACCATGACCAAAAAAGGTGCATGTCACGTTGTAGGACTCCCCCTGGTTGCCAATAGGCCATAATTAGATATGAATACGCAAGACACATTCCTAGTCTTCCCCTCACGCTCCATGTAAGCTTGCTCGAAGGCCCTTCCAGGCATGCCCCGTTTGGTCCGGCTGGTTTGCCCCACACCCAAAATATGTCACCCACTCCTATCTGGCACTCACACAGGATGCTATAGAAACATGTGGGGAACAGGAGGCCAGCCACAGTCCATCAGCACACGTGTAAAAACACACTAGCATTTACATATACGGTGCTGCCAGATGTTTGACCATGAGTTGTGTGTATCTGGAGACAGCATAGCTAAACCCCTGTCAGAGGTGTTCTGCCGGAACAGCAGCATCAGGAAGTCCCAACCCACCCATCCCCCCTTGTGGGGGGGGTGTCTCTCTCTGTCCGTGTCACGCTCCCACTATGTTTCTCATAGTTAGTCCCTGTGTAAGCTGTATACGTCACTGGAGAGAGACATGTTCGACAGGGGGGAGGGCAGCGCATTCACACCGTGGGATGCTGCCACACACCGTCACAAGGGATGCGGGTCAGCTGTGACACACATGCTCCCTTGCCACCAACATTATACACATGTCATGACATATGCCTGTTGCCCATGGGAATGCCTACTGACAGGTGATTAACTATGCTGTACATGACACACACACACACAGCAGTGTGCCAGGAGCAGTAAGACTCTGTGCACACTGATGGGGGGGGGGCAAAGTAGCAGAAGGTGACCAGTCACTAATGCCCCACCTTTTCCTTGCATATCCACAGATTGAGGATCTCCGGAAGAAGGGCAGGGAGCTGCGCCTCCACCATGGTACCTACCTCCAGCGCCTCCAGGGTGAGACCTCACAATAGGGTGATGTACAATAATCAGGAAGTCACGTATCTGTAACCAATGTTCCATTATCCCAGATGCCTGTGTGGTGCCTGCCTATGTACAAGTTCTATATGTGTGACAGACAAACGTGCTGATGACTGTTATGTTCCACAGATGGTGATGTCACTGAGGATGAGGCCACCACCTCTGCAAATCTGTTCAGGCGGACACCAACACCACATGATGCAGAGGTGGTGGTCCTGGACACGACAGACGAGGAGGTGGAGGAGGAGGAGGAGGAGGAGGAGGAGGTGGATGAGGTGCATGAGGAGGTGGTGGAGGCGCAAACACCTGGATCCCCGGCAGAAAGGACACCGGAGGGCCAGAATGGACATTGGGAAGGGTTGATTGGGGGGGAGCCAGCGTTGGGAGAGGGTGCAGGTGATGTGGAGGGGGGGGATGTTGTGGAGGGCTCAGGGGGGGAGGGTTTCCCAGAAGGGTTGTGGGAAAGTGACGTGGAGGACAGGGCATCACAGGCCACTGTGGCTTCCCCCCAGCCACAACAGTTGCCTCCACCATCCAGGGCCACACACAGGCCCTACGCAGATGCCACCACACAGACAACATTTACAATGTGTGTGTGGTGGCAGATGCGTGGAGCACCTGTCTGTGGCCGTGGATGGCATGGAGCAACGTCTACACCAGCTGTCTCACTCACAGCAGTGGCTGGCCACAGTGATTGAGAGGGTGGTTGCCGAGGTGGTACATCTTCCATGTCGGCAACCACCCCCTCAATGGCGTCACTGGCGTCAGTAATTGCGCCAGTGATGTCACTACATGTGCCCTGTGATGCCCTGTCCTCCATCACTGGGCATGCTGGGGGAGGGTGGGGCTCACGTGTGGGTTGTTTTTGTTGTGTGTGTGTATTATGTGCGGGTGGGCGTTTGAGGGGAGGGGAGGATGGGGGGGGGGAGGGTGATGGTATTTTCCCCCTTCCCACATTTGTACATAGTTTCCCAATGTTGTTTTTTATAAATAGTAAATATCATTTGGAAAGGAACTTGTAATGCTCATGTGTCTCACCTAGGCTAAGTGTGAGGATGTCAGCATGGGATATGTGTGGGGGCACATATGTTCCTGTTGGGTAAACATGGGTCTGAAAATGACATTGTCAACACATTAAGGTGTTCTACAAGCCCATGTGTGTAGGTGTATTCAACTAGGGTTCTGCATTAACTGTTGCAACGTAGCAGCTTTCCCACTGATGTACATGGCACAGGGATGGTCCTATGTGAAACAAAGATCTGCACATATTTGAGTCTCCAACATAGGCATGACACCCATTTATGCCTCTGACACAGGCATCCCTATGGTGGGGTGGGAGGCACGTGATTATTGATGTGGTCAAGGGCAAGGGTCACACATATGCCACCAATGTGTAGTATATGATGGATTGCACACGGTGATGAGTATGTCAAGTAAACCAGCCATTGACAACATAGTCCCCCTGTGACCACATGGATGTCTGTGCACACTGTGCCGCTGCAGCCCCAAGGCTGTGGCGAAACAGGGTGCACATGACACATTACATATGTGTGTAGCATGACAATTGTAGCTGCCTCTGGCAAAGTATATGTCACAGGGAACCTGTGTGTGGGTCATATAGTGCACCCAGCACTATATGACCTGGGTGCGGCTCATATAGGGTTCCCACCCCCAAACACCGAGATACACATGGGACAACATGGACACTCATTGTACACACACACTGTATGTATGGTAAGACAGCTGTTTATTGTTGCAGCTTTACCCTCAGATTTAGGTTACCATATAAACATGTATAGTTACATGTTGTTGTGTTACAAAGAAAAGGTTTAGCTGACAGACACACAACATATGATTAGCATATGTCATCTTTTCACATTTGACACATAACAAACACTCTGAAATATGTTTAACTGGATACATACGTTCTCCAACTGAGCATAGCAACATAGAGAAATATAGGATAGTATCAGGATTATGCATATATTACTCTACCGTTATTGGCGACGTGGTCGCCCACGCCTGACACGTCGGCCCCCCCCCCGTCTCCCCCGGCCATGACCCCCATCTGGAACCAGTGCTGGTGGTGGTGCAGGTGCACATCGTCGCAGAACCTCAAGTATGCCCTCAAGGGCCTCACATATACGAGGGACGGCCATGTTTTGTACAACGTCACGTAATTGCCGCTGCTCAGCACACACCTCCCTTGTGTTCTGCTCCACTGCATGGCGTATACGGTCCAGACTGCGTCTACTGCCTGTGCATGGGATACAGGGTGCTCTATTAGATACGTCTCCACTACTCGAGCGCCATACACAAACATGTCATGCACATCCCACACGATTGGTGATGTGATACGGCAGACAACATCACACAGATGGATAGGGGCAATATACCTCATGACCACAGTAGTAGATGTCAGACTAACCCAGAGGACACATCTCACGACGTAGATGTGGGATGCCATCACAACGATATACAGGCTGTGCAGACACACCCACATACTACTGTTGTGGCAACAGGATTGGCCAATGAGAGCTATCACATATCCATCGTGTTGGTGAGGTGCAGCATGCACTAGACACAAATATATCAGCTGGACACCAACAGTGATTAACACAGGACGGTTGACCTAATCCATCACAATTGGGGACACATGTGGAGGGATAAACACAATTACTGCCAAGGAACATTTGTTTGTAAATGAAGCTATGGGATGTTAGGTAAGCGCAGAGATAACACACCTTACCTGCACATGTGCCCCTCTGCTGCACATATGTGACAACCTGAGTGATACATATGCACCTTCACTGTTACACAGAGGAGGGTTACATAGCTGTATATATGCTCATTACTTTGGCAGACTATGGGTTAGCTGTCATCCTGCTGTTCACAAGACATTTGGGTGTCTGCAGAGAGGCAGGATGTTGGTTTGCCAATTTCAGTATCTATTTATGATGTCAGAACGTGCTGGCCCGTCATAAACATTCCTCTTATGTCTGCATCTGTGTGTATCAACCTGACCTTACACTATTCTACTGTGGGACACAATAACATCATTTACTGTACCCCGCAACCTTTTGTTCTCACACATCTCATAAATGTGAGCGTACCATGTAACATGTGTGTAGGTAATGTTGGGACAGCCACCACACATACACCAACTATAGACTACTGGTGTCTGTGGTGTGGTTGTGACAGTCTTTTGTCACACACCTTCAGCATTGCGATGTGATGATGCACCATAGGCCCTCAACTCCCCCATCATCATCTGCGGGAGAGGTGTATGTGCGTCTTCGGCTGGCATTGGTTGTTGGCTGCCTTCTATTTCTGCTTCCACCAGTGGTGTCCTGGTGTGCATGTGTGGCTCCAGGGACTCATCATCAGCAATTGTGCTGCCCCCTGAGACAGCAGCCTCTGCCTCCACCAGGCTCATTGGGGCTGTGATGTTGACCTCCACCTCCTCCACCACCGCCTCCTCCTCCTCCTCCTCCTCCTCCTCCTCCTCAGCACCCATTTCTCTGTAGTCACCTGCATTGGGAACAATCAAAGAGAGAGACACATATGTTTCAGGAATCCACATATGTATACGTGTGTGATACAGAAAATGGAGCAGCAGATAAACATGCACTAAATTACACCAGTAGTGTTTTCAGGGATCCAAGCCAGTTTACTGTGCACATGCTCAGACACTAATACATTTCAATATGGCTGAGCCCCGTACTCTGGCAAAAGAAAATACGTTTCTTGACATTTCCTCCATTCCAGGTATAGAGAAACATTTCATTGGTCCCGCTAACCTACCATTCCTCCCGTACCCCTTCTATTGGTCCCGTTACTGATATGATTATCCAAATATTTCTTTGGAATGGGCTCAGCACCTGCTTTGTCCCCCTCCTAGTCACAAGTACAATGGGCAGTTATTCAGCTTGTTACTTTAATACTTCCAAGGCCATTGAGCCAATTTGTGTGTGTAGGGTAGCAGGGCTCAGCAGCCTTTGTGTCAGCAGTTTCATTTAGATCCCTTACAGCTGCATTGTCTTATCAGTCGGCATTTAAACATATTTCTCCCATTATTGAAATTGTACTTGTCTAGGTTAATGCATTGCTTTTAATGATTTAAACGTCTACAGCAGCATATAGGGGGATGTGCAATTCCTATAGGCCTCTTCACAGACATCATTTACAGGGCAAGCTTGTTAGGCCTGTCAGCTTAGTTCAATTAGCATGGGGCATAGGCCATCGCCTACCACAAACACACAGACAGGATGGGTTGCCTCCATCCATGTGTGCGGCATGCCGGACACAGGACACACTCCCAGACGTGTTTGTCCGCACCATGTAGCTGAGTCTGGACCACATGTGTGTGCTGTGCCCATGCACAGATGGCAGGTTGCCCTTGTTCATGTTCATGGTCACATTGCACATGTTTGCCCATAGCATCCCATTCCTCAGCTGTGCAACAAATGTCCGCACATGCGTGTTCCTGCCCCCACCATCAAACCTGGTTTTGCAAAACACTACATGTGTGTGTGCGATTCTGAGTATGGTTCATATTTGTATGTCAGCTTATCTTATCATTGCTCCATGTGACTCGCAGTGACCCATTGTGTAGCGGATGGCAACTAGACAGCACCTTTGGCCCACTAAGCTGCACATGCAGCACTTTATTGATGTAATGTCATAGGAACATGCCTTGGAAATGACCAGCACAGTAATAGAGTGTATGGCAATCACAGGTGTGTTTGTAGGCTAGCGACTCGTGTCTGTGTGTGTGTGCTTCACAATCCCAGATTATTTTGAGGATGGGTTGAGGAGCTACGTTAGGATGTTGACCACAGACATGTCAACATAAGAGGTGATGTACGGATATATCACACACATGTTCCACCAGGATAGGGACATGATGAGGATTGGGTGACACATATGGGAGTATATGTGCATATGACTGTTCTGTATGAAATGTTGCGATTATACGGGACACACAAAAGAGCAGTTAGTGTACATACCTGCATGTGGATGTGCGGTATCAAGGGCCTCAGGCAGTCCACGAAGGTAGATGTCTCCCAATCGTGTTGCGAGTTCTTGTTCGAGGGGCGTGAGTGTGGGTATGAAGGGGCCTCCGCCACCTGTGCCCATAGCATGTTGTTTTTCAGCAACCATGTGCTGACGGACACCTCTCTTGATGTCTGAAAACCTTTTTTTGAGGCTTTCAATATCACGTGCAGGGCCCCCTACCTCAGACATTGCAGCACGCGCATCCTCCCACACGGCCATTCTGTTTGCCACAGTTGTGCGTGTGCTCATTCTGCCAAATAATACATCATAGTTGTCTATGACATATGACAGTAGTATATGGTTTTCCCTGTCACTGAACTTTACTGCTCTCTTCCTCTGTGTTGCAGGCAGAGGGATCCTTTTTCTTTTGGCTGTTTGGCTGTAATGTGACTGCTGTGGCACAGCAGATGGCCCTGCCTGTTCCTGCCTAGCCTGTGCAGTCTGTGCCATGGGTGACTCAGCACCAACTGGCTGGCCCACATCCTCCACCACCTCACCCTGACCCTCTCTGTCACTGTCCCTCTCCATCTCCCTCTTGGGCACAGGCTCCTCTCACCACACGCACACTCACCTACACACAGCAGGACAGAGCACACAAAACAAATAACAGGGACACTACACTACAGGACACAATACAGTACACTCTAACACAGGTGACCTGTCACGTAAATAAGCAAGGGGACAGGGATAATACACTGACCGTATGTTGTTATCCTCTCCCTCTCTCCTGTGCCGTACCCCTAACACAGCCTCTCTCCCTCAGACTCTGTCTAGCTCTCTCTATCTCTCCTTCCTCTGACTTACTCCCACCACAGCCTCAATCCCTATTGCACTCTGTACCTGTCTGTCTCACTCCTTCCTGTGGACTACCTCTAACCTAGGCTCTGTCTCTGGATGTCTCTCTATCTCTCTGTCTGTAGGTGAAACTCCTCTAACAACCCTCAACTTGTGCCACGTGTTCAGGCCTATTTATACTTTTTTTTCCCCTTTTGTTTCGGCACATGCGCATTTGTGCAGGCGTGGCGCTCTTGCGTCGCGCTCGTGCATCGCGCTCCTGCGGCGTGCGCGTGCCGGCTTACGCATGGGTGTCTGTACACGTGACCACCCACATGCGCTGAGAGACATTGTAGGACAACGCATGCGCATTACGGTGAGTGCCGCATGGGCGTCTGTGTCCGTTTTGCGCATGTGCGAGGCAATGCGCATGTAGGTGTCACCACGCACATGCCGACACCCATGCGTAGAGTCGCGCATGCGCGCGACACAAGATTGTCGTCTGCGAGCAATTGCGCATACGCATTGCCCGTCAAGGCAATGAAACAACATATATAAGTGAAGGAATACAGCTTGTCCACGTTGAGGGTTCTAGGCGGAGAAGAGTAGGAGTGTGTTTGCTGAGAGACAGGAAGGGAGTCTACACAGGTGTATGTGTAGATTGTTTTGGTGTTGTTTGTACTGGGGTATGTACAGTATTGTGTGTGTTTAGTCCTCTGTGGTGTGTAGTTTGTACATAGCTTAGATAGGTTTTTGTGTGTGACAGCTTTGTTTGGTTTAGTTTGCCGGGAGGAGTTTATGGCGCATATATATGTTTCTGCATGTGTCCTGTGTAGTGGGCAGATGCTGGGGTTGCCGGACAGGGGAGATGGTGTCGATGGGGCTGTGGAACAGGGCATGGGTATAGTCCCGCAGCAACTCAGACCTGCAGCTGTGGGGGTGGTCCGGCCAGGTGCTGTGCGTGCACGGCGCAGAAGGCGTGCCGAGGTGCAGGCTCGGCAGCCACGCCTCTACAGGCCCCGACCCCAGCTCCATGACATGCGAGAGGACCAGGTCATCTCCCTTTACCGACTGAGCACAAGGGCTATTAGGGGTCTCTATGAGGATCTAAGACCTGACCTCGAGCCCCTGACTGATCGGTCCCATGCAATACCAGGTTTAGTCAAGCTCCTTGCTGCCTTACATTTCTTTGCCTCCGGCTGTTTCCAGTCATCTGTGGCCGCAGTGGGTGGCATGAGCCGCCCCACCTTCTCACGATGTCTCCACCAAGTACTGCGTGCCATGGTCAGCCGGGTGGGGAATTACATAGCCATGCCCCACACTAGGCAACAATGGTGGACCCTGAACCAGGCCTTTGAGGCATTAGCCGGGATACCACACGTGATGGGAGCTATTGATTGCACACATGTTGCCCTGGTCCCGCCTAGAGACAGGGAGGTAGCGTACCGCAACCGCAAACACTACCATTCCCTGAATGTTCAGGTTGTATGTGATGCAGATCTGCATATTCTGAATGTGGTCCCTAGGTTTGCAGGGTCCACCCATGACTCCTATATCCTGCATCACTCGGCACTATTCACACAATTTGAGGAGGGGCGATATGCCGAATGTATATTGCTGGGTGAGTATGTCAGAATGTGTTATCTATGTATGTCTTTCTACATGTCTCTATGTGTAATCACAGATGCTGATGTATTATTTTGGAACACATGCACTTCACATATGATAGATGTTGTCCACAGGACTGGTGTCAGTATACATGATGACAGGTGTCTGTACGTCTACTAAGACCACAGACATTAACCGCAGATCATAATGCTCTTAACAGTATATGATCTTAACATGCACATGTTGTACATGTGCATACACCACAGTGGATATGTCAATGTTGTTGATGCTTCCCTCAGAGTGCATGTTGTTAGCATATGCACACATGGGATGGGGGGTGGGGGGGTTTTGTCCATCACATACTAATGTGATGATGGTTAATTGTTGCATAATGTTTCGAGGTCATTTAACATTTATTTTTTGGGCAATCCGTATAACTACACACGTGTCATGTGTGTTTTAGTTTCACACACGCACTCTGTGATGGAGTTGTCACCCAGGGGTCAATAGCTAACATGAGTAGGTGTATAATAATATCTCATGGATGATGTTGAGCTTTCCAGCAGGGAATGAGACGTGTGCATATCTCTGGCCATACATATTGGCTATGTCACAGCAGGCTTGTAACACTATATAGGGTTTACAGTATCTTTTGCCACTGTAGATGAGCGTAAGTTACTGTCAACTTGTCTGCCCATCCGCACTTAGCCTCACATTGTGGAGAGATTACAGTTATAGCAGGGGGACTAAGTGGGTACATACAGGGAGGTATTGGAACCAGCTACACAGGACAGTAATGTGGCTATGCATGTGTTTTGTGGGCATACTAATGAGGGGTACAGTGTGCATGTTGGACGACTGTACCTTCAAAGGGATGTGTACAGGATGGGGAATGTGCAGAGGATGGCAATTACAGGGATTAGCAAACAGCACTACACAGCATATGTTGGCTGACTAACAAATCTTGATATGCTGACCTTCATCAACAGGATGTATATAGGTGATATGTTTTTCATTCTTACATACCTCCATGGCATACATGGTGTATATGTGTGGCTCTCGCAAATGGCTGTGTGTTTTTTCTCGGTTAGTGATGAGACATACCCTTTGATTATGTGAGCATTGTAATGCTGTTGTGGTCTCACAGTTGTGGTGTTGCAGATGTGGACAGTAACTGCATTACCATACGCATGTTGCACACACACACACACACACACACACACACACACACACACACACACACAAGCTAAGGGTGTCTGTGGAACCTTTTTAATATTTGCTAGGTGTTTACAGGCTGCATAGGCCATGTGTTAAGTTTATGTCATCATATGTATATCTGTTAGAGCTGCACAGTTGTTGTGCTGTATATTAGTGTCATCATGTTTTGTGGTTTGTATCTCATGTCTACACAGCTGTGAGGAATGTTTCACATGGACCCCTGCATTTACATGCAACATTTCTTTCTGCAGGTGATGCAGGATATGGTTGTCGCCCCTGGCTGCTGACTCCTGTTCGTCAGCCACGGACACGTGCAGAGCAGAGGTACAATGAGGCCCATGCCTCCAGCCGCTCAGTCATAGAGCGCACCTTTGGCGTTTTGAAGAGTCGCTTCAGGTGTCTGGATAGGACAGGTGGGGCCTTACAATATAAGCCACGCAGTGTTGCAGAGATTATCATAGCCTGTTGCATCCTGCACAACATTGCTCTCAGGCACGATATCCCTGCAGAGATTAATGCGGATCTTGAGGAAGATCCAATGTGCCCCCCTGTACGTGCCAGTGGTGACACACGGGAGGGCTCAGCGGTCAGGCGGAGGCTGATTGCAGAGCTGTTCTCATGTATGTATTAATTATCTTACCACACGAATGTGCTATACAATGTGTGTAATGGTTATTGGGTTATGTTTTATGTACATATTGCATGTGTATGCAACACTGCATTAACAGTTGACTCTCAATGCGAACATCACATAAGTGCCTGGGTGTGGCACAAATAATGTGGGGAGTGCACAACAACAGTTGGTTGCAGATGATGTGTGGGTTTGTTGGTATCTCTGTGGGATGTTTGGCGGGTGACATTCCCAGTTAGTGTCGGTCTGTGATAGCAGCAGCTGTTGTCAGACCACAAGGTGCTTTTTTACATTATATGGCTGCCGCACAGTGTCAGACATATGTTGCGATGTTCACGTTGGGCGTTTACTCCCTGTTTGTGGACATTTGTCCATTGTGTTGCATTTACATCAGACACATTTGTGATGCTTTTGTTGGTATTAAGCTCCTGTGCGATGCCTATGTTTGAGTGCTCCTCATGTGTGTGGCAACATGTCACACAAAGCACAATAGACATAGTTAGTGCTAGTATGTGAGGATTGTATCAACAATGTGTGTGGTTTGTGGATGTCAACCGTGACGTGTGTCAAAATGTGTAGGTGAGCAGGTAGCCATGACATGGATATGTCTAGGGGGGGGGGGGGGGACCTGTGCACTGTCCAGAAAGGGAGTTTTACTACAACATTTGTACCTTGGTGAGTCTACCTTCACTGCAGTGATGGATATCTACACACATCGTGAGATGTATTAGGCAGAAACATCAAGGGGTGGTTTACAGTAGCCAGGTGGTGCACAGAATGGGGGTCTGTCTTGTGGTATAGCAGGTATTTCATGGATTAAATGGCGTATCTCGCTGATGCTGTGACAACATCTGCCATCATGCGTCTGATACAGGCTGTGTATGTGTGTAGGTCACGAGAACACAGACCATAGGAACAAATTTATTGCAGACACAAGCAAGCGAGGATTACATTGGCTTACATACACAGACTTAGGTGCCAGCTATTTATCAGAGTTGCACATGTAGGGTATGCATGTTTTGACGTGCTGACTAACACACATTGGGATGGCATGCAGCCCTCAGGGGTTTGTCACATGCAGACATGGGGTGGTGTTTTTTACAACATGTAGCACATTTTGAATGCTATTTGTGCATATCATCAGCACATAGCTGCCAATATTACAGAAGATATGAGATGTACAAACCAGGATATGTTTTTGATACGTGGATACATGAGGTGGAGGTGCATATTTCCAGTGCGTTTTGCCAATTGCCAGTGGGTTAACATACAACTTTGGGAGACCATTCAACAGGTAGAGGGGTCCTTTCTGCCAAACTGGTGCTACAAGGGGTATATTGCAATCTGGGAATGAGACAAAAGCCTGGTGTACGCATCCACCTCTATTGCTCTGTGCGTACAAGGACAGAGAGGTAAGGGAGGGGACAGGGACACTACACACACCTGTAGATCGCCTGCAACACCTCCATGATGCCTTTGACATGTATGAGATATGTACATTGTGATAGGGAGCAGTCTGTAATTGTGGGCTGTTGTGGGGTGTGACAGCTGATGACATGACGGTGCAATGTGTGATTCACAGCTATAACATTACATTTGTTTGCTTCTCTTATGTCTCCAAATGCAGAGGACATACTTTTTTCGGATGCTGTTGGGCTGGTGCATTGTCATGTGTCTGTACATCAGCAAATATGCATTTGGTATTGGTAGGTAGATGTACATAGACATTGTGTGTGCCTGCAGTAATTGTGTTTACTGATCTGTCATATTGCACAGATGATTTGGTTTCCTATTTGTTAGGTTTAGCCTCGGTAACCCATCTCTTGATGTTGTCACTCATATTCCCTTGTGTTTTGGTTCTGCATGTCCACTGCCACACTCTCAATGTGACATGTACAGCAGACCTGCATGTATGTGTAGGATGTTGTTTCCTGTAGTTTGCCTACACTTTCTCTGTCCCCAAGCAATGTACTATCAGACAACAACAGGGTATCTTTGCATGTTCACTGGGCCGTTATATGTACAGATATACACCTGTGCACATACAGGCCATGTGTTACAGATGGCAATTTTACATTTGCATACTGTTTGTGTGGCTGTTTCTCGGTTGCCTGTGTGATGACGCATTGCTCATACATCATACATTATCATGTGCTGTTATGGGTCTGTGCCCCTGGGTGTCTGTTGTGACTATGCTACCTCTTACATAGTGGCGTTTACGTTGTCAACATTAGGGTGATGTGTTGTGTGCATTGAGAGGACATGTGTATTGTGTTGTGATTAAGCACTGGTGTGTTTTTATTTCTTTTTCCAGATATGCACATAATCTGGCCAGTCATCAACAGTGGCTTGACATGCTGATTCTCCACCTTTTGTTGACATTGTCTCCCTTCAGGTGTACCTGATCTTGTTGTGTAGTGACTCAAGCGATTGGTGCGATACACCTGATGCACACACACGGTATGTCTATGTGTTTTCTTTTGGGATCATTACATCTGTCTTTAATTGGTGATGATTTGATGTTGTTGTGATGGTCATGTAACATTTCCTCTATGCTCACATGGACAGCTGCATATGGTGTGTAGCTGCAACACACCTGTGTGACTGGAGCATGGACATTAACATATCCATGTGACACCCATGTCTGTGTTGTGGAATAATGATGTTGGCCACAAGGTTATGTTTAATGTTGCTATCAGGTCATGTTTGCCTTTGTATCCCTTTCTTCAGCATATCCAAAGCTGTGACGTTATGACATTTTTGTTTATTTTCCAGGGTGTCTGACGATAACATACTTCCCCTCTCCTGACACAGGCCAGACGACAGACCAGACACATGTCTTACACTGCAACCGTTGTCAGCACCACCCACCTGTTTGAGGACAGACCACCATGCAAGTCTTTGCTATGACATTTTGCCATTGGATGTTTTACCTCTGAGAGTGCAACACATGACTGGGATGGACATTATTGATCTTTGACTACTGATTTCCCCATGACAGAGGTGTCGATGGCACTGCTGATGCAATTGTTTGGCAGGAAGTGCTCCTCATTGTAGGGGACACACATGCACTTTGAAGGACTGTGGTATATTGAACACAGACACTTGACTATGCATGGCCAGAGCTGCAAAAACAAATTTAACATGAGTTGTTGGATTGCAGATACAATTCTGACGTTTTACAATGATCCCCCCTTGTGCAGCAGCAACTGACATGGACATTGTAGGTGGTACATTTTGCCACAGTTGTTTTTTCGCTGTGTTTTGACCATGGCTGTAACATGGCACCAACGATATTCGCATGTTTTTCTTACAACACAAGCATACAGGCCATGTATTTGTAATGTAGCCAACGATGGGATGCTCCTATTGTCTACGTCCACCTATTTTCCACCTGGACATGATCCCTATTTTTACTCCACAATGCTTTCACGCACAACAACATCTTGGAATGATGTGTTCAGTGACCCAAGGGTGCTTACATGCATGTGTGTCATCACTATATCATGTTGCAATGTGGCTTGTGCTTGTGCAACTGACTGACTATGTTTCTGAGACACAACATGTGGACATATGGCTTCTGTGTGGATCCCTGTAATATGTTTGTCCATTATTTCCTTATTCATATGCTGCTTCTTGTGTTGGTTTACTGTGCATAAATGACAGTCAGCATGTCTGTACACACCTTGCATTTCCCATCCTCACGGTCATGATTATGGCTTGTGGTAGCGACACTCACATTGCCACATTATGTTTGGAGTGTGGCTGTGTGCCTGACCATAGGACTTCGTAACTTGAGCATTCCATGTATCCTGGTATATGTGACAAAGCACTGTTTCCCCAATACAACAGTGCATGTTGACCTTCTTGATGGTGTTATATGTGCATTTTTCTTCTGGTTGTTGGGTTGGTATTATGTCTGTGTTCATGTGCATGTGGTACCTGTTAGCAGATGCTTATTGTGATTTACATGATTGTTTGTGTCCACAGTGGTGTAGCGTGTAATGCAATATCAGGCATTGGGATGTCAGCGTCACCAATACTTTTATTGCATGTTTTTTGACATTCACAAACTTTGACCAAAATATCTTTTAGGAGTTAGTCTGACCCCTGTTTGGACATATGGATATTTCTGAGGGACAGATGAGGTGTGTTGGGTCCTCAGCATGCAGCATCTACTCTGTACATGCACTCATATGTGGGTGACACATTTGCGACATTCAGCAGCAAGGGGGGGCTGGGGGGGTCTGGTGTGAGGTGCAGAGCATGCACCTGATGCCCATTCTATCTGTTGTCGCTAATTTGGTGTCAAGCAAGTGACCTTTGTGTAGGAGGTGGCTTTGTGACATGCTAATGGTTTTGAGCGCTTTCCAAAGGGATGCCGTCAGCCCTCATATTATGATGGCACTGTATACACTATTTGTGATGTGCAAACCAAATAAAGTTATGTATTTAACCAACATTTGTCTCGTTTGCTGATTGCATTTCAGGTCTGTCACCATGATCAATGTGTGCCTTTGTATCTGTCATGGCTCCTTGTGAGGCCGGGAATCCATTTTCCTCCTGGCAATGTCACAGCATGTAGATGATGTTGTTGTTGTTGCTAGGTGATGGAGGGTTACATAACCTGTCGTAGGCCACATGGGGTGCTGGTGTGACTTGTTCACTGGTTGTTTGGGGTGCAAGCCATGTTTCACTTCACTATGTTAGTCCTCCGTTATTTGAGCATACATCCCCTTTATGTGTTCCTGTGCTGTTCATGTACATGGGGCACATGTGCTCACATCCTTGTACAGTGCCAGCTCTGTATGTGACAGCCACATGGCACATCACTGTGTATGAACGCTTGACATACACACCATCCCTTTGCGATATTTGTGCTAGAATGTGCTCATTGTCGTGTTTTTGGTATTGGCTACAGTCATGTGTTTGAACTCTGTTGTATGCATGTCTTTTCCACACATGTCATCTTTTTTTTTTTATTCCACTGGGCTAAGTGGACCATGAGGTACCACCAGGTTCCTCACCTCTACACACACCCTTCCCTTTCATCACTGTAGAAAACGGTGCATCCTGTGTGCTGCCTAGCCATGACATTTGTTTTGTTATAGCCGCCTCACACTTTAGGGTCTTTACATCCCATTGCATGTGGGCCTTCATTTTTGCTGTGATTCAGGTGGTTTGTGTGCTACACCTGATTGCATGTTGAGCTGTCTCGTGTTCTTATCCAGATTATTCACCTGATCCAGGGAGCATCCTCTGATACCCTTGTGCGTAATTATTTCCTTGTTTTGCATGCTGTAGTCAGTGCAGGACATGTCATTGTGTTTGTGCAGGTGTCGGTGTTGCAAAATACAGAGAGCAATTAGATCTGTACATGGGGGATCAGCATGTGCATTTGCTCCAGATTTGTTTTTTCTGTGGTTGTTTGACTTGACAGCCAGCAGGCGTTTTGTGTACTGGCATGCAGTTTTTGGTTAAGCAGCCTTTGCTGATGACCTCACATGGGCGGTGTTGCTTACCGGTTTAGCCATTGCCATTTGTGCTATTGGTCGTCGTTGTGCTTACTGTCTACTCTGTTGGGTTTGTATGCTTGTCCTGCATATGTGCTTTTCATTCGTGTGACAGTCATATGTGTGCACATCGGTGGCATGACCACATTGTACCATTACCTTAGTTGTGAGACACCCTTCCATCCATCCTTTCTCTGCCAGCTATGTGCCATCCTACCCTGATGTGCATGCTGCTGAACCACGTCGTGGACTACCACAAATTCGTGCATTGCATCTCAACCTGCTTGCCTCTCGTGTGTGTGCTCTGCCTAGCACTTCTACTCCACCATCATCCTGATATTTCACATATTCCTCTGTTTCTGCCTCCCCTGCTACACACATCTTCCCATCCTCTGTCACACACTGTCAGTATAGCATGTTACATTACCATCAATCTGTGCATGGATTTAGCTGCCGACGATATGTTTTTCACATTTTAGGGGTGTCACATGGCCTGCAGCTACTTACTGCAGCCCATCAACTTATGTCAGTCCTTCATTTACTTTGGTATTGTCTGTGGTCTCTGCTCTGTGCAGTGTTTGTGTTATGTGTGTGTTTGGCACATACCTCTGTTTGCATTCACATTGGGAGATGTAACTGTTATCAGCTAAGCCTTTTGATTTCACCTATACATCCTTAGCGCATCTTCTGGCACACCTTTGATTCAGACAGCTTATGGGGTGCCTACGATAGTGGCCTGGGAGTGGACAGCCTTTCAACAGGGCCTCTGGGGAACACTTACATTTCCCGTTTGCTGACAGCGTATGTTTGTGATGTTACGTGTGCTGCACCATGAAAGGTGCAATGATATATGGCACAAGGGTGTAGTTGTCTTACTATGCCAGGAATGCTTGCTGTGCACTTGCTCACAGAGAGGGGACATACCTCAGCCACCCTTATTCACTGGAAAGAGCAAACCAGGACCCCTGCAACATCATTGGTGTATTCACCAGTTTTCAGCATTCATGACATAGGGGTGTGTGTATTTTCAACAGACCATGGATGCCATGGAGCTGTGTTAGTCCGGGGATTTCAGTCTCCAGAGGTAATAGGGCAGTTTAATCGATGATATTGACTCTGCTTCCATGTTGATATGAGTCACCAGGTCCTGTCTACAGCCCCACCTTGGTATATAAATAAGGCCTGACCCAGGTCTGCCATTGCTGATTTCACAGCGACGGGCTGCAGGCAGGCCCAGGCAAAGGATTGCAATATGAGATTAACTCTGACACCCTGTTGATATCAGTAACCAGGGGCTGTCTGCAGTCCCTCACTGCTAAATCACGTATGCCAGACCTGTGTCAGCACACCTACTTATTTTTTCCATACGTTACAATGCACAGTGCTGCCAGCAGAAACAGTGCTGTGACCTTTCCCTGCCTCATAGGGCACCCTATATGCCGCACCCTCGGCCACTCTTTCAGCAACATTGTAGGGTGGCGTGGCAGACACTGCATTTAGAGATGTGTCCTCTGGGGTGACTTCAGGGGCACGTTATGTTACAGTGCTCTGAGAGTACATTTGCTAGAAAACGATTATTGCACACATATGCAATAACACCCTCCTGAGGCAATCTTACCCCTTACAGGTACTGCCTCTGCCAGACATGTTCATTTGCCATTGTGGGGGATTGCACCCCTGATCCCTGCACCATTGCACAGCGATTGTGTTTGTGTGCTTGCAAATCAGCACACCACCATATGCCTGTCCAACATTATTATGCCTCCACAACCATTGCCACACACCCTTATGACCAGTACCACAAACCCTTATGCCACCAAGTTTTCCTATGCCTCAGCCAGCTGTCTTCAGTGTACAAACCCCTGCTCCCTGCAGTATTGGTCATTGTTCATACCATCATGCTGTGGCTCAGTTCTTCTGCTTTCCCATCAATGCGCGACTTATGCCTCCCAGTATTCGTAGCCCTCCAAAACCATTCGTGCGACGCTTTACGCACAGCAGCGCAAGCACTTCTGTCGGCCATGATTTGTGTGGCTGCGAAAATAATGACACAGACAACTGCTTTCAGTGTGCATTGGGGGGGATTGAACCCCTGCTCCCTACATCATTGGTCAGCGTTCTAACCGTCATGCTGTGGCTCAGTTCTTCTGCTTTCCCATCAGTGCGCGACTTATTCCTCCCAGTATTCGTAGCCCTCCAAAACCATTCGTGCGACGCTTTACGCACAGCAGCGCAAGCACTTCTGTCGGCCATGATTTGTGTGGCTGCGAAAATAATGACACAGACAACTGCTTTCAGTGTGCATTGGGGGGATTGAACCCCTGCTCCCTACATCATTGGTCAGCGTTCTAACCGTCATGCTGTGGCTCAGTTCTTCTGCTTTCCCATCAGTGCGCGACTTATTCCTCCCAGTATTCGGTGCCCTCCAAAACCATTCGTGCGACGCTTTACGCACAGCAGCGCAAGCACTTCTGTCGGCCATGATTTGTGTGGCTGCGAAAATAATGACACAGACAACTGCTTTCAGTGTGCATTGGGGGGGATTGAACCCCTGCTCCCTACATCATTGGTCAGCGTTCTTACCATCATGCTGTGGCTCAGTTCTTCTGCTTTCCCATCAGTGCGCGACTTATTCCTCCCAGTATTCGGAGCCCTCCAAAACCATTCGTGCGACGCTTTACGCACAGCAGCGCAAGCACTTCTGTCGGCCATGATTTGTGTGGCTGCGAAAATAATGACACAGACAACTGCTTTCAGTGTGCACTGGGGGGGGGATTGAACCCCTGCTCCCTACTTCATTGGTCAGTGTCTTCACCTTTGTGCTGTGGCTCTGTTCTTGTCTTTGCACTTCGGCGCACCGCATTCTGCCTCCCAGATTTTGACTGCCTCCTAAAATATATTCCTCCCCATAATAGGTACTGCCTGAGACAGCCTTGTTCATTGTGCACAGTGGGGGTTTGAACCCATGGCCCTTGCACCATTGCTCAGTGTCTTCACCGTTGTACTACAGCTGTGTTCTTTTGTGTGGCCAGCAGCGCGCCACTTGGCCTTCTGACGCGCTAATGTGGACCCCGCACACTTGCGCCCCACGCATATGTGCGATCGCTTTATCCCGTTTCATTTTCCTATTTCTGCCTGGCCCGCCCACTCCTTATATGGCACACGCACACTAACGGGGACCCGCACAGCAACGGTGTTTAGTAAACATCCCCCTTAGTGATTTGGGAGCTATAAGCACATTAGAAGTTCTAAATGAAACATTCCCAGCTATAAACAAAATCTGCTCCGTGATCTGAAGACATGCCTTCATTTATATCTCTTGCCATTGTTGCACAGAGCAGTTTTAATTTTCATTGTACATCACACAGGAAAATCCTGCTTTCCACCTGGAGGATCATGTTCTAAGGCATTTTTATAGACAAAATGGGGTGGAAATGGGCTTCTTGAAAATTGTACCCCTCCTTCCCCCCCCGGTGTGTGGATAAACTTATGCAGATAGAGACACTACACACCCATGACTTCACTTGCAGTGAGAAGAGGCAAACATTTCTGTGGGTGGGATTGGGGAGGGAGTTTCTACTTATGTGTGTACTCTTGAATGTTCTTCAGAAAAACAACCTACTTAAATTAGAAACCGTAAATGCAGGTGGGTAGTTTTCCTGTGAAAAATTTCAGTGAGAATGCATAGAGGGAAAACTATCCAAAGATTTTGCACTGGCTAGAAAATTTTCCTCCTGAATGTGGGGTGCAGCAATGGGGAGTTTTTACTTCACTTATGGTGACACTGCTAATTGAAAGTGAGAAGGCAGAAGCTTGGAGACACTCAGTACCACCAGAGGCAGAACATTTTGTATTCAGAATGTGCAGGACTGATAGACTCGTTGACCTAGTAGGGCAGGAAAATCTTCATTTCCCACTGTTCCTTCCTTTTTTGCATTGGACCGAATACTATTGTGGCTATCAGGCTGGTCTGAGCTAGTGAAAGCAATGTGTGCTGTGCTATCTGAAAAGTCAGTGTTTTATCTTTATAGGACGAAGGGTTACTCATCAATATAAGGTCAGATAGAATGAAGACATGGAAAATGTGTTTTTATTTTAAGTTGGATATATGCCAACCTATCATGAATGTAGTTCTATAATTTGTTCCTTTCTGAGGCATTGCAGGTTTATTTTTAAAGATAAATAATTGTTTTTGTTTATATACATGTTACTTTTTTGTTTGTTGTTTTCTATGGAGCAGGGCCCTGTAAGTTTTTAACAATATATTAAAATAAGGGTAAGGAGTAAGTAAAATAGAAACAGAGAAAATGATGGCAGATAAAGACCATGAACCTCATCTAGTCTGCCCATCCATACCAATTACTAAGCTCTTTAATCCCTTTCTTTAGCTCAGAGACCCCTTAGGCTTGTCCCATGCTTTCTCGAATTCAAATACCCACCACTTTCACTGGGTGGCTTCTGCATGCATGTTCCACCCTTTCTGTACATAAATATTTCCTTACATTACTCTTTTTTTTAAATCTTATTCCAGAATTTCTGTTCAGTGGAAAGAGGCACTTATGCCACAGAGGTATTTAAATTTCTCTGGCCCCATAGGCTTTATGACGAAGACCACTGATCATTTTAATAGCTACCCAATGGACAAGTTCCATCTCGTTGGTTTCTTTTTGATGGTGTATTCTCCAGAATTGTACACAGTACTTCAAAAAAGGTCTCCCCAGAGGCACTATCATCTCTTTCTCCTGCTGACCATTCCTCTTCCTATGCACCCAAGCATGCGCCTGTCTTTTGTGGTCACCTTTTCTATCTGTTTGTCCATCTGAGGATCATCGGGGATGATGACCCCCACATCCTGCTCTTTTTTCATGCATAAAAGCACTTGAGCCCCCTAATTGAAATGTAGGTAGATGTTTTTGACTTCTTGTCTATACGTCATGCTGAAGTGGTGTGGTAAGGATATCCTCCACTTATCTTTTCTTTTTCAGATATTGTTGAATCGGTGGAGTGGTTTTGTAGATGGTGAGGCTCCAACATACGGTAATGAAACTGATAATGTATTAGTACCACAAGAAATAACAAAAAAGAGGGAAAATTGAAACAGTTCCATAATAAATCCATCCAATGCTGTTTCTAAAAATAATTATTGTTGTGATTAATATGCCAACATTTTACATGAGGACCATTGTACACGGAAACCAATTGATACTTCTCAGAGGCTGCCTTTTAGTTCCATGGCATAATCATAGGTCCACGTGTCTTATCACTGCTTTTGTATTTTTTCAACTTGTAGCTAGTAATCCACATTCACAGTACAACAGAGCTTTTTTTATCCTTAAATGTATCCATATTTCAAGGCTTCTGTGCATCAGGGGCTTTGATGTTCATCTCAGTGTGTTTTTCCCATTCTCAAAGCCTAAATTTGCATAGGGTTTCTAACTTAGAACATTCACCGTTTCTAATCTGTTTACAAAAGACCTGCTGAACATGGAGCCTTTTGTAAAATATGTATAGGCAATGAAGTATTTTCCTAAATATGCACAGTATATTTTCCTAAACATGCAGTGGGAACAAGCATTTGTGAAAAACACATATACAAAAAGAGCGGCATCACTTAGTGCATTTTAGTAACCATGCCCCTAAGTTAGTGCATGACTGGGTGGTGAATCTAATGCACAGGCCCGTGCCAGCTTTGTATGAACGTGTGCATTCACTGCCCTGCTATTAGTGTGTTGCAAACATGAGGCACCCTGCTATTCAGTGTTGCTGGAGTGTGGACTGGATGGAGAGTGGGCAGAATTGTAGAATACATACATTGATTGAAAAATATGGTAATCTACATGCATACTCTTGTAGATTGTGTGTGAGTATCTACACATGTTCTTGATCAGGCATAAATGTCCATGACCTCAATGTAGTCTCAGTTGCTTCTTACCATGGGCTAGTGTTTTATAGAGATATATAGGCATCTGTGCGTCTTTGCAAAATTGGTCCAACATAAGCACCTTCTTGCCCTATAAACTTAGGAGTCTTCTGTAAAGGGCCTTGACACATTTTGTGTGGATTTAGAAGCCAGTGCCTGTGACTTCTTTTGCGCCCCACACCCAATGTCTCTCACACTGGTCTCATGTTTTCAAGTCTCGTGAGGATAGCATCAGAGTTCTTATACCACCCTGCATCTTTCGATAGAAATATAGATAATATCTGAAGCTGTAACTGTTGTTAAGTGTCTGTATGTGTGTGGTGCGAGGTGTGCATGAGGTGTGGTGGTGGGTGCCTTTGTGTGAGTGGGTTCTGGTTCTGCAGTGCTGGGGAGTCTCTGTGTGGTACGGAGTTTGGATGTCTGCGTCTGTATGTGGTGTGGAAGTGAAGTGCCTGTGTGTGTGCTGTAGAGGTGGGGTGCCGTGCCTGTGTTTGTGCGTGTATATGTTGTGTGGAGCTGGGGTGCATGTCTATCATGTGAAGGTGGGGTGCCCCTGTATGCATTCTGGGGGGAGGGGAATGCACCCTTTGGCAACACTGTGCAATTTTCTTCCCCTTCCTACCCCTCTGGCTCCTCTACTCTGTTACCCTTCCAGATTCTCCCCCTTCACTAACTCCCCCAGCAGTCCCATCCCCTGCTCTAAAATCTGCTCCCAGTCCTCCTTTATTATAAGCCTTCTAAAATGACTTCCATAGTAAACAGAAATAAATAAATCGCTTTCGCTAACCAACCTGTTCCCTTCGAACTGGCTAGTACTCGAGATTTAAGGCTTTAGTGTGTACTGATTCTAGCAAGTGTTAACTAGTGACCATTTAATGAGGAAGGTGAGCATCTATGCCCATTACTGAGCACTTAGTAAACTCTCATTTGCATATTATGTCCCTTAATTTGAATATGCAGCCTCTCATATTTTTACATGCTTGTACTAATGTTTCCTAGGACGCCTTAAGCATTCAGGTGAGGTCACCCTGCAAAGCTCACTATATTTAACTTGTACATGGCAGCCTTAAGAATCATATTAAAGTTTTTTTCCATAGACCCCACAGTGTGTTAATTTTATTAGGAAAGTGAAATAAGGGATTTACCCTGTGGATGAAGTGCTGCAGCGAAAGAATATTTTTATCTCTTTCCCCAGATGTCAGCCATTGGAATAACATTTTAACAGTAGATTTAGGTGTGTGTTTCAATGTTGCCATCCCTAAAATCATATTCTGTTTTGCAGTAGTATATGATTTAAGGTTTGTAGCTTGAGAGAACACAAAAGGTAATTTATAGTCACTATAAACCCATCATAAAACAGAGCCGTCTTCTCTCTGTGCTTGATCATTTTTATTATTTCCAACCCAATGATATGCTGGAAAGAAATTATATATAAGCAGTTGAGACTCGTCTGTCTGTCTAGGGGGTGGGACCAAATATTGTATGGGAGAAAAGTCTGGGGAAAAGACAGATTGAAGGTAATTCTATTAAGTCATTCCTGCTGTAAAAATGCACACTCTAACATGAAGGTGCCTACTCTGCCGGTAGATATAGCTAGGGATATGGTATGGGCAGAGCATGGGCTCAGTTCACAAGTATGTGCGTAGCTTATAAAATTCCTCTGTCTATGCGCATATGTATGTAAAGTATGTGCACTCATTTACGTCTGCTTGTGAGCAGCTGTAACTGATACCACCTACGCTCAAAGCATGGACTAATTTATATAGAGAAGAAGGTGCCTACTTATGCACCTACCCATAGCGTTCTGTTATAAAATTATCCACTACGGGTCAGATATTCAAAGGGCAGTTACATGGTTTATGGCCCTGTAGACTGTGTAACGGCTGCTGAGAGGGATATTCAACAGCACTAACACAGCGCTGCTGAATATCCCTGATTATTTCCCTTACGCACTCCGATGTTAACCGCTTAGCATTGGGGCGTGTTGGGGGCATTCCGGGGAGGAGCAGAGATGGTGACTGTCCCTAACCAGGCAGTAGCGATATTGCATGCTGCCCAATTAGCCACTTACACGTAAAAAGCCCCCGCCTATCTTTAAGGTGCAGGAGCTAATTGGGCATCATGCAATATTGCTGCTGCCTGGTTAGCTAATGTGGCTTCCGGCATGTGCGGCGAACCCAGGATATTCAATGCCGGGACCCAGGGCCGGCCCGTCCATTGAGCAAGAATGTTGTTTGCATAGGGCCCCGTGTTTCAAGGGGCCACACGCAAACAACATTCTGTATTAAAAGACCGCCGCTGCCAAGAGCAGCAGCAGAATCAAGTGTCCCATGGCTGTTGGCCCCCCGTCTGCCTGGCAGAGCCCTCCCTGTGTCAGTCCCCTCAGCCCGGGCTTTTCAGAGCCGCGAAGGGAGAGTTTCCCTTTCTCGCGGCTCTGTTAAGCCCGCTGGCGCTGATGGGAAATGACTCTAGATTTAGGACTGGAAATGGGCTGATGGGGGGGGGGGGTTAGGACTAGAGGTGAGCTGATGGGGGAAAGTAGGACTGGTAATGGGCTATAGGGGGGCTAGGACTGGAAATGGGCTGATGGGGGTTAGGACAGCTAAAGTGCTATGGGGTGTTGCTAGGACTGGAAATGGGATGAGTGGAAGAGGGGGCTTGAACTGAAAATAGCTGATGGTGAGGGGGGCTTGGAATGGAAATGGGCTGTGAGTGGAGGGAGCTAGTTCTGGAAATGGGCTGAGTGGGGGGCGGAGCTAGGACAGGAAATGGGCTGATGGCAGGGCTAGGATAGGACTGCAAATGGGCTGTTGGGGGGTGCTAGGATTGGAAATGGGCTGTGGTGGGGGCTTGGATTGAAATGGACTCATGGAGGGGCTAGAACTGGAAGTAGGCTCATGGGGGGCTAGGATTGGAAATGGGCTGAGTGGAGGGGAGCTAGGATTTGACATGGGCTGATGGTGGGGCTAGGAAAGGACTAGAAATGAGTTGATGGGGGGCTGGGATTGGAAATAAGCTGATGGAGGGACTCAGATAGGACTGGAAATGGATGGGGGAACTAGGACTGAAATGGGCTGATGGTGGGGCTAGGATAGGATTGGAAATGGGCTTATGGGGGGCTAGGACCGGAAATGGACTGATGCAGGGACTAGAAGGGACTAGAAGGGAGCGGATGCTGGGTGGGGCTGGAACTAGAATGGAGCTGATGTTGGGGGAGGATTAGAATGCGATGGGGCTGGGAGAGTGAAATGGAGAGGGGAAAAATATTTTGTGTGGGAGGGAAGAAAAATCTACAATTGGCCGGGTATTGGGAGAGTAAGTGGGGATTGAGGATGGAGGGATAAAATTTGAGTGGATGAAAAAGGAATGAGGAAAGAGCAAAAGGAGAAAGATTAGTATGTTAAAGCAGATGTAGAGAGAGAATGGAAAAAGCTAGAAGAGAAAAGAAAGGACAAATGGACAGCAGACGATGGAGAGTTAGCAGAAGACACGAAGAAACCAGAAGAAAGTGGCTGGAGCAATTGCAACAGAAAAAAATGCAAAAAAGGTAGAAAAATATCTCTTTATTTTGAACTGGAATATGTCAGCTCTGGGAAATGTGCATCATTAACGTCTGCGCTTTGTTTAATACAAGAGGAAATTAATTTATAGTTTTATTTCTACAGTGTTCTTATCCATTCCAAGTTTGGCTTTTGGGGTTCCCAGTTTAATTATTGTCTTCCTGTTTCTAAAATTGTGATTCCTTGTGCTTTGTTTGGTGATGGTCTATGTTCTGCATGTGTAACTAAGCTGAGGTATTCTGTTTATATAGTTTCTATTTGACATTGCTACTTATTCTCTTTCCCCAGTAGGTCATGTATTGTTATTCTCTGAAATGTATTGGTTTAATATTTGTAGTGTTGCCTTTTGATAGGTAGAGTATGGTGCTTTGTGAGTGCTGGTAGTGCTGTTAGGATACGGCGGGTTTGCTATGGGTTCTAAATGGGCAGTGTTTGTAGTAGTTCCTAATATGCCTGGCGGTTGGCACTGGATTATAGTGATGTAGAAATCTTTTAGTCTTTCTTTATCCATATACTCATTAAGAGGCATGTTTACTAAAAGTTAGTGTATGGCAACATTATGCAAATATTTATGCAAATGAGGCCTATTATGCAAATGAGGCCCCGCACCGAGTCTCCACACATGGCCACGCACCCCCCTTGGGCTACCCCTGCCGGGACCACATATGACCCCATCATTGAATATATGGGGTTAGGGGTCGGCGGGCCCTACAATGTCCTAAGATGTGCCTGATCAATCTGAAGTGGTATTTAAAGGTGCGGAAGAATTGAAGGAAATATCGATACTTCGGGAAGATGTATTACAACTATTAGATAAACTGAAGAGTAGCAAATCACCTGGGCCGGATGGTATACATGCAAGGGTGTTGAAAGAACTGAAATATGAGATTGCCGATCTGCTATTAGTAATCTGTGAACTATCATTAAAATCATCTCTAATACCTGAAGATTGGCGGATCGCCAATGTAACACCAATTTTCAAAAAGGGTTCGAGGGGTGATCCGGGAAACTACAGACCTGTGAGCCTCACGTCAGTACCGGGAAAAATGGTAGAAACCATCATAAAGAATAAAATTACTCAGCATGTAGATAGTTATGGCCTAATGGGAGACAGCCAACATGGCTTTAGACAAGGAAGATCTTGTCTTACTAATCTGTTATGTTTTTTTGAAAGTGTGAATAAACAGGTGGACAAAGGTGAGTTGGTTGATATAGGGGCATGTTTACTAAAAACCGCTAATTTGCGCGCCGCAAAATAGCGCACTAAAAGCGGTACTTAAGAGCGCTTAAACGCCCCGCAATCGTGCGTGTCACCCCCGCACAGGTGCACGGCACAATAACGGGCCCCGCACAAGTACGGGCCCGCAAATGTCCGATAGAGGCGTGGAACGGCTAACGGAGGGCGGAGGAAGGTTCCTGAGGGGCGGAGAGACGGGTTTAATGGGCGGGGAAGGGGAGGGGAGAGGCTCCCCGCACATTATCGGGGCCGAATCCCAAAGCAAAACGCGGTAGAGGGCATTTAAAGGGAAGAGAAACCATTTCCGTCAGCAATGTACAGCAAAATCGGGGAAACCCGCAAAACGTGAGCAGTGTGATACATGTGCACAGCACAAAAGTGAAAATAAAAATAGAAAGTGACCACAACAAAAATATCACAAATAGTAATGCAGCTGGGGAACAGTTATAGTAATGGGCAAATATAGAAAACACACCCAGGAAAGCTCCAGAAAGAAGAAATGAATATTGGAAGGGTCTACGGAGTGGAGACTCATCCAAAACAAATGTCCTTTTTGGAGCTTTCCTGGGAGTGTTTGCTATGGTTGCCCATTAATATCACTTTTGCCCAGCGTGGTGATATATTGTCCCCCAGTGTCTGTGGTCATTTCCGGGGTTTATGTGCACGTTTGTCACCAGACAGAGTGCATGTGCCCACAGTAAAAATGCGTAGAGCAGGGTTTGTGACTCCATCCTGCCAGGTATACTACCTCTAGGGGCTGCATTGTCTCTGTGGCCATAGTGTGGTGCAGCAGACAGAGCCAGTACCTCTAGGATCAGAAGGTCAGAGGTTCAAATCCCAGCTGGGGCATATGCCAGCCCAGCCCCCATATTTTACCCACCACTAAACAAAGATAGCGCAGACACCCCTGTATTGCAGGGAACATAAGCATGGGGAAAACACCCATATTTTACACAACACTGCAAAAACACAACAACAATGGGCATTACCTACAGCCAAATCCCCCAAATGCAGTCCCGTACTGCCACATTGTAATCTGGTCATCTGCTGTTTCTGAGAGAAGCTCATGCCAGCATGTTGGCGGACGAGTACATGTGGTGCAGGGGGCAGTGGCTGCTAGCCACAGAAGACAGAGGCCTAGCCATGTGCAGGCTGGCACAGTCCACTGCAACAGACAGGCCCTGCCGGATCCACAGTCATGGCCGTTCCAGGGAAACCAGCCAATCTGTGGCTACATGGTGGTGCAGTGCACACAGACCATGCATGCAAGAACAGAAGATCACAGGTTCAAAGCCCAGCTGGGGCTTCCACCAATCCTAGCCACATACTTTTCCCACACCTACACAGTGATAGTAAGGACACACCTTTCATGTCGAGGACATATGCAATGGTAATACGTCTATCTTTTACCCCACTGAGCACAGACACCATGAACAGGGGCAGTACCTAGAGCAGACTCTCCCAAATGCATTCCTGGTGTGCCACACACCAGTCAGGTTCCATGCTGCCACTCATACAAATGCCTGTGCTGTATATCTATGCACCACCCCCATGGCATGTAGATATAGCTCATGCATATTCATGAGGGACAGCAGGAAAACACGAACAGTGTGATGCAGACCTGGACTGGGGTTGGGAATCTCTCCCGTAAAGCAGCAGCCAACAGGGGCAGACACACCCACACCCACACCCACAGGCCCCATTGGCCAATGTCTCCTGGAGAGGCAGAACAGTGGACCCTGCGTGCATCTCCCAATACTAGCACCTGCATACCTTAGCAATGTCACCCTACACCTGAGGTATACGGTACACAGCTCTGAGACATTTGCTAGGAGTACTGGCAGATAGATATCCATACGTTACGCACATACTGCTAGTTGACCCCATCAGGACAATCTGTTAGGTGTTTGCGGGGCGTGCTCCAGGACTGGCCTCTGACGGTGTTTACCACCCTGGGGAGTGACCCCCAGCAGTACTGCGTACCATATGCATGCCTTGCCGTGCCTAGGACAGGTTTGGTGGCCAAGGCTAATTACCTCCTCAATAGTAGCACCATGCTGGCATAGGTGTGGAAGTGTGTGTCTGGGTGCTGGCTGCAAGCCCCTTCCACAGCCCACACTGCCAGCACTGTTGCCAGTATTGGCCTGCTAATGTGCATAATGAGTAGCAAGGGACCATGGGTATATCTCAGACAGGGTGGGCTGACCAGGATGCAGCTGCACAGGGCATAGGGCACTGGCAGGGACATGGTAGTGCCCGGCCACCACCTACACAGACAGGGGGACCTCTGTATGTGCTGCTGGGGGATCACTCTCACCCTGAGTGTGCAGTGATGGCAGCATGGCTAGGCACACCCATAGTGCTGTATTGTGTTTCTCTCATGTGATATATATGGGTTTCCTGTTGGGGCCTTTTCACTGACTTATCTGCTTGTGTGTGCTGCCACCCCAGTTGTGGGTGCATGCATTTCCATCAGGACCAACCAGCAGACTGAGCACAGATGGTATGTGTCTTGATGGAGTGCCTTGCAGGGTGCAGTGGCTGATGGCTTGCTGCAGGAGAATATCAGATAGTGGTGGGGTGCATCTATGAATATCCAGGCCTAATGTCTGTCTGATATTGTGTTATAGATGTGTGTGGAGCTGCTTGGACTGCCCTGTGGGGGTGTGGGTCTACTTCCCCAGCAGGACTGGGGTTGATGGTTGACTCTACTGCCAGAGGGGGAGGGGGGAAAAAGGATAGTATGGGGATCTGTTGGTGGGAGACCCTGTTTTATCCACCCGGGGGGGGTTGTGTGTGTGTGTGTGTGTGTGTGCGCGTGTGTGTTCCACTAACTGTGGCAGACAGCGATCTCCAAGATGTTTATGCAGCACCTACCTATTTCACAGGTTATTGCTGCTTTGGAGCTCTGGCATGGCCGCATTCAGCCATGCAAGGTGTTGTGCACCTGGTCCTGGGCGCATCATCACACACTCAGGGTGGGCATAGTAACCGCACAATGTGATGGTGTTTAGCTACTCTTTGCCATTTGTCCACCCACTCAGGACACCCTACCAGGCCGAGGTGCTGTGTGGGTGCACAAGGACACCTCCCCCTACCAGGCCGGGTAGCTTTAGGGGTGCAGTTCCCATCTTGTGTGCATCTGTGGACAGCTGATTTGTATGTGCAGTGCATCATGGGTACGGGTGGCCTAACCCTATCCTGTTTACACCAGCAGACTGTCTGTGATGTGACATGCAGGCTATCTGCAGCCAGGCAGGAGCTTGCTTACAGCTATAGAGGTGTAGCCCAATGGTTATGCCACTGCCTGTACAGCCAGAGGTCATGGGTTCATACCCACAGTGGGGTTCTGTGATAGGGTTTTCCAAAGCATTTTTTACATTTACTGTACATATGTTGATGCCTGCAATAACACCCTCAGCGTACTGTACCCATAAGGTGCCTCTGAGGGTGCTTTATTGGGCGCCCTATAGGGCACTTTATGGTTGGCATCCATATAGGGTGCACTATACATTATCCTGTGTCGCAACATATATGCTGCCCTATAGGGGACATTCTAGGGTGCCTTGGCGGACGGTGCACTGTAACATGTGCCTTATGGTCCGCCTTATGTTAACATGCTGTGAGAGTGCGTTTGCTAGTAGTTATCACAAAATAGAATTAAAAAGCCTCCTAAAGCACTCCACAACATAAAATATACTGCCTCAGCTAGCCTTTTTCAATGAGCATTGTGAGGGATTGAACCCCTGGTCCCTGCACCATTGGTCAGTGTCTTAACCATTGTGCTGTGGCTGTGTTCCTTTGCTTTAGCATCAGCGCGCCACCTTGTGGCCATCAGCGCGCCGCATCCTGCTGCCCACAATGAACAGTGCGCCGCCTTATGCCTCCCCACAATGAACAGTGCGCCGCCTTATGCCGCCCCAATATGAACAGTGCGCCGCCTTATGCCGCCCCACAATGAACAGTGCGCCGCCTTATGGCGCCCCAAAATGAACAGTGCGCCGCCTTATGCCGCCCCAAAATGAACAGTGCGCCGCCTTATGCCGCCCCAAAATGAACAGTGCGCCGCCCCAAAATTATTTTGCCTCCTGACACACATTTCCACATTCAAGGTGGTGCCTCAGCCAGCCTTTTTGGGCTGCACACACTGGGGGATTGAACTCTTGGCCTCTGCACCATTGGTTATTGTCTTCACTGTTGTGCTATGGTTCTGTTCCTATATGTGCCCAGCTGCGTCCCACTTAGCCTTCCCACGCGCTAATGTGGGCCCCGCACATTAACGCGACGCGCACACGTACGGTCGTTTTTTTTTCCTTTTTCGGCCTGAACCGCCCACTCCTTATATGGCACAGGCACACTACCGCGGCCCCGCACATTAGGAATGTTTAGTAAACATGCCCCATAGTGTATCTGGACTTTCAGAAAGCCTTTGACAAGGTCCCTCATCAGAGACTTTTGGCAAAACTAAAGAGTCATGGGATAGGAGGCAGTGTACTACTGTGGATCAGGAACTGGTTAAAAGATAGAAAGCAGAGGGTTGGGCTAAATGGCCAATTTTCCCAATGGAGAAAGGTGAATAGTGGTGTACCCCAGGGATCTGTGCTGGGTCCGCTGCTTTTTGACATATTCATAAATGACCTGGAAAGTGGAATAACGAGTGAGGTTATCAAATTTGCAGATGACACAAAATTATTTAAAGTTGTTAAAACCCAAGAGGATTGTGGAAAATTGCAAGAGGATCTTGATAAATTGGAAGACTGGGCATCAAAATGGCAGATGAATTTTAATGTGGACAAGTGCAAAGTTATGCACCTAGGGAAGAACAACCCAAACTATGGTTACACAATGCAAGGTTCCACATTAGGAACCACCACCCAGGAAAAAGATTTAGGCATCATTGTGGATAACATGTTAAAACCCTCGGCCCAGTGTGCAGCGGCAGCCAAGAGAGCAAATAGAATGCTAGGTATCATAAGGAAAGGAATGGAAAATAAAACAAAAGATATTATAATGCCTCTATACCGTTCCATGGTGAGACCGCACCTTGAATATTGTGTGCAATTCTGGTCGCCGTATCTTAAAAAGGATATAGCGTTATTAGAAAAGGTTCAGAGAAGAGCCACCAAAATGATAAAGGGGATGGAAGGATACTCCTATGAAGAAAGGCTAAAAAGGTTAGGGCTCTTTAACCTGGAAAAGAGATGGCTGAGGGAAGATATGATAGAAGTCTATAAATTAATGAACGGAGTGGAACGGGTAAACGTAAATCGACTGTTTACGTTATCAGAATATAGGAAGACTAGGGGACATGCAATGAAGCTACAGGATAAGCTATTTAAGACTAAATAGTGGAGGAGTGGCCTAGTGGTTGGGGCAAGGTACCTCAGGCCAGAAGGTCAGGGGTTCAAATCCCACTAGAGAACAGCAACCTTGGGCCAGAAGGACTGGGGTTTCTAGTCCCACAGGTGGTCCTGGGCAAGCCACTTAACCCTCCATAGCCCATGTTCCCTGTAAAATAGTTATCTCCAAGTTATGATGCCCTGTTCAATGTAATTTCAGTTTGTTTAATGTAAAACGCACTGATGCAGAATAGCGCAGTATATAAGAGAATGTAAATAATAAAAGAAAATATTTTTTCACTCAACGTGTAATCAAACTCTGGAATTTGTTACCGGAGGATGTAGTAAAGGCTGTTAGTGTACCTGGGTTTAAAAAAGGTTTGGACAAGTTCCTGGAGGAAAGGTCCATAAACCATTATTAAGAAGGGACCCAGGATATCAATGCTTGACCTAGTACAAGCATTGCAGAACCTGTGTCTTTTGGGGAAACGGCTAGATACATATGGCCTAGATTGGCCACTGTTGGAAACAGGATACTGGGCTTGATGGACCTTGGTCTGACCCAGTATGGCATATCTTATTTTCTTATGTTATGTTCTTATGGGTTCTGGAAAAATAAAATCCTTTTAAATGGTCTCATGCATTTCAGTAGACGGGGCATTTCTAGCACACCTGCAGCATCTACTAATTAATTGGCTTAGGGAACTGCTCCTTTCAAACCGCTCCTCCTCTCCTCTTGTCTCCTGATCACAGACACATACAGAGCCACCCCAGACACAGACACACACAAACCTACTAAATTTGCGTTTTCCAAACCTATCCTGGTGAACCCCCAGATATCTTCAATATATGCATATGCATAGGACATATTTGTACATACTGGATCTTCAAATTATGTAAATTACTCCATACAATACAACGCCATTTATGGTACATTTTAGAAAGGCCATGTAGTTGCAGTCTGGGACGTCCAAGTCAAAAAGTCTGAAATTCCGTAGGAGGAGCAGCAGTGAAGTTGGGCACCTATAAGCGTTTTATAAAATCAGCCTGTCCCCACCCTAAAAGATAAATGTCTCTGTCAGATAGAAAAGACATGGAGACATGCAGAATTATACCCCAGACATGTGCAAGTTTCGAGGAGATTTTCGTTGCTTGCACATGTCTGTAATGGATGGTCGCAGGCCTTGCAGCGTAGATGTGTCTGTGATGATATTCTGGAACAGGCGTGTGTGTTTCTTGCCACACACACAGGTCCCTGTCAGCCATTCTACTAATGGATACCTCCAGCAGTGCTGCAGCTGGGTAAAAGGTCCTTCTATTTACTTGCATGCTTTTTGAAGGAGTGAAAATTATTGGAGAGGTGAGAGGGCGTTATCCTCTTCTCTATACAGTAGCTAGGTTGCCGAAACAAGCACTGTTCATATGGCTATGCATTCCTAGAGCAGGTATAGACATGGACGTGCCTGCCAGTGGGTTTAGACGTGTGGCACCATTCTAAAATCGGGCACACGTACCTTTTTTGTAATGTCATGGGCATGCCTCCGCCATGCTCCTGTGTGACATAAACACGATTGCATCAGATACATGTAAATTCAGGCTTTCTAAAAAGGCTCTTGGGATGTGGCTGTCCTTTGCATGTCTGAATGGGCATTTTCAGATGTGCAAATCATACATAGAGCTTCCAGAATGACCCCCTTGATGTTTACTGCCCTCTTTCAAAAGAGAATACTAAGCACTCACGACATAGGGTTTGTTATTCAAAAGATTTGTCAGGATAACTTTGGGAGTTACCCAGACAAATCTTGTCTTTTTATCATTACCCTTGCAGACTGCAGCTACTCTGTGTGAGGAAGAGGATCATCAGTTACTGATCAGACATGTATACGGCGGTGCTAGTTAAACGGGACTTGTGCAGGAGAAGTTTTTCTCACAAAAATATCTATGACCATATTCTGAAACCCTGCACCCATGCATGTCCACAGTGCTAGCACGGGGATCTCAGAACATGCCCAGGAGGGGTGGAATGGGGTATGGTTAGCTGTGGAGATGTATAAAGCATATTCTGTGTTTCCCGCAGACATGCTTGTTGTTCCTGCTGAAATGTGGAATAAGGCCAGTACTTAGAAATATTTCTGTTGTACTTGTATTGAGGTTATGACAAGTATGCTTCAAACTGGTGTGACTGCAGTCTGAAAGACACAGCTATATGCATGTATGATGGACAAAAATCAGGGGTGAGAAAATGTTGTAAGCTAAGGGACATTAATAACTACCCCTAGAGATATTTGCAAGCCAACAATATGCATATGGTGGCTATGTTGACAGTTGCTTTGTGCTACATGAGCTAATCTGGGGGACCCTGACAAGTCGCGTGTTCTATAAAACGGGACTGTTGATGTCAGAAGCGTGAGTGAGTCTGCCACTGGAGTTTATTTGAGGGAGAGAGGGGGATCAGATATATAGTCCTGGCACTCCACACTTTTATGGTATAAAAGCTTTTATCTATAGGTGCTGAGCATCTGATTCCCAGAATTATGTCTTTTGTGATAGCAAGTGAGAGTGTGTGTGTGTGTGTGGTTTGTTGGTTGCACAGAAGGATCTGGTGTGCAAATCTGCATATCAGGAAGGAGGGTCGGTCACTGGGAGACATGACTGATATGGTTCCAACAGTCCCCAGATTGTGTCATGCAGCATGCCATACTCAGGGCATACATTTGTGGCTCAGCAATTGTATGCATTCCCTTGGGGAATTGTTATGTTAGTGTTGATTTTTGTGCACTTGATGAGGGTCAATCCTGAGCATTTTTAAGGGTATATGTAAAGCTGACCAATGCAGGACTCACTGAAGCCTTTTTATGATGCCAAATACCATTTGATGCAAGGTATGTTCTGTCATACATGTTCATATTTACCTTCTCTTATACTATCTTAGAGTCAGCTGGGATTACCTAGCACTGTTCTGGGCATGTAGGGGACTAGGATATGGTATAGTTTGCATCAGCATGCATCTATCATCAGTTTCTATGTCTTGTATGCATCAGCAAACTACTGTCAGTGAGCACAGCAGCTTAGGAAGTGCATGTTTTACAGCAGAGGCTTGGCTAGCTCAGAGACAGGCATGATCAGAGACGACTAACTTTACAGAATACAGTGAGGATGAGCACATCCCAGATCTGGTCACAGTTAACCTGTATCTTCAATTATTGCCAGAGACATGTTTCTCTGTTTACTCTATGGCCCGTGCCTGTATCCGTGTGCGAGCCTCATGCTGGATACATGCACGGGCCTGCTGAACAGCATGTTGGATGTGCCGCATCAGACACATCTATGATCCTGTTGCCAGAAATGTGTGTGCATCAAAACCTGTGTTTCCAGAATCGGGTGGGAATCACGCCTATTCCCGATTTAGACGTCTTCACTGCAGCGAGACATCCTATATGGAATCGGCCTCCGCATGGATAAAGTTAAGTGCCGGTGAAAGTGCTTAACTTTAAACACTGGCCAGCCCCAATCCCGCTGAATATCAGGCCATTCATGTAGTTTTGTAGCACAACTTCAGTTTTCCAAAAGATCAAAAAATAGGGACACTGAGTTATTTAGTTTTGATTAGAGAAGTTTTAATCACAGGTAAATCATTTTGAAATAATTTGTCTTTCAGTCAAAGGACTTATCCGGAAGCAGCAGGTCATACAACAGGACCTCTGGATGGGAGGTTCTGGACAGGATTTTACCATTTCAGCTTCAAAGACAGAAAGGCCAAAATGCTATTGCTTCACTCTACTGCTACGCCTAGTGAATTCTAATTCCTTCCAAGTTCAAGCCTTTCCATATGTCTGCTATACCTTTGGAAATGTTTGAATTGCTAACAAATGCTGCCTTTGTTACCTTGTGCTTCAAGAACTCATACCTGTGACAAATAAGCCTTCTTTGCTTTCTTGCCTACACTGTAGGTGAACTGCCCACATTTCAGAGATTGCTAGGTCAGTGAATTTCTCATACTTCTGCAGGCCTCCCACATGATCCAAAATTGGCTTAGATGAAGCAAGATGAACCGTAAATGCTTTTAGCAGACTTTAAACATTAAACCACACTATAACTGCTTCTTCTTGATTCTTAAAACAGATTAAACTTTAATCTAATATGGAGAATAACTGAATGCACAGAATCTCTTCAAAGACAAAATTTAGCCAGCTCTAAGGAAAGTCCCACAAATCAATATCACTGTGGCGTCAGAGATCCTGCCAGCACTTTCAAGATCAAATACTTTAAGGTGGGGAAGCAACACAGAAAGACAAGAATATCCCATGTTTATTCATTTATCCTGGATTACCTGTTTTAAAGTTCCATGTCATTTTGATGAAATTATTTGTTATCAGAAGCTTAAGACACAGACAGAACCGACTGATGTAAATAAAATGGAATAACACTTTTCCCTGTAGAGAAACACATGGAAGAATGCAGTTTCTTTTGTGTTCTCTCATGGGTGTGCTATATGCTAGTTAGACAACATACAGCATTGGGATGCTAATACAGCTATCATGCATTAAGATGCATACATTTGTGAAGGGATGGCTTCTTTGCATGGAGTTCCAATTGAAAGACTATTATGATTCCCCAGAACCAGTGAAGAGTGGCAGAAGACATGTTGATTCTAAGGCCAGGCGTTCCACAACTATCCTGAGTATGCATGAGATACATTTGCATATGCTGGATCTCTAATACATGCAGGTTATCCAGGGCCAGTTCCAGAGTTGGCTCGAGGTGTTGCTGGCCTAGGCAAAGCTTGGCTGTCAGAATCCATAGTTTAGCTTTGAATGTCCTGTCTTGTGCTGCCTACCAGAAACTGTCACCCTAATTTTTCTAGTGGAGTAGAGGAATAGCCTAGTGGTTAGAGAACTAGCATAGGAACCAAGAGACCTGGGTTCAATTCCCACTGGCATGCCTTTTGGCCTTGGGCAAGTCACTTAACCTTCCATTGCTCAGAAAAATCCAAGTTGTCAATGTCCCTGTTTAATGTACATTTGACAAGTTTAAGTTACAATGTAAACCATTTTGATTGAAATGATAAAGCAGTATAAAAAGACTGTTAAATAAATAATGATTGAGCTGGCCCTGGATTTCTCTCATGCTTGTTCACTATGGAAATCTTGAAGATCTGACTGGCATTGGGGTCCTCAGGACAGGTTTGGGAAGCCCTGTTCTAAGGCCTTTATATGTTGCTTGCAAAGAAAATATTGCAATTTAGAGCTACTTCAGCAGATGCAATCAAATGGGCCAAGATATTAAAAGAATATTCAGTACTACCTGTCATGATTTTTTAAGATGCCTTTTGCTCGTGCTTTTGGATTTGCCCTTGACTATTTCTCATTCAAACTCCATCCTTGCATGCAATACTAGGCCTATCCCTTTCCTTTCTCTGTCAATATTTCTCAATATTGAAACACTGAATAGGGCAGCAGGTACATTGCTGACTCTACCACTAGGCAAACTAGGCAGTAGCCTGTAGTGCCAGAATTTGGAGGGCTGTAAAAGAGCAAATAGAGCCAGTTGAGTGGAGCAGGATGGCTGGTGGGGATCCCAACTCGCACAAGCAGAAGAGACAACTGAGCTGACTGGGTAGTGCAGTGTGAGCCTATATCTTGGTTCCCAACTATTCTTCCTTCTCCTTAAGGCCAGCATCACAATCACATTTAAAACATGTGGTTGCAGGGTCAATTATATTATTGTACTGATTCCCTTTTGATGTTATATATTGATTGTATTGTACGTATCATATTATTTTATTAGTTTTGTTATTTTTTGTATGCATGTTTTTTTGTTTTATTGCGTTATTTGATTTTAGGTATGTCTGATTTGCTTAAAATTATCTTGATAAGCAGTATAGAAATGAAATGAAAATATCCCATGATTTCTTGAATGCCATTATTCTTCACCTCCTCCACTGGAAGGCCATTTCATGCATCCACCACTCTTTCAGTGATGAAATATTTTCTGAGGTTGTTTCTTACTCTACCTGGTTCTATGTTATATTCTACCTACCTTACAGTTAATCTCTTCCAGTGATATACTGATGATACACAGGACAATATCTTATTCTTTTCCTCTTCTCCCCCCATTTTTGCACATGTAGCTATTTGGAGCACTCGGTTTCTTTCCTTGAACCCTAAAATTGAGGGTCTTTTCTTCCAAGTTATTACTTTTTTTCCAGGCTTTCTCTTGATTGACTCCATTCTACACAGCTCCTCTAACTCCACCAAGAATCCTGATGTCATCTTATATCCTCTTTCCTGTGGTCGACTTATTTCAAAATTTTGTTCTTCATTCAGCTGCTAGCTTTTCTAGCTCTGTAAACTCCACCTCTTCTTTGCTAATGAAGCATGCTATTCCCTTACTCGGGCTCTTTTCAGTCTTGCCTTGATTACTATACTGGTATTTTTGCTGATATGCCTAAATCTTCACCCTATTCTCTTAGGTCACTCAAAGCTCAGCTGGGTCAGAGGGGATGGGGATCCCCCCCAGGGCAGGGGTCAGGTACAGGGGGTCCCCGCCACCCGATCCAGGCCCCGGCTGGCCAGCCATGGGTAGGGCAGTGAAGGAGTCAGGGGGAGCCTGTGGGGAGGATGTCCTTGCAGGCAGGCAGGGGCATGCCGGGCCATCCTTGGGCTCAATTCTCTGTGTGGCAGGAACGTTTTGTTCCTGCCATACAGAATCAGGTACTTACAGGCCCATCCTGCATGGGGCCGTCTGGATGGCCCAGACGTGCCTCTTTTGGAATCAGACTCCACATGTACACATGTACTTGTAAACTTTATGTGTTCATTTACATCAGTGGTTCTCAACCCAGTCCTCTGGGAACCCTAGTCCAGTCAGGTTTTCAGGGTATCCACAATGAATATGCATGAGATAGATCTGCATACAATGGAAACAGTGCATGCGGATCTCTCCCATGCATATTCATTGTGGATATTCTGAAAACCTGACTGGACTAGGGTTCCCAGAAGACTGGGTTGAGAACCACTGATTTACATCTACTGTATAGCAGGTATAAATGGCAATGTCTTAACTTTAAGGTGCGATCTCCGCCAAGTATGTTGCTATTTTATAACGTCAAGTAGGTACATACTTGTCTTTATTTATTTATTTTATTTATTTATTTGTGCTTATTTACTGCCTTTAGTGAATCTAAGTGGTTTACAAAAAACTTCAAAACATGAATGGAGGATTGGCCTAGTGGTTGGGGCAAGGTACTGCAGGCCAGAAGGTCAGGGGTTCAAATCCCACTAGAGGACAGCAACCTTGGGCTGGAAGGACTGGGGTTTCTAGTCCCACAGGTGCTCCTTGTGGTCTTGGGCAAGCCACTTAACCCTCCATAGCCCATGTTCCCTGTAAAATAGTTATCTCCAAGTTACAATGCCCTGTTCACTGTAATTTCAGTTTGTTCAATGTAAACCGCACTGATGCAGAATAGCACGGTATGTAAGAGAATGTAAATAAATAAATAAACATTTTTACATATAACCATATAAGAGGAGTGTAAAGGGATAGGGTAATTATAACTTGAATCTGAAAACAATTCAGGTGAAACTATGTACAGAGAATTAAATCTATAAATCATTGGTTCAAGGATTGGAAGTTGTCATATAATATGAGAGGCATGATGTTTTAATAGACGTATTTGTTTAGATGACGGGTTCACCATAGTAATCTCTGAACAGGAATTTTTTAAGAAGCTTGCGGAAGGATTTAGGGTCCTTAGTGTCTCTTATGCTTGGTGGCAGTGAGTTCCATAGAGTTGGGGCATAAAGAGAAAAGGCTCTCTTAGATATTGTTGAGTTACTGTTTTTGAAATCGGTGTGTGTTTCAAGAGAGTTTCTGTTGCAACTTCTCCTTGTTCTGTTTTCCGGACTGATTCGGATGAATTCTTTCAGGCAGGTGGCTGGTTCTGATTGAATGGTTTTGAAGATGGTGTGGAGTACCTTGTATTTTATTCTATTCTCTATTGGAAGCCAGTGTAATTGCATTAGAATTGGGCTAATGTGATCTTTGAATGAAAACTGCAAAATTACTCTAGCTGTTGCATTTTGCGCTAGTTGTATGCGACGGATGCTTTGTTTCGGGAGACCCATAAGAATAGCATTACAGAAGTCGAAGTGTGGGAAGATTAAGACTTGGACAGTTGCTCTGAAATTGTTTTCGGAGAGAAGCGGCCTTAGGTGCTGAATAATTTTTAGTTTGGCGTAAATGGCTTTAGTCAATTTACTTATATGCTTGGTGAAGGAGAGCTGATGGTCTAGTAACACTCCCAAGTATCTTACTTCTTTTTTTACTTGAATATTTGTATCTTTTATCCTCAAGGTTTCTGGCAGTATGAAGGAGTTGTCCTTTGTTATGAAGAGTATTTCTGTTTTATTTAAGTTGATTTGCAGGTTGTGATCTGAAAGCCAAGTGTTAGTATTGTTGAAACATTCCATTATGTTGTTTAAGTTCAGATGCTTGGTGTTGATTTGGGAGTAAAACATTATGTCATCAGTGTAAAGATTGTAATCAATGCCGTGACTTTTTATAATAGTGAAAATTGGTTGGATATAGAGATTGAAGAGGAGTGCGGATAGCGCGGAGCCCTGGGTTATGCCTTTCCTTTGTTGAAATGGGCTTGATGAGTTATTACCCATTTTAACTTGTATGGTTCGGTTTGTAAGATAGGATTTGAACCATAATAAAACTTTGTCTTTGAGGCCAATTTCTTGTAGTCTTAGGAGAAGGTATTCATGGGATAATGAGTCATATGCTGCAGTTAAGTCCAGGAAAATTAGGATGTAACCAGTGTTAGGCTTTTTGATTCCTTTTAGGATTTTGTCCATTAAAGCCATGAGGAGAGTTTCAACTCCATGACCAATTCTGAAGCCGTGTTGTTGTGGGTCCAGCTGTGCATATTGGTCGACATGATTTTGTAATTGACATGACTTTGTAATTGATTTATAGACACATTTTGACTGCCTTAACCTGGGTGTCCAGTTAAAGAAATACCCTCCAGAAATGTATTGTTACACAATAATTATTCTCTTTGCATCTTGCACATTCGAATTGATAGTTTATTCTAATAATTAATTAGCCAACTCATTAAAGATCAGATTCACTGAGGCTTTTGTCCCATTCTGTGTCTATGGGGAAAGAACTATAGTAAATCAGATCCAAAGTGTGACTTTTTCTTAAGCAGGCTGTTCTTATCATTACTCAGTTTATGTCTTGATTAACATCAGCATGGCACACTTTAAATCAATTTAACCAGCAAAAAGAAGCTTAATTTATCTGACATTTAAAATGATTAGAATTCCCCTGTTTTATTTTAATTTATATTTCCTTTCTGTCTTCGGCTCTATCTCTCAAGCCACGTTTATCCTTAAAAATCTAAATAAAACATCAGAGTTCTGCTTGAGCCTTTATGTTACTATGTCAAAATGTGTGAGGGCAACCTTGATGAGCGTGGAATAGACTCAGGAGAAAAATGTTTGAAAGCAGGGGTTATGATCAAAATAGAAAAATGAAGCATGTAGCACCTCCCTTAGATCCCTTCCACCTCCCCCCTTAAAAAAAACAAAAAAGAAAGACCAGAGAATGAAGAAAGAGTTAGGTTAATATTCTGAGCTACTGAAGTATTATGGACAGGAAATACTGTAGCATTCAGTTTTTCATTGAAGTGGAAGCAACATCCCCCACAGATTCTGATTGTCAGATTTGGTAGCCTCAAAATTTGAACAGTAAGGTAAAAAAAATAAATGCTGATACTTGCCTGTAGGCGGCAGCAGTCTTCCACTGCCTCAGTGGTATGGAATCCCAGAAAGTACAGGAAGGCTGAAGTTGATTACTAACTTAATAGTATCCTGTTTTCTGGCTAAGCAGGTGGAGGTCATTTAGGTGTTTATTACTGCTTCCAGAATGTGTTATTTTTCAGAAGTTTATTTCAGATGGTTTCCTTCTACTTGTTTGATGTTGCTAGAAGCAGCTGAAAAGTTCCACTGAGCACTAGGCTGTAGTGATTACAATGCTGACACACATCTAAAGTGGAGGAGTAGCCTAATGGTTAATGACACTGGTTGGGGAATCCAAAGACCAGGGTTTGTATTCCCACTAGCACTCCTTGTGGCCTTGGGCAAGTCACATAACCCTCCATTGCCTCATGAAAAATCCAAGTTATCAATGTCCCTGTTTAATGTACATTCCCAAGTTTAAGTTTCAATATAAATTGCTTTGATTGAAATAATAAAGTGGTATATAAAACCTGTTAAATAAAGGAACCAGCTTCCCTGATCAAATTGCCTAGGGGTGGAAACCTAGCCATTTGTTCTCTGCCTGCCCTGTGATACCTCCATAAGTGCATTAATAATTATTTAACAGGGTTTTTTAATACTGCTTTATCATTTCAGTCAAAACAGTTTACATTGTAACTTAAACTTGGTGATGTACATTAAACAGGAACATTGATAGCTTGGAATTTGCTGAGAAGATGGAGGGCTAAGTGACTTGTCCAAGGCTACAAGGAGTGCTAGTGGGAATCAAGCACTGGTCTCTTGGTTCTCAAGGCAGTGCTGTAACCATTAGGCTCCTCCTCCACTCCTTTAGTTAAGTACACATCCAATGTTATATTAGTTGAGTCCATGAAATGCTCAGACAGTTCATATTGATTCTGTACATATACAGTTACAAAAATGCATGATTTGTAGGTTCAATTATAATTAAATATAATTAAAGAGATTTAACTGCTTTTTCTCTGAAAGGACAGCTGGGAAACTGGCTGGTACTTGGTAGATCTCTCTCTTTTGCTTTAACAGATACCTAAGCTCCACGAACAGAACAATGGTTGGGAAAAATCGTATCGATAAAGCTGTTGCCCCCGTTACAGCTTCTGCCTCTGTCCAGACAGAGGTCCTAATGCCAGTTGAAGGACAGGTTCCATGTGCTGGGTGCCTGCATGCTGAAGCTCTGAGGAAACAAGTGGAGGAACTCAGAGAGGAGGTGGCGAGGTTGAGGAGCATTCAAGATAGTGAGAAGTACATTGATGAGATGCTTCTTGCAGCAACCAAGCTCTCCAGCAGACGAGAAGATGGGTGCCAACAGAATGTCGATGGTTGGACACAAGTCACCAGAGCTTGCAAAATCACCAATCCAACTTCTCCAGCCCTTGAATTGAAGAACCATTATGCAGCTCTGGAAGTGGAGGAGGTGAAAGCATCCCTAGAAAGGGAAGAACCAGAGCTCAAGTACCCCAAAGTTGCAGAATCAGTGACCACAATGAAGCGAAGGGTAGTAGTGGTTGGAGACTCTCTTCTGAGGGGTACTGAGGCGTCCATCTGCCGACCAGACTTGATGTCCAGAGAGGTATGCTGTCTGCCTGGTGCCAAAATCCAAGATGTTATGGAGAGTTTGCCGAGACTCATAAAGCCCACTGACTATTACCCAATGTTGCTAATCCATGTTGGAACAAATGATACTGCCAGGTATCCCTCGGAATGTATCAAAAGTGACTTCATGGCTCTCGGACAGAGGCTGAAGCAGTTAGATGCACAGGCGGTGTTCTCTTCAATCCTCCCTGGAGGGTAAAGGCCAAGGCAGAGAGGCTCGCATCCTGGAGATGAATGCATGGCTTCGTGGATGGTGTCATCGAGAGCATTTTGGTTTCCTACACCATGGGATGCTGTTCCAAGGGTTGCAGAGCAGAGATGGCATCCATCTGTCCAAAAAAGTTCAACGTGTCTTTGGTAGTAGACTGGCTAATCTACTGAAGAGGGCTTTAAACTAGATTCATTGGGGATGGGTGAAGAAAGTCCCCAGGTAGGTGAAAGCCCCCAGATAGGTGATACATTAAATACCTTTATGGAAATGGGCAACAGGGGTAATATATGGAAAGCAGTGTGTATAAATGCACGTAGCATGGGAAATAAGATCCCTGATGTTGAAGCTTTGGTGGGAGTGGCTGACTTTTTTGTGGCAGTTACAGAAACATGGTTTACAGAAAACCATGATTGGGATGTAACTATACCTGGCTATACTTTATTCAGAAAGTACAGGGTAGGAAGAAGGTGAGGAGGAATGACACTATATGTAAAAACTACTATTAAAGCTTTGGAATTACAGAGCTTAAAAGGGAGAGAGGATGCATTGTGGGTTAAACTAGAAAGAGGGAAAGAGAAATCTATTGCATTGGTGTGATATACAGACCTCCCTCACAAGAGGAAGAGGTGGACAGAGAGTTAATTGAAGACATATGCAGCATTGCTAGGAAAAGGGAAGTGCTACTGATAGGAAATTTCAATATGCCAGATGTTGATTGGCACATTCCTGATGCAGTATCATCTAGAATTAAGGAGATCCTGGATTCTCTACAGGGAGAACTATTCAGGCAATTGGTAACAGACCCCACACGTAAAGGGGCCATACTGGACTTTGGTGCTTATCAATGGTGAAAGTGTTTCTGATGTTGTAGTGGGAGATCATTTTGCGTCCAGTGATCACCAGATGGTGTGGTTCAGTATTAGGACTAGGGCTGTTAGAATCCATTCAAAGGTGAGGGTCTTAGACTTTAGGAAGATTAACTTTGCGAAGATGGGCCAATACCTCAGGGAGTTGTTAGTGGGATGGGAACAGCTGGGGGATGTAGAAAAACAGTGGGCAAAACTGAAAGGGGATATTTTAAAGGCAACCATCCTTTTTGTTAAAATGGTAAATAAAGGTAAAAGGAAAAGGAGACCACTATGGCTTTTGAAAGAAGTAGCTGAAAAAGTGAAGAAGAAGAGCATTCTCAGAAGTTCTGTTCATGGTAAGGGAGCAGAGAGGCTGCATTGCATAAAGAACTTTAATACATGGCTCCAAACCTGGTGCAAACAAGAAGGATTTAGATATAAAGGCAACTGGGGAAACATATGGATCAATAAGAGTCTATACTGTACTGATGGACTACATCTTTCCGCCACAGGGAAAAGGATCCTAAGTAAAAAATTCAGGCAGTATGTGTGAAGAAAACCCCGTGATCTGGCCACAATACCACGGCTCTTTCGGCCTCTTGTCCCTAAAGCAGTGAGAAATAAGCAGAGAGCAACAGAAAACACAATCACACACAAAGTGCTACTTTCTTTGAGCTCAGAGGGAAAACAACAGATGGTCTATGGACTCAGCACAGTTCCACGTCTGTTGGATTTAAATTCTTCCTCCTGAAAAGCTCTTTTTATTAAAGAAAAAGGGAAAGTAACACAGTCATTAATCATAACACAAGGTGTCGCTAGAGTTTTTTTTACAGAGTAAGAGCTGATTACATTGTATTAGATAAAATTTACTTGATTATGACAGAGTTATTTATAATTTCAGAGTTGCAAAATTTATGCTGTGCTGGCAGGGACCTATAGTTGACTGTACAATGAACTATGGTTGCGCAGTTCATAGCCTATGTTTACTCTTTATGCTTGCATTAACAATGTTCCCAAACTATTTTAAAAGACAGTTACACAGAACTCATGATCATGATATCCTATTCTATTTAAGAAGAAGTAGGTGAAAAGATGAAATTCGGAGTACATTTTAGAGATCTGCATCAAGAAATTAATCTATCTTTAATTACATATTGGGGATTCTGGTATCCCCTTTATCTGTCCATTTCTACAGTCCTCCCTATGATTCCATAAAGAATCATTACAGAAGAGCGGTAGCTGAAACATGTCCAAATCCAGAATAAATCTTCTACAGTAGGTTTCATTTTGCAGATGTTCCTTCAAAGTCCTAGGCACATCTGGTCCATAGGTAAGCTCCATCTTGTTCGTTGGAGGAAATTGTTATACAAAATCATGTGACATTGTTTGCCTTTGCTTAGCCTCAATAAGAATGTGTACAGAGAGCAAGACTTTACCAATTATTCTTGTAAGCACTACCTTTTCTAGCAGTGGCCAACTGCTTCTCATAGATCTATCAACAATTAAGAGATTAGTCCCCCATATCATGACACCAGTCATCACTCCAGATTCTTCAGCAGCATCCTTTCGAAATATGGGCTGTGCCATGCACATCTTAGACAGAGCTTTTTCAGTGACTGTCCACCCAGGCTTCATTGCTGCGCATACATGAGTAGTTCCACTGGAATCGCTGATCTTTATCAGGAGTCTCCATATTCAGTAGCTTTATCATTCACAGTAGTTTTCTTCTTCGGCCCATAGGATTCAGTGCATACAATATATAATTTGTAAAAACCCAACACTCCACTACAGCATCTCTCTTGATTCCATACAATTGCAAACAAGCACAATTATTCATCCCTAATGACAGTCTTAAATTGTTGAACAGAATTATATTATCTATTGTTAATTACAATACATCTATTGCTAGCACTAAATTATTACATAGCTAGCCTGTAACATACTTTTATTTTTTTTTCTTCTACATTCCTCATCTTATTCTGTCTACTTGCCAAATCAAATGTTAGCATGTGGCCTGATAGACACATTTCTTTTTCCTGTCAGGAACACAATTGTACATATTCATATCACTAATTACACAGGTACACTACCAAAAAACTGCCTCCAGTTTTGCAACTGATTCCTATAGATTTTGGGGTGCTGAATCCAGGAAAAATAGCCAAAATGTTCCATCACGTCACGTTTTCTTGCAAAATTAGATTTCTTACCCATATAAGGAATGTTCACATAATTTCTTTTTAGCCGACTGCAGTTTATTTTCTTGGCCCAAAATAGAGGTTGTAATGGTTAACTAACTAGAAACACTCCCTCATGATATTTTAGAGTGTTTTGTATTCATTTTATACATTAACAGGACAATTGGGAGGCGGGGGGCTAAATCCAGTACTCGCGCTGGCGCATGTTCTTTCCTGTTCGCCTCGCTTCGTTCGCGCTCGCTCAAACACGGTGGTTGCGACATGAACGTTCCTGTCAAATTTCAGTTTCTTGCAAGTTCATTATTACCTTTTGTTTGCTCAGTCGTAATCCAGCTTTATTCCGAAGTGGTTCACTACAGTTGTAGTTTGCAGTGCTGTGTATTTGTGATGGCTCACAGAGCCAGAGGTTGCGTCAACTCTCCGGACAGTTTTTGTTTTATTTGTGGGGAATATACCGTGAAAAAGCGGCAGAGGAACATTTCTGCATTTATTAAAAAAGTATATTTCGCCTATTTCGGTTTGAAGTTAGGCGATCAAGACAAACCGTGGGCTCCTCACAAAGTGTGCAAGACATGTGAGGAAGATCTACGCTTATGGATGAAAGGTAAAAAACAAGCATTTCGTTTCGGAATACCTATGATGTGGCGTGAACAAAGAGACCACAGCAGTGAGTGCTATTTTTGCTCTTGCATTGTGAAGGGATACAACTTAAAAAATAAGAACGTAATAAGTTACCCCAACCTTCCCTCAGCAATTAGGCCTATGCCTCATAGCAACGAAGTACCTGTGCCTGAACCACCAAAATCTTTGGATCATATTTGTGTGGACGGTTCTGATCATGATGAGACTCATCAGATGGCTTTTCCCGATGAGTCCAGTACTTCCGAGTTTGAAACTGAACCAGATCCGAAACCTGAACTTTTCTCTCAAGCTGAATTGAATGATTTAGTCCGGGATTTAGGACTCCCAAAAGATGCTGCCCAACTGCTAGGTTCTTGGCTTAAACAGAAAAATCTATTGTCACCAGGAACAACTTTTTATTGGTACCGCAACCGCGAGACACAATTTTTGAAGTATTTCAGCAAAGAGGAAGATTTGGTATTTTGCAACGATATATACGGAGTGATGGAAAAGTTTAAACTCAAGTATGATCCTGCTGAATGGCGGCTGTTCATTGATTCGTCAAAAGACAGCATAAAAGGTGTTCTTTTTCATAATGGCAACACATTCGCTTCAGTTCCTATTGCTCACTCTGTTATTCTCCAAGAAAAATACGAAAATTTGGCCCTGATTCTTCAGAAGATTCGTTATGATGAGCATAAGTGGATGATTTGTGGAGACTTTAAAATTCTATCCATGCTATTACGGCAGCAATCCGGTTTCACCAAATATCCCTGCTTCCTTTGCTTGTGGGATAGCCGGGCCCGTGACCTACACTGGGGGAAAAAAGACTGGCCAATTCGGGAGTATTTGAGACCCGGTGAGAAAAATGTTTTTCATGAGAGCTTGGTACCTCGTGATAAAATTCTATTACCACCTCTCCACATTAAGTTGGGTCTCATTAAGCAATTCATCAAGTCCCTTCCAAAAGATGGTGAGTGCTTTCGGTACCTTTGCTCAAAGTTCCCCCGACTTTCTGAAACAAAGCTAAAGGAAGGAGTGTTTGTTGGCCCTGATATAAGGAAACTCATTTCAGATGGAGCATTCGCTGAAACGATGTCTGAGAAGGAAAAAGAAGCCTGGGATTCCTTCAAGGATGTTGTTCTCAAATTCTTGGGGAACAGGCGGGATGAGAACTATAAGGATATTGTTGCCAGGATGCTCAATGCCTTCAAAGAACAAGGCTGTAACATGAGCCTGAAAGTCCATTTCTTGCACTCCCATGTGAACTACTTTCCCGAAAACTTGGGGGCGTACAGTGAAGAACAAGGTGAAAGGTTTCACCAGGACATCAAGGATGCAGAGAGAAGGTACCAAGGAAGATGGAACACCACTATGATGGCTGATTTCTGCTGGTTGCTGCTGCGGGAAACCCCAGATGAAAAATACGCCAAGCAGCGCACCAAGAGAAGCATTCGGGGGAAGAAGAAACGGGCCCACCAGGAGATTGATTGACCCAAGAATGACTTTAAAATCTAAACTGTGTTGACAAATATCGTGTTTTTGCTAAACTTTGAAATAAAAATTTGCTAGTTATTACCACAGTGTCGGATCTCATTTATTAGAATTTTATTTTCACACCATCGGGTGTTTGTCTTCATGTATTGCAATGGTGCGGTTTGCGTTTTCTATTCTTACATACATACCTGTACAACATTTTTTGCACATTTCTTTGCTTTGCTTTGTGTCTAACCTCGCTCTTATATGCTCAATGTTTGTGCACATGTATGTGGCTGTTTTAAGTGCAGACAATTTTGCTACCATCACAGTGTGTTTTGTTGACATTACTCTATTCTTATGTGCTGCCTTGTTACAATTTTCTTTATTCTTATTTGAATAACTACTAAACAATTAGTATAAAGAATTCATCCAAGAAACTTTTATCTCGATCGCACTCAATCTGAAACGTTCACCTCAAACTGCTAACCCAATGTAGCAAAAAATCTGTACGTGATGGAGCAAATTGGTTACCAGATTTGGATTCAGCGCACCAAAAAACGTAAAAATCAATCGAAACATTAGAGACAGTTTAAAAAATTTTTTTTTAGTGTACCTGTGTTATATTTGTGATGTACTCTCCAGCTATAACAATATACAAGATATAATCAATATGATTATTCAAGGGGTAACCAACATTAAAACATAACTAGCAGTTTATGACAAATAAATTAAACTCATTTCAATTGTTTGTCAACAATTATTAGTCCCACTCGAATAACGAGCATCTCAACAATAATAGTAGTCAACTAGGCAAGCCCTCGCAACAGGCGTCCCCTACAATGTAAACACCAAACATTATCCTTTCTCAGTACACCTCATATGTATATAGTGTACCCTTTTTCCAAGTTGCATTTCCTGTTTAATGTAATGACCAGACATATTTAACTTGTCGGATGTTTCTGTTCCATGTGAACCGCGCTGATTGCAAATAGTGCGGTATATAAGAAATATAATAAATAAATAAATAAGGTTGTCTTATCTTAGGTGATGGTTCAAATCACATTACTTTAAACATTATCAGTAATATACCCTTTTCCTTTTTATGTTATTATTTTTTTAATACTACTTTCCACACTAGTCACAGCAGTTCACATTGCAACTAAACCTTCATACAGCACATTAAACAGGAACATTGATAACTTGGAATTTTTCTTTGTAAGGCAATGAGGGGTTAAGTGACTTGTCCAAGGTCACAAGGAGTGCTAGTACTCTAGTCATTAGACTACTTCTCTATTTCATTCTAAGTCGCATAGACATCTAAGCTCACAAAAGAAGGGACATTTACATAAGGGTGTATACATTCATAAACTATAAAACCTTTTTTAACACCAAATTTGAACCAATTAGAAAGTCAATTACCACTTCTAAATGGCTTAACAGTTCTATCTTTGTTACACTGTTTTCAGAACGAAACAGCATAGTAGTAAAGGATCAGTACATAGAGCTCCCCATGCAAGAAGCATGAGACAAAGTCAGTATTGATGATCAAATGAACAGATAACTCAAGAGCTCTAGAAAGAGCGAACACTTCAGCTAGTTGAGCACTAGCAAAGCAGCAATTTGCATCAATTTTCCTTATTCATTGCGCAAAGCAGAACCATCAGTACATAGTGAGGTCAAACAGTAACAATCTAGAGCTGGAAGAAAGTTGTTTTTTTTTTTTTATTCCAAGTGTAGAAGACGCGAAAACTGAATGAGAGGCATGTTATAGTACTAGAAAATCAGTAATTTGGATTGCAAAGACTACTGCTGCCAGAGACTGAAAGCATGGAGGCATTCCTGCTACAACAGAGTAACAAAAAGTCTGAAAAAAATAAATAACCCAGTGGCTTAAGTCCAGTGGGAAATTTCTGAGCAAGAACACAAACAGTAGCAATAGAAGAGGTAAACATATTGAATCTAACTCAGTGATACTAATTTAAAACTATTCCACTAGCAACAAGGCATTCATTTCACACTTGCAATTAATAACATCAGTTCTGCAGAGGTCTTTCCATAATAACTAAAACATACACGACATGAGAATTTAAGATCACCCCTCCAATCGACTCTTGCAGATTAGTTTAAAAGAGACTAGGAGAAATATCAGCATTTTTTTCTGCAGACATTGTTACTCATACACTATCATAGTTGTAATTTTCAACTAGTCTATTGTCACAAAGGAAAAATAAGACATTATACATATATTTACCATATTGTTTTAATTACTTAATTCACTTGTTTGAATATAGTTGTATCATTCACTTTTTCCCTTTAATTAAACAAACTTGCTTGACTTAACTTGACAAGCAATTCAATTTTGTTTTTTTTTCCAGTTAAGTTACTAACTTCTATCTTTCCTTTAAACACTAAGTTTTTTCTTAACCTTTGTCACATCACACAAATCCACACGATTTATCAAATATCTAATATATCAAAGCATGGAAGATCTTCCCATTCATTCACATCAATATAACTAAAAATACAATTTGCAGAATATCATCAATCATATTTCTTCCCGGAGTATCCGAAGATATAAATAGCACCCAGGAGTACTGTTATCTAAATACATTTCAGCATTTGCATTATTACACATAGAATGGAATCAGTATATAAATTCTCATAACCAAAATAAGTTCAGATCCATGACCTAGAAAACAAAACGTATTTACTATACATACATTAATAAAAGAATGGTTAATCACATTTGGAGTTTTTTTTTTAACTTCCCCAATAAGGCTTATGGTTAGTCTAACACAAAAAAAATCTTACCACGGTTGCTCAAGACTTTCTTCCTGCAAAAAATATATATTCATGCCAAGCTGTTATCTATACTGGAAACCTCCAAATTGTTACTGCAGTGTACTGTAAAGCACATTTCTCTTCCCTAACCACTAAATTAGAGAAAACAAAACTTCATACTACAGTTATGACATGAAAATTAGTCCTTCAAAACTTTGCTTGATTAATTCTATTTTGTCATAAAGCAATGATTTAAGTTTTTCCCTGTTTTAGTTTCTTTTATATTTACACTATCCTTCCAACCACTCAAACTAATTACTAATCAAAATCTTCAATCTCCGCCTTCAGCCTTAGCTGATATTGTACACATTCACAATTACTAGCATTAATTTCAATTTCTGTCTGTTTAGTTAAAACACATATCCATCCTAAACACTTGATTTTTAAATTTTTCAAACACAGAGTCAGTGGCTTGCTGCGCTTTTTCAGCCTTAAACTGCTACCAACCATACACGACCCATTCGTGACTAGTATGAGGTCGCCCCAAATCATTAAGGGCCATCTCATACTGTAACCAGCACAGTTTATCCTCCTGAAATGTTCCCCAAGGGGAACTGCAAACTGAGGTTACTGACAGTCATCAAATGTTAACGGCCAACATAATCAAGGGTGCTATCACCAAACCGGCGCCTCATTTCATAATTCGGGCTTCCCTTTTTCAGCCCTATACTACAAGCTTTCTCTGCCCTATATTATGAACTTTTACTGCCCTATTCATCTAACAAAGTACTCTGTTTAATTTTACCGGCCTTATTACCCATTTCAAAACACGACAGAAACCTGCCTCTTAATATTTACGACAGAAAAACTGCCTTTTAATACTCACGACAGAAACCTGCCACACGTATCCTGGAGACTTGTCTGCTGTTTCCAACTGCTGAAGGATACAGTGAGTCACGGCACTAACTGAAGAAAACCACGTGATCTGGCCACAATACCACGGCTCTTTCGGTTTCTAGTCCCTCAAGCAGTGAGAAATAAGCAGAGAGTAACATAAAACACAATCACACACAAAGTGCTACTTTCTTTGAGCTCGGAGGGAAAACAACAGACGGTCTATGGACTCAGCACAGTTCCACGTCTGTTGGATTCAAATTCTTCTACCTGAAAAGCTCTTTTTATTAAAGAAAAAGGGGAAGTAACACAGTTATTAATCATAATACAAGGGTTGCTAGAGTTCTTTTTACAGAATAAGAGCTGATTACATTGTATTAGATAAAATTTACTTGATTATGACAGTTATTTATAATTGCAGAGTTGGAAAAATTATGCTGTGCTAGCAGGGACCTATAGTTGACTGTACAATGAACTATGGTTGTGCAGTTCATAGCCTATGTTTACTCTTGTCACGGGGTAGAGCAGGAATTACCTATGGAAACAGAAAGGGCAGGGCTAGGTAGATCTGAAACTGACAGATCCAAGCACATGCTGCAGGGTTGCTATAAGCAACCATGGAAAACAAAGGTAACCAGAGGTAGAACGTGCTCCTGCAAAGGATTACCTCATCCTCAATCAGTTAATGAAAGGCAGCTGAGAGCAGGGCAAGGTCAACAGAATGCAGGTAGTGACGCAGTTAAAATGCATACAGAGCCACTTACCGGGAGAACTAGGCAGGATTTCTCAGAGAGCAGAACTAAGCAGGATTTCTCAGAGAGAAGAACTAAGCAGGATTTCTCAGAGGAGAGAGACATCAAGGATACTACAACAGCTGGGGCAGAAAAGGAGAATACTTCTCATTGGAGTTTGAATAAAGTTCCTAAGGAAAGAATATCCAAGGGCAATTGCAGGGTGCTAGGAAGCACGGAGCAAGAGGCCAGTGAAAAGAATCACAGAGGAATTCAATCCAGCAGGAAAGAGAAACCCTTGAGAGACGGTCCTTCTGCTAACAGGTACCCAGAAAACAGTAAGGGGTTTAGAAGGGACACTTACCTGTTTAAGAACCAGTCAGTGGCTAGAGGCAGTAAGAAGCCTGCTTTTAGAAGTATCAACGCTGACTTTCCATGCTGTAAAAGCTCGAGAGAAATCCTCCCTGAGGACTGGCTGAAAGCCTGTAATAGAGAGGGCCTTAGAAGCATAAGTTTTCCCTATACACAATTAGGAAGGTTGGGTCCCCTAGGGGCAGACTGTGAGAAATACGGTAACTTCCCATCCTACCTTGGTGAAGGGGGGAAGGGAAGTCTTGCAGAGGACGGAAGCTTGCACAGCCAGGAAAGGAGACACAGCTGTTCAGAGAGTAGCAACCAGGGAAGCTACGAGGCAATGGACTTTGAATTAGCAGAAGATAATACAGAGGTATCTCAAATGGAATGTGCTTTGACCCTGGCTAATGATGTGTCTTCCTTATGTTAAGCTGTGCTAAGAAGATAACCTTTTAAAGAAAAAGGATTTCTGAAAACTACCTGTATAAATTTAGTAGCTGTTATATTTTGAGTTAAGCTGAAATGAAGCGCTTTTGGTTCCAGTAGTATTTTTATTTGTACCAGAAAACATGGTCTGTTTCTGTTAATTTCTCACGTGCAAGAATCCACCCGGAAAGGGATAATAAAAATACCTCTTACTAAAAAGCCTGGCTGCTCGTCACAACTACAACCTTTAGAACGGCTAGTGGGAGATAATTCCCAGGGGGCCTTAAAAGAGCCCCAGCTACATTAAAGAAGAGGCCCCACTGAAAGTCCCCTAGGCTGCCTCCTAGCGGGGTAAGTAGGTGGGTGACACTCTTTATGCTTGCGTTAACAATGTTCCCAAACTATTTTAAAAGACAGTTACACAGAACTCATGGTCATGATATCCTATTCTATTTAAGAGGAAGGGACAAAATTCTGAGCACATTTTAGAGATCTGCATCAAGAAATTCATCTATCTTTAATTACATATTGGGGATTCTGGTATCCCCTTTATTTGTCCATTTCTACAATGTGGACAGGCATTTAAACTAGGGAAAGGGGGGTGAGGGATGGAGAAGGACAAGTCACTCCCAGCAAAAGCAAAACAACATTGGAAACAGCCACATTTTTGAACAGCACAACAATGGGAAACAGGGAGGGTCGTGTAGAACAAAATCCATGCAAAAGGCAGGCAAGCCAATCAACAAATGCTGGAAAACAATGAGTACAAATGCTTGAGGCCTAGCCAACAAAGTTCCGGATCTGGAAGCCCTAATGGTGGAAATGGACTTGGACATTGTGGCCATTACACAAACATGGTTTAACGAGTCGCATGGATGGGATACAGTCATAGCTGGCTTTAATCTATTTAGAAGAGATAGAGAGGGTAGAAAAGGAGGAGGAGTAGCCCTGTATGTCAAAAGCAATATTAAAGCTGCTGAAATGCAGGGGACGTGGGGAAAAGAAGAAGCGCTCTGGATTGTGTTGGAACGAGGAGATGGCACTGTCATCCATACTGGTGTGGTCTACAGGCCTCTAACTCAAACCGAAGAAATGGATAGCGAATTGATTGTTGATATTGCAAAGATAGCCATGAAGGGGGTAATGATCATACTGGGTGACTTTAATCTACCTGATGTGGATTGGAATGTTCCTTCTGCAAATCTGGAAAGAAGTAAAAAAAATTGTAGATGCCTTCCAAGATGCTTTACTTAAACAAATGGTGATGGATCCGACCAGGGAGAGCTCCGTGTTGGATATAGTGCTCACCAATGGAGATAGCGTGTTGAATATCCTGGTGGGTGCCTATGTGAACAGCAGTGACATCACACGGTGTAGTCTGAGATAAAAGCCAAGGTGGAATCCAATAACAGAAAACTGAAAGTCTTAGACTTCAAAAAAGCTGACTTCAGTAAAATAGCCAAGTACCTGAAGGAGGAGTTGGTAGAGTGGGAGGGGATAAGGGAAGTGGAATTGCAATGGGATAAATTAAAGGAGGCAATAAAAGGGGCAACAGATACATAGTAAGGAAAGTAAATAAAAACAAGAGGAAAAGGAAAGACAAAAAACACAGCTTTCACAAAATTCAGAAGCTTGCAAACTGAGGAACCCCAGAAAGTATACAAGATCAAACTAAAAGAGACAAAAAGAGAAATAAGGATAGCAAAATCAAAGGCAGAAGAAAAGATGGCTAAAGATGTGAGGTGTCACGACAAAACCTTTTTCAGGTATATTCGGGAGAGGAGAAAAATCAGAGGTGGAATTGCAAGACTTAAAAGTGCTGGGAACAAATTCATGGAAAGTGGCATTGAAAAAGCGAAAATGCTAAACAAATACTTCTGCTCTGTTTTCACTAGAGAAAATCCTGGAGAAGGATCACCTGTGATTGACAAATATACAAATGGGAATGGAGTAGATATCACACCATTCACAAAAGATGATGTTTTAGAACAGCTTGCAAAACTGAAAGTGGACAAGTCTATGGGACCAGATGGGATACACCCAAGGAAAGAAAGAGCTCACAGAGGTTCTTGCAGGGCCTTTAAAGGATGTTTATAATACAGTAGATTCTTGGAGACAGGAGAAGTTCCACAGGACTGGAGAAGGGCTGATGTGGTATCTCTCCACAAAAGTGGTGCTAGGGCAGAAGTGACAAACTATAAGCCAATAAGCCTTAACTCGGTGATGGGAAAAGTAATGGAGGCACTCCTGAAAGAGCAAATAGTGGACTTCCACGAAACCAACAGGTTTCATGATCCGAGGCAACATGGTTTTACCAAAGGATGATCTTGCCAAACAAATCTGATTGAGTTATTTGACTGGGTGATCAGAGAACTAGATCAAGGGCATGCGATGGATGTGATCGACTTAGATTTCAGCAAAGCCTTTGATACTGTTCCTCATAGAAGGCTTATCAATAAACTCAACAGCTTGGGGTTGGGTCCGAAGATGGTGAACTGGATCAGAAATTGGTTGACTGACAGAGGACAGAAGGTGACGGTAAACGGAACTCACTCGGATGAAAGGAAGGTGATTAGCATTGTGCCCCAGGGTTCGGTTCTGGGACCAATACTGTCCAATATATTCATGAGTGATATTGTTGAAGGGCTGAATGGAAAGTCTGTCTTTTTGCAGAAAATTTGCAACAGAGTGGACTCCCCTGAGGGAGTGAGGAACATGAGGAAAGAATGGTCTAATGCTTGGCAGTTTAGATTTAATATGAAGAAGTGCAGTGTCATGCAGTTGGGAAGCAGAAATCCAAGGGAATTGTATGCGATAGGGGACAACAGATTGGTGTGCATGGACCAGGAGAAGGACCTCAGAGTGATTGTTTCTGAGGATCTCAAGGTGGCAAAACAGTATGACAAAATGGTGGCAAAAGCCAGAAGGATGCTGGGTTGCATACAGGGAGGAATTACCAGCAGAAACGAAGAGGTACTAATGCCACTGTACAAGTCACTGGTGAGGCCTCACTTGGAATATTGTGTTCAGTTTTGGAGACCATATCTTGCAAAGGATATAAAAAGGCTGGAAGCAGTTCAGAGAAAGGCGGCCAAAATGATTTGGAGCTTGCGTCAGAAGACTTATGAGAAGAGACTTGAAGACTTAAATATGTACACCCTGTAGGAGTGGAGGGACAATGGAGATATGACTCAGACCTTTAAATACTTAAAAAGTATTAATGGACAAACAAACCTCTTCCAAAGATGGGGACAGTTTAAAACTAGAGGGCATAACATGAAGCTGCAAGGGGGTAAACTGAAAGGCAATGTCAGGAGATACTTTTTCACTGAAAGGATGGTGGATGCTTGGAATGCCCTCCCAATGGAAGTGGTGGGGGCAAACACAGTGACAGAATTCAAAATGGCATGGGACAGACTCAGTTGATCCCTTTATAGCAACAGGATAAAATCAAAATAAGCATAACTATTTCTTATATCTGATTAAATAGGGGTTACCTACACGGAGCGGTGGGTTCACCCCTAAACAAAGGCTTGGGGAGGGGTGACCTTCGCAGAGCGGCAAGTGCATCTACTCTTGCCAGCTTGCTGGGCAGACTAGATGGGCCATACTGGTCTTTATCTGCCGTCATATACTATGTATGTTACTATGTAAAGAAATAAACAGTTTTGTATTCTTTTGTCACATTGTTATTAAGGCCAGAACTACCATTAGGTGAACCAGGCAGCAGCCTAGACTGCTGACCCTACGGAGGAACCCATTGCCACTGCTGTTGCCCCTCACCAGGACCTACAGCGGCAGCAATGACCTGAAACCACCCCGCTGCACTTAACTTCAAGCTTCATCACTGTAGGGCTTTTTTGCTTCCGCCCCACCAATGCCCAATGCTGACTTCCTGTTTGCATAGGCGCGGACATGGTTTCCGCTCCCATACAAAAGGAAGTCGGCATTGGTGAGGGAGGAAGCAGATAGCCCCGGAGCACCAAAGTTGTAAGGTAAGTACTGCGGGACTGTTTCAGGCCATTTCCACCACTGTAGATTCTGGAGAGGGGTGGCAGCAGCAGTAATGGGGCTGGCTGGGGGCATGAGGGATGAGGTTTCCCTAGGGCATCTCTTCTCCTTGTATTGGCCTGTATTGCATACATACCACAAATGTACAATTCTAACTAAAGCTGACAGATTTTTTTGAATCTGGGATATTTATCTGAAGTGTGTTGGGGGGGTGCGGTAGAGGAGGAAATTTTGAGCAACAATTAGGGTTGCCAACTTTTTCACAGAGAAAAACCCGACATCTGTGGCTCGTCATGCTCCACCCAGTCTCCGCCCCAAGTCCCACCCCTGCCCCGCCCCACCCACAAAAATTACCGAGGATTCACTCACACCCCCCCCTCTTAGTGCTGGTTCACTCACTCGCCCCCCCTCCCTGCTGGTTCACTCGCCCACCACCCCTCTCAGTGCTGGTTCACCCACCGCCCCTCCCCTGCTGGGTCACTCACTTGCCCCCCTCCCCTGCTGGTTCACTCACTCACCCCCTTCCCCTCCCCTCCTTGCTGGTTCACTCACCCACCCCCCTGTCACTCACTCACCCCCTCCTGCTGGTTCACCCACCCTACCCCACCCCCCTCCCTGCTGGTTCACTCGCCCCCCTCCCCTTCTGAGTCACTCACATGCCCCCCTCCCCTGCTGGTTCACTCACCCACCCCCTGTCACTCACTCACCCCCTCCTGCTGGGTCACTCACTCACCCCCTCCACTGCTGGGTTACTCACATCATCCCCCCTCCCCTGCTGGTTCACTCACACCACCCCCCTCCCCTGCTGGTTCACTCACCCACCCCCCTGTCACTCACTCACTCACCCCCTCCTGCTGGGTCACTCACTCACCCCCCCTCCCCTGCTGGTTCACTCACACACCCTCCCCCCCCCGCCCAAGCCGCTGTTTCTGCTTTGTACAGAGCAGCGGCTGCAATACACTTACTTTGAAAAGTAAAGACAACCTGTGAGGAGCCCTCCGGTTATCGCAGCGCCCGAGGAAGTGATGTCATTGGGGGCGGGCTACTCACAGGTTGTCTTTCCTTTTCAAATTAACTTTATTGCAGCTATGTCTGTATCATCCTTCCTGTCTGCATACACTTATCTCCCCATTAAAGTGTTTTTTTCCTCTCCTGAGTGAATAAATGTGAGAGGGATCAGTACTGAAGACTCTCTTTCTTAATTTCGACTGGAATGTGTAAAGGCCGAGGTTATTGTCTGGATCCTGCCAGGCCTCCCCTTTAGTTTGAAAGTAAACAAACACCTTTTGGGAATCTCAGTCCTAGTGAAATGAATAGTTTGTAGAAAAACAGAGACCTGAAATGTGGTGTCACCACCTATAGAGCTTTAATATATGTCCCCCCCCCCCCACACTGCACCTTCCCTGTAAAAGAACCCCAAAGCCTGCCTCAGGTACCCGAGAGCTACCAGACTACATATCTAAACAAAATTCCTCCTCTTTTTTTCAGAAAAGATGTTAATTTTGCATCTTTTTCTACCAGAATCGAGAAGACTGTATCAGAGGGGTATGCAGAAATAGAAGCAAAGTCCTTTACCTCTGACCCAATGAAATCAGGGACAGGAGTTGGTTATAGTCCATGGAGTCAGGGACACTACCTCAAAATCATGGACATCTGGTAACCTAAATAGAACCCAAAATAAATGCTGCATGTATTTATGATTATAATAGAGATGCTTTAATGTATTATGGATGTTTTTATGTAAAACACATTCATGCTTTTATGTTTTGTAGTATAAAAATGTAATAAATGAAATGAAAATGAAAAAGGAGCAGTTATTTTCTTAAAGGCAATGAAGGAAGCCAGTATCTTCAGCCGTCACCGGATTTGTGAGGGGAATTAACCATATGAAGAGTTACAATACTAGAATGAAAAATAAGACTTACAGGTAAAATCAAATAATTCTTGGCCAGAAATTCAGGTAAATAAATTGATATTTAGAATAGACATTCACCCCATTATTGACTGAGTCAATGCCACATCAGGACATGCTAGGCAGATAAAGGGGCGTGTTTATGAAGCCCAATGTTGGTAACGCACATGTGGGTTGCATTATGAACATGGGGCTTAGGCCTGGGTTTATGTTTAGGCAACAGAGGCAGTTGCCTCCAGTGCCAAGATTTAGAAAGCCTTTTGAACTCAATGCCTCCTGCCGAGAGTGCTAATTATGTAATTGCCCCTTGTAACACAGTGGCAATACAGAGAATTTCTTTCTTCTTGACACAAGTACACCCCTCCCCATCTCCCCCAGTACTTTACTTCAGTCTTGTTTCAGTTTTAAGGTGACTAGAGTTGTATCTGCTGTTCTTTGTAGACTGGCTTCTTCTATGCTTTTGACTAGGGTATACCTGGTGTTCTGTGCAGGTTACCCTCCTCAATTTTTTTTAATCAAAGCAAAGTCAAATAACCTTTACACTTCACAAAATAGAATGGTAGGTACAACCCCTAAACAAAGGTATTGGAGGGGGGGGGGGGGGGTAACCTGCACAGACTCTTCCCCTCCCCCCCGACCAAAACAAACACTTCTAAATTTTGTGCCTATGGGAATTAAGAGCTTAAACTCGGCACTGGTGGGGCAGTAGATTAACTGATGTTACTGTTCTTCAACGTGGCAATATGGCTGCGGATGCAACTAATGCCACAAATTGAGACGGTATTAGTTGCACCCCTACTACTTGCGCTGAGCACAGATAATGTGGGCTAGAAATGAATGTGCTAGTTGTGCCACCATTGGAACTCTTCATCCCTGCCAGCTGTCCCCTGATACATGCTACCAAGATAGCAATGAGATGGATCGATACAATAACAGCAGCTACAGATACCACTCTATCAACAATGAGCCACTTGGATGAAGACCAAACAAAGTTTAGGTCAGCTATCCAGAGGGTCGCCAAGAGTCGACACCAACTTGACGGCACTTAACAACAACAACAACAATAACAACTGCCCCATGCTACGTTTTAGCATGGTGACCAAACCAAGCACTAAACCCATGGTATTGGTAGCGCGCTGTAGTAAAAATGCCACAAGTTTCTAGATGAAATAAATGACTGCACTATGGAGAAGATAGTTCAGGAACTGACACAAGGGGGAGCTATTTTGGACATGGTTCTGAGTGGAATGCAGGATCTGGTGTGAGTGACTGTGTTGAGTGACTGTGTTGATTTGATTTAATTAATACATGGAAGACTGCTAGGAAATCTACAGCACTAGCATTTAACTTTCAAAAGGGAGGGTTTAAAAAAGGTTTGGACAAGTTCCTAGAGGAAAGGTTCATAAACCATTATTAAAGAGGTCCCGGGAAATCCACTGTGTGCCTTTTTGGGAACCTGACAGGTACTTGTGACCTGGATTGGCCACTGTTGGAAACAGGATACTGGGCTTGATGAACCTTGGTCTGACCCAGTATGGCACTTTTTATGTTTTTATGACTAGGATAAAGTTAGAAAAATGATTAGGAAAAAACTAAAATGGGCAGTTGCAAAGATTAAGGGGTTTGTTTACTAAACCGTCTTAATGTTACCGGTGCTAGTTGCAGCGTTAATGTGAAGAATGCCATATAAGGTAGTGGGCGGTCCAGAGGGAAGGTTGCAAGGAAACGTTATCATGCAATAGTGGGCGCTGTGGCACTTTAACGCGCGTTAACCCTAAGTTCATGCCAGTGCAGTGTTGGAAGCTATAAAGATGTAGCTCACTGGTTACTGCAATGACTGTGGAGGTAGAGGTCATGGTTTCAATCCTGCAGTTGCCTTATGTAAGAAAGCTGCCTGAGGCATTTCATTTTTTTAAATTTAAATCAGTGCTGTCTGAGGCATTTCCATTTTTAATTTAAATCAGTGCTACCATCAAAAACACCCTCACAGTGCCATAACCTAAGGTGCCGCATAAGGCGCCCTATAAGACACTCCATAGGGCACATTATAAAGTGCCCTGTCTGCCAAGGCACCTTATAATGTGCCTTGTAGGGCACTTTATAGGTTGCCTTATAGGGCACCTTATGAGGCACCTTAGGCTATGGCACTGTGAGGGTGTTTCTGCTGGCAGCACTGATTTAAATTAAAAGAAATGCCTCAGACAGCCATATTAACTAACACCACTGTGGCATCAAACCCATGACCTCTGCCTTTGCAGTCATACAAGTAACCAATGGGCTATATCTCTATAGCATATAGCCCACTGCTGGCTGGCTACAGAAAGACTGCAGATCACCACATAAACTGTCTGCTGTTGTTACCAGGATAGGGTAAACCCATCCGTACCCATGATGCACTGCACATGCAGATCAGCAGCCTACATCTGATCACAAGATGGGGTAAGCACCTCTATAGCACCCCGGCCTGGTAGGGGGAACTGACCGTGTGTGTTACTGGCACAGAGTAGCTACAGACTGTGACATTGTGTGGTTCCTGTGCTCACCCTGAGGGTGAGATGGGGCGCCCAGCACCAGGACTGCAGCACATGGCATGGCTGAGATAGGCTGTGCTGCAGGTCCCCATCAGTGCCAGTGTGTGATAGGTAGTCCTTGTAGACAAACCTAGAATACACCTGTGTCCAGCTGTATGTCCCAGTCATGTCTAGCCCTTGTGGACTATGATGCACCCAGAATAGTGCATATCCTGTGTGGTTGCCATGGTCACTGGTTATAAGTGAAGGGTGATGTTTGGACCCAAAAGCGGATTATGTAGCACCACCCAACCCACCCTCTGTGGGTCAGGGTGAGAGACAGGATCTCCCACAAACTGAACCACATTCTACATCTTTGCAATGGTGCCAGTAGAGGGGACCACCAACCCCAGTCATGCTGGGGAATAGGCACACTACAGGGCAATCAATGCAGAACTGTATGCATCTCAGAGGGCACTGACAGACAGGCAGTAGGCTTGGAAAAGCTCAGCTGCCCCCACCACTATCTGACATTCACCAGCAGAGGGCACAATCAGTCTCCAGCCGCTGCACCCTGCAAGGTGTTCCAGCCATACACATGCTAACTGCAGACAGTCTGCTAGCTAGTACATAGTGCATGTTCCTGGAGAAACTGTGTGCACCCAAAAACAGGATGTCAGCACACACACCACGCAGGTATGTCAGTGAGTGGGGCCCAGAAAAGGGAACTCTTAGATACAGTATCACTTGAGAGAAATACTGTATAGCACTATGGGGGAACCTAGCCATGCCATGGTCACTGCTCAAAGTCCAAAAGATTCCAGACAACAAATACCCCCACAAAAACACAAATCAAATGTGCACAATTTCTTTTGTCGGAGTACGCCAACACAGTGTCGGGTGAACGAGCCAGGCACTCCTGTGGCAACTCCTTTTTATTAAATGTATATAGGTGAATAAAAATTCAAAGTCCAAAACTTAACTTTTGTAAAGTGCCATTCAATGCAGCAGAAACATGCCAGTAATCCCAGAATTGACGACGTGGCTCCACGTTTCAGGTGTAACATCAAAATGTAAAATGTTATACAGGATTACTGGCATGTTTCTGCTGCATTGAATGGCACTTTACAAAAGTTAAGTTTTGGACTTTGAATTTTTATTCACCTATATACATTTAATAAAAAGGAGTTGCCACAGTGGTGCCTGGCTCGTTCACCCGACACTGTGTTGGCGTACTCCGACAAAAGAAATTGTGCACATTCGATTTGTGTTTTTGTGGGGGTATTTGTTGTCTGGAATCTTTTGGACTTTGGGTTGTTTAAGTTGCTTCCAGTAGGTTTACCTTTTTTGGATTCTTTTGAATGGTCACTGCTCAGTCAGAGTGAGAGTGACCCCTTAGCAAGACATGCTGTGGCCACCCTGTCCATGCGGGTGGTGGTTGGGCAGTACAATATCCCAGCCATTGCCCTATGCCCTGTGCAGATGTAGCCTGTGGGCTCAGTAAGGTGTAGGCAGCCACAAAACACTGGATAGACATACACACACTCCCACACCTATTTCAGCATTGTGCAAATATAGAGGTGGTTGGCAGCCCTGGCCGCCACACCAGTCCTGGGCACAGTGCAGGCATTGCTATGGTACTCAATACTGTTAGGGTCACTCCCCGGGGTGGTAAGCACTGTCAGAAACAAAAACTGAAGCACACTCCACAGATATCAGAAAGGTTGCTATGATGAATCTCTGTCAACAAATTGTGTTTAACTTAGGATTTGTTATCTGACATTAATCATAGCAACCGTTTGATATATGTGGAATGTGTTTCCAAGTTAAAGATGGCATTGCTAAGGTATGCAGGTGCTAATATTGGTAGATGCTGCTCCGCGCAGGGCCCAACAGCCTGACTCTCCATGAACCATTGGATAGTGGAGCCTGTGGGTGTGGGTGTTTGTGCCCCTGTTGGCCGCTGCTCTAGGGCAGAGGTTCCCAACTCCGGTTCTGGTGGGCCAAACACGGTTCAGATTTTCATGCTGTCCCTAATGAATACGCATGAGATACATTTGCATATCATGGGGTGGTACATACAAATGCATCACAGGCATATTTATTAGGGACAACATGAAACCTGAATGGTGTTTGGCCCTCCAGGACTGCAATTGGGAACCTCTGCTCTAGGGACTGCACATGTTTATGGTGTATGTGTTCTGTAGGGTAAAATATAGGTGTTTATGGCGTGTTTATTTTATCTGCAATAAAGGTTCCTTCTTTATTACCACGGTTTAGTACTGGGTAAAATATAGGGACATGGTCTGCTGGAGCCACAGCTGGGACTTGAACCTATGACCTTCTACTCTTGAGCACAGTGGCTGTGTGTACTGTGCCAAAATTTTGCCACAGAGGCAGGTCATTCCCTGGGGATACCATTACTGTTTGTCAGACATACCTTGTCTTTTGCAGTGCACGGTACCCACCTAAACAGGGCTTGGCCTTGGTCTGCTGTGGGCAGATGCCACTACCCTCTCCACCACCAGCACCCCTCCGCCACCGTGCTGACATGCCCTTATGCCGGTGGTGCTGGTGGTGCGCAGTCCCAGGCCATCCAGTGTGCCGGTAGGCGGCTGCCTATGGTGCGTGATATGGGGTAGGGGTGTTGACATGGACATAAGCACTTCCCCCTGGCACTGCCTGCCAATGTTCTGTGCCCTTGGTAGTACCTGCTGGGTACTGTCCTCTGGGACACTGTGGGACGCACACTCGTGGCCATGTTGGACCCTGGTCAGTTGCTGTCTTGCTGCTTTTCAGTTTCTGCATTCCTATGTGCCAGGTAGGCATCTGCCTAGTCCACACTGTGCCCGAGCTGGCCCACTGCATGTGTTGCCTGCAGCCCCCTGTACCCCATTTACACCATCACCATAGTGCCCTTTCCTACGTGGTCACTCTGCTGTTGCTGCACATGTGAAAGCCACATAAGCAAGCTGCCCAATATACGCCACAGCAAACCCTCATCATCACTATCAATGTTGGAACATTCACTTTGTAGGTGGAATCAGAATTGACCCTTCCAAAAGTGACATCTTCCTTTTTATTCTTTATGGGTAGTGTTGATTACCGTTTTATTTTTGTTTTTTTCGATTGGCCAGCTCGGTGTTTTGTATTTCTATTTTGGTTCTGGTCATTATCTCTCTGTTTTTTGCATGTTTTGTTACTGCACATGTATCACTACTATCACTTATCTGGGTCTCCCTGCCTTTGCTGTACATTGCTGACTGAACTGGTTTCTCTCTCCTGCAAATGTGCCTCTAACACAAGGTTTTCAGTGGCGTTAATTTTCAGACCCTGATTTCACAGTGTTAGTGTGCCTGGGGCCTCTCCCCACCCACTCTCCGCCCATTGACCCCTTAACTCCGCCCTCTGGGGAGCCTTACTCCATTCTCTGCGCACCTTAACGCCGCCGGAGACATTATCGCGCGATACGTGACGTTCTCGTACGGTAATGCTCCATTATCGTGCGATAACGTCACTTATCACGCGATAACATCGCTACTGTAAGGTTAGCACTGTTTAGTAAACATACCCCTTAGGCATAGTAATTTCTGAAAAATACAAAAAACAAATATGACCTGGACAGGTTTAATGGCACCCTTCACATTTGGTTGCACAACCCTTGACAGTGATGACAGCCTCCAAATGTTTCTTGTAGCTTTCTATAAGTTTCATACATTTATCTGCTGTTAGTTTCTATCACTCTTCAACTGCGATTTGTTTCAGCTCATGAATGTTTCCAGGATTCCTTTTACCAATGGCAGATTTCAGTTCTTTCTAAAGTTTCTTAATTGGATTGAGATAAGGACCCATTGCTGGCCAGGTTAAAACAGTCCACTTGTTCCTTTTTAACCATTCTTTTGTACTTTGGGATGTATGTTTTGGGTCATTGTCCTGCTGGAGAATCTATGACCTTTGACCCAGACCTAGTTTTCTGAAACTAAGTAGCACATTTCCCTCCAAAATACCTTGGTACTCCTCTGACTTCATGATTCCTTTAATATGTTACAGGTCTCCAGTTCCTGAGGCAGCAAAAGAGCCCCACAACATTATGGAACCTCCACCATATTTAACTGTAAGAAGGGTGTTTTTTTCCTTATAAGCTTCATTTTTTTTGCTTGTAAATGTACCACTGGTCTGCATTGCCAGAAAGCTCAAGTTTGTTTTTATCTGTCCACAGAACATTTTGCCGGAAGGATTGTGTTTTCTCATAGTGGTTTCGGGCAAAGATCAGGCATGCCTTTTTATGTCTCTCTTTGAGCAGTGGGATCCTCCTTGGCCTTTGCCCTTTAAGTCCTTCTTTGTTTAGTGCACGGCATGCGGTGTGGGTTGAAACCACCACTCCAGCTTGCTCCAGGTCAGCCTTAAGCTCTCAGATGTTGTACATGCTCTTTTTCCAACAGTTCACACTAACCTTCAAAGACTTCTTGGATTAATTTTTCTCTTCCCACCATGAGCCAAAAACCTCTTAATAACATTGCAAACTGTAGACACGTGAATCTCAAGGTCTTTGGAGATGGTCTTGTACCCCTTTGAAGTTTGATGTTTGGTGATAATGGCTTTTCTGATGGTCTCAGGCAGCTCTCTTGTCTTCACCATTGTGAAAATGGAACAGGGAGTGAATGTGACCATTTTAAACAGAGCCATCATTCATTGTTTGATTCAAGTCATGTGAGTACTGACAATTGATCACAGCTGCGTCTAATTGCACTACAATGAGAATGTGGTTCTTCGGTTTAAACTGATTAGAATTGTTTATTATGTCCTAAAGCTGTTATAAATGCCACTTCAAGAAGAAAGGATGATAGTCCAATCAAAAAATAAAATGCTTCATTTCATCATAAACAAAAGAAAATCTATATCAGTTGAATCTTATGGGATGTAGATGTCAAGGAGAAAAGGACCTCAGTACCAGTGAGCCAAGTATCATGGACATCCAATTATTCAAGCCCTTGATTAATGCTCAAAACATCAAAGCTCTTGAAAAACTCCTTTAGAATTCAATTACAACAAATTTTGTTATTATATATAAGACCTTTCCCATAGAGCATGACAACCCATTAGTATGCCAAGAATGTAAACCATCAAATTTATCTACTAAAGGTAACTCCCCAATGCCATGTCAGACACCCATTCTGGCATTTTGCTATTGCTGCTTCAGGCATTTCGCTATTGCTGCAAACAACAGGCACATCCAGTGCTCAGCAGTCCATGTTCCCAGAATAGTCCATCTGCCGCCATGGCCCGCCCACACTCTGCCTCCTCCCGCCCCCACCAACTCTCCCTGTACTGCTGCTCTAGCCGTGCTGGGAGGGCCTGAGGGGGAATAGGGGCAGGATGGCTTGTGCCCCGCAAGTTGCGACTCAGAATCTGGCCCATCTTGTAGACCCAAATAATATCTTGTGGCTTTCAATAAGAAGAACACAGCATCAGTAAGGTGGGTCAGGGGATCCCCTTACACAGCTACTTGTCTTCTGGGTTTCATAATTTGTATTTATTTGTAACCCCTGTGATCTAACTAGCTGTGCCAGGGTCCACAAAATACATTTATATTGTCATGATGATCTAACCTGGGTTCTTGGGGCAGAATCTGCGAAGCCGTCCATGCTGCCCAATTGTGGATATTCTGTAAATTTGTAAAATGTGCTGTAAATAGTTTCTCACCCAAGTTCTCGCCCAAGTTTATTTACCCTGTTCATTGTAAAACACAATGCGCTTTTTGTTACATTGCAATATTATTTCTGTTCACTGTAAACCGCACTGATTTAAATAGCGCGGTATATAAGAAATGTAAATAAATAAATAAATAAATCACGCTGTCAGGAAGCAGGCTCTCTCTCTCTCTCTCATTCAAATAGTAAAGAGACAGAGCAGGACCAGTGCTACCATTAGGCGAACTAGCTAGCTGCCTAGAATGCTGGCCCTCTGGGGGCATCCATTGCCGCTGCTGTCACCCCTCACTGGGACCTACAGCAATGGCAATGGATTGTAGCAGCCCCCTGGCACTTGCCTGTAAACTTCAGTGCTGTTTGCTTCTGCCCCCTCCAATGGACAACTTCCTGTTTGCATGGGGGCAAGCTTCTGCCCTCATGCAAACAGGAAATTGGCCATCAGGGGAAGAAGCAGACAGCCCCATGGCACCGAAGTTTGCAGTTAAATGTCACAGGGCTGTTTTAATCCATTGCTGCCAGTGTAGGTCCCTGTGAGGGGTGACAGCAGCGGCAGTGAGGGGCAGGTGGGCGCCTCATCTCCTTGCGCCGGCCCTCAGGCAGACCTTGCCTCTGAACACATTTGAATACTTTACTTTTAACTTCTTTAAACAAGTAACTTCTCAGTGCCAATAATACTGCCTTTGATCAGTAATGCGGCAAACAACTGCAGAACTTAATTTACTATTGGGAAGCTGGGGGCAAGAGGCACTGCTAATGTCTTTAATCAGTTCAAAGTTCTGGAGGTGCTATTTATATTTACAAAGGAGTCTCAGAACTCTCAGAGGCATATATACAGTTTATCCCAACTTTCTCCACTGAAGGCACCAGGTCATTCAAAGTCACTTTCTGCAGATGGAGGCACACAGACTGTTTATAATCCCCTTGAAGTGAATGAACGAACATGTATGGCCTATCTAGTCTGCTCTTCCATATCAACCACTACAGCAGTCCCCTTTTTTCCTTTAGAGATCCTCTGTGTTTGCCCCATGCTTTTTTAAATTCAGATACTGTCCTCATCTCTACCACTTCCACTGGGAGACTATTCCACACATCTACCAGTCTTTCCATAAAGAAATATTTTTGCATATTACTCCTGAGTCTATCCCCTTTCACCCTAATCCTATGTCCCCTCATAGCAGAGCTTGCTTTCAATAGAAAGAGGCTCTTCTCCTGTGCATTTATGTCATGGAGGCATTTAAACGTCTCAGTCATATCACATCGGTCCCTCCTTTCCTCTAAACTATGCATATTATAGTTGTCCTAACCACTAGACCACAGGAGGAGTGGTCTAGTGGTTAGGACAAGGTACTTCAGGCCGGAGGGCCAGGGGTTCAAGTCTGTGATAAGGAAGCTTATCATAGTTCAGGAGGGAGCTATAATAGAGGTGAATTGGCTCTGAACAAGCAACCTGTCTTAGCTGGTAGAAATACTAAATCAGAAGGTTTTCATAAAAGACTACCAGCCCCAGAATGCACCAGGTTTCAAACAGCCTCTAGAAGAGCTGAAGTGGGGAAATGTGTGTTCAATCAGGAGAGCTATGAGGTAATCCCCAATCACTCATCTCCAAGGGCAGGGCTTGATTCAGCACAGCTGAGCTGTGCTAGGGTGGAGTATCCCTCTAAACAAGTTAAAAGTAAAACATATTCTACACAGAATCAGATGATCAGGAACAGGAACTCAGAGCTCAAGGACAGAGAGAGCAAGCAGCAGCAACGTGGAAGGAAGAAGAGAAAAACATCTTGGAGATCTAAAGAAGGAGCCCACAGGAGTACGTGTGTTGGGAGTCATTCCAGAGGCAAGCATACTCCATTGGACTGGAGGAAGCCAGAGGAGTGGGGTTACAGAGCCAGGAATTCCCAGACGGCACCTTTGAGGGAGACGGCTGCATTTGGAAGGGGCCCTAAGACCAGTGCAAGAAGGTATGTGAAGAGAGACCCAGTGTCCAGGGATCTTGATTGGAAGGCTGGACATAAAAGCTGGACTACTTACTGGCCAGGATATCTGGAGAGGAAACCTAACAGCAAAGGAAGCTCAGGTATGAACTCTGATTTATGCCCTAGCCCTTCACCTGGAAGACAGCAGGGAAACAAATATTATCCTGAGAGTGATCCATTAAGGAATTCCTCTGAGCCAGACCATGATATTGATTCTATGATATTTGAAGAAGAAGGAGATATTTCAAATGATCAGTTAGAATACATGGACTGCTCTCTGTCTAGGCTTTTGTGGTAAAATACTTTTTACTAATACAACAACCATCAAAAGGAACTATAACTTGTTCTTTTATCTACTGTCAGACGGCTGCCTAGGGTGAGAACTTACACAATCTTGACGATGCATATATTCATATGATTCTTGCAAGGTATTGTGGGTAATATAGTTCATTCACTCCCAAACACAGCTGAAGACAATAATTGAGTTGTGAAACCAAGTGGTAAAGCCAATAAAAATTCTTCTTTTATTGATGGGGTTTAATTCACCCAGCACAAGTATGCTTGTTAGCAATATAAATGAGGTTACTTGCTTGCAGTGTTTAAATGGATAACATAAAGTCACAAAGCAAATCAGAAAACAACCTTCAGCTTGTCAGGCAATTAGCTAATGTTTTCTTAGCAAATAATTACCAAAGGAAAAAGGCACAAAGAAATAAATGAACTTTGCTTGTTAGGTTAACTTCTGCTTAATTTCCACACAGATCCTGCAGTGATTCTCTCTTGCTCACACACACCATCAGGTGTAGCTTTAATTACTATCAATTGACCAGCTGAAACCCTTTAGCTGGCTGGCTGCTACTGCGTGAACCCCAAAATCCTGCTTTAGGAGCTGTTTTGCAGTGGAATAAAGAACAAAGTTAGGTTTCTTTGTGATGGCTGATGTGTTTGCTCACAGAAAGCTAGCAATAGCACTTGGATAAAGAACAGTCCATGTAATCAATAGTTTCATCTGTTGTATCTCCCCCTTCATCAATCAGCATAGGGTCACTATCATACATTGGCACAGACGAGTCTTTCCATAAGGCACTATCATGAGAATGCTTATTCCCTTGCTGCCATTCTCTATTATAGATAGGGTCTGGATCAGTGTTCATACCTGAGCCTCTCCTGCTATCATAATTCCTCTCTGTATAGCCTGGCCAGTATGTAATCCAGTTCTGATGTCCAGCCTTCCAATCTTGATCCCTGGACACTGGATCTTTCCTCACATACCTTCTGGCATAGGTCTGAAAGTCCTTTCCACGTGCAGTCTTCTCTCTTCCAGGTAGCCACTGGTGATTCCTATCTCTGCCATTCCATTCCTCTGGCTGACTCCAGTCCAATGGACTCTGCTGGCACTTGGAATACCTCCCAGTATGGGTACTGCCTTGGACTCTCCCAGACCGTCCAATGGGCTTTCTTCTCTTCCTTCCAGAGAGTTTCCTTCTTTCTCTATCCGCTTGGCTTGGCTTCTGTTTCTCCAGGTGATACTGGTGCTTGAGCTTGTAGCCCTTGCTGTATCTGTGTCTGAAGCTTTTGCTGAAGCTGTTATCTGTAGAAAAAGCTCTATTCTTATTCTGTCCTAATGTGTGCTCCTCCCTAACACAGCGCAGCTATGTTGAATCAGGCCCTGCCCTTTGAGATGAGTGCTTAGGGATTACCTCATAGCTCTCTTGATTGCACACACATTTTCTCACTTCAGCCCCTCTCATGGCTGCTGGAAACCTGGTGCATTCTGGGACTGGTAGTCTTTTATATGAAAACTCTGTTTTCTTACTTCTACCAGAACTGACAGGTTGCTTGTTCAGAGTCACATCATCTTTTCTATAGCTCCTACCTGAGCTATGATAAGCTTCCTTATCACACTACCCAGAAAAGTCTGCAAGAAAGCTTTAGGGTAGGATTTGAGCCACATAGAGAAGGTGAACCAGCAAAGGGGTTTGCAGCTGGCTAATTATGGGTAATTGAGCCATGCACAATTGCACGTGAGCTCTGAAAGGAAACTACTGTTTGTGTGTGTAAATAAAAGAAAGTTATCCTGGAAAAAGAACAGTTTTTGTTACTTTTGGGTTTTGTTTTTGCTTTTGGAGCACTGCTGAAAGTTATTAGCAGGAGCCCTCAAAAAGACCTTTTCTGTTTTCCATCAAGGTCTTTATTGTTTGATTGCTTAAGAAGTTCAGTTACCTTATATCATGATTTGTTTTTCCTGAGTACAATACTGAAGCAAGTGTCCTTTTGTGTTACCAAGTAAATCTGTGTGGGAGAATTAACCCCATGAATAAAATATATTTTTCTTTGCTTACACTCGAGCAACACAACTCATTATTTTGTGAACAGCTGATTCTGGTATGAATGGACTACATCCCCCACAATCCTTTGCAAGTCATAATAGTATTTTGCCTTTGCCAAGACTGTGGACATTCACTCCCAGCGCCCCCTTTTACAGTTGGCGTAGTTTTTCGGATTGCTTTTACGCAAAGGATTTACATGATATATAAGGATTACAACTGAAATCTGAAAGAAAAAGTTCAAGTTAAAAGCTGGAAAAAGGATTTTTCCCTTAACAACACTTTGGGGAAAAAAAGAGGTAGCTGTTCCAGGAGCTGTCCCAGGAGGAAAAGACCCTGTGTGAGCTGGATTCATCACTGGCATAAGGTAATAAGTACCTGGGCATGTCTAGTGGTGGATGGGAGTAAGGCACAGGGGTAATTGAAAATAAAATTAGGAGAAAAACACCTGTTTGGAGGATGCTGCTCTGTGTTTTTTTTTCTTTTGTTTTCTTGCAGGGATTCAAGATGGATCCAAGGGAACTGGCCAGCTGGATGGCAGCCCAATTTAGCAGGCAACAGGAGCTAGCGCAGCAGGCTCAGGACACTGCAATTAAAGCATTAAGGGACCAGCAGAAGCCAGTGCTTGATCTGGTGGAAGCCTTAATTGCTCTTCATAACCAAAGTGGACCGGATGCATGACCAACAGTAACAACTGGTATACCACATGTGGACAATGTGGGACTCAATCAGGGAATTGGGGCATTTAGTTTTGGGAAGCTGACTCCAGATGATAATGTTGATGATTTCCTTGAATCTTTTGAGAGAGTGGCACAAGCATTAACATGGCCAGAGACCCAGTGGGCAGTAAGGCTGGCAGCCTCATTAACTGGGGAGGCGCTTGCAGCTTATAGAGCAATGCCAGCAGCTCAGGCTTTGAATTATAGAGATGTAAAGGCTGCTATAAGAGATCGCCTAGGGTTGTCTATTTCAGAGTATAGGCGAATGTTTAGAGCTACTGCATTAAGAGTGGGTGAAACACCCAGGGCTCTGAGTCAGAGAATCAGAGGATTGGCTGTAAAATGGTTGGAGCCTGAGGGAAGGACTGTGGAAATGTTATTAGACATTATTATGCTTGAACAATTTATGTCTGCTGTGCCTAAAGATTTGCACACTTTCCTTATACAGCAAAATTGCCAGAACCTTGGAGAGGCAACCATGCTAGCAGAGAGATTCTTGGAAGCCACGCAGGCTTGCCGTAGAATGGGTGGCCCTCTGAAGGTTGGTGCTGAGGCAAGCTGTGCTGTATCAGAAAAGAAAATGGTTAAAAATGTTTCTGAGAATAATTGTACTGTGCCAACCCAGATTACCAAGTGGAGTAAAAAGAAATGTTTCAAATGTGGAAAATGGGGACATTTGGAAAGGGGATGGGTGTTGATTTAAAACAGCCCAAAGAAGGATTCCTTTTGGTGGTTGATGTGCAGGGAATTACCACAAATGCTGTTAGACTCTGGGGCAGACCAGAGTATGCTGTCAAAGAGGCTTTGGAAGAGGATAGAGGCCCAAGAAGGATTTGTGCCTAGAACCCCTGAAAGCCAGGTTCACATCAGATGCATTCATGGTGCTGCAACATCATATCCCACCTATAGGCTAATGGTTAAGTGCCTGGGGGAAGAAGAGAAAGTTCTTTTAGCAGTGGTGCTTAGGCTTCCATTTGATTTGGTTCTAGGAAGGGACTGGCCAAGATTTAAGCAGGGACTAGTGAAAGGACTAGGAAAGAAGGAGGGAGAAGGAATGATGGTAATAGCTCCCGGGCCTTTGTTTGGAAGTTCTCAGTCCCTAGCTAAAAAGATGGTTAAGCTTCCAGAAGACCAAATTATAAAGAAGGAAATAGGGAAGAAGAGGGGCCTTGTATCCACCCACTCACAGGCTAAGGTAGAGAGCCAGAAGGAGGAGGGGAAGCAGGCAGAGTTATTAGGAGACTTACCCTCTCATGATGATTTAATAACTCCACTATCTGGGAAAGTAAGGAAGTTGAAAGCACAAAAGCGTCGTGAGAGACTTTGCAGAGTACAGGGTAGGGCTGAGATGTTGGCTGGTCAAAGTTTACCCTGGGTGCCAGCTGAGTTAGTGGCAAAGTTTCCTAACTTTCCACAAGAACAGCGAGCTGATTAAGCTCTCACCCGAGCTTTTAAGTATGCTCAGGAGGTCAGGGAGGAGTTGCCCAGATTCAGACTAGATAATGAAATATTATATAGAGAGAGTCAGGACCCCAGAAATGGGACCATACGTAAACAATTGGTGGTACCCACAACTTTCAAAGGACTAGTACTTAGATTAGCACATGATCATCCAGTTGGAGGTCATAAAGGGATGCAAGGAACGCTGGATCAAATACTTATACGTTTTTACTGGCCAGGTATTTTCAAAGAAACTGCCCAGTTTTGTGCTGCATGTCCAGCGTGTCAGCGAGTTACAGCGACTCACCCACCGGTGGTGCCTTTGATTCCCACACCAATTATCACAGACCCAATTGGTCGCATTGCTATGGATATTGTAGGCCCATTAGTCAAAACGCCCCGAGGTTTCCAATACATCCTAGTTATGGTAGATCAGGCAACAAGGTTTCCCTGGGCCATACCATTGAGGAGTGTTTCTGCAAAAACAATAGCTTTAGAGCTAATCAAATTGTTTTGCAAAGTGGGATTCCCAAGAGAGGTGTTGACTGACCGAGGTTCCAATTTTGTATCCAAATATTTGGCCCAGGTCTGGGATGCCTTTGGCATTCATCACGTGAAAACCTCAGCCTACCATCCTCAATCAAACGGTTTGGGGGAGAGATTCAACCAAACTCTCAAACAAATGTTGAGAAGGGGGTTAGCAGGAGAGGTAAAAGAATGGGATATGTTATTGCCCTTTGCCTTATATGCCTGCAGGGAAAGAATTCAGGTGTCCCTAGGTGTAACTCCATATGAATTGATGTATGGTAGGGCTCCACGTGGTTTGTTAGATATTTTGAGGGAACAATGGATTGATCCTGAACCAGAAAATCAGGAGGTGCCACAGTTTCTACGTGACTTGAGAGCACGTTTAAAAAGGACCTCGCAGGTTGCTGAGAGAAACCTGCAGGACAGTCAAGTACGCCAGAAAGGGTGGTATGATAGGAAGGCCAAAAGCCGCCAATTAAGCATTGGTGAAAAGGTTTTGGTTCAAGTAGCAGGTACAGCCCCAAAATTTGAAGTACAGTGGAAAGGGCCATGGAAGGTTGTTAGACAGGTGAGCCCAGTATCTTATGTGGTAGAAAATGCAAGAGGTCATAGACAGACCTACCACATTAATGTACTTAAGTCTTGGAAGGAGAGGCCTGTAAATAATAATGACCCTGAAGCCAGCCAAGAAGTAGGTGAGCGTCAAAAAGATAATACTCTCGTAGGTATTACGGACTGTAGGAAAGAAGATTCACCAGTTGCACCAGTCCGTAATAACATAAGCAGGGGGTATGTGATAAGGAAGCTTATCATAGTTCAGGAGGGAGCTATAATAGAGGTGAATTGGCTCTGAACAAGCAACCTGTCTTAGCTGGTAGAAATACTAAAACAGAAGGTTTTCATAAAAGACTACCAGTCCCAGAATGCACCAGGTTTCAAACAGCCTCTAGAAGAGCTGAAGTGGGGAAACGTGTGTTCAATCAGGAGAGCTATGAGGTAATCCCCAATCACTCATCTCCAAGGGCAGGGCTTGATTCAGCACAGCTGAGCTGTGCTAGGGTGGAGTATCCCTCTAAACAAGTTAAAAGTAAAACATATTCTACACAGAATCAGATGATCAGGAACAGGAACTCAGAGCTCAAGGACAGAGAGAGCAAGCAGCAGCAATGTGGAAGGAAGAAGAGAAAAACATCTTGGAGATCTAAAGAAGGAGCCCACAGCAGTACGTGTGTTGGGAGTCATTCCAGAGGCAAGCATACGCCATTGGACTGGAGGAAGCCAGAGGAGTGGGGTTACAGAGCCAGGAATTCCCAGACGGCACCTTTGAGGGAGACGGCTGCATTTGGAAGGGGCCCTAAGACCAGTGCAAGAAGGTATGTGAAGAGAGACCCAGTGTCCAGGGATCTTGATTGGAAGGCTGGACATAAAAGCTGGACTACTTACTGGCCAGGATATCTGGAGAGGAAACCTAACAGCAAAGGAAGCTCAGGTATGAACTCTGATCTATGCCCTAGCCCTTCACCTGGAAGATAGCAGGGAAACAAATATTATCCTGAGAGTGATCCATTAAGGAATTCCTCTGAGCCAGACCATGATATTGATTCTATGATATTTGAAGAAGAAGGAGATATTTCAAATGATCAGTTAGAATACATGGACTGCTCTCTGTCTAGGCTTTTGTGGTAAAATACTTTTTACTAATACAACAACCATCAAAAGGAACTATAACTTGTTTTTTTATCTACCCAGAAAAGTCTGCAAGAAAGCTTTAGGGTAGGATTTGAGCCACGTAGAGAAGGTGAACCAGCAAAGGGGTTTGCAGCTGGCTAATTATGGGTAATTGAGCCATGCACAATTGCACGTGAGCTCTGAAAGGAAACTACTGTTTGTGTGTGTAAATAAAAGAAAATTATCCTTGAAAAAGAACAGTTTTTGTTACTTTTGGGTTTTGTTTTTGCTTTTGGAGTACTGCTAAAAGTTATTAGCAGGAGCCCTCAAAAAGACCTTTTCTGTTTTCCATCAAGGTCTTTATTGTTTGATTGCTTAAGAAGTTCAGTTACCTTATATCATGATTTGTTTTTCCTGAGTACAATACTGAAGCAAGTGTCCTTTTGTGTTACCAAGTAAATCTGTGTGGGAGAATTAACCCCATGAATAAAATATATTTTTCTTTGCTTACACTCGAGCAACACAACTCATTATTTTGTGAACGGCTGATTCTGGTATGAATGGACTACATCCCCCACAATCCTTTGCAAGTCATAATAGTATTTTGCCTTTGCCAAGACTGTGGACATTCACGCCCAGCGCCCCCGTTTACAAGTCCCACCTGGGGACAGCAATCTCAGGCCGGAGGGACTGGGATTTCTAGTCCTATAGGCACTCCTTGTGGTCTTGGGCAAGCCACTTAACCCTCCATTGCCCATGTTCCCTGTAAGTATTATCGTATGTGTCTCATATCCCCTCGTGTTAAATGTATCCCCCAATTGACTGCTTTGACCCGGTGAAAAGCAGGATATAAATACAGCTAAATAATAATAATAATATTAAGATCCTTAAGTCTGTCCTTATATGCTTTATAACGAAGACTACTAACCATTTTAGTAGCCACCCTCTGCACCAACTCCAATCTGTTTATATCCTTTTGAAGGTGCGGTCTTCAGAATTGCACACAATACTTGTCACACCTACTCATCCAGGCGGTAGCCTAGGAGCAGGTGAACTTGCCTGTCTTACTCTCTACAATTACTGTCCAAGATGGCCACCAAGGAAGGCTGCTGGGTAATGTAGTTTATAGAGCAAGGAGTGTGACCACACAGTAAATAGGCAAAACAGAGAATTTTATTTTGGGGTTTCCCCTCCGCATTGAATTCAAAAACCTCAAATGAAATTGGATAAACCCTCCAATAAGGCAAACAAGAATGTGAAAACAGGTTGAACACAAGAATACAGGATTTCCTTTTAAAACATCAGCTTTCCACTTCCCGTGAGGAACAAGCTTCTAAAGCTCAATCTGTTCTCCAGATTAGCTTTTTGTTATTCACTTTCAAAACAGGATTTTTACTTTGTACAAGTTGGAAGACCAACACTTGTCATTCCTTTCAACGGCTTCCTTTCTCCAAGCCATGTACAGCACAAGTCCTTAAATGGCTTTCCTGATACAGTCTTTTACATAGGCAAAGAATCAGCAGCTATTCATGTTCTTGGCCAGACACAGAGAACACTGCATTTCTTCTATATCTGAACCATTAGGATCCTCCAGCAAATCTATATCCATTTCATTTCCAGATTCGCTGTGTCTATCCTGAATATCAGCTGACTGGTTATTCTCCTGCCTTATCAGCTCCTGCAGTCTTAACAACAGCTGTTCCCTATGGTCTCCAGCCACAGGCTCTTGCAACGGAGTTTCTCTCCCTTTCAACAAGTTAGCAAGCTCTGTTAGAGTGGAGGTTTGGCAGTCACCGGCATAAGTTCTAGGCTTAATAAAGGTTTGCTTTCCAGAGTTCAGGGGCACACAGCGTTTAGCACTGTCTCTTAATTCTTTAACAATGCCTTCAGCCTGGCTTTGGTTAGGAATTAAAGAAGAGACATTTTCATTACCTTCAGGGTTTAAATGCTGTCTTGAACTACTTCCCCACCTGGAAACACTTCTTTGTCCTGGAAACTGTTGCCTGCCCTGGGTTCCAGACACCCTTTGTTTCTCCTTTACTCTTGCATGTGAATCAGCCAGGTCTCTTCCTGAAGCTCCTCTTTTCAATGGAACTAAAGTACCTGCTTCAAAACCCAGCAAGCTTCTGGTTCCAGGCTTGTTCCCTTCAGAATCAGCTCCCCTTACTTGAACTGCTTCTGGAACTCCACGGACTCCAAACACTGCCTGCTCATCTTGCTGCTGCTTCAGTCCTGTTCCTTTCTGCTGTTTCTCTCTGCTGCATTTTTGTTTGTTCTAAAACTGAAACACTTTTAAACTGCTGCCTTTCAGGCACCACGCCTTTCTTCCTGCCCATGTGCAGCTCATCAGTGCTCAACCTAGCCCTGACGTCACTAGGTGGGCGGGGCTTAGTACTCGGAGTACTCTGCCCTGGAGGCTTGTGATTTCTATGGGAACTGCTTTTCTCTCTAGATTTAAAGGAACAGGGCTCCTCTTCCTGCCATTCCATTTCCTCTGCAGCTTCCTCCTCACCATATACTCCAAATGAGGTCACAACAAAGACTTATACAGAGGCACTATCACCTCCTTTCTTCTGCTGGCCATTCCTCCCCCTATGCACCCAAGCATTCCTTCTAGCTTTCACCATCATCTTTTCTACCTGTTTAGCTACTTTAAGATCATCAGACACAATCATGCTCAGATCCCGCTCTTCACCCCCTATACCAGGGGTACTCAAATCCAGTCCTGGAGGGCCACAAACCAGTCAGGTTTTCGGGATATCCCTAATGAATATGCATGACATACATTCAAACACAATGGAGGCAGTGCATGCAAATATATCACATGCATATTCATTAGGGATTTCCCGAAAACCTGACTGGTTTGCAGCCCTCCAGGACTGGATTTGAGTACCTCTGCCCTATACTGTATAACTTCCTTGGATTGCTGCAGCCCAAATGCATGACCTTGCATTTTTTAACATTAAATATCAGCTGCCACATTTTTGATCATTCTTCAAGATTAGCTAGATCCCTCCTCATGTCATGGGTAACATCCCTACAACTTCCTGGGTGTCTGCTCTATTGCAGAGTTTGGTATCATGCACAAAGCGGCAAACCTTACCTGACAGCCCTTCCACAATATCACTAACAAAGATGTTAAAAAGAATCCGACCAAGGACAGATCCCTGCGACACACCATTTGTAACCTCCTTCTCTGCAGAGTGAGCTCCATTTACTGTACCTGTACCCTTTGTCGCCTCCCACTCAACCAATTTCTAACCCAAACAGTAACTTTAAGGTCCATCCCTAGGGTGCTCAGTTTGTTTATAAGTTGCCTGGGAGGAATGGTGTCGAAGGCTTTACTTAAATCTAACTACACCACATCTAGGGATCTACCTCGGTCCAACTCCATAGTCACCCAGTCATAGAAATCAATCAGATTTGTCTGACAAGATTTGCTTCTGGTGAATCCATGATGCTTCAGATCCGGTAATCTGTTCGACTCCAGTAACCTCACTATTTTCTCTTTCAGCAGTGCTTCCAATAATTTACTCACCACTGAGGTGAAACTAACCGGCCAGTAGTTTTCAACCATATCCTTACTTCTGCTTTTGTGTAAAGGGACCACATGTGCCTCTCTCCAGTCCTCTGGCACCACTCCCGACTCCAAAGAGGCACTGAAAAGGTCAGTCAGTGGAGCTGCTAGAACGTCCCCAAGTTCCTTCAGTATTCTCGGATGTATCCCATCCTGTCCCATCGCTTTGTTTACTTTTAGTTAGCTAGTTACTCATGAACATAGTCTTCTGAAAATCGTTCAAGATGCTCCTCACTTCTGTTACTTTTTTGTGGTTGTTTTCTGAGGTTCTGCTCCTAGTCCTTCATCTCTGAACAAAGAAGAGAAATATTTGTTAAGCAACTCCATTTTATGCTCATCAGCTTCTACATATTTCTTCCCTTCACTCTTGAGTCTGACAGTATCACTAGCATATCTGAAAAATGTCTCCCCCCCCCCCCCCCATTTTATTGCATTGGCTATTTTATCCTCTTTTTGAATCTTTGCTTTCTTGACTACTTTTCCAGTCTCTCTAAGATTTTCCAAATATAGATGCCTATCTTCCTCTCTCTGTGATCTCTTGTATTTCATTAAGGCCCCTCTCTTTTCTTCACATTCTCAGCTACTTCTTTTGAGAACCATAGTGGCCTCTTTTTCCTTTTCCCTTTATTTACCATTCTAACAAAAAGGTTGGTTGCCCTTAAAATATCCCCTTTCAGTTTTGCCCACTGTTTTTCTACATCCCCCAGCTGTTCCCATACCCTTGAGGTATTGTGCCATCTTGGCAAAGTTAGTTTTCCTAAAGTCTAAGACCCTCGCTTTTGAATGGATTTTATCAGCCCTAGTCCTAATTCTGAACCACACCATCTGGTTATCACTGGATGCAAGATAATCTTGCACTATAACATCAGAAACACTTTCATCATTGATGAGCACCAAGTCCAGTATGGTCCCTTCACGTGTGAGTTCTGTTACCAGTGGCCTGAATAGTTCTTCCTGAAAAGAATCTAGGATCTGCTTACTTCTAGATGATAATACAGCAGGGATGTGTCAATCAACATCTGGCATGTTGTACTTCCCCTTTCTTGGCAATGTTGCGTGTGTCTTTTATTAAATCTCCATCTACTTCTCCTTGTGAAGGCAGTCTGTATATGACGCCAATGCATATTTCTTTCCCTCTTGCTATTTTAACCCACAGTGCCTCCTCTCTCCCTTTGAAACCCTGTATTGCCATAGCTTTAATATTATTTTTTACATATAGTGCCATTCCTCCTTCCCTTCTTCCTACCCTGTCCTTTCTGAATAAAGTATAGCCTGGTGTAATTACATCCCAGTCATGGTTGTCCATGAACGATGTCTCTGATACTGCTACCAAATCCAAGTCAGCCTCTCCCATTAAAACCTTAACATCTGGGATCTTATTTCAGTGCACTGCTTTCCATCTGTTGCCCCTTTACCCATTTCCATAAAAGTATTAAATGTTTCACTTACCTGGGGGCTTTCTTCACCCATCCCCAACGAATTTAGTTTAAAGCCCTCTTCAGTAGGTTAGCCAGTCTGCTACTGAAGACACCTCCACCCTTCTTGGACAGATGGATGCAACCCTTGGAATAGCATCATATGGTCCAGGAAACCAAAACTCTCTCGATGACACCATCCATGCAGCAATGCATTTATCTCCAAATGCCCTCGAGTATGGAGCAGACAGAACTTAAAGATCCCAAATTACCCATGTCTAACAATAGCCAAATTAATATGAATAAAATACATTCTCTAAAATGCTTGTATGCAAATGCTAGAAGTCTAAAAAATAAGATGGGAGAGTTAGAATATATAGCACTAAATGAAAGGTTAGATATGATTGGAATATCAGAGACATGGTGGAAGGAGGACAACCAGTGGGGCACTGTGATACCTGGGTACAAACTATATCGTAATGATAGAGCTGATCAAATTGGTGGAGGGGTTGCTCTCTATGTTAGAGAGGGCATTGAGTCAGAAAGGATTAAAGTTTTGCAGGAAACAAAATCTGCTGTAGAATCTATATGGATTGAAATTCCATGTAAAAGGGGGAAGGCAATGGCAGTGGAGGTGTACTATCGAGCGCCTTGCCAGAATGACCAAATGGATGATGAAATGCTCAAAGAAATCATGGAAGCTAACAAAAGTTACAGTGCAGTAATAATAATGGGTGATTTCAACTACCCCGGTATCGACTGGGTCAGTGTCACGTCAGGACATGCTAGGGAGATAAAGTTCCTAGATGAAATAAATGACTGTTTCTTGGAGCAGCTGGTTCATGAACCGACCAGAGGGGAAGCCATATTAGACCTAGTCCTTAGTGGAACACCAGATCTAGTGCAAGAGATAAGGTTGTTGGGGCCACTTGGCAATAGTGATCATAGCATGATCGCCTTTGATTTAATTAGTGGAGGAGGGATAGTAAGGAAATCCACAGTACTACCTTTTAACTTTCGAAAGGGAGACTATGATAAAATGAGGAAAACAGTTAAGAAAAAACTAAAAGGAGCAGTTGCAAACGTTAAAGACGTACATCAGGCTTGGCTGTTGTTGAAAAATACTATCTTGGAAGCCCAGACCAGCTGTATTCCACGCTTTAAGAAAAGTGGAAGGAAGTCCAAAAAACTGCCAGCATGTTTTAAAGGTGAGGTCAGAGAGGCTGTTGTTGCCAAAAAAGCATCTTTCAGGAAATGGAAAAAAGAGCCAAACGACGAAACCTGGAAACAGCACAAGCACTGGCAAGTCAAATGCAAGGCATTGATAAGGCAGGCAAAGGGAGAATTTGAGAAGAAGCTTGCTGAGGAAGCAAAAACGCGAAGTAAAGACCTTTTCAAGTACATTCGTAGCAAAAAACCTGTGAGAGAGTCAGTTGGTACATTAGATGATAAAGGGGTTAAAGGAGCACTAAGAGGCGACAAGGCGATAGCGGAGAGATTGAATGAATTCTTTGCTTCAGTCTTTACTGAGGAAGATGTAGGGATGTTACCCATGACTGAAGTGGTATTTAAAGGTGCGGAAGAATTGAAGGAAATATCGATACATCAGGAAGATGTATTACAACTATTAGATAAACTGAAGAGTAGCAAATCACCTGGGCCAGATGGTATACATCCAAGGGTGTTGAAAGAACTGAAATATGAGATTGCAGACCTGCTATTAGTAATCTGTGAACTATCATTAAAATCATCTTTAATACCTGAAGATTGGAGGATCGCCAATGTAACACCAATTTTTAAAAAGGGTTCCAGGGGTGATCCGGGAAACTACAGACCGGTGAGCCTGACATCAGTACCGGGAAAAATGGTAGAAACCATCATAAAGAATAAAATTACTCAGCATGTAGATAGTCATGACCTAATGGGAGACAGCCAACATGGCTTTAGACAAGGAAGATCTTGTCTTACTAATCTGTTATGTTTTTTTGAAGGAGTGAATAATCAGGTGGACAAAGGTGAGTTGGTTGATATTGTGTATCTGGACTTTCAGAAAGCCTTTGACAAGGTCCCTCATCAGAGACTTTTGGCAAAACCAAAGAGTCATGGGATAGGAGGCAGTGTACTATTTTTTTTTGTATTTAAATTTTTATTGGCAGCAAACCAAACACAGACAGGAACATATAAGCATAAACACTCTATCTTCTAAACATCACAACACCATAGTCCCCCCCACCTGGTTGACTGTGCCCATAGCGACATCACACAATCATCATCAACGCCTCCCTCACCTAGCCACCTGAGGATCCACATAGCCACTTTCCTCTATTCAGGACCCCAGCCCCCTCTGTGAAAACCATGCAAAGTATCATTAACGTTTTGGTTTACCATATCCCCCCCCTTCCTAAACCCCCCCCCTTTCTTCCCCCACCCACAACGCTACCATACCCCCCTGCGCCCACCCCTCCCTCCAACCACACCCCCCTCTCCCCTCAGCCTATACTAACCCACCCCTTCCCCCTCCCCCTTCCCCCTCCCTCCCCCCCTCTGTCCCCCCATCCCCAGAACACCTCCCAGGACCCCCCATTGCTCCTCATATCTGGCTAAAGTCTGCCTACGCGCCGCCGTCAATTTTTCCATCAACACCGTGCGCCGAACACGCTGTTCAAAGAGCTCCAATCCAGGAACCTCACGCTGTCGCCAGGCTGCTGCAATTTCACAGCGAGCAGCACTCAAACATGCCATCACCATCTTACATAAGAACATAAGAACATAAGAAATGCCATACTGGGTCAGACCGAGGTCCATCAAGCCCAGTATCCTGTTTCCAACAGTGGCCAATCTAGGTCATACGTACCTAGCAGTTTCCCCAAAAGACACAGGTTATGCAGTGCTTGTACTAGGCCAAGCATTGATATCCTGGGTCCCTTTTTAATAGTGGTTTATGGACCTTTCCTCCAGGAACTTGTCCAAACCTTTTTTAAACCCAGCTATACTAACAGCCCTTACTACATCCTCCGGTAACAGATTCCAGAGTTTGATTACACGTTGAGAGAAGAAATATTTTCTCCTATTTGTCTTAAATAGTTTACCCTGTAGCTTCATTACATGCCCCCTAGTCCTTCTATATTCTGATAGCGTAAACAATTTATCCACGTTTATCCGTTCCACTCCATTCATTAATTTATACACCTCTATCATATCTCCCCTCAGCCGCCTCTTTTCTAGGTTAAAGAGCCCTAACCTTTTTAGCCTCTCTTCATAGGAGTAGCCTTCCATCCCCTTCACCAATTTGGTGGCTCTTCTCTGTACTTTTTCTAATAACTCTATGTCCTTTTTAAGATACGGTGACCAGAATTGCACACAATATTCAAGGTGCGGTCGTACCATGGAGCGATACAGAGGCATTATAATATCCTTTGTTTTTTTCTCCATCCCTTTCCTTATGATACCTAGCATTCTATTTGCTTTCTTGGCCGCCGCTGCACACTGGGCGGAGGGTTTTAACATGTTATCCACGATGACTCCTAAATCTTTTTCCTGGGTGGTGGTTTCTAATGTGGAGCCTTGCATCTTGTAACTATAGTGTGGGTTGTTCTTTCCTAGGTGCATAACTTTGCACTTGTCCACATTAAATTTCATCTGCCATTTGGATGCCCAGTCTTCCAATTTATCCAGATCCTCCTGCAGTTTTCCACAATCCTCTTGGGTTTTAACAACTTTAAACAGTTTTGTGTCATCTGCAAATTTGATTACCTCACTAGTTATTCCCTTTTCCAGGTCATTTATGAATATGTCAAAAAGTAGCGGACCCAGTACAGATCCCTGGGGTACTCCACTATTCACCTTTTTCCATTGGGAATATTGGCCATTTAGCCCTACCCTCTGCTTTCTATCTTTTAACCAGTTCCCGATCCACAATAGTACACTGCCTCCTATCCCATGACTTTTTAGCTTCGCCAAAAGTCTCTGATGGGGGACCTTGTCAAAAGCTTTCTGAAAGTCCAGATACACTATATCAACCGACTCACCTTTGTCTACCTGTTTATGCACACCTTCAAAAAAACAGATCAGATTACCTCCCCGATTCACTTGCCCTTCCCCCCACAGATTCAACAAACACACAGTAGGGGCCAAGGGAACCTCTACCCCTAATTTCTGGAGTATCCAAACAACTATCCTCCCCCAATACTCCTGTACCTTCTGACAACTCCACCACACATGCCAAAACGTCCCCACCTCACCACATCCCCTCCAGCACAAAGGCGAGACCCCCCCATACATCTTATGCAGACGACTCGGAGTATAATACCATCTCATCAACACCTTATAACTATTCTCCTTAGACCCACTAGACATTAGCCCCCTCCTAATCTGATCCCACACACGCTTCCACTCCACAGCCGTTACCTGACGCCCAATATCCGCCTCCCAATCCTTCATATATCTATGTTGCTCCCTTGGTTTCTCGCGTACCACCTGATACAACCCCGATATCATCCCTTTTGCCCCCCTCTTCCCAAACCACATCATTTCCAACCCTGTGAGCTCCCGTCCCCACCCCTCCTTCCCCACCTCCTTCCCCATAAAGGAGCGGACCTGTAAATATGCATAGCGGTCCCTTTCTTCCAAGTGATACTCTGCTTTAAGCACATCAAAACTCTTCAACTCCCCCTCTTCCAGGCATTGATAACTGCATAATAAGCCTTTCCTCGTCCATTCATCAAATCTCCCCCCTTCCCACCCCGGCTTGAACTCCCGGTACCCCCTCCACGGAGTCAACAGGGAATATCCCCCCCCCCCGTGGCCCGCTCTCCCCACCCCTCACTCTATCCCATATCCTAGCCCCTTGACACATCGCCGGAGAACCCTCCCCCAAAGCCCCGCTTCCTGCCGCATCCGCCCACAACCAGGCCGTCAGGTGACCCCCCCGGACTCTCCCCCGCTCTAGGGACACCCACGGTCTTTCTTCCTCCCCCCCTCGCCAATGCATAACATGCACCAACTGTGCCGCTAGGTAATATGCCCACAGGTCCGGGACCCCCAACCCCCCTTCCTCCTTCGGGGCATACATCACTGCCCGCGCCACCCGAGGAGGTTTCCTCTTCCAGATATACTGGAATATTCGCCTCTGCAACCCGCACATCGCCCCTGCCGGTATCGCTACAGGTAAAGCCTGAAACCCATACAACAACCGGGGCAGAATATTCATTTTGACGGCTGCAATCCTCCCAATCCATGATATCTCTAATCCCATCCACCCTTCTAAATCTCTCCCTATTTTATGAAACAAATTCGGGTAATTAGCTTGATATAGAGTCTCAAAACGATCCGTAATGCGCACCCCCAAATACCCCAGTGAACCACTAACCCAACGTAGAGGGAACCGGCGTTTCAAACCCTCCTCCACTTCTTCCGTTAATCTCACCTTCAGGACCTCTGTCTTGTCCACATTCATTTTAAAGCCCGACACCGCTCCATACCTATCTACCTCCTGCATCACCTCTGGTAACGAGATATTTGGGTGCCCCAAGTATAACAAGATATCATCCGCATATAAGGAGATTTTGTGCTTCCTCCCCCCTCTACTCAATCCTATAATCTTATCATTCCCTCTTATCCTTTCGGCCAGAGGCTCCACCGCTATGGCAAAGAGGAGCGGGGACAATGGACATCCCTGATGGGTCCCCCTACCCAATTCAAAATCTCTAGAGTACAGCCCATTTACTTTAATTCTAGCCCTGGGCCCCCTATATAACGCCTTTATCCACCCTAATAGATTAGGACCACACCCCATCCGCTCCAATACCTTTTGCAAAAAGGCCCAGTGCACTCTATCAAATGCCTTTTCAGCATCGATTGACATTAATACCAAATCCTCCTGCCCCTCCCTCGCTTCCCAAACCACTCCTATCGCCCTCAAGATGTTATCCGCCGCCTGTCGACCTGGTATGAAGCCCGCTTGATCCCCTCCTATAAGCCCCGGCATCCACTCAGCTAACCTACCCGCCACCACTTTAGCTAACAATTTGGTGTCCACATTCAACAGGGATATCGGCCTATATGAGCCACATTTCCCCGGATCCTTCCCTGGTTTTAACAGCACCGTTATTCCGGCTGTCAGCATTTCCCGCGAAAGTTCCCCCCCTTCCACCAACACACCATTGAACACCCTTCGCATTATCCCTTTTACATCCTCCCAAAAAACTTTATAGAAGAGTCCCGTTAAGCCATCTAATCCTGGGGACTTCCCTCCAACCAGCCCTTTCACTGCCCGGGCTATTTCATCCTCTCTAATCTCCGCCTCCAGGGACTCTACCACCCCCGCCGGAAGCTCTGGGAGTGTTATCCCCTCCAAATAGGCCTCTATCTCCCCCTCAGACCCCCCCTCCATCGCCCGGTACAAATCCATGTAGTACTCCCGGAATCTCTCCCGGATGGCATCTTCCTCCCAACACCGCCGCCCATCCTGACCCTCTAAATAAGCTATAGTAGCCACTCCTTGCTTCTGCCGCAGTCTCCGCGCCAGCAAGCGCCCCGCCTTATCCCCAAACTCATAGTGGGTCTGCTGCACCCTCTGCAGCATAAATGCCACTTTCTCTAGTTGGAGATCCTTCAACGCGTCTCGCGCCTGTTCCATACCCACTCGATCCTCCTCCGCCCCTGATCCACGAAACCTCTCCTCCTTTTCACTCACCACCCTCTTTAAGTCGTCTTCCTTCTGTTCTCGCTCCCTCTTTTTCGTCGCCCCCCACATTATGAATCTCCCCCGCACCACCGCTTTCAACCCCTCCCATACCATAACCTCCCTCACCTCTCCATTATCATTAAAACTCAAATATTCCTTAATCACCCCCCGAAGATCATCCACCACTCGCCTGTCACGAAGTAGACTGTCATTCAATCTCCAGAAGGCTCCTCCGGACCGCCGTGCAGTCCGTATAATAATCTCCACCCCTTTATGATCCGTCCAACCCACTTGCACAACATCTTCACACTTAACTGCAGACATCCACCTCTGATCCATCAAAATCATGTCTATCCGGCTCCAACTAACATGTGGAGCCGAGTAGAAAGTATACCCCCCTGCCTGTGGATCCATCACTCTCCAAACATCCAACAAATTAAAGCGTTTCATCAACCCTCTCAATCCCCGTCTATTCTTCCGCCCCCCATCCCCCCCCTTCGGCGTTCTATCTAAGCTAGGGTCCAATACTACGTTAAAATCCCCTCCCACCAACACCTTCCCAGCCCCCCCGGCTTTTTCAATTAAAGCCCCCACCTCCCTCCAAAAACCCCTTTGCTGCCCGTTGGGCCCGTACACAGCCACAATAACAATATCGTCCCCCCCCCAGCTTCCCCGTGAACCCCACCACCCTTCCCTCTTGATCCTTAAAAGAATGCCCCACCTGAATCCCACACCCCCCCTGATCATAATCCCTACCCCACCTTTCCGACCCCCCTCCTTATGACATGAGAAGAATTGATCAGGGAATTGGCGGTGCTTCATCCGCCCGACGTCCCTAGCCATTAGATGAGTCTCCTGTAAGAGAACCACATCCCACTTATTCCTCTCCACTTCCCGAAACAGCAACCCTCTCCTGTTGGGCGAGTTCAAACCACGTACATTGATGGTGCCTAAGCGTATCATCCCTCAGCCCTACCCGTCTTCCCCCCCCCTACCCAGAAGGTGTTCCTTTCCCCTCCCCCCCTTCCCCCCCTCCCCTCCCCCCCTCCCCTCCTCCCTCCCCTCCCTCCTCCCCCACCTTCCCCCTCCCCCCCCCTCTATCCAACCCACTCCTCCCCATCTTCCCGGCTTCCCAGTCCTGACGTCCGCTCCCCCCATTTTGACCCCCTCCCCACACCCCTCTATATACCTCCTCCCTCAGCCCCCCTGGTTTAACTCCACCCCTCAATCAATTCCCTTCCCCCCTGAACCCCCTTCCCCACCTTTGTACCCCCCACCCTCCCCACTTCCCCCTCCCTTATTCCCCCCAATCACCAGCATGCCCTACAAGTCCAGTGTCCACATATCAGGGGCTCCAGAGCTCTAACACTCTTCACCTGAGTCCTGCCAACATCCTAGCCAGTTCCTCTGTGTTCCCAGCTCACGACACCAGCTCTGCAGACATCTGCTGCCGTTCCTTCGATAGCCGCTTCAAGCGCTTCCCGTGCTCCCCCACTCGCTGCCACTGGGAACTGACTTGGAACCGCTGTTTGCCTTTCCCCACGCTGTTCTTGTGCTGCTGCTCTCCTGATCCCACCGCCGGCAGGCCTTCACATCCGGATTCTTTTAACACCTCCCAGGCCTCCTCCGCCGTTTTGACTTTGCGATTTAATCCATTAATGGAGATCAAAACCCCGAATGGGAACATCCAGCGGTACCGGTATTGTTTCTCCCTCAAATAGGCAGTCACGGCTTTCATTGCTCTCCTCCGCTCTAGAGTCCCCTTCGAAAGGTCATTAAACATTTCAATCTCAGCGCCCTCCCAGGCCACTCTCCCGAACTTCCGTGCCACACTGAGAACTTGTTCTTTCAAAGGGAAGCTACTCATACAAGCTATAATGTCCCTGGGCTGCTTCTCCTTCCGGGGCCCCAGACTCCGATGTGCCCGCTCCACACTGATTTGCTCCGGGGCATGTCCTGACACTTCCCCCAAGTGGAGCACGTGGCTACAGAGTCTCCGGACCAAATCTACACAGTCCTTAGGATCCATCTCCTCCGGGACTCCTCTGATCCTTAAATTGTTCCTCCGGGCCCGATCCTCCATCTCTTCAATTTTCTCCTGTATTGCATCTTGCTGGGCCTGCAGTGAGCTTTGCATAACCCCTAGGCCGCGCAGTTCCCCCTCACACTCTTGCACGTGGGCTTCCAACTCCTCTACCCGGCCGCCGAGGCTGCCCAGCTCCTGTTGGATCGCCTGGAGAGTTGCCCTCACCTCCTTCCGCATCGCCTTTATCTCTCCCTTCATGTCCAGCTTAAACTCCTGCAGCTATCTCCGTAGGGGCACATCTTCCTCCCCTTCGGCATCCGTGGCATCCTCCTCCTCCGAGGCGCCTCCACATGCCGCCTCCTTTGCCGCCGCAGCCATCAACTCCTTCCGAACGTAGGGAGATTGAAACCCTTCCAATTTCGCCCGTGCTGCCATCCCCGACCGAGAGGCCACCCGGTTGTCCACTTTTTCTTTATGGGGACCCACTTTTTATTGCTCTGCACTGGGGATGCGAACGGAGCTCGGCGCTCAAGCTGCCATTAGCTCCGTGACGTCACCGGAAGTCCTCGGAGGCAGTGTACTATTGTGGATCAGGAACTGGTTAAAAGATAGAAAGCAGAGGGTAGGGCTAAATGGCCAATTTTCCCAATGGAGAAAGGTGAATAGTGGTGTACCCCAGGGATCTGTGCTGGGTCCGCTGCTTTTTGAGATATTCATAAATGACCTGGAAAGTGGAATAACGAGTGAGGTTATCAAATTTGCAGATGACACAAAACTATTTAAAGTTGTTAAAACCCAAGAGGATTGTGGAAAATTGCAAGAGGATCTTGATAAATTGGAAGACTGGGCATCAAAATGGCAGATGAAATTTAATGTGGACAAGTGCAAGGTTATGCACCTAGGGAAGAACAACCCAAACTATGGTTACACGATGCAAGGTTCCACATTAGGAACCACCACCCAGGAAAAAGATTTAGGCGTCATTGTGGATACCATGTTAAAACCCTCAGCCTAGTGTGCAGCAGCGGCCAAGAGAGCAAATAGAATGCTAGGTATGATACGGAAAGGAATGGAAAATAAAACAAAAGATATTATAATGCCTCTATATCGTTCCATGGTGAGACCGCACCTTGAATATTGTGTGCAATTCTGGTCGCCGTATCTTAAAAAGGATATAGCGATTGTAGAAAAGGTTCAGAGAAGAGCCACGAAAATGGTAAAGGGGATGGAAGGATACTCCTATGAAGAAAGGCTAAAAAGGTTAGGGCTCTTTAACCTGGAAAAGAGACGGCTGAGGGGAGATATGATAGAAGTCTATAAATTAATGAATGGAGTGGAACGGGTAAAGGTAGATCGATTGTTTACCTTATCAGAATATAGAAAGACTAGGGGACATGCAATGAAGCTACAGGGTAAACTATTTAAGACTAATAAAAGAAAATATTTTTTCACTCAACGTGTAATCAAACTCTGGAATTTGTTACCGGAGGATGTAGTAAAGGCTGTTAGTGTAGCTGGGTTTAAAAAAGGTTTGCACAAGTTCCTGGAGGAAGGTCCATAAACCATTATTAAGAAGGGATCCAGGATATCAATGCTTGAACCAATACAATCATTGTGGAAGCTGTGTCCCTTGGGGAAACTGCTAGGTACGTATGACCTAGATTGGCCACTGTTGGAAACAGAATACTGGGCTTGATGGACCTTGGTCTGACCCAGTATGGCATATCTTATGTTCTTATGATACGAGCTTCTCGGCCTTTACCTTCAACAGGGAGAATTGAAGAGAACACCACCTGCGCACTTATCTGCTTCACCCTCTGTCCCAGAGTCATGAAATTACTTTTGATATACTCAGAGGCCATGGATGCCGACATGGATGAGCAACATCAGGTAATAGTCATTGGGCTTGATGAGTCTCGGTAAACTCTCCGTAACATCATAGATTTTGGCACCTGGCAGACAGCATACCTCTCTGGACATTAAGTCTGGTCGGCAGATGGATGCCTTAGTACCCCTCAGAAGAGAGTCACCGACCACCACTACCCTTCACTTCCTTGTGGCCACTGATTCTGCAACTTTGGGGTGCTCAAGCTCTGGTTCTTCCCTTTCCTGGGATGCTTTCAGCTCCTCCACTTCCAGTGCTGCATAATGGTTCTTCAATTCAAGGGCTGGAGGAGTTAGATTCTGCAGATTCTGGTGACTCATGTCCAACATTTGTCATTCTGTATGCTCACATTTTCACCTCTGCTAGAGAGCTTGGATGTTTGAAGAAGAATCTCATCAATGTACTTCTCACTGTCTACCTGTCTACCTGGAGTATGCAGTTGGGCACACTCCAACCCAGTCTGCTTCATTCCCCAATCTTCCTTTCCCCCATACACATACCAGCTCAGCTGTATCTTTTACTGGTCCCTGAGTGGACCAGCCTCTCTCAGTCATCTTCTTCGGGTGTCTGACCTTGGTCAGTCTCCCTTTAATGCCCACCACCTGGATAGGGTGGCTATCCTCCTGGTAGTTGGCCAGACATTACCACAGGTGCAGGATTGGGCCCTTAGATGGCCTGGCATGCCTCTGCCTACAAGTGGGGATGTCCACTCGGCATGCCAGTGTGACTGCCGCAGTGCCTTCCCTGTAACCCCACCACCTGACCTCCAGTGGAGGCAGCCAGAGCCCAGATTGGGCAGCAGGGACTCACAATGGGTGTCCTGTTGCTCCGGGCAGGGGTGGCCAGGCAGGATCAGAGGGGCACCCTGTGTGTATTCTACCTCAGAGATGTAATAAGCAGGGCATCCCCCCCGGTGATCCCTGGTCATACAGGGTCATCACCGGAATCAGCCCTGTATGTCTAGGGGTCGGTCCCGCCCATGTTCTGCCTACTGTCTGCCGCCATGCCACCCCAGTCCCCCACAGCACACACAGTGGTTCTGTATGTACAGCAAAGCAAGGAGGTGGAATAGATTGAGGGTGGATTGTGGGGCTGGATGTCCTGTTGGGATGTACAGCCCTGCCATTCGCCTTCCTGGATTGGGCCCATAGGGGTTTCATATTTATTTAGTTTAGCATATAGATAACACTGTTCTCAGATTGTTTTCAGACTGGCATATCCCACCTCTTCCCCCAATATTACTTGACCAACTAACCAATCTTAATCACTACCCAAACTAAGAACAAATCCTGTTATGTATACTTGTAAATACTCTTGTAAATACTCTTGTAAATAGTTGCAGTAATGACGTCCCATGTTTTATCCAAGTTCTCTGACCTTGTTCTCTGTAAAACCTAACAGTTTGTTGTTATGGTATGTTGTTATATTGTGAACCGCGCTGATTCTGAATAGAGCGGTATATAAGAGCCTGTAATAAATAAAATAAATAAATAAATAAATAACACTGTTTACAGATTATAAATAATTTTAAATTAATAAAAGATGTTCCTGCTAAGTACACAAATCTACAAAGGGAAAAATTCAGGAAAGTTGTAGCATTTTCTATCTTTAAGAACCATGTAAAATTTTTCTTTTTCTGCTTTTGAGAAAAGGAGCTTCTCATGAATTCTTTACTGCCAACCATCTAGATTAGTCCATGAAAGAGAATTTTACCACTTTGTTAGTTCTCAGCATATGGAAAATCTATAAATTCCAAACCACCCTTATGAAATGGTTTTCTAAGTGAAGAAAAGATTGAAGAAAAATCTTGCTAAACTAGGCTGATAAATTTAATTTACAATCCCTGTAATGATTTTGATAAAGGCAACATAATACTGTAGGTACTAATTCTTGGCAAACATGACTGCTATATGGCAGGCTTTGCTTTGTATTCATCTGTTAAAGGCTTCTGTGACAACCTCTGACCCATACGATACAGGACATACTCATTACTGTAAACACAAAGCTAGACCTGTTGAGCATCACCTTTCTGAATTAAGGTTGGATTTTTAAGTCTTGTGAAGTTCAGTTCTTGGCTTTCTGCCTACATGAAAGTGTTTTCCAGTGGTTGGAACAGAGATGTACCAGCTTACACAAAAGTAGCTTAGATGCTCCGTGAAGTGTGATGCTCAATGAGGTGTGTGAGGATCTTGGGCAGGTTTCCATTTAACTCTTTGGTTAATTCATTTCTTTATGCATTCATTGGAAATCAGCCACTATCCAACCTGAAAAGGATGCTTAATCCATAAAGAAAGAGTGGTTCATTAGAATAAGAAGGTAATTTTACAAGTATATACCAGTAATGCTAATTTTAGAAAGGGAAAGTACCTGTATACTTTCCCTTCTATCATAGGCATTGGAAAGGGGTGGGTCACATGAGCCCTGGCCCCACCAAAAATCATTGTCTGACAGGCAACAGGCTGCCTGCAGGGATACGCATTGCTCCCATTTCCAGATCATCGATAAATACATGCAAAAGCACTGGTCCGAGACAGTACAGATCCTTGGGTTCCTTTGCTATTCAGTATCCTCCATTGAGAAAACTGGCCATTTTAACATATTCTCTGTTTTCTGTCTTTTAATCAGTTCCCTATCCACAATAGGACATTATCTCCTATCCCATGGCTTTTAAATTTCCTCAGGAGGTAGTCATTAGGTGTTTTGTCAAACATTTTCTGAAAATCTAGATACGTTTGTTTATTAAACCGGGCTAAGAGTTAGCAAGGGCCATCTGCAACTAGGTCCCATTGAACAACATGGGATCTAGTTGCAGATAGTCCACGTTAACTATTAGTCTGGTTAAGTAAACATACCCCTATATCAAATAGCTCACCTTTATCACATGTTTATTCATGCCTTCAAAGAAATGTAGCATATTGGAGAAGCAAAATCCATGTTGATTTTATTCTATCAACTCATGTCTATTATGGGGGCTATTTTAGAAGCCCCATTTGAACTTTGGATGTCTGAAAACAGGCATAGAGATGTCTAAAGCAGAGGGATGGCCCTTAAAAGCTGGGTCTGTGGATGTCCCCAATGCAAGGACGTCCAAGTCCGAACGGGAGTGTAGTGTGGGCATGGCTGGGGCATTCCCAAGACCCTGGATATTCTCAGCCAAGTTCAGAAACATCTTGGGCATCCGGAGCCATGTCAAAGATTATACCTGCTCCAGGCATAATAGGCATGTAAAGGGGATGGAAGGATGCCCCTATGAAGAGAGGCTAAAAAAGTTAGGGCTCTTCAACCTGGAAAAGAGACGGCTGAGGGGAAATATGATAAATTAATGAACGGAGTGGAACGGGTAAACGTAGATCGACTGTTTACGTTATCAGAATATAGAAAGACTAGGGGGCATGCAATGAAGCTACATTTAACCTATTTAAGACTAATAAGAGAAAATATTTTTTCACTCAACGTGTAATCAAACTCTGGAATATGCTACCGGAGGATGTAGTAAAAGCTGTTAGTGCAGCTGGATTTAAAAAAGGTTTGGACAAGTTCCTGGAGGAAAGATCCATAAACCATTATTAAAGAGGACCTGGGATATCCACTGCTTGCCCCAATACAAGCATTGTGGACTCTGTGTCTTTTAGGGAAATTGCTAGGTACTTGTGACCTCGATTGGCCACTGTTGGAAACAGGATTCTGGGATTGATGGACCTTGGTCTGACCCAGTATGGCATATTTTATGTTCTTATGTTTGTAGGCATTGGAAAAGTGCTTGTTTTGTCAGGCAAACATGTGTGTGTGGTGGTGGGGGGGGGAGGGTGGAGAAGGAGGTACATTCACATCCCCTTGACTTTCTAATTTGACAACAATCACTGATGGAAAATGGGGGCTCATGATTTGTTTAGCCACGCTGCTGGACATACTCATTTGCAACCTTGTTTGAGATGGATTTCCCCAACCCATGGTTTCATGGCAGGGGCGTCTCTATGGATCCCAACATGGGCATCCACATTGGGGGCATCTATGTTTCTAAAACTGGGCCAAAAAATAGACATCACCAGCGTTTTTTCTGTATATTCTGTCCTGGTTGTCCCAGATTGCTCCAGGCGCCCTTTCTAAAATGCCTGTAAGTGTTCAATAATTTTGTTTTAATAATAGTATCTGCTATTTTGCTACTCTCTAATTTGTCATTTTGGTTTATATCTTCAATATTTACAGAAATGTGTTTCAGTTCCTCCTAAATGTTACACTTTCTGACACGGATATTTCCCTTACATCTTTCTCAGTAAAGACCGAAGCAAATGATTCATTTAATCTGTCCATGATGGCTTTATAATCCCTGAGTGCCCCTCACAGCCTTCTTTCTTCAAACATACCTGAAAAAGGTTTTGTCATGAGTTTTTGCCAGTAAGGCAAACTGTCTTTCAAATTGTCTTTTTGCCTTTCTTATCAATGCCTTGCATCTAACTTGCCAGTGCTTAAACTGTTTTATGGTTTCTTCATTCAAATTGTTTTCCATTATTTGAAAGATATTCTCTTGGATCTAATAGCCTCTCTCACCTTACCTTTGACCATACTGGCTGTCATTTGGCCTTCCTTCTGTCTTTTTTAATATATGGAATACATCTGGTCTGGGCCTTTAACCTTTGCAGCTGTTCCTTTAAATTTTTTCTAACCATTCTCTTTATGCAATCATAGTCTCTAGTGCAGTGTATTTCCTAAAGTGTGGCTAGATGTGCACTTACTGCATATTTGTTGCAAAACTGTCGGAGGCATCCCACCAGCTACCGCACAGAAATGTACCCTAGCGTGCGGCTGTGACAGTGGCATTCACAATTAACAGGTTGTATTTAACAGCAGCCACTGAGCGTGCTAATTGACTCACTGAGTGTTAGTTATTCTCTATCTCCAGGAACAAGCAGGAATGTAGTCATCACATATGGGTATTGTTGGTACCGACGGAGCCTGTGCGGGAATGCTCCCCAGCGTCCAATTAGAACGCTTTTGGCAGCATCCCACAGCGCCTGCGTGCTGCCTTTCCCAACTGCCTCTCTCCAGTTCTTCTTTTTCCACGGAGCCAGCAGGTCGTGTTCCTGTCACCACAGAAGAATTTTCTTTTTCTTTATTTCTTTTTGTGGTCGCGTCTGCCTTCTTCAGCGCTTTACCGGTACCGCCGGTCTTTCTTTTCCTATTTCTAAAAAAAAAAATAAAAATCTGGTTTTTTTCCATTTTTTTCAGGTGCACCCGCCTTTTTGGGCCTTAGGCCCAAAAACTTCCTTAACGTGGAAAAACCTGCCTCAGGTTTTAAAAAGTGCACCAAGTGTGGCGGTACCATTTCCGTCACCGACACCCATGAATGGCGTTTAAAATGTTTAGGTCCTGACCACTCCATTACGGATTGTGTGTCCTGTGCCATGATGTCTAAAAGAGGTTGGCAGAACCGAGCTGCCAAGCTCAGTACCCTGTTTCCCTCTGATGCAGCTTCGGTGGCATCAACGTCTTCCAGGGCTTCTTCCTCCCGTGGATCTCAGGTAACTAAACATAAATCCAGCCGGTCCTCGAAGGGTAGATCTCCTTCTAAGCATCGAGATGCCTCTGGCGTTGCCCTTGAGGATTCTGCAAAGGCAAAATTACCCCGCCGGGAGGCTTCGGCTTCCAAAGCATTATTGGGGTTCCAGGATGTTCTAGATGTCTCGGCCTCAACAGATCTCCTGGTGCCATGCTCTGGGGTACCGGTGGCTTCCACCGGTACCGACATCCAGGCATTGGCGGCGTCCATGGACCAGAGAATTCTGACCATGGAACGCAGTCTGGCAGCTTTCCTTGCGGCATCGACACCCTTGGTACCGCGACAGACAACTCCACCGGTACCGGCATCGGTATCGGTATTGGCACTGGTACCGATAGCATCAACATCGGCATCGGTGTCTGCTATGCCGGTACTCTGTCCTCTGATGCCCTCTGGTACAGATTCCCCGGTACCGGTTATTCCCGGTACCGACCTTGGTCGGTACGGGTATCGGGGTCTGCCGGAGCATCCGGACAGACGATACTTCGAGTCCTCAGAAGAATCTGAGGATTCTGAAAGTTCTGTCGATGCAGCGATGCTTCTTCCAGAGGAGTCCTCCTCCCCTAAACGCAGGATGTCTCCTCCAGAGGACATGTCTTTCCAAGACTTCATCAGAGAGGTGGCTCGGGGCCTGTCCATTACTGTGGCCCCTGAAATAGAGCCAAGGGCCAAGGAGTTGGAAATTTTACAATATCCCAAAACTCCTAAGGAGGCAGCCACTTTACCCATTCATGAGATTCTATATGATCTCATGTTGAGGATGTGGGAAACACCTCTTACCACCTCTCCTCATTCTCGTAGGTTAGATACTATGTATCGTGTCCCTCCTTGTCCTGGGTTCCATAAGACTCAGCTTCCTCACCACTCTATTGTGGTGGAGTCTGCTATGAGAAGGATTAGAAGTGCAAAAAGACATGCCTCTAATCCTCCAGTACGTGAATGCAGAACCCTGGATGCTTTTGGATGAAGAGTCTTTCAAGCTTCCATGCTTGCTGCAAGAATCAGTTCCTATAGTCTCTACATGGGAATGTTCCTAAAGGAGGTCACAGATAATTTACAGACTTTAAGTCCTTTCATTTCTGAGGATAAAAGACAGGACTTTCTCACTTGGGTCAAACATGCCCAAGATGTCTCTAAATTCTCTAACCGTGCAGCCTTTGACTGCTTTGAGTGTATAAGCAGAACCTCGGCTATTGCCATAGGTGCACGTAGAATTGCTTGGCTCCAGGCATCTGATTTAGGGTACAAGATAAATTGGGAAATATCCCTTGTACTGGTGAGAACCTGTTTGGTAAAGATTGGCAGGAAAAAGCCAATGAAATGGATGCTGAAAATTCTACCTTGGATAGACTATCCAAGTCCACTGCTAATCCTGTTAGAAAGAAGTTGTTCAAGAAAACATCTTTTTCTAAAAAGAAAAGATTTTATCCTGCTTATGGTCAGCAGGCATCTTCTGCAGGTCAGTTTTCAACCAAACGTTAGCAACCACCCAAACAGAAGAAAGCAAAGGCTGCTAGGCCTCCACCAGCCCAGCAGCCTCAGCCTCCTCAGGGCCTTTGACTTTCAGCTAGAGAACGTAGCCTTTCTGGTTCTGGAAGGACCAGAACCGTCCACCATTCCAGGAAGGTTATGTCATTTTGCCCCCAGATGGGGGCAAACAACAGCAGAGTATTGGACACTCTCCATCATAAAGGAGGGGTACAAACTTCATTTTTCAAGCATGCCCCCTCACACAATAGTGAAGCAGTTCAATTCTCTGACCTCTCTCATCAACCTGTTAGGTCAGGAGGTTGCCATCCTTCTTGCCCAAGGGGCAATAGAAGAAGTGCCTCTTCATCAACAGGGCACAAGGTTCTATTCCCCTTACTTTCTTATCCCAAAGAAAACATGGGGATACAGACCTATCTTAGATCTCAGAGAATTGAAGAAATTCCTTGTCAAGGAGAAATTCAAGATGATTTCTCTCGGAGCTCTGCTTCCATACCTTCAGAATCACGATTGGCTTTGTTCTCTAGATCTCAAGGATGCGTACACCCATGTCCTCATCCATCCAACCCACAGAAGGTTCCTTCAATTCCTTTTTCAAGGAAAGCACTACCAATACAGGGTGCTTCCTTTTGGTCTGGCCTCAGCACCAAGGGTGTTCACGAAATGCATGGCTGTGGTAGCAGCATTTCTCCGCACTCTAGGAATATTCGTCTTCCCCTACTTGGACGACTGGCTCATTCGAGCTCCAACACAGTCAGAGGCCAAGACTTCTCTATCCTGCACAATGCGTATCCTTCAGTATTTAGGGCTGGTAATAAACATCCCAAAATCAAGTCTGACTCCCACTCAGTCTTTAGAGTTCATAGGAGCTCTTCTGGATACCACAAGGGCAAGGGCCTATCTTCCCCAGGCCCGTTGCCTTCGCTTGGTGCAGTTAGCTTCTCAAGCAGTGCTAAAGCCTCATCTAACTGCTCGAGAAATGTTGCAGTTGCTGGGCCACATGGCATCCACCGTGTATGTGGTTCCATATGCTCGCCTCCACATGAGGGCAGCTCAGTGGACTTTATCCACCCAATGGACCCAGGCATCAGGGTGTCTGTCAGATAAAATAGCAAACACAAGTCGCCTCATTGTCTCTCCAATGGTGGAGGTCCACTCAAAACCTGTTGTTGGGGTCCCCCTTTCAACAGCCCTTACCCCAAGCAACAGATGCTTCTCCAAAGGGTTGGGGAGCTCATCTGCAAGACTACTGTACCCAGGGCACCTGGTCTCCTCAAGAGAGTTGTCTGCATATCAATCTCTTGGAACTCAGAGCAATTTTCCTGGCTCTGAGAGTGTTCCACTCCCTGCTCAGCTACAAGGCAGTCCTCATTCATACGGACAATCAAGTAGCCATGTTCTATGTGAATAAGCAGGGGGGAACAGGCTCTCTGTCGCTTTGCAACAAAGCTTTGTGACTATGGGCCCTTACCAGAGAGCATCAGATTCATCTGCTGGCAGTATATCTTCCAGGCATTCCAAACTTTTGGGTGGACAGACTCAGTCGAGTTCTGCTTCCACATGAGTGGTCTCTGCATGCAGACCAGGTGACCAGGATATTTCAACTTTGGGGAACTCCGGACATAGACCTCTTTGCAAGTCCGTGGAATGCCAAACTTCCCCGGTTCTGTTCCAAAATTCTGGCTCAGGGGGCTCAGGCCAGGGATGCTTTCCTCCTTTACTGGGGTCAAGACTTCCTGTATGCCTTTCCACCCATTCCCCTAATTCCCAAAACCCTGTTCAAGCTTCAGAGAGACAGAGGCCACATGATTCTCATAGCCCCACATTGGTCACGGCAAGTGTGGTACCCTCTGCTTCTACATCTCTCTCAAGCTCCCTCCCTGGAGTTAGGGTCTGCTCCAGATCTCCTATCTCAGGAGAACAGAATGTTATGGCATCCCAATCCCCAGTCTCTGCATCTCAGGGCTTGGTTGCTGAAGGCCTAGATCTCCAAGATCTTAATCTTTCTCAGCAAGTGAAAGATGTTCTTTATGCTTCCAGAAAACCTTCCACTAGACGCTCTTATGCTTTCAAGTGGAAAAGGTTTACTATTTGGTGTTCAGAAAAGGGTTTTAACCCCCTTGCGATACTTCTGCAATCTTTGCTGGAGTATCTCCTCCATTTATCTAATGCAGGCCTTAAGACAAATTCAGTAAGAGTCCATTTGAGTGCTATTGCAGCTTCTCTTAAACCTCTAAATGGACAACCTATTTCCTCTCATCCTCTTATAGCAAGATTTATGAGAGGCCTCCTTCTAACTAAACCTCCCATTAGACCACCTCCGGTGGCATGGGACTTGAACCTGGTTCTTGGGCAGCTCATGAAGCCACCTTTCGAACCGTTAGCTACCACCTCCTTGAAATTTCTTTCTTGGAAGGTTATCTTTCTCATTGCAATCACATCAGCATGCCGCATTAGTGAATTGCAAGCACTAGTAGCTAATCCACCTTATACAAGGTTCCATCATGACAAGGTAGTCCTTAGGACTCATCCACACTTTATGCCTAGGGTGGTCTCGCCTTTTCATCTTAACCAAGAGGTCTACCTACCTGTCTTTTTTCCAGGACCTCATGCATCAAATGCAGAGAGGAATCTTCATACCTTGGACTGTAAAAGAGCTTTAGCTTTTTACTTACAAAGAACACAGCAACATAGAAAGTCCTCTCAACTCTTTGTTGCTTTTGATCCTTCTCATTTGGGACTTCCAGTCTCCAAGAGAACACTATCTAACTGGATTGCTCAGTGTATTTCTTTCGCCTATCAGAGTAAGAACCTTTCTCTGGAGGGCCATGTCACAGCTCACAATGTGAGAGCCATGGCAGCCTCAATGGCTCATCTGAACTCTGTGTCTATTGATGACATCTGTCGAGCAGCCACTTGGGCCTCGGTTCATACCTTCACAGCCCATTGCTGCTTGGACAAGGACTCCCACCGGGATGCCTTGTTTGGTCAGGCTGTTCTCAAACACCTGTTCCATACTTAATCAACTCCTACCCACCATCCCTGGTAGGATGCCAGAGATCCATGGGGGGAAGTGGAGCCCTTCTCAGGGACACACAACTTCTGGGGTCTCTCCCTGGCACCTAAAGCTAGGGAGTCCCCATATGTGATGACTACATTCCTGCTTGTTCCTGGAGATAGCATAGTTACTCACCTGTAACAGGCGATCTCCGGGAACTGCAGGAATTTAGTCCTCACAACCCACCCACCTCCCCTAGGAGTTGTATCTCTCTATTTCTCTCTTTTCCTTTCCCTCGCTCTCTCTCTTTGTCTCAGCTCTAAAACTCAACTGGAGAGAGGCAGTTGGGAAAGGCGGGAAGGCAGCACGCAGGCGCTGTGGGATGCTCCCAAAAGCGTTCTAATTGGACGATGGGGAGCGTTCCCGCGCAGGCTCCGTCGGTACCGACGATACCCATATGTGAGGACTAAATTGCTGCTGTTCCCGGAGATCACCTGTTACAGGTGAGTAACTATGCTTTCCCTTCACATATGGAATTCCTATTCATAAAGATTCCATGGTGCATTCTGTTTCCTGCAGAATTTTTATTCTGTGACTCAGTGCCTTCTTTAACATATAGAACCACCCCTCCACCAAATCAGTCTTCTCTATCATTGTGATATACTGTAATTTATACCCAAGTATCAGAGAGTCCTGTTGCTTATCCTCCTTCCACCAGGCATCTGAATTGCCTATTATATCTACTTCATTCACTGCTAAATATTCTAACACTCCCATCTTAATTTTTTAGGCTTCTGGCATTTGTATAAAGTCATTTCAATGTATCTTTTTTAGAAAAAATGACAGGAGATAAAGACCATATGGCCTATCCAGTCTGTCCTTCCATTCCAACTACTAAGCTTTACAATCCCTTTTTCCCTTAGAGATCTTGTGTGTTTGTCCCATGCTTTCTTGAATTCAGATACAATCCTTGTCTCTACCTGCTCCACTGAGAGACTGTTCCATGCATTTACCACTCTTTTTGTAAAGAAATATTACCTCAGATTACTCTTGAATTTATACTCGCACCTTCATCCAATGCCCCCTCATTGCAGAACTTTCTTTCAATTGAAAGACACTCTCCATCTGTGCATTTATGCCATGGAGATATTTAAACGCCTCTATCATATCTCCCCATTCTTGCCTTTCTTCCAAAGTATCTGTATTGAGATTTTTAAATCTGTCCTCATATGCCTTACGATAAAGACCACTGAATATTTTAGTACTTACCCTCTGCACTGACTCCATCCTCTTTATATGCTTTTCAAGTTGTGGTTTCCAGAACTGTACACAATGCTCTAAATTAGATCTCACCAAAGACTTTCACAAAGGCACTATCATCTCCTTTCCCCTAATGGCCATTCCTCTCCCTATGCACCCAAGCATCGTTCTGACTTTTGTCATCACCTTTTCTACCTTAACAATCTTAAGATCATCAGAAAACACCACTCTCAGGTCCTGCTCTTTTTTTGTGGACAGAAGTACTTCACTCTCTGTACTGTGCTGCCCCCTTGGATTTTTGCAGCCCAAATGCATGACCCTGCATTTTTTAGCATTAAATCTCAGCTATGAAATTCTCGACCATTCTTCAAGCTTCGCTAGATCCCTCTCAAGTTATCTACAGTGTGATATAATTCATAGCCTGTTATCACAGTGTCCCATTGATTATCCTCCTTCCATCAGATCTCTGAGATGCCAATTATATCTACATCTTCCTTCATTTTCTAACTCTCCCATCTTACTTTTTAGACTTCTAGCATTTATATAGAGGCATTTCAAAGTGTTTTTTGTTCATACTGACAACCTGCTTAATTGTAATTTGGAATCTTTCAACTCTGTCTGATTTTTACCTAAAGGAATTTGGCCAACTTTTACCTTTATTTCAGCTTCTCTATCAGAATGCCCTAACCTCCCGCTTTTGGTAGCATCTTTCTAAGATACATTATTCAAATCCATGTGCTCCTGGGTGACTTCTGGCTTTTTCTCATTCTCTAGTTTAAAAGCCTGCCTCCACTCCACCTCCGATCATTCCTCCTCTCTGCTCTCCCCGTCTTGAAGTACAGGAAGTATAGGGAGATCCGATAGGGAAATAGGGTTTAGGCAGATTGTGGAGCTGCACGTCCCCGGCAGGACGTACAGCCACGCAACTCGCATTCTAGAATGAGGGCCATAATATATTCTTATATACTGTACCTACTTTTAAACTGTTGACATTCTTTTGATTTCTCACATATTGTTTAACTAAAGCTAACCAATTTGTATCCTAAATACTTCAATACCATTTTTCCAGTGATAAATTTTCTTTTAAATTGGGTGTAGGTCTTGCAAATGCTGCATGGCAAGCAAATGGTTTTAGGCTCAGTTCCTTAGCCTAACCTTAGAGGGAGTTAATTTTCTAGCTGGAATTGAATAAAGCATCATGTATCCTGACTTTTTCCTGTATGAAACAATTTGAGACAGCTGGAATATATAATGAAAAGAAACTCCAAGGAGATGGGTAGTTCCCTAGCCAACAACCTTTTTACTTCCTGACAAAACCAAAAGACATTCTTTTTATTACCATGAAATGTCAATTCAAATTAAATGTGATTATAGAACATTTATGAGTTTGGCAGCAGAGTTGGGTGTTCGCACGAGCAAATATTCATGAAGAGGGGAGGGAGAATAGGAAAAATAACCACAATTAAAAGAAAATAATGCACAAGAAAAAACAGTTGCCACTTAACCACTGTAGTATAAAGAAAGCGTGAGAGGTTGGGTAAGTACATCCAGGCAAAGAATAGTTGGACATAGCTAACAGAGTTGAGGAGAATGAAAGCTGCTATATGCGTTACACATGCTATGGGATTCTCAAGCAAAAGAAGAGTATCAAACTTTGAGGCATAGTACAGAAGTCTGGATGAAGATTGATGATGACAGGAATTTCTTGGATATGACACGTAACAGAAAATGTAGAACAAGTGACACACATATGGGATTGCAGAATTCCAAAAACAGCAGGGAAGACTGAGAGTTATGAAAGGTGTCGATTTTTTTAGTGGCTGTAATTTTTTCAGTTTGAAGCTAAGGCAGAAAAAGAAGAAAACATGGCCTGGGTCAAGAGAAGGGAAGAGTAGAACAATGAAACTATCGCTGAATACAAATAATCTCCACAAGAAGAGTTTTCATATGTCTACTTTCAACTAGAAGGTAACCTGCAGACATAAAGTATATCCGCTTATCCAACATCTTTAGATACATAATATGAAACTGAGCTTCCCCGAGTTAAGTTCCTTGCTATAGCTATGAGCCACTTATATTGTTTGTTTCAAACTGTGGTTAATTCATAACTATACCTTGTATGTCTCTCCACTATACCATATTGATTGTACCATACCACTGCTTTTAGGAAACGGTATTTATTGCATCATACCTTTGCTGTTAGATGACTGTATCTATTGTTTCAATACTATTAGATGACTGTATATTTGTTCCATACCACTGCTACCAGCTAACCATATATACTGCATGTTTCCAGAGAACCTGCTACCCCCGTTACTATACAATTATAGTCACTGTTCACACCCTCATCTCTAAATAGCTCTCGCATGGGTTCAGCCACTAAAGGCAGACCCAACACCCAGTAGCCCAACATGGCCCTCTCCCAACTAGCTCTCTCTGCCATTTACCTCCTAGCCACTTCCACCCAGGATACCTTAGCTCTCTCACCAGGTTATAACTACATCCCCATACTACATAGTCTGGGAAAAAGAAACCATAGCAGCCCCCAACACACACCGCCTCACGCACACTTTACCAGACACTCACACCTACTCTATGTAACACTCAACCACCCTGGTAGCTCTAAGCCCGAATCGTCACAAGTAAATAGTAAACTAAGATGTGCCCTCATAAACTCTCGCTCAGTTCACAAAAAATGGCCAGCTATCACAGATCTCGTTACAAACCTAAACTTAGACATCCTAATGATTACAGAATCCTGGCTTTCAGACACAGACACAGTCCTCCTAAATCAAATCATCCCTCCAGACTTCGCAATACACACCTGCCACAGAACCAGCCGAAGAGGCGGCGGAGTTTTCATCCTAGTCACAACCGAGCTCCAGTTTCAGATGCTCTCTTCCAAAAGCTCTATGCACATGGACACAGTTACCATAGCCAATAAGCATACCACCATAAATCTCATCTATAGCGCTCCTACCTCCCCCCCAGAAGATCTCTCCAACATAATTGATCTAGCCTGCAACCCTGAAAATCCACGCAAACCCAACTGGCTAATTGGGGACTTCAACCTTGCATCCCTTCAACCCACACAAGCTGACACCTTCCTTGACGCAATGACCGATCTCAGCTATGAACAGATGGTGAACGCTCCCACTCACCACTGAGGAAACTCACTTGACCTCATTTTCACGCCACTTTCAGTGACTAGACATAACCACAACCTCAACCTTTCTATCACTCCTGTCCCGTGGTCTGACCACAGCTTAGTCACATTCCAAATCCCATCGCTGCAAGACCAAGTCCCAACTAGCCTCACAAACACAGCCTCCTCAGTAAATACGCACCACTTCAAATCACTAGACAAGGACGATTTCATCAAAAGAGCACTACCAACGCTCACCCAACCCGCACAAGACCTCGAAGATACAATCACAAGATGGAATACCACCCTGAAAACATTCTCTCAGCTACCTTCCTTGGGCAAAGCATTAACATCCAACAGACTATCAAGTAAAGGAAAACCTGCCCCTTGGTTCTCAGAGGAACTGCGGTCATCTCTCCTTCTTCTAAGGAAGCATGAAAGAAAATGGCGTCGCTCTCGATCCACAGCGGATCAAGCAACATACACTCACCTCCTAAAACTTCACCGTGAGTCAATATCTGACAAAATTAGAGCATACCACACCAAGCTCCTTCTCCGTTCTCTAAATAAACCCCGGGATCTCTTCAGTATAGCAAAATTCTTAACCAAAGAACCTTCCCATCATCAGCCTGATCCAATTCAACCTCAGCTATATGTTGACTACCTCCAATCCAAAATCCTCAAAACAAATATTGCACCATGACTAGCACCTATGCTTATTCCTTATTTACAGGCACCGCTGACAGAGTTCACACCCCCAGCAGAGAAATGCATCGCAGACCTTATTGCCACCATCAACACTACTACAGCACCAAATGACCCATGCCCAGCGTACTGGATTAGAGCGATGTGTTTGGAACTCAGCCCAACTCTATCTAACATCATAAAACTTTCCTTCTCATCAGGAATATTCCCAGCAGCTCTTAAACAGACGTCCATCCGCCCTCTCCTGAAAAACACCAGACTTGATCCAACGAAGGCTGACTCATATCGCCCAATCTCGAGTATTCCCCTTCTAGCCCAAAATAATAGAGAAGGCTGTACAAAGACAGATTCAGCAACACATTGACATTTCAGCCCCCCTTGATCCCTGCCAGCATGGGTTTCGGGAATCCCACAGAGTCGAGACACTACTCACCACACTAATCAACACCTTAAGCAGAGGTATAGATAGAACAGAAAATGGGTTTGCGCTCATTTTCCTAGACATTGCGGCTGCATTTGATTCTGTCAATCATGACCAACTACTTACCTGACTCCACGAGAAGGGAATCCAGGGCTTGGCTTGGGCGTGGTGCAAATCCTATCTAGCCGACCGATGGCAACATGTTCGGACGGGATCTGCAACATCTGATCCATTCCAGCAACATCAGGGAGTACCCCAAGGCTCCTCCCTATCCGCATTACTCTTTAACGTATATATGCAGCCTATATGTGAAATCAGACTTCTCTCCCCCCTCTACCCTGAAAGTGAGAGATGCTGAACTCCCATGCAAATCTACAATACGCTACCTGGGTGTTACACTCGATCATCAGCTCGACTTCAAAGAACACATAAAGAACACCACCAAGTCTATTTACAATAAAATTAAGACACTAAGGCACCTAAGACCCTTGCTAGCTCCTGATGATTTCAGAACAATATTCCAGGCGCTAGTGACACCACATTTCGACTACGCGAACATCATTCTGCATGGCCTCCCCAAGAGCACCCTCAATCCATTACAACTTGCGATGAACGCGGCAGCCCACATCCTCTGCGGCATATCTAGAAGAACCCACATCACGCCTATCCTTAAGGATCTTCATTGGCTACCAATAAGCAGCAGGCTCACTTACAAGGCACTACTCCTAACCTTCAAAGCAATCAACCTGATAGCCCACTCGTCCCTTACAACTCTTCTCACCTCCACCCCCAACAACAGGTCGAGAAGGTCATCAGCCGTCAATACGTTAATGAACCCCTTGGAATCTACAAAATGTTCACAGACAACCAGGAATAGAACCTTTGCCTTCTATGCCCCTAAGTGCTGGAACAACCTCCCACCACATATCAGATCAATCAGTGACCTTACACAGTTCAGGAAAGCCTTAAAGCATCACCTGTTCCTTTTACACTTTGCCCAGACCAACGTAACACAACCACATCCCACACCTCAACTCACACAATCAGCTCCCAACACATTCACAATTTGATTAAGACAAACCAAATTATTGAACCACCCATTCTTTATATTTATGATATACTGATAAACTATAATGATTAAGGCAATAACTGACAAGACCCAGTCCTAGCCTTCTTAGCTCGGGTCTAAGATACAAATTGTAAATAGTTACCAAGCCACAATTTGATGGCTCTATATGTAAATAGTTCTCCTAGTTACAGATCCAAGTTACTTACCCTGTTGCAATGTAAGCACAAGACTGTTCTTTGGTCTGTTGCAAGAATTTGTTATTTGTAAACCGCACTGATACTGAATAGCGCAGTATAAAAAAGCTTTAAATAAATAAATAAATAAATAAATCATAATTTGTATTTGGAATGAAAACTAACAATGTAAATTTAGACAAATTTGGATGTGATAGTTTTTCAAAAAAAAAAATAGGAAAACAAATGAGAAAACCCACAGCATTAATCTGACCTTGTGGGCTACAGAATTCAACAAAATTGTCTCATTAGAAAAACAGGGCCATTTGATAGACTCAAATACAAATGAATGAAGTTTTGGAAGTAAGGCCTAAAACAGCAAAAAAGGTTAGAACTGAGAGCTCCTATTCACAAGATAGTGCTGGCCAGGACACAGAGATTTGTATGAGCTCCTGAGAGCTACTGATAGTGACGAGAAAGGGAAAGACAAAAATCCTACCTATTAGTTGATCCCATGCAGCCTGGATTGATGGACATCTACATTATGGAAAGATTCATGGTGACCACACCATCCGGGGGTTTGGAGTAGTCTACAGTTGCTTCTTCTTTGGAGAACGGACTCAGCATTCTACAGCCTTGCATACCAAGAGCTGGATGCAGGACTGTCTATGTCCTGAAATATGCCATAGGCTCAAAAAACTGATCTTGCGACAGGAGTGGAGTTTGAATCTGCAGTGACCTTAAACGTAGTGTAGGATCCCTTCTGCAGGGAGGAAGCAAAGACCTCACTGTAAATATTAGAAGCTAGTTAAAAAGTGATGACAAAGTTGGAAACTACATTACTACTGGCGTGGAAGTTAGCCAGAATTCATTTTCTATGCTGAAAGAAAGAACAGTTACCTAAGAAACGGTATTATTGAACTTGTAAAAAACAATCCATATAATTTTGAATGACTACAAATGTGACACTTAGGAGGTCACTTTAGAAGCATCTAAACATGGAAATAGTGTAATTTGCACTTGTAGATTGTATACACATGTAAATGATGATTTCAGAATGCTGCTATTCGCCATGTATATATGGTTAGGCATTGAATATCGGGGTTGCCCAGATTGCCATGAAGCTAAGCAGGCGAGCAGTGATATTCAGCCGCTGTCCACTTAGCTTCACCAGTGAAAGTTAGGTAAGCCTTTATTGCACCTGACTTTTGCCACTTAACAATAAGTGGGCAGGGGCTCATTATCAACACTGCCCAGTTATCTCTGGGTGCTGCCCCTAGACCACCCCCGGAATGCCCTGACGCTAATGAGGTGTCCAGCGGTGCATCTGCAGATATCCTGGCTAGGGGGATTAACACAGCAAGTCTGCTAACCATGTTAATCCCTTTGAATATCAGGCCCAGAGATTTCAAGATGGTATAGTTTGGGCAGGCTGAAAAGTAGACCTGTATTTCTCCTTTTTCAGTGGGAATAGCTGTAAAGAGGCAGATTTCAGACAGGATGTGGAGAGGGGAATTTAGACATCCAGGTCGGGATGTGGAAAATTTATTTATTTAACATTTTTTATATACCGCTTTTCAAATTCTCAAAGCGGTTTACAATGAACATAGCTTTGTTTACATGTAACGTTTCATCAGTAACTATTTACAATAACAATTAACAGTGGTACATTCATACAACATTTTGTAACTCTTTACAAAGGATTTATGATTTGTCTATTGAGGTGACCTGTTAGAGGTGGGTTGGTTGGGGGATTCATCGATAACACTGGTTAACAAATTTTTACAAAAGTCATGTTACTGAAATAAAAATAGTCATTTCTTATCAATTTTTATATGCTGAACATGAATATGACAGTGAAATTGCACAGTTGGCTCTAGTTTTTTGGTAATCTACAAGAATTAATGTTTACATCACGTCAATAGTAAATATAATAGGCCTTCGGTTAATACCTGTAAAAACCAAGTCATAGACTACTTCTTAGATTTTTTCACCTGTCTATTGTACAGCTGTTCGGGAGCTTCTCTGGGGAGTGTCCAGCAGTAGTCAGCCAGCATTGTAGTGGACCATTTTCCCTGGTATCCTTGCTCCATCATTGCGATATCCTGGTGAAAACGTTCACCCTGTTCATCACTAACCATACCACAGTTGTCAGGAAAGAAATCGAGATGGGAATCAAGGAAATGGATCTTTAGAGACATATTGCAGCCAAGTTTCTGATACTGCATCAGCATGTCTTCTACTAGTTCCTTGTAGTTTTCTGCCCTATCATTCCCAAGAAAGTTTGTTGACACTAGGCAAAAAGCATTCCATGCTTGTTTTGCATCACCCTGCAGCAAGTTGTTGAACTGGTCATCTTTGAAGAGCTCTCGAATCTGAGGACCCACAAAAATTCCCTCTTTAATCTTTGCTTCGCTGAGTCGAGGGAATTTTTCATGCAGGTATCGGAAAGCTGGCGAAGTGTGGTCCATGGCTTTCACAAAGTTTTTCAGCAAACCTAGTTTGATTGGAAGGGGTGGTAGCAGGATTTTGTGAGCCTCAACCAGAGCTGGGTGCTGGATATTCTTCTCTCCAACTGTTACATTTTGTCTGCGATTCCATTCCTTCCGCAAGTAGTGCCAATCCCTTGCTCGGCTATCCCACTCACATAAGAAACACGTGTATTTTATATATCCCTGCTGCAGTCCCATTAAAAGGGCAACTACCTTCAAGTCACCACAGAGGTGTCAGCTGTACTTGTTATAGTTAATGGAAGTCAGTAGATGCTTTAAGTTATCGTATGTCTCTTTCATGTGGATGGCATGCGCTACTGGAATAGATGGAAGACGGTTTCCATTGTTCAAAAGCACAGCCTTCAGACTCAGTTTCGAAGAGTCTGTAAATAGTCTCCAGTCTTGTGGGTCATGAGTGATTTATGCAATGTGATGCAATATTACATCATTCAAGGCTTATTTGGGATGTTGTTGATGTCCTACTGGATAAATTTACACGGTGAAATGTCAAAAATGAACTACATGCAATATCTTCACAACGAGAGCCAATAATTTTTTTTTAATGTTATATTTGTGTTCAGCTCACCAAGATACTACAGATTAGGGCCTTTTAAAGTCAGTAACGATTTCCATGTTGACCAGTGTAATGTTATGTGACTTCTATGGTGTCGAAGTGCTCTATAAATAGATGAGTTTTTAAGAACTTTCTGAAGTCAGCAATATCTGTAGTTGTTCTCAGGTGGTGTGAAAGAGAGTTCCATAGTGGTGGGGTAGAAAGTTCAAACACTCTGCGGAGCACATTCTGAGAGGTGCACATAGATATCCTGGTAGTTGCGAGGGTGTTTTGGTGCTGCTTCCTCCATGATCGGGTGTCTGTGACTTTTCTGATTAAGTCTTTTAGACATCCAGCCGATTGGTTGCGTAACATTTTGAATGCCATCATTATTGCCTTATATTTTATTCGTGATCGAATGGGGAGCCAGAGGAGGGATTCTAATATGGGGGTGATAGGAGCTTGTTTATTTGTTCCTGTGATTAATCAGGCTGCTGTGTTTTGAGCCAAGTGTAAAACTTGGGTTGCACATTTGGGTAGGCCATGTAGAATTAAATTGCAGTAATAAAGCTGCGTGGTGATTAGTGCTTGACATACGGAGTAGAAGTGGTTCTGTTTGAGTAAGGGTCGAAGGTTTTGCAGAATTTTCATTTTATAGTAAACTTTGGAGGTTGTCCTGTTGATGTGGGATTGGAAATTGAGTCTCTGCTTGAGGTGTATTCCTAAGTATTTTACTTCACTCTTCATTGGGATTGTTTGGCTTCCTATTGGTAGGGGGTTAAATATGGAGTCCCTTGTGATTATGAGGGCCTCAGATTTGTTGTCATTGATTGCCAGATTGTGTTGTGCTAGCCATTCTGTAAGTTCTGTCATGCAGGATGAGGTGGCAGAGTAGTTGGGATTCCTGATGTCAAGAGTGGAATATATCATTAGGTCGTCCGCGAATAGGTGGCAGTGTATGTTGTGTTCTTGTAAGATTTTGCAAACTGGCTGTATGTAAATGTTGAAGAGGAGAGTGGAGAGTGCTGAGCCTTGGGGAAGACCTTGCTTTAGTGGGAAAGGTCTTGAAGTGTTGCTTTTTAGCTTGACTTGAGATCTTCTATCACATAGGTAGGAGCGAAACCATGATAATGGGTGTCATCTATTCCTATTTCGCTTAGCCTGTCCAGATGTATGGAGTGAATTATAGAATCAAAGGCGGATGTTATGTCTATGAAAATGAGAATGAAGCCTTTCTTGATGTCTTCAGTTCCTTTAAGTACCATGTTCAGTAGGGATGTTAATAAAGTTTCCACCCCGTGAAACTCTCTGAATCCATGCTATTGAGGGTCGAGTGGGAAGGTTGAGTCAACGTGGTCTTGTAGTTGACATTGGACCGTCTTTTCAATTAATTTGGATAGGAGCGGGATGCTGGATATGGGGCAATATGAGGCAGGAGAGGTTGGGTCAGTTGTGTTGTTCTTTAGTAGTGGTCTTTTGGAAGAGATTTTCAGTGGGGGTGGAATAATTCCTTGTGAGAGAGAAAAGTTTATTATTTTGCAGAATGCCTGTGCTAAGTCTTGTGCTATTGTTTTTATCCAGAGGGTCGGGCATGTTCAAGGATTTTATGAGTTTGGTGCAAAGATTCTCAGTGACTGAGTAGAATGAAGTCAAATTTTTGGGTGATCTTGTTCTGTTGAGGATGTGACAGATTGGTTTAGTGAAGTTTGTGAACAGAAAAGCTTGTTCCAGAGATAGGTTGCATAGGCTTCTGGAGTTAAAGCATCTATGTCCTGGCTTTGCGAAGTTCTTGATAGCTCTTTCACTATGGAGAATAGCTCTCTGGGATGGTTTAAGTACTCATGATGATGTTTGTGCAATGTCGTTTCTTGCGGTTAAGAATTAGCTCATTGTATTCTCGCTGCTTTGTCAATTATTCTTGGCGATCTGATTTCACTTTGGATCTCCTCCATTGTCTTTCAAGCCTTCTTTAGGTGATCTTTGCCTGTCTGATTTCTGGGGAATACCATGGAGCTTTGTTTTCATGTTTAGAAGCTCTTGGCTTAGGTGGCACAATGACAGCTAGTGATAAGGCATTGTTCCAGTTCTCAATCAGCAAAGAGAGGTCCGTGGAGCTTGCTTTGAGCTTGGGGATTATTTGATCAAGTAGTGTGTCCTTATCAAATTCTTTGAAGTGTCAGTGGGAGTTTGAGTAATGCTGTTTAGGCTGTGGGGGGTTGATAGGAAGGTTTAAGGATATCATGTAGTGATCTGACCATGGTACAGAAGTTACTTGATAGGAATTGGAGGATGGAGGGTACAAAAACCAGGTCAAGGATATTTCCACCAATGTGTGTCTGAGTTTCAATGATTTGGGAGAGATCCAAAGAGGTTGAGGCATCGAGGAATGCGATGGCTTGAGCTGAGGATAGGGAGTTCAAATTGAAGTCGCCTAGGATTATTGGTAGTTTACCTTTATTGGTATGGCTGGTGGCCAGTTCAATTATAGTTGAGAGGTTGTCCGGGTTAGAGGTGGAAGCTCTGTAAATTAGGCATATTGTTAGGTCTTTGTTTTCCAGGGTTATGGAGTTTAGAGTGGATGTGGATAGAGTGCTGGTGCTTTTGAGGTTTAATTGTTTGGTAGATAAGATGAGAGTACTTCCTCCTTTTTGTCTTGCTCTGTCTAGGGCAATGGTGGACGTCCATGTGAGTTGGGGTGAGTTGATTTATTAGGATGTTGTCTGCATCTGTCAGCCATGATTCGGTTATACACATCATTTCTACTTCCTGGTCATGCAGAAAATTCCCATAATATATTACAAGATGATCCGCCAAATGTGGAGCATTTTGTAAAATAGGTGCAGAACTGCATGTGGATGTCTGTCTCCGTATGTCCAAAGTCAGCAGTGATTTAAAAAGCTGCACATGGGTAAAAAACATGTTAAACTACCCACATATGAGTGGGAGTAGCTTTTTAAAATCACTGCTCTCTATCTTCCAACATACCTCCATTCTGCAGATCCAGTCCCTCCCTGATTATCTCTCCAAACCCCCCTGCAGCATTGGGTGTCCCTTTAAACCTCTCCCTTCTATCCGATCCCCTCAACAAGGAACGCCCCCCTTCCATGTGATTTGCCTCCTCAAGAATCCCCCACCTGATGCCTCCTAAGGCAAGACCCCCACCCCCTGATCCCATCTCCAGCCTTACCAGTGGTCTGTGGAGTCTAGGGTGAGCAGGTGTGATCTCCAGTCGCTCTTGCTCTTCATGATCCTGGATTTAAAATAATGCCTATGATCCTTAGTGGTAATATCACTAATGTGGAGAATGTTTATCCTACAGAAATGATTAACAAATTTTTTAATGAAATAATTGTTTGGCCTCTGAGAATTCCACTGTAACTGTAAAGGTTTGCTTAATAATAAGGTAAATAATAAATCATTTGGCTCAGAAAATGGTAGATATGCATTTGTTTGAAAACTAATGATAAACATATGGGGCCCAATATTTGAAAGGCATTTACACGCTTTACTAGCCTCTAAACCATGTAAATGCCACTATTCAGGGTATTCAACGACACCAGCACAGTTAGTGATGCTGAATACCCCCTCTCTTTTCCTTTACATGCCCCGATGCTAACTGCTTAGTCTCAGGGCATGCCGGGGGCATTCTGGGGAGGAGACAGGTGGTGACAATCAGCAACCAGGCAGCAGTGATATTGCATGCTGCCCAGTTAGTGACCTTCACCTAAAAGATAGGCGAGGCAAAAGCTTGCCTAACTTTCAGCGCAGGAGCTAACTGGGCAATATCACTGCTGCCCGGTTATCAACTGTGGCTGAGAGGCAGTGCAGTGATATAGGATATTCAATGCCATATGACCCTGGCATTGAATATCCAGGGTTAGAGGTTGGAGGGGAGGGCTATGCGTCAAAGGAGCGCATAGCCCTCAATATTGGGCCCATGTTGACTATGTACATTTTCATTTCATTTCCCTTTAAATGAAATGAATGACTTCTGGGCCTGAATAAGCTGAATTTTCATTCATATTATTTGTCTCTGTCACCATTGTTGTTTAGAGGGCCAAATACAATGGAGCCACTTTGGGACAGGGAGAAGGAAGAAGCAGGAGTCACTTGCCTGATCATGTTGACATTTCTTGACAAGCAGACAAAGAAGCCTATCCCTGCCTCATTTCTCCCAAATCACATGGCTGATTTCAGCAGGAAATGGAAAACAAAAGCAGAGCATCACCAGTTTCTCTCTTGCATTCAGAAAGAGAAAGTGGCAGAGAAGTGATGGCCTTGGAAAGTTACTTTGCTGAAGTCTAAATCGTACAAAAAATAAAGGAATCAGATCATCCAAAGAGTACAGATAGAGTTCTGGGAGAGAGAGAGGCAGTGCTGTTTCTTTCTTAGTGTCAGAGAAACTAAAAATGTCTGAGGTTCTCTGGCTCAAGAACCACGGAAACTGCATAGTAAAGTCAAAGAGAAAAGGGATGCAAAGATTAAAAACAAATCTAATAGGGAGAGGCAGGCAGGCAGACTACTATTACTATTAACACTTCTCATTTCTGAAGATCTAACAGGGGTATGGAGTGCTGTACAGAGATATATAAGAGAGACAGACCCTTCTCCATAGAGCTTACAATCTAGAATGGTTGAGTTATGATGCTTGGAAGTAGGCATGTAAATAGTGGTAAAAGCAGCGGAGGAAAGGTATTTGATGCCACAGAAATATTTAGAACCAGCAGCAGTTATAGTGGATAGGAACAGAAAGGATGATCTCCAATCTACCAGCCAAGCAGAAGAAAGATTTCTTTAAGAGGAAAGTACCAATAATTGAAGTTTTCAGTGAAAATGTGAAAGGCCAGTTGTCTGCTCCCATCTCCATCCGGGGGCAAAAGAAGGCAGAGGTAATGCAGGGTAGTGGAACGGAAGACCAGCAGCAGAAAAATCTATTGCCAAAACAGACACACTCTGTTCATGCTGTGAAGTCTATGGAGTGAGTTTAGGCAGATATAGAATCTGATGAATCATCTTGGGGAGGATTTCAAGAATCATTAGATATGGGAAAGAGCTTGTGCTTACAGCCTACCATAAACTAGGCCAGGAAGAAGGTACCTATGGGACCAAAATTAGGCTCCCTGATCTTAGGCTTCCTGGCCTAGGCTGACATTTTGCCAGTGTTCTGCCCACATCACATGTCAGTTCACATGTTGCATAGAAATGTGCACATACTACAGGGGGAGGGGAGGGGGGAAGTGGGGAGGGGGAGGGAAGGATAATCCTATTTCCTAAACTGATGCTCTTTCCACACAGTTGATAAGAGACTGATACACATTTAGGCTATCCATTTTCCAGGCACATCACTCATTACATAAGAACATAAGAAATGCCATACTGGGTCAGACCACGGTCTATCAAGCCCAGTATCCTGTTTCCAACAGTGGCCAATCCAGGTCACAAGTACCTGGCAGGTTTCCGAAAAAACAGACAGGTTCCACAATGCTCATCCTGAGTAAGCAGTGGATTTCCTGGGTCCTCTTTAATAATGGGTTATGGACCTTCCCTCCAGGAACTTGTCCAAACCTTTATTAAACCCAGCTACACTAACAGCTTTTACTATTTATTTATATTCTCTTATATACTGTGCTATTCTGCATCAGTGCAGTTTACATTGAACAAACTGAAATTACATTGAACAGGGTATTATAACTTGGAGATAACTATTTTACAGGGAACATGGGCTATGGAGGGTTAAGTGGCTTGCCCAAGACCACAAGGAGCACCTGTGGGACTAGAAACCCCAGTCATTCCAGCCCAAGGTTGCTGTCCTCTGGTGGGATTTGAACCCCCGACCTTCTGGCCTGAAGTACCTTGCCCCAACCACTAGGCCACTCCTCCACTCCAGTAATGAACTATATCCTCCAGTAATGAATTCCAGAGTTTGATTATGCATTGAGTAAAAAATATTTTCTCTTATTAGTCTTAAATGGGTTACATTGTAGCTTCATTGCGTGCCCCCTAGTCTTTCTACATTTTGATGGAGTAAGCAACCAATCTACATTTACCCATTGTACTCCATTTATTAGTTTATAGACCTCTATCATATTTCTCCTCAGCCATCTTTTCTCAAAGTTGAAGAGCTCTAACCTTTTAAGCCTTTCTTCATAGGAGTATCCATCCCTCCCCTTTACCATTTTGGTGGCTCTTCTCTGTACCTTTTCTAATTCTGCTATATCCTTTTTAAGATATGGCAACCAGAATTGCACACGACATTCAAGATGCAGTTGCACCAAGGAATGATACAGAGGCATTATGATATCCTTGGCTTTATTCTCCATTCCTTTCCTTATGATTCTAACTTATACTGTATAAAAATTACGCTCCACATGAAGTAATACAAAATCCTGCCAAAAATACACAGAACCTATATAGCAAAACCCTACCAAAACAACACCAATTCCAGAACTGAAACTATAGCAACACCACCGTATGATCCTTATCCGCTATCATTTTCTCTGTTCCTATCTTTCTACAATATCAATATTTCTATGAGCCCTAAAACACCAGTACTCTTCCTATTAGAGGAACAAAACAAGTATAATTAGTACAGATCTCTATACAGGTAGCACATGTTAGCAAAATCCTTCAACTTGGTCACATGTAGAACATAACAGACCCTTACCTAAAGAATAAGAAACCATAACTAGAGTACCACTTAGAAAGAGAAGCACACAGACATGTCTGAGTATGCTATCAAAATGTTCATCTACTCTCTCATCACTTCCTGCTTAGACTAGTGCAACTTGGATCTCTCGTGAAAACATGTTTCTCCACTACAGTCTATTCAAAATGCACTTGCATGACTTATCTTCCTTTGACATCACTATAACCTCGTAATTCATCTTCTCAAGTCATTACAGTGGCTCCCTATCCACCGCTGCATACATTTCAAGCTTTTATTGTACACCCACAAATGAATTTACTCTGCAGCATCTCATTACTTATCTTTTCTGTCTAGCTACACCCAGGGTCAGTGGAAGAGTATTAGACACCCTAGGAAAACAGTTTTCCTGGCTATTCTCTTCTCTCACCTCACTTTTTTAGTTCTTCAGTTCGAAACAAGTTCCATTGGGAGGGTGATTGCAGTGATTGATCTATGAAGTTCAACATGCGTAAGTGACATTCCCCAAATGTTGGCATTCTAGGCAATTGCCTAGTTCACATAGAGGCCAGTATTCAAAGTGGCCAATATTGCTATATATTCTAAAGGGGAGGGGGGATATTAGGTGGCTTAATCTTGAAGCCGGATATTCAATGCTGGGGCCATATCTGGCCACGAGCATTGAATATCCAGGTTGGCAGGATAGAGAGTTGGCTAACTGGCTAGCGGTGACATTCAGTTGTTGGCCGGTTAGCTAAAATGGCTAAATGTGGGACAGCTAACTTTAGCCGCTTTAGGATAACTTGCTGAATATTGCCACTAACCCCGGATGCCACCTCTGCTCTACTCCCAGATTGCCACAATGCTAGGGAGCTTAGGGCATTTAGGGGCTGAATCCAGGGCAATTCAGTGGCAGGAATCATGTTAGTGCCACTGAATATCCTGCTGAGAACCATTTAGGCGGGTTGCAGGTCTGCAAACTGCCTAGGGTGGCTTTGAATAGCCCCCTACTCTCCAATCTCATTTTTTTGGCTTCTACCATTTGTATAGAGAGATTTCAAGGTATATTTGAATTTACAACCTTCATAGCATTTGACAGGGATAATTTGCAATCTTTTAACTCTTTCTGCTCTTTATTGAAAGGCACATGGGCTACTTTAATCTTTATTGCAACCTCTCTTAGGATGCCCTATTTTCACTGTTTTGATAGTATCATTCAAAGATAACTTAATCCGAATCATGCACTCCTGAGTGACTAATGGGTTTCTCACAGTTTCTAGTTTAAAACCTGCTCTCTCTTCTTTTTTAATGTTAACGCTAGCAGCTTAGTGCCACCACAGTTAAGGCAAAACTCATTTTTTGGGATTTAGCTTCCCCTTCCCCAGAATGTAGCCCACTTTCTAACAAATCTAAAACCGTCCTCTGTGAACCATCATCTCTTCCACCTGCACATGGAGCAGAAAGCATTTCTGAGACTGCTACCCTGAAGGTCCTGGATTTCAACTTCCTACCTAAAAGCCTAAATTTGGCTTCCAGAACCTTCCTCTCACATTTTCCTCTGTCATTGGAGCCAGTATATATCAGGACAGCCAGCTTCTCCCCAGCACTGTCTTAAATCTATATAGGTTTTGCATAAGGTCTCCCATCTTTACACCAGGCATGCAAGTGACTGAACGAGCCTCATGCCCACCAGCCACCCATCTATCTACATGCCTAATGATCAAATTAACAGCTAGAATACTAGAATGGCCAGCCTAACCCTTTTTTCCTGGGTAAAAGACTCTGGAGACACATCTGCAGTGTGAGAAGATATTGCATTCCCTATAGGACAGGTTCTAGAAACAGAATCACTTCCTGCCGCACCAAGGTTATTCTCGCCATCCTCCAAAACAGCAAGGAGGCTGCCAGACTGGAGGAGGAACATCTCTACTATGTCCTGTCAGGGGCGGCCCAAGGGGGGTGCGGGGCCATGTGCGGAGACTCGGTGCGGGGCCTCATTTGCATAAGTGGCCTTATTTGCATAAATATTTGCATAATGTTACCATACACTAACTTTTAGTAAACATGTCTCTTAATGAGTGTATGCATAAAGAAAGACTAAAAGATTTCTACATTACTATAATCCAGTGCCAACTGCCAGGCACATTAGGAACTACTACAAACGCTGCCCATTTAGAACCCATAGCAAACCCGCCGTATCCTGACAGCACTACCAGGACTCACAAAGCACCAGACGCTACCTATCAAAAGGCAACACTGCAAATATTAAACCAATACATTTCAGAGAATACTGGGGAAAGAGAACAAGTGGCAACGTCAAATAGGAATTACATAAACAGAATACCTCAGCTCAGTTACACATGCAGAACATAGACCATCACCAAACAAGGAATCACAATTTAGAAACAGGAAGGCAATAATTAAACTGGGAACCCCAAAAGCCAAACTTGGAATGTACAACAACACTGTAGAAATAAAACTATAAATTAATTTCCTCTTGTACCAAACAAAGCGCAGACGTTAATGATGCACATTTCCCAGAGCTTTCATATTCCAGTTAATAAATTCAAAATAAAGAGATATCTTTCTACCTTTTGTGCATTTTTTTTCAGTTGCAATTGGTCCAGCCACTTTCTTCTGGTTTCTTCATGTTTTCTGCTAACTCTCCATCATCTGCTGTCCATTTGTCCTTTCTTCTCTCTTCTAGTTTTTTTCCATTCTCTCTCTCTACATCTGCTTTAACATACTAATCTTTCTCCTTTTGCTCTTTCCTCATTCCTATTTCATCCACACAAATTTTACCCCTCCATCCTCAATCCCCACTTACTCTCCCAATACCCAGCCAATTGTAGATTTTTCATCCCTCCTACACAAAATATGTTTCCCCTCTCCATTTTACTCTCCCAGCCCCATCCCATTCTAATCCTCCCCCAACATCAGCTCCCTTCTAGTTCCAGTCTCACCAAGCATCCATTCCCTTCTAGTCCCTGCATCAGCCCATTTCCAGTCCTAGCCCCCCATCAGCCCATTTCCAGTCCTAGCTCCCCCATCCATTTCCAGTCCAAGTCCCTTCATCAGCTCATTTCCAATCCTAGCCCCCCATCAGCCCATTTCTAGTCATTTCCTAGCCCCACCATCAGCCCATGTCAAATCATAGCTCCCCTCCACTCAGTCCAATTCCAATCCAAGCCCCCCCATGAGCCTACTTCCAGTTCTAGCCCCTCCATGAGTCCATTTCAATTCAAGCCCCCACCACAGCCCATTTCCAATCTCAGCTCCCCCCAACAGCCCATTTCCAGTCCTATCCTAGCTGTTCCATCAGCCCATTTTCAGTCCTAGCTCCCTTCCCTCACAGCCCATTTCCATTCCAAGCCCCCTCCCCATCAGCTATTTGCAGTTCAAGCCTCCCCTTACACACAGCCCATTTCCAGTCCTAGCAACCCCCCAACCCATTACCAGTCCTAGCCCCCCGTCTACTTCCAGTCCTAACCCCCATCACCCCATTTTCAGTTTAAGCCCCCCCTATAACCCATTACCAGTCCTAACCCCCCATCAGCCCACTTCCAGTCCTAACCCCCCATCAGCCCATTTCCAGTCAGCCCCCCATAGCCCATTGCCAGTCCTAAACCCCCCATCAGCCCACAGCCCATTACCAGTCCTAACCACATCAGCCCACCTCAAGTCCTAACCCCTCCCCATCAGCCCATTTCATGTCCTAGCCCCCAATAGCCCATTATCAGTCCTACCCCCCCCATAGCCCATTACCAGTCCTAACCCCCCCATCAGCCCACTACCAGTCTTAACCCCCCCATAGCCCATTACCAGTCCTAACCCCCCCCATAGCCCACTACCAGTCCTAACCCCCCTCCATAGCCCATTACCAGCCCTAACCCCCCATCATCCCATTTCCAGACAGGCCCCGTCAGTCCACAGCCCATTACCAGTCTTAACCCCCCATTGCCCATTACCAGTCCTAACCCCACCCCATCAGCCCACTACCAGTCTTAACCCCCCCCCATAGCCCATTACCAGACCTTGAATATTGTGTGCAATTCTGGTCGCCGTATCTTAAAAAGGATATAGCGATTTTAGAAAAGGTTCAGAGAAGAGCCACCAAAATGGTAAAGGGGATGGAAGGATACTCCTATGAAGAAAGGCTAAAAAGGTTAGGGCTCTTTAAACTGGAAAAGAGACGGCTGAGGGGAGATATGATAGAAGTCTATAAATTAATGAACGGAATGGAACGGGTAAACGTAAATCGATTGTTTACGTTATCAGAATATAGAAAGACTAGGGGACATGCAATGAAGCTACAGGGTAAACTATTTAAGACCAATAAAAGAAAATATTTTTTCACTCAACGTGTAATCAAACTCTGGAATTTGTTATCGGAGGATGTAGTAAAGGCTGTTAGTGTAGCTGGGTTTAAAAAAGGTTTGGACAAGTTCTTGGAGGAAAGGTCCATAAACCATTATTAAGAAGTGACCGAAGATATCAATGCTTGACCCAGTACAAGCATTGTGGAACTTGTGTCTCTTGGGGAAACTGCTAGGTACATATGACCTAGTTTGGCCACTGTTGGAAACAGAATACTGGGCTTGATGGACCTTGGTCTGACCCAGTATGGCATATCTTATGTTCTTATGTTCTTATGTTCCAGACAGCCCCCATCAGCCCACAGCCCATTGCCAGTCTTAACCCCCCCAAAGCCCATTGCCAGTCTTAACCCCACCCCCCATAGCCCATTGCCAGTCTTAACCCCCCCATAGCCCATTACCAGTCCTAACCCCCATCACCCCATTTCCAGACAGCCTCCATCAGCCCACAGCCCATTGCCAGTCTTAACCCCCCCCTAGCCCATTGCCAGTCTTAAACCCCCCTAGCCCATTGCCAGTCTTAACCCCCCCTAGCCCATTGCCAGTCTTAAACCCCCCTCCCCTATTCCCTTGCCATTCTTAACCCCCCCAGCCCAGTGCCATTCTTAAACCCCCCCAGCCCATTGCCAGTCTTAAACCCCCCCTAGCCCATTGCAAGTCTTAAACCCCCCCTAGCCCATTGCCATTCTTAAACCCCCCTCCCCTCGCCCATTGCCAGTCTTAAACCCCCCCCAGCCCATTGCCAGTCTTAACCCCCCCCCTCCCTCCCTCCCTCCCTCCCTCCCCTCGGCTCATGGCAATTTAAAAAAAAAAAAAAGCTGGTAGCTGCCGCGGCGGCGGCATGGAGTGTCCCGCGGGGCTCCCTCTGCCCGGCGGAGCTCTCCCGGCGCGGCTGAGCCCCTCTGCACCGGCTTGCAGATACGCGAAGGAAGAGTGTCTCCCTCGCGTCTCTGTTAAGCCCGCAGGGGCAGATGGGAAATTTCCCATCAGCCCCTGCTTCCCATCAACCCCTGCGGGCTTAACAGAGATGCGAGGGAGACACTCTCCCTTCGCGTATCTGCAAGCCAGCGCAGAGGGGCTCAGCCGCGCCGGGAGAGTTCCGCCGGGCAGAGGGAGCCCCGCGGGACACTCCATGCCGCCGCCGCGGCAGCGGCCAGCTTTTTTTTTTTTAAATTTAATTTAAGAAAAAGCAGAATGTTGTTTGCGCGGGGCCCCCCGAAACGCGGAGCCCTGTGCAAAAAACATTCTTGCTCAATGGACAGGCCGGCCCTGTGTCCTGTAGGTCTCTTCTATGTGCCTCTCTGTCTGCCTCAGCTCTTCCAAGTCTGCTACTTTGAACCCAGAGATTGGCTTCATTGTCACCAATTACAGATGTGACCTCTTACCAACTGGGAGATAATCATACATTTGGCACTCAATGTAAAAGACTGGATAGCCCCCCCCTCCCTCCGTTGGACTTCTGTCTCCATCTTTGTATCAATGAGTTGTTAAGTTATTTAGAATTGCTAAAGGAATAAGGATAGTTAGACTAAAATGAAGGCCTTTAAGATTTTTTGGTATTTTATCTGGTAATATTTTGTGTGTGCTTGCCATTGAACTGCTAATAATCTATGAAGGGTTATTCACTAGCTGGGATAATAAATATTGGGCCTGATATTCAGCATGGTGGCTAGAGCTCCTACAGTAGCTAGCTGCTGGTGCTGAATCCTATACCTGGAGATTCAATGCTGGGGCCATATCTGGACATCAGCATTGAATATTCAGGTTGGCCGCAGAACCCAGAAGCTAACTGAGCAGTGGTGATATTCAGTCACTGCCCAGTTAGCTTTTGCTGCTAAAGAAAGGCCAGCATTTGCTATGCCTTTAGCCTTGGGTCGCTAACTGGGCAGTGGCTAAATATCACCACTGCTTGGTTAGCAATGGGTGCTGCCCCGGAATCTCCCCAACATGCCCGATGCTAACTGGTTAGCATTGGGGCATGTAGCAGCAGCACCAGCGGATATTCAGCGGCACTAACTATATCAGTGCCAATGGATACCCAGCTTAGTGCCATTTACATGGTTTGCAGGTCTTCAAACCATGTAAATATCTTGGAATCGGACCCATCACTTTTAATTGGGAATACTAGCCATAAATTAAGAGATGTGCCTGGGGTGGCACAAAACAAACAGGCAGTTCAACTCTAACAGGCCTAACTACAAACTTAATTCTACAGTTTTAAGCCAAGCCAATAACTAATTTATGCTTTCAAAGAATTTTAAATATAGAAGTTTCCAGTCTCTGTTTGTTTCCCAAGCTTTAAGTCACCAAAATTTCCCAGCAAAGTTGTGTTCACTCACTCGCTGAGGCTTCTTCTGCTCTCAGATTCCCCTCAGCAGTTGCAGCTGCAGCCGTAGCCAGACCATGTTGGAGGTGGAAAATAATTTTTGAGGGGCCACTTGCCAACCCTTCCCAACTCATAGTGATGTATGTGCTTGTAATCCAGCCATAGTAGATGATGCTTGTTCAAGAATGCAGCATCAGTATTCCCTTAAACTGGTCAGTTGTGTTACCAGTACCACCAGAAATCATATGTTGTTCATCATCCTAATGACAGTGCACAATACAGCCATTGGGCTATCAGTCTAGCCAAAAGAAGGGTGCTGACAGATGGCTAGTTAAGGACAGTTGGGAGACAGTCAGCTAAAATGCAAAATTAGGGATATACCCGAAAGAATCTCTTTTAGGGTCTTTCCACCAAAATATCTGAGGTCTTCCACTCAGATTTCCTATTATCCCAGCTTCTTTTTTTCTGGCTAGCAGCATTTGTGTTAACGTAACAGAAGGCAGACAGGAAGACCATCCAGCTGGGATCCAGAAGGCATGCCACTTTGCAATATTGAGCCTTCCAAGAATTTAAGAGAGAGAATGGCTAGACACGCACATGTTTCCAAAACATGTTGTGTCATGATAAAGAGTAAATGTAAGCAGCTAAAGCAAATTTATGGATCCAGTGGCAATTTGTTACCAGAAAATTATTCTGTTTCAAATTAACATGTGCTACGAACTGATTTTATTGCTCTATTGGGCAAAAGTGATTGCAGCTGGAGGCAAATATATGATAGAGTATCTTCTTGATTTAAGATGCTCTTATTTAAAGGTCATCATGTAAGAGTGCCATCATCCTATTCCAATTCTGCTAGGAATGCTCAAGATCCGGAATTTGCTTCATGTGATCCAGGCTCATAACATAGGCAACTACAGCTTGTGAATGCAGCAAAACTGAAAGATTACTTTGTTTCTCTCTTAAGCCAGAAACCTCTTGTACTAAGGAATTGCAGTGTTATGGGCTCTGTCTGTAATCTGCAGTCCTAAGAAAATTTGACACTATTGATTGTCATCTCCTCCTTGATACCCTGCTCATCTTGGAATTAGGGGCTGTGTTCTGTCCTGGTTTTCTTATCTTTCCCACCGCACTTTTAGTGTATGTTCTGGTGGACCCTCCTCTACTGCTATCCAGAGCTGGCCCTAGTCATAGGTGGGCGTGTTTTTTGCACACGGCACTGCTCTGTGCAGGCCCCCGCTCTCAGCTCCCATTCTGTCATGTGCTCCACCAACTCTACTTCCCTCACCATGCCACTGCCGCTATCATATAGAGCAGGAGCAAACTGGGGACAATGGCCAGCACCTCTGACTCCTCCTGTGGATTGTATTGTAACCAAGGAGAAGCCCCAAATAAAAACACATATTGCTGGCCTGACTGTGTTTTGTCCTGGAGGGCCAGCAGAAGGAGAGGAAGAACAAATTTTTAAAAAGTAAAAAAAGCTTTGATCGCAACTGTGACTGTTGGGAATGGTGGCAGGCAAAATTTTATTTTTAGTGTATATTCTGGTGGATCCTCCTCTACTGCTATCCAGAGTTGAAACCATGGCTGCAATTGCCACAGCCGTGATCGTGGGTTATGATGATGCTGCACTGGTGGTGAGGGCCTGGGAGGCATGAGGAGAGCAGAATGAGGTAGACCGGCGCAGTAGTAGCTGTGATCGGGCCTGGGCTCTGCTCCAGAGCTTAAAAAGAGCAGCCAGAACAGGCTTGGGGCCTGCTTAGCAGGTTAGGGGGGCAGAGCTGGCCTGAAAAGGCCATCTGCACCCCAAGAGGTTGGGTCCAAACCCGGTGAGTGACTTAACCCTGCTTGGGGGGAGGGTCCAGGAACAGAAGAGAAATAAGTGAGCAAAGTTGGAGAGGAGGCCCAGATAACTGGATGACACCAGACTGTGTTCATTCAACTCTAATGGGCCTGCGGTAATAATGTTCCACTGTCCCCACATGCAGCATAGCTTCATCCCTGAGCTTTGCAGTGTAAGGTGTGGGGACGGAGGTGTAAGCTGTGGGGATTGTCTCTGTGGTAATTAGGAATGGAGGGGGTGATTATGAAGGGGTCTGTATACGTGGGATGAATGAGAGGGAGGGATAGAGAGAATATCTGAGATTGGGGAAGGGTGTGTGAGATGTGGGGCTGTATGGAGGAGGTGGTTACTTGTGGGGATGGAGGGCTGTTGATGTGGGGGTGTCTGTTGGGTTGGCTATCTTGGGGCAGTTTCTCCAAATGGGCGAGTTTTGCGCATACCATGACAGTCATGAACCTCACTTCTAAGCCAGGGTATGTGGAGTATGATCTCAATCTCTTAAATTTACTGCTAATTTTTGGTATTTTTGCATCATGCCAAAGAGAGCCTCCTGCTGGAGTTCGTAAGATGTTATGTGTATCAGTAATTTATCAAGGTGTGCTTGGAAATTCCTCTTAATTAGGCCTGTGGCACCCAACTCGATGGGAAATAACTCGGTATCTTTCTGCCACATTTTCCTGGTCTCCAACTGCATTTCTTGGTACTTGAATATTTTTCTCCCTCTCAACGTAATTCACAGGGAAATGACACCTCTATAATCAAAGCCTTTCTGGTGTTTTTCTCCTTTACCACTATATCTGGCTCCCTTGCTTTCAGCTTTTTATTGGTCGGACTAAGAGTATCCCAGGTGAGATGGGGGTTGCGTGTAGAAGCTGGAGGCTGTGTCTGTGATTTGTGGGATGGATGAGGGGAGGGGATTCTGGGGGTGTCTGAGGTTCAGAAATGGAAGGCTATCTGTGTGAGATTGGGGGAGGGAGTATCTATGAGGTGTGGGATGGATGAAGGTATAGGATTGTTAGTGGGGATGGAGTGGTGTCTCTGAATGGGATGTAGATATATTTGTTTATTTTCTTCATGGGATTCAAAGTGTTTTACCTTTGCAGTGAAGTGCTCAATAGAGGAGGTTGTCTATGGGGCTGTGGACTGAGGGAGGGGTCTGCAAGGTGGATGGGCTAGGGCTGGTGAGGGGATGAGAAGCAAAGGATGATGGATGAAGGCTGAAGAGGCGAGTATAGAGAGTGGAAATAGGGAACTAGGGAGTGGGTGAACGGTAGAGAAGGATATAGGAACAGGGACAGGAGTGAGCGAGGGCAATGGGAGCACTAGAGAGGGGCTAAGAATGGGAGATGGAAAGCTGGTAGGTGAAAGGTAAAAAGTGTGAGACTAAAAGACTGAAAGATGAGAGAAAAGGAGAGTGAGGGGTAAAATCTAGATATGAGTGGACAGAGGCAGAGGAGAGAGATGGGGGAAAAAAGATAAAAATATCAGCATCAAAGACATGTAGAGAAGGAAGAGGACAAGAGGAGAGAGAAGAAATGGAAAGAAGTCACTGAGAAGACACAAGGAAAGCAGAAAAGAGAGACTGGTAACATAAGGACATAAGAAATGACATACTGGGTCAGACCAAGGTCCATCAAGCCCAGTATCCCGTTTCCAACAGTGGCTAATCCAGGTCACAAATACCTGGTTCCCAAAAAGGCACACAAGTTCAACAATGCTCTTCCTGGGGTAAGCAGTAGATTTCTCGGGTCCTTTTTAATAATGGTTTATGGATCTTTCCTCTGGGAACTTGTCCAAACCTTTTTTAAACCCGGCTACACTAACAGCTTTTACCACATCCTTCAGTAACGAATTATAGAGTTTGATTACACATTGAGTAAAAAAATATTTTCTCTTATTAGTCTTAATGGTACTCAGAAAACTAAAACGGGCCAGACAACAAAGGTAGCAAAAATAATTTTCAATTTAGCGACTGAAATATGCCAGTCTTTGTATGCATCTCTTTCTATCTTTCTGGTGTTGCACTGCATGCAGCACCTGGCTTCTTGGAATTTCAGTTTACTTTTTGTCTACATATTTCTATTTTTAGTTTGTGGTCCCCTATTCTCTGCTTGGTGAGAGTTTATCAATGTTCAAAATTTGTGACTGAGGCCAGGTATTCTGTCAGCAATGAGTTTCTACATAAGCATCTGTAGTAGTCTGGCTTGTTCAGTTTTCCTGGTAGGTGTATGGATTTTTATAGGTCTCACATTAATATTTATGATGTTGCCCTTTTCTAGGTCAACTCTGTGCTCTGGTTCTCACTTTTCTTTCTAAGATTTGCAGTTTTGTAATGTGGAGCCCGATTCAGATAGGAACACGTCTGGGCCATCAAACATACCAACAGGAAATAGGCCTCCCCCAAGGTTCTGCCCTCTCTGCACTCCTCTTTAATATTTATATACAGACAATTTGCAACATCTTTAAAAAATTCAAAATCCAATATCACATATATGCGGACGACATCATGTTGTACATTCCTTTCACAATCCCTACGCTTCCACTTCAACTATTAACAGATTGCTTCAATGAACTAACAACCTGGCTAGAAGCCCACAACCTTTTTATTAACCATTCCAAAACAGACATATTGATTGTTACAAAAAACAAATCTTACACCCCCCCTACCCACATTACACTTCAGAAACATGACATTCACATAAAAAACGAGATAAAATACCTAGGGGTTATCTTAGATACACACCTTAGTATGAACACCCACATAAGAAATACCACGAAGAAAATATACTTTAAACTCAAAGTACTAAAACAATTACGCCCATTGGTCCACCTTCAAGACTTTATGAGCATCATTCAAGCTATTATCACACCACATTTTGACTTTGCCAACCTCTCGCTACTTGGCACAACTAACTGTGGCTTCTGGTTCCCACAACGGTTGCCCAATATAACACCAATTATAGAATTACTTAGACGGCAGTTGCTTTAGCTCAAAAGACTTTTATTTAGAATAACAAAAGTGATTATAAAATAGCAAACAGCAAATGCCTATCTAAAAATGGCAGACAGTACTTTCTTTCTCTGTGAAGGGGAAGAAAGTACCGCCCGAGACCCTCCAAAATTGCTGTCTTATATATACCTCTCTGCTTCAAATTCTAAATAGTTTCAGCAAATGCAAAACTCTTTCCCAGGGCCTTCTATGGTTATGCAGCTTGATCTGCTGATCAAAGCTTGCCTATCGATGCAATCAATCATAGCCCTCTGCCTCCTCCTGTGTTTTCCATCTGCTGGCACCAATTGAAATCTTCAGGGCAAGAGCATTAGTTGAATTCCTGGCTTGACCTGTTTGAACCTAGGCTTATATCCTTGGACACTTCTGTCCAAAGTATAGCTTTTTTAGGCTTTATAACAGTCATAAGCTGCATGTACTCTTTTCCTGTTGCCCACCTGTTTTGTGCCAACCATATGTTGCTGTGTCTGTTTCAAACAGGCCAGAGTGCAGTTATAAGGCAGATATATATGCAATCATAAGGCAAACATATAAAGCAGATCTGAGCTGATTATCCCTTTATTCCAATTATCCCTTCATTCCCCACTTTTTCTTTTCCTTTTTCTTTTTTATGTGGAGGGGCAAAAGTAATCCCACTAAGGGCATTGATAACAACCATTTGAGACAGAGAGGGATCATTGAGAGGGAACCGCTGGTACTGTTCCATAGATACAATGTACATGGTATTGGTGCTTTGCATTATCATTTTCTTACAGCATCCTAATAAAATAGAAAAATACAGCAGGCAAGAATACCAAAAACAGCAATACTTAAACGAGTTATAAAGAAAGCTGTTAGGCCTCCTCCGAGTCTGGAATACCAGCAGGCAACATTCTAAGAGAATGGAAGACATACAGCTTGCAATAATACTGAACACATCAAATATTCAACAAAGTGATGAAGAAAGCTTTGAAAATGTTACAGTAAAACTTGAGCTGGTGTGGGTATTGCAATTGCTGTAGCTCAAATTGCTTGTAGATTTTCCCAAAAGTCCCAATCAGTCTTTATTTTCAGATAATTTGGGCCTGCTTCCCAGCAGTTTTTCAGGACTGCGTTGTGCGCTTCACCTGTCTCCGAAGTTTAGGTGTGGTTTAGTTCAGAGGTCTTGGGGTGGACTGTTTCATCTGGATTATGGCCAATTTCCTCTGCTGGAATCTCTGGATTTCAATTGATGACATGGTTCCAGGTCCCATTCAGAAGAGCATCATCCAATATTAAATGAAAAGACTAAAATATTCTAGATTAGATTTTACAATGAGACAATGCAATGTGATAAACATCATTTCATCCACATTTACTTAAGATCATAACTATCTCATATGGTATCAACTGTGTCTCTCAGTTTGATAAACTTCTTGTCTCTCTATCACTGGAGATTCATTCGCTGGTAGGAAATACTCCACCATACTCTTAACTGATCTTAACTGATAGATTTGGTATGAATAGATTAGACAAGTTGCACGCACATATTCTGTAAGTTTGGCAAGTTTCAGAATTACTCCAATTTTTATTTGTGAAAATTTGTCATCAAATCATCCCTCTCTTTACCCCTGCATGTCTGGCCAGTACATACAAAGGCAAAACGAGGCAAAAAAACATCTGGAAGTACCACATGGCCAGTGTGGATGTTCCAAAGCATATCAGGGTGCAAAATGCACCTAGCCTGTCTCCAGGTATCTATTTCCAATTGTTGAGTAAGTGTTGGGGCTTAAATGACTTCCTGAATTAAAGATTCTGGAGACAGCATAGTTGAATAAAATTTGTTTACATATTCATTAGGCAGATATGTCACTTTAAATAACCTTCATCAGTTTAATGTCCATCAGAGTACCACCTCTTAATTAGCATGCTAAGGTCATCAAACAATTGTTAAAAACTTAGTATTGTGGTAAACAAATAGTATATAGGAAATATAAATTTGGATTCTTCTTAATGAATATAACAACATGAGTAAACAGTGTCTTTTTTTTTTCACCAACTTAATTGGTATGGTTCAAAAATGGACATATGTGCTCATTCAAAATAGCAATTGTCTTAAACAATCTGAATAAAGTCCCTATAGTATAAAAATATTATTTTTGTAACATTTTTATAACAGTGGTCCCATTAGGACAAAGTATGGTTTTTAACAAGACAGCCACATGTCTCTCTCTCTCACGTATGACTAGAATCCATTGTATATACTTTCAGTGAGAGTGCTGAACAAGGCAAAGTAATTATCCTGAGTCTTTCATTACACTGTTACTGTTGCATGTCATAGTGCTACAATATAGTGTATTCCTAAAATTGAAATTAAAAAAAAATCTTTCAAAACAAAGTACACTGTGTTCTCTGGACCCCAACATATAAAATTTAAATACAGAAAAACAGATTAATTTATCCTAAAATTCAGCAACTCCCATGTTACTGTCCTTAGTCATTAGTCATTAGCACTGAGCTTAAGAATACAAACACTCCCTTTCACATTTAAAATGAATGAGACTGGTGTCAAACTGAACTGACAGCAAACAGTAGATCTCTCTTCCTGTCCTTTAAACAAAAGTTAAAATAAAACTTAATTACAGCTCTTTTGGGTTTCTGTCCTCTATGAAATACTTGCAACAATATATAAAATTCTGTTTTGCTTTTAATTTTGCTTGTTCAAAACCAAACATATAACTTCTCATTCACTCGGGGTTTCAAATCATTTCTAAGTAGCATTGTCCTGTCAGGGCCATCAATCTCCACTAATAACAGAAACTAAATTTTGTAGGTAGCCAAAAGGGTGACTTGCAGGGAATGGCTTAATGAGAATGTGACTCCGTAGCAGAGTAGCACAAAGCTGGTGCACCCGATATGGGGTAAAGTGGAGAGTATTACTGCATAACAATGCCTCTACATCACCGGAGCAATACACAGTGAGTCGCAAGGGATGAAAGGTGTTATAGGTCTTTCTGACTGCCTCACTGGTGGCTACTAACCCTCTCTCAACATCAGGCAGAACTATTTCTGTAACAGAAAAAGATCCTGACAAGTAGGACACAATTTTACCATCATCCTGATAAATCACAGCTGCCCACGTGTGATGTCCGTGAAAGCTAATGAGAAACATCTCCTTTGAATAGTCAGGAAGACAGATACTTGGTGTGTACGAGACATCAGTCAAAAGAGATTGAAGCAAAATCTGGTCAGGAGCTGACAGGCTGATAACAGTCGACCCCTTAGCCCCCCCTTTTAAATATTTGCGAAAGGGATGTGTGCGTTGACTATGACCTGGGATCCAATTTCGGCAGAAATTTATCATGCCGAGCAGAGATCGCAATTGCTTTACAGTGGTAGGCATCTGTAATTGCAAGCAGTGTTGTTTAGTTTTCTCTGTCAGAGACAGCATTCCATCTCCTACTAGGAAACCCAGAAAAGTGACTTCAGTTTGGCAGATCTGTGCCTTGGCCATGTTAATCTGGTATCCACTTTCCAAAAGATAACAAACAAGTTTATCTGTGAGGGCCAGATTTGTTGCAGCCTCAGCTGTGGAAAGCAGTAAGTCATCTACATACTGTAACAAAGACACATTGCTGGGCAGCTCTGCCCTGAATGATTGCAAATCAGCAACTAGTGCTTGAGAGAATATGGAAGGACTTTCCACATATCCTTGGGGTAACCTGGTCCACTGATAATGCTGACCCTCAAAAATAAATGCCAGAAACTGCCGGGATGTGGATTCAACTTCTATCCCAAAAAAGGCATGGGAAAGGTCCAGAACAGTATGATATTTGTACAGAGTAGTCGTTGTCAGCAATGTGGCAGGGTTTGAGACTACTGGAAACTGTGGTTCAATAACACTGTTAAGTGCACGTAAGTCATGAACTATTCTCCACTTCCCATTAGGCTTTTTCACAGGGAATAGTGGGGTGTTATATGGGGAGTTACTGAGTTCAATAATTCCATGCTGTAACAGCTCCTGAATCTCCTGGCGAGATCCTTGCAGGGCCTCCGGTTGGAGAGGATACTGCGGAATTTTTGGTGGTTTACAGCCAGGCTTAATATGAATGGTAACAGGCAGATGTGATTTAACTCTGCCATAAGGGCTGAGGAGCAGTGACCGCTCAGGGCCTTTTTCTCCCAACGAACCATAGGTGAATTCAACCTGTAATTTCACCAGTAAGTCCCTACCCATCAAATTTACTGGGCAATATGGGGCAAACAGAAAAGAATGAGAAATCTGCTGATCTCCTATTCTTAAACAAATGGGTGTAGTTAGGTAAGATGTAAGGGGTCTACCATCAAAACCAGTGGTAGTCATTTTCTTTCTACTAAGCTGGCATCTCTGCGGTAAAGTAGTTAATACAGAGGAAGTGGCTCCTGTATCAAGTAACATTTCTGTGGGCTCATCATTAAGATATACTGTGATCAGAGGTTCCTGATATGTGAGCCTCGCCTGTAAAATATAGATTCCCAGTCATTGTTGGGGTGGGGGTCCAGAATCCCGGGGAGGTGTCCACAAGGGAAAACGCCTCCTATCAAAGTTCTCATTTCTGCGCTGAGCACGGCATGAGCGCTGAAAATGACCGTAACCACCACAGTTCCAACACTGTGGGGCAAGAGTACGGTTATTTTGTTGGTACGAGGGACCTCGACGCTGTGGCTGAGGATAACGGGGTCGTTGGGCTCCGTTATAGTAAATGCGCTCCTTATCTCTATCCCATACCTCATCACAGGGGTCTGGAACATCATCCTCATAAGGATCCAGATATTCCATGTCATCAATTTTCTCCTGCTGTTCCCTAATTTTCTGTTTTAGCTGTCTAATAAGTTCATTATTAGATTTATCAAGATGTAATTTGGTGGTGGATTGGGGATCTTTAATTTCTTGTAACCCTTTAAGTTGAAGGTGTAACAAGCGTGCTTGGGCCTGTTTCAAATCCTTCTCAGGTTTCAAAGTGTCCTCCTCTAAAGATCGAATATAATGCAAAATATGGGCCTGCTGTTTAGGCCATGGCTCAGACTCCAAAGCTACTATAGACTTTAATTTTGCAGTTACGGGTGGGGGTAATGTATTACACAAGGTCTGGAAAAATACAGGTCTCATACAAACATCATCGTATGGTACCCCCATTTGTGCTTCCCATAAATCTTGAAATCGTACGAGGTATGCACTGATATCCTCACCTATTTGGAATCTCATAGCAGTGAGAGGAGCCAAACTGCGCTGAGTAGGGTACATCTCCCTGAGGGAGTCCCAAATACGAGGACGAAACTCGTTGAAGGAAGAACCATCATAAGTGTTAACTGTGACCTTCACCTGGCCTAAATCTGCATTGGCGAACACTTGATTTGTCGCACTATTTCCCAGAATTTTGGCCAATAAAGCTTTGATATCTCCCAAAGCCAAATGATATCCAGCCGTAATTCTTTCAAATTTTTGAATCCATGTCTCTCCCCCTCTACTAAGAGGAGGGAGACTACTGGCTATATTAGTCATATCAGTAAAACTCCATGGGATATATTTAGATTTTCCTTCATTTGTGTAGATTACTGGAAACAGAAGCTGTTTATTAGCGTCCTGATTCTCATACTTCTCCCAAACCCTCAGACCTGCCTCCATATAGGCAGAATCCCAGTTAGGGTCTCCCGCTCCTCCGCGAATGCAGAGTCGGGCGGTGTTAAGATGTACAGTTTCTAGTGATCCATTAGGGGGCCACTGTAACATCTGGGGCTGGTTGGCTCTTGTCCAACCGTACATGTTGGAGGACCATCGGTAAACATAATAACCATTTCCATCCTCCTGCTCTGTAATAAAAGTAAGGATACAGGGTTGGGGAGCTTTACCACCTTTCACAACTCCACAAATCACTGTAAGTGCACTTTTTGTCTTTTCGTCATCTACTTCCTCCTCTACCTTCTCCTCTTCTTCCTCTTCTATAATCGTCTTAAGACGTTTTTCCCTATCTGTCAGGTCTAACTCCCATCTTCTAAGATTCTCAGTAATTTTTTCCTCAGATTGCTTTAAAGCTTGAGCCTGACTTTCTAAATCTTCATGTTCTGCTGTTAATTGCTGTTTCAACTCTTCTAATCTTGCCTGTGCCTCAGCATATGCACTGGGATCTGGGGCAGGGGTGGCTTTTAAGTTAACATGACCCTCAATCTTTGCCCAAGCTCCCTCAGTGTCCAAGAGTTTATGCAGGACCTGTTCTGGGGGTATAGAGGCTGCTGGGTGAGAAGTCGGTTCTGACTTGGGCTGGAAAACAGGGTCGGAATAGCCTATGGCTGCCATAGCTTTACTTTCGGCTGCCCAATAAGAAGGTGGGGGTACAGGGGCAGAAGACAAAGGCTCTGGACCAGCCTGCATCCACAGGGAAATATGTTGCAAATGTTCCAATTGGGCTTTGCCACATTTGTTAAATAAAATATGATCCCTAATTTTGGTCAAAATGAGCGGATCAAACGACCCCCCTGCTGGCCAGGCAAGAGAGGGTGTTTTTTTCGTCCATTTTTCCCATTGTTTAGAACAATTTTTTATTGAAGCCTCCAATAGGGGGTTCTGTTTAACAAGGCTATCGATGGGGCTAGGACCGGGCTCAGTTCCTTTCTCAGTATTTCGTTCCTGTTTAGATTTTCTTTTAAACATTTCTCTAGCTGTCCCTTCTCTATAGTCTATGTAGACCTGGTGTTTTCACTGTTCAGGGACAGGGGCAATTAACTTCGCCTTTTACCAATAGCAAATTGAACCTCCTTATATACAGAGGTGCGCGCAATTTCGCTTTTAGGTGGCAATCCAAACCTCGTAATTAACAGAGGAGCGAAATTAAAAAATCCAGGATTTATACACGCTGACAACGCTTACGCTTCATCTAAATCCAGCCAATCTCCTCGCGGAGGTATGAAAACGTGGATAAAGACACACATTCGCTTCATATCAATGATATGTACAGTCTCAAGCGTACATCAATCAATCCCGGAAAGACAGAGACCTAATGTCTGGGCAAAACTTTCAAACTTTCTTTCCCTACCATTACAATTAAATGCAAAGACAATCTAACGATTTGCTACATAACAAAACATGAAACACATAAAATACATATGCATATGTGTAAATTTGGTACTCACCCACCAATTGAACCTGGGTAAATCTTCCGTCTTTGTTTGTAGACAGGAAAAACAAAACTCACCCACTGGAGTCGTCCTAGGGTATCAAAATCTCTCTCGACGTCACTCAGAGCGGTATTCCCATCTTCTGTACCAGCAGAAGGAATCCTCTTAAGGTATTCTCATCCCCTGTTTTTGTTTTTTTTTTTTTAATCTACTGTGAAAAACAGGAGGTAGTCCCTCTGACAAGTAAAACTACAAGTCAAAAACTGCAGTCAGAGGAGTCCTTGGGCAATTTGGAAGGGCAAAAATTTAGAGGGTGTTCGGCACCAATTATTGTGGCTTCTGGTTCCCACAACGGTTGCCCAATATAACACCAATTATAGAATTACTTAGACGGCAGTTGCTTTAGCTCAAAAGACTTTTATTTAGAATAACAAAAGTGATTATAAAATAGCAAACAGCAAATGCCTATCTAAAAATGGCAGACAGTACTTTCTTTCTCTGTGAAGGGGAAGAAAGTACCGCCCGAGACCCTCCAAAATTGCTGTCTTATATATACCTCTCTGCTTCAAATTCTAAATAGTTTCAGCAAATGCAAAACTCTTTCCCAGGGCCTTCTATGGTTATGCAGCTTGATCTGCTGATCAAAGCTTGCCTATCGATGCAATCAATCATAGCCCTCTGCCTCCTCCTGTGTTTTTCCATCTGCTGGCACCAATTGAAATCTTCAGGGCAAGAGCATTAGTTGAATTCCTGGCTTGACCTGTTTGAACCTAGGCTTATATCCTTGGACACTTCTGTCCAAAGTATAGCTTTTTTAGGCTTTATAACAGTCATAAGCTGCATGTACTCTTTTCCTGTTGCCCACCTGTTTTGTGCCAACCATATGTTGCTGTGTCTGTTTCAAACAGGCCAGAGTGCAGTTATAAGGCAGATATATATGCAATCATAAGGCAAACATATAAAGCAGATCTGAGCTGATTATCCCTTTATTCCAATTATCCCTTCATAACCAAAACATCAAAAGGCTCCAACTGGCCCAAAACACTGCAGCCAGAATCATAATGAAGGCACACCCATTTGAGCACATATCACCCTATCTAGTCAAACTACACTGGCTCCCTATTCAATGCAGAATAAACTATAAATTAATAATAACCACCTTTAAAGCTTTAAATAACACTGCCCCAGCTACACTAAATAAACTACTCATTAAAGACACACCTCAATCAGCTCAGAGAAGAGGCAACGCCAATAAAATAAGGATTCCAAAAGAGTTCACAAAGACTAAAAAAACAACCAATAAAAAAGCGTTTTCCCATGCAGCACCTATACTCTGGAACTCACTACCTGATGAAATCAGAGCCTTAACCGATCTTAAAGATCTACGCAAAACATTAAAAACTCATCTCTTTACCTCCTACTACGGCCCACTGGCGAATACCCATCACCAAAACGAAAAGGGATAATACATAACACATTGAGCCTAATACCACATTGTCCCATGATACTACGGCCTTTAACACTGCCTACGATGTTTATAAATCGCTACCTTCCTCGTTGAACTCACTTTCGCTGTTTGTACATAGTTGATTGTACATAGTTCTCCAAAGTTTAATTGTTAAAGTTAAAATGTACATAATTCATGTAATGTTTAATGTAAAAACAGAAATGTTAACCTGTTTCCTTGACTGTTATATGTAAACCGCACCTGATCACTGGAAGGTTGCGGTATCTAAAACTTTGTTAAATAAATAAATAAATAAATAAATGCTCCAAGCAAATGTTCCCGTGGTAACCAGAATAGGGCCCAAGGACAGCCTGGGGTGCCCCTGCCACCTGTGGGGACGTCCTTCCTGCACCTGCCGCCGACTCCTGCATCTTCGGCCCCCCTTTTCCCCACTGCCTGACCCAAGGCTGGCCTGCAATGGCCTGGATCGGGTGGCAGGTATCCCTTCCGCACCCAGCCCCGGCCCCGGCCCCGGGGTATTCTCCGGGCCTAATCGCCAGTTTTTTGCTGCTTATTCTATCTTTGGGGTGGAAAAAGCAGTGTGTCCCCATGGGCCCAGCAGGACATATAGGGCTGTGACCTGAATTGGCCCTGTACATCCTGCCAGGATGGCCTGCTCCCACTTCGCCCCAATCCCACCCCCTTCTTCCCCAGCCGACTCTCCCCGTCCTGATGCACAGGACGTACAGGGAGAGCTGGAGGGGGAATCTTGCCCCAATGGCTTGCAGGGCTGGACATCCCGCTAGGACGTGCAGCCCCGCAACCCGCGTCCCAGAATCGGGCTCATAGTGAATGAAGAAATGAATGATGGCAGATAAAGACCAGCATGGTCCATCTAGTCTGCCCAGTAAGGTGCCAGAATTATAGAGTTGTACATGTCACTCCAAGCAGGTTACCCCTCTCTGTTAAGAAGTTATTTACATTAATTTTGTTTCCTTCCTCTTGCTATGTAGTGATCCTGTGTGTCTGTCCCTTATCTTGTGTTCTTGTTGCTGCATGCATTGGTCTTAAATTATAAATATGTTGTTGGTTCATATTCAAGGAAATCTCAATTAATTTTGTCTTGTGGCCTGATACTGATTACTGATTTTGTCTTGTGGCCTGATACTGTTACTGATTTCTGTTTTTTTTCCAGCTCTGGCACAGTCTAATCCAGCCTGCACACCCTGATTTGAATGTCCAGCTACAAGGATTTTTTTCTCATTTTATATTTTCCTTCCTTTTCATTAAGCTAGTCATAGCAGTGACCAAAGAAGTCTGCTTGTCGCTGTTGTTATGCAAATAGGTATACAAATTAGGTCATGGGGATATGCAAATACATATGCAAATGAGACCCCACAATGTGTCTCCACACATGGCCCCGCATCACCCTCAGGCCGTCCCTGCTGCTATCCCTCTTTCATTTGGTGTACCCCAGAGCTTTGTCTTGGGACCTTTCCTTTCTCTACACCCAGTCTCTTGGTGCACTTATCTCCTCCCGGGGTTTTCAATATCATTTCTACACTAATTACTCTCAGATCTACCTCTCTGCATCTGAAATCTCTCCAGGAATCCAGGCTCAGATCTTTGCTTATTTATTTGATATTGGTGCCTGCATGTCTCATCGCTATCTGAAATTGAACATGGCTAAAACTGAGCTAAAACAAATCATCAGAGAAGCAGGACTGTATGAAGACAACTGAGGTGACAATCTTTGCTATGCTGATGATACACATTACTGGCTGAAAGTGAAGACGATCTGAAACTTTTGCTTCTCAAAATCAAGGAACATAGTCTTAAGGTGGGCCTGCACCTTAAAAATAAGACAAAGATCCTAACAACTGCCAAAATCAATAAGTTCATCATTGATGGAGAAAGGGAGGCAGAGCCAGCAGTGAAGCAAGATGGCTGTGTAGGAGCTTGCTCCCGCGGACTCGAGAAGAATCCTGCAAATATTAGCCTTGTGCGGCGGTGATTTGTCTTTCACAATCGATCCTACCTTGGGAGCCTGGAATGCTGAATGAGGATGGCGAGCGGTAAACCAACCAAACTGGAGTTTTCGTTAAATACAAACATGGGCTCCAAGAGGGCCAAGCCGGATCCTCCTTCCCCCCATAAGATGGCCACAACGCGGGACCCAGATGAGACGATGCGAGAGCTGCTGGTAGAGGTGCGATCGGTGAGAACGCTTGTTGCTGCAAATGGAGACACATTGCATCAGATGTAATCAGACATGCAAGATCTGAAAGCGAAATTGGGAAGTCTGGCAGGTCGAGTGGAGAAAATGGATGCCATGGTTGCAATGCACGAGGAGCAAATAAAGAAGTTAAACAAGGCCTTCAAAAAGATGGAAAATTTGGAACTGAATTTAGAAGATCTCAGTAACAGACCGCGCCAAAATAACATCAGGATAGTTGGAGTACAGAAAGAGCAGAAGGTTCCGATGTAATTGTCTTCTTAGAAAAGTTGATACCCAAGCTCCTGTGGCTAAATTTCAGCAAGCCGATGGAAACTGAACGGGCCCATAGAATACCTACCCAGGTTGGAATACAAAATCGGAAGCCGAGACCATTAATCTTTTGCCTATTAAGACATCAGCATGCTATGCAAATTATGGCTGCAGCGAGAGCGTCTCCATCCTTGGCATATGAAGGGCACAGTTCTTAGTGCTGAGACCCCGACTACGGCAGCTGCAGGCGAGGTATGGTCTTCTCTATCCCGCTAGACTAAAAGTCACACTGGACAATCGCACTAAAACATTTGTGAATCCTAGTGGGCTACTGCAGTTCATTGAAGATCAGGAGGCTTTGAAAATGAATGAAGAAAGATTGCTATAGAATACAAGAACTTAATGCAATCTGCAGGGTTGCAAAGGGCTGCAGAGTCTCCAGGACATATAAGAGAAGCCCGTGATCTTATGTTCTGATGTAATAGGAAGAACCATAGGTATAATACGGGACTCCCAGATTATGCAGACTACATATAGGAAAGTTCTAATTTAACTGTATAAGCTAAAAAAAAATCTCAAGGATGATAGTATATATAAAAATAATGAGTGATCTTATAAATCCTAAGTTTAGCATATGCACAGGGCAAATGTGTTAATTATTTGGCAGGGTCATGCGGCAGCCATGTTGAGGTCCGCTGACTCACCCATTTGTTTTGATCCTCTTTGTGAGGGTGGGGTTGACGCACTGCGGACAAAGTAAAGGTAAGATAAATATGTGGGCTATTTTCCATAAGGGTAGGCTGGTTCAGACTATGGAGAGTACACTAAACCCTGGTACGTCCTTTACTTATGAACCCCCTTAAAATATTATCTCTGAATGTAAAGGGCATAGTGCATCCTGTAAAGAGGAAAAAGATACTGATATATTGTCCAAAGCAAAATGCGGATATAATAATGCTTCAAGAAACACATTTATCCACTAAGGAAACAAAAATATTGGCCACAGGTCGCTATAAGCTGATTGCTCATTCGCCGGCTATTGGAAAAAAGAATGGGGTGGCAATACTAATAAGTAATTCGGTGGATGCCCAGGTCCTCTCTACAAGGGCTGATTGTGAAGGGCGATGGGTTAAAACTCACCTGGTTCTTGTTATAAAGCATTTAGTTATAATGAATGTGTATGCTCCAAATTGTGACCATCCAATGTTTTTTCACTCATTAGCAGAAGTAATCCAGGAAGATTCCTCATTTCCAATAATTTTTGGAGGAGATTTCAACATGACCCTAGACCCTTTATAGATTGCAAACCGAGCAGGGTAAGAAGAAGTCATAGAGCACTGGTGGTGGTGAAGTCACTCATGCGTGAAATAGGATTGGTAGATATATGGAGGATTTTACACCCCTCTGAAAAAGATTACACTTTCTTCTCTTGCCCTCATGGCTCTTTCTCCCGCATAGATTTTTTCCTAACATCTAGAACGTTGGTGCAAGAAGCCAGCAAAGCAAATATACTTAGCACCCATATCTCAGATCATGCAGCGATAGTCCTGGAACTAAGGCCAAATGTGGACCTCTCTAAGCAGCAGGCATGGTTCTTCAATAGATCTCTGTTGGCAGATGAAGCCTTTAATGATCAAATAAAGCAAGCAATAAAAGGGTATTTTATTAATAACTCTCCAGAGGACACGTCTAATTGGGTGTGGTGGGAAGCCTTTGAAGCGTCAATAAGAGCACATATAACCAGCTTCTCTATTGCTGCGACCAGGAAGGCAAAGGAAAAACTTAAAGAGCTTGATCAACAGATTAGGGCGGGAAAAAGAATTCTGCAAAGACAATTCAGTTCTGCTGCTTTGAATCATCTTCAAAAATTAAGATACCAATACAATATGATATTAAGCGCTGAGGTGGAGCATTGTATGTTTGTGCAACAAGCTCGTTACTTCATGGAGAAGAACAAGGCTGGCAGATTGCTCGCTACAAAACTAAAGACTCGGCGCACCAAATCGCATATAACTCTCATAAAAGATGAGCAGCAGAGATCCTTGAGCAATAGTTGTGAAATAGCGGAGGCATTTCGTGTCTTCTATGCGCAACTCTATACATCAGAAGTGAGGTTCGACGAAACAGTCTGTAAGAAACTGCTGGATAAGGTTGTACGACCTGAACTTGGGGAGGAGCACGTAGCTGCCTTAAGTGAACCGATTACACTTATGGAATTGAAAGAGGCACTAGCAGGCATGAAAGGTGGGAAGGCCGCAGGTCCGGACGGGATTCCAACAGAATTTTACAAAATCTTTGCAATGAATCTTCTCCCTCTGTTAAAGAAATACTACCAGGCGCTTCAGTTGCGAGACAGTAATACTCGTGCATTTGCTAATGCAACGATTGTCATATTGGAGAAGCCGGGGAAGGATCCAAAGATGGTCAGTAACTATAGACCTATTTCACTTTTAAATGCTGACTACAAGCTTTATTCCAGTACCTTGGCTAGACATCTTAACAGAGTTTTGCACATGCTAATACATCCTGACCAATGTGGGTTCGTGGCTGGGAGGTCTACGGCTGACAACGGGCGACTCCTGTGCAACCTGCTCGAAAGGGCGGAACACCTTGATATGCCTGTCATGGGCCTTTCACTTGATGCTGAAAAGGCTTTCGACAGGCTAGAATGGCCTTTTGTGTACCATGTGCTTGGATTGTTTGGCTTGCCAAAAGAATCTGTGGATATGATACGAGTGCTCTATGCAAATCCTTCTGCTCAGATCCTCGCCAATGGAATTTTTTCGCGACCTTTCTCTCTGTGCTGGGGCACCAGGCAAGGCTGCCCTATGTCCCCGCTTCTGTTCAATCTGGCACTGGAACCGTTGGCGCTGCTGATACGGCAATCAGAGGAGATTCAATGAATCAGACTTGCAGACTTACAAATCAAGCTTTCTGCATATGCAGATGACTTATTGTTATTTCTCAGCCCTAGATCAATTTCGCCCCTGCTGCAGATAATCACCCAGTATTCAGGGTTATCCGGCTATAAAGTAAACTGGACAAAGTCAGTGGCTTTTCCTATAAATCATCTGGCGAATGCTGCTCTGGTAGAGGATTTTCCATTCCAGTGGGAGTCCTCAGCAATAAAATATTTGGGGGTACAATATTGTGCACCTCTAGATGAAACGGTGAGGCTAAACATAGAGAAGCTCCAGGATATGGCTGGCTCATTTACCCTGAAATGGTCCCCGCTGCATCTTACTTGGTGGGGCCGCTTAGAAGCTATTAAGATGATACTAGTGCCAAAAATAAATTACATATTGGGAATGCTTCCTGTCCTGCTCCCCCAAGCGATATATAGAAAGCTGGAACGCACAATTAACGCTTTCCTGTGGGAAAGGAAAACACCCAAGATAGCGTTAAAAAAACGAAAAGCCAGCAAATCTAAAGGAGGCGTACATTTTCCAGATTTTTTCTGGTATCACATGGCTTTCCTCTTAAAGCAAGGAGTGGCATGGTCTTCAGGCAGCACTCTTGACCAAGAACCTACTTTGTTGAAAGTGGAGGAGCGACTGGCTGCTCCGTGCCCTGTCAATTTGCTCATGGGAATGATAAACCCAGAAAATTCCAGAGTGGGACGTATAATAATATCTATGCAAAGAGCATTTCAGTCCCTTCTCCCAATTATTAAAAAGGATAACCCTTTATCGCTCCTGTCGCTGATTTGGTTTAATCCTGTATTTAAAATCAACAAAGCCATATGTGCATGGCTGAACTGGCAAACATCTGGTATCTGGACTCTAGGTCAATTAGTAGATGGATCGACCTGGAAGCCCTTTGAGGTTTTACAACAAGAATTCGGCCTACCATTGGCATGTTACTTTCAATGGATACAACTGCGGCATTGTGTTGGTAGCCTGAAAATGAGTCCTGGGGATTTTTCCGAAACATGGGGATTATGAGGAATCATTGAAGAAATACGTTCCAAGGCTAGAATTGTGTCAAGATTCTATACATTGTTTAAGGACCACTTTTCGCCACAAAATAAAGGTCTGTTGAGTATATGAAAAGAAGAGACTGGATCTAGCATAGAACAACAGACATGGAAATTATTCTGGGAGACTACTGTTCGGGCTTCCAGATCTGCTGCTCTCACTCAATCCATGTATTTCCTTGCTCATCGGGCATTTATTACCCCGGTCAGACTGGCTAATTGGAACAAGAAGGAGAATGGCCGCTGCTGGTCATGCCATAAGGAAAAGGGCACATTAAGACATATGATGTTGGTAATAGCATGGAATAACACCCCCTAAAAATATTAAAACTCTTTCCACATATAAAGATATTAATACTGTCTCCTACTCCCACCTCATTTCCCCCATTGGTGCTCCTTGAAGGAACTTCCTCTGGGGAAGAGCGAAATGAAGCTCAGCTTTAATGGTAGTAAGTGGTAACATTAGTAAGCACGCAGTGAGGGATCATATGGAGTCACAGTTTAAATTTGCCATTATGCCATAAGACAGGCCTTGAGAAATTTTGTATGAATTTAGGAGCTAGGACAAAATCTTAGGAGCCTGTGACCTCCTTGTGCCACTCTACCCCCATTGTGTCTTGCGCTGGTCTCATGTTCTGAAGTCTCACAGACCAGCACCAGAGTTCCTATACTACGCAGCATCTTTAGACAAAGATAACAGTTATAGCTTAAAATATTAAACTGCCTATATGTGTGTGTGTTGGGGGGGGGGGGGGTAACTGTGGTGTGGCTGTCTGTGTGTGGGATGTGCTGGTAGGTGTCTTTGTGTGGGGTGTGGGGCTGCGGGGCATTTGTATGTGTTGCAGAGCTAGGGAGCTTCTGTTTCTGTGTGAGATATGGAGATGGGGTGCCTCTGTGTGTGTGTGTGTGTGTGTGTGTGTGATGTGGAGGAAGGGTGCCTATGTCTGTGTTATGTGGATGAGGGGTGCCTGCGTGTGTGTGTGATGTAGATGTGGGATTTGCCTCTGTGTGTGCGTGTGTATGTAGTGCAGAACTGGCATGTGTGTCTGCATGACTGTGTGGTTTGTTCTGGGGGAAGAGAATGCATCTTTCAGCAACACATTGCACTCTTCCCCCCCGCCCCTCCAACTCCTCTCCTGCTGGCTCCCCTTCTCTGTTCCCCTTCCAGACTCTTCCCCTTTCACCAAACCCCCTAGCACTCCTATCCCCATTCTAAAATCCCCCCCCATTCTTCCTTTCTATAAGCCCACTGCCCCTTTAAATTTTACCTGTCTTCTCTTCCTCCCTCCCCCTCCCTCCACACAACAGAAAAAAGCTTTTTTTGCTGCAGGCATTGATCTCAGATCTTCCCCTTTCTTCTGCCATGGGAATCTAATCTCCCACAGGCAAACAAAAGAGATCTTTGCTGCGACCCTCTTCAGTCCGTGGGAGATGGGGTCCCCATGCTCTTCTGTTCTACCTGCAGGAATCCAGTCTCCTGTGGCAGACAGATCTTTGCGGTGATCGTGGCAGTGTTCCTCTTCTGCCTATGGGAGATGGGGTCCCCGCGGGCAGACAATCTGCAATAAGGTCACGATTGTGGTCTTCCCTTCTGTACTGCCCACGGGAGATGGGATCCCTGCGGGCAGACAGACATAGTTGTGGTTGGGGGGAGGGGAGCAAGCAATCCCAGGCCATAAGCAAGTTTTTAAAGAATTGGAGTCTACTTACTGGGCAAGATCCCCCCACGCTGAACGGAACATGCTCCTCAGTCTCTGGTCCCCATGCCAAACTACTTGTTGCACAGCTACACTGGAAGCTCCCTTGTTCCAGAAGCTCCCTTTACTTCCTCCCTCTCTACTCTATGGTTGTTACCAGGTCCTCATGAGACAGAAGGCGACATATTGGATAAGGTGTTGTTTAGGCTGAAAATGGTAACTACCTAACAACTTTACTTTAAATGACGGATGATGGTGTGACAGTGCCCCCCTGCTAACAACACCCCCTACCATGCTTACTGGACTTGCCGTGTAGCGCCGGCATTGCCCCTAAACCCACCTTCCCCTTCCTCCTTTTTCTATTTCTGTGGATAACACTCTACTCTTCCCTGTCTCCTCAGCTCAGAACCTTGGGCTCACTTTTGACTCTTCCCTCTCCTTCTCCACACACATCCAACAGATAGCTAAAACCTATCGTTTCTTTCTCTATACCACTGGCAAAATGTGTCCCTTCCTTTCTGAACACACTACTAAGACCCTCATCCATTCTCTAGTCGCCTCCCACTAGACTACTGCAACCTCCTCTTTGCTGGTCTTCCTCTGAATCATCTTTCCCCACTTCAATTTGTTCAAAACTCAGCTGCACGGCTAATCTTCCACCAGTGTCACTATGCTCATGTCACCCCTCTTCCCAAGTGACTTCATTGGCTTCCTATCTGTCTCTACATCCAGTTCAAACTTCTACTACTGACCTCTAAGCGCTTTCATTCAGCTGTTCCTCACTACCGTTCCTCTCTTATCTCTATCTACACCCCTCCTTGGAACTCCGCTCTTCTGGCAGATTCCTTCTGTCTGTGCTCTTATCTTCTACTGCCAACTGCAGACTTCAATCTTTCCACCTTATGCCTGAAACAAACTACCCGAGTCAGTATATTAGGCTCCATCTCTGACCCTTTTGAAATCCAGGCTAAAAACTCACCTCTTCGAGGCTGCTTTTGGTTCTTCATCCACTAAGTCTCCTACTCTCCAGCTATGTGTTTCCTCACCATTCCCCTTGACATATCCTAGTCTCTATTTGTTGTGCTGTCTGTATTGACTAGATTGTAAGCTCTGATGAGCAGGGACTATCTCTTACATCTTCTGTTCAGCACTGCACATGCCTTGTAACGCTATAAAATGATAAATAGCAGTAAGTAGTAAAATTCCCTGGATGCTGCTGGAAAAAGAGAGGCTAAACACATGAAGCATTTTGCATATTATAACACACTAGCTAAACCATTGCAGCAGGTACATAAGTGACACCGCTTTTCGAAGAAAAAGTGTGTGCATTCTCTCCCTTTTAAGACTACCCCATGAAAAAACCCTGCACACATTTGCAGCAACTATTTAGTACAAATTTCCTGGCTTACTTTATATACAGTACATATTTTATGAGGTGCTAAAACCCTCCCTACCTCTGCCTTGCCTCTACTCAGATCAGATCAATGTATGCATGTACAAGCTATGGACTTGATTTTGTAACAGTGCAGAAATGTGCAATATTAGAAAAGGAACCTATTTTAAGTCTGGTTTTAAAAGCAACATAGGTGCCTACATGCCTTTATATAATGCAATGTGTGTCTTTGAGTCAGTCCTGACTCCTGGCGACCCAGAAGCTCCTGGGTTTTCTTGGCAGTATCACCGGAAGTAGATTGCCAGGCCTTTCTTCCGAGGCAATGGAGGGTTAAGTGACTTGCCCAAGGCCACAAGGAACTGCTAGTGGGAATTGAACCCTGATTGCTTGGTTACCAAGCCACTGCTCCTAGAACTACTCCCAACAGCGCATAAATCCTCTCACACAAAGCTACATCTGCTCCAAGGCAGGTGTAAATATAAACATGAACACGCTGCTTGGGTGAACATAAATACATTGCAACTCCATTGCAGCACCACTGAAACTCTGGCCTCGGGAGTACTGACTTACAGTCCATGTAAAAAGTAGATGCACTATTTCAGTGAGCCTACTATTTACATGGGTGTACTCATGTGCACTTTTCTAAGACTGGAATGGAGGAATGGAGTCGTAGCCTATTGGTTAGAGAATTGGTTTGGTAACCAAAAGACCAGTGTTTGATTCCCACTACCTGATAGGCAGGCTGCTGATGCCACACTCCAGCCTTGCTCATGATGCCAGAGGTGTGCACACAGCAGGCTCAGTCCAGAAGGGCTATCAAAAGGGCCTGCTACAGTTGGAAAGAAATCTACACATGAAAATATTTATCGGCTGGGAAGTTCTCTATATCTTGGTGAAAAGGGAATTCTTTGGGTTAAAACTGATAAATCGGTGTATTTTAGAATTCACAGGTCAATGCAGAAAGCCGGTGCCGAAGTTGTGCTCTATCAAGTTTTATGCCTATTTGCAGTGCACCGATAGCACATAGTAACTTAGTAACATAGTAAATGACAGCAGATAAAGACCAGTATGGTCCATCTAGTCTGCCCAGTAAGATGGCACAAGTAGGTGCACCTGCCACTCTGTGCAGGTCACCCCTCCCCATGTTTTTGTTTAGGGGTGAACCCACCGCTCCGTGTAGGACACCCCTATTTGTTGAGAAATTAGATAGTTAAGTTTATTTTGATTTTATCCTGTTGCTGTAAAGGGATCCTCTGTTTCTGTCCCATGCCATTTTGAATTCTGTCACTGTGTTTGCCCCCACCACTTCCATTGGGAGGGCATTCCAAGCATCCACCACTCTTTCAGGGAAAAAGTATTTCCTGACATTGCCTTTCGATTTACCCCCTTGCAGCTTCATGTTATGCTCTCTAGTTTTACAACGTCCCCATCTTTTGAAGAGGTTTGTTTGTTCATTATTTCTCTTTAAGTATTTAAAGGTCTGAATCATATCTCCCCTGTCCCTCCTCTCCTCCAGAGTGTACATATTTAGGTCTTCAAGTCTCTTCTCATAATGCTTCTGATGCAGGCTCCAAATCATTTTGGTCGCCTTCCTCTGAACAGTTTCCAGTCTTTTTACATCTTTTGCAAGATACGGTCTCCAAAACTGAACACAGTATTCCAAGTGAGGCCTCACCAGTGACTTGTACAGTGGCATTAGTACCTTTTCCTTTCTACTGGTAATTCCTCTTTGTATGCAACCCAATATCCTCCTGGCTTTTGCCACTGCCTTGTCGCACTGTGTTGCCACCTTGAGATCCTCAGAAATAATCACACCAAGGTCCTTCTCCTGGTCTGTGCACACCAACCTCTCGCCCCCTATCGCGTACATTTCCCTTGGATTTCTGCCTCCCAAGTGCATGACACTGCACTTCTTTGCATTAAATCTTAACTGCCAAGCATTAGACCATTCTTCCAGCTTTTGTAGATCTTTCTTCATGTTCTCCACTCCCTCAGGGGACTCCACTCAGTTGCAAATTTTGGTGTCATCTGCAAAAAGACAGACTTTTCCATTCAGTCCTTCAGCAATATCACTCACAAATACATTGAACAGTGCCAGGCCCAGGACCGAACCCTGGGGCACCCTGCTAATCACCCTCCTTTCATCCGAGTGAGCTCCATTTACCATCACCCTCTGCCGTCTGTCAGTCAACCAATTTCTGATCCAGTTCACCACTTTGGGACCCATCCCCAAACTACTGAGTTTATTGATAAGCCTCCTATGAGGAACAGTATCAAAGGCTTTTCCAAAAACCAGGTAGATGACATCCATCACATGTCCCTGATCTAGTTCTCTGGTCACCCAGTCAAAGAACTCAATCAGATTTGTTTGGCAAGATTGTCCTTCGGTAAAACCATGTTGCCTCGGATCATGCAACCTGTTGGTTTTGGGAAGGTCCACTATTTGCTCTTTCAGGAGCGCCTCCATTACTTTTCCCGCCACCGAGGCAGGGCCTGTAGTTTGTCACTTTTTCCCCTGTCACCAGTTTTGTGTAGAGGTACCACATCAGCCATTCTCCAGTCCTGAGGAACTTCTCCTGTTTCCAAGGATCTGTTGAAAACATCCTTTAACAGCCCTGCAAGAACCTCTCTGAGCTCTTTCAGTATCCTGGGATGTATCCCATCTGGTCCCATGCCCTTGTCTACTTTCAGTTTTGCAAGTTGTTCTAACACATCTTCTGTGAATGATGTGGTATCTACTTCATTTCCATTTTTATATTTGGGAGTCACAGGTGGTCCTTCTCCAGGATTTTCTTTAGTAAAAACAGAGCAGACGTATTTGTTTAGCAATTTCACTTTTTCAGTGTCACTTTCCACGAGTTCGTTCCCAGCACTTCTGAGTCCTGCAATTCCACCTCTGATTTTCCTCTTCTCCTGAATATACCTGAAGAAAGTTATGACACCACACTTCACATCTTTAGCCATCTTTTCCTCTGCCTTTGATTTTGCTTTCCTTATTTCTCTTTTTTGTCTCTTTTAGTTTGATCCTGTATACCTTTCTGTGTTCCTCTTGTTTGCAAGCTTTTGAATTTTATGAAAGCTGTGTTTTTTGCCTTTATTTGAGCAGCCACTTCTTTGGAAAACCAAATAGGTTTCTGCTCCTCTTGTTTTTATTTACTTTCCTTACATATTTATCTGTTGCCCCTTTTATTGCCACCTTTAGTTTAGCCCATTGCAATTCCACTTCCCTTATCCCCTCCCACCCTGCCAACTCCTCCTTCAAGTACTTGGCCATTTTACTGAAGTCAGTGTTTTTGAAGTTTAGGACTTTGAGCTTGCTATGATTGGACTGCAACTTAGCTTTTATCTCAAACCACACCGTGTGATGATCGTTGCTGCTCATAGGGGCACCCACCCAGACATTCAACATGCTATCACCGTTGGTGAGCACTAAATCCAGCATTGAGATTTCCCTGGTTGGTTCTATCACCATTTGTCTAAGTGACGCATCTTGGAAAGCATCCACAATTTTTTTGCTTCTTCCAGATTCGCAGAAGGAATAATCCAATCTACATCGGTTAAATTAAAGTCACCCAATATGATCACTTCCCCCTTTGTGGCTATCCTGGCAATATCTATAATCAATTTATTATCTATTTCTTCGATTTGAGTCGGAGGTCTGTAGACTACAGCACATGACTTCAGCGCGGGCATGCAGAAAGGGGCTCATATGCAAATGAGCCACACATTTAACTGGGTAGAAAATGGCAGCATTAAACTGGGAGAACAAGCCAAACACATGCACACAAGAAGTTGCCACACGTTTGGCATGATCTCCCAGAGAAACGGGCACTGTATGACTAATTTGTATAGGGAGTCACGACAGTATTTTGATGGCATTGGGGGCCTTCTCCAATACCTGATTCATCTGAGGGGAAATGTCAAACTCCCCTCAGATGATCTAGACATTGGGGAAAGCCCCCGATGCCATCAAAATACTGTTGGGGCCAGTGCCCCTGACAGAAAGCAAATTCCTGATGGCCCAGTGGCCCCAAACCCCCCACCTGCCCAATTAAAAATAATCCCTGGTGGCTCAGTGGCCCCGATTCCCCCACCCATCCAAGTAAAAATAAACCCTGGTGGCCCAGCAGCCCCAAACCCCCACCCATCACCCAACCAAAAATAACTCTGGTGGCCCAGAAGCCTCTAACACCACTCCCGCCTGACCAAAAGTAACCCTGGTGGCACAGTGGCTCTGAACCACTAACCCGCCTCCCAGTACCTTTAGAAATGAGTAGGAGTACTGCCCACATGCTCCCGCTCTTGCCCTGCCATCCTGAAAAATGGCGGTGCCTGGCCCCGCACAGTGCATCCTGGGCAGGGTCACACTGTCATATAAGGCATATTTTATTGAGAGAAAGTCAACATGGCTTTAGCCAAGGAAGGTCTTGTCTTACTAATCTGTTTTATTTTTTTGAAGGTGTGAATAAACAGGTAGAAAAAGGTGTGCCAGCTGAAATATTATATCTGGATTTTCAGAAAGCCTTTGACAAGGTCCCTCATGAGAGACTCTTGGCAAAATTAAAAAGTCATGGGATAGGAGGCAGTGTACTATTGTTGATCAGGAATTGGTTAAAACATAGAAAGCAAAGGGTAGGGCTAAATGGCCAGTTTTCTCAATGGAGAAAGGTGAATAGTGGGATACCCCAGGGATCTGTGCTGGGTCCGCTGCGCTTTTTAGCATATTCCTAAATGACTTGGAAATGGGAATAATGAGTGAGTAATCAAATTTGCAGATGACACTAAATTATTCAAAGTTGTTAAAACACAAGAGGATTGTGAAAAATTGCAAGAGGACCTTGATAAATTGGAAGACTGGACTTTCAAATGGTAGCTGAAATTTAACCCAAACTATGGTAACACAATGCAAGATTTCACATTGAGAGCCATCACCCAGAAAAAAGATTGAGGCACAATTATAGATAACACATTGAAACCCTCCACCCAATGTGCAACAATGTCCAAGAAGGCAAATAGAATACTAGGAATTGCAAGGAAAGGAATGGAGAATAAAACAAAGGATATTATAATGCCTCTGTATAGTTCCATGGTGCACAACCACACCTTGAATATTGTGTGCAATTGAGGTCACTGTATCTTAAAACAGATATAGTGGAATTAGAAAAGGTATAGAGAAGAGCCATCAAAATGGTAATGGGGATTGAAGGATACCCTTTTGAGGAGAGGCTTAAAAGGTTAGGGCTCTTCAACTTGGAAAAGAGATGGCTGAGGGGAGATATGATAGAGGTCTATAAATGAATGAATGGAGTGGAATGGGTAAACGTAGATCGACTGTTTACACCATTAAAAAGTAGAAAGACTATGGGACATGCAATGAAGCTACAGTGTAACCCTTTTAAGACTAATAAGAGAAAATATTTTTTCACTCAACGCATAATCAAGATATGGTATTGTGGGTATTCTCACCAGAATCCATCTTTAACTGCATTTCCTCCATACTAGCATACCATTTTAGATATTATCCTAAGCTGTACCACATAGCTTAATGTACATATGTAAATAGTTCAGTGCATATTTTCCCTATGTTATCCAAGTTGTTTCCCCTGTTCTCTGTAAAACCAAGCAGCTTGTTGTAATGGTCCTTTGTTTTATGTAAACCGCGCTGATGCTAAATAGTGCGGTATATCAGAGATTGTAATAATAATAATAATAATAATAAATAATCCAGAGATCAGAATAAGGGGCAGAGGAACGGATCCTGGAGTGCTGCATGACCATGCAGGTATCTCATCTATTGATCTGATTGCTCCAGCTGTAAGAAGTGGAAGGGTCTTAGTTCCACAAGAAAACTGTTTTATGTTAACCTGGAATTAGAATTGCTCTCTAAGGCTGGGAATGTAATTGCTAGCTAGTTACAGAGTCAAATGTATTCACTTTGAGTCAGATGCTGAAGATACCTGGTAAATTTTAGCTAGACAATATTCAATAGAGCCAAATTGGCTAGGTTTTCAATGTGGAACATGTTTACTAAAACACGGTAGCTGGGAGCATGGGGTTTAATGTGGGGCTAAAGTGAGTTTTGGCCATGTGTTAGCCAGAAGCCTGTGGCCAAATGGCCAAATGTACTAAAAAATGCTGCGAAGCACAACTAGTGCATGCTTCTGACCAGGCAGTAGTTGCAGCCACCTCGCTAGTGCAGTCCGAACATGCAGCTTGGATATGAACTTTAAGAAATATGAAGGCCAGAATCAGGGCAAACACATAGGGCCCAATATAGAACTGGGCAGGATATGCCCTGCTATGGCACATAGCCCTGCCCATCGACCCTGTTCCTCAATACTGCAGGGACGGCATTGAATATCCAGGGTTGCCGCACATGCCCCAGAACCGCCAAAGCAAACCAGGTAGTAGCGATATTGCACCGCTACCCAGTTAGCTTCCGTGGGTAAAACTAGGCCAGCTTTTGCTATGCCTAGTTTTACCCACCAAGCATCCTTCTGGCTTTTGCGGTTGCCTTTTCTACCTGTTTAGCCACTATAAGATCATCAGAAATAGTCACTCCCAGGTCCCGCTCTTCTTTCATGGATAGAAGTACTTCACCCCCTATGCTGTACCGCTCCCTTGTATTTTTGCAGCCCAAATGCATGACCTTGCATTTTTTAGCATTAAATATCAGCTGCCAAATTCTTGACCATTCTTCAAGCTTAGCTAAATCCCTCCTCATGTTATCCACTCCTTCTTGCGTGTCTACTCTATTGCAGATTTTGGTATCATTCGCAAAGAGGCAAACCTTATCCGACAGCTCTTCCACAATATCACTAATCATGTTAAAAAGAATTGGACCAAGGACAGATCCCTGTGGCACACCACTGGTAACCTCCTTCTCCTCAGAGTGAGCTCCATTTGCCTTTGTCACCTCCCACTCTATTAATTTCTAACCCAATCAGTCACTTTAGGGTCCATCCCTAGGGTGCTCAGTTTGTTTATAAGTCGCTGTGCGGAACGGTATCAATTTACTGAAATCTAAGCACACCACATCTAGTGCTCTCCCTCACTCCAATTCTATGGTCACCCAGTCAAAGAAATCAATTAGATTTGTTTGACAAGATCTGTCTCTGGTAAAACCCATACTGCCTCGGATCCTGCAATTCACTGGACTCCAGAAATCTCACTATTCTCTCTTTTAGCAGTGTTTTCAATAATTTACTCATCACAGAAGTTAGACTAGCCAGCTTGTAGTTTTCAACCTCATCCTTACTTCCACTTTTATATAAAGGGAACACATGTATTTTTCTCCAGGCCTCTTGGACCACTCCCAACTCCAAAGAAACTGAAAAGGTCAGTCAGTGGAACCACTAGAATGTCCCCAAGTTCCTTCAATATTCTCAGATGTATCCCATCTGGTCCCATCACTTTTTCTACTTTTAGTTTAGCTAGTTCCTCACAAATACAGTTTTCTGAAAATCTTTCAAGATCTAACTGAATTAATGTTTCCATGGGTAACCTAGAGGATACTCATAAACACCTGTTATAATAATTATCTTAGGGCCCTTTTACTAAAGTGCACTGAGTGGTTAATGTGCATTTCAGTGTGCGTTTACTGTTAGCTTGGGTCCATGGTAATTGTTACTGCTTGGGCATGACAATTATCGTGTGCTTATTCCCTCAGTAACTGCACATTGTGCAATGGGATGGGGAAAGGGGCGGGCTGAGACAGGAAAGTGGGCAAGGAAAGCACATTGCATTTAGTGGGAGAGGGACATATTGCACACTGTCAATGTTGCAATTAGCACAGATGCCCTTAATATTACCTCAGTGGGTGGTGCTAAGAGCATCCGTGTTAATCGCGAATTCTGTTGCGCATGTTAGGATATTTTTCGGTGGGATAACTACCGAGAACATGCTGGCGATGCCCCCAGCAGTTAGCAGAAAAACTTTGCACTTATTATACGCTTGTTTTTTATGCAAAACATGCGATAAGTGCAAAATATTGCACTTTAGTAAAAGAGCCCCTTAATTTTCTAATAATGATTTTTCTGGCATTAATATTACTTTCGTTGTTTGCAGTAATAAGCATCTGAATTTCAGTTTGCGCAGTGAATATTCTATAATGTTCTTTAACTGTTTCAGTTTGAACCTTTGCTTATTTGCAAATAAAATGTAATGAAAAACTGCGAGCCCGATTTTGAGCTGGGCGGTGTTAGGCACCACATCGGCGCATAACCCGCCTCCTCCCACTTAACCCGGATTTTCCATGCTGGTGTCGTATGCGGCCCTGGCTTTGAAAATCCAGGTGTTGCTGCACAGCCAGGAAGCCGCAGGAGTTCCCCGTGTAGCACCGATTTTCAATGTTACACCGTTAGCCCAATGCCTTAAAGATAGGCGAGGTTGTCTCACACCTATCTTTAAGGCACAGAGTGCAAACCATGTAGCATTGAAAATCGATGCTACACGGGTAGCATCATGGCCCACCTCCGCTCCACCCTGGAACATCCCCAACATGCCTCGATGCTAAGCAGATAACATCTGGGTGCGTTAGGGACATATCCGGGATTTTCAAAGGGTACTACCCATGCAGGTGCCTTTCGAAAATCCCAGATAAGGCATTTACATAGGTAACTAGGGAAGTTACCCATGTAAATACCTTCAAAAATTGGGCCCTGCATTTCCTTCACAAATTCAAAGAATATATCTCCTTTTTTTACTTCTTCCTCAGCCTTTATTTTCTTAACTTTTCCCAATAATTTTGTAGAACTTCAGCATTAATTACAATTTGCACAACAAGAGCCATTACAAGTAATGCGTAACCTGTAAGAAGTTCTTTTTTCTTATTTATAGGGGGAAATGTTTTTTTTTTAAATTTAATAAAAACATTTCCATTGTGCAGCACAGCAGACTGACGAGACTTCAGAATCCTTGTTCCCACATGTGCATTTGGCAATAAATATTCATTCTTTTACTCTCAACATCAGTTTGACTTTTTTGCCTTTTCATGTGGGTTGAATGATACAAATTAACAGCTGTGACGTTCCTGCATGCTGACCCGCGCAGCTCACTTTCACTCTGCAGTGTATGCAAAACACATTTATATCTTTCGCAATGTACTCTCAGCATGGACTTGGTGTTGGTTAAGTACATTTTTATGATGCCTTAGAGGGCGATTAGCCCTTTTATAACTGCACTCAATGAACTGCATCTCCCAACGCTGTCCTTAGCTAACTGGAGAGCAACCATATTGTCCAATGCAGTGTTTCTCAAACCGGTCCTGGTACACCCCCTTGCCAGTCTGTTTTTTAGGATATCCACAATGAAAATGTTATAGCAAACGCTGTGAAAAGCTCTTATTCAATCACTCACCCACAGAAGGAAAACTCACAGACAGGCTGGAATGCAAACAGGATCTTTAATGTGCACACAGGATCAGACAGAGAGCCGGTACCCTCCAACAAAAAGTCTGAGCCTCGAGGGACGTCCTACAATGCCTTATATACAGTACAGTTTTAAACTCATTCTACAATCCCATTTGCCACAGGTATTTCCTGCCTACCAATCAGCAGCCCCTGGGGAAGGTACCTGGGTGACCTGTTCAAACCGGTGTGCTCTGGTCTGTTGGTTTCTGGGCTAGGGGATACTGTGCTCAGACCTGGAGTGGGGGAAGGGTGTCTACTGAAATCTCAATGCCTTCTCTTAGCAGGCTGATTACCTCATGGCTTGGGGGAAGGGTCAGGCTGATCACTTGTGTAAGAGCCTCATGGCTGCCTCACTCCCCCCTTTTTAAGTGAGACCTCAACCGCTAGAGGCGGTTGAGGGCTGTATTACTGGAGGCAAACCGCAGAGGGGTACACTGGGTCAGGGCCATGACAGTGGTAACCGCCTTGCGCTCTACCAGGGTATCAAGGGTGGTGGTAATGAAGCGGTAAAGAATGGGGATACAACATGGCAGAATGACACATAGCAGTAAAATAAAAAGAACCCCTACCACTGGGATTTTTAGTCCCCCTGGTCAACTGAACCACTTCATAAACCACCCAGGACCCATGGACGGGTCAGCAATATGATTAACTAGATCACCCAGGTCTTGGATAGAGTGTTCAATGGAAACACCTGTGTCAGTGAGTTTAAAACACCACATACCCTATACCCTCTGTAGCAACTCCTGCACAAAAGTTTTTGTTCCGTGTGCAAAAGTTGCTGTTCTGACTGTAAAAGGTTGCAGGGCCTGCAGAGGCCTCTTTCCTTTGGGACAAAGGAGGGCCGTGTGCAAAAAGTCTGCAGAGGCTTCTTTCCTTTGTGGCAAAGGCTCTTTCCCTGGGATCCACCCTTATCAGCATATTAATGGCTTTTATTCTTGCTAGTGTTGAGTCATTCTGGCTGCACCCTGCCATTCCCTTTGCTTCATTAAACACTGGCACTGTAGTCTTCAGGGCATATGAGTACTTTGTATCACCAGCTTTGTTTGGCCTGTTTAACTTGTCCAGGCTTGCCCAGCTTGCTCAGGCCTGTTTAACCTGTTCAGGCCTGGCATGTCTTTTCTTGTGCTGGGCCCATTTTCTGTGCACTTTCAGGCCTGACCTGTTTCTTATCTAGGTCCATTCTCTGTGCACTTCTGTTCAGAGTATGGTTCCCCCTGGCTTTACTCTTGTTGTGCTGGGCTCTGGGTACTCATTTTCTTAGCCCACATGCTTTTTCCGTGCCATCATAATGTATTACAGCCTCAGGCAAGGATGCAGCCATACTAGACATACCTATCAGCCAATTTCCCTTCATTCCCAATTTTTCCTTTTCTTTTCTTGTTTATGGGGCAAAGGTAATCCCACTAAGGGCAATGGACAAGCAACCATTTGAGACAGATATTGAGACAGATAGGGGTCATCAGAAAAACAGTTTCTGGTACTGTTCCCTAGAGACAACATACATTGTAACATCATTTTCTTGCAGCTGGTCAATAATATTGAAAACACATAACATGAAAGTATGTCAAAAGCAGCAGTGCTTAATAATGTGATAAAGAAAGTTCTGAGAATAGTACAGCAAAAACTTGAGCTGGTGTAGCCAGTGTGGGTATTGCAGTTGCTGAAGCCGAAATGTCTTGTAGATTTCAGTTACTTTCTAAGAAAACAATACAATCATTCACAGAAGCCCCCAAAACCCCCCCCAGTCAGTCCAATAGTTCTTTTTTCCCGCCTCTCAGCAGTTCCCCAGGACCCCTCTCTGAAGTTTAAGTTCTGCTTCTCTCAAAATTTGAACCTCTCATTCTCATAGGCAGACACCCTGGCCCGTTTTTAATGTGACACACTGATCCAGATAGGGACTCCTTCACACATTTCAGCGGTGGTCAGCTCTGAGTTCTCGGGATGGTCTGCTCCGTCTGGACCCCGGCCACCTCCCTCCGCTGGGCTCCCTGGATTGCAATTTGGTGACATGGCTCCAGGCCCCATTCAGGAATAAAATGCTCATCTCTTTTTGTTTACATATTCATTAGCCAGATACATCACTTCAAATTACCTTCATCAGTTTAATGTCCATCAAAAGTCCTTCTTCTTAATATCCCACTTCATCCCTCACAACACTCCCCCATCACCTGCATGATGCTACTGTTCTGTTCATCATTTGTCAGCACAGTACTTAACAAGGCAAAGTAATTACCTTGAATCCTACAGTTCAAAACAAGCATGAAACTGATACTTTTCTATAAAAAGGTTGGTGGATACCTGGAATGCAATATCATTGTAGTATCAGAAAAATGAATACAGTTGATCAAGGCAGTTTAATGTACCAAGCAGGAAAGAATGCAATCATCAGAACAGCATTTACTGTCTGCAGAATAAACTGCCAAAGATGGCATATCATGCAGATGTATTACTTGCTTAATTTTGTATGTGCAGTCAAAACCAAATATATGTACCAGAGATAAAATCCAGGCTTTAAAAGACAAGTAAAAAAATCTTCATTTCTTCATGATCTTATAAGGATTTTTCTTCAGCCTTTGTTTGCTTCCAGCAGACATTTGAGGATGCTCAAAGGAGGCACCCCCCCCCCATGGTTCTAGAAGCTCAAAACTCTACATTTAAAATTGATGACAAGACTCCTGTTTGGAGACTAGGTGTGGCTAGGTGAATTGGGGTCTTTGTTTGCTAGGAGAAAGACTCCTAGGTGATTTTTTTTTTCTTTTGTCCTCTCTAATGTGCCTCCATTTATCTGCTAGAAGAAGGAACTCCTCCCAGTATCTTTCTATAGCTATGCAAACAATTTCAATGGTCTCATTCCTAGTATCTTTCTGTAGTTATGCTAACCATCTCAGCAGTTCCAACCATCCCCCACTCACCGCTGAGAGGCATGACCAAAAAACCTGGTGCCCTGACCACTGATCATGCATGGAACATAGCAATGAAACTGGATATGCATTAAACAAAGCAATTGTCTTCCTTCACTGCTACACCAGTACAACAGTCTACATACTGTTCCCTTTTATTAACAGGGAACAGTCCCTTTCCTGCAATCAGTAGAACTGGTGTTTTTCACTGTTTGGGGACACAGGGGCGATTTGTTAATAACTTCACCTTTTACTGATAGACCTAATGTCTGGATAAAAATTTTCTTTCCCTAATCTTTCCCTAATGTCACAACTAAACACAGAGACACTCTAACAAACACAGAGACACTAGCAATTTTTACATAACAGCACATTAACTATATGGGCCAGCCATGAATCTATATAGGGAAAACTGGTCCGGATGCTCCTTCACTATAATTTAGCCTCCGGACCCCATGCTCTAATCACAATTTACAAATCACAATTTACAGTGTAAATCTTCTAATCTCACTTCTGGGAATACAATATACAATATAATCCAGGTAACAGGCAGAGTTTGGTTGCACAAAACACACAGGACCACAAAGGGAAAAAGAAAGAGGGAAAACAGAAAACAGAGACGTCTCAGCAGCGAATACTCATACACTCTCTTTCCTCAGTAGCAGCTGTTACAAATACATTACACACACTCTCTCTAGCTGTATCATAGGATTTAACTTTTACCATGAGGATATTAGAAATATGAGAAATATAGCTAGCTATTTTCCAATGTCCACTAGATGGAGCTCCAGGATCACTTTAACCATGAGGAATAGTAGTATGGTAAATACAGCTAATGTCCACAGATTCGCTTTAAGTGTATTTGAGTGTAGCTTACACGTGGTCTTTTCAAGATGGCTGCCTCCACGTGTGTTCCACTGCCCGACAACGATCCAGCTGCTCCTGAGCTCAAGAAGAAGGAGATAGGCATCAGGTCAAACAGTTCCAGAGTGAAACAGAACCAGGGAGCAGGAGAAGAAGGGAAGAGGAGAAAAGAAACAAATCAAGGGGAAGAGCCAGCCAGCCCGCGGCACACAGAAAACAGCGCACAGGGGGAAAATAATTAAAGGAGGAGAGCCACCGGGCTGCGGCACACAAAACCTACAAAAGGAGTACTTTAAAGGAGCCAGCCGGCCCGCGGCACACAAAACCTAGGACGGAGCAGTTAAAAAGGGGCCCGACGGCCCGCGGCACACAAAACAAGGATGGAGCAATTTAAAAAGGGGCCCGCCGGCCCGCGGCACACAAAACAAGGACGGAGCAATTTAAAAAGGGGCCCGCCGGCCCACGGCACTCAAAACAAGGAGGGAACAGCTCAAAAGGGGCCAGCCGGGCCGCAAACAAGCAGGAGAGAGGGAGAAAAGTACTTTTAAAACATCGGGGAGCCAGCCGGGCAGCGGACAAAGACAAATTACGGTCAGTACATACTTTTAATAATTAGCTTGGGGCAAATTTTATTAATAGCTTTTGGCAGCGCTGCACTTTACATACCCTTAAGGGGCCCGAAGTGACAAAGTTAAATTTTTACTGCAGTTATTTACCGGTACTCGCAAGCGCCCCCCCCCCCCTTTTTCTTATTCAGATACAGATACAGACAGGACGAGCAATGGTTTCAGGGCCACAAAGGCCCCTATTAGGACTGCTCGTGCGGGTGATCGGGCCGCTACAGGCTTACAGGATTTACAGATAGAGTACAGAACTAGCCCCAAACAGTAAGGTAGCAGTACTCACCAGAACTCTGATCAGACAGGTAGTTTGGATGCCAGTCTATCCAGCCGGTTTTCAATCGGGGATTCAGCCGCAGGGACGAACTGACCAGACAAGTCAAAGAGTCCTTCGGAGCACAAAGGGGCCCCGTGGCACCAAGGATCGTTAATCACTTGGAGGGGTCGGTCCCTGACCGGTGGAGGCCCCGATCCTGCAAAAAGCAGTAATCTTCCCACTGTGGGTGTGATGAGAGAGAGGCTTTTCTTTTAAATTTTTCCCGGCCAATGCACCAAAAATGTTATAGCAAACGCTGTGAAAAGCTCTTATTCAATCACTCACCCACAGAAGGAAAACTCACAGACAGGCTGGAATGCAAACAGGATCTTTAATGTGCACACAGGATCAGACAGAGAGCCGGTACCCTCCAACAAAAAGTCTGAGCCTCGAGGGACGTCCTACAATGCCTTATATACAGTACAGTTTTAAACTCATTCTACAATCCCATTTGCCACAGGTATTTCCTGCCTACCAATCAGCAGCCCCTGGGGAAGGTACCTGGGTGACCTGTTCAAACCGGTGTGCTCTGGTCTGTTGGTTTCTGGGCTAGGGGATACTGTGCTCAGACCTGGAGTGGGGGAAGGGTGTCTACTGAAATCTCAATACCTTCTCTTAGCAGGCTGATTACCTCATGACTTGGGGGAAGGGTCAGGCTGATCACTTGTGTAAGAGCCTCATGGCTGCCTCAAATATGCATGAAAGAGATTTGCATGCAATGGAGGTAGTGCATGCAAATCTCTCCTGCATATTCACGCATTGACTATTGTAACATTGTTCTTGCAGGTTTCCCTCAATCCCACCTCCACCATCTTCAGTTAATCCAGAACACTGCTGCCAGGATCATCTCTCATGCCACCCGTTTGATCACATCATGCCATTGCAAATATTGCATTCATTATAAAATACTTACACTGGTTCATAGGTCCATCTACACACATACTCCATAATACCTTTCAGATTGTTTTCAGTTCCATAGCCCATTCCACAGCCTCCGTTCAGTTCATGTAAACCAATTACACCTTCCCCCATCTCATGAGCATGCCTTGATTTCACTCGCCACTCTGCATTCTTTTTCTTGGGCCCCTCCCTCTGGAACTCTCTCTCTATCATCCTCCGCCTTGAACAGTTCCTGCAGAAATTCAAGTCACTGTTCAAAACACATCTCTTTCAGATTTCTTTTGACCTCCCCCCTGGCTCCTGAGATCCTTTTGACTCCCTTTCTCTTCCTTTCCCCCGCCTCCACTCTCTGATGTGAATGCTGCTCTGTTCTATCAAGTTTTGTAGTTCTTTTCCTCTTTCCAGCTCTTTGTTTATTTGCTTTGTAAACCGCCCCGATGTTTTGAAGGCAGGGTATGTCAAGTGCTGAAATAAAGATAAAGATAAAGGTTTTGGAGGGACCTTCAAAGGGTGTGTTTAATAGATACTTGGAGACAAAAGAGGTTTTGTGGGCTTGGAGAAGGAATGATGTAGGACCTTTTCACAAAAGTGGTAACAGAAGTGGGAAATCACAGGCCAGTAAGCCTTACCTTGGTGGTGAGAAAAATAATGGAGAAGCTCCTGAAAGAATAGTGACCTTTCTAGAATCCAATGGGTTACAAGATCCAAGGCAGCATGGCTTTACTAAAGGAAGACTGTGCCAAATGAATCAGATTGATTTGTTCAACTAGGTGAACAGATTGGGGGCATATGCTGGATACGAATTACTTAGCTTTCAGCAAAGCCTTCGATACTGTTCCTCATAGGAGGCTTATGAATAAACTTGGTAAGCTGGTGATGGCTCACAAGGTGGTGAACTGGATCAGAAATTTATTGATTGACAGACCACAGAGGGTGGTGGTAAATAGAATTCGTTCAGAACAAAGGAAGCAGCATGGAATCTGTCTATCTTTTGCAAACCTGAGAGGTACTTGTGACCTAGATTAGCCACTGCTGGAAACAGGATACTGGACTTTACAGTATGTTCTTATGTAAGGTGAATAGTAGCATGCCTTAGTCTTTGAACTTATTCTGTTTAATATCTTTCTGAGTGATATTGTGAAAGGGTTAAAAGGAAAGGTTTGCAACAGAGTAGGCACCTCGGTGGAACTAGATAACATGAGAAGTGGTCTACAGAAGCATGGGTAATGCTTGGCAGTTAAATGTTAATATAAAAGGTGCTGAGTGATACATTTTTAGGTGCAAAAATCCAAAGGAGCTGTATATGACTGAGGCAAGAGGCTGATATGCATGGACCAGAGACGGATCCTGGGATATTAGTGTCTGAGGATCTCAGGATGATAAAATAATGTGACAGGACAGTAGCCAAAGCCATAAGCCTGCATAGAGAGAATAACCAGCAGGAAGAAGGAGATATTGGTGCCACTGTACAGGTTGTTGGTGAGGCTTCACTTGGAGTATTGTGTTCAGTTCTGGAGACGGTATCTCACAAAGTATATAAAAAGACTTGAAGTGGTTCAGGGGAAAGCGACTAAAAAGATTTGGGATCTGTGCCAGAAGACATATGAGAAGAGACTTGAAGACCTGAATATGTATACCCTAGAGGAGAGAAGAGGGAGAGGAGATATAATATAGACATTTTAATATCTGAAAGGTACTAATGAACAAAGAGATTTTTTTCAAAGATGGAGCAGCTATAGAAGTAATATGTATTTCTTAATATGTACACCTTAGAGAAAAGGTGGGATAGAGGTGATATGATTGAGACTTTTAAATGCCTCCATGGCATAAATGCACAGGAGAAGAGCCTGTTTCGATTGAAAGCAAGCTCTGCTACGAGGGGACATGGAATGAGGGTGAAAGGGGATAAATTCAGGAGTGATATGCAGAAATATTTCTTTACGGAAAGAGTAGTGGATCCGTGGAATAGTCTCCTAGTGGAGGTGGTAGAGATGAGGACAGTAACTGAATTCAAAAAAGCATGGGACAACCACAGAGGATCTCTAAAGGAAAAAAGGGAACTGTTGTAGCTGTTGATATGGAAGGACAGACTAGATAGGCCATGTGGTCTTTTTCTGTCATCATGTTTCTATGTTTCTAACTAGAGGACCAGCAATGAAACTGCAAGGAGGTAAACATAAAAGCAACATCGGAAAACATTTTTCATGGAAAGGGTAGGGGATGTCTGAAATGACCCCGAGGAGTTGGTGTGTACAAAAAGCAATGATGGAATTCTAAAGTACTACTACTGCTACTACTTACAGCACTGTCCAGAGACATGTAAGAGGCAGTCTTGGCTTAAAAGAACTTACAATCTAGTCAAGACAGACAACACAACAATTGGGGACGAGGATATATCTAGGGAAATGGTCAGGAAACACATAGGAAGTGAACAGGAGACTAAGGGGGTTAGGATCAAAAGCAGTCTTAAAGAAGTGTGTTTTTAGCCTGGATTAGAACAAGACCACAGATGGAGCCTGACATACTGACTCAGTTTGTTCCAGGCATAAGGAACGGCAAGGTAGAAAGATCAAAGTCTGGAGTTGGCAGTAGAAGAGAAGGGCACAGATAGAAGGGATGTGCCAGAAGAGCGGAGTTCCCGAGGAGGAGTGTAGGGAGAGATAAGAGAGGAAAGGTAGTGAGGAGCAGCTAAATGAAGGAACTTATAGGTCGGTAGGAGAAGTTTGAACTGGATATGGAAACAGATAGGGAGCTAGTGAAGTGACTTGAGAAGAGGGGTGACATGAGTATAGTGACACTGGCAGAAGATTAGCCGGGCAGCTGAGTTTTGAACAAATTGAAGCGGGGAAAGATGATTCAGAGGAAGACCAGCAAAGAGGAGGTTGCAATAGTCTTGATGATAGGAGACTAGAGAATGGATAAAGGTCTTAGTAGTGCGTCCAGAAAGGAAAAGACAAATTTTGCCAATGTTACAGAGAAAGAAGTGACAGATTTAGATATCTGTTGAAAGTGTGTAGAGAAGGGAGAGGGAGGAGTCAAAGAGGACCCCAAGATTGAGAGCCAAGGAAACAGGGAAGAGTAGAGTGTTATCCGTAGAAATAGAGAAAGGAAGAAGAGAGGAGGTGGGCTTAGGGGGAAAGATAAGGAGCTCAGTTTTGGCCATGTTCAATTTCAGATGGTGGTTAGACATCCAGTGCCCAATTGTCATTTAGGCAGGCTGCCCCGCTGACCACCTTAACCCGGATTTTCATTTCTGTGGCGACGGAAATGAAAATCCGGGTCATATCCCACAGGCCGGCAGCCGCCAAGGCTAAGTGGGTAACAGCAATTTTCGGTGTTGCCCGTTTAGCCTCAGCGCCTTGGCACAGAGCGCTAAGTGGGCAGCATTGAAAATCACTGCTACCAGCTTAGTGCCATTCCTCATCAACACTCCACACCAGAATGCCCCAAACATGCCCCAGTGCTTATAACATCTGGGTGCGTTAGGGACCTAACTGGGATTTGGAAAATCACGATTAAGGCATCTACATGGGTAACATGGGCTGTTACCCATGTAACTGCCTTCGAAAATCAGGCCCCCAGGCACTAATGTCAAATAAGAACGTGGAAGAACCATAGAGGATTCCTATATAGCAAGAGGATGGAATCAAAGCAAACTTGCCTGTGGGTTGGCTCTGCGGCTGTGTGGCAGGTTGCCCTGGAATGGTTGCAGAAAGAATGACAGCCTTGCTGGTCCCACAGTGGGCTGGAAACCTACGTGCAATATATTTTGAGATTTTTCAAAAACAAAGACATGGGGAAAGAAACCTGCAAGTTCTGCCTTAGTGATCCTACTTGGCAGACTGGATGGACTATTTCGATCTTTATATGCTGTCAGTCACTATATGCTACTATATGACTCTGCATCCTTTCATTCAAACCATCAAGCTGTCATATTCATTGCCAGAGGATGTGATCAAGCCATCCAGCATAGCTTGGTTTATAAAGGGTTTGGATAAATTCCATAAGGAAAAGTCCATAAACAATTCATAATCAAGCAGACCTTGAAACCTACCGCACATCCTGAGAGGAAGCTTTAAGGAATTGATCTATTCTTTGGGATATTATGGGCACTTCCTAGTAACGTCAGGAACAGGATGATGGACTGATTAACCTTTGGTCTGACTTAGCATGATATGTCAATGTTCTTGTATTCTCAATTTTTTTAACTATTAGAAGTACATGATAGCCAAAGAATGGTATTGAACTAAAAGTATAAACTCATTATCACTGGCTGCTGTATTACAATTTTTATATCTATTGACTCATAGGGCATACTGAAGTCCATTTAAATTCATAATTTATGTTGGCACTGTGATGGTGCGATAGGTTATTTGTAATATATGCTATGCTCTTTTGTGATTGTTTTGTCCTTTACAAAATGAAGACTACTGGGGTTAGACCACATGTCCATCAAGCCCAGTGTCCTGTCTCTGATGGTGGCCAATCCAGGACCCAAGTGCCCGGCAGAAGCCTAAGAAGCAGATCTATTTCTTTTTGATCATATTCAGAGATAAGCAATAGCATTCCGAAGGCTACATGCCTGATAATGAATAATTTATGGACTTTTCCTCTAGGAACTTGACCAAATCCTTTTTAAGCCCAGCTGTACAAATTGCCTTGACCATACTACAACAAATTCCACAGCTTATTTATGCATTGAGTGAAAAATATCTTCTCTGCTATATTTTAAATGTGCTACCTATTAGTTTCACTATCCGCTAGCCTGAGTGTAGTGCTCTTAGCCCCAGCAGGTCTCAGTTGCTGCAAGTTTTCCTTTTTTTACAGCTGTGTACTACCTCTAATTGAGCCAAATTACTTAATAATCAGCAGTTTTCCTCTCTGAAGGAGAGGTACAAAAAAACCTTGACACCTTCACCCTATATGGCAATAACTAACCATATAAAAGGATACAATGGAGGTAGGGTTGGGTGAGTATAGTTTAAAAAAGTAAAATGTGTAAAGGCACACTCTATAAAGGCCATTTATGTGGTTGCTGCGATGTTCAAGTGAAAACGTCTGCAATCCAATGTCTATTTTAAAGGAGATGGTGGGTATGTGTAAGTCTGTTCTAAAATCAACATGTCCCTGACCCCTCACGCTAGATGAGTGTGTTACAGCAAACCAGGAAACGCAGGGGGATGGACATCCACGTTCAGCAGGGGGCGCTACTTTAGAAACACACACATGTGAAAAGTCAACCAAGGAGCCCCAATGACTTGCCTGTATGTGTTCTGGTATTTCAGAATGTGCACGTGTAAATGCCAGCACGTACATGTGTATCAGGGCCATTTTGCAAACCTGAATGCCCCACTGCTCTTTGCTATATACCGAAAAAGCAATGTTCACTGAAATAACATGTGGTGGTGGAAATAAAAACCAAGGGATTAAGGGGGATGTCCCCCTCATTCCCTCCTGTGAAGGGTTTGCCGAAACAACATTTTCAAAAACACCTCAACCATGCTGGGGACAGATATAAATACAGAAATGACTAATTTCCATTGCACATGTGCACCCCCTATATGAAATCAGAGATAGATGTGTATCTTGCCACTCTATCCACACCATGCCTTCGACATGCCCCCATGTGAATAGGACATGATAGGGGCTGATATGTAAATCTGGACTTTTCTAAAATGTTTTTTAGGATGTCTAAGGTATGGAGGGTTTTCTCATGTGGATTTAAAATGTGATTTTGAACAAGAGGTGGGAAGAACTATTTGTTTATTCTGAGGCCCATTCTCATTTGGGTCCGTCCAGACATCCAGAATCTGGATGGGCCGGATTTGCACCTGATTCTAATCCCACGGGGGCTATATGTACCCGGGACTTCAGACTCAGGTGCAGCCGGCCTGAATGGGCAGGCTGTGCCCTGATTCTGTCAGGCTGGACGTCTCACTGATTCCCTGGATAGTTCAGCCTTGGCTCCTGCATGGAACCGTGGTGCAGTGGCGTTATGTTGCCATGGCACTGCGTCTCCATGCAGGAGCCCTAATAGCCCGCATCACCGTCAAACCCATGTTCCCCTCTGCCCGACCCCTCGATCAGGCCTTCCAGGGCCGGGATCAGGCTTCAGGAAACCCCCTGGCCCTCTCACCTCTTCTGCTGGTCCTGGCATGGCTGTCCCCCTCCATCGGGGGACGGGACGGACTTATTCCACCTCCGAGGTGGAATAACTACCCCGTCCAGGTCCCCCAGCTCAGACATACAGCACTGTCACTGGAATAGGCCCTGTATGTCCAGATTATGGGTAATGAGTCCGACCTGCTCTCATTCCACCTCCAGCCCGCCCCATCCTGCCCTCATACAGAGGTCCCCGCACATCTCGGCAGTATGTTTGGGGAGCTCTCTGTGCCGAATTGGGTCTAGGGGAATGGTGAGAGCTGGAATCCATGTTGGACATCTAGCCCCTGCTATTCAGGATCAAAATGACCCCTTATGTGAAAAAGAGTGACCATCTTAGGTAACAACTTAGGGGGATGTTTACTAAACCGTCCTAATGTTACTGGTGCTAGTTGCAGCGTTAATGTGAAGAATGCCATATAAGGTAGTGGGCGTTCCCGAGGGAAGGTAGCAAGGAATCTGTATCGCGCGATAGAGGGCACCTTGGCTCGTTAACGCGCGTTAACCTTAAGTTCATGCCAGTGCTGTGCAAGAAGGTATAAAGATGTAGCCCACTGGTTACGCAATGACTGTGGAGGCAGAGGTCATGAGTTTGATCCTGTAGTGATGTTATTTAAGAAGGCTGTCTGAGGCATTTCCTTGTCATTTAAATTTGTGCTGCCAGAAAAAACACCCTCAAAGTGCCGTAACCTAAGGAGCCTCATAAGGTGCCCTATAAGGTGCTCCATAGGGCACATTATAAAGTGCTCTGTCCACAAAGGCATCTTATAATGTGCCCTATAGGACGGCTTATGAGGCACCTTAAGTTACGGCACTGTGAGGGTGTTTTTGCTGGCAGCACAGATTTAAATTAAAAGGAAATGCTTCAGACAGCCTTATGAAATAACACCACTGTAGGATTAAACCCATGAGCTCTGCCTCCACAGTCATTGCAGTAACCAGTGGGCTACATCTCTATAGCATAGAACACAATACTGGCTGGCTACAGAAAGACTGCAGGTCACCACACAAACTGTCTGCTGTGGTTACCAGGATAGGGTAAACCCACCGGGACCCATGATGCACTGCACATGCAGAACAGCAGTCTACCTCTGATCACAAGATGGTGTATGCGCTGCTACAGCACCCCGGCCTGGTAGGGGGAACTGACCGTGTGTGTTACTGGCACAGAGTAGCTACAGACCGTGACATTGTGTGGTTCCTGTGCTCATCCTGAGGGTGAGGTGGGGAACCCAGCACCAGTTCTGCAGCACCTGATGTGGCTGAGATAGGCTGTGCTGCAGGTCCCCATCAGTGCCAATGTGTGACAGGTAGTCCTTGCAGACACCCCTAGGCTACACTTGTGTTCATCTGTATTTCCCAGTCACGTTTAGCCCTTGTGGACTATGATGCACCCAGAGTAGTGCATATCCCGTGCAGTTGCCATGGTCACATGTTATAAGAGAAGGGTGGTGTTTGGACCTAAAAGCGGATGATGTAGCACCACCCTCTCTGGGTCAGGGTGGGGGACAGGATCTCCCACCAACTGATCCACATTCTACATCTCTGTAATGGAGGCAGTAGAGGGGCCCATTAACCCCAGTCCTGCTGGGGAATAGGCACCCTCCAGGGCAGTCAATGCAGATCTGTACATATCACACAGGGCACTGGCAGTAGGCCTGGAAAAACTCAGCTGGCCACCACCACCACAATCTGATATTCACCAGCATAGGGCACAGTCAGTCTCTACTCACTGCACCCTGCAAGGTGTTCCAGCTATATACATGCTAACTGTAGACAATCTGCTAGCTAGTAGATGTTCCTGGAGAAACTGTGTGCACCCACAAATGGGATGTAAGCACACACACCAAGCAAGTATGTCAGTGATTGGGCCCCAGAACGGGGAATCCATAGATATTACCTGAGAGAAGCACTGTATAGCACTATGTGGGAACCTAGCTATGCCTTAGTCACTGCTCAGTCAGGGTGAGAGTGACCTCCCAGCATGACATGCTGTGGCCACCCTGTCCATGCAGGTGGTGGTCAGCCATTACAATATCCCAGTCATTGCCGTATGCCCTGTGCAGATGCAGCCTGCCCAGACCGCCATGTTCGGGTCATATTCACAATACCTTGCTCCTCATTATGCACCTTGGCAGGCTAGCACTGAAAACAGTGCAAGCATTGGGGTCTCAGTAAGGTGTAGGCAGCCACAAAACACTGGATAGACATACACACACTCCCACATCTATTTCAGCATTCTGCAAAGATAGAGGTGGTTGGCAGCCCTGGCCGCTACACCAGTCCTGGGCACAGTGCAGGCATTGCTAAGGTAAGCAGGTGCTGGTACTGGTAGCTGCTGCTGCTTGCAGGGCCCAACAGCTTGACTCTCCATGAGGCTTTGGATAGTGGAGCCTGTGGTTGTGGGTGTTTGTGCCCCTGTTGGCTGATGCTCTAGGGCAGAGGTTGCCAACTATAGCCCTGGGGGGCCAAACACCATTCAGGTTTTCAGGCTGTCCCTAATAAATATGCATGAGATAGATTTGCATACAATGGAGGCACTGCATACCAATGCATCTCATGCATATTTATTAGGGACAGCATGAAATCCTGAATGGTGTTTTGTCTTCCAGGACTGCAGTTGGGAACCTCTGCTCTAGGAACTGCACATGTTTATAGTGTCTGTGTGCTGTAGGGTAAAATGTAGGGACATGGTCTGCGGGAGCCACAGCTGGGACTTGAACCTGTGACCTTCTGCCACTGCACACACTGGCTGTGTGTACTGCACCAAACTGTTGCCACAGAGGCAGGTCATTCCCTGGGGATACCATTACTGTTCATCAGACAGACTTTGTCTGTTGCACTGCACGCCACCCACCTGAACAGGGCTTGGCCTTGGTGTGCTGTGGGCAGATGCCACTGCCCCCTCCACCACCAGCACCCCTCCACCACCATGCTGACATGCCCTTATGCCGGTGGTGCTGGTGGTGTGCTGTCCCAGGCCATCCAGTGTGCCGGTAGGCAGCTGCCTATGGTGTGGGATCTGGGGTAGGGGTGCCTACATAGACATTCGCGCTTCCCCCCGGCACCGCCTGTCAATGTTATGTGCCCTTTGGGGTACCTACTGGATACTGTCCCCTGGGACACTGTGGGACACACACTCATGGGCATGTTTGACTTTGTTCAATTGCTGGCTTGCTGATTTGCAGTTTCTGCATTCCTATGTGCCACTTAGGCATCTGCCTAGTCCACCCTGTGCCCCAGCTGCTCCACTGCATGTCCCGCCTGCAGCCCCCTCTACCCCATTTGCAGCCTCACCGTAGTGCCCTTTCGTACTTGGGCACTATGCTGTTGCACATGTATCACTACTATCACTTTTCTTGTTTTCCCTGCCTTTGCTGTACATTACTGACTGAACTGGTTCCTCTCTCCTGCAAATGTGCCTCTAACGCAAGGTTTTTACTGGCGTTAATTTTCAGACCTTTATTTCACAGCGCTAGTGTACCTGGAGCCTCTCCCTGCCCATTGACCCCTTCTCTCTGCCCTCTGGGGAGCCTTACTCCACCTTCTTTGTGCCTTAACACCGCCGGAGACGTTATCGCGTGAAACCTCACACTATCGTGCGATAATGTTACTCTGTCGCGCTATAATGTTACGTATCCCACGATAACGTTACGTATCACGCGATAACGTTATGTATCGTGCGCTAACTGCTCCGCTGCAAAGTTATCACTGTTTAGTAAACATCCCCCTTAGTGTGTGTTCAGAGAAATCATCTTGTGATAAAACCGAAGGTATGATTCATTAGGTAACAATACCTGAAGCTCACTCTCCTAGCTGAGGTAATGGCTACTAGGAATAGCACCTTCCAGTTGAGTTTGAACAGAGATGATTCCAAAGGTTTGAATGGTGTTTCCTTAAGCGATGGTAGCAGAAATTTAAGGTGTTTTGGTAGTGGAGGTGTTTTGGTAGTGGAACATGAAGAAGACCTTTCATGAAACAGGCAATTATACTGCACTGAGATGCTTAAAGGTTTTCCTCTAGAGCATGGTTTGCTCCTCGAGCATTAAAGTGTACTATAATAAAGGATTTTTGAAGACCAAGATGGTATAAATGGTAAAGATGTTGTTGTATGGTAGTAGGTGGACACATGACTGGATCACGTCCATTTGAAAAACTCCAGACAGAAAACCTTATCCAATTGAAAGTACACCTAGGGGTATGTTTACTAAACTGTCTTAATGTTACCGACTCTAGTTGCAGCGTTAACGTGACGAATGCCATATATGGTAGTGGGCGTTCTGGCGGCAAGGCAACAATAGCTGGGTATCGCGCGATAGAGAGCGCCTTGTCGTCATAGTGCAATAGTGTGCACGCCGTGGCTTGCTAGCACGCGGTAACCATAATTACGTAGCAGCGCCACAAACATAGCTAAAGAGGTGTAGCACACTGGTTAATACAATGACTATTAAGACTGCATTTGTGAGTTCAATCCCTCAGTGGGCTCTTCTAATAAGGCTGTCTAAGGCAATTTATTTTCATGATATTTATAACAGACATATCTCAACAATCTGTGCTGCCAGCAAAAACACCCTCACCTCAGTGCCGTAACCTAAGGTGCCCTATAAGGCGCCCCATAGGGCAAAATATAAAGAGCCCTGTCCGTCAGGGCGCCTTATACAGCGTCTTGGCTGACAAGGTGCTTTATAGGGTGCCCTATAGGGAACCTTATACAACGCTCTGGCTGACAAGGCACTGTATAATGTGCCCTATAGGTTACGGCACTGAGGTGAGGGTGTTTATGGCTGGCAGCACAGATTGTAGAGATGTGTCTGAGTGTTACAGGAATTAAAAGGAAATGCATCATTAAATAATACCACTGCAGGATCAAATGCATGACCTCTGCCTCGGCAGAACCCATGATGCACTGCACATGCAGAACAGCAGTCTACATCTGATCACAGGATGGAGTATGCGTCTCTACAGCACCTCAGCCTGGTAGGGGGAACTGACCGTGTGTGCGACTGGCACAGAGTAGCTACAGAGCATGACATTGTGCGGGTCCTGTGCTCACCCTGAGGGTGAGGTGGGTCGCCTAGCACCAGGTCCGCAGTACCCGGATTGGTTGAGATAGTCTTTGCTGCAGGTCCCCATCAGTGCTGGTGTGTGGCAGGTAGTCTTTGCGGCCATGCCTAGGATAATCCTGTATCCATCTGCATTCCCCCATCATGTCTAGCCCTTGTGGACCATGTTGCACCCAGAATAGTGCATATCCAGTGTGGTTGCCAAGGTCATGTGTCATAAGAGCAGGGGTATGTGTGGACTCACATATGGATTATGTAGCACCATGTAGCATACTCTCTGAGTCAAGGTGGTGGACAAGATCTGCCCCCAACAGACCCACACTCTACATCTTTGTAATGGAGGCAGTAGAGGGACATGAGAAGGGGCTGTGGGACCAACAACCCCAGTCCAGTTGGTGAATGGACACCATCCATGGCAGGTGATGCAAAGCTCAGCTGCCCCCCACCACAATCTGACATTCACCAGCAGAGGGCACAGTCAGGCTGCACCCACTGCACAGTGTTCCAGCCATACACATGCTAACTGCAGACAGTCTGATAACTACTAGTACATAGTGTATGTTCCTGAAGGAACTGTGTGCCCCCAAAAGTGGGATGTATGCACACACCCCAAGCAAGTATGGCAGTGATTGGACCCCAGAAAAGAGACATATAAATATTACTCGAGAGAAACACTGTATAGCACTATGTGGGAACCTAGCCATGCCATGGTCACTGCTCAGTCAGGGTGAGGGTGACCTCACAGCATGACATGCAGTGGCCACCCTGTCCGTGCAGGTGGTGGTCAGGCACTACAATGTCCCAGCAATTGCCCTATCCATGTGCAGAGGCAACCTGCCCAGACCTCCATGTCTGGGCCATACCCACAATACCTTGCTCCTCATTATGCACATTGGCAGGTTAACACTGGAAACAGTGCAAGCATTGGGGGCTCAGTATGGTGTAGGCAGCCACAAAACACTGGATAGACATACACACACTCCCACACCTATTTCAGCATTGTGCAAAGACAGAGGTGGTTGGCAGCCCTGGCCGCTGCACCAGTCCTGAGCACAGTGCAGGCATTGCTAAGGTATGCAGGTGCTAGTATTGGTAGCTGTTGCTCTGTGCAGGGCCCAACAGCCTGACTCTCCATGAGGCTTTGGATAGTGGAGTCTATGGGTGTGGGTGTTTGTGGCCCTGGTGGCTGGTGCTCTAGGGAGTGCACATGTTTATGGTGTATGTGTTCTGTAGGGTAAAACATAGAGCCATTGTCTGCAGGGGCCACAGCTTGGACTTGAACCTGTGACCTTCTGCTCCTGAACACACTGGTTGTGTGTACTGCACCAAACTGTTGCCACAGAGGCAGGTCAGTTCCTGGGGATACCATTACTGTTCTTCAGACAGCCCTTGTCTGTTGTACTGCATGCTGCCCACCTAAACAGGGCTTGGCCTTGGTCTGCTGTGGGCAGCTGCCACTGCCCCCTCCCCCACCAGCACCTCTCCCACACCAGCACCCCTCCCCCACCATGCTAACATGCCCTTATGCCGGTGGTGCTGGTGGTGCACAGTCCCAGGCCATCCAGTGTGCCTGTAGGCGGCTGCTTATGGTGTGTGATCTGGGGTAGAGGTGCCTACATAGACATCTGCGCTTCCTCTCGGCACCGCCTGTCAATCTTATGTGCCCTTTGGGGTACCTGCTGGGTACTGTCTCCTGGGACACTCTGGGGCACACACTCGTGGGCATGTTTGACCGTAGTCAGTTGCTGGCTTGCTGATTTGCAGTTTCTACATTCCTATGTGCCACCTAGGCATCTGCCTAGTCCACCCTGTGCCCCAGCTGCCCCACTGCATGTCCCGCCTGCAGCCCCTTGTACCCCATTTGCAGCCTCACTGTAGTGCCCTTTCGTACTTGGGCACTATGCTGCTGCTGCACATGTATCACTACTATCACTTTCCATGGTTTCCCTGACTTTGCTGTACATTGCTGACTGAACTGGTTTCTCTCTCCTGCAAATGTGCCTCTAGCGCGAGGGTTTCACTGGCGCTAATTTTCAGACCTTTATTTCACAGCGTTAGTGTGCATGGAGCCTCTCCGCGCCCACTCTCCGCCCATTGACCCCTTCTCTCCGCCCTCTGGGGAGCCTTACTCCACCCTCTGTGTGCCTTAACGCCGCAGGAGACGTGTTCACGTGAAACCTCACGCTATCGCGCGATAATGTTACTTTATCGCGCGATAATGTTATTTTATCGTGCGCTAACGTTATGTATCACGCGATAACGTTACGTATCGCATGCAAACTGTGCCGCTGCAACGTTATCACTGTTTAGTAAACATACCCCCTAGTCTATTATACGGGTGCAATTCCGATACAGTTAACAGCCCAGAGCCATCCCACAAATATGTCATCCTATATAACCATGGTTAGTACTGTTAGAGGAAAACCAAGTAGCCACCTAGGGTAGAAGCTCCTAAAGGGCAGCAAAGTGCAGCAGTCATGACAGCAAAATAATAGATCTTGACAACCACAAAAACTAGAGCAGTCAGAATATGATTCTACCTGCTGGGAGACTGGGCACACAAATACATACAATGCAACATTAGTCTTGAAAGTATGATGTTCAAGTATGCGTAAGCATTAGATAGTTGTGGGAGTGCTGCTGTTGTGATGAGCTGGAGAGGGAGCATACGATTGGAATTTTACTTAGGGTACCCAATACCCCTGCTCCAGCCCCGCAAACAACAGAGGTAGGGCTGCACCCATGGACCCTGCCCCCCATGCCATCATCTGCAGATGATTGCTCAAGCTTGAGTGTCAAACAGATAGCAGGGGAGGGCACCTGCAACACCAGTAGCAGCAGCAGCAGTGGAGGAAGGGGGTAAATTGCCCTTTTTACTCTGGAGAATACATGTGGGTGAACGGGCCACCCCACCACATGGACATTGGTATAGCTGAGAGAGAGCATGTTCAGGGCAGTCACGCATGGGTGGACAGCTAGCACTGGGAGAAGTTGGGAGATAAGGTATGTGCTGAGTGACACATCCTGAGATGGGCCACATAGCGCTGGAGATGGCTGAACACTATTGTGGGTGGGGAATGCAACTGAGGTGTTGCTACTACTGGCAAATTGTAGGTCTAGCATATAATTGTACTGTCTGACCTCCACATCCCCTGCATGGAGGTCATGTATCATCAGTGCTGTAGCCCCAGTGACATATACTTGGCTAGGGGAGTCTTATTGGTGTTAGCATGAAAATGTGTGGGGAGGGGGGCAGGTAATGTGCGCCTTCACAGCTTACATGCGCACCGTGCGACTGATGTGCCTAGCATGGCATTGCTTCCCTATCACAGCCTTGCCCCCTGCATGTACCATGGCCGCTCCACTTCTGCCACTATATAAAAGCACGCAAACTGCATGTTAGTCCTGCACTACTTGCAGCATTTTAGTAAACATGCTTCTAATAGTGTAACCAAGTACAATGAAAGTTGTTGAAAGAATAGTGCAATACAACAATAATATACACTTTAGCCCTTGAATGGTGCATATTTGCAACTGACTCTAATGTAAACAATAAGCATATGCCATAGGGGAACATTTTTTCATAAATGGGTGCAGTTATATGGCAATGAACAATAAATCTTAACTGAAGTATTAATGAAGTGCTCTCAAAGATATTTAGGTGTCAGCCACTGCCAGTATTAGTGAACTGCTGTTGGTATCATTCAACGAGACCTACCGTGCATTTGTGGAATTCCTCTAGATCTGGGTTAGGAATACCTGAAGTCTATCACCTTTCAGCTTGCCAACATTCTTTTGCTAGGCTGTTTCTGATATCAAGAACCTTCTCCATAAAACGGTATTTACTCAAATTTACTCTGCAACTCCTTTCCTCCAACTGCAAATTATGTCCTCAGGCTTCATTTACAATGGAAAATGTTAACCTTCTTTTATTGAAATATGCTAAATAATATATGCATGTTTCTATCATATTCAGAGACATTGAACTGATTCCATATTAAGGATGATGAGTTCAGATTTGCTGCATGTCATTGAGTAACAGAATTTAAGCCGACAAGGTCAGTAGAGAGCTGTGGCTTAGCCAATTACCATAGCGATGAGGCATTCACACACTATATTGCATCATTAGAAGAAGCCTCAAAAGAAAATGTCCTCACCCTTTAAACTATTCAAGTGCCGTCCGATGAGAACAACAGGCTGCTGGCCCTGCAATTCTGCACAAATTCTCCAGTGTGGGTTTATGAGCTGCTTCCATGGCATACTAATTTACCAGTAGACTAATGGTCTGTCTTCCAGCAAGTGGGCTGAAATTCAAAAATCCAGCTAAAGTCAACTTTTTTTTAATGCTGTTTAGAACCCAATTCACTAAGGCCTTTCTTACCTTCTCCAACTATAGGAAAAAGATGATAATGAATTAGACCTTCACTGGGAAGTTAAATAAACTCTGTATTTCTTGTTTAAAGCCATTAAAAACAAAAGAAGATGCTTCTGTGGGTTCCTTGACCTGTAGATTTCATATTTCCACTTCAGCATCAGGCTTATATTGTCATCATTTCCTATTGCCAAATTCATATCATTTGATTTGTTATTCAGACACACTAACCAACAAAAGCATTGGTAGCAGGGGGAGGGTGGAGGTGGCACCTGATGATAACCGGGCAGCGACGATATTCAATCGCTGCCCGGTTATCCTTAAGCAGCAAAGGTTAGGCTGCTTTACAAGGGTGAGCTGCTGTCGCTGAATATTGGGCCCCTACGTTTTTGGTAAGTGGATGCTAATGAGTTGTCTCATATCTTGCTGTTATTTTGAAATGCCTAATTTACTTGTATACAGGTTTGCAAATTAGGTGAAAGAAAACAGAGGCATCAGTTCTAACTTTGATGATTTTCTGTTTTGTCAGCCATGCTAGCTTCTACTCTATTTTTTTTTTTTTTTTTACATTCTCTTATATACTGCGCTATTCTGCATCAGTGAGGTTTACAAACTGAAATTACATTGAACAGGGCAATATAATTCGGAAATAACTATTTTACAGGGAACATGGGCTATGGAGGGTTAAGTGGCTTGCCCAAGACCATAAGGAGACTAGAAACCTCAGTCCTTCTGGCCCAAAGTTGCTGTCCTCTAGTGGGATTTGAACCCCTGACCTGGCCTGAAGTACCTTGCCCCAACCACTAGGCCACTCCTCTACCACCAAATTATGGTGGTAGTGTCCAAGTCTGGCATTCTACTACTGGAAGAAAAGACAGACATCTTGAGGGAGACATTAAAATTCCTGCAGATATTGCTGGTCTCATTTAGAATGATATCCTGACTGCCCAAAGACTAAACTGTCAGGCTAAGGTGGGTATTTTAGAAGCCCCATTTGTGCGTTGGACATCTGAAAATGGGCACTTGGATGTGCAACGAATGAAAATGTTCTTGGAGATATTTTAGATGCCGAGTAGATAGGCATCCCAAGTGTGAGAATGTCCATGTAGCATGGGGGCATGATGGAGGCATGGGAGATGCACGTCACAGTGAGATTTCAGAATGGCACAGTATGTCTGGCCCAGGTTGGTGATGCATCCATGCCTATACTACTACTTCTACTATTAATCATTTATATAGCGCTACAAGGCATACGCAGTGCTGTACAAACATATAAAGAAGACAGTCCCTGCTTGTAGAGCTTATTATCTAATCAAACCTGCTCATGACCATGAATAAGATTAAAAAAGTTCTCATTTCATGGATGTTACTCTTCTGGGGGAAAGTGCATAATGCATATACATCGCCACAGTTATTTCTTGCACGATGAAACCTGAGCATATATATAAACTCTAAATACATTACCGGCCTGCCACAGCACGTCCGAGTTTCTGAATTGACAGACAGGGATGTGCAAGTCTCATAGCATAGTTACCACCCCCCCCCCTTTCTGAAATACCTCTGCTGGCATGTCCCAGTACCCAGTTTGGGGACATTTGCAAAAAGGCCTACACTCAATCATGTACCCGGCCTTAAAACCTGCATGGGGTCTGCCTCTGTAACTGGTTACAGAGGTATTCATTCTTGGAAACGATTTTAGAAGACACTACTGGCACTCCCCCAGTTTTTGGATGTTATGCTCTGGACATCCCAACTTTTTCCTAGACGTCCCTTCTAAAATGCCACTTTAAAAGAAGAACTGGTCAGCAAAGAGGGTAACCTTTGGACAGTTGCAGTCTTAACTAGCACACTTGAGCTTTGCATGTAAAGTAATTCATATGCGCCAGGTCTGTTTTTTACAATCAGCTGGTCTTTGGAACATTGGATATTATGCAAAACCAGCATTTCATGAGTGTCAATAGTCAGAATAGAAGCCTAATGGCTTGGAAGATTCAACATTTCTTGAATATTATTGCTTAAATGGTTAACTAAAAGAATGAAAAGACAAAGAATGTATATTAAATCAACTACAAATGTTCATAACATTAAAGAAGCAATAAGTTATAAAAGCATATTTTACTTTTGTTTTCATATTTTTAACATTTGTATTTAATTTATATTGCTTGGGTTTAATTATTATTTTTTATGTTATATTGCTTTCTGAGTGATTCTTGAAGACAGGTCAGGCTTTATGCCCACAGTCAGAAGTCATCATATGGCTCTCATGAAAATGCACTGCTCTTCTGCTCGATTTAGTCATTGACTTAACCAGTTGCATGCAATGTTCAGTGGTCTGAAAATATATCGCATCGACAGATTTCTCCCATTCTATGTATGAAGGAAAAGCCTTTGATAAATCTGGACTTCTTTTTAAAAATAATTTATTGCTTCTATTAGTGATTCTTCCCTGCTTTTGTGGGATTGTTTTTCATTCCCACCACTGAAAATGGGATCACTAATATATTTGGTTGTCAATCATTCTAGATTTGCAATGGTTTTACTTTACTGTACAAACAATTTGATTTTCTTCCCTAATAAATCCAGCAGTTGGTTTGCACATTGTTTAAGATGGTAATTTTAGGAACTTTTTCCATGAGTAGACCCTGTTTTACCCACGAGAAAGGATTTTTATAAACTATCCTTGAGAGTAAGTGCGATAAAGTAGGCACAAAGAATTTTCATGCCTACTTTTATGTGACTAAGGGGTATGTTTACTAAACCATCTTAACATAGCAGCGGCGGTACTATCGCGCGATAAGGTATGTTACCGCGTGATAATGGTGCTTTACCTGGCGATAAGGTACCTTAGCGCGTGATAACACGCGCAGCGGCGCAAACGAGCGCTGAAGGTAGAGAAAGGCTCCCGGAGGGCGGAGGAAGGCTCCCCAGGGGCAGAGAGAGAGGGTCAATGGGTGGAGAGTGGGAGGGGAGAGGCTCCCTGCACACTAACGCTGTGGAAGCTGGGTCTGAAAACTAACGCCAGTGAAACCCTGGCGTTAGAGCAGATTTGAAGGAAAGAGAAACCATTTACGTCAGCAATGTACAGCAAAGCCAGGGAAACCTACAAAAAAGTGAGAAGTGTGTTACATGTGCATGGAACAAAAGGGCAAATAAACATTGAAAATGACCTGAACAAAATGTAAAAAAAACATAACCAAGCTGGGCAATAGTGATATTAATGGGAAACATCAAAAAACACTACCGAGAAAGCTCCAAAAAAAGATTACTTTATGAAGGGTCTATGCTCTGTCCCCCTACAAGGTGAATGATCCCTCAGTGCAATAGCGCTGATCAGGGTTTTCCATTTTTATTGGACAGGTGTCCTATGGCGTGCACATGTTCCACAACAGCAGGGAGGGCATGTCAGAATGGGCAACTGGACAGATGCTGGAAAATGGGATACAGAGGGCTGCAGGTGGCACATGCTGTGGTGCAGCTGGGCCACAGTGCGGACTAGGGTGATGCCTAGGTGGCCCATAGGAATGCTGAAACAGTAGAGCAGCCAGACATCAACTGATGAGGACCCAACATGGGCACGAGTGTGTTTCCCACAGTGTCACAGGGGATAGTACCTAGCAGGTACCCCCAAGGGCACAGAACATTGGCAGGCGGTGGTGGGGGGAATTGTGGATGTCTATGCAGGCACCCCTACCCCAGAACCCGCACCATAGACAGCCACCTACCGGCACACTGGATAGCCTGAGACTGCACACCACCAGCACCACCAGCATAAGGGCATGTCAGCTTGGTGGCGGAGGGGTACTGGTGGTGGAGGGGGCAGTGGCTGCTGCCCACAGCAGACCGTGGCCTAGCCCTGTTTAGGTGGGTGCTGTGCACTGCAACAGACAGGCCCTGTCTGACAAACAGTCATGGTATCCCCAGGGAAAGAACTGTCTCTGTGGCAACAGTGTGGTGCAGTACACACAGCCAGTGTGTCCAGGAGCAGAAGGTCACAAGTTCAAGTCCCAGCTGTGGCTCCTGCAGACCATGTCCCTACACTTCACCCAGTACTAAACCATAGTAATAAAGACATAACCTTTAATGCAGATAAAATAAACACACCATAAATGCCTATATTTTACCCTACAGAGCACATACACCATAAACATGTGCAATCCCTAGAGCAGAGTTTCCCACCTGCAGTCCTGGAGGGCAAACACCATTCAGGTTTCATGCTGTCTCTAATAAATATGCCTGTGCTTCATTTGTCTGCACCGCCCACATTGTATGCAAATGTATCTCATGCATATTCATTAGGGACAGCATGAAAACCTGAACAGTGTTTGGCCCACCAGGACCGGAGTTGGGAACCTCTGCCCTAGAGCAGCAGCCAACAGGGACACAAACACTCACACCCACAGGCTCCATTATCCAAAGCCTCATGGAGAGGCTTGATGTTGGGCCTTGTGCGCAGCAGCATCTCCCAATACTAATACTTGCATACCTTAGCAATGCCGCCCTAAACGTGGGAATACGTTACGCATATATCAAAAGGTTGCTATGATTAATGGCAGATAGCAATTCCTAAGTTCAGCACAATTTGCTGATTGAGCTGCATCATAGCAACCTTTCTGATATCTGTGGAGTGTGTTTCAGTTTTTGCTTCGGACAGTGTTTACCACCCCTGGGAGTGACCCCAACAGTATTGCGTACCATAGCAATGCCCACACTGTGCCCAGGACTGGTGTGGAGGCCAGGGCTGCCACAAACCTCTATATTTGCACAATGCTGGCATAGGTGTGGGAGTGTGTGTCTGTCTATCCAGTGTGTCGTGGATGCCTACACCTTACTCAGCCCACACTGCTTGCACTGTTTCCAGTGTTAGCCTGCCAATGTGCATAATGAGGAGCAAGGTACTGTGGGTATGGCCTGGACAGGGTGGCCTGGGCAGGATGCATCTACACAGGGCATAGGGCAATGGCTGGGACATTGTAGTGCCCGACCACCACCTGCACGGACAGGGTGGCCACAGCATGTCATGCTGGGAGGTCACTCTCACCCTGACTGAGCAGTGGCCATGGCATGGCTAGGTTCCCCCATAGTGCTATAGAGTATTTTTCTCAAGTGATATTTATGGGTTCTCTTTTCTGGGGCCTAATTGCTGATTTATCTGCTTGGTGGGTGTGCTCACATCCCAGTTCTGGGGGCACACATCTCCTCCAGGAACATGTGCTATGAACTAGCTAGCAGACTGTCTGCAGTTATATGTGTATGGCTGGAACACCTTGCAGGGTGCAGTGGCTGGAGGCTTGCTGCGGGAGAATGTCAGATGGTGATGAGGGGCAGCAAGATTCTAATGAAGATTATTCAGTGGAGACTACAACCATACCTGGAACAAGAACTGCCTGAAGTGCAAGCAGGGTTCAGGAAAGGGAGAGGAGTGAGAGACATTATCGCAGATGTGAGATGGATCCTTGAAAAGACTAAAGAATACCAAAAGGATATCTATATGTGCTTTATTGAATACAACAAGGCTTTTGACTGTGTAAACCATGAGAAACTCTGGGCCACATTATGAAGCACGGGTATACCAGAACACTTGATCGTTCTCTTGCACAACCTTTACTTTGATTAAGAAGCAACAGTTTGAACAGAATAAAGAGAAACAGAATGGTTTAAAATCAGCAAAGGTGTACTTCAAGGCTGCATACGTTCCCCCTGCCTGTTTAATTTGTATGCAGAACAAATCATCAGAGAAGACTGTGTGAAGACAACTGAGGTGTGAAGATTGGTGGAAGACTCATCAACAGGCTTGGTGGGAGACTCATCAACAACCTTCGCCATGCTGATGATACCACATTACTGGCTGAAAGTGAAGATGATCTGAAACATTTGCTTCTCAAGATCAAGGAACATAGTTTTAAAATGGGCCTGTACCTTAATGTAAAGAAGACAAAGATCCTGACAACAGGCAAAATTAATAAGTTCAATGTTGATGGAGAAGAAATTGAAATAGTGGACAACTTTAACCTATTTGGATCAAATATCAATAAAGAAACAACAAGCAGTCAAGAAATCCGATGACGCATTGCTCTTGGCAGAATGACTATGAATGACCTAAACAAGATTTTTATTTATTTATTTAGCTGCATTTATATCCCGCTTTTCACCGGGTCAAACGATTCTCAAGAGCAGAGATGTCTCTCTCCATACAAAGATTTGACTAGTTCAAGCCATGGTATTTTCAATAACATCATATGGACAAGAAAGCTGAACAGTGAAAAAAATAGGAAGAAAATGGATGCCTTTGAATTATGGTGCTGTTGATGAATACTGTGTATACCATAGACTGCCCGAAGAACAAACCAGTCAGTACTAGAGGAGATCAAACCTAAGCTTTCCTTAGAAGATCAGATGACAAGACTTCGACTTTCATACTTTGGACACATCATGCGAAAAAAGAGATCATTAAAAATATCATGCTTGGCAAAGTCAATGCAAAAGAGGAAGACCAGCAATGAGATAGATCGATACAATAACAGCAGCTATGGGTGCCACTCTATCAACAATGATCAGTTTGACTGAAGACCGAACGCAGTTTAGGACAACTATCTAGAGGGTCGCCATGAGTCGACACCGACTCGAGGGCACTTAACAACAACAATAAGAATAACATAGGTGACAATGGGTTCCTTTTACTAAAGCTCGGTGGCCTGTTAATGTGCATTTTAACACACGGCAACTGGCAGCCAGGAACACCAACGTATGAGCACGCCAGCTGCCGCATGTTAAAATGCATGGTAATCATCTATTGTGGGATGGGGCATGGAATGGACAGGGTGTAGGCCTTGCGAGCACATTACTGCTAAATATGCCAGGGCAATTGCCACACATTCAGCAGCAATGTGGCTCTTAACGCAAGGTCATCTAACAACACCCCTATAGGAGTCATTAGGTAAACCTGCCTTACTGAAGCACACGTTAGTGTTTGCGTCCAAGCATTAATTGTCAGCAGCATGCTAGTCATGCTCCCCATAGCAAATATGGAAGCTTTGCACTTGATGTTTTCGTTTCGTACATTAAGTGCAAAACCTTTGTGTACTTTAGTAAAAGGAGCCTCATGTGTTTATATGAAATGCTAAGGGTAAATCAGCCGAAACTGTGCTAGATTGAAGCCATGGACATTTACACCAGTTTGAGTGCTGCTGTGAATGGACATGTCTTCAATCCTCATGATCCTGAGTATTTTATAAAGAACACTTATTTTGCAACTTTACCTATGCTCTGCCCAAACTCTGCTCAAGAACACACCCAGACGCAGGTTGCATTTCAGTATGCACATTCCTGTCACTGTGCACAACACCGAGTTTTACACGTGAGAAACTTTAATAAAACTACCTCCTAAAAGTACAAAATGACCTGTCAACAATGATCTTGATATTGGCTTATAATGCTCAGTGCTGGAGAGTCTACTGCAGATCTCACACATTATATTCAACAAGAATTATACAGTCCTGTACTATATTCATATGTGCTTTTCCATTGTCTCTAATATGTTTTGGATTTGGTATCTATCCTGTTGACAGTTTGGATCCAAATGTGCTTATACTCTGAAATCTATTGAGTTTAATTTGTGCAAATATGGGTAGAAAGGATTTAGTTTTAGAGCTCCCTGTGCAGAAAAGCAGAAGTGAGCTGTAGCCATACTTCATACTTTGAAAGTGTGCAAATACACTGCAAATATATAGTTGCATGCCTTATTTTAAAAGCCGTATTAAAGTTCCACCAGCTATATAGCTAATCAGTAATATATCCAAGAAACAAAGAAAAAAATGGAGGAAAACCAAGACAGTGGATACCCAATTCAGTAAAAAATTAATTGAAGGGATCCGACTCAGCTGAGTTTTGGCAAACATGCCTGTGTGAGGGGTCTGATACTGTTAGAAAGAATTATGTAAAAATGATAAATCATTCATCAAAGAATATGCCCAGACCAAAGAGGACAAAAAAAGCTTTTACCAATTTACCCTGATAATATCAATGTCAGTGTGTCAGAAACATATAAAACATCATAGTGTGCTTGAAGCTCAGATTTCTGGATACTAAGAATATAAGATATTGTTACTGAAGATACAGTATTGCTATTGAACTATAATGTCTATTTATAATTTAAAAAATCTGAACTTATGATTGAAATTGCTGAACATTAAATAAGAACATAAGAACATAAGATCATAAGATATGCCATACTGGCTCAGACCAAGGTACATCAAGCCCAGTATTCTGTTTCCAACAGTGGCCAATCTAGGTCATATGTACCTAGCAGTTTCCCCAAGGGACACAGGTTCCACAATGCTTGTATTGGTTCAAGCATTGATATCTTGGGTCCCTTCTTAATAATGGTTTATGGACCTTTCCTCCAGGAACTTGTCCAAACCTTTTTTAAACCCAGCTACACTAACAGCCTTTACTACATCCTCCGGTAACAAATTCCAGAATTTGATTACACGTTGAGTGAAAAAATATTTTCTTTTACTAGTCTTAAATAGTTTACCCTGTAGCTTCATTGCATGTCCCCTAGTCTTTCTATATTCTGATAAGGTAAACAATCGATCTACGTTTACCCGTTCCACTCCGTTCATTAATTTATAGACTTCTATCATATCTCCCCTCAGCCGTCTCTTCTCCAGGTTAAAGAGCCCTAACCTTTTTAGCTTTTCTTCATAGGAGTATCCTTCCATCCCCTTTACCATTTTGGTGGCTCTGAGAGGGTGAGTTTCATGCGAGAGTCTTTAATATATCTCTTGGCTTTGTATTCTGAGGTTCATTCAAAAAAGTTTTTTCTATGGATATTGGTGTTCTCCGGTAGACTAAATTGGTGATTATAAGAACGTTTTGAACTATGGTATCATTTTAAATGAAGATCATCTCAGCATAGCATAAATATCAGATTTTTGAAAACATAGTGAAGTGGTATTAACACTTTCCACTTGGCTATCTCATCCCATGGGACATTTAGGGCCCGATATTAATTTGCGATGGCTATTTGCCTCTACGGTGCATAGCTGTCACCACCATACTTTAACTCTGAATATTCAATGCCAGGGTCATATGCAGCCCCAGCATTGAATATCAGGGGTTGCTGCAGAGCTGAAGACGCTGCAGAAGCTAACCTGGCAGCACTGATATTGAAGCGCTGCCTGGTTAGCTCCCATGGTTAAAAGTAAGCCAGCTTTTGCTGCACCTATCTTTACACATGGTGCCGACTGGTGCCACCCCCGGAACACCCTGGAATGCCCACAACATGCCCTGATGCTACATGGTTAGCATTGGGGCGTGTAGCAGAGTTAATTGGAGATATTCAGCAGCTGAATATCCCTCTAAGCGGCATTTACATGGTTTACAGGTCTGTAAACCATGTAAATGTCTTTGAATATTGGGACCTTAAATTTTCCCATTCCGATCATCTGTCCCACCCTGTGGGACATATGAATAACATGCTAGTTTATGGCTCGTAATATCACAAGACTGGTTACTATAGAATGTGTATGTCAATTTGGTTGTAATTTGGTCCATTTCTTGTTAAAATGTATTCCAATCTGACATGAGTGACATAGAAAATTTATCCGAGTGGAAATGATTAAAATAAACCTATAGAAGGTGTGACAAAAAAGAAACAAGACTGTCCCATAAATGTTTTATTACAAAATCTACAGAGAAATTATGCATTGTCCTCTTCAAAGTAATCCCCCCCAGAGTTAATGCACTTCTGCATTCGCTTCTGCCACGTACGGAAGCACTCGGTAAAGTCCTCCTCCTTGAGGTCCCTCAGCTCCCTCGTCACAGTGGCTTTGATCTCTTTTACAGAAGCAAAATGAGTTCCTTTGAGCACAGTCTTCAGCCTGGGGAAGAGCCAGAAGTTGCATGGTGCGAGATCTGGGGAATAAGGAGAGTGGTCGAGAGCTGTGATCTGTTTGTTGGTCAAGAACTGCCTCACTCTGAGCACGGTGTGTGTGGGCATGTTGTCGTGGTGGAGCATCCATGACTTGTCTCTCCACAGAGCCTGCCTGCTTTGCCGAATATGGTCATGGAGGTGATTGAGGACCTGCTGGTAGAAGTGCTGGTTGACTGTCTGACCCTCAGGCACAGACTCATGATGGACCACTCCCTTCTGGTTGAAAAATGCGATCAGCATGACCTTGATCCTTGATTTGGACATGCGTGCCTTCTTGGGTCTGGGTGACAGTTGAGTCTTCCATTGCAGGCGCTGTCTTTTGCTTTCAGGGTCGTCCGATAAAAGCCTGGGCACCATCTTGGTGCACACCTTCCGCATCCCCAGCTCCTGCACCAAGATGGTCCACACTGATTCCCTGTTCAGGCTGAGCTCCTCAGCTATCATCCACACCGTCAATCTGCGATCACTCCACACCAGCTGGTTCATTCTGTCAATGTTCTCAGCCATCTTTGTCGTGGAAGGCCGTCCTGACTTTGGGTCATCCTCTACCTCCTCACGGCCAGTCTTGAAGCGTTTGTGCCACTTGAAGACTCGTGACCTTGACATTGCATCTTCTTCATAAGACTTTTGGAGAAGTTGAAGACACTCAGTTGGGCCCATCTCCAACTTAACCAGAAATTTCAAGTTGATTCTTCACTCCATATTTCTGCCACCTCCAGTTGTGTGACAAAGCGATGGAGCAGTGTGCTACAAAAAAACCTGAAAAAGAAAAACAGAGTGAGAGAGATGAAAAATATTATAGCAGAATTGTGGCAAGATGTTGCACAACACAGTGACATAAGCGGTTAGCCAACTGGCATTGAGTCATGGGTGTGGCTGCCATAATCTTGTTTCTTTTTTGTCACACTTCGTACACTACTCAGTGCATATGGAACAGGATTGTCTCAGACTTTTGCAGGAAGAGCATTTAGACCAGTGATTTCCAAACCTGTCCTGGTCACTACGCAGCCAGTCAGGTTTTCAGGATGCTCACAATAAATAAACACGAGCTAGATCTGCATGTACTATATATACAAATGTATCAATTACCAGGCATAGTCATTGTGAATATTCTGAAGACCTGACTGACAATGGGGTCCTCAGGACAGGTTTGGGAAGCTTTGATTTAGACAGCACCTGGGATGTTTTCAGGTTACTGTATGTCAAATTTCAAAAGAGAGATTCTTCCTCAGAAGAGAATATCTCCTAAAGGCCTGTCACCTAAAGAGCACTTTCTTTGCATTTGTACAACCAAAAGCAGATTTGCTTTTAAATTATATTCTAGCAATATAATGTACTACTTACGTATACAGCTGTACCTTATTCATTTTGTAAGTGTATACCACCCAGAATGTTTCCTTTGACAGTAGTAATAGTACTTGACTTGCTTCTGGGACGTTGTAGTCAGAGTTCTGAGAATTTATTTATTTGGCAATTTGAAATGCTCTTTTATTTACTTATTATACCACACCATTTCAGAAGTCTCTCATTTTATTCTATATAACTCTGTTGGTTTCAATTTATCTTCCCCTCAAATGCTACACCACTCTAGGCAAGTTACATGCACATTTACAGATAAGCTCCTTCTATCCCACTTTAAGCACCTACTGTATTTCCATGCTAAAAATATTTTTTCCACATGGTGAGGATGGGTAATTTGCTTTCACTTGATAACAAGTTGTTGTTAAATTAAGCAATACACTCCCTTGTTCATATAAAATTGGAAATTTATTAGCTACATTAGGAAGATTCCTTTCTTCCAACATAGTTTAATTTAAAAATAAAGGGGCGGGTGGGAGCTGTGCCTGGCAGAGAAGGAGAGAGAAAGGGGCTTCCATCTGCTCCACTGGCAAGTGCTGCTTGTTTCCTCTTGTGCCTGACAGGCAGTCTGAGGATACCCGTCCCCAGCAGGGGTCTCCTGTTGCTTAAAGAGCCACATTTGCTACACGCGACCGCTTGTCTTGGCCCATGGGGCATGCGCTGAAGGGGTGGGCATGCGCTGAAGGGGCGGGAACATTTGTCTTCAGTGGTTCAGTCTATAAGATGGGGAAGTGAAAAAATAAGGGTAGCATCAAGGTGGACTCATTGTCGATGACGCCAGGTAAAATAACTGACATTTAGTTCCCATCTTGGCTAGCCCAGTAACACCAGAAAGAGCTTCTATAAGCTCTGGTGGTTGAACGCTACTACCACATCCTTTACTGCCTTTGTCATTTACACTACTCAATGGCGGGTCTTCTGTATTAAGTGGGGAGACTGGCCCCTCAGTTCCAATGTCTAAGCTTGTAGCCCTAGCAAAAGTGATGGACACTATGGCATCCCCCTTGAGGGGGAAATTACATTAAAGGACTTGTGGGGGCAATCCTCAGTATTGATCTTAACTTGTCTGCAACAGTTTCATCTTTATGTAATTTTACACAGGGGGAGAAATTAAGGGGATAGATTCTGACCCGCGTATAGCGGGGATATACATCTGAGTTGGACGTACATCCCCGCTAAATGCCAGGGTGCCGATTCCACTCACAGAGTTCCCCACACGTACAGCAGAGATGTATGGGGAGCTCTGTATGGGGACGGGCCGAGGGAGGAGAGAGGGCGGGCTGGAGGCATGACCCCTACCCCAGACATACAGAGCCGATTCTAGGATTGGCCCTGTATGTCCGGGGTCAGCCATTTGGATAGGGGACTTATTCCACCTTGGAGGTGGAATAAGTCCCTCTAGATGGCAGCTGATGATCGCTCCGGGCAGGGAAAAAGAGGTAAGGGGGTGCAGGGGGTTCCTTGCAGCCTGACCCTGGCCACGGCAGGCTCGATCAGGGGTCAGGCAGTAGGGAAATGATCATTTTGGGGTCTGCTGGGGAACATGGCTCCTGCATGGAGCCGCAGTGCATGGCAACAGGACACCATGACACTGCGGTTCCATGCAGGAGCCTGGCAGGGCTAGCCAGTTAAGTGGCTGGATGTCTGGGGGGCCTGTAGTAGTACATACTAGATTAGAGTATCTTGAGACTGCTTCTTGTGCAAAAAATTTGCTTTTTTGAAATTTTGCCGTTATGCATCTTCTGTCCCCAGAGATTCTCTTTTAAAAAGTATTTTGTGGAGGTGTTGAATCTTCAGGATTCAATAGTTGTTACTCAGGTTTATTGTGTTCCTGCAAGAAAGCGCTTTACTGACTTGAGGAAGACAGTTTTGATGTCCTTTACCCAGTGATGAGCCAAGATGTATCGCTTTTTTGAAGGACTCGGCTGACATAATTACTAAGCGGAACACATTAATGGTTGTTTTTGGGGAAGAGTCTGTGAAAATGAAAATACTGAAACTTTTCTTTAAACTTAAGGGCATGCTGTTTTGTGGACAAAAGTTAAATGTTTTCCCTGATGTCACTCGGCCCACTCAAGTCTGTAGAAAACAATTCTTAGAGTTGAAACAGAGGATTTTGGGGTTGGGAGTCACCTTCTATCTTAAATTTCCATGTAAATGTATTAGTACTTTACAGGAACAAACCAAAGTATTTCTGGATGTTTCTCATCTTCAAAAATTCTGGATAGATAGGGAAAGTAAGGATGCTGTGGTAGGTCATAATTAATTATACACTCCTCAAGAATTGCCCTGTATTTAGTGCCATCCATCACTCCTTCAATCCTGACCAGTTTACCTGTCCCTGCTCATAAAAACATCCCCACAGCATAATATTGCCACTATCATGTTTCACTGTTGGAATGTTCTTACCAGGGTGATGGGAAGTGTTGGGTTTGCGCCACACATGGCATTTCCCATGATGGTCCAAAAGGTCAATTTTTGTCACATCTGACCAGAGAACCTTCTTCTATGTGTTTGGGGGTCCGCCACATGCTGCTGTGCAAATTCCAAACGTGTTTTCTTATTTCTTTCTTTAAGCAATGCCTTTTTTTATGGCCACTCTTCCATAAAGCCCCACTCTGTGGAGTGTGCGGCTTAAAGTGGTCCTATGAACAGATACTCCCATCTCCGCTGCGGATCTTTGCAGCTCCTTCAGTGTTATCCTTGGTGTCTTTGTAGCATCTCTAATTAATGCTCTCCTTGCCTGGTCTGTGAGTTTTGGTGGGCAGCCTTCTCTTGTCAGGTTTGTAGTGGTGCCATATTCTTTCCATTTTGTTATAATGGATTTAATGTTGCTCCGTGGGACATTCAGAATTTGGGATATGTTTTTTATAACCCAACTTTGATCTATACTTCTCCACAACTTTGTCTCTGACCTGTTTGGAGTGTACTTTGGTCTTCATGTTGCCTGCTTAGTGGTGTTGCAGAGTCAGGGGCCTTTCAGAACAAGTATATTTATACAGGCAGTCATGTGACTGATCATGTGACACAAATTGTACACAGGTGGACCCTAATCAATGAATTATGTGAGTTTTGCGGTTAATTGATTGGACCAGATCTTGTTTAGGGATTTCATAGCAAAAGGGATGAATACATATGATATATACAAGGTATTTTATTGTCATTCTACTTCACCAGTTTGGTCTATATTTTTAGGTCCATTACCTAACATCCAAATGAACCTCCATTTTCATTCCAGGTTGTATGCAATGTGACAAAACAGGACAAAAACCAAGGGGATGAACACTTTTGCAAAGTGCTGCATATGCTCTTTTGCCATGGAAATAAAGCTGGGAAGCAGATGTCTTTGTTAAGCAGTGGTGAGGGGGCACTATATTACAGCTGTGCGAGATGAAAGGGGGACAGCAGTTTGCATCCTAGGTGTCTGTAAACTCTGATCTTCCATTCCTGCTACCACCGAGGTCTCTAAAAGGCCTGGAATACATATTTATTTGTTTAGCTAGGCTTATATACCACTTTTCTCTGGGTCAAAGCAGTGTACATTCAGGTATGGTAAATATTTTCCTTGTCCCCAAAGTGAAAGTGAAATGTTGGTGAAGGAGAAAGATGTAGAATTATAAAAAGGAGTTTTTCTTCTATGTGATTTCACAATGAATGCCATAGAACCCCTGAGGAAGGCATTGCCGAAACACGGCTGTGTCAGGCCTGGCTCTTTTCACCCCTGATTTGTGAATTATATTGAATAAAGTATGCCTTTGAGATCACCATGTTCTGGACTGGTTTTGTGCTATTATCACGTGGTAGCTGTGCTTCATTGTTGGACTTTTATCTTACAACTTACACCACTATTTTATAATGAAAAGTAAACACTCTCTTTTCTTTATAAAATAAGTGCAATTTGCATGCATCCAAATGCATGTAAACCTACTGTAGGTGATCCTTATAAAATTCCCCATCTGATGTTCTAATGGATCCTCACCTTACCGTAGGATCGCTGGTGGAAGCAGGACCAATTCCCATAGCCATCAGCATCCGATACTTTGCTCTCAGATTCACTCAAAATCTGAATGACTTCATCAACAGTGAAAATTTGTTCTCGGCTGTTAATGTGGACTGAAAAATAAGAAAATACAAAGTACCTTACAGGGATGTTGTAAGGATAAAGGAGATAGTGGTGGTTGGGAGGGAGGGGGGGGGGAGAGCATCTATGTATACCACGTTAAGCTTGTTGCAAGAAAGATGGGATATGAAAAATCATCAGGGCAGGGATTTGGAAGTGATACAGATACTCATTGTAGAAGGTTGTTCCATCTTTGGATTGGGCACCAGATCTACAGCTTCTTGTACCTGACTCTAACTTCTTTGAGCTAATACTGCAAAAAAGATGTGAGCTAAACCCCATATCCTTTATTTTCTTCAGCTGGCTACATTGAAGCATTAGCAAAAGAAGAAGGGCTTCATCTCCTTCTTTATATAGAATGGTCCAACTAATCATATGACATGTGGTTTGGATGAAGACCAATAAGCAGTTACTCAGGGAAAAAAAAAGAAACTGATTTTTGTCAAGGAACAAAAGCTCATCTGGGAGAACCGAAACTTATGTGGGAAATGGGGCTTACCTGTGATGAGGAGATAAAACAGGAAAAATGACTGAAATTTGGATGGGACAACTCTGTACCCCAAATACTTAGATGCGGGCTGTGGTACAAAGTTACCCCAATAAAAAAATCTCCCTATTTCTAGAATAATTCAATAGTCAAGGGTGTTGAAAGAACTGAAATACGAGATTGCAGACCTGCTATTAGTAATCTGTGAACTATCATTAAAATCATCTCTAATACCTGAAGATTGGAGGATCGCCAATATAACACCAATTTTTAAAAAAGGTTCCAGGGGTGATCCGGGAAACTACAGACCGGTGAGCCTGACATCAGTACCGGGAAAAATGGTAGAAACCATCATAAAGAATAAAATTACTCAGCATGTAGATAGTCATGACCTAATGGGAGACAGCCAACATGGCTTTAGACAAGGAAGATCTTGTCTTACTAATCTGTTATGTTTTTTTGAAGGAGTGAATAATCAGGTGGACAAAGGTGAGTCGGTTGATATTGTGTATCTGGACTTTCAGAAAGCCTTTGACAAGGTTCCTCATGAGAGACTTTTGGCAAAACTAAAGAGTCATGGGATAGGAGGCAGTGTACTATTGTGGATCAGGAACTGGTTAAAAGATAGAAAGCAGAGGGTAGGGCTAAATGGCCAATTTTCCCAATGGAGAAAGATGAATAGTGGTGTACCCCAGGGATCTGTGCTGGGTCCGCTGCTTTTTGACATATTCATAAATGACCTGGAAAGTGGAATAACGAGTGAGGTTATCAAATTTTCAGATGACACAAAACTATTTAAAGTTGTTAAAACCCAAGAGGATTGTGGAAAATTGCAAGAGGATCTTGATAAATTGGAAGACTGGGCATCAAAATGGCAGATGAAATTTAATGTGGACAAGTGCAAGGTTATGCACCTAGGGAAGAACAACCCAAACTATGGTTACACGATGCAAGGTTCCACATTAGGAACCACTACCCAGGAAAAAGATTTAGGTGTCATTGTGGATACCATGTTAAAACCCTCGGCCCAGTGTGCAGCGGCGGCCAAGAGAGCAAATAGAATGCTAGGTATGATAAGGAAAGGAATGGAAAATAAAACAAAAGATATTATAATGCCTCTATATCGTTCCATGGTGAGACAGCACCTTGAATATTGTGTGCAATTCTGGTCGCCGTATCTTAAAAAGGATATAGCGATTTTAGAAAAGGTTCAGAGAAGAGCCACCAAAATGGTAAAGGGGATGGAAGGATACTCCTATGAAGAAAGGCTAAAAAGGTTAGGGCTCTTTAACCTGGAAAAGAGACGGCTGAGGGGAGATATGATAGAAGTCTATAAATTAATGAACGGAGTGGAACGGGTAAATGTAGATCGATTGTTTACCTTATCAGAATATAGAAAGACTAGGGGACATGCAATAAAGCTACAGGGTAAACTATTTAAGACTAATAAAAGAAATATTTTTTCACTCAACGTGTAATCAAACTCTGGAATTTGTTACGAGAGGATGTAGTAAAGGCTGTTAATGTAGCTGGATTTAAAAAAGGTTTGGACAAGTTCCTGGACGAAAGGTCCATAAAGCATTATTAAGAAGGGACCCAGGATATCAATACTTGAACCAATACAAGCATTGTGGAACCTGTGTCCCTTGGGGAAACTGCTAGGTACATATGACCTAGACTGGCCACTGTTGGAAACAGAATACTGGGCTTGATGGACCTTGGTCTGACCCAGTATGGCATATCTTATGTTCTTAAGTCCATGTCCTTTGTGGCTTATAAGAAGGAGTGCTAGCTTATTTCCTTTGTGGGGTTTCATGCACCACATTGCTTATGATAGTGTCCTAATGGGCAAAATGGAAAGGCCCTAAATCTTGAGGTCTTGATATTCAGTGCCAGCAGCTAGCGTTCCTATAGCGGCTAGCCACTAATGCTAAACTTTAAACCCAGATATTCAATGCCAGGACCAAATCTGCGCTCGGCATTGAATATCTGTGTTGCCTGGATTGCTGCAAAGCTAAACGGGCAGTGGCAATATTGAGTTACTGCCCGGTTAGCTTCTGTGGCAAAGGTTAGGCCAGTGTTTGCTGGGCCTGAATTTTGCAGCATATCGCTAACTGGGCAGCAGCTCAATATCACCACTGCCCGAATAGTTATTGGCACCACCCAGAATGCCCCCCGGCACGCCCTGATGCTAACCAGCCCTGAGCGGCATTTTCACGGTTTGCAGGTCTGCAAATTGTATAAATGCCATTGAATAATGGGTCCTGAGTTTTTACAGTTGTGGTCAACCTTATTGGCACCCTTGCATTTTAGGTATGTTGTGTATAATATCTTGTGAAATAATTGGATATATTCCAATTGTATGTCATCATAATATTTTAATTGCATGTTCAAAGGTAAACAACAAAAAAAGATGTCTGAGCAACATAGACGTAGTAATTTCTGAGAAAAAAACTAAATATGATCTGGACAGGATTAATGGCACCCTTCACTAATATTTGGTTGTACAACTCTTGGCAGTGATGACAGCCTTGAAGTGTTTCTTGTAGCCATCTATAAGTTTCATACATCTGTCTGCTGGTAGCTTCTCCCACTCTTCAACAGCGATTTGTTCCAGCTCATTAATGTTTCCAGGATTCCTTTGGCCAATATCAGATTATAGCACTTTCTAAATCTTCTCGATTGGATTAAAAGCAGGACTCATTTGTTCCTTTTTAACCATTATTTTGAACTTTTGGATATATGTTTTGAGTCATTGTCCTGCTGGAGCACCCATGACCTTCGACTCAGACCTAGCTTTCTGACTCTAGGTGGCACATTTTGCTCCAAAATACCTTGGCAGTCCTCTGACTTCATGATTCCTTAATATGTTCCAGGCTTCCAGTTCCTGTGCTGCAAAACAGCCCCACAATATTATGGAACCTCCTCCATATTTATCTGTAGGAAGGGTGGTTTTTTTCCTTATAAGCTTCATTTCTTCGCCTATAAATTTATTGCTGGTCTGCATTGCCAAAGAGCTCAAGTTTGGTTTCATCTGTACACAGAACATTTTCCCAGAAGAATTGTGGTTTCTCAAGGTGGTTTTGGCAAAGACCAGGCGTGTCTTATTATGTCTGTTTTTGAGCAGTGGGGTCCTCCTTGGCCTTTGCCCATGAAGTCCTTTGTTTAGTACGTGGCATTTAGTGCGGGTTGAAATCACCACTCCAGATTGCTCCAGGTCAGTCTTAAGCTCTTGGGATGTTGTATGTGGTATTTTTCCAACAGTTCACACTAACCTTTGAAGACTTCTTGGATTAATTTTCCTCTTCCCACCATGTCCTGGGGGTTTCTAACAGTTCCATAAGCAGAAAACCTCTTAATAACATTGCAAACTGTAGACACAGATATCCCAAGGTCTTTGGAGATGGCCTTATACTCCTCTTTGAAGTTTGGTGTTAGGTGATAATGGCTTTTCTGACACTTTCAGGCAGCTCTTTTGTCCTCACCATTGTGCAAATAGAACATGGAGTAAATGTGGCCATTTTAAACATTAGAGCCATCATTCATTGGTTGATTCAAGTCATGTGAGTACAGACAATTGATTGCAGGTGCATCTAATTTTACTTCAGTGGGAATGTGGTTCTTCTGTTCAAACTGATTTGAATTGTTTATAAGAGTGCCAATAATCATGTCCTGGCAATGTCACAATTTTTATACTATTTCCTACTATTTCCTTTTTTAATTGGTCTTGCTTTATTTGCTTCTTTTATGTGTCAAATATGTGTACATATATAGTCCAAAGCTATTTCACTGGCCACTTCTATTTTAGGAGATATTGTACAATAAGGGGTATGTTTACTAAACTGCGTTAGTGCGATTCACGTTAGGAGCCGCGGTAGAGACAGAAACCCCAAATAAGGACATGGGCGGTACATCGTTGCCGAGAATGCGCCGAGAATGCGTGCTACAAGGCGCCATAAATGAACGAGCACTACAGGGCACGTTACCACGCGTTAATCTTAAGAAGGTGCGCAGGCATACAGTCACAGCAACAGAGCTGTAGAACAATGGTTACAACACTGACTGATGGTACAGGGGTCATGGGTTTGAGTCCCCAGTGGGCCTAATGTATAAGGCTGGCTGAAGCAGCACCCTTTACATTTAAGTAGTGATTATTGAGGCATTTGACATGTATTTTAATTTGTGCTGCCAGCAAACACACCCTCACGGTGGCATAACCTAAGGTGCTGCATAAGGCACCCCATAACGCACTCCATAGGGCACATTATAAAGTGTACTGTCCACCAAGGCACCCTATAATGTCCCCTATAGGACACCTTATAAGGCTGTGAACAAAGCCCTGGCTGGCTGCAGGACTGCACGTCACCACACAAACTGTCTGCTGTGGTTACCAGGATAGGGTTAACCCACCCGTACCCATGATGCACTGCACATGCAAATCAGCAGTCGAGAGATGGGCACAAGATTGGGTATGCACCCCCACAGCACCTCGGCCAGGTAGGGAGAACAGACCGTGTGTGGTACTGCCACAGAGTAGCCACAGACAGTCACATTATGCAAGTACTGTGCCCACCCTGAGGTGGGGCACCCAGCACCAGGTCCACAGCACCTTTCATGGCTGAAATACGCCATGCTGCAGATCCCCATCAGTGTGTGATAGGTAGCTCTGTTAGACACACCTAGGATACATCTGTGCCCTGCTGTATGTCTCGGTCATGTTTAGTCCTTATGGGCGATGATGCACCCAGAATAGTGCATATCCTGTGTTGGTGCCATGGTTACCTGCTGTAGGTGAAGGAGGGGGGGTGTATGGAACCATGGGCAGATCATGTACCACCACACAACCCACTCTCTGGGGCTCAGGGTGGGAAACAGGATCACCCACCAATAGATCTACAGTCTACCTCCCTGCAATGGTAGCAGTAGAGGGGACCATCAACCCCAGTCCTGCTGGGGAACAGACAGAGCGGTACACATCCGTAACGCAATAGCAGACAGACGGCAGGTCTGGAAATGCTCAGCTGCCCCCCACCATTATCTGACATTCTCCAGCAGCAAGCCTCCAGCCGCTGCACCCTGCAAGGTGTTCCAGCAAGACACATACTAGCTGCAGACAGTCCGCCAGCTAGTCCATAGTGCATGGTTCTGGAGAAGATGCATGTACCCAGAACAGGGATGTCAGCATACACACCAAGCAGATAAGTCAGTGATTGGGTCCCAAAAGGAAACCCACATATATCACATGAGAGAAATGCTATATAGCACTATGGGGGAACCTAGCCATGCCATGGTCACTGCTCAGTCAGGGTGAGAGTGACTGCCCAGCAGGACATGCTATGGCCACCCTGTCTGAGCAGGTGTTACCGGGCACTACAATGTCCGAGCCATTGCCCTATGCCCTGTGCAGATGCGGCCAGGCCAGGCCACCCTATCCAGGCTATTCCCACGGTACCTTGCTCCTCATTATGCACATTGGCAGGCCAATACTGGCAACAGTGCTAGCAGTGTGGGCTGTGGAGGGTGTTGGCAGCCACCACACACTGGATAGACAGACACACACTCCCCACACCTATGCCAGCATTGTGCAACTATAGAGGGGTTGGGCAACCCAGGCCACCACACCAGTCCTGGGCACAGTGCAGGCATGGCTATGGTACGCAATACTGTAGGAGTCACTCCCCAGGTTGGTAAACACTGTCAGACACAAGACCTGTAGCACACTCCACAGACATCAGAAAGGTTACTATGATGCAGCTCACTCAGAATATTGTACTTAACCTAGGAATTGCTATCTTCCAGTAATCATAGCAACCTTTTTAAAGATGTGTACCATATTCCCAGGTTTAGGGTGGCATTACTAAGGTATGCAAGTGCTAGTATTGGGAGATGCACGCAGAGCCCAAAGTCCCGCCTCTCCAGGAGGCTTTGGATAATGGGGCCTGTGGGTGCGGGTGTGTCTGCCCCTGTTGGCTGCTGCTTTACGGCAGAGGTTCCCAACTCCAGTCCTGCGGTGCCATACACTGTTTGGGTTTTCATGCTGTCCCTCATAAATATGCATGAGATACATCTGCATACCATGGGGGTGGCGCATAGAAATGCAGCACAGGCATCTTTATCAGAGGCAGCATGGAACCGGAATGGTGTTTGGCCCTCCAGGACTGCATTTCGGAGACTCTGCTCTAGGTAATATGCATGTTTATGGTGTCCGTGCTCTGTAGGATAAAATGTAGGTGTCTTGGGCATGTTTACGTCATCTGCACTAAAGGTGCTGTCTGTATTAGCACGTTGTAGTAGTGGGTAAAATACAGGGACTGGGTAGGCAGGAACCACAGCTGGGATTTGAACCTGTGACCCTCTGCTTCTGAATACACTGATTTTGTGCACTGCACCACCTTGTTGTCACAGAGTCAGCACATTCCTTGGTGATACCATGACTGTTCGTCAGATGGGGCCCATCTATTGCAGTACACGGCACCCACCTACACAGGGCTAGGCCACGGTCTGCTCTGGGCAGCTGCCACTGCCCCCTCCACCACCAGTATCCCTCAGCCACCATGCTGACATGCCCTTCTGCTGGTGGTGCTGGTGGTGCGCAGTCTCAGGCCATCCAGTGTGCAAGTAGGCGGCTGCCTATGTTGCGGGTTCTGGGGTAGGGGTGCCCGCCACGCTCCCCCCAGCCCCGCCTGCCAATGTTCCGTGCCCTTGGGGGTAGCTGTTGGGTACTATCCCCTGTGACACTGTGGGAAACACGCTCGTGCCCATGTTGGGCCTTCAGCAGTTGCTGTCTGGCTGCTCTGCTGTTTCAGCATTCGTATGGGCCACCTAGGCATCACCCTAGTCCGCACTGTGGCCCAGCTCCACCACAGCATGTGCCGCCTGCGGCCCTCTGTATCCCCTTCTCCGGCATCTGTCCAGTTGCCGTTCTGACATGCCCGCCCTGATGTTGTGGGACATGTGCATGCCATAGGAACCCTGTCCGATTGTGGGGGAAACCCTGAGCAGTGCTATTTCACTGTGGGCTCCTTCCCCTTGTATGGGGACAGAGTATAGACCCTTCCACGATTTATATCTTTTCTATGGAGCTTACTCGGGGGGGGGGGGGAGGGGTTGATGTTTCTCATTGATACCACTATTGGCCAGGTTGGTTATGTTTTTTTTCCAGTTTGTTGGGGTCATTTTCAGTGTTTCTGTGCCCTTTTGTTCTGTGCACATGTATCACACTTATCACTTTTTTTTTGTTTCCCTGCCTGGGCTGTACATTGCTGACGCTGAAATGGTCTCTCTCCCCTGTAATGTGCATTTAACGGCAGGTTTTCTTTCGCATAGGAATTCAGCTCTTCAGATCAGCGCGTTAGTGTGAAGGGAGCCTCTCCCCGCCCACTCTCCGCCCACTGACCCCTTCTCTCTGCCCTCTCTCCACCTTCTGCGGTGTTTTACCGCGCCGTGGGGCATTACGATCGTTAGCGCATCATAACGCATGTTATGTAACGTTAACAATCGTAAGCGCAGCATAACGTGCGTTATGATGCTCTTATGATCGTTAACGTTACATAACGCGCGTTATGTACGATTACCGCAGTTTAGTAAACATACCCCTAAGTGGTTAAATTGCAAGGGTGCAAATAATGTTGACCACAAGTGTATGTGAACATTGTATCTGGGGTACAAAATTACCATAAAAAGCAGGACAAAGGTTAAACCAGATTGTCTAACCTGAAAAACAGGCTGGTTGGAGGATGCCTAAGGACCAGAATGAGGACTACTGCCTCGCAGCTTCTGATTATAATGAATTTCATTGTATATGCTGGTGTTTCTTTCCTTGCTTTGTAAGTTGATAATTTATTTGTCTTGGAGGTCTAAGGGTATTGGAAGGGCAATTTCCAAAGGCACTTCTGCTCATAAAACAGGGTTTTATACACAGACATGTGGCTTTTGAAAAATTTCCAACACATATGCAAATACAGCCAGTACACAAGCAAGTGGACATGTGTTTCAGGGAGGCTCTGACAAGCTTCTTTACCACCTACGTCTGAAGTACATTAAATTCCTTCTACACCCTCCCACCCCGAGGAAGCACCCAGAACTCCAGGACCCTACACCTTCCTTGGATCTAACTGATTTCTAGGAGACTTCTGATTTTGGCAAAGTTGTCCCTGCTACTCTAATTGTGACTTTGCTGTTTGAACCAATGAGGGATCTCATTCTGCCCCTTTTGCCACCGTTTAATCAAGTTTCTGGATTGTAAAATTAATATTTTCCTAGATGTTTCTCATACAACCTAAAAATGGTATAGACAGTTTTTGTTGTTAAGTCCACAGGTGTTGCAGATTAGGGCCTCCTTTATATTAAAATGTCCTTGTAAATGTATTATTGGATATAACAATGTGACCCATCTCATCAAAGTACATTTCTGGCTGATAAACCTATAGTTCAGTGGTGAGCTTAATATTTGTTCCTGTTGCGAGTACTGTAGTTCTATTCAGTAATTCAAATTTGGTGTCTGTTTCCAGCTAGCCATTTAACTTCATATAGTGACTTCTTTTATTTTCTTTAAGATGTTCTCCTTCCCTTATATTGCGGACTTTATGCAGGGGAGTGATCTGTTATTTCCTATTGTTAATTTTATGGATTTCTTATCTTTGGATGTGATTTATTTCTTTTTAACATTACCTTATCAAGATATTTATGTTTTAACTTGAAACTTATAAATAAAAATGTAAAATACAAAAAAAGAAGACTGCATGGTGAGAGTAATGAGAGATGGGAGACAAACAGAAGCCACATGTCATGACAGGGAGAAAGAGCAGAGGAATGGAATTTTGGATTTGGTTTTGCATTTTAGCTCATGCCTTTTTCAGTGGTAGCTCAGGTCAGTTACATTCAGGTTCAGTAGATATTTTCTTGTCTCTGGAGACCTTACAATCTAAGGGACTGATGCAGAAGAGGACACTGCTGTTAATGAGGGCATTAACGCAGCAATTAAGCACAACTGTTCTGCACTAGCTTGAGCACAGAATGCAGGAAGGAATTTGCCACAAGCAGGGCCGGATTTACCTTGAGTGAGGCCCTACGCCAACAAAAATTGTGGGCCCCCAGCAGGGGCGGCCCAAGGGGGGTGCGGGGCCTCATTTGCATAAATATTTGCATAATGTTACCTTATACTAACTTTTAGTAAACGTGCCTCTTAGAGTGTATGGATAAAGAAAGACTAAAAGATTTCTACATTACTATAATCCAGTGCCAACCCATAGCAAACCCGCCGTATCCTAACAGCACTACCAGGACTCACAAAGCACCATACTCTACCAATCAAAAGGCAACACTGCAAATATTAAACCAATACATTTCAGAGAACAACAATACATGACCTACTGGGGAAAGAGAACAAGTGGCAATGTCAAATAGGAATTATATAAACAGAACACCTCAGCTCAGTTACACATGCAGAACATAGACCATCACCAAACAAGTAATCACAATTTAGAAACAGGAAGACAATAATTAAACTGGGAATCCCAAAAGCCAAACTTGGAATGTACAACACTGTAGAAATAATTTGCTCTTGTACTAAACAAAGCGCAGACGTTAATGATGCACATTTCCCAGAGCTGACATATTCCAATTAATAAATTCAAAATAAAGAGATATTTTTCTACCTTTTGTGAATTTTTTTTCAGCTGCAATTGCTCCAGCCACTTTCTTCTGGTTTCTTCGTGTCTTCTGCTAACTCTCCATCGTCTGCTGTCCATTTGTCCTTTCTTCTCTCTTCTAGTTTTTTTCCATTCTCTCTCTACATCTGCTTTAACATACTAATCTTTCTCCTTTTGCTCTTTCCTCATTCCTATTTCATCCACTCAAATTTTACCCCTCCATCCTCAATCCCCACTTACTCTCCCAATACCCGGCCAATTGTAGATTTTTTATACCTTCCACACAAAATATTTTTCCCTTCTCCATTTTACTCTTCCAGCCCCATCCCATTCTAATCCTCCCCCAACATCAGCTCCCTTCTAGTTCCAGCCTCACCCAGCATCCATTCCCTTCTAGTCCCTGCATCAGCCCATTTCCAGTCCTAGCCACCCATCAGCCCATTTCCAGTCCTAGCAACCCCCCCAACCCAATACCAGTCCTAGCCCCCCCATCAACCCACTTCCAGTCCTAACCCCCCATCACCCCATTTTCAGTTTAAGCCCCCCCTATAACCCATTACCAGTCCTAACCCCCCATCAGCCCACTTCCAGTCCTAACCCCATTAGCCCACCTCCAGTCTTAACCCCCCAGCCCATTTCCAGTCCTAGCCCCCCCATAGCCCATTACCAGACAGCCCCCATCAGCCCACAGCCCATTACCAGTCTTAACCCCCCATAGCCCATTACCAGTTCTAACCCCCCCAACAGCCCACAGCCCATTACCAGTCCTAACCCCATCAGCCCACCTCCAGTCTTAACCCCCCAGCCCATTTCCAGTCCTAGCCCCCCCATAGCACATTACCAGACAGCCCCCATCAGCCCACAGCCCATTATCAGTCTTAACCCCCCCTCATAGCCCATTACCAGTTCTAACCCCCCCCAACAGCCCACAGCCCATTACCAGTCCTAACCCCATCAGCCCACCTCCAGTCTTAACCCCCCCAGCCCATTTCCAGTCCTAGCCCCCCCCATAGCCCATTACCAGACAGCCCCCATCAGCCCACAGCCCATTATCAGTCTTAACCCCCCCATAGCCCATTACCAGTCCTAACCCCCCCAACCCATTTCCAGTCCTACCCCCCCCCCCCCCATCGGCTCAAGTAAAATGAAATTTTAAAAAAGCAAAACCGCTGGCTACTATCAAGGCCGCGGCAGCATGGATGGTCCCGCGGGGCCCCCTCTGCCCTGCCAAATCCCTCCCTCCGCAACGGCTTTGAGAGGCGCGAAGGGAGAGTGTCTCCCTCACGTCTCTGTTAAGCCCGCAGGGCTGATTTCCCATCAGCCCCTGCTGGCTTAACAGAGACGCGAGGGAGACACTCTCCCTTCGCGCCTCTCAAAGCCGGCACGGAGGGGCTCAGCCGGGGATTCGGCAGGGCAGAGGGGGCCCCGCGGGACCATCCATGCTGCCACGGGAACGTCCATGCTGCCGCGGCAGCTTTTTGTGGGCCCTTGCCAGCTGTGGGCCCTACGCCATGGCGTACATGGTGTATAGGTAAATCCGGCCCTGGCCACAAGCCTAACCATGGCACTGATGCCTTTGCTAATAGAAGCACATAGCACATTTAACAACATTAGGCCCGATATTCTTCTGAGACAGCTATGTACTGCTACAGTGCATAGCCATCGCCACTGACCTTTAACCCCAGATATTCAATTCTGGGGTCAAATACAGCCCATAAGAACATAAGACATGCCATACTGGGTCAGACCAAGGTCAAGCAAGCCCAATATCCTGTTTCCAACAGTGGCCAATCTAGGTCATAAGTATGTAGCAATTTCCCCAAAAGACACAGGTTCCACAGTGCTTGTACTGGGGCAAGCAGTGGATATCCTGGGTCTAGGGTCGCCACACAGCTCACAAGAGCACAGATGCTAACCGGGCAGCAGCGATATTGAGCCGCTGCCCGGTTAGGTCCCAAGAGTAAAGATAAGCCAACTTTTGCTGTGCCTATCTTTTACCCATGGGTGCTAATTGGACAGTGGTGCAATATTGTCACTGCCCGGTTAGCAACTGGTGCTGTCCACGGAACACCCCGGAATGCGCACAACATGCCCCGATGCTAAGTGGTTAGCATCAGGTCATATATCAGAGATATAATCGGGGATATTCAGTGGCACTAACTGTGTTAGAGATGCTGACTATCCCTCTAAATGGCATTTATATGTTTTTACAGGTCTGTAAACCATATAAATGCCTTTGAATATCAGGCCCATTCAAAATAGATGGTAATAAAGCAATTAGCTATGCCGTTAGGATGCAGAGAAGTGTGCAGAAAAGCAGAAGGCTGAATTCAAGGATGGGCTTTAAGCAGTGGTGAGATTCGGAGCCAGCTAGGAACTGGTTCAGCCCATGGCAGGAAGCAGCCGGTTCCTGGCATTACCCGCATTTGCTGAACCGGCACCTACAGGCTCTGTCCCAGCGGCAGCAGCACTTGTGGTCGGCAAAGCCCGTGAAGGTATGTTGACAGCATTGGGGCATCTGATGATGCCTCAATCCCCCGGATGCCCTCAACATACTTTTAGGGGGGCTTTGATTCTGGTCAGTAACCCTGCCACTGGTTCAGCGGACGCGGGGAACTGTAAGGAACCAATGCGAGCTGGCTGGATCCCACCACTGGCTTTAACGCTATGTGGGAGGAGAAGCAAGAGGTCTGCAAACAGTGCTGAGGAGGAATTTATGCCTGTTTCTTGAGAGGACATCCCCCTAAGGAAGTTACCCATGTGAAGGCCTTCAAATATCAGGCCCTTGGTTACTAAGACAGTGCTCTAACCATTAAGCTACTCCTCCATTTGATGCCAGATAACAATGCACATTTACAAAGGGATATCTTATGTGGTAATCTAGTGGAGTTACAAAGGAACCTAAGTTCAAATGAGAGAGAATAGTTGGATACTATAATCAATGAAACCTAATTTCCAGGGCAAAAAAATGTATCTGATAAAATAAAAAAACATCCCCCACCTCTATTGTTCAAAAAAGTGAAACTGAATCATTAAGACATAAATATATTTTATGCGACCCAGCAGCAGTTAAGCAATATGACCCACTCATAGCAGTCGAACACTCTCCGTCCTTAAAGCTGTGGAGATGTAAACAAATTTATTAGCAATTAGCTCAAACATTTCCAGTAGTATCCATACTTCAACATGAAAGACAAAACCATCTGAACAGTTACGAAACTCCTGTCTTTCTGCCTGAACTGTCAAAAAACCATAGTACTGTCCCAGAATGAGGGCAGACCATGGACAATTTTCAGCGCTTCATTCGCTTCTTTCTTTCCATATGAATAATTGCAGAAAAAATAGGCTTGGGGTTTCTCTTAAGGATTTTGTGTGAATTGGTCTTTGTTTAGACGGAAGGCCTTTTCCCTTCCGTCCAGCTGGTTTAAGAAACAAGGAAGGAAATAAGGTTTTCTTATTCAGATTGCAGGATAAGAACCACTTTAGGGAGAAAATCTGGAGATAGTCTGAGAGTTATTTTGTCTTTGTATACATTAGTGTGTGCAAGACAAAATGGTAGTGTTCCTAACATTTCAATTGTTGGAGCTGACGTAATAGATGCTAGAACTATAAGCTTAAAGGTCATATCTACTGGGATGAATATTAATGTAATTTAATTTTTTAATTTAAAGACTGCATTTCCAATGAAGAATTCATTGCTTAAAGCACTTTACAGTGATCCAAAAATTTCATTATAACAATCCACTTTAGAGACTGCCATGATCTCGCAACATTCAGGAAGATGCTAAAGACCCACCTGTTCATGGAACATTTTGATGGGATTACATGACCCAGCCCTCATCTCTTACCCCTGCCCTTCCCTATGTCCCTCCCCCACCTGCCTCTAGCTTAAGAAGAAACTCTAGACCAGAATCTGCTAATTGCAACCTCATTATTTTGTATATAGTCACACTGTTCTGTATATAGTTAGTGTTCTGCATTATCTAGTTTAATTGGTTCCATGTAAAACTGTTCCATGTAATTTTGAAGTTTTGTTTTCTGTGAACCGCATTGATCCTCAGAAACGCGATATATAAGAATAAATAAATAAGTAAAATAAGGGCCACTTAGAAGCATGTTTATTAATGTGCCATGAGTAGCGTGGGGCTAATGTGCAAATAGCGCACATTTTTGCCATGCCAGGGCATAGCATCCATGGTAGATACAAGAGGTATGACTGCAGTAGGGATGGAAGTTGCAAACGCACAAGCACACAGCATGTGCACAGTGAACACGCTCGCAACCTGCACCCTCCAGTTGTAAGCAACAAATGTATTATTATTTATTTGATTTAGCAACATTTTTATACCGCTGTATCTACAAGTTACAGCAGTGTACAGGGAACAAAAACGTGTATAATGTTACATGGAACGTAGTTGAAACAGGTTAAAATGGCAGCAGTGGGCTACAGAACCAATGAAGACAGTAATAATTATGCCTCAGCCCCCACCTACAGGACAGTAACAGGCCACTGTAGAAAAGAGAGGGGTGACTGGGAATAGGCACAAACACACTCAGGGTACATATGTTAAGTCTGCTGTAACACTTCTCACATTCAATGTACATAAGTTAAGTTTTATTGTATATAAGTTGATGTTCTTTGTGTCTGATGTATCCATGAGTTGATTATTAACCACTTTGACTTGGCAAAAAGTGGTATAGAAGCACAGCCAAATAAAATAAATAAAATAGCTGCACAGCTCAGAGCAATACATTGGGTACATTGGGTTGGTTCCCGGGGGTGTAATTTTTAAGATGGGTTCTAAATGGGCAGTGTTTGTAGTAGTTCCTAATGTGCCTGGCAGTTGGCACTGGATTATAGTAATATAGAAATCTTTTAGTCTTTCTTTATCCATACACTCATGAAGAGGCATGTTTACTAAAGGTTAGTGTATGGTAACATTATGGAAATATTTATGCAAATGAGGCCCCTTATGCAAATGAGGCCCCGCGCTGAGTCTCTGCACATGGCCCCGCACCCCCCTTGGGCTGCCCCTGTGTCATAGGCTTTCTGAAAATCCAGATACACAATATTGACTGGCTCACCTTTGTCTACTTGTTTATTCACACCTTCAAAAAAATATAGCAGATTAATAGATTAGTAAGAAATACAGTATAAGTTATTGTTATTGAATAGTTGCGCTGCTAACATATGTTTTATTTATCACATAGAATTGCTATGCATCTTTTAGGGGGAGAGAATATAGGTCCCTCACCAAGTCTTGCTGGTACCTTCACATGGTAACCCTGTTCTACAAAATCTATACTAAAACCCAGCCAGGCAACACTACAATTGAAGTATGGTAGGAAAGAAAAAGAAAAATACATACTGGCCGCATGTCGCCAAGGATAAAAAGATGCCCATCAGTAGCCGCCACTCTAGGGCTAACGATGATGGTAGTGATAATGCAGACACTGCAGATGCAGGTAACATCCCTGCCATGGATAAAGGCCATGGTGAGCATGTTCATGGACCCACTGTGGCAGGAGATAAACCACAGAAATTAATAAAAATGCTAAGAGGATTAATTACGGTTAAGTGGACTTCTGCAGATAAAGAGGAGATAATGTACTGCTACTTTTATGCTAGAAACCCTATATTTAAATCAAGAGGATATACAAAGAGAATCTGCCAAAAACTGGAAGAAATAGGAAAATTGCCTCAAGAAAAACTGCAAAAAGCAATGGATGTAAATTTAAGATCTTTAATTTTGCAGATCAAAGTAAAGAAGTATGCTAAGGGCTTCAGTGGAAAAAGAAATACAGGTAGGAGGAGGAGACCTACAGTAGGTAAGAGTATCAGAAGAAAGGAATTCACAGAAAAAGAAAGAGCAGTTGAGGGGGAGATGACGCTTGCTACTACTACTAATCATTTGTACAGCGCTAAAAGGTGTATGCAGTGCTGTACACATAGATTTAAGACACAGTCCCTGCTAATCAAGACAAAAAACATTGCAAAACTGGGGACTAGCTATGGCAAGATGCATATAAGTAATGGACGAGAGAATGAGGAGCATCAAGATCCAAAAGCAGTCTTAAAGAGGTGGGTCTTCAGTCTGGACTTGAAAAGGGCCAGAGAAGGAGTCCGACAGACCGACTCAAGTACAGTAGTTTGTTACAGGCATAAGCAGCAACAAGGTGGAATGAACAAAGTCTGGAGTTGACAGGGGCAAAGAAGGGCACAGATACTGAGTGTAGAAAGAGAAAAGGAGAGGCCCCAAGACAGCCCTGAAGTACATCAACTGAAAGCGGGATGGCAGTAGAGGAGGATCCAGCAGAACATACACTAAAAGTATGAGGGGAGAGATAAAAGGAAAACCAGGACAGAACAGAGCCCCTAAATCCAAGTGAAGACAGGATAATGAGGAGAAAGTGGAGATCAACAGTGTCAAAGGCAGCAGAAAGGTCAAGAAGGATGAGAATCGAATAAAGACCTTTGGATTTGGTGAGGAAAACATCACTAGAGACTTTAGCAAGAACCATTTCTATGGAATATAGAGGATGAAAACCAGATTGCAGTAGATCCAGAAGGACTTGAAAGAAAGTCAAGACAGTGGCAGTGAGCTGCTCGTTCAAGTAATTTTGAAGCAAAGGGGAGGAGAGAGATAGGCCGATAACTGGAGGGACAGGTAAGATCTAGTGAAGGGTTTTTTACAAGAGGTGTAACCACAGTATGTTTGAAGGCTGTAGGAACAGTGGAAAGCGATAGGTTAAGGATATGACAATTGGAAGGGATGATGATGGAAGAGATAGAGCTTAGTTGATGGGTGGAAATGGGATCAGAGGAGCAGGTAGTCAGTTTGGAGGATGAGAGAAGATTTGCAGTTTCATCCTTAGTGATTTCAGAAAAGAAAGGGTGACCAAAAGTGAGGGAAGGATTTGGGATTGAAGAGGGAGAAGATGAGGTGGAGGTGTCCCTGCAGAGAATTCAAGGCTAATCTTCTGGACTTTGTCATGGAAATAGTCAGCCAAGGTCTGGGCAGAAAGTGAACGAGGGATTGGGGGAGGAGGGACCTTGAGGAGAGAGTTGAGTGTAGTAAAGAGACGGCAAGAGTCAAAGGCAAGAGAGTTAGTCAGATTGACACAGTACTCCTGCTTTGCAAGTGCTATGTCTGACTGGAAAGGGGTTAGCATGAATTTGAAATGTAGGTAGTCAGCAAGGGATGTAAGTCAGATTTAAGCCAAAGGAGCTCAGCTGAGTGGGCATAGGAACGTAGGTAGCAGGTTGTTGAGGACAGCCAGGCTTGAGGTTTGGTATGCTTCACAGAGTGTGGAATGGGAGGAGCAAGTGCATCCAGAGCAGAGGAGAGTATAGTGTTATAGGAGGATACTGCCTCATCAATGGACTTAGATGACATAGTGGAGGAAAGAGGTGATAAGGCAGCAGTGGAGAGAGCTGAAGGGTCAATAGTGTGAAGATTCCTAAAAATGTTGGAGGAGATCGGGCAAGATCAAAATAGGGGGGGGGGGTTAAGGGTAAAGGTTAAGGGATAATGGTCAGATAAGGGTAGAAATGAGGTGAAGTTAAGAGTGAAAAATAAATATAATTATATTTATTTTTCTTCAATTGTTTTTTTTTGGTCCCTGAGTGGTGTTTTTGTACTTTTTGAAGTTTGAGGGTGAACAGTAGGAGGAGGAGACGAGGTCAAGGCAGTGGCCATGATTGTGAGTAGGAGTGGTAGAGCACAGTTGGAGGTTGAATGAAGAGGCTAGGGAAAGGAGCTTTAAGGCATAAGGGTCAGAAGGGTCATCAATGTGAATGTTAAAATCCCCAAGAATAAGGGAAGGAGAAGATGCATCCAGAAAGATGGACAGCCAGGAGTCAAAATCAGTGTGTGTGTGTGTGTGTGTGTGTGTGTGTGGGGGGGGGGGGGGTTGTCTTTATCTTTATAGCGTCACTTGATTGACCACCCAAGTGGTACCATCAGAGTGGTTTACAAAGCTAATAAACAGGATGCAAGTTAAAGTAGAAAGGAACGCCATTTATAGAAAGGAAAGAAGAGAATATAGGGTACATAGTAGAAAGGTAGAGAACATTCATAAGAGAGAAGCATAATGGCTGGAGAAGATGTGCAATCAAAGTTGGGGGAAGGGAAGGTCAAAGGGAAGATGAAAAAAAAATGTGTTTTTATCATACTCTTGAATTCCTTAAAGGAGTGTTCGGAATGGAACGTGGCTGGCAATGTGTTCCAGAGTACTGGTCCCAGAAAAAAGAAAGCAGAATGGCGAGTTAATTCGATATGTGCACATGCAGGGGAAGGGAGGGACAGATGATTGTTATGACAGCTACCCAGAGAGGTAGTGGAGTAAATAGGTGTATGGCATGTACTTCAAAGGAAGCAAAGGAATTAGATGGAGGCAAAAGGAGGGCCAAGGAAATTGACAGGAATGACGGCCAATGGGCAGAGGTGTATGGGACAATAGGTAGCCTCAGTGACAGAGGGCAGTGACTGAAGAAGAATCTTCAGGGAGAAGCCAAGTTTCAGTAAGAGCAAGGAGATGCAGAGTATTAGAGATAAAGAGGTCATGAATGAAGGCAAGTTTATTGAAGACAGAATGTGAATTCCACAAGGTGCATGAAAAGGGAAAGAAGAGGGAGAGAGGAGAGGAGAATGAACAAGATTAGAAAGGTTATGCATTGATCTGCCCTGGGAGTGTGAAAAAAGTCTAGGGAGGCCAGGGTTGGGATTGACATCTCCAGATGAGAGAAGGAGAAAGAGTAGGAGAGAACGGGGGAGAGAGGAGGGGACATGATGGAAGCAAGGATGAGATTCCCTCGGGAAGTGTGGAGATGGCTTAACGAGAGGAAGAAAATGATGACGCACAAGGGCAGATGATAATGTAGAAAACAAACTGGTAGGGGAGATGAGGACAGTAAGGAGTGAGTAATGGGAAGTAGGGCCTTGGAATTGTCAGAATGAGGGGAAAAAATTAGGGGAAGTTAACATCAAGAACACAAAGTGATGTGCAGTCATAGGAGAGAGAGAAGAGGACAGAATACAAATCAAACAAGATACAGGTGGAGAGGGAGGAGAAAGTCCTAGTAGGTTCAGGAACACCTGAGTAATTACAGCTATGAGCAGAGGAAGGCTATAATGTTAAGCCATGGGGAGGTGGGCTGAGGGGGTGATGGGTGGGTAATAAAGTGTTGAGAATGGAGACACAGCAATGGTAAAGGACAGACAGAATATAGGACACTCACTGACAAAACAGAAATATAAATGAATCCAAAAACCAAGATCATTTTTGGCAAGCAAAATGTAACTTGAATTGCACCATATGTAAGTTGAATTACACCAAAAGAATGTCGGGTCCAGCAGACCAGAGAGGAGTAGGCATTCACTCAACCCCCGGTGTCTGATGTTCCCTTTTTAATTTGTAATTTAATACGTGCATGTATAGTGCAACACACAACAATTTTTTGAGAGCTTTTACTTAGCTTATCTTAACGCAGTCTTGCAAACACAGGCGACCAAAATCCAAGAACACAACACGCGTGTTTTGGGCCATGTTGGCTCTGTTTCAAGTGCAACCGCTGTGTGATCAAAAGCCGCAGGCATCAAAGACAGATGCTGAAGAATCACGAGACATTTATAATGCCTGCCAAGGAAGGAGTGACTGATTCAATGACATCACACTGTAGGAGGAGCTTCCCCAGAAAACCCCGCTGCACAGGTTGGATATAAGTTACAAATGGAAAAGTAAGTAACAAATGACGGTCTTGTGTCAAAATGTCAAATGACAAAAGGTTCAAAACAGGCTCCACCATTCTAATTCCATATTCAAACCCTCTAGATGAACAGTCCATAAATGGAAAATCCATTTTTGCTCAAGCCATTGTAAGGGGTAAACTCTGTTTCCTCCCCTCAGGTCTGCAGGAACCACATCAGTCACTCTCCATCGAAAGTCAGCAAAAGTATGACCATGAGAAACACAATGTTCCATCAATGGGGCTGACAAGGTAAGTTTTTATCCGGGAAGAATGTTCCCCTAAACAAATCTTTACAGGATGAGTGGTGCATCCTATATATAAAAGGTTACAAGGACAGTACAATAAATACACCACAAAATTTGTACGGCAGGTACTAGTACCAGTATGTTGATAGCATTGGGGATGATCGTGGCATCGAGAAAAGCCACTGATGCCATCAAAATACTGTGAGGGGTCAGTGCCCCAACAATAAGAGAACTACTGGTGGCCCAGCGGCCCCGATCTCCCCTGACAGTATTTTGATAGCATCGTGGATGATCACGGCATCGGGAAAAGTCCCTGATGCCATCAAAATACTATTGGGGGTTGGTGCCATGACAGAACGTGACTACCTGGTGGTCTAGCAGGTCCTGAAATTCTCAGCTCCCACCCCCCCAATTTGAAATAACTTGGTGGTCTAGCAGCCCCAGAAACTCACCCCCCCCCCCCCCCACTCCAAATTAAAATAAAAGAACCTGGCAGTCAAGTGGCCCCTGAAATCCACACCCCCTACCCAAATTAAAATAAAATAGCCTGCTGGTCTAGGGGCTCCTGAAACCCCCACCTACACACCAAATTAAATAATCTGGTTGTCTAGCAGTCCCTTATTCCATCATCCCCTACCCAGTACCATAAAAAAATCGAGAGCACTGCCTACGCGCTTGCACTCTGGGTCCACCATCTTGAAAAATGGCGGCACCTGGCCCCACACAGTGCATCTTCGGATTCACCGGGTGAGGTCAGACTGCCATATAAGGTAGACTGCCTTATATGGCAGCCTAATCTCACCCAGTGCATCCGAGTGCATACGAACATAAGATATGAAATTTATATGTTTCAACAATAAACTGAAAGTAGCAGCAGAAGCACAAAAACTGCGAAGATATGAAGAAAACAGAAAAGAAAAATATCAAAATAAACTAGAGAAAACTCAAAACAGTTCTACAGGGTATTGGAAAAGAGCATTAATATAGAAAAAACAGCACCAACCAAAGCTGAAACAGAAACCTTCTAGCGAAGCCTATTTGAGGACCCCATAGAGCACAATCAAGAAGCAGAATGGTTAAGCTGCATACAGGAGCATTTAGGAAAATCAAAATCAAATCTATGGAATAGCCTGTAGTAACAACAAAAGAGCTGGAAAGCAGGCTAAAACGAGCTCCAAACTCGAAGAGCCCTGTCCCAGATGGAGTGATCAACTTTTGGCTCAAACAGTTAACACTGCAAAAGCAATTGATCAAGCAGCTGAACTTAACAATGTAATGGCTTATAACAGGAAGAACATTTCTCCTTCCAAAGGGGGACCCAAGTAATATTCCCAAAAATTACAGACCAATAACTTGTCTATCTACAAACTATAAGCTGTTCACGGCAATAGTTGCAGGCAGAATATATGATCATATTGAATCCAATAACATCATGTCAATAGAGCAAACAACAATAAGAGGGAAGCATATGGCACCAAAGACCAGTTAATGTTGAATAAGGCCATCATGGCCTGTGCTAAGAAAAGCAGAAATCTCAGTACAGCATGGACAGGAGCGGCCCAAGGGTTCTTCGTGCCCTAGGCAGGTCCAATGTGCTGTCACCACTGCAACCCTTTGCTACTGCATGCCATTGCCGTGCCACCCCCGATATCCAGTCTCTTACTTGGAGTTAATGGACGGCATGGTGATCATCTCTTTGAAGGCGTGGCAGGCCTTAAAGTGCATGTGCACAGTCGTGGTCTGCTGTTCCTGCTCCCTCTGACTTCCTGTCAGAGGGGACAGGAGTAACAGGATGCAAGTGTGCACACGTGCACACTTTAAAGAGTGTCGTGGCTTCAAAGAGATGATCATCGTGCCACCCATTAACCCTTTGTGAGAGGCTGGATGTCAGGGCACAGGATGCACAGGACATGGTGTGGTGAGGGTAGCAGATTGGGACTGTCTAGGGCCGAGCCGCCCACCAGTGTCTACTGCCCTAAGAAACCGCCTAGTCGACAGGCCAGTCCTGAGCATGGATTGATTATAAGAAAGCTTTTGATAGCGTCCAACACTCTTGGATAATAAATTGCCTTGAGATGTATAAGATAAGTCCTGGCTTACTTTAAGTTCACCAACGCTATGTGGCAAACCACCCCATTTTTGAAGTATGAAGATGATCAGTACATCATTCTTAACATCAAGATCCAGTGAGGAGTATTTCAGAGAGATTCCCTGTCGCCACTTCTGTTTTGTATGGCGCTTAATCAAATGAGTACTCTTTGGGATACAGATTTAGCCTGAATCCTAAGGAAGGTAACAACTCAGAGGTAACATCCCATTTACTATTTATAGATGACCTGAAGCTTTACAGTTCCAGTGACCAACAATTTGCAGAGCAACTCTGTGTAGCAAAAAGCTTGTCTGATGACATCAGGATGACTTTTGGCATAGACAACTGTGCTAAGGCAACTTTTTTTTAGAGGAAAATTGAGCAAAGCAGAAAACATCTCCCTGGGTAAGACCTGTAACATCAAGGAATTTGAACAGAAAGGCATATATAAATATCTTGGAGTAGAGGAAGGAATGAACCTCAAGCAGAAATTACTGAGAGAAAAGATCAGTAAAGAATACTTAAAAGATTAAAATCATTATTGAAAAGTGCCTTTACATCGTGGAATAAGATATAAGCCATCAATCAGCTGGCAGTCCCTGTACGCTCATACAACTTTAGGCTTGTAGACTAGCCTCTTAAAGATTTTGAAAACTGGATGTGCAAACAAGAAAACTTCTCCATGCCCATGAAGTAATTTAGAAGAATCAGTGTATGCCAACACTGTACATTCCTCGAACTGAAGAAAGGCTAGGCCTCAAAGAGATTGATTACACCTACTATCATAGGCCTCCAGGCCTACCTAACAGCAACATCGGATCCAAATATGCAAAAAGTGCTGACATATGAAAGTAAATGTCCAGAATCTGTCTCCATCATCAAACTTTGACAAGCATTCCAACAACTAGAAGGAATGAGTGAGAATCCACAAGCACACACAGGAAAGGAAGAAGCAGAGTTTGCAAACAAGAGAAAAAAAATTCTTTAAAGAATTAGATCAGCAAATAAGGAAAAACAAATGGCAAATGCACATAGTGGGAAATACCAAGTGTTACTCCAGGAACCCTTTTTTGATCAAGAACAGACACATGAATGGTTAAGGAGAAGTGAACTGAATCCGAAGGATCAGAGATTGATAGTTGCGGCCCAGGACAGCAGATTATGGATGAGATGGCTTACAGCAAGCACTGTAAAAACTGGCAAAACAGACAAATGTTGATTCTGTAAGAAAGAGCTGGAAACAGTGACTCACCTCAATCCTGGCTCTGAGGTTCTGATGATGGAAAATTTCTATACAGCAAGCCTCATCCATTGGAAACTCTGTAAACACTACAACATAACTGTCCCTGAAAAGCACTAGGATCATGACCCTAAGAGAACTACAGAGAAAGAATATGTAGGGAGGAATATGTAGAAGCTGATGAGGATAAAGCGGAATTGCTTAACAAATATTTCTGTTCTGTGTTCACAGATAAAGAACCAGGAGCAGGACCTCAGAAAACACCCACAAACAGGAACAGAAGAGAGGGACATATTGAACAATTTTCAGAAGACTGTGTTCGTGAGAAACTAGCTCAACTTAAAGTAGACAAAGCGATGGGACCAGATGGGATACACCCTAGAATACTGAGGGAACTTGGGGATGTTCTAGCAGCTCCACTGACTGACCTTTTCAATGCTTTGTTGGAGTCGGGAGTGGTGCCAAAGGACTGGAGAGAGCTCATGTGGTGCCTTTACACAAAAGCAGAAGTAAGGATGTGGTTGAAAACTACAGGCTGGTTAGTTTAACTTCGGTGGTGAGTAAATTATTTGAAATGCTGCTGAAAGAGAAAATAGTGAGGTTTCTGGAGTGCAGCAGATTACAGGAGCCGAGGCAGCATGGATTCACCAGAGGCAGGTCTTGTCAGACAAATCTGATTGACTCTTTGACTGGGTGACCAGGGAGTGCCCTAGATGTGGTGCATTTAGATTTCAGTAAAGCCTTTGACACTGTTCCTCACAGGTGACTTATAAAAAAACTGAGCACCCTAGGGATGGACCGTAAAGTTACTGCTTGGGTTAGAAATTGGTTGGGTGGGAGGCGACAAAAGTACAGGTAAATGAAGCTCAATCTGAGGAGAAGGATGTTACCAATGGTGTGCCCCAGAGATCTGTCCTTGGTCCGATTCTTTTTAACATCTTTGTTAGTGATATAATGGAAGGGCTGTTGGGTAAGTTTGCTTTTTTGCGGATGATACCAAAATCTGCAATAGAATAGATGCCCAGGAAGGTGTAGATAACATGAGGAGGGATCTAGCTAAGCTTGAAGAATGGTCTAGAATTTGGCAGCTGGGATTTAATGTTAAAAAATGTAAGGTCATGCATTTGGGCTGCAGCAATCCAAGGGAGCAATATAGTATAGGGGGTGACGTACTTATGTCCAATAAAGAAGAGCGGGGCGTAGGCGTGGTTGTGTCTGATGATCTTAAAGTAGCTAAACAGGTAGAAAAAGCGACCGCAAAAGCTAGAAGAATGCTTGGGTGCATATGGAGAGGAATGTCTAGCAGAAAAAGGAGGTGATAGTGCCTCTGTATAAGTCTTTGGTGTGACCTCATTTGGAGTATAGTGTGCAATTCTGGAGACCGCACCTTCAAAAGGATGTGAATAGGATGGAGTCAGTGCAGAGGGTGGCTACTAAAATGGTTAGTGGTCTTCATTATAAAGCATATGAGGACAAACTTAGGGATCTTAATATGTACACCTTAGAGCAGGGGTCTCCAACTCCAGTCCTGGAGGGCCGCAAACCAGTCAGGTTTTCAGGGTATCCCTAATGAATATGCATGAGATATATATGCATTAGAAATAGCCTGTCAAACTGACTGGTTTGTGGCCCTCCAGTGCTGGATTTGGGGACCCCCACCTTACACCTCTGTCATTTAAGATTGTGAGTGGGCAAGGTACAGATGTCCTCGACATCAAAAGAGTAGATAGAATGTATCACATACCTCCTCGCTTCTCACCACCACCAAAATATTGTCTATTAGACAACTTTTTGGTGGTGGTGAGAAACAAGGAGGGATGTGACACATTCTATCTACCCTTTTGATGTCGAGGACATCTGTACCTTGCCCACTCACAATCATACATGACAGAGGTGTACGGCAGGGGTCCCCAAATCCAGCACTGGAGGGCCACAAACCAGTCAGTATGGCAGGCTATTTCTAATGCATATATATCTCATGCATATTCATGAGGGATACCCTGAAAACCTGACTGGTTTGCGGCCCTCCAGGACTGGAGTTGGAGACCCCTGCCTTAGAGGAAAGGCGGGATAGAGGTGATACGATTGAGATGTTTAAATACCTCCATGGCATAAATGTTCAGGGGGAGAGCCTCTTTCAATTGAAAGCAAGTTCTGCTACGAGGGGACATGGGATGAGGGTAAAGGGGGATAGATTCAGGAATGATATGCGGAAATGTTTCTTTACGGAAAGAGTGGTGGATCCGTGGAATAGTCTCCCATTGGAGGTGGTAGCGATGAGGACAGTAACTGAATTCAAAAAAGCATGGGACAAACACAGAGGATCTCTAAAGTAAAAAAGGGGACTGTTGTAGTTGTTATGGAAGGACAGACTAGATAGGCCATGTTGTCTTTTTCTGTCGTCATATTTCTATGTTTCTATCTGGGATATTCCCATTCCGACGGATAAGAAACTGGATGCAAGGAAACCTGACAGAATGGTAAAGGAGAAAAACACCAGAACGGCATTGATAACAGAGGTGTTGCTTCCAAGTGACAGTTCTGTCTCGTGTGGAGAAGCAGAAGATCCTGATGTACCAAGAAATGCAGTGAGAGATCAAGAAAATGTGACAGAAAGATACAGAAATATTTCCCATTGTATTGGGAGCCACAGGCTTGATACAGAAGAATTTCTAAGCATATCTTGACAAACTACCCATACATGTTACATCCTACAAACTCCAGAAGGAAGCTTAGATAGTGCCGGGGAGGAGTCTGCTGTCTTGGTACATGTCGGTACCAATGACATAGGAAAATGTGGTAGGGAGGTTCTGGAGGCTAAATTTAGGCTTTTAGGTAAGAAGTTGCAATCCAGAATTTCCAGGGTAGCGTTCTCCGAAATGCTTCCCGTTCCACGTGCAGGACCCAAAAGGCAGGCAGAGCTCCGGAGTCTCAATGCGTGGATGAGACAATGGTGCAGAGATGAGGGGTTTGGATTTGTTAGGAACTGGGGTACATTCTGGGGAAAGGAAGGGCTCTTCCGAAGGGATGGGCTTAACCGGGATGGAACCAGGCTGCTGGCATTAACCTTTAAAAAGGAGATAGAGCAGCTTTTAAACTAGATAATAGGGGAAAGCCGACAGTCGCCCAAGAGCAGACGGGTCGGAAGAATGGATCCTTGAAGGATACTACCAAAAGCAGAGAGGTTCCAAAAAAGAGTAAAGTAGCCCAAATGCCCTCGAATATGGAGCAGACAGAGCTTAAAGATCCCAAATTACCCATGTCTACCAATAGCCAAATTAATATGAATAAAATACAGTCTCTAAAATGCTTGTATCCAAATGCTAGAAGTCTAAAAAATAAGATGGGAGAGTTAGAATATATAGCACTAAATGAGAGGTTAGATGTGATTGGAATATCAGAGACATGGTGGAAGGAGGACAACCAGTGGGACACTGTGATACCTGGGTACAAACTATATCATAATGATAGAGCTGATCAAATTGGTGGAGGGGTTGCGCTCTATGTTAGAGAGGGCATTGAGTCAGAAAGGATTAAAGTTTTGCAGGAAACAAAATTTGCTGTAGAATCTCTATGGATTGAAATTCCATATAAAAAGGGGAAGGCGATGGCGGTGGGGGTGTACTATCGACCGCCTGGCCAGAATGAACAAATGGATGATGAAATGCTCAAAGAAATCAAGGAAGCTAGCAAAGGTTACAGCGCGGTAATAATAATGGGCGATTTCAATTACCCCGGTATCGACTGGGTCAGTGTCACGGCAGTACATGCTAGGGAGATAAAGTTCCTAGATGACATAAATGACTGCTTCTTGGAGCAGCTGGTCCATGAACCGACGAGAGGGGAAGCCATATTAGACCTAGTCCTTAGTGGAATACCAGATCTAGTGCAAGAGATAAGGGTGTTGGGGCCACTTGGCAATAGTGATCATAGCATGATCGCCTTTGATTTAATTAGTGGAGGAGGGATAGTAAGGAAATCCACAGTACTACCTTTTAACTTTCGAAAGGGAGACTATGATAAAATGCGGAAAGTAGTTAAGAAAAAACTAAAAGGAGCAGTTGCAAAGGTTAAAGACTTACATCAAGCTTGGGTGTTGTTGCAAAATACTATCTTAGAAGCCCAGACCAGCTGTATTCCACGCTTTAAGAAAAGTGGAAGGAAGTCCAAAAAACTGCCAGCATGGTTTAAAGGTGAGGTCAGAGAGGCTGTTGTTGCCAAGAAAGCATCTTTCAGGAAATGGATAAAAGAGCCAAACAATGAAACCTGGAAACAGCACAAGCACTGGCAGGTCAAATGCAAGGCATTGCTAAAGAAGGCAAAGAGAGAATTTGAGAGAAGCTTGCTGCGGAAGCAAAAACGTGAAATAAAGATTTTTTCAAGTACATTCGTAGCAAAAAACCTGTGAGAGAGTCAGTTGGACCGTTAGATGATAGAGGAGTTAAAGGGGCACTAAGAGGCGACAAGGCGATAGCGGAGAGACTGAATGAATTCTTTGCTTCGGTCTTTACTGAGGAAGATGTAGGGATGTTACCCATGACTGAAGTGGTATTTAAAGGTGTAGAAGAATTGAAGGAAATATCGATACAGCGGGAAGATGTATTACAACTATTAGATAAACTGAAGAGTAGCAAATCACCTGGGCCGGATGGTATACATCCAAGGGTATTGAAAGAACTGAAATATGAGATTGCAGATCTGCTATTAGTAATCTGTGAACTATCATTAAAATCATCTCTAATACCTGAAGACTGGCGGATCGCCAATGTAACACCAATTTTTAAAAAGGGTTCGAGGGGTGATCCGGGAAACTACAGACCGGTGAGCCTCACGTCAGTACCGGGAAAAATGGTAGAAACCATCATAAAGAATAAAATTACTCAGCATGTAGATAGTCATGGCCTAATGGGAGACAGCCAACATGGCTTTAGACAAGGAAGATCTTGTCTTACTAATCTGTTATGTTTTTTTGAAAGTGTGAATAAACAGGTGGACAAAGGTGAGTCGGTTAATATAGTATATCTAGACTTTCAGAAAGCCTTTGACAAGGTCCCTCATCAGAGACTTTTGGCAAAACTAAAGAGTCATGGGATAGGAGGCAGTGTACTACTGTGGATCAGGAACTGGTTAAAAGATAGAAAGCAGAGGGTTGGGCTAAATGGCCAATTTTTCCAATGGAGAAAGGTGAATAGTGGTGTACCCCAGGGATCTGTGCTGGGTCCGCTGCTTTTTGACATATTCATAAATGACCTGGAAAGTGGAATAATGAGTGAGGTTATCAAATTTGCAGATGACACAAAACTATTTAAAGTTGTTAAAACCCAAGAGGATTGTGGAAAATTGCAAGAGGATCTTGATAAATTGGAAGACTGGGCATCAAAATGGCAGATGAAATTTAATGTGGACAAGTGCAAAGTTATGCACCTAGGGAAGATCAACCCAAACTATGGTTACACGATGCAAGGTTCCACATTAGGAACCACCACCCAGGAAAAAGATTTAGGCGTCATTGTGGATAACATGTTAAAACCCTCGGCCCAGCGTGCAGTGGCAGCCAAGAAAGCAAATAGAATGTTAAGTATCATAAGGAAAGGAATGGAAAATAAAACAAAAGATATTATAATGCCTCTATACCGTTCCATGGTGAGACCGTACCTTGAATATTGTGTGCAATTCTGGTCGCCCTATCTTAAAAAGGATATAGCGATATTAGAAAAGGTTCAGAGAAGAGCCACCAAAATGGTAAAGGGGATGGAAGGATACTCCTATGAGGAGAGGCTAAAAAGGTTAGGGCTCTTTAACCTGGCAAAGAGACGGCTGAGGGGAGATATGATAGAAGTCTATAAATTAATGAACGGAGTGGAATGGGTAAACATAGATCGATTGTTTACCTTATCAGAATATAGAAAGACTAGGGGACATGCAATGAAGCTACAGGGTAAACTATTTAAGACTAATAAAAGAAAATATTTTTTCACTCAACGTGTAATCAAACTCTGGAATTTGTTACCGGAGGATGTAGTAAAGGCTGTTAGTGTAGCTGGGTTTAAAAAAGGTTTGGACAAGTTCCTGGAGGAAAGGTCCATAAACCATTATTAAGAAGGGACCCAGGATATCAATGCTTGACCTAGTACAAGCATTTCAGAACCTGTGTCTTTTGGGGAAACTGCTAGGTATGTATGACCTAGATTGGCCACTGTTGGAAACAGGATACTGGGCTTGATGGACCTTGGTCTGACCCAGTATGGCATATCTTATGTTCTTATGTTCTTAAGCTCTCTTTGGCACGATGCAAGTACTATGCCGAGCATTAGCAGTAAATTTGAGACACTATGATCATATTCCACATACCCTGGCTTTGAAGTGAGGTTCATGACTGTCACGGTATGCACAAAACCAACCTATTTGGAGAAACTGCCCCAAGACAAATAGTTCTTTGTGCTGGAATTTCATCAAGAAATCCACAGGCACAACGTATGATAAATGCACTCACTGGCAGGTGAGAAGAGCTTACAGAAGCCTCGGGTACTCAATGTCTCTTGTAAGGCTGGGTGCTGACATCACTGATGCCATGCCCTGCAGAGGGTTCCAGAAAAGGCTGTGCCACACAAATATAAATAAATGGGTCAATGCAGAAAGACTAGCATGCCCTTGGCGAGCAGATAATGCAACATATACGCACAAGTACCGTTATGCCAAATGCAGAATAGAGATTGGCACATATGTAAACGGTAAAAAAAAGTATACACAAACAGCAACAACAAGCATATTTAAATAATTCCAAATGAGCTGTGCATATTAAAATGGCATGCTAATAAGGCCTACGCCCAATGCAGAGAAACATGTAGAGGATTACATATCCTGTAGGAGTGCCATTATCTCTACGCCTGGTCTGAGGTGACTTAAAAATCTTGCTTCTTATCGTTGGATTCACTTATATCATTCTTCATGTACTGTTATGTCTCTTTGTTCTGACTTCATAAAAAATCTTTTTGGGTGAAATAGTGCTGATTATTATGGGGTGAGCACCAAAAGAACCTGCACATACTATGCACATAACGTGAGATTTGACATTTATTCATATGCACTAACGACCACTTGTAATGTGTCTATTGTTTGCGTGTGCATTGGGTCCCCTCCTTTCAACTTTACACTGAAGATCTGCACACAGTTCATTTGCATACATGCCCTTTGCTGCATCCCATGTGCTGAAGGTTTGTGCTTTCGGCATGCTATGAAAACGCATACAAAGATAATAGCGCGCGACTTCAGTGTGAGCTTTCTGCATCGGCTTGAAAGTGCTTAATGCTGTAAGTAAGATTTTCCACATAAGGATTGCATTGCACAATAAAAAAATGTACAGGAGAGAGGTAGGGAAGAGAAGACAATAGTGAGACAGAGAAGTCAAGGGGGCAATAAGAAACTGAGGTACAGGAGGGCTGGATGAGGAGACTGAATTGTATTTTTGCATTGAACTTCTTTGAGTTGATCTTTGTTTAAGGAAAGTGGTCTGTAAATGTAACTAACATTTAACATAACATAACTGAGTAATTTTAGTGCAAACTATAATTATTTTAAAATTGTGACTTCGTAGTTTAGAAGAATGTACAGCTGACATAAAATTAGCTAGCTGTATTGACATGTTAAACAAAAAAAGTTTTATCTAAAGTTTATAATTAAGACCAGATTGATATTTCATAGTGGAATGATAAGTAGCAAATGTGGCATTATTGCACATATATTACTAGCAAATAGAAGCAAATAAGACTTGTTGCGTGTTTTCCAGAACACAATTTCTGCATTATCTCAAAAGGGGAGAGGCATATTCTATAGGGATTCCTAAAATTCTGCCAAATCAAGAGGTGTATAAGAAAAGGATCGAAGGCACACTTCTTCAGTAGAAGATCAATCACACAACACAGAAGTGGAAGGAGGCCATAGGCAGAAGAAATCTTTAATAAAAAGTCTGACTTGGCCAAGTTTCAGCAATGATAGCCTTCATCAGGGGTCTATAATTATAATTTCAAAACATAAAATAAATATAAAAATATAAAAGACATAAAACAATATTGAACAGGAAGCACATACCGATATAAAAATAATATATCAGACTTGTAAAATTTGTGAAATCTCTCAGGAACAAGAAACTGAAACAAATCTATCACAAAGGGCACTACAAGAAAAAAACAAGTTTAAATGAAAAAGCTTTGTGAGAAGAAAAAAGCAAAAGAGCTGAGGGAAGGGGGAAGGGAAATGGATAAAATGAGAGAAAGGGGAGAAAGAGTGGGAGAAAAGAAAAGAGAAGAGGGAGGGAGGAGGAAGGAGGGATGGACAAGAAGGGGAGGAAAAAAGGAGGGAGGGGGAGAGTGAAGGGGGAAGGAAGAGGGGAAGGAGGAGAGGGGGAAAAAGAGGTGGAAGGGTAAAGTGTGTTGAGGGGAGAGAGAGAGAGAGAGAGAGAGAGAGAGAGGGAAGGAAAAAAATGGGGGCCAAACAAAAAAACATATAAGCCTTAGCAACATACCAAAATCTGCAATAGAGTAGACACCCAGGAAGGTGTAGATAACATGAGGAGGGATCTAGCTAAGCTTGAAGAATGGTCTAGAATTTGGTAGCTGGGATTTAATGTTAAAAAATGTAAGGTCATGCATTTGGGCTGCAGCAATCCAAGGGAGCAATATAGTATAGGGGGGTGAAGTACCATTAGGGGGGTGAAGTACCACTAAAGAAGAGCGGGACCTAGGCGTGGTTGTGTCTGATGATCTTAAAGTAGCTAAACAGGTTGAAAAGGCAACGGCAAAAGCTAAAAGGATGCTTGGGTGCATACGGAGAGGAATGGCTAGCAGAAAAAAGGAGGTGATAATGCCTCTCTATAAGTCTTTGGTGTGACCTCATTTGGAGTATAGTGTGCAATTCTGGAGACCGCACCTTCAAAAGGATGTGAACAGGATGGAGTCGGTGCAGAGGGTGGCTACTAAAATGATTAGTGGTCTTCATTATAAAGCATATGAGGACAGACTGAAGGATCTTAATATATACACCTTAGAGGAAAGGCGGGATAGAGGTGATATGATTGAGATGTTTAAATACCTCCGTGGCATAAATGTTCAGGGAGAGAGCCTCTTTCAATTGAAAGCAAGTTCTGCTACGAGGGGACATGGGATGAGGGTGAAGGGAGATAGATTCAGGAGTGATATGCGGAAATATTTCTTTACGGAAAGAGTAGTGGATCCATGGAATAGTCTCCCAGTGGAGGTGATAGAGATGAGGACAGTAACTGAATTCAAAAAAGCATGGGACAAACACAGAGGATCTGTAAAGGTAAAAAGGGGACTGTTGTAGTTGTTGATATGGAAGGACAGACTAGATAGGCCATGTGGTCTTTTTCTGTCATCATATTTCTATGTTTCTATGTTTCTGTGTTACTCTTATCTTTTGATATTAGTTTTATATTTATGATTTAAGTTAGTAGATATTTATGTAATGTTCCTATAGATGGTTTATTAGGGAAGTTTTTTCTCTCCCTCTCCCTCTCCTTTTATTCTTTTTTTCTTTCCATATTTTCTTCCTTTCCTTCTCATTTTCTTTCCCCCCTTTCCCTCTTGGTATCCTTCCTCTGCTCCTCTACACATCGTGGCACTCGGTAACCATCATCCTTCTCAGTATACGATAAGGATGCTTCGTAGCTACCTGCACTTCAGTTGGTTTCTCTTGTAAACCTATTGCTAGAAAAAAGTCCTCAAATGCTGCTCTGACATTCTCCCAATTGCTCATAAATCACCACTAACCTTCATGCCTTCTGGGAGTGGAATGCTGTTAGCAGCTGCCATGATGCTGTAATGCATTTGTGCTTCTGTCACAAGGGATAGTACATACTATCTTTGGCTGATCAGTGTCACTGCAAACCTTTGTTGTGCAGTCCTAGATCTGTAGCTCACCACAGTCTAGAAACTCTGTTATAGGGTTGAAGACAGCACAGTTTCAGAGTTACAAATAAAGACACATTGCACATAGCTGGAGCACATGAACCATGATGTATTTCATCAGAAGGTCAAAGGTAGCAATAACAATGCAGAAAGATATAAATTGAGCCACCAGATTGCATCGGTATAAGCAGGGGCAGCCCAAGGGGGGTGCGGGGCCATGTGCGGAGACTCGGTGCGGGGCCTCATTTGCATAAGGGACCTCATTTGCATAATGTTACCATATAGTAACTTTTAGTAAACATGCCTCTTAATGAGTGTATGGATAAAGAAAGACTAAAAGATTTCTACATTACTATAATCCAGTGCCAACTGCCAGACACATTAGGAACTACTACAAACACTGCCCATTTAGAACCCATAGCAAACCCGCCGTATCCTAACAGCACTACCAGGACTCACAAAGCACCATACTCTACCAATCAAAAGGCAACACTGCAAATATTAAACCAATACATTTCAGAGAACAAGAATACATGACCTACTGGGGAAAGAGAACAAGTGGCAATGTCAAATAGGAATTATATAAACAGAACACCTCAGCTCAGTTACACATGCAGAACATAGACCATCACCAAACAAGTAATCACAATTTAGAAACAGGAAGACAATAATTAAACTGGGAATCCCAAAAGCCAAACTTGGAATGTACAACACTGTAGAAATAAAACTATACATTAATTTGCTCTTTTACTAAACAAAGCGCAGACGTTAATGATGCACATTTACCAGAGCTGACATATTCCAATTAATAAATTCAAAATAAAGAGATATTTTTCTACCTTTTGTGCATTTTTTTCAGCTGCAATTGCTCCAGCCACTTTCTTCTGGTTTCTTTGTGTCTTCTGCTAACTCTCCATCGTCTGCTGTCCATTTGTCCTTTCTTCTCTCTTCTAGTTTTTTTCCATTCTCTCTCTACATCTGCTGTAACATACTAATCTTTCTCCTTTTGCTCTTTCCTCATTCCTATTTCATCCACTCAAATTTTACCCCTCCATCCTCAATCCCCACTTACTCTCCCAATACCCGGCCAATTGTAGATTTTTTTATCCCTCCCACACAAAATATTTTTCCCTTCTCCATTTTACTCTTCCAGCCCCATCCCATTCTAATCCTCCCCCAACATCAGCTCCCTTCTAGTTCCAGCCTCACCCAGCATCCATTCCCTTCTAGTCCCTGCATCAGCCCATTTCCAGTCCTAGCCACCCATCAGCCCATTTCCAGTCCTAGCAACCCCCCAACCCAATACCAGTCCTAGCCCCCCCATCAACCCACTTCCAGTCCTAACCCCCTATCACCCCATTTTCAGTTTAAGCCTCCCCATTACCAGTCCTAATCCCCCATCAGCCCACTTCCAGTCCTAACCCCATCAACCCATTTCCAGTCAGCCCCCCATAGCCCATTGCCAGTCCTAACCCCCCCATCAGCCCACAGCCTATTACCAGTCCTAACCCCATCAGCCCACCTCAAGTCCTAACCCCTCCCCATCAACCCATTTCCTGTCCTAGCCCCCCCATAGCCCATTATCAGTCCTAACCCCCCCATCAGCCCACATCCCATTACCAGTCCTAAACACATCAGCCCACCTCCAGTCTTAAGCCCCCCAGCCCATTTCCAGTCCTAGCCCCCCCCCATAGCCCATTACCAGACAGCCCCCATCAGCCCACAGCCCATTACCAGTCTTAACCCCCCCATAGCCCATTACCAGTTCTAACCCCCCCCAACAGCCCACAGCCCATTACCAGTCCTAACCCCATCAGCCCACCTCCAGTCTTAACCCCCCCAGCCCATTTCCAGTCCTAGCCCCCCCATAGCCCATTACCAGTCCTACCCCCCCCCCCCCCATCGGCTCAAGTAAAATTAAATTAAAAAAAAAACGCTGGCTGCTACCCTTGCCGCTGCCGCCGCAGCAGCAACAGAATGGACTGTCCCGCGGGGCCCCCTCTGCCCGGCTGAATCCCTCCCTCCCTCCACGACGGCTGAGCCCCTCCGTGCTGGCTTTGAGAGTCGCGAAGGGAGAGTGTCTCCCTTGCGTCTCTGTTAAGCCCGCAGGGGCTGATGGGAAATTTCCCATCTGCCCCTGCAGGCTTAACAGAGATGCGAGGGAGACACTCTCCCTTCGCGACTCTCAAAGCCGGCACGGAGGGGCTCAGCCGTCACGGAGGGAGGGAGGGATTCAGCCGGGCAGAGGGGGCCCCGCGGGACAGTCCATTCTGCCGCTGCTGCGGTGGCAGCGGTAGCGGTAGCAGCCAGCGTTTTTTTTTTTAAATTTAATTTTGAAAAAAGCAGAATGTTCTTTGCGTAGGGCCCCCTGAAACGTGGGGCCCTGTGCAAAAAACATTCTTGCTCAATGGACGGGCCTGCCCTGGGTATAAGTTAATATCTGTAGCAATGACTGTCTAAGCTTGTAATGATTCCTGTTACCAGCTAAGGGACAGAAATCCATGTGAACCTCTGAATATATACAGTTCAACCTTTCACATATACAGCAGCAGTTCCTTCAAAGAATGAGTCATTTTGAGCCCTACACCAGGAGTACTCAAATCCAGTCCTGGAGGGCCATGAACCATTCAGGTTTTTGGGATATCCCTAATGAATATGCATGAAATAGAGTCAAATACAATGGAGGCAGTGCATGCAAATATATCTCATGCATATTCATTAGGGATATCCCGAAAACTTGACTGGTTCATGGCCCTCCAGGACTGGATTTGAGTACCCCTGCCCTACACACTACATACTGTAGATGCTCAGAAATGAGGAATTATCATATTTGGATCCAGGGCTGGCACAAGGATTGGAGGCGCCCTAGGCGGACCTTCCTTCCTGCTCACCCCTGCCCCATTGCTGCCCCTTTCTGGAGCCTGCAGTGGTGGCAATAGCCTCCAAACTGCGACACAGCGCTTACTAACACACTCAGACGCTGTGTAGCGGTTTCCTCCACTTCACAATACACCATTTCTGCCCTCTTCAACACTGCTTCCGGTTTGAAAGTGGCACCGGAGGGAGATGGAAACCACATATTGTGAAGTAGAGGAAACCATGACACAATGCTTGAGTGTGTTAGTAAGCTCTGCATTATGGTTTTGGGACAGTCTGGTCTTGATTCTCTGTCTTTCTCCTCAACATCTTGATTCACTTTAACAGACAATCCTTGAAAAGAGTCCAAACTCTTGATTGCCTCCCATAGGTTGTCCATTGCGACAATAGCTGGCTTCTTAGTTACGCCGATAGTCAAACTGGAAGCAATCTCTTGCAGAGTCACATACCAGCAACTCCATCTCAATGGGGCACTCTCTTCAGCTGATTATTAACAACCAAGGGAGAAGAAGTGGCCACAATGGTCCCCTCTATTCTTGATGCTGACTACAAGGCTTATTCCTCCATTGATCTCAGCTTCCCCTTCCAGCTCATTCTGCTTCTGGATTGTGGTGGAGGTATCCTCTATTTGGGTCTCAGATTCACCCTATCCATGCTGTTCTTTGCACCAACTAGTAAGAATCCTTCGAACTTCAAGAGTAGTCTGCATTTTTGACACAGGTTGCTCAGGGGCTGAAGGGACTCCCCTTGGCTTACCCTTTTTCTTCCCCCATGGACAGGGCTATTGTAAAGAGATGAAGCACCCTAGGCGAACTTCATCCCTTATGCCACCCCCTTGACTCCTACTTCCGTCCCCTCCATGGTCCCCATAGCTACTGCTGCCAACTCTTTTCATGACCTTCAAGCTTTGGTACTGCGAAGCTGTTCAACTCCTGCTCCTGCTGAGGCCCAGTGCCGACTTCCTGTTTGCAAATAGGAAGTCAGCATCGGATTTTGGCAGGGGCAGAATGGAAAGATTCTCGCAGTGCCTTTCTCTTCCCCCCACCCCACTCCATGAGCCAGCCTCTCTCCTTTCTTCCCCCCTACCTGCCATTACATGATACAGAATCTCCATGTTGTCTTCCCTCTCTTCTCCCCCTCTCTCGGGAAGAATGTGTATGTTGAACAACAGTATCAACTGGGGACATTAAAACATAGATCCAAGACACATGAGGGCTAAGAGGGGTGAGGAAAGGGAGACTTCAACTTACTGAGGTCTCATGGAACCTTGGTTCACTGGAAGACCAGTTTCTATGCATATTATTTGCATTCTGCTAACATTGTATCATACTTAAGAACATAAGAACATAAGAACATAAGAAATGCCATACTGGGTCAGACCGAGGTCCATCAAGCCCAGTATCCTGTTTCCAACAGTGGCCAATCTAGGTCATATGTACCTAGCAGTTTCCCCAAAAGACACAGGTTCTGCAGTGCTTGTACTAGGCCAAGCATTGATATCCTGGGTCCCTTTTTAATAGTGGTTTATGGACCTTTCCTCCAGGAACTTGTCCAAACCTTTTTTAAACCCAGCTATACTAACAGCCCTTACTACATCCTCCGGTAACAGATTCCAGAGTTTGATTACACGTTGAGAGAAGAAATATTTTCTCCTATTTGTCTTAAATAGTTTACCCTGTAGCTTCATTACATGCCCCCTAGTCCTTCTATATTCTGATAGCGTAAACAATTTATCCACGTTTATCCGTTCCACTCCATTCATTAATTTATACACCTCTATCATATCTCCCCTCAGCCGCCTCTTTTCTAGGTTAAAGAGCCCTAACCTTTTTAGCCTCTCTTCATAGGAGTAGCCTTCCATCCCCTTCACCAATTTGGTGGCTCTTCTCTGTACTTTTTCTAATAACTCTATGTCCTTTTTAAGATACGGTGACCAGAATTGCACACAATATTCAAGGTGCGGTCGTACCATGGAGCGATACAGAGGCATTATAATATCCTTTGTTTTATTCTCCATCCCTTTCCTTATGATACCTAGCATTCTATTTGCTTTCTTGGCCGCCGCTGCACACTGGGCGGAGGGTTTTAACATGTTATCCACGATGACTCCTAAATCTTTTTCCTGGGTGGTGGTTTCTAATGTGGAGCCTTGCATCTTGTAACTATAGTGTGGGTTGTTCTTTCCTAGGTGCATAACTTTGCACTTGTCCACATTAAATTTCATCTGCCATTTGGATGCCCAGTCTTCCAATTTATCCAGATCCTCCTGCAGTTTTCCACAATCCTCTTGGGTTTTAACAACTTTAAACAGTTTTGTGTCATCTGCAAATTTGATTACCTCACTAGTTATTCCCTTTTCCAGGTCATTTATGAATATGTCAAAAAGTAGCGGACCCAGTACAGATCCCTGGGGTACTCCACTATTCACCTTTTTCCATTGGGAATATTGGCCATTTAGCCCTACCCTCTGCTTTCTATCTTTTAACCAGTTCCCGATCCACAATAGTACACTGCCTCCTATCCCATGACTTTTTAGCTTCGCCAAAAGTCTCTGATGGGGGACCTTGTCAAAAGCTTTCTGAAAGTCCAGATACACTATATCAACCGACTCACCTTTGTCTACCTGTTTATGCACACCTTCAAAAAAACAGATCAGATTAGTAAGACAAGATCTTCCTTGTCTAAAGCCATGTTGGCTGTCTCCCATTAGGCCATGACTATCTACATGCTGTGTAATTTTGTTCTTTATGATGGCTTCTACCATTTTCCCTGGTACTGACGTCAGGCTCACCGGTCTGTAATTTCCCGGGTCACCCCTGGAACCCTTTTTAAAAATTGGTGTTACGTTGGCGACCCTCCAATCTTCAGGTATTACAGATGATTTTAATGAAAGTTCACAGATTACCAATAACAGGTCTGCAATCTCATATTTCAGTTCTTTCAACACTCTGGGATGTATACCATCCGGTCCAGGTGATTTGCTACTATTCAGTTTATCAAATAGTTGTAATATATCTTCCCGGTGTAGCGATATTTCTCTCAATTCCTCTGCAGTATCACCTTTAAATACCACTTCAGTCTTGGGTAACACCCCTACATCTTCCTCAGTAAAGACCGAAGCAAAGAATTCATTCAGTCTCTCTGCTATAGCCTTGTCTCCTCTTATTGCACCTTTTACCCCTCTATCATCTAATGGTCCAATTGACTCTCTCACAGGCCTTTTGCTACGAATGTACTTGAAAAAGTCTTTATTTCGTGTTTTTGCTTCCGTAGCAAGTTTCTTCTCAAATTCCCGCTTTGCCTGCCTTATCAATGCTTTGCATTTAACTTGCCAGTGCTTGTGCTGTTTCCAGTTTTCATCATTTGGCTCTTTTTTTCCATTTTCTGAAGGTTGCTCTTTTGGCAGCAACAGCCTCTCTGACCTCACCTTTAAACCATGCTGGCAGTTTTTTGGACTTTCTTCCACTTTTCTTAATGCGTGGAATACAGCTGGTCTGGGCTTCGAGGATAGTATTTTTAAATAACACCCAAGCTTGCTGTAAGTCTTTAACCTTTGGAACCGCTCCTTTTAGTTTTTTCCGAACTATATTCCTCATTCTATCATAGTCACCCTTTTGAAAGTTAAAAGGTAGTACTGTGGATTCCTTTACTATCTGTCCTCCACTGATTAAATCAAACATGATCATACTATGATCACTATTGCCAAGTGGTCCCAACACCCTTATTTCTTGCACCAGATCTGGCGTTCCACTAAGGACTAGGTCCAGTATGGCTTCCCCTCTGGTCGGTTCATGAACCAGCTGCTCCAAGAAGCAGTCATTCATTTCATCTAGAAACTTTATCTCTTTAGCTTGTCCTGCTGTGACACTGTCCCAGTCGATACCGGGGTAATTGAAATCACCCATTATTACTACTCTGTTGTGGCTTTTGTTAGCTTCCTTGATTTCTTTGAGCATTTCATCATCCATTTGTTCATTCTGGCCAGGTGGTCGATAGTATACTCCCACTGCCATCACCTTCCCCTTCATAAATGGAATTTCAATCCATAGAGATTCTACAGCATATTTTGTTCCCTGCAAAACTTTAATCCTTTCTGACTCAATGCCCTCTCTAACATAGAGCGCAACCCCTCCACCAATTTGTTCAGCTCTATCATTACGATATAGTTTGTATCCAGGTATCACAGTGTCCCACTGGTTATCCTCCTTCCACCATGTCTCTGAGAGTGCAATCATATCTAACCTCTCATTTAATGCTATATATTCTAATTCTCCCATCTTATTGTTTAGACTTCTAGCATTGGCATACAAGCATTTTAGAGACTGTATTTTATTAATATTAATCTGGCTATTGGTAGGCATGGGTAATGGGGAATCTTTATGCTCTGTCTGCTCCTTACTCAAGGGCATTTGGGCTACTATACTCCCTTTTGGAACCTCACTGCTTTTGGTAGTATCCTTCAAGGATACCTTTGTCCGAACCGTGCGCTCCTGGGTGACTGTCGGCTGTCCCCTATTTTCTAGTTTAAAAGCTTCTCTATCTCTTTTTTAAAGGTTAATGCCAGCAGTCTGGTCCCATCCTGATTAAGGTGAAGCCCATCCCTTCGGAAGAGCCCCCCCTTTCCCCAGAATGTTCCCCAGTTCCTAGCAAATCCAAAACCCTCATCCTTGCACCATTGTCTCATCCACGCATTGAGACTCCGGAGCTCTGCCTGTCTTTTGGGTCCTGCACGTGGAACAGGAAGCATTTCGGAGAACGCTATCCTGGAAGTTCTGGATTTCAACTTCCTACCTAAAAGCTTAAATTTAGCCTCCAGAACTTCCCTACCACATTTTCCTATGTCATTGGTACCAACATGTACCAAGACAGCAGACTCCCCCCCAGCACTATCTATGATCCTATCTAGGCGGTGCGTGAGATCTGCTACCTTCGCACCAGGCAGGCATGTTACCAGGCGATCCTCACGTCCACCAGCCACCCAGCTATCTACATTCCTAATGATTGAATCACCAACTATAACAGCTGTCCTGACCCTCCCCTCATGGGGACATGGCCCTGGAGAAACGTCCTCGGTGCGAGAGGGTTTTACATCACCTGGAGGACAGGTCCTAGTTACAGGATCACTTCCTGCCACACCAGGGTGATGCTCTCCTGTCACGTGACCTCTCTCCTCCATGGCAACAGGGATGCTGCCAGACTGGAGGTGGGACTTCAGGACTATATCCCTGTAGGTCTCGTCCATGTACTTCTCTGTCTTTCTTATGTCTTCCAGGTCTGCTACTCTAGCCTCTAGAGAACGGACTCGTTCCCTGAGAGCAAAGAGCTCCCTGCACTTAGTGCATATGTAGGACCTCTCACCAACTGGGAGATAATCATACATGTGACACTCGATGCAAAAGACTGGAGAACCCCCATCTCGTTGCTGGACCTCTGACTGCATCTTAGATTAAAGCTTGTGTTTAGGTCTTTTAACTCGGTATATAATAAGGATTGGTGTAGATGCTTATACTAATAAAAGTGTATCTAATACCCCTAATACACCCTGTGTACCTGAAGCTAATTAATCACAGGTCCTCTGTGTATGACTGATTTGGATTAAGAGCTGCACCTGAGAGCAGCCCCTTTCCTCTAAGATGTCCAAGTACCTATAAAACTACAATTTCCCCAGGGGTGGGTGGGTGCTGGGGAGGGAGGGGGGGAGATAAGTCCTATTAAAGAGGGCAGTTACAAGGTACCCTGTCCTGAACCCTCAGCAGGGGGATGGGGGTACCACACAAAGCCCAGTTGAGAGAGGCAAGGTAAGTACAGCTGAGAAGGCTGAAACTTGCACACCACTAAGACAAACACTAAATAATTAAACAAACAACAGTTAGACAAACAGTAAATAATTAAATAAACAGCTAGAACTCACAGTAAGATGTCCCAGGAGGCAAAAATCCACTCACTAGCAGAGCTCTGTAAAAGTTCAGCCTTTCTCTGATCAGAGAAAAGCAAACTAAAACAGCCTATGCACACGTGGAGAAAACAGGAACAAGGTTACAGGATACCTCAGGGGGAGGGGGTCAGGGGGAGGAGTCACTCAGGCAGGCAAGGACAGAAAAAAGCTTAACAGCAGGCTCTGGGGAGAGAGATTAATTCAAAATGGCTACCACACACACAGGGGGAGGAGTCACTCAGGCAGGCAAGGACAGGAAAAGCTTAACAAACAACAGGCTCTGGGGAGAGAGATTAATTCAAAATGGCTACCACACAAAGCCCAGTTGAGAGAGGCAAGGTAAGTACAGCTGAGAAGGCTGAACTTGCACACCACTAAGACAAACACTAAATAATTAAACAAACAACAGTTAGACAAACAGTAAATAATTAAATAAACAGAAATAAACTTCTGTTATATGAATGTTCTACTATGCTGTTTCAGGGTTTACATTACTGACATCATATTTTTCCTATCTATTATTGCCTATCTCCAAGTTTATCTCATGGTTGTAATTGTCTATTATGATGACATGGGGACATTTAGCTATTGTTATGCTTCTATTACAATGTAAGATGTCTATGTCAGAAAAGACTTGCAGTACACTGCTTTTGGTGAATCTCTTCATAAAGGTAGCTAATAAATCCTACTAAATAAATAAACAAACAAAACCCATAATTATGAATGAGGTATGCTGGGGTATGAGATTGCAGCTGAGGTGTTTCATCTGTGTAGTGGTTATCTGATTCCTTTTCTTTAGTTTACTGAAGGGGGTTAATTAGATGTTTTTCCTTGAAGAATTTTGTGCTGGCTGCATAAAATGCAAGAACTGTGATTTGCTTGGATTAATTAGTCTTATTTATAAACATTTAAAGCAAAACATCATTTTTCTCTGTAAGAAATGGGCATTTGAAATTGTACTGCCATCAGATAAATGTCTACCTTTATTAACAAGGTAAGAGGTCATGTGTGCATTTTATTTAATTACAGTGAAACGTTTCCAAGAGGCAGTCTTACAGCTGCTGATTAAATAATACTTCAACTGTCTACCTTTGTTTAAAGCTGGCAGATTTCCTTAGAGTGAGATACAGTATGTATGCTTTTCTTGTAGATTTGGCATTTTGTCATGTGCTTTTCTTCTCTTTTTCTCGGTTTCAGATAGCGACTGAAGGATGATGCTGGTACCCATGTGTGAAACAGATGAGTTTTCATTTGCCACGGCTTTATTCCCTCCTGTTCTGGGTTGCTCTGTTGTCAGAGAAAGTTCTTCAACCACATTCAGGTGCCCCTATAGGGTATTATCATGTTTCAGAAGGCTTTTGTGAACTCCTTTCGGATGAGATAGTTTTTATTTATTTTATTTATTATTTATTTATTACAAGTTCTTATATACCGCACTATTCGGCATCAGCGCGGTTTACATTATAACATAAAGACCATAACAACAAGCTGTTTGGTTTACATCGAACAGGAGTACAAACTTGGAGAACCGGGGTAAACTATATACATGAGATAATTACATAGAACAGAATAGAGTCTTAGTAATATAAAGAACGGTATGGTGTGTTCATGAGTGGGTCACTTCCTCTGGTTCAATTGCTGGTAGGGTAGTATTGAAGGAAGAGGTGGTATTTGAGTGCCTTCCTGAACTGGAGTAGGTCAGTAATGGCCCTTATCTCGGAGGGTAGAGCGTTCCAGCATTTGGGGACATAGAAACTGAAGGCTCTGTTTGAGGTTGTCATGTTGCACTTTGTCGACGCCTTCGAGGTAGTCAGTAGGTTTACGGCTGTTGCTCTTCTGGATCTGTTGGGGGGTACAGTGTGAATCAGATCTGTGAGTGAGGAGGATGAGATACCCTTGATTGCCTTGAATGATAGGACTAGGGTTTTAAAGATGATCCTCCCATGGATGGGGAGCCAGTGAAGCTGTTTAAGAATGGGAGTTACGTGGTCGCTTCTGGAGGCTCCGTAGAGGACTCTTGCTGCGGCATTCATGGCCATCTGTAATGGGCTAAGAGTGGATTGAGGGAGACCTTGTAATATGGCATTTGCAAAGTCGAAGTGTGGCAGGATTAGCGCTTGGTATATGGTTCGGAAGTCGTCCGGGTCCAACAGGGAGCGCATATGCCTGAGCGAGCGTATTTTGAAGTATACAGCTTTGACTATGTTATTTATGTGATGTTTCATATCCAGACGTTGGTCCAATGTAACTCCAAGGTATCTTATTGTTTCTTTAGCTTGTAGGTCAGCTTCCTTGACACTGACGTGGGCTGGAGGGGTGAAGTTGGGGTCTTTGGAGATGAAGAGCACCTCTGTTTTTTTATGTTGAATGCGAAGGTTTTGTGATTGGAGCCACTCTGAGACCGAATTGAGGCAGTCTACCAACGGTGCCAGGTCTAATTGAGTTGTAGAGAAAGGCATATATAAGAGAATGTCATCTGCGTATATCAAGCAGTTGACTTTGAAAGATCTTATGATGTCGCAGATGGGCTGCATGTATATATTAAATAGTAGAGAAGACAATGAGGAACCTTGAGGCACACCTTGCTTTTGCTGGAGGCGTTTTGACTCTTCTGTACCGGACTTCACATATTGCCATCTTCCATCCAGATAAGAGTTACACCATTCTAATGCACTGTCGCAGATACCTTTCTCTTTCAGTCGTCCGAGGAGAATTTCGTGGCTTACTGAGTCGAACGCCGCAGCGATGTCTAAGAAGACGAGTACAAATCCTTGTCGGATGTTGTTAATGCCTGTGATAATGTCGTTGAATAGGTTAGTGAGTAGGGTCTCGACCCCATGATATTCTCTGAACCCATGTTGGCAGTGATCTAGGGGAGCTGTGGTGTCTATATGATCTTGGATTTGCCGTTGTGCCTCCTTCTCAATTATCTTGGCTAAGAGGGGAATGCTAGCTATAGGCCTATAAGATTCGAGCTTTTGCGGGTCTAGCTTGGGGTTTTTCAAAAGTGGCCTGATGGAAGTCTGCTTGAGTGCTGCAGGGAAGTACCCTGTTGTGAATGAGAGGTTCATTAGATTTGCAATGAAGGGGCTGAACGCACAACGTAGCTCCTTAATCCAAAAAGCTGGGCATGGGTCCGTTTGTGCAGTGGAGGTATTGAGAGATGCTATGGTGTCCTCGATGCATTTAGTGGATGGTGTAGAGAAATTATTTAGTGGGGTTGCATTCGTTGGTTCTTGGAACGGGACTGTTGACACCTTGTTAGTTTGCACTATCTTGGATTGCATGTAGTCAGCGAATTTCTGTGGATGAATCTCACTGTGTTGTTCGGGAGAAGGTTCCTTTGAGAGGGATTTGACCAGGTTGAAGAGGTCACGTGGTTTATTCAGTGATCTCTTTAGGGTGTCTGTGTGATATTGTTTCATTGTGGTTGTGATTGCTTCACGGTGTGTGGAGAGGTGAGTACGGTAGGCGGTCTGATCTTCAGTGGAAAGTGATCTGCGCCAGCGGCGCTCCAGTCTGCGGAGTTGAGTCAGAGAGGATCGCAATTCAGGAGAGAACCATGGGGCGGTGCTTCTTTTTCTCCTCTTTGTGTTATTGGAAATTGGAGGTTGTGATATGGCATGCAGATTGGAGTTCCAGGAGGTGATTAGTTCGTCGAGGTCTGGTACGGTTTTGTTGAGGAGTGATTGGGTCTCAGCCAAGATGTGTTCCCTGTTAAATGGTCTAAATCTTCTTGTGGGCGTCCGTGATGTGCTGTGCATGTTTTGGCTTCTGTGCAGCTTCTCATTGATGATGGGGATCTGGAAAATGATCAGTTTGTGGTCTGACCAGGGTACATCAACGATTGATATTAGTAGGTTGTGGTTTTGTTCAAAGACTGGCTGAGGAGCAAATACCAAATCCAGAATGTTTCCCTTTATATGAGTGGGTTTATTGATAATTTGCTTGAGTCCCAGGTCTTCCATAGCACCAAGGAAGGCAATTGCGTGGTTTTGGGATAACGATGGGAGATTGAAGTCACCCATTATCCAATTTGGTTTATTGGGATTGAGGGTGCTGGCAGTAAGGTCAATAATGGTTGGGAGGTCATCTGGAGACGTGGACGGTGTCCTGTATAAGAGGTTGAGGGAGATTTGCTGGTTTGTAATGGAGAGTATGTCTAGATTGTTTGAGCTAGAGGAATCTGTTATGTGGAAGTTAAGGTCCGATTTGGAGACTATGAGCACCCCTCCTCCTTTTTTGTTTTCTCTATGTCTTGTGTGTATGGCGAAATTGGGTGGTAGAAGTTGGTTGATGAGAACGTTATCTTCCGCTGATAGCCAGGTTTCCGTGATCATGAGTATCTCTAGGTCATAGCAGGAAATTGTTTCAAGAACCACAGGCCATTTTTTGCGAATAGAACGCGCATTTATGATGGCACATCTTAGGGGTCGGTAGTTCGGAGGTTTTTCCTGGGTGGGTGTATTGGGCAGCTGGAGTGCTATGTGTATCAAATGGGAGCGGCGTGTGTAGGTGTCACTTCCTGGGTGGGAGTATGGGGGTCCAGACCACCTTTTTCCATGGCTATTTAAGATGGGGATAATTCCATGAGATATGTAAAGGGCTTGGGAGGTTCCGAGCCAGTGAGTAAGTAGGAAAAAGCTGATAAGGGCGAAGAGCTGGAGGGCCATTTTGCGAGTTCCTGTTGTGTGCGAAGTACTGTAGATATGCTGCAGTATAGTGCAATAGCAGGACAGAGAGTGCAGTAGTGAGACACAAAACAGTATAGCAATGGACAACGGTATATGATGCTACTGACAACAGTATAAGAAGCTATTGACAGTGTTATATAGGCTACTGACAACAGGATAGGTACTATCACAATGTTATATAGGCTACTGACAACAGTATAGGTACTATCAACAATGTTATATACAGTATAAGAAGCTATTGACAGTGTTATATAGGCTACTGACAACGGTATAGGTACTATCAACAAAGTTATATAGGCTACTGACAACAGTATATGAGGCTACAGATCATAGGATATGTGTGACCATAGGAGAATACTGATATCGGCTTAGTTGGGTGTGCTGGAAGACTCATTTATAGCCAGTGTTTTAGAAGTGGTATACTTGCTGTGATCGATAGGTGGCTTGGTTCAATGTGAGAGCGAGGTCTGCCATAGGTGCGCTCCAGCTGGAGGTTTGAAGAAGACGGAGATCTTTTTCAGATGATGTTGATGAGGTTAGTTTCAAACCCGTCAGGCAGTCGAGACACTGCTGTGCTTATACGGATTATCTGTGTTTCTTGCCGTGCCCCGCCTAAGGGCCACGCCAAAGGGCCCTCTGGCGAGGCCCTCAGGCACGGGCCCGCCAGGCGCGGGCGCGCCTGATGGCGCGCTGCTTTTAAACACCTTGTGCTGCTCCGATTGGGCAGGGAAAGCTACGCGGCCCCTCCCGCTGCTGGTGGCTCGATCCCCAGGAAAGGGAGAGCTGCTGGTGGTGGCGGGGGTCTGAAGAGGCCTGCGCCCGAAGGCGCGCTGCTTTTAAACACCTTGTGCTGCTCCGATTGGGCAGGGAAAGCTACGCGGCCCCTCCCGCTGCTGGTGGCTCGATCCCCGGGAAGGGGAGAGCTGCTGGTGGTGGCGGGGGTCTGAAGAGGCCTGCACCCGATGGCGCGCTGCTTTTAAACACCTTGTGCTGCTCCGATTGGGCAGGGAAAGCTACGCGGCCCCTCCCGCTGCTGGTGGCTCGATCCCCGGGAAGGGGAGAGCTGCTGGTGGTGGCGGGGGTCTGAAGAGGCCTGCGCCCGATGGCGCGCTGCTTTTAAACACCTTGTGCTGCTCCGATTGGGCAGGGAAAGCTACGCGGCCCCTCCCGCTGCTGGTGGCTCGATCCCCGGGAAGGGGAGAGCTGCTGGTGGTGGCGGGGGTCTGAAGAGTTAGATGTGAAAGACATTCTAGGCTCCATCATCCTTTGGAAGCTCAGTGGGCTTGGCCCAATGTTCAGCAGTGCTTCTAAACTGCACAGCTGTTGCTGCTGAATCTTAACCCAGATTATTCAATGCCAGGGCCATATCTAGCCACTGGTATTGAATATCCGAGTCTGCTGCATGGCGCTGCATGGCACGGGATAACCAGGCAATGGTGATATCGAACTGCTGCTCAGTTAACTCCCACAAGTAAAGATAGGCTGGTTTTTCCTGCACCTATCTTTACCAGCTGGTCGCTAACTGGGCAGTGGTTGAATATCGCCTCTGCCCGGTTACCGATGGGTGGCACCTCGGCTCTGCTCCGGAATGCCCACGACACGCCCCGATGCTACATGGTTAGCATCGAGGCATGTAGCGGGATAGCTGGTGGATATTCAACATCACTAACCATGTTAGTGCCTCTGAATATCCCTCGAAGCGGCATTTACACATCTGCAAACCATGTAAATGCCTTTGAATATTGGACCCCTGGTTCTTTGGTTAGGCAGCGATTCTGAGACATTAGGGGAGTAATTTGATAAAGTCATTTTCAGGCGTATGCAGCCTTTTGCTGACCAGTGTAAATGTAAGTGTGTTGGAATGAATGCACGCACTTTGTCAAAAGGTGTAGCTGGGGCCATGAGCGGTGGGCAAGTGGAGCTCACGAGTATGCACATTGATTATGGAATATCTAATATATTCACTTACTGGAATTCTTTATGTGCATTTATTTAATCTGCTCTCTAGTAGCCCTAAATGTTCCTACTTGCATTTCTATGCCCAAGAGGAAGTACTGTATTGTTTGACCGTGCTGTTTTTGCGCAATATTCTGTGGATTATTACTACTACTTATCATTTGAATAGCGCTAGAAAGCATATACAGCGCTCTTCAGAGGCATGTAAGAGATAGCCCTGCTCATAAGAGCTTACTGTGTAGACAATACAACAACTGGGGACTAGGATATATCGAGGGGAATAATAAGGAAACATGTAGGAGGTGAATTGGAGACTAAGGGGATCGGGATCCAAAAACAGTCTCAAAGAGGTGAGTTTTTAGCCTGGATTTGAACAGGACCACAGATGGATCCTGACATGCTGACTCAGGTAGCTTGTTCCCGGCATAAGGAGCAACAAGGTAGAAATACTGAAGTCTGGAGTTGGCAGTGGAAGAGGAAAGTATAGACAGAAGGGATCTACCAGAAGACTTCCCGAGGAGGGGTGTAGGGAGAGAGAAGAGAGGAAAGATAGCAAGGAGAAGCCGAATGAAGGCACTTATAGGACAGTAGTAGAAGTTTGAACTGGTTGTGGAAATGGATAGGGAACCAATGAAGTGATTTGAGAAGAGGGGCGACATGAGCATAGCGCCACTGGCGGAAGATTAGCCCTGCAGCTGAAGTTTGAACAGATTAAAGTGGGGGATTCATTGTATTCGCATTTCATGCTGGCTGGTCATGCAACATGAGACTCATAAGGCTCTTATAATGATTTCCTGTATTTTGATTGGCCATTTGGAGTTTTTCACATCTAAATTAGCTGGCTACATTTTGGGTGGCATTGGAGCCGACAGAGCCCCTGTGGGGGCGCCCCCTGGTGTCCTGTGGGGGGCCTTTGGGAGTGCTCCACTGCTCCTGCGTGGCTGCCTTCCCGCTCTTCTGACTCCCTCTCCTCAGTTCTTCTTTTTCCACAGAGCTAGCAGGATCAGTATTTTGCTCTTCCTGTCACCGCAGAAAATTTCTCGGTATAGCTCTTCTGCTTTCCCGTTTTTGCACCAGCATCGCCTCCGATTCTGGTACTTCATTATCATTTTTTTTTGCCTTGTATATTTTTTTCTTTTTCATTTTTTTTTCCTTCGAGGGCCTTAGGTCCCGCATAGGCCTTAGGCCTATTCTATCCATCATGCAGAAACACTCTAGTGGTTTCAAGAAATACATCATGTGTTCCTGAACAATTTCGGTCACGGAACTCATGAATGGTGCCTTAAGTGCCTAGGTCCTGACCATGATCCAGATTCTTACTCCCTCTGTAAGCAGATGATTAATAGAGGTCTGGGAAACCGGGTCAGGAAGTTGTCAGAACTTTTCCCATCGGATTCAGTTTTGTTGGCATTGACATTCTCCCAAACCTCATCAACTTCAAAGGTATCTAAAACCTTGAAGATCTCAAAGCATAGTTCGGACTCTAAAAGAAAGAAGACTTTGATCCCCACAAAAATTTCCACGGGATCCGAAGAAGTCTCAAGCTTCATCTAAGGAATCCAAAGAGACATTGAGAGGATCGGGGGAGAGGTCCCGTTCAAAATGCAGAAACTCCCCACAGACATCTTCTGAGGTTGGCCGCAAAACCGAATGCCTCCAGCAGGAGGACTTGTCCTCCAAAGCCTCTGTGGGGAACTGGGAGGCCTTCGAGGCTTCGATCTCGGCAGAGCCTCCTGTGCCGTGATCTGGTACAGTGGCTGCAAGCCCCGTTCTGTCTCTGGACCAGACACTGGCAAAATCATTGGATCAGCGTATGCTATCCATTGTAAAGACTTTAGTGGCTCTCCTTGCAGCCTCGGTACCACAGGCCCCGATGACTCCAGGACCACTTTCATTGGTATTGATATCAGTATCGACAGCAGAAGCAGTATTGGTACTGACATCAGTATTGCCACAGGTGCTTCCACCTGATGTCCACTTCCCCCATACTTCTCCTCCACCACAGTAACTGGGGTTTGGAGCCCCCATCAACTTGGTCGATTCCAGGTTTGGCACTGATGCCCAGGCATCAAGGAGAGAGCATCTAGCATGATGGGTAGCGACAGCATCGTTCACATGGTCATTACCACCAACAACGCTCACTGAGCTCAGATTCTGAGGCCTCTGATTCAGACCATTTGTCCCTCGACTGAGGAGCTTCTGGATATGGCATCGGTATTGGAGCAGTCACCTCCCAGCACCATCTCTTGTCAAAAGTCACTGCCGGAGGACATGTCCTTCCAAGATTTTATTCGGGACATGGTAGCTGTAGCGGAACCGGAGCCTGGGTGAAGGAACTAGAAATTCTACAGTACCCCACAGCTTCAAAGGAGGCAACAATCTTACAGGTAGATAAAATCCTACATAACCTGATGCTTTGCATGTGGCAGACCCCGCTTACAGTCGCGCCCATCAGCAGACACCTCGATGCAATGTATCGAGTACCGGAGGTCCCTGGCTTTCAAAAGATGCAGCTACCACATTATTTGATGGTAGCTGAATCAACGATGCGCTGCATCAAAAGTGGTAAAACATGTATCGATACCTCCCGGCAGGGAATCGAGAAACCTCGATTGCCTTTGCTCGACAGTTATTACAGGCCTCTATCCTATCAATTCCTATTCTTTATATATGGTAATGTTCCTTAAGAAAATTAATAAGGAGGCCTTCCTTCCCTTCATCCCTGAAGAAAAAAAGCTGTCTTTTGAGACAGTCCTCAAGAACAGCAAGAATGTCTCCAAATTTATAATCAGGGCAGCCTTCAATGCATTTGAATCCACCAGCAGAGCATCAGCTATTGCTATCGGGGCTCGAAGGCTAGCATGGTTACAGGCCTCAGACTTGGAATATGGGTCCAAGATAAACTGGGTAACATCCCCTGCACTGGGGAAAATCTCTTTGGTAAAAACTGGAGAGAAAAAGCTGGAGAGCTTGAAACTGATGATACCACTCTGAAGGGGCTCTCCAGAAAGACTGCTGACCCTTCAAAAAAGAAACGAGCAACAAAGAAATCATTCTTTCCCAAAAAGAAGAGGTTCTACCCTTCTTATACACAACCTTCTTACCAGCAAGGCAAAGAGCAGGAGCCTAAAGCAGCTAAAAAATCCAGAACTGCTAAGCAACAGCCAGCAGCTCAGCCACAAGTCACACCCAGCTTTTGACTCAGTCCTGGGGAACATGGTCATCTTATCCCTGCAAGCACCCAATCCAACCCAGATAGCAGGTCGGCTTTCTTTCTTTGCCAGCCACTGGCAGATGATCACCTCAGAACAGTGGACCCTAAGCATCATTGGAAGACTGGATGTTCAAATGGCAGATGAAATTTAATGTGGACAAGTGAAAAGTTAAGCACCTAGGAAAGAAGAACCCAAACTATGGTTACACAATGCAAGGTTCCACATTGGGAACCACCACCCAGGAAAAAGATTTAGGCGTCATCGTGGATAACATGTTAAAATCCTCCACCCAGTGTGCAGCGGCGGCCAAGAGAGCAAATAGAATGCTAGGTATCATAAGGAACGGAATGGAGAATAAAACAAAGGATATTATAATGCCTCTGTATTGTTCCATGGTGTGACCGCACCTTGAGTATTGTGTGCAATTCTGGTCGCCGTATCTTAAAAAGGATATAGCGTTATTAGAAAAGATACAGAGAAGAGTCACCAAAATGGTAAAGGGAATGATAGGATACCCCTATGAAGAGAGGCTAAAAAGGTTAGGGCTTTTCAACATGGAAAAGAGATTGCTGAGGGGAGATATGATAGAGGTCTATAAATTAATGAATGGAGTGGAACAGGTAAGCGTAGATCGATTGTTTACATCATCAGAATATAAAAAGACTAGGGGACATGCAATGAAGCTACAGGGTAACCTATTTAAGACTAATAAGAAAAAATATTTTTTCACTCAATGTGTAATCAAACTCTGGAATTTGTTACTGGAGGATGTAGTAAAAGACTTATAAAAAAGGGCTGCTACACATTACCCTGTCCTGTGCTTCTGAGGTAAGCTTTGACCAACTTCCTGGGTGATTAACAGTCCTTGCTTGGATAGAAGGAGTCTTTCAAAATGGCCTTTTGACCTGTCACCTGGCTTTAGCACCTATTTAAAAGGTTTCACAGGTCTCTTGCCCCCTAGGTAGAAGGCCTCTTTGTAAAGGTCTCTAGAAGAATTTGTTTAGTGCTCAAAGAATACTGACCCTTTTTTGCCTTTTATACTAAGTTATATTTTGATTTGATTTAAATTAAAGCTCTTTGCTACTGATAGGCTCTGACTTAGTATGAAATTTAAACTAGAAGCTCTCTGCTGGGTTCTAAAGTTAACCAGAAAGCTCTCTTCTGTGCTTTAAATTTAAACTAAAAGCACTTTGCTGCTACTAGGCCCTGAGTGAGTATTAAATGTAAACTACTGTACAAGCTCTCTGCTGGGTTCTAAATTTAACCAGAAAGCTCTCTTTTGTATTTTAAATTTAAACTTAAACTGCTGCTACTAGGCCCTGACTGATTTAACAAATACCCTGGTTTCACAGATTAATCAGCTGTAATCCAAAGAATTCCCTTCAGAAAAACTCCCAGAAGTATATACACACTATTGCAGATCTCTCTCCAGACGTAGCAGTCCCCGTTTGTGAAAAATTGCAAGAGAACCTTGATAAATTGGAAGATTGGACATTCAAATGGCAAAATGAAATTTAGGGGCTTGTTTACAAAGCCGCGGTAGCGGTTTCCAATTGTTATCGGAGCCGCGGCCCTATTGAAATCAATGGGGCCGCGGCTCCGATAACGATCGGAAACCGCTACCACAGCTTTGTAAACAAGTCCCTTAAAGTGGACAAGTGCAAAATTATGCTCCTAAGAAAGAACAACCCAAACTATGGTTACACGATGCAATGTTCCACACTAGGAACCACCACCCAGGAAAAGGATTTAGACATCACCTTGGATGACACGTTGAAACCCTCTGGCCAGTGTGCAGCGGCAGCCAAGAAAGCAAATAGAATGCTAGGAACCATAAGGAAAGGAATGGAGAATAAAACCAAGGATATTATAATACCTCTGTATTGTTCCATGGTGCGACCGCATCTTGAATATTGTGTACAATTCTGATCTCCATATCTTAAAAAGGATATAGCAGAATTAGCAAAGGTATAGAGAAGAGACACTAAGATGGTAAAGGGAAGGAAGGATACCCCTTTGAGGAGAGGCTAAAAAGCTTAAGGTTCTTCAACTTGGAAAAGAGATGGCTGAGGAGAAATATGATAGAAGTCTATAAATTAATAAATGGAGTGGAATGGGTAAAATGTAGAAAGACTATGGGACATGCAATAAAGCTACAGCATAACCCATATACGACTAATAAGAGAAAGTATTTGTTCACTCAATGCGTAATCAAACTCTGGAATTCGTTACTGGAGGATGTAATAAAAGCTGTTAATGTAGCTGGGTTTAAAAAAGGTGTGGACAAGTTCCTGGAGGAAATGTCCATAAACCATTATTAAAGGGGACCCTGGAAATCCACTGCTTGCCCCACTACAAGCACTGTGGAACCTGTGTCTTGTGGGGAAACTGCTACAATAGATACTTGTGACTTAGATTGGCCACTGTTGGAAACGGGATACTGGGCTTGACGGACCTTGGTCTGACATAGTATGGCATATCTTGTGTTCTTATGTTCTTAACCAATCTACTTGGGCATTTTAAGGAGTTGCGAGCCGATCTATCAAGGGGGTGCCCCACTCCTGATAGATGCAAACTGCAACCTCCTTGTCTAGCTGTCCATTCGTGTGGTTGGAGCACTTGATTCAATCTGTCTGCCAGAGTGTTTTGCTCTCCTTGTAGGTATGTGGCTTTCAAGTCCATCCCATGTGTGATGACAAATTTATACAACCTAACTCAGGAGCAATGATGCACTGATGCTCATCTGGATTTCAAGGGTGCATCAGACTGTGAAATGCTAGAGAGTGATATCAGCAAGGCGGACACCAGCCTCGGGACCCTTTGATGCCCCGTTGTCAATGCCTCTCCCGCAGGATTGGTTGGTTGGTTGCCGATGTTGCTGCAGCTGATGTCATGGTACCGGCCTGCTGCATAGCTAAGAGTGACACGATCTATTCCTTGAGAGCCTTCAGAAGGCATTTCTCCATGGTTGCCTACTCGGAAGGCTATGAGGCCTCACTAAGCTCGACCGATGTACCTGGAATCTGTAAGGGGTTATCGGCAGTTTGGTCTCGGCTCTCGGTAGGCTGTTGCTGTCCCTACAAAGTTCTGAAGGATGAGCTCTGCTCTCTTTGGGACAGCTTGGAGGGGTGCTCTCACAGACCCTCATTGCTCTTGAAACCGTGCCTTGAGGCACTTCGATGTTGGTGCATCAAAGCCTTCACTCGGTGCTTGGCACGATTACCCTGAGGCGCCAATGAAGATGAAACTGAATCCTTCCTGTTACTTGGCTGGAGATCAATCAATGGTCGATGCTCTGGGGCATTATGAGTGCTCAGCTCTGAGTGGGCTCGAGAACTCCTCCATGTTGATGTACTGCCAGCGTCTGAGGCAGCCTTTGAAGCCACTGAGACTGGTGCCGTCAATGCTGATGCCGATGGATCGGACTTCTGAGTGCTAAAAAGTGATTTATGCTGTTTTTCTTGACCCTTAAAGCCTCTTTTGTCATCTGCAAATACAAATTACAAGAAGAGGGCTGATGACTGAGTCCCAGGCACTGAAGGCACCAATTGTGTGTATCTGTGCTGGATATGGTCCTTGAGCACTGGAAACACCTTTTAAACCTGCTGGCCAGTTTTTGGGACATATCGGATGGAAAACTAGCTGCATCAAAATCAAATGGCTGTGTCTTGAAAACAGCAGGACCCATGGCTGAAGCATCAGCACCAAAGGGGGTAGAGGTGCTGTGGAAAAAGAAGGGAAACTTAAAACGGTGATAACTAACAAAGATAAAAAGAAGAAATACCATGTCAGGCAGACAGGTAAGAGAAAGCGAAAGTTCTGTGAAAGTGGCAGGGTTCCCAATGAGGGGAAAAAATTACCATATTTCAGTGACATCAGTAAACATGTCCGTTGGGCTCTGCGGAAAAATGAAAATTGAGGTAAAATGGCACCACAGCAGCAGGAAGGAAGATGGAGTACATACGTGGTAGGACCTCCCAAAACCTTTCCACTAATAGCTTGGGAGCATTTCCACGCAGGCTCCACTGGATGATGTCACCCATACACGAGGACTTTATTCCTGCTTGTTCATGGAGAATGCCTCAGCTCCTGGGCAAGGGTGCCAGGGAGGGGATGCTGTTCAGTGAGCTCCAACTCTGGAAGCCCATGTTCAGTGCTAGAAGTATTCAGTGGCTGCTCAGATCTGGTAGGCCGAAGCCACATCCTCCCTTCTGTCTACAGAAACATAGCTCATGGCAGAGGCATGGCCCCTGAGGTGCACTGATACATGCCTCCCCCCCCCTCATGCAGGGAGGCAGGGGTCGGACAGCACCTTTTGCTGCCACACCGTCATGTTACCAATATGTGCAGCACCTAATTTGCAGACCCCACTCCTCACTGTCCACTGCTGGCTCCAACTCTGGCTTTGAGGACAGTACTGGCTGAAACATAGAGCACAGGCCTACTGTTTTGATATCTCCATAGCCCACAACAGCAGTAGTCCTCTGACAACTAGCCAGTCCATATGTGGACATGAACAGCAGTCTATAAGGAGAGCTGTTGATGTGTCTTTGGATGTTTGACCACTGTCCCAGCAGGGTCACTCCTGAACTACAGGTCCTGGTTTTGGGACTGTCAGGCTGCTGTGGTGCATACCTTGGCAGCTGTACTATGTGGGCTCTCCTCCCTGGTGGCCTAGGCAGGTGCTTAGCTTTTCTGATGCCTTTCTATCTTCCAGTGTAATTGCCCTGCTTCTGCCCTTCCTATTTCCTAACACTCGTATATGGGATGCATGTTTGTGACACGCTAGCAATGTGGGTGCAACTACCGCCTTGTCAGAGGCAGGTGTTAGTTGTGCCCACGCTAGGGGCCTACTCTGCCTTAACTCTGCCTACTGGTGTGCTGCTCAGGTAGTGTGGTATTTTTATCATGATCATATTTGGGCTGCATGTTCCTTCCTACTGTGCGGGCTAAACACGTGTTATCCCCACTCTAAACCCCACACTACCATCTACCATGCTTTAGTAAACATGCCCCTCAGGCTGCTATTCTGCTATAAAGTCTTTAAGGGGCAATTTTCAAGCTTTTCTACATTGAGACAAAGAGTGCATGCACACTTTACTTATCACTAATTTTTATAGAAAAAAAGCACATATACTTTTTTGATTTGAAGTTTGTCACAGACATAAGAACATAAGATATGTCATACTAGGTCAGACCAAGCTCCATCAAGCCCAGTATCCTGTTTCCAACAGTGGCCATCCTAGGTCATACGTACCTAGCATTTTCCCCAAAAGACACAGGTTCCACAATGCTTGTATTAGGTCAAGCATTGATATCCTGGGTCCCTTCTTAATAATGGTTTATGGACCTTTCCTCCAGGAACTTGTCCAAACCTTTTTTAAACCCAGCTACACTAACAGCCTTTACTACATCCTCCGGTAACAAATTCCAGAGTATGATTACACGTTGAGTGAAAAAATATTTTCTCTTATTTGTCTTAAATAGTTTACCCTATAGCTTCATTGCATTTCCCCTAGTCTTTCTATATTCTGATAATGCAAACAATCGATCTACATTTACCCGTTCCACTCCATTCATTAATTTATAGACTTCTATCATATCTCCCCTCAGCCGTCTCTTTTCCAGATTAAAGAGCCCTAACCTTAGAAACATAGAAATATGGCGACAGAAAAAGACCACATGGCCTATCTAGTCTGTCCTTCCCTATCAACAACTACAACAGTCCCCTTTTTATAGAAACATAGGAATATCTTTTTATAGAAACATAGAAATACCTTTTTAGCCTTTCTTCATAGGGGTATCCTTCCACCCTCTTTACCATTTTGGTGGCTCTTCTCTGAACCTTTTCTAATAAAGCTATATCCTTTTTAAGATACGGCGACCAGAATTGCACACAATATTCAAGGTGTGGTCGTACCATGGAACGATACAGAGGCATTATAATATCCTTTGTTTTATTTTCCATTCCTTTCCTTATGATACCTAGCAATCTATTTGCTCTCTTGACTGCCGCTGCACAATAAACGTGGTCATTTGCACCAGTTTTATCTCTGGGTAGATTTTTACTGGCAAGGCATGCTTGAAGATTTGAAAATGCCATCTATGTATGTACTTTCTTTCCTGATTCTAATTTTTGTTATTGCCCAAATTTTCCAGTGTGGCTCCAAGTGCATGCATTTTAAGCCACAATGAAGTCAGTTAACGCACCTCAAGTGCTTTTCACCTGCATAAACTACTTTGAAATTTTCCCTCATCATAAATAGTGTATTAATTGTGCTGCAATAATAAAAATTAAAATACATGCTGTTGGGCATACTTAATACAAAAAGTATAGCTATAAATGTAGAAGTTTAATTAAAGGTTTGTGTTAATGCAAATATTAAGTTGAATGCATATATTAATACCGTCTTTGCTTCATTTAAATGCTTTACATATTAAATGCTTTGCAATTGCTTTGCATAATTTTACACATTAGCAGCTCATTTAAATTTTCACCATGTTAATATTTGTGAAGTATTACAGCAATTTGATACAGCCGTTACCATACTTACAAGGCTCTGCCAGGAAATTTGGAAGACAAATTCATGGCCAACTGACTGAAAAGATCTGTGTTTATACCAATATTGAAGAAAGGTGACCCGACTGACTGTGGAAATTATCGCACAATCACTTTAATCCCACATGCCAGCAAGATTCTACTCCAGGTCATTCAGCAGAGACTACTACCATACCTGGAACAAGAACATGGTTATACCAGAACACCTGATTTTTCTCTTACAGAACCTTTATACTGATCAAGAAGCAATAGTTCGAATGGAACAAGGAGAAACAGAATAGTTTACATTTTATTTTTATTTATTTTATTTAAATTTCTATACCGCAAATTCCAAAAGATTACTTACGGTTTAAAAAATCAGCAAAGGTGTACAATAAGGCTGCATACTTTCCCCCTACCTGTTTAATTTATATGCAGAACAAATCATCAGAGAAGCAGGACTGTATGAAGACAACCAAGGAGTGAAGATTGGTGGAAGACTCATCAACAACCTTCGCTGTGCTGATGATACCACACTACTGGCTTCTCAAGATCAAGGAACGTAGTCTTAAAATGAGTCTGCACCTTAACATTAAGAAGACATAGATCCTGACAACTGGCAAAATCAATAAGTTCATCGAGGGAAAAGAAATTGAAATAGTTGACAACTTTAAGCTACTTGGATCAACAATCAATAAAGAAAGGACAAGCAGTCAAGAAATCCGATGATGCATTGCTCTTGGCAGAATGGCTATGAAGGCCCTAGACAAGATTCTCAAGAGCATAGATGTCTCTCTCCATACAAAGATTCAACTTGTTCAAGTTAAGGTGTTTTCAGTTATGTCATATGGATGCGAAAGTTGGACAGTGAAAAAGATAGACAGGAAGAAAATCGATGCCTTTGAATTATGGTTCTGGCAACGAATACTGTGTATATCATGGACTGCCAGAAGAACAAACCAGTCAGTACTAGAGGAAATCAAACTTAAGCTTTCTTTACAAGCTCAGATGACAAGACTTCGACTTTCATACTTTGGACACATGCAAAGAGAGAGATCATTGAAGAAAGATATAATGCTTGGGAAGATAGAAGGTCAACGTAAAAGAGGAAGGCAGCAATGAGATGGATTGATACAATAATAGCAGCTATGGGTGCCACTCGATCAATAATGAGCTGCCTGACTGAAGACAGAACACAGTTTGGGTCAGCTATCCAGAGGGTGGTCATGAGTCGATTCTGACTCAACGGCACTTGACAATCACAACAACAATATTTGTGAAGGCCAGCATCTTTGGATTAATGTTAGTTTAGCTATGTTAATCCATATTAGCATATATTAAACAGCAAGGCAGGTGTTTAGTGTAGGTTAACACTTGTGTTAATGTTGATGCTGTTTAATAAATAAATGCAATGTGTGCTTTTGAGTCAGTCAAATAAGCCAGTAGATATTCAACTAGCTGCCAGCAGTATAACATCTAGGCATACAATTATACATCTAAAGTTATACACATATCCATTGGCATTCCTACATGTAAGGACAGCTTGGAAAATCCACACATAACTCCATACTTATACCTCTAGAAGTTATACCTGCTATATAAAGGCCAATATTCAAAAGGGTTTACCTGAGTAGCAGTACCTGCTACCCTGGTGAGAGGGGTATTCATCACCACTGTTCAGATAGTTCTGTTATTTAACTGATACAGCACTGTCTGGAGAGTGCCTGAGCGGTCCTTGGGCATCTCAAGGGAAGTCTCAAGAGTTATCCATTTAGTGGCGATTTTCAGACCACTAACTGGATAACAAAAAGGCAGGCCTAACTTTATGCAGTTGGATATCCAAAGAGCAGCTGAATATCATCACGATCCAGATAGCCTACAGCAGTCACCACTGAAACCAGATATTCAGCTGAAGCTATTATCTGGAGAATTCTAAGGAATATCCAGTTTCATTCTAGCCCCGGCGGCCTGCATTTAAAAAGCTTTGTATGAGTACGAGGTATGTACAGCTGCTTATGCATGGAAATAGCCTATTTTGGAAAACTGCATGCCCAAGGGTTGTCAATTATGAAGCCTTCTTCCAAAACTCTAATATTTGCAAATTCATGGTGGGTTTTCAACACCTGAGGCATAGGCACAATTCCTGCCACAAAAGTGACAAGGTATGGAAGAAATGAGAAAATATCCTTAAGTTGAGCAGAGGTTCAGGAAGCACACCTTAAACATTTTCATTTCTTTTTATTACATTTATTTCTCGCCTATCAATAATTACTAGGCAAGTTACATCAATTCAAACATAGTATTAAACATAAAACAGTAAAAGGATGCAGACAACTCGGCATCAAAATTCATGAATAGATAAAATCAAGGAACAATGACAACTTACATAAACAGGCGGGCCTTCAGTATTTTTCGAAGAGTCAATCTGGCTGCTGTTGGATATAAGGTGGAGTCATGTTCCAACTGGCAGGTTCAGTTAGAAAACATCCTTGCACAAGTGCATACTTTACAAAGACATTGATAGGCTCATATCATTTAAGCAGTGTTGATAATTCTGTTGAAAAGTCAGCTTGAAACATTTAAACCAGGATCATTGCTTAAGCTGAAGCCAGCGCAAGTCCTCATAGAAGGAAGAAGCATGGTCCATCTTCTGCAAATTAAAGACGACCTGGATAGCAGCGTTTTGATGATTTGTAAAGATCTGATCAAACATGCAGGCAATTTTTGAACTTGTGCATATTTGAATTTTACTTAAAATTCTCTGTAAGCCTACAAGGATGTTTGGAAATAGATTTAAAAAAAGACTGTGTTTTAGTCTAACAGGTTTGGCAGCAAAAGCAGTACAGTTCTTACAGCTGATGAATTGATGTAGACCCAGATGACTAACGTGTACCATGTGTTTGCTTTGGCAGGAAATGTGGAAAAATCATTTGGAGAAAAATTGTATTATTAAACAGATTGCTTTCTTTTGCCTTCTAATCTGAATCAGAAAGGTAGGCTTCATAGACATCTTGCCCTTATTAGAACCATATTCATCCATTTTGAGTTAAACAATGCCAGAAGATGATTTTCCATGTTGTAGTCTATCTGATAATAGTCTGTCAGTCACCAAACCCTCCCTCTATCTCTCTCTCTCTCTCTCTCTCTCTCTCTCACTCTGTCTCACACTCACACAGAGCACAACTTTCCAGCTTTCCATTTTGGAAGCTATTCAAACAGTCTGATAAAATTAAGCTTTTGAACAATCCTATTATCAAATTTCCAGAAGTCTATGCAGGCAAAGAAATTATTTTGCTAAAATATGAAATGGTATGAATTTCTCCTATCAAAATATGAAGAAATCCTGTGGTCTTGTGCCGAATTGATCTTGATGGATCCTGGAACACAGGAGTTATTTCAAGGCTTAGGCCTCAGGATCAAACACCAGAAGGCCTGTCTGCATCTTTTTGAAGAAAAATGTAAATTTAACTTTCCAGTGGAGCATACATTTGGTAAATATGCAACATTTAGGCCTTGAAAGTTGTGCTCCGCTCTTTCCTTACCATAGGTGCTACTCTGTGCACTAAGGTTTTAGCTGCAGTCCTGCTTTCTAGAACTACAGTATATATTCAGATTTATAACCTGTTACTTTAAGGCTTCTGATTGATGAAAGAGGTTAGTTTCTTATTCTGTCTCCTTTTCTTCTGTCTCTTTCCCATCTGCCTTCGATTGCAAAAAGAAATGCACAAGGGTCTATATGTAAAAACTTTCATGAAATAGCCTGAAATGCACAAAACGTCAGCTTTCAGTATTTTGCACATTTTTACATGCGTAGGGTTGACTTACAAAATTCTGCACCCAATTTGGCCTGAACGTATGGAGGGGAATTTTAGAAGATCTGTCCAAGTGCAATCCGGGATGTCTAAGACAGAACATCTGAAAAGAATGCAGGCACGTCCAGGTGCAGACGTGATTTCACAGACCTGGATGTGCCCGATAGGGATGTCTGCAGGGGGGTCTACTTAGATGTCCCCAGAACTGTATTTCAGAACCCAGCTGCCCAGGACAGCATAATGGTTAGAGTAGTGGGTTAGGAACAGAGCAACCATGGTTTAAATCCTTCTGCTGCTATAGCTGAGATTGTGCTGAGTAGTGGGAATAACAGTGCTTTCTTCTCTGCACCCGCTGGATGTTTTCTAACATTAGACGTGGTGCTGGTGAGGGTGTCAGTGTCTGAAGAGCCAGCTTCTAAAATGGCTCCGGAGACAGTCCCTCTGCTTTGAACGTCTCTATGCCTGTTTTTATTTATTTATTTATTTTACATTTTTATACCGCGATTTCCTACAGATCAATTGCGGTTTACAATGAACAATATGAACTGTACAGGGCAGTATGAATTCAGTTTACATGGAACAGTAACAACTATGTACAATAACAATAATAACAAAATATGTTAGCTATATACATGGTGTTCTTGTATTTGTGTTGCTGAAGCGTTCTGTTAGTGGATCATTGATTGATTGTGTAGGGCGTCTAGTTTATGTTCAGTGGTTATGTTATAGAACCAAAGTGCTGTGAGAATAGATATGTTTTGAGTTTTTTCCGGAAGGAAGAGAGGTCTTTTATAGCTCTTAAGCTATCCGGGAGCTGGTTCCAGAGGGTGGGAGATGTAACACCGAAAATATGCCCTGTAACTTTAAGACACAAAAAGCTGAAGAGTACGGCACAGACACTGACAGAAAGGGAGAGAAAAAGCTTCCTAGTTGCTATAGGCAACCAGAGCAGGCTGAGGCACGAGACCTGAAGGCACGCCCAGCCAACAGACACTCCCCAAACACTGAGGGAAACACACTGCACATGTGCAGGAAAACGCCCATAACTCTGCATAAGAAAGCAGGCAGGCAAGCAGAGTTAGTTCGAGTGCAGGAGCAGGAACAGGCCAGAGCTTGGGAGCAGGCCAGAAAGGAGAATCCTTATTATGCTCGAGTCCAGGAGAGAGAGAATCCAGGAAGAGAGGCTGAATGTGATTCCTGTATGATCTCTGACGAAGGTTTTGATGACACAGAAGCTGCAAGCGCTTGTGAAGCCTGGCAGGTTAGAGAGAACCAAAAACCCTTCAACAAAAGGTCAGAGTATTGTCAGCCTAACCCTGTGTATTCTGAGGCCTGGAATAAGAAGCCAAGAAGGGCTGGGAGACATAACAGGCAGTTATTCTCCAACAGTGAGTTTAACCATAGAAAACCCTTTGCTAATGAAAGCCAGAAGCTTTTAAGGTATTCACATCCTTATAATAGAGATAGTGAACTGCTTCAGGATATTTGTATGAGAGCAGAGTCTGAATGTTTGTGTGAGAAGCCTGGCAGCAAACTGACAAGAGCAAGGTGTAACAGAAAAGCTGAAAAGCAATTTTATCAAGGCTCAGATAATTATCTCCCTGAACAGGAAGAGAGTTTTGAAGAGAGACCAGTCACTGACTGGAGGAGGTTACAAACTCTCTGCCCGAGGGAAGACGAGTCACTTGAGGAGCCCATGTGTACTGACCAGAATGAAGGTTTATCTTATGAGGAAAAGATGGACTGTTCTCTAGTGATGACTGAAGAGACCTCTCTGCGCTGAGAGCTAATAAGCCTGCTAGAGAGACAGGTCTGCACAGTGGAAACTGCCCAGGTGTTTACCTTGATGATATATTTTGTTTTGTCATTTGATTTGTGAAGCAAGAAGCTACTTTTCTTTATCCATTTGTTTATACCAGAAGTATGGTTATCTTTTGAATTTGGAAATGTATTATTTTTGAAAGTCCAGCAAAACCCCGGGAGGGGAATAAATCCTTGTTTAAACCTGACCCTCGACTTGCAACTACACTTTCTTTTTATAGAAAGGTCAGGGCCAGTAGTGCACTAAGCTAAATAACCTTAGTTTAGCCTCTGCTGGTGACAGAGAGCAGTAGGAAAATGCCCTGTTTGTGATTTTTTGGACATCCAAAGCATGAATAGGGCTTCTAAAATGACCCCCAAAAGTCACTTTTGCATATAGTCCACTATGGGCCCGAGTCAGACCCTATTCCGGACCCTAATCCCCCTCTTGCTCTCCCTACATGCAGTAGAATGAGGAGAGCAGTAGAATGGGGAGAGCCGGTGGGGGGCGGGGGCTGGGAGGGGGCAGGGTCGGGGAGGAGTGGAAGCGGGCCAGCCCAGCAGGATCTAAAGGGCCGATTTAGGTCAGGGTCCTGTATGTTCTGCAGGGTCCGTGGGGACGTGCTACTTACTCCATCTCGAAGGTGGAATAAGCAGCACTGACCCGGTGATTGGGCCTTGGGATCCCCCCCTGGGGCTGGGGTCGGATGCGGGGGGTCGCTGCCACCCATTCCACGCCCTGGAAGACCAGCCGTGGGTTGCGTGGTGGGGAAGGGGGGGGGGCAAGCTGCAGCAGCCAGGGGAGCCTGCGGGGAGGACGTCCCTGCAGGCAGGCAGGAGCACACCAGGCTGTCCTTGGGCCATATTCTGCATGCTGTGGGAATATTTTGTTCCCCCAGTACAGAATCAGGTCCTAACGGCCCCATCCTGCACGGGAACATCCAGATGGCCTGGACATGTTCCTCTCAGAATGGGGCTCCACATGGTAAAGTTTAGGCAAATTATCAGCTGCTCTAATATAAAAGCATACAAAACAGCTCATTATTTATGATTTTTTTTGAAAGTTAACGTGAAAAAGTCAGTGAGGGGTAGTTATCTTTTTTGTGAAAATTGACCCCTCAAAAAGTGGCACTTAACTTTATTATAAATAGGTCATAGTACAATCATTTGGATAAAAGTTAATATAGAAAATCTACTCTTGGAAAATAACTACATTTGCATGAAATTCTGTGCACTTAGTACAACAGCCTCTTTCTATCTTTCATTTTTTTATTTATTTATTTATTTATTTAACATCTTTTATATACCGCGCTATTTGTTTTCAGTGCGGTTTACAAGTAACAGAAGCTGCACATTCAGAGGACACTTTTGTGCTTACATTATAACAGGAAACTTAAACTTGGAACAACAGGGTAAAAAACTAACTATGTACAAACATATTGGATTCTTTAGTATTCGCAGGAAGACTAAGGCCGGACTAAGGCAGGACATAAGAGAACTTGAAGCAGAATTACTTATGAGGGAAATGGGAGTGAAGAGAGGGAGTTTGTAGGTTTAGGAGTACTGATTAACAGATGTGGATTGGGTGCTTGTGCAAAATGGAGGAGGAAAATGTGGTGCTTGATTGCCTTGCGAAATTGGGTGAGGTCTTTAATTGCTCTTATTTCAGGTGTGAGGTCATTCCAGCATTTAGGTGCATAGAAGGCGAAGGTCCTTTTCTTGGTTGATTGGGTACATTTTAGATTTTAAACTGTGCATCATTGTCTTACAGGGCATATTTCTTACTATCCTTAATGTTGAAAGGCAATGCTACCACATTTATTACTGCTAAATATTAGGGGTATGCATTTTGTGAGCATGCATTTCGTTCGTCTGAGCAGCTAAAAGTTTATAGTGCATGGGCCAATCTTATGGAATTCCCTTCCAAGCAATATAAGAGCAATAAAAGACTTGAAGGAGTTTGGCAAGAGGCTCAAAACACACATTTTCCAGGAATACTATGGGACAGACTCTTAACATCTTATAGCACAGCCAAATGACCCCTAACTACGCTCAGAACTAGACCTACTATTGACTCACACTCTATATAAGTTAACTGTATTCAGACTAATCTATCCCCTGTCCTCCTTATTATATGGATAGTTTTAATTAACCTCTGTTATCATGTACCTCTTACACTTGTTCCTCTAATTCTTCTGTGTAACTTAAGTTCAGTTGTGTTCATTGTAAACCACCTTGATACCCTTGAAAGGTGGTATATAAAAAATGTTAAATAAAATAAATAAATATCTATATCTATATATAGGGGGTCACTCTGTGCTACGAATAGTCAGGATGTACATCCCCGTTATTCGTCCCCCTGCCGCTCTGGTGCAAAGGCTCACCATATGTACATCTGTGTTGAATAAGGACAGGTAGACAGGGGTCTTACATATCTGATCACTCTCAATATGTAAAAATTGAACAAGAATCATCCACAACCTTCCCCCAAGAACAGGGAATTCCATAAGGCTCCGTGTTATCCGCTTTCCTTTTCAGTCTTTACCTTCAGTCAATCTACGCAATTTTCAAAAAACATTAAATAGGATAAGACATTTACGCAGATGACATCATGTTATACTCCCCAGTTGACATAAAAAATCCTACATATAACAATCTTACCGCATGCATCCAGGAAGCCGAAACTTGGCTAAACGCGAACAACCTTAGCATTAACTTAAAAAAAACAGAAACAATGTTCACGTCTAGAACCCAAAACTTTACACCCCCTCAAACAATCCATATACATAACACCACCTTCCCAGTAAAATAAGAAGTGAAATACCTAGGAGTCATACTTGATAAAGCTCTCAGTATGTCATCGCACATAAAGCAGCCAGAACCATATTCTACAAGTTTAGAACCATACAACACCTCAGACTCCTCCTAGATAATCACAATTTCAGAATAGTAGTCCAAGCACTAATCACGCCTCATCTCGACTACTGTAACAGCTTGTTACAGGGAACACCTAAAAGAACAATCTTCAGATGGCTCAAAATGTCACTGCTTGAATCATATGCAAAGCATGCCTCACTGACCACATCACCCCTATCTTACATAATCTCCATTGGTTCCCGATAGCAAGTAGAATAAAATATAAAACCATAATAACCACATTCAAGTTATTCAATAACATCGTCCCCTCCTTCCTTGCATCATTGTTACACACTCAAGCAAACAGCAGGAACAGAAGAAAAATCAACTAGAATATCCCACATCAATCTGCAAGACTAAATAAACAACTAGCAACAGAGCATTCACATTCACAGCCCCTAGATTATGGAACTCATTACCAGACCACCTCAGATCGATCAAGGAACTTCAAACCTTTAGAAAAGAATTGAAGACACTGCTCTTCATCGAGTTCTGTAATAGTCCTAATGGAAACAGTAACTAATACACAACTAACCCCCCCCCCCACTCCCTTGCCCGCCCCACCCCTCCCACAAATCCAGTTACATCATTACACTAAACAACACTGCGACTTATCTTGCTAACATTCCAGTGATTTGTAAATAGTTATTGTAGGTCTATCTCCTACACTGTTCGATGTTAATAGTTACTAGATTAATAGTTACTATGTCTATAGTTATTGTATAACCATACCATACCATTCTATGTAATTTGTTAGTTTTTTTTTTTTTTTAAGTTTTTTATTGAGTGTAGCACAACGCATTACAAGGAATTACGCAATAGGCATACAATGACTCAAGAAAACAGAACAAAGCTCAAAGAGCAAATGAGCAGCATAATATGCCCACCTCCATATCCTGTGAGTTCTACACCCATAAGAGCAAACAGTGATCTATGACAGTAATACCCTCCCCACCATTAGAGGAGGCTCCTAGCATATTCAAGAACAATACCAATAAAGAAGAAGAAAGAAAGAGAAAGGGAAAAGAGAGAAGGAAAGAAAGAAAAGGAAGAAAGAAGAAATTACCCCCCTCCCTCCCCCCCAGAGGCGCTGCAGGCACCGCAATAAGAAAGGATAAGGAACTTCTTAGGAGCTGGAATGCGTAAAGTTATAAACCAGAAGAGGTAGTGCAATAGAGAACAGGTAGCAGTACTGTCAAGTAGTACAGGTATAGAGATCTAAGGCCGACCATTTGGAGAGGTTAGGTAATCTGCCCCTTGTGCCCAGGATCCTATCAGAGGCTTTTTCATATTTTGAGAATAGACACAACTGGTTCCACCATTCTGAGTAAGTAGGTTTGGTGGGGTTTTTCCAGCGAGTTAGAATAAGCTTCAACGCTATCGTGATCATAAAGTTGAGGAGAAAATAGTTGTGTTTATCCAGCTCATGGAGTTGTGCAGTGTTCCGAAAGGCAACTATTTGCCAGGATAGATCAGCCCTGAATCGCAGTACGCGCTGAATTTGATCCCAAACCTGCGCCCAGAACCTCTGAATGGGAGGGCAATCCAGCAACATATGCCTGAGTGTACCCACCGCAGTACGACAGGTCCAACACCATTTAGTTTCATTCTTATTCCACTTGCTCAGGGTAATGGGGGTGATAAAGGCCCTATGCGCCAAGAAAAACATGGACTGAGTAAGAGCCGCTGATCGGGATGCTCGGACCGAGGACCTCCAGAATTTCTGCCAGTCTGCCGGCGACAGCGTTAGTTGCACCTCGTCTTCCCAAATATGGCGGAGTCCAGAATTAGACGGGGTAAAGTGCTCTACGAACATAGCATAAAAACGGGAAGCAACACCTGATGTGGCGTTGATTTCTGTAACCACCCTCAGCAGACCCCAAGAGTCGGTCAACGTCGCGAGAGAAGGAAGAGCCTTGCCAATGCAGTGCCGCAGCTGCAACCATTGGAAGTAGCAGGTGGAGGGTAGGCCAAATTCCCGCTGAAGAGCGTTAAATGGCTTCCAGGCAGCAGTGTCCAGTAGCTGTCCGACAGTCCATAAACCCAGCTTGTACCAGTTTGCCCAACTACATGTCTTTTTGTTTACCCTGAAATCAGGGTTGAACCAAATGGGTACGGCCCTTGAGGGTGGGTTGCGATGTGCAATGATAGAGAGGAAGGACCGGGCAGCCATTTGAGTTGAAGTTATCATCCTTCCAACGTTAGAGGTCTCCGGATGAAGCATCCCCAACAGCAGCCGGAGCGGGCAGGGGGCAACCAACCGTTCTTCCAGCAGAAGCCATGTAGGCTTATCCTCTAGTGTGTCACTCAATGCCCATAACGAGCCCTGTTTCAGCAAAAAAGCTTTATGGTACCATGAAAAGTCAGGGAAATAAATTCCAGCAGTTGCCTTAGCGGCTTTTAGCTTCTTTAGCGCTATTCTGGGGGTCTTTCCATTCCAGAGAAAGGCGCTTAGGGATCGTTCTAGGGCACGGTATACTGCAGGTGGAAACATGACGGGGAGCATACTCAGGATGTAGTTTATTTTAGGTACCAATGTCATTTTAATTGCTTCCATCCGGCCCCACCACGTGAGATGGAGCGGGGACCATGACAGTGTATAGGAGCGGGCTATGTCCATTACCTTCTCTGCATTCAGGCGCACAGTGTCCTCAATGGATGTAGAGTACAGGACTCCCAGGTATTTTATAGCAGCAGGCTCCCAGTGAAAGTGGTACTTGTCGATCAGGTAGGGGGATGCCCATTTATTCATCGGAAAAGCCACTGTTTTCGCCCAGTTTACTTTGTACCCAGAGAACTGAGAGTAGAGGGAAATTAAATGCAGAAGTGGTGGAATCGATGCTGGCTGAAGGAAGACCAGAAGGTCATCTGCATAAGCTGATAGTTTGACGTGAAGATCAGCAACCAGAACCCCATGTATCTCTTCAGACTGTCGTATTAACAGAGTCAGAGGCTCTAGGGCAAGGTTAAACAACAGCGGAGAAAGCGCACACCCCTGCCTTGTGCCCCGCCGCAGAGGGAAAGGCTGGGAGAGGGTGCCGTTGGCCAGGATTCGCGCAGAGGGGCTGTCATACAGGATCTGCACCATAGCAATGTATTCGTTAGGCAGTCCAAACCATTCTAGTATGTGATACAAAAAGGGCCATTCAAGCCTATCAAAGGCCTTTTTCCGCATCTATGGAGAGGCCCATTATAGGATGATCACTGTTTTGAGTCCTTTCCAGCACATCACACAGGAGGCGGCCGTTATCTGCAGTGGACCGACCGGTTACAAAGCCGCACTGATCGGGATGGATTAACAAGTGCAGCACTCTATTCAGTCGTCTAGCCAGCACGCTGGAAAATAACTTGTAATCAGCATTGAGAAGAGAAATGGGCCGGTAGTTCCCAACTGCAGTTGAATCTTTACCCGGCTTTTCAAGTACTACAATGGTTGCTTCAGCAAAGGACCCAGTTCGTTGACCAGGGGAAAGAAAGTGGATGTAGTATTGTAATAGCTGCGGAAGCAACTCGGCCGCAAAACGTACTGTAGAATTCGACAGGGAGCCCATCCGGGCCAGCAGCTTTCCCCGTCTGCATAGCATTCAGGGCTTCACGCAATTCGCAAATGGTCAGGGGGTCCCCCAGTGCGGATTTCTGCTGTGGTTGTAGGGTAGGTCGCTCGACCTTGGCTAGCAGGTCTTCACAGGCCTTAGAGTCGAAAGACACCTCAGAGGTATACAGCTGCTCGTAAAACGTCCGGAAAGCAGACGCAATTTCAGAATTATCAGTCAGAGAGTTCATCTGTGAGTCCACAATGTGAGTTATATGGGAGTTAGTGCGCGGGGCCTTTAATCTGGTGGCTAGCAGCTTGCCTGCCTTATTGTTATCAACGTGATAGCGAGCTCGGCTGTCGAACAGGCCTTTCTCCACTTCTGTGCTCATTATCGTGTTGTATTGGTATCGCAGTTTTTGCAGGCGATTTAAGGTATTAGCGTCTGAGCGTTGCTGCAACAATCTCTCACCCGCTCTGATCTGTTGGTCGAGTTCCTGGAGCTGTGCTCGAGCCACCTTAGCTTTGGTAATGCTAAAACTGGTGATGCGCGCTCTGATAGAAGCTTTGAAAGCTTCCCACCATGCCCAGTTAGGCGATTCAGCTTGCTTATTGCAAGCAAAATACTCCTCTATGGCTTGTCTGATGGTGGTCTGGAAAGCCTCGTCTCCAAGCAGGGTTCTATTGAAGGACCAGCACTGCTGTCTGACCAGAGCCTCGTCAGGGTGGAAATCCAGTGTTATTGCCGCATGGTCAGAGACATGGGTACTAAGGATGCTGGCTCCGCAAATTTCTGAGAATAGTGGTCTGGAGACCAAAAAGAAATCCAACCTGGAATAGGAGCCGTGTGGGCAGGAGAAAAAGGTATAGTCTCTCTCCTTCGGAAACAGAATTCTCCAGGCGTCCATCAACCCAGGCTCGTGCATGAGCGATCGAAGTGCCGTTTGCGCTCTGCCAGCTCTGGTACGGCTGGGATTGCAATCCAATAGAGGGTCTAAGACCAGATTGAAGTCACCTCCGAGGATTAGTGGATAAGCAACATCTTCCTGAAGTGCTTCTGCTAGAGAGAGGAAAAATGCCGGTTGATCACCGTTGGGGCCATAGACATTTACAATGACCAAGTGTTTGGCACCCAAGGATATGTGGACTTTAGCCCAGCGCCCCTCACTGTCTGCTCTGGTGGAGAGGACCTGGAAAGGGAGCTTCCCTCGGGTTAGTGTTGCAACCCCATTTTTCTTCCCGAAGGCTGGGGAGAAAGTAGCTAGCTTATACTGATTGGAGCTCAGCTTCAGAGTCTCATTAGAGGATAGGTGCGTTTCTTGAAGGAGTATAATATCTGCTTTCTGTTTCTGGGCATAGGCCATTATCTTTTTTCGTTTAACTGGGTGCTGGATACCTTTCACATTCAGAGACAGAATTCTAAGGGGAGACGTCGGCATCAGAGTAGTGAGAAAAATACCTCGACCTCTCCATGGTCTCATGTAGATACATTCTAGTTACCTGCATATTACCCCAAGTAGGGAGAAAAGGAAACCCAACATGTCTGCAGCGCCCCAATCCCTCTCCCCTAGAGATAAACAAAAAAATTGGGTGAGGCAGCGTGGGATGCAAGAGAGAGGCACATCAGCACCGCAAGACCCCGAATCGAAAAGAAAAATAAAAATAAAACACCCCTTACCCACAGATGGGGGAGGAGAAAAGAAAACACCGCCCGGGGGGAGTCATTCCGAGGCAAGGGAAAGAGAAAAACAAAGCCCCCCATAGACCTGATGTAACGAGACAGGAAAACAGTACAATATATACAACTTATTTTACAGCAATGAAGATGTAATACCCCCCCTGCCCCCCCCCCTAATTAGAAAATCTCAAACAACAGCATGCACGCCAAATTACAAATACTGCCCCTGAAGGCAACCAGGCCAAACCACCCTGCAAGATATATCTGCCCAAGGCTACTTGCACTCAGTGGAAGAAAGAGAAGTCCGAAGAGCCCTGTCACATCAGGGGCTAGGAGACGTTGTCCGTTTGCATTTTCAGCGCTTCCTGTTCTTCAATGAAGTGCAAGAGCCCCTCGGGGTCATCGAAGGACTTGGTTTGGTTATGTAGGGTCACTTTAAATCGCGCTGGGTAGAACAGGCCAAACTTTGCTTGTAGTTGTTGGAGACGGGGGCGCAGCTCCAGGAACTTCTTTCTTCTATCCATCGTAGCCTTGCATAGGTCCGGGAAGAAGGAGACTCTGTGCCCCTCAAAGGACACCGATGACATCGCTCTGGCCGCTGACATGACTTGCATGGCCTGCTGGTGTCTCAGGAGACAGAAGATTAGGGGTCGGGGCCTCGAGTTGCGGCCGCTCGGGTATGCAGGTATGCGGTGCGCCCGCTCTACTTCCAGCGGTTTGCTAAGCTTGATTTTAAGCAGCACAGGCAGGACTTTTTCAAGAAAGCCAATCGTGTCCGACCCTTCCGCGCCCTCAGGGACCCCGACAAGCCTGATGTTGTTTCTGCGGGACCGGTTCGACAGATCTTCAAATTGTGACTCAAGCAAATTAACCTTTTTCAGGGCCCTGGTCAGCTTCTGTAGGCGATCCTCGTGCGCGAGCACCGCGCCGTCGATTTTATCCATTCGCGCAGTAAGCCCCTGCGTTCTTTCTTTTATCTCCTGCATATCAGCCTGCATTTGCATCAGGGTATCCCCGTTAGCTGAAATCATCCCCCTCATTGCCCGGAGTTCAGCCAAGATTTCATTTCTTCCGTCATCCGCATCCTTCCCGGGCGCCATTTTAACAGGGGAAGGGGGATCCTGCTTGGCCCGTTTAGAGCCTGTGCCCCCACTCGACACAAAATCCAACTTGGACTGCTTTCCGGTCGCCACCCTTCAGGATTCCCAAAGACACAGTCCAGAAAGAGAAAAATACCTCAAACTAGCAAGGCAGAGGTGATTTATAATCAGGGATAGTTCAATGGGTCCGCAGGAGCTAAGCACCTAAGCGTCCATCTTGCTCCTTCGCTAGGCTCCGCCCCCCGTAATTTGTTAGTTTTGATGTAAATCACCCCTGATCACTGGAAGGGACAGTATAGAAAAACTGTTCAAATAAATAAATAAAAATAAATATTCCATCTCTGAGGTGGAATAAGTCCCCCTGGACATCGGGGGATGGTGGCGCAAGGCTGGGACAGATAGGTGAAGGGCGAAGAGGGTTCCCCATAGCCTGACCCTGGCTATGGGAGGCTGAATCGGGAGTCGGGCTATGGAGAAAAGGGCATTTTGAGTCAACGGCCGGGGATCGCAGTTTCGTAATGGAGCACAGTGCCATGGCAACGAGACGCCATGGCACTGAATCTCCATTACAGAGTCAAGCTGAGTTAGCCAGATAAGTGGCTGTGCATGCGGCTGATCAGAATCGGGGCCCACACTGCATGTCCAGGCCATAGACCTGATTCTTATCCTGTGGGCACATCTAGCCCTGTGGAATCAGAATCCGGCCTACCTCTGTATGCCCTGATTCAGATAGATTGTAGAGGGCTGGACGGCCAGTACAGAATTGGGCTCAGTCTGTATATGCGCATTAATGCATATACAATTGATTTTCATGCTTAAAACATTATAGGCTGCATACTTTATATTGTAAACCACATAGACGTGTTAATGTATAGCAGTAAAAATGCAATGTGCGCCTTTGAGTCAGTCCTGACTCCTGGTGACCCAGAAGCTCCTGGGTTTTCTTGGTAGTGTCACTGGAAGTAGATTGTCAGGCCTTTCTTCTGAGGCAATGGAGGGTTAAGTGACTTGCCCAAGGCCACAAGGAGTGCCAGTGGGAATTGAACCCTGGTTGCTTGGTTACCAAGCCACTAGGCTATTCCTCCACTCTCTATAGCAGTATATAAGTTTAATAAATTAAATGAGCATGAAAAAATGCCAAGAACCAGGAAAAAATGTATTTTAAATGAGCATGAACTAAACTTTTTATTGGTCATACACAGCCCTATTAGATATTTCCACAGTGCTACAAGGCATGCACAGTGTTGTACAGAAACATAGAAGAGGCAGTTTCTTGGGGGCTATTTGTCCAAATGAGTTAGTTTTGCACATTTATTTATTTAACAGGTCTTTTATACTGCTTTATCATTTCAGTCAAAGCGGTTTACATTGCAACTTAAACTTGGTAATGTACATTAAACAGGGGCATTGATGGATTGGATTTTTCTGAGGCAATGGAGGGTTAAGTGCTCTAACCATTAGGTTACTCCTCCACTCCATAGCATGCACAATACATCCTATACCATTAAAGTCATGAACCTCACTCCTAAGCCAGGGTATGTGTAGTATGATCTAAGTCTCTCAAATTTACTGCTAATGCTTTCCATAGAATATGCATTGTGCCAAAGAAAGTTTCCTTCTGGAATTCATAAGATATAACATGTATAGGCAACTCGTTAAGGCGTGGTTGGAAATTCCTCTTAATCAGGACTGTGGCTCCCAATACAATGAGAAATATTTCTGTATCTTTCTGCTACATCTTTTTGGTATGGCAGCATTTCTTGGTATTTCAAGATCTTCTCTTTTTCCACACAATTCAGAAAATAATTGCTTGGAACCGACACCTCTATTATATGCCTTTCTGGTGTTTTCCACTTTACCACTATGTGAGGTTTCCTCACATCCAGCTTCTTATTCATCCAGCTTCTTATTCAAATGATCATAATGTCTTCATTCTCTGTAATTCTCTTATGGTCACGATCCCACTGCTTTTCTGGTACGGTGATTTAACTGGTTTTATTTATTTATTTTATTGAACTGGTTTAATTATACTGTTTTTCAACCTTTCAAAATGATTTACATCAAAGAACGGGGCATGCAGGTTACATTGAACTTCTTAATCGTAGAACCGAGTATAACTGGGAGATCGAGGGAGCATGCAGGTTCATTATAACATTAGAACTTATTATACAATGGACAAGGCATTATTAAAGAACTTATTAAACAATGCACAAGGCATTAAAGAAAATACTTAGTATAAGGCAGAACATTATGTTGGATGGCTGATTAGGGAGGAGGGGATAGGGGGATGATCTGTGAGAGTGGTGGATGTTCTTGCTGAGGTTTAGTTGGAGGGGATGTGCCATAGTGCTCTTCAAAGAGGTATGTCTTGAGGTGTTTTTTGAAGACTTGGTATGACTGGATGCTCTGTAGTGTAGGAGATAGAGTGTTCCAGAGGGTGGGAGTGTAGAGTTTGAAGGCTCTTGTGCAGGCACGTTGTGTACTCTTATGTGCTTGAAGTGGCAGATGAAGAAGGTTGAGCGAGCTTTGTCTGCATGGTCTATTGGAGTTGGGGCATCTGATGAGTGTCTGAAGGCATTCGGATGTGGTGTTGCATTTCTTGTGGATAATAGTGAGAACTCTGTGTTTGATTCTTGATGCTATGGGAAGCCAATGGAGGGATTTCAATATGGGAGTAATGTGAGTGTGTCTGGAGGCTCCGACAATGGTGCGTGCTGCTGTGTTCTGGGCTAGCTGTAGTAGAGTAGTGGTAGCTTAGGGAAGTCCTTGAAGGATAGAGTTCCAGTAATTGAGGAGGGGGTAATGGAAGCCTGGCAAACTGTACGGAAGCTCTCAGGGGAGAGGATGCGGTATAGGCTGCGAATTGTTCTGAGCTTGAAGTAGATATTCTTAGTGGTATTCTTTATATGTGATTGGAAGTTCAGTTGGTGATCCAAAATGACACTGTGATATTTAACTTGTGACTTGACCTGTAATTCGATGTCTTCAATTTTGATGGAGGAGGGTGGTATGAAATTGGGGCCCTTGGTAACATGGAGAATTTCAGTCTTGTTCATGTTAACTGCAAGGTTGTGGCATTGCAGCCAACAGACTATTTCTTTGAAACAGACAGTTACGTAGGAGTAGTCAGGAGCAATGGTGTGGAATGGAGTAAATATCATTATATCATCTGTGTATAGTTGGAAGTCAACATTGAACTTCTGAATTGTAGAGCAGAGAGGCCTGATGTAGATGTTAAAGAATAAAGAGGAGAGTGCGTATCCCTGGGGAACTCTTTGAGGTAGTGAGTAGGGTGCTGAGGTACAGTTTCCAATTCTTATCTGCTGAGTCTGTTGGGAGAGGCAGGAGTGGATCCATTCAAGTGGCTTGCTTTGAACCCTGATGTTATTGAGTTGGTTGAGTAGTGTCTGATGGGACACTGTGTCAAACGCTGCTGAGATGTCTAGGAAGAGCAGTATGAAACCAGTGGTGGCCTTTTCAGTTCCGGTGTTGAGCAGTTATGGTGTTTACAATGGGGTCATTTTAAAAGCGTTAGTCATGATTTGGATATCCATGCAGATGTCTAAATCATGGAGAGGTCCCTGGAGCCATTTTACAAATGTCTTTTAAGGTCATCTCTGGTGTGGTAATAGCCAGGTAGGCAGGGGTGTCTGGGATGGTGCAATGGACTTAGATGTCCCCACTGGATTTCAGAAATGTCTTGGATGTCTGTGATTCTGTCCATGTTTAGACCTCTAGGCATGAAGAAGCATTGGGAAGAGCTCATTTTGGCTGTAAAACATCTAAATGATATAGAGAAAATGGCACTCCATCATCTTCTGTACTCTTCACAATTGCAATGATAGCAGCAGTGGGATTTTAACCCTGGCTTCCCTGGTCCTAGCCCACTTCTCTAACCATTAGGCTATCCCTAGACATCCCCAGTCTTGAGCACTAATCTGGGGATGTCTATGTAGACACCCTGCAGACATCCATATTGGGTATGTCCATGTTTGTGCCTTTCTATATAGAAATTTTCTGCAATCAGAACTTCACAACCAGCTGTGAGATGAGTAACTGTTTCCAGGTCTTTCTTACAGAATCTGAATATGTCTGTTTTACCACATTTTTCTGTGCTCACTGTAAACCATCTTGTTCGTAATCTACTATCTTGGGTTACAACTATCAGAGTCTGATCTTTAGGTTTCAGTTCACCTGTCCTTAACTATTCATATGTCCAGTCTCAATTGACAAATGGTTCCTGGAATAATACTTTGTATGTCCCACTGTATTTATGCTTTTGTCAATTATTTTTCCTTGTCTGCTGATCTGATTCTTTGAAGAGTTTTTTTCTCTTTTTCTGCAAGCTTTGTTGCTTCCTTCCCTATGTGTGTTGCTTGATTCTCATCCATCCCTTTTACTCTTTGGGATGTTTGTCCAAGTTTAATGATGGAGACAGATTCCGGACATTTATTTTCATATTTCATTACTTTTGCGTATTTTGATCTGACAATGCTGTTAAATATGCATGAAGGCCTATGATAGTAGTTCTAAGTATAATTGATTTCTATGAGGCTCAGTCCTTCTTTTGCCCTAGGGATGTAAGTTTTGGAATACACTGGTTCTTATAAATTACCTCATGGGCATGAAGGAGTTTTCTTGTTCGTATGTGCAGTTTCTCAAGATCTTTAAGAGGCCAGTCTACAATCCCAAAGCTATATGGAGGTACCGGAATTTCCACATGATTAATGGCTTGTATCTTATTTCTTATTGTTAAAATCTCTCCTGTGTGGAGTTTATAATCAAGCAACAGACAGATAGATATTGAGGACAGACAAACAAGGACAGAAAAACATTGAGAAGAGAACGTGGCTTTTGTAATGTAGTCAGGATATGTGATCAGCATTTTCTCTGCCTTTCCTTCTTCTCTTTCACCCATTACCAGCTGACAAGGTCACAGTGGAATCTGTAATAGGAATTTTGTTAGAGAAAAAAGTGGAACAAACCCTTATTATTATTACCATAGATAAACATCACTGCAGCCCACAGTATCTGCATATGATGATAGGGGTCCACCTTCCTAAAATTTAAGTTGCAAAAAGCCAATGGGATGGGTGGGTGACAGATAGGGTAGAAGGGAAACTAAATAATAGCCAGTAGCAGTTAATCTTACTCTGTTTCTAGAAAGCAACATCATACCTTAAGGGGTGATTTTATAGTTGTTTTTCATTGTTTAGCGCAGAAAAGAGTTTTTGTAAAATTGTGTTGCTGCATGTTAATGAAAAATAGGCACATGGAAAGAGTGTGCATTCCTAGAGCAGAGGAGGAGTGTGATGTATGCATGTATTTTATAAAATAATCTTCGGAGGTGTAAATTGGTGTGTGCACATCTGTGCTATTGGGAGCCTATTTTATAAAGGAACAGGTGCCTATGTGGCCGTTATATAATCAGCTTACAATAGGCGCCTTTTGGCCTAGGCATCCTATTCTAAAATTACCACCTAAATGCATATAACAGCAGTATCCAGAAATTGAAAGATCTTATCTATGGATATTCCATCTCAGCTTTATGGAGAGAAGGATAAAGAAATATGTCTAACTGTAATAGTTGCTCTGGGTGGATACTTCTTTGTGGTTAGATTTAGAGGTCTTTTGCTTTGTTTGATGCAGCTCTTCCTTCACTGGCAGGCTATGGAAGCCGTCTCAGTAAATATTTTGCAGATGATATTTGTATAGCTGGAACATTCACTTTAGTTTTATATTTTGCACACTAATTTAAGGGTAAATAAGCATGTCATGGTGGTCTAACGACTTGCTAATGAACAAGAGTATGCAGTACAGTAACGTTTATTAAAATGGGCAGTTGAAATGACTAGTAACTTGTAATATCATTGGCTCTCTTTTTAATTAATTAATGCATTTAATCAGAGGGCTTCTGGACAATTTTAGAGAGGGGTGTGATAATTATATTCTTCTGCCTTCTGACAGACCTGAGGCTATGAAGTCTGATATTTACATAAAAGACAATCATAATAAAGAGAGTGCTATTTAGGGCAATGATCAAAGCTTTTCCCACTGACAACCTGTTTTTCACATGTAAAATGGGCTTTTTGTTTATTGCCTGCCCCAGGGGCGGCTCAAGGCAATCTGCTGCCTAAGGCGAGAGATGAGATGGGGTTGTCTTTCTCAAAACTCCAGTCAGGGATTGAACCAAACCAAAAAGCAGATTAGATAATGTGGAGGAAATGCAAGATGTTTGCACACCAAGGAACTAAAAGAAAGAACGAGAACCGGAGCACTGTTTATAACACCAAATTATAACTCATTTTTATTTTGTTGTTATAAACTGCGTTATGGTTCTTGCTTTTTTTCTTTTTTTTAAAGCGTTTATTTAGTTTTCCAACCAACAAAACAAACATCAACATAATACAAACTCAACTACGGATGCTACAAGGTAGGCACAGATAACCCCAACCCACAAGCCCCCCCTAACCCCCCCCTCCCCCGGGTCCACCATTAAAACGCAACATGGCTGGCAACTGAACCCCATCACCAACATTATCGGGCAAGGGCATACTCTATTATCCTACGCGGGCATGGGCAGCAAACTCATTCAAGGCCTGCCATTTCCTTTGTTTAGCCACATCCACGGTCACTCCCTTTCTAGCCATTTGCTCGTATTTACTATATAGAGACAGCAAGTTCCACCATGCACACCAACTAACATCATATGTACTTTTCCTATTCCTAAGGATCATATAGACAGCAATCCCCATCATAAAATCAAGAAGGAAGTAACAATCCTTTTCCAGGGACGGAATCCCCGCCTGGGACCGGTAAACCACTATGGCCCAAGTGAGGGGAGCCGCAAATTTCAAAACTAGCTGTATCCGATCCCAAGCCTGCTCCCAAAAGCCCCGGATGCAAGGACAGCTCAACACAATGTGCTCTAAGGTACCTATGGTTTCCTGACAGGACCAGCATTTATTTCCGGAGATCACGTCCCATTTGGCCAACTTCACTGGTGTGCAATGGGCTCTACGTGCAAAGAAGAAAAGCGACTGAGTGATAGACGCCGCTCTGGACACCCTGACCAATCTGGACCAATACTTCCCCCAACTTGGAGTGGAGAGTGCAGCGCCTGTATCATATTCCCAGACCCCACGAAGTCCTTTTGTACAAGAGGGTTCAGTCTGATGCAGTACCTTATAGTAGCGAGACGCTGCGCCGGGCAACTGCATGACCTGTTGAATCAAGTTAACAGAAGCACTTGTCGTGCACAACCGTTGGACATCTACCCCGGCCTTGCCCACACAGTGTCAGAGTTGTAACCATTGAAAGTACAGGGCCCCGGGGAGGTTGAAATCCCGTTGTAGTCTGTCAAAAGACTTCCATCCTCCCTCGTCAAGCAACTGTCCTAGTTCCCAAATCCCCCATGAGTACCACTTGCTCCAAGCAAACATCTCATGCTGAATTTGAAATAACGGATTATGCCATATAGGTGAGGACGCATGCAGCTCCTTTTCAGAGGCCATCGCGTGTCATAAAGTTAAGAAGGCTCTCTGTGAGTCCCGTATCATAGCTGCAGTCGTCCCCCCAGGGCAGATCATATGAGGCAGAAGGTTACTAGGAATGGGGGCAGTGAGGTTCTTTTCCAACACCAACCAGGTAGGACTCTGACCCGTGATCTGTTCCAACCAGCTAGAGCCCTGCTTAAGCAGGAAAGCACTGTGATACGCCCAAAAGTCAGGGAAATTAACCCCACCCTCTTCCTTCCGCGCTTTCAGGTTTTTCAGCGCTATTCTTGGGAGTTTACCTTTCCAAAGGTATCGGCTTAAGAGCCCCTCAATCTGGCCGTAAATCGGTCTTGGGAAATAACAAGGAAGCATCTCAAGAATGTAATTAATCTTTGGGGTGATAGTCATCTTAATCGTCTCCAATCGTCCCCACCACGACAAAGTCAGAGGAGACCACCTACTCGACACATCCCAAACAAGAGCTAGTAACAGCTCTGAATTGAAACGCATGGTCTCCTCCAGGGGGTAGCAGTACTGCACACCCAAGTACTTGATAATTTTCGTTTCCCACCTAAAAGAGAAATGTTCCAAATCACTTTTGTTCGCAAAGGAATTCAGCGGAAAGGCCGTCGACTTCGCCCAATTTATTTTATATCCCGACAAACTAGAATAATAATCGATGAGACTAAGGATCTGGGACACTGAACTGGGAGTGGCAAATAAGAGCAGATCATCGGCATAGGCCGATAGTTTCACCTCCAACCCCCCCACGGAGATGCCATGGATACCTTGCTTCTGCCGAATCAGTAGCGCCAGGGGTTCCAAGGCAAGATTGAACAATAACGGGGATAAGGGGCACCCTTGTCGGGTACCCTGACCTAGCACCAACGGCCGCGATTGCGTGCCGTTCACGCAAATAGTAGCCGTGGGACAGGAGTACATTACTTTGAGGAGATTAACAAACCCTCCACCAAAGCCAAACCAATCAAGCACTGCAAACATAAATGGCCATTCTAAACGATCAAACGCCTTTTCAGCGTCCAGTGACAAACCCACAACTGGGTGGGTCACCTGGGCGGCTCCCACTAAGACATGGCACAGCAGTCTAGCGTTATCAGCGGTAGACCGGCCCTCCACAAACCCGCACTGATCCTGATGGATCAGCAACGGAGCAACCTCGGCCACTCGACGGGCCAGAACCATGGCATAGATTTTATAATCTGAGTTCAACAGGGATATAGGGCGGTAATTACTTACCAATTGAGGATCTCTACCCTCCTTCTCCAACACAATGACATTGGCTGCAGCAAAAGCTCCCGGCTGAGTCGGTTCCAGAAGCAGAGAATGAAAATACAACTGAAGCTGCGGAGCTAGTTCTGCAGAAAATGATTTGAAAAATTCAATCGGTAGTCCATCCGGCCCCGCAGCCTTCCCTCCGGCCAGCGAAGCAATTGCTTGACTAATTTCCTCCACAGAGAAGGCCGCATCCAACTTACCCGCAGCCTCCTTATCCAGGACAGGTCTCTGCACATCTGCGACTAACGCCTCAAATCTCTCCTTCCCAAAATCTACCTCAGAGGTATAGAGCTTGCTATAAAAGGATCCAAACACCTCCGCAATCGCCGCATCGGAGACTAAGAGATCCTCACTTTGAGAGTCCCGAATAGCCACAATCCGCCCCGCTTCCCTGCGGGCCCGCAACGTATTAGCTAGCAGTTTACCCGCCTTGTTACTTTCCCAGTAATAGGTACCATTCTGCACTGCTATATTACGGGAGACCTCGCTCGATAAGATCTGATTATATTGATACCTCAGTCGCTGCAAGCGCAATAAGATACAAGGATCAGACCGGCATAAAAGGATGCGCTCACCAGCCTTGATTTGTGTGTCGAGATCCCTAAGCTGCCCCTGGATCCTCTTTTTCTGACCAATACTATAACTGGTAATAACAGCTCTGATGGATGCTTTAAAGCCCTCCCACCAGGCCCACCCTGCCGTATCCTGCCGATTATTGAGACGAAAATACTCCCCGATCGCAAGCTGTACAACCGATCTGAAGTCCACCTCCTCCAATAGACTCCTATCAAAAAACCAACGCCCCGGGGGGCGGAGCCTGATGTCCAGCGGGTTAGACGCGTCGCGTTGAAGCTCCCGAGAGGCCTACTCAGAATCCTGACTTAATACCTACATAAATTTAATTTTTTGCTCCGAGCTTGCCGGGGTGCCTCGGGGGGGATGGCGACCCACAAACCAGCGCGCTTAGACTTCGGGTCTCCCTCTTCTTCACACGGAAAACGCTCCAAAACAGAGTTGTCTTCCCCACAAAGATGGTTCCACTTCGGGAAAACCCCGTAATGCAACTGGAGATCTTGGAGGAAATACGCGGTGTAAAGGAACTGGTACAATCCAACGGAGAAGCGCTCCGAGCCATGCGAGAAGATTTCGGTATGCTTCAGGACCGGCTTGAAGGTCTTTCACTTCGGCAGGACAATATGGCGGGGGTCCTCGACTCGCACGCGGTGCGCTTGGTGAAATTGGACAAGGCTGAGCGTCAGATACAGAATCTTCAAAAAGAGTTAGAGGATAGCAATAATCGAGCCCGTCGCAACAATGTAAGGCTCATTGGAGTACCGGAGGGGGCGGAAGCAGGAGATATAAGAGAATTCTTGGTCAAAACTCTTCCCTCCTTGCTGAAGATCACTTTTCACAGAGATCTGGAGATTGACCGTGCACATCGTGTTCCTACCAACATGGCGCTCAATCGGACGACCCCCCGGCCTATCATCTTTCGCTTATTGAGATTTCAGCAAGTTGAGCAAATTCTAAATGCTGCCCGGGCGAATCACCATCTGGAGTTTGAAAGTCATAAAGTCTCCTTCTTCCCTGACTTGGCAAAGCCCACAGTTGACCGTCGGAAGAGACTCCTTGCTTTTCGACCCAGACTTCAACAGCTACAGGCTCGCTTTGGCCTATTGTATCCAGCGAAGCTCAGAGTGACTCTCCATAACCAAACTAGAACCTTCGAAGATCCTGATCTGCTAGCAACATTTTTAGATTCCAAGGAAGCAGACCAGATGCGCTAATCCAACAACTTGGATCTGTAATCCGCCGGATCTGCCCGCCATTTTGAATGGCCCGATGCGGTGATCACAGCCCGGAACAGAGACTGCCTGGACTTTTCTTTCTTCCTATATATAACTTTCTTGGTCTCCTTTCCCTCCTGATGTGCGCCTCGGTTGGATTCGGAGCACGCACAGCTATACAGGTTATATGTTTCAATTTAGGCCTTCTCTGGGGTTTCTCCCCGCAGACACATGGTCGCCAGTAATTTCTAGGGTTATGCTTCTTCTCCAAAGCATTTCGCTGCTTATTTTTTTTTATATATGGGGCGCTTCACTGGTTTTCATTAGCTTATTTTCTATCATGTCATGTGTACAGCCATGTACAGTTAATATGAGGGACATTGTGAAATTATGTGTGCTATCATGTTCTTTCTCAGACTTTTTCACCCTTCTGAATGGCCTTATGTAAGATCTTATCACTGAACGTAAAAGGCATCAATAGTACAATCAAAAGAAAGAAAATCCTTAGCTATTTTAATCATGTACATGCTGATCTAGTGCTTCTTCAGGAAACGCATTTAAACTCCGTTGAAACATTGAACATTAATGCTAGGCCTTACATGGTGGCTGCCTACCCTCCCGCCGTTTCTAGGCGGTGTGGGGTAGCCATCTTGGTTGGGAAGTCTTTGCAAGTTACTGTAATGGATACTAGCTTTGCTAAGGAGGGTAGATGGGCCCGTGCACACATTACGGTGGGAGATAGTGAATTCACATGTATTTGTGTTTCTGCTCTGAATGTGGATAACCCTGCTTACTATTCAAGTATCGCGCAGTTGGCACAGGCCTCCGCCAATACTCCATTAATACTTGGTGGCGATTTCAACCAAGTACTTGATCCTTTGATAGATAGACTGCCGCCTAGAACGAGTGGTCCACCCAAGAGTCTTGAAACCCTCATAGCTCTGATGAAAGATCTTGCGTTAGTAGATATATGGAGGCTGCTTCACTTCTCCGACTTAGAGTTCACCTTCTCTCAGCCCCCCTTTACTTACAATCTCGAATAGATTTTTTTTTTCTTATCTCCAAAGCACTGATATCCCAAGTGGACATGGCTAGGATTCATCCTCTCCATATTTCAGATCATGCTGCCATATCTTTCTCATTACATGTCATTACGCAAGGTGAACATCCCCGTGTTTGGTTTTTTGAAAGATCCCTACTAGACCAAAAAGATTTTCAGGTTGATATAAAGGCTGCTATCCAAGACTACTTTCATTTTAGTTCACCCCATGACACTGCGAGCTGGGCTTGGTGGGAGGGTTACAAGGCGTTCATCCGTGCAACTAGGGGTGTGGCATCTAACTTTTGCAAAACTTTATGTAATACGGTAAATAGAGGCACTCCTACTGCACAGAAATCCTGGGAGCGGGAAATGCATGTAACTTTGACCCCGGAGCAATGGAGCCTAGTCTGGAGCACGGTGACACGGGTCTCTCGATCCGCCTCACTCACTCAGACCCTATTCTTCCTCGCCCACCGATGTTTCTATACTCCTGACAGGGTAGCCAAATGGAACGCCTCCCAGAGAAATAGATTCTGGATGTGCCAGGCGGCCATTTGTTCACTTTTTCATGTTATGTATGAATGCCCCGCATTACCGTATTACTGGACTCGGGTCTGCGGTCGTATTCAATCTATTTTGCACTTTCAGGAGCCCCTCTCTTGGAAGATAGTGGGACTCCGCTTAACTGCGGGGATCCCCTTTCTTCCCAAATCGGCTTACTTCCTTTTAGACTTTAGGCTGGGCATAGCTATTTCCCTACTTAAGAAATACTGGAAAATAGCTCCCATCTGAGCCCCAATGAATGGTGGAATCATGTCTGTCTCTACAGTAAATATGAGCAAATGCCTCGTATGTTAGCCTCTTCCGCTCAGACCTCCCACCACTTGTCTAAATGGAAGATGCTCAACGACTATGTTCAAACTGCTAAATGCTCTCATCTGACTGTTTAAATCTGTGTTAATCTCTGTCACATGATCATTCTGTATAGCAGATACTATTTCTGTTTGTTTTTGATGTACAATTACTGTTGTTTGTAAGCGCCTACATGATGATACTTTTAGCTTAGAGAAGAAGCATAGGGGTGGGGGGTAATTGGGGTTGTTTTCTCCTTATTGTATGCTTGTATTTGTTCCTTTGGTGTGTTGTTTCTTTTGCGTGTTGTAAAATGAAAATAAAAGTTAAAAAAAAAAAAAAAAAAAAAAACCAACGCCCCCGTGAAGAGGCCTGGGCATCCACCCCTAGTGTTAACGATATGGCCGCGTGATCAGAGATATGCATTGCATGGATCTTAGACTCCTCAATTCTGGGGATTAGCACCTTAGAGACCAACAGCATATCGATTCGAGAGGAAGTCTTATGCGGAGGGGAAAAGAAGGTGAAATCTCGACCAGTCGGATGTTGCAGCCTCCAAATGTCAACCAGCCCAGCATCCTGTAGCAACGGCAGAAGGATAGCATGTGCCCTCGAAGCCCTTACCATCCTCGGGGGAGACCTATCCAATAGGGGATCAAGTACTAAATTAAAATCCCCCCCCAAGACTAACGGCGTCCGCAGGGCAGCATGAACCTCCTCCGCTAGGGAACTAAAAAACTCTGGGCTGTCCACATTTGGAGCATAGATATTAATAAAGCCCAATTCTGCCCCTCTGATCTTCAGGACAGCTCTGGTCCACCACCCTTCAGCATCCGAACTTGTTCGAAGTACCTCAGGGGAGAGGGCCTTCCTCACCAAAATGGCCACCCCATTACGTTTATGCACTGCTCCCGAATATGCCACCACAGTGAAGGGAGGGATACTAAGCTTCAAAGATTCTCTGGAATTAAGATGTGTTTCTTGAAGAAACAGGACATCAGCCTTTTCATGCCTTCCATACATTATTATTTTCTTCCATTTAACAGGATTGTTAATTCCTTTGACATTCAAAGAGAGAACCTTAATGTTCGCCATGTGTATATGGCAAGAATCTTAACATAAGCAGGCCCCATAGCCCAACCCCCACACCACTCACACTGCTCATCACTCCCCACACCCCTAGATTGGCCCACCCCAAGCCCCTTAAACCCTTAACACACTCCCACCGTTGCCTTTCGCCCTTCATTGCCCCAACAAACAGCACCCTTGTGAACCCCGGTAGAGGAACCCACCTAACAATATTAACGGGAAAACCCAGGAGAAACAAAATGGGCACAGGGAGTCAAAACCAATACCCAGTCACCGGCCCAAAACCCCAAGCAGAATCTTTTAACACCTGAATTAGACAAAGAGAGCAGCAAAAGGAAAATAAAAAAGCAAAACACAAATAAAACATACCCACAACCCTCCCCCCTACGCTCTTCTCTCAATAGAATAAGGACTACATATCTTAACATAAAACAACCAGCAGTCCACGGACCCCTGCTCTCTTCCAAAGGCACACCGTCTTCGGCCTCCCCCAGGGAGTGCAGGGCCCTCGCCCTGCAACAGCGATCCCGCTGCGCAAACAGGGGGGAAGGCCACCATGGCAATACAGATCAGTCCCTTCCATATACAGTTCAGCGCATTTGGGACAGTTCTTTCTCCTCCAGGAACGCGGCTAAAGCCTCCGGATCTTCAAATGTTCTTGTCTGGTTGTGCAAGGTCACTCGCATCCTGGCCGGGTAGAACAACCCAAACCTGGCCTGTAGTTGTTGTAGTCGGGGCCTCAGAGCTAGAAGGCCTCTCCGGCAGCCGCGAGGCCTCCATGATCTGCAGGACTTGTTGGAAACGGAGTACCTTGAGGATAACCGGTCGCTCGCGTTGGCTGTTCAGTTGTGGTTGAGAGGGGACCCGATGTGCACGTTCAATTTCAAAAGGGAGCGCAAAAGTTAGGTGCAGCACTTGCGGGATCATCTTCTGTAAGAACGCCACCATATCTTTCCCCTCAGCCCCTTCCGGAACACCAACGATCCGCACATTATTCCTACGCGCTCTGTTATTCCCCTCTTCCACGTCCTTCTGCAAAGTTTTAATTTGTTTCACCTGCCTTTCCAGGAGGCAAAGCCGCTCCTCGTGTGCATCCAGCACGTTGTCTGATTTATCCTGCCACAGGGTAAGCGCTTCTATAGAGGCTCTCAGTGCCCCAACATCATCCTGCACTGCCAGCGCCTCCCCGTTCGCCCGAACCATCTCCCGTATTGCACGCACCTCAGAGAGCAACTCCTGCAGGGCCTCGGGTTCACGTGCGGGCGCCATCTTTTGAGGGGAGGGGGGCTCCATTTTTGATCTCTTCGCACTGCTAGTTTGTGCGGCGGGAAAGTCCAGCCACGTCGGCTTCGGCCCGGACATTTTCCCCCACCAGAGAGACACCAATTCGCTGCAACTCGGCACAGATACTCGTGGTGCTAGGCAGGATTCTACTCAGACTCTCCAGAGCTGACGCTCTATGCGACCATCTTGCTCAACGCTAGGCTCCGCGCCCCCCGCTTTTTTTCTTTTTTGTACATATATTTTGCATCCACAGAACTCCCTCCTTCAGCAATGGGTGCAGAGCAGAAGTAGGATATTCACCCACAGAACTCAATTTCTTAAAAAAAACATCTGATTCTGAGTATCTCACTACCAACAACAAACATTCTCCAGTACCAGGCATATTGTGAGCTAATACAAAACCCTCCAACAAAGTGTGAGAGACAGAGGAGAAAGGGTTAACACAGTAATACAAGAAAAATCATTGAAATGTCTGAATGCTGGAATCGTGCTGAGTTGCGTACCTGCAGCTTTGAGAGGTATGTGACATCATATGGAAAAGTATGTGAAAACACACTTATCAGTACATGGTGGACAGTGAGAGGGTAAAAGGCAATCATGAGATATAAACATGCCAGCTTAGCATGAAGAAGAACATATGGCCCCCAGTATAGCTGTCAGAACACGGGGAGTTGAAGAGATATATTTCTTGGGAACTAAGGGGTGGAAGAGAACCAAACAAGAGAACCAAGCAAGAAAACCAGGTAAAGAATTGAGAGGGGGGCAGAGGTCAGATAACAATATAAATCTGACAAGGCCCAGACTGATAATTGCAGACATGGGCCCAAGAAAAGTCAATGGAGAAGAGTACAGACATGAGTAGAACAACATCACACAAGTGTGGCCCCAGACAGCTGGAACAAGAATGATCTAATTAGAGAAGAATGCCCCAATAGTAAGAATTGGTCCTGAGCTAGGGTGTATAATATGACAGGACCAGATGCACGATGAGTTTGTTTCCTGCGCAGTGGAGGCTGCGTGGGGCATGGGTTCCCCCCAGTATCTCTTTTTTGTCGAGTGAGAGTTTTGTGTGAATGGCAGTATGTATTGTTTTGTGTACTGTTTCTCTCGTGTCCAGGGAGGTCTGTCATGCATTTTCTCACTAGCTGTTGAGTCAGGAAATAAGACAGGCAGGCAGGACCAGACATTCTGACTGGTAATTGTTTAGAAATCTGCATCTAAGATAGACAGAGTTGTTCTGTATAAGGTGAGATTTTGTTGTGAATTGTAGGTCCTCTCTGTGATGTTTCTTTTGTTGGGAAGTGATATGTCCTCCCTGAGTGGTTTTCCTTCTGGACGGAGGAAGGTGTCAGCTTGGGAACTGTCTGGCCAACAGTCCAGCTGACCCTGGGTTCCGTACAAAAGTCACTGAAGATCTGTAGAGCAATCCTACTATACCATACCAGCTCAACTTCTAAAACTCACATAAGAAGCCTACTCAAAAAAAGCATAACTGTAAATACAGCAGCGGGCGCTGGAACATCCAAACATGTATTTGAAAAGCTAAACAATTCAATTACTACAGAATAGATCTCTATGTACAAACTCCATGTTAACAGAAGACCTGGCCTTGGCCACAAACTCAGAATACAGACCCTCACCAAAGTACAGAATAAATGTCCATAACCTAATAACAAACATATATAGATAAAAATTAAAATGAAACCGCAAAAAGTCAGATTCTGCATACAATGCAAGGCCAGAAAAATAGAAAGAGATGCATTTCCCTGTACTTTATAAAATATGAAGATAGCACCAAGACTGTTCATTAAATTGAAAATAAAATTCTCTTTTACCTTTATTCTTGATCATGCTTGTCTCAATCTGAGGTTTCTGCTTTCCTCCACCTCCTAGTGCATCCCCCCCTGTTTACTTCCTCCCAGGGGCAGCATGATGGTGATGCAGAACCATGTACGGAGATTCATTGCAGCATTATTTGCATACATTTAGCATGCTTTACTTTAAAATATATATGCTACCAATCTAAAATCCTAGGTGGCTTCCAAACATATCATATACATGCCATTTAGTAAAACAGATGTTACAATAAAATACATAATAAAAAACCATTAAATTTGATTAATGAAAAGCCACTTACATTGAAAAACTGAACAAGTCAAATTACTACAGTACTGTATAGATCCCTATGTACAAACTCCATGTTAATAGAATACATGGCCTCAGTCACACTCAGAACACAGACCCTCACCAAGTACTGAATAAGTGACTACAACCTAAAGTAAAAATAAAAATATGTAGACAAAAATTAAACTGAATCCCCAAGAAGCCATACTTTGCATGAAGTGCAACATCAGATAAATAAGAGATGTAGTTCACAATAAAGATCGTGCAAAGTCCATTCACTAAATTGAAAATAAAATTATTTTTTCTACCTTTGTTGTGTGATCGTTTTATTCTCTGATCATGTTGGTCCTTATCTGAGGCTTCTGATTTCCTATCTTCTCTTAGCGCTCTTTCTATGGTCTATATCCATCTGCCATTTCTTGTCTCTTCTTTTGTTTTCTTCACTTCCTTCCATCAACCCATTTCCAGTCCTAGTAACCCTCCCCAGTATCAGCCCCCTTTTCTAGTCCTCCCCTCCCAGTATCTTTCAATTTCAATCCCCTTGCATTCCCAGGACTTCCACTGGTGTCCATTCCCTTCCAGTCCCCCTCTTTCCGCACTGTCCAGCCCCTTCTAGTCCAAATACCATCCCAGTGCCAGTGTCCCATCCCTTCCAGCCCCCAGCCCCATTACCCAGCTATTTACCAGTCCCATCACAAGTGTCAGTTCCCTTTCATCCCCTCCAGTCCCATCCCCAGATGTCACCTCCCTTCCATCCCTCTCCTCCCTTCTCTAGTATCATCACCCTTTCAATCTCCCTCCAGTACCATCCTCAGGTATCAGCTCCTTTCCAGCCCCCTCCTCCCCACATGTCAGCCCCCTTCCAGTCCCTACCTTCCCCCCATGTCAGCTCCCCTGCAGACCCCACCTTCCCCCATGTCAGCTCCCCTGCAGACCCCTCCTCTCCCATGTCAGCCCCACCTTCCCCTGTCAGCCCCCTTCCAGTCCCCACCTTCCCCCATGTCAGCTCCCCTGCAGACCCCACCTTCCCTTGTCTGTTCTCTTCCAGTCCCCTCCTCCTCCAGTATCAACCCAGTTGCAGATCCCACCTTTGCATCATGTCAATTCCCTTCCAGCCCCCTCCTCCCCCTGTATCATCCCCATTGCAGACCCCACCTTTCCCTCATGTCAATTCCCTTCCAGCCTCCTCCTCCCCCAGTGCCAGCCCCCTCCTCCCCCAGTATCAACCCAGTTGCAGATCCCACCTTCGCATCATGCCAATTCCCTTCCAGCCCCCTCATCCCCCTGTGTCATCCCCATTGCAGACCCCACCTTCCCCACATGCCAATTCCCTTAGAGCCCCCTTCTCCCCTGGGTCAGCCACATTGCACACTCCACCTTCCCTTGTCAGTTCCCTTCCAAACTCCTCCTCCCCCAGTGTCAATCCAGTTGCAGACCCCACATTCACATCATGTCAATTCCCTTCCAGCCCCCTCCTCCCCCTGTGTCATCCCCATTGCAGACCCCACCTTCCCCTCACATCAATTCCCTTCCAGCCCCCCTTGTCAGCCCAGTTGCAGACCCCACCTTTCCCTTGTCAATTCTCTTCCAGACCCCTCTCCCCCCCATGTCAGCCACATTGCAGATCTCATCTTTCCCTCATGTCAATTCCCTTCCAGCCCCCCAGTGTCAGCCCTGTTGCAGACCCCACCTTTTCCTTGTCAGTTCCCATCCAGCCTCCTCCTCCCCTCTCCCCATGTCAGCTTGCTATCATCGCCCACCTTCCCCCATGCTAGTTCCTCTACTGCAGACTCACCACCTCCTTTCCCTGCAGCCATGGCTCCCTGCCTCTTAGAGAACTGTGGCTGTGCTGGTAATCTGCAGTTTAAATAAAAAAGAAGCCAGTGCAGAGCCTTCCCGCTTCTTGAAGGACCCCATGCAGCTTCGTCCCGCCCCCAAAGGAAGTTCACTGAGGTGGGAATGCTCCACACCGGCTTCCTTTTTATTTAAACTGCAGATTACCAGCACAGCCACGGTTCTCTAAGAGTCAGGGAGCTGCAGTTGCAGGAAACGGAGGTGGTGGAATGCCGCTGTCGAGAAGTGGACTTGACAGCGGCAGCAACTTGTGAACTTTTTTTGTTTTTGTTTAACTTTTCAAGGCGAAGTGAGGTGGCTGTTTTGGGGGCATTAAATGCCCTTTAACCTTTCCCAGCATGCGCTGCTTCACAGATACAGCCGCTAGCATGAGGGAAAAGACTCCTCATGCTAGTGGCTGTGCAGAGGGAGCCGGGGCCTCGTGCGGGCTTCCCCGGCTCCCTCTGCAGTCCCTTAGATGGCCGTGAGGCTGTTCGGGGGGGGGGGGGGGGCTAGGACTGCAAATGGGCTGTGATGGGGGGCTAGGACGGGATGGGCTGTGATGGGGGGCTAGGACTACAAATGGGCTGTGATGGAGGGGGCTAGGACTGGATGGGCTGTGATGGGAGGACTTGGATTGGAAATGGACTGTGATGGGGGCTAGGACTGCAAATGTGCTGTAATGGTGTGGGGGGGGGGTTGGACTGCAAATGGGCTGTGATGGTGGGGCTAGGACTGGAAATGGGCTGACAAGGGGGCTGGAAATTGGCTGATGGGGGAGCTTGGAGTGGAAATGGGCTGATGGGGGGCTGGAATGGAATTGGAAAAGAGCATATGGGGGGCTAGGACTGGATATGGGCTGATGGGGGCTGGAATAGGACTGAAAATGGGCTGACGAGGGGGCTAGGACTGGAACTGGAAAAGAGCATATGGGGGGCTAGGACTGGAAATTGGCTGATGGGGGAGCTTGGACTGCAAATGGGTGATGGGCTGGATTAGGACTGGAAATGGCTAGTGGGGGAATAGGACTGGAAATGGGCTGATGGGGCTGGAATAGGACTGGAAGCAGGCAGAGGGGAGTTGGAATAGGAATGGAAATGGGCTGACAAGGGGGCTAGGATTGGAATTTGGCTGATGGGGGAGCTTGGAGTGGAAATGAGCTGATGGGGCTGAAATGGAACTGGAAAAAAAGCATATGGGGGCTAGGACTGGAAATGGGCTTATGTGGGGGCTTGGGAGATTGGGACTAGAAGGAAGCAGATGTTGGGTGGGTCTAGAACTATAAGGGAGCTGATTTTGGGGGAGGACTAGAAAGGGTTGGGGATGGGGAATGAAAATGGAGAGGGGAAAAGATATTTTGTGTGGGAGGGAAGAAAAGTCTACGATGGGCTGGGTATTGGGAGAGTAAGTGGAGCTTGAGATTGGAAGGGTGAAATTTGAGTGGATGATAAAGGAATAAGGAAAGAAAAGGGGGAAAGAGCAAAAGGGGAAAGATCAGTATGTTAAAGCAGATATAGAGAGAGAATGGAAAAAATCTAAAAGAGAAGAAAGGACAAATGGATATCTCGCAGAAGGCACAAAGAAACCAGAATAAAGTGACTGGAGCAATTGCAGCTGAAAAATAAAATCCCAAACAGAAGGTAGAAAACTACTTTTTATTTTGAATTTATTAACCGGAATATGTCAGCTCTGGGAAGTGTGTATTGCTAACATCTTTGTGTTTTTGCATAGTGCAAGCAGAAATTAATTTATAGTTTTATTTCTCCAGTGTTGTACATTTCATGTTTGGCTTTTGGGGTTCCCAGTTTAATTATCATATTCCTATTTCTAAATTGTGATCCCTTGTTCTTTGTGTGGTGACAGTCTATATTCTGCATGTGTAACCAAGTTGAGGTATTCTGTTCATATTGTTTCTGTTTGACAGTCCCACTTGTTCTCTTTCCCCCAGTGAGATGTATTGGTATTTTCTGAGATGTATTGGTTTAATATCTGCAGTGTTGCCTTTTGATAGGTAGGATTTGGTGTTTTGTGAGTCCTGATAGTGCTGTTATGATATGGTGGATTTGCTATGAGTTCTAAATGATCAGTGTTTGTAGTACTTCCTAATGGGCCTGGTGGTTGTCACTGCAATATAGTAATGTAGAAATCTGTTAGTCTTTCTTTATTCAGACACTCATTAAGAGGCATGTTTACTAAAAGCGCATGTTAACATTATGGAAATATTTATGCAAATGAGGTTCATTATGCAAACGAGGCCCTGCAATTAATCTCCGCACATGGCCCTGCACCTCCCTTGGGCCGCCCCTGATTAAGATCTTTAAGTCTGTCCTTATATGCTTCATAATGAAGACGACTAACCATTTTAGTAGCCACCCTCTGCACCGACACCAACCTGCTTATATCCTTTGGAAAGTGCAGTCTCCAAAATTGCACACAATACTCCAAATGAGGACATACCAGAGACTTATACAGAGGCATTATCACCTCCTTTTTTCTGTTGGCCATTCCTCTCCCTATACACCCTTCTGGCTTTTGCAGTCGCCTTTTCTACCTGTTTAGCTACTTTAGATCGTCAGACACAATCACGCCCAGGTCCCGCTCTTCTTTTGTGGACAGAAGTTCCTCACCCCCTACACTGTACAACTCCTTTGGATTTTTGCAGCCTGTATGCATGACCCTGAATTTTTTAGCATTAAATTTCAACTGCCATATTCTAGACCATTCTTCAAGTTTAGCTAGATCCCTCCTTGTGTTGTCGACTCCTTCCTGTGTTTCTACTCTATTGCAGATTTTGGTATCATCTTCAAACAAGTAAACCTTACCTGACAGTCCTTCCACAATATCACTAACAAAGATGTTAAACAGAATAGGATCAAGGAAAGATCCCTGCAACACACCACTGGTAACCTCCTTCTCCTCAGAGTGAACTCCATTTACCTGTACCCATTGTTGCCTCCCATTCAACCGATTTCTAACCCAGTCAGTAGCTTTAGGGTCCATCCCTAGGATGCTCATTTTGTTTATAAGTCGCCTGTGCAGAACAGTGTCAAAGGCTTTACATGAAATCTAAATACACCACATTTAGGGCTCTTCCACAGTCTAACTCCCTGGTCATCCAGTCAAAGAAATCTATCTGATTGACAAGACCTGCCTCTGGTGAATCCATGCTGCCTTGGATCCTGCAATCCATTGTGCTCCAGAAACCTCACTATTCTCTCCTTTAGTAGCCTTTCCAATAATTTACTAACCGTAGGGGTTAGACTAACCGGCCTGTAGTTCTCAATGTCAACCTTTTTTTGGCCATAAACACTCCTCTTTGATAATATGCTACTTGAAATTCTAGATGCATTAGGACACTATTGAAATGATCATTCAGCAGCATGGTTATACCAATTTAGGTTAGCCCCTAGATGAACAGTGGCATGTAATGTGCCTCATCTTTATTATTTTCCTGCTGGCTGAAGGTGTCTTATGTTAACAGGAGGTTTTAGAGGGATAGGGGAGCCTTTACTCAATCAAGACTCACCACAGGGCACTCTTTGGAAGTTTTCAGTCACCTGTCGGAGCCCCAGAGAGACTGGTGCGGGTTGGCTTTTCTGCCTTTCTCCCCTCTTGTCCATAGCACAAAATTTAGTGAGAGTTTTGTTTATATTAGGGGGTTTTGGGATGATTTGCATGCCACAGCTTGTGGGAGTCAACGCATTTCAGTCTCTGAGATATCAGTCTAAAGGCAAGTCCAAGGCTGGTTGCAGGATGATCAGGGCTCTTTGCGTGATTCTGCCATGGAGTGTGGTGACATCTGCAAACTTTTCTGTTTTTGGGCAGGGACTTTTGGCACCTGTATGATGCTGGGCTGAAAAGGTCTTAGGACTCAGGAACACTGTTCCCTCTAAGCTGTGCGCGTGTGCGCGTGCACACACCTCGCCGAGCGAGCGCACATACTTTACAACAGAGCGCACAAAAATTATGGTTCTGATTCTGATAGAAAACAACACAGACGTCTTCAAATTTAAAAGTTGTTATGTATTTACAATTTTCACAAGTTCTACAATGTTTTCTAGTGTAATCAATGTGGTGTACATACTGTATTCTGATGTGTAGTCAAATTTTAAAGTATATAACTCCGCGTGTCGTTATGTGGCGCACAAAAATTTAACCTTCCTTCAAAAGCTGCACAGCTGATATTTTATGCGCACACATCCTACAGAAAATTAGAGGGAACATTGCTCAGGAATAGGAGCTGTATCCGCATTTAAGGTTCCTATAAACATCAGTGGCTGATCTGGACGTTTCAAATTGAGGGTTGAGTTAGGTTGTTACTCACTGTAGGTTATTGAGGGAGGAGTGGTCTAGTGGTTAGGACAAGGTACTTCAGGCTGGAGGGCTGGGGGTTCAAGTCCCACCTGGGGACAGCAATCTCAGGCTGGAGGGACTGGGATTTCTAGTCCTATAGGCACTCCTTGTGGTCTTGGGCAAGCCACTTAACCCTCCATTGCCCATGTTCCCTGTAAGTATTAGCATATGTGTCTCATATCCCCTTGTGTTAAATGTATCCCCCAATTGACTGCTTTGACCTGGTGAAAAGCAGGATATAAATGCAGCTAAATAAATAAATAAAAATAAGCTAAATAAATTGAGAATAATGGATTGCACCATTAAAAAATGTAAGTTGCATTAATAAACCTGTGACTTTTTTGCCCCTCTTCCCCACTTTTGTCTCTTCCTCACTTTCCTTTCATGCCATTTGGAGTCCACAAAGCAGTCTGCAACTGGATTATTCTGCAGGGTATTTAGGGTAATTAAGGAAGCAAAAGTGATACAGTATCTAATTGCTTCACTGGTGCTGCAGCTTTACAAGCAACTTAATCATTAAATCGGTTGGAAGATTTCCAAACAGTTAGCTTTGCAGTTTTAAGCTGGGTAAGAACTGATTTCAAAACTCATTTGGTATATGGCTCTCTCAGAATGACTACACATCTGAACTACTCTTGCCAGGGCTGGTGCAAGGATTAGAGGTGCCCTAGGTGGGCCCTTGGTACTGTCACCCTATTACCACTGCTGCCATCCCTTTCTGGGACCTGCAGCAGTGGTAATGGCATTGAAACTACGACACAGCGCTTACCTGAACTCTCTGGTACTGCATCGCGATTGCTGCCATGATGTGCCACTTCCGTCACCCTCTGATGCAGATTTCCGGTTTGCATGCCCCCCTCAAGGGTCATGGGCCCCTCGTTACCAGAGGATGTAGTAAAATCTGTTAGTGTAGCTGGGTTTAAAAAAACATTTGGACAAGTTCCTGGAGGAAAGGTCCATAAAACATTATTAAAGAGGACCCAGAAAATCCACTGCTTGCCCTGGGATGAGCATTGTGGAGCCTGTATGTCTTTTTGTGAACCTGATGGGTACTTGTGACCTGGATTGGCCACTGTTGGAAGCAGGATACTGGGTTTGAAGGACTTTGGTCTTGTCATGTATGACATTTTTCATGTTTTTGGGGGTACCAGTGGGAATTGAACCCTGCATTCTTGAGTATGAGGTTGCCCTAACCATTAGTCTACTTCTCCACTCTCTTGTATGGTTCTCAAGTCCTAGACCTTAAATTTTGCTGTTCCATTGGCATTAATTAGTCAAACATTACCCAGGTTCTTGTTTTCTCTTCCATGCTGCATAAATCCATGTTCAACTGATTGTTATAAATTTCATTGATAGTCTTAATTTTGGGTCCCATTAACAAAATTGATTGATCATCATAACACTCTAATTACTACTCTAGGATCTCCATGAATAATTATTAGTAACGATCTAATATATTTACTGTCCTACCCAAAATCCTACTTAACTCAAACTATATTGGTATTATTATATTAGATATACAGAGAACAGAAATGGATTTTCAGATTGAATACAGTGGAACTCATAGGATTAAATAGTGCAATAGAATGACATTATTTTTTGTAAACTTTTAGGGGAGCATGATAGTGAGCAAAAATAATTTACTTTTTAGAAGTTTTAAATAAATGATTTATCGGAACAAAATAACAGGGAGTGCAGGTTTTTAAAGAGTTGGTTCTCTAGTACTAGTAGTAAATCAGTTGTGGAATTTTGTGACTTTATAATAAACAAACATAAAGGACATTAAAAGACATCAGGAGGATTTTAGACCCAGGAGAGAAAAGCACAGGCATTGCAAAATGTAGTAAAACATTTTTCCGAAGTCTTTTCGTCTTATTGATTTTTCTTGATTTAAACTGTATGATTATTAGAAATTAAAAAAAAAAACTCATCTCTTAAAAACCAGAAAGGTGGAAGGAAGGCCAAAAAACTGCCAGGATGGTTTAAAGGTGAGGTCAGAGAAGCTGCTGTAGCTAAAAAAAGCATCTTTCAGGAAATGGAAAAAGGAGCCAAATGATGAAAACAGGAAACAACATAAGAACTGGCAAGTTAGATGCAAAGCACTGATAAGGCAGACAAAGAAAGCATTTGAAAAACGTTTGCTGTGGAAACAAAAATGTACCATAAAACCTGTCAGAGGGTCAGTTAGACTATTAGATGATGGAGGGGTAAAAGGGGCACTAAGGGAGGACAAGGCCATAGCAGAGAGACAAAGGGGTATGTTTGCTAATCGATGGTGGCGGCTTCCATGCGATATTGGTATGGGGCTGTGGCTCTGATATTGCACGGAAGCCACTACCGATGATTAGTAAACATACCCCTAAATGAATTATTTGCTTCTGTCTTTATTGAAGATGTAGGGAAGTTACTCATGCCTGAAATGATATTTAAAGGTGATGTGTCAGAAGAATTAAAACAAATTTCAATAAACCTGTAAGATGTATTACAATTATTTGATAAATTAAAGAGTAGCAAATCACCTGGAATGGATGATATATATCCGAGAGTGCTTAAAGAACTGAAATATGAGATTGCAGATCTACTATTAGTAATCTGTGAACTAATATTAAAATCATCTGTAGTACCTGAAGATCGAAGAATGGCAAATGTAATGCCTTTCTTTAAAAAGGGTTCCAGGGGTAATCAGGGAAACTACAGACCGGTGAGCCTGACATCAGTACTGAGCAAAATGGTAGACACCATTATAAAGAATAAAATTACTGAAAATATAGATAGTCATGGTTTAATGGGAGAAAGCCAACATGGATTTAGCCAAGGAAGATCTTGTCTTACTAATCTGTTATATTTTTTGGAGGTGTGAAAAAACAGGTAGATAAAGGTGAGCCAGTTGATAGAGTGTATCTGGATTTTCAGAAAGCCTTTAACAAGGTCCCTCATCAGAGACTCTTGGCAAGATTAAAAAGTCATGGGATAGGAGGCAATGTACTATTGTGAATCAGGAACTGGTTAAAAGATAGAAAGCAGAAGGTAGGGCTAAATGGCCAATTTTCCCAGTGGAGAAAGGTGAATAGCAACCCAAACTAAGGTTACATAATGTAAGGTTCCTTATTAGCAACTACTGCCCAGGAAAAGGATTTAAGCGTCATTGTGGATAATAGTGTGAAACCCTCCACTCAGTGTGCAGTGGCAGCCAAGAAAGCAAATAGAATGCTAGGAATCAAAAGGAAAAGAATGGAAAATAAAACCAAGGATATTATAATGCCTCTGTATCGTTCCATGGTGCAATTGCACCTTGAATATTGTGTGCATTTCTGGTCACCATATCTTAAAAAGGATATAGCAGAATCAGAAAAGGTAAAGAGAAGAGCCACCAAAATGGTAAAGGGGATGGAAGGATAATCCTATGAGGAAAGTCTTAAAAGATTAAAGCTTTTCAATTTGGAAAAGAGACGGCTGAGGGGAGATATGATAGAGGTCGATAAATTAATGAATATGGGTAAACATAGATCAGTTGTTTACGCCATCAGAAAGTAGAAAGATTAGGGGACATGCAATGAAGTTACAGTGTAACCCATTTAAGACTAATAAGAAAAAATATTTTTTCAGTCAACGCATAATCAAACTCTGGATTTGATACTCTTCCTCATAGGATGCTTATCAATAAACTCAGTAGCTTGTGGATGGATCCTAAGATGATAAATTGGATCAGAAATTGGTTGACTGACAGACGACAGAGGGTGATGGTAAATGGAGCTCACTCAGATGAAGGAAAGGTGATTAGCGGGGTGCCCCAGGGGTCGGTCCTGGGCCCGGCACTGTTCAATGTATTTGTGAGTGATATTGCTGAAGGACTGAATGGAAAAGTCTTTTTTTTTTACAGATGACACGAAAATTTGCAACAGAGTAGACTCCCCCGAGGGAGTGGTTAACATGAGGAAAGATCCACAAATGCTGGAAGAATGGTCAAATGCTTGGCAATTAAGATTTAATGCAAAGAAGTGCAGAGTCATGCACTTGGGTAGCAGAAATCCAAGGGAAATGTACTCGATAGGGCGCGAGAGGTTGGTGTGCACGGATCAGGAGAAAGACCTTGGTGTGATTATTTCTGAAGATCTCAAGGTGGCAAAACAGTGCGACAAGGCGGTGGCAAAAGCCAGGAGGATGTTGGGCTGCTTTCAAAGAGGAATCACCAGCAGAAAGGAAGAGGTACTTATGCCACTGTACAAGTCACTGGTGAGGCCTCACTTGGAATACTGTGTTCAGTTTTGGAGACCGTATCTTGCAAAGGATGTAAAAAGACTAGAAGCTGTTCAGAGGAAGGTGACCAAAATGATTTGGAGCCTGCATCAGAAGTTTTATGAGAAGAGACTTGAAGACCTAAACATGTACACTTTGGAGGAGAGGAGGGACAGGGGAGATATGATTCAGACCTTTAAATACTTAAAGGGATATAATGAACAAACAAACCTCTTCCAAAGACGGGGAAGCTGTAAAACTAGAGGGCATAACATGAAGCTGCAAGGTGGTAAATTGAAAGGCAATGTCAGGAAATACTTTTTCACGGAAAGGGTGGTGGATGCTTGGAATGCCCTCCCGATGGAAGTGGTGGGGGCAAACATGGTGATGGAATTCAAAATGGCATGGGACAGACACAGTGGATCACTTTACAGCAACAGGATACAATCAAAATAAACTGAACCATCTAATTTCTCAACAAATAGGGGTGTCCTGCATGCAGTGGTGGGTTCACCCCTAAACAGGGACGTGGGGAGGGGTGGCCTGCACGGAGCGGCAGGTGCACCTACTCTTACCATCGTACTGGGCAGACTAGATGGACCATGCTGGTCTTTATCTGCCATTATTTACTATGTTACTATGGAATTCGTTATCAGAGGATGTAGTAAAAGCTGTTAGTGTAGCTGGATTTAAAAAAAGTTTTGATAAGTTCCTGGAGGAAAGGTCCATAAATCATTGGAGTGGAGGAGTGGCCTAGTGGTTGGGGCAAGGTACTTCAGGCCAGAAGGTCAGGGGTTCAAATCCCACTAGAGGACAGCAACCTTGGGCCGGAAGGACTGGGGTTTCTAGTCCCACAGGTGCTCCTTGTGGTCTTGGGCAAGCCACTTAACCCTCCATAGCCCATGTTCCCTGTAAAATAGTTATCTCCAAGTTATAATGCCCTGTTCAATGTAATTTCAGTTTGTTCAATGTAAACTGCACTGATGCAGAATAGCACAGTATATAAGAGAATGTAATAAATAAATAAATTATTAAAGATGATCTGGCAAATCCATTGCTTAACCCGGAATAAACGTTGTGGAACCTATGTACCTTTTTAGGAACCTGCAACGTACTTACAGTATGACCTGGATTGTTCACTGTTGAAAACAGGATACTGGGCTTGATGGACCTTGTTCTGACCCAGTATGGCATTTCTTATGTTCTTATGATAGTAGCTGTTAGCACAGGTGCACTTAAGACCACCTGAAGGGGTGGTGTTAGGTTCACCCGCATGCTGGGTTCCATGGTACCACACGTTATTAACCCACCAGTGGTAGGGGATTGAAGCACATGCCTCCTGAAGTTAGCAAGAACCTGCACACTGGTGTCATGGCCAGACCATGTGCTACTGGTGCACTTTTTAGTAAACATATCCCAATGTGTGTTAAGTCAGTTTTGCACTCACTAAATTTTTTAAAGATGTGCCGACGAACTGAATGTACACTAACATATGACTTCCCTAATGTACGACCATCTTAACATGGAGTACCTATTGCACCTGAATGTAACTTGCCTTTGAACTAACACTTACTCCTGAAACGGTGTGAACTAAATGTAAATTCCCTCTCTAGCTTATAGAGGCTGCAGGGGCACTAGAAGCTATATGAAACACAAAAAGATCTCCAGGGAAGAAGCATAATTGAACTACTTTGCTTACTTCTTATGTAATGCTTTTGATGTCTATGCTGTATAAATATGGTAGATGAACGGAGTCTTCTTTGAGTAGACTGTAATGATAAATTAAGGAGATGGAAAATGCAATGCAGCATGTGCTTTTACTTTGAAAAGAATAATCCCCTAAATGATGCCTACTTAAGTGTTTAGTGATGGGAAAATAGCAGCAGTGTTATCGAGTCATGCCTGCAGTTTGTGTTCCGCATGGATTGCAATGCCAAATGACAGGCAAGATTCCTGAGTCTAGTGAAAAAAATATGCTTACCATGTGATTTATGTTCATTTAATGGCTTCAAACACGCTGCTGGGTTCCTAGCGAATTAAAGGGGAGAAATCCAAAACACTAAAACAAAGAAGCACATTTAAAAGGCATTTTTCGCTTCTAAAGTATATTACAAGGTTTCCTTTTTTCTTTTTTAATTTTAATTTGCACTTACCTCCTACCATTGAGGTCAGGTTAGATGATTTTAATCTGGTTTTCCAGCATCAAGCTGCTCTACCACAAGTACGCATTGATTGGAACTCTTCATTCTGTCACAAAATGTGGAGTCTGCAGTTCTGTAGATCCAGTCCTTGGCACAGCAATTGCAGAGTCTGTTGACACGTATGAAAACAAAATGCAAGGCAAGGCATGTTTGACCTCTTGCACCAGTCAATCAAAATGGCTTCTGAATGTTGAGCTTCAGAAAGAAATTTGCCATGTTAATGTAAACATCATATGCAAAATGTTTAAACGTCTCGATCTATCTGCTTGGAAATTGCTCATGATACTGTGCTGAGTTTTACTATTTTTTGGTTGTCATTTGTGTTGATAAAAAATGTCCCAATCACAGACAGCTATAATGAACTCTGCTTTAATGGCCTCAGTTTGAATCTTGCAACGTGGAGCCCGATTCCATGACATGCACATCAGGCCTGCAGACACGTCTAAATTAAAAACGGGCCTTGTTTGTACCCAATTCCACATCTGTGGGTCTAGACATGCCCGAAGTTCCGGAATCGGGGAGAGAGGCATGTTCGGCGTGACATGGGCAAAGCTGGCCCGTGCACGCATTTGGTTGTGGCCCGCGCACGGATGTAGGCACAGGCCATGCGATATGATGGAGAAACACATTCCCCGTCAATATTATCGGACACGGGTAAACAAATATCATAAGAACATAAGAAATGCCATACTGCTGCGCCCACCATATTCTGAAAAGTTACACGTTTTTGATCCTGCCCATCTGCACGATGTACCTGTGAATGCCACATTTCCTAAGCTGCTCTTCACACTGACAGTAGTTTGCTAATGTAAACTAGACATAACTAGCAATGAGAAATGACTGCTGCTGCAACCTAGATCACATACTAGTCCTCTACAGCCCTTGAAAAGTGCTAGGTAATCCCAGTGCTCCCTAACATGGTAAAAGAGAATGTAAATATGAACATGCATGCCAGGACATACCTTGCCTCAAACAGTACTTGGTATTATAAAATGGCCCCAGTGATTCCTGCCTTGATCATCTCTACCAACACGCTTTAAACTGCTAAGGATGGACCCTTACGAAGTGCACAAAATCTGAAATTAACATTGCAGTTGCCCAAAGGATGCATAATATTGCTAAACAACAAATATATGCCCTTTTCGTGCTTCAAGCCTATAAGCGTCCTCATTCTGTTGCTCTGCACTACCATTCCTCTCTTATCTCTCCCTACATCCCTCCGAGAGAACCCCGCTATTCTGACAGATTGTTTCCGTCTGTGCCCTTCTCTTCAACTGCCAACTCCAGACGTTACTCCTTTCACCTTGCTGCTCCCTATGCCTGGCACAACCTACCTGAGTCTGTACATCAGGGTTCTTCTCTAGCCCTTCGTAAATCCAGGCTAAACGCTCACCTCTTAGTTGCCACTTTTGGGTTTGATCTGCCTGATCTCCCTTGTGTTTCCTTACCATTCCCCCTAAATGTATCCTGTCCACAGCTGTATTGTCTGTCTTGACTAGATTGTAAGCTCTGCTGAGCAGGGACCATCTTTTATGTGTGTGTGTGCAGCGCTGAGTACTCCCTGTAGCGCTATGCAAATGATCTGTAGTAGTAGTAGGGCCTTCTGGCTCTGGCATCTGATGCCCACTTATCTGGGTACTAGCGTTTCTCATAGCAGCTACATCTGTCCCATCATGGCGTATGTCAGTCTGTCAGGCCTGTGTAAGCATGAGAGGGAAGATCACTGTGCCATCACACCAAGTAACCAGACTCCAGATATATCACCACTCTCGCAGCTCTCATAGATCCTGGACAGGGTAGGGATGTAGGCCTCATGGTACAATCTTGGAAATGGCAGAACATCAGTCGTGCCTCTCAGTGCCTGGCACAGTGGATGTATGGCTGTCCTATCACACTGCCAACAATATATGATCTCACGAGAGTACCCTATGAAAAATAATCCAGAAGGAATCTGCATAGGTTCCCTATAGCTAAATGTCAAAACATATCCCTGTCACTAACAAGGGACCCTCAGAATAAGAGCATTCAGCAGTGCAAACAGCACTAAGACATGCTCAACAGCAACAGCATTGGTCTCAAAAAATGTGCATTTTATTTATTTATTTATACATACATTTATATACCGCATCTTCCAAAGTTCAGTTGCGGTTTACAGTGAACAACAATTAACAAAGCAAGTTTGTTTTACAGGGAACGTCATATTATAACAGAACATATTTACAAGGAACATCATATTATATATAGCATATACAGTCTTAACAATTTGAGATAATATAGAACAGATTAAACTATATACAGTTTTATATATATGTATATATATATATACACATACACGTATATATACACACATACATATATATGTATATATACACATATACATACATATATACATATACATGGAGGTGAATGGACATAGGCTGTGAGCCTCATGAAAAAACTCGAGAGAAAAACGGGTCTCAGAACTTTTGGGGTATTATCATGTGAATAATAGATTTTAATTGCTGACGCCCCTCAGGACGTTCATACTATCACACTACCCTATCACATCGAAAAAACTCCCATATTTTTCACAATCACAACCTTTGATTTCAAATTCATAGAGAGGAATAGCCACTACTTATCTGGGCTCTAATCGTGAGGAAAGGGAGCCATGATTAGAGTCCAGATAAGATTTTTCTTGAGGTTTCCCTCTTTTTCTATAAGCTGCTGTTAAGTGGTGAACCTAGTAGAGTGTTACATTTTCCTTTATATAGTGGAGTGGAGGAGTGGCCTAGTGGTTGGGGCAAGGTACTTCAGGTCAGGGGTTCAAATCCCACTAGAGGACAGCAACCTTGGGCTGGAAGGACTGGGGTTTCTAGTCCCACAGGTGCTCCTTGTGGTCTTGGGCAAGCCACTTAACTCTCCATAGCCCATGTTCCCTGTAAAATAGTTATCTCCAAGTTATAATGCCCTGTTCAATGTAATTTCAGTTTGTTCAATGTAAACCACACTGATGCATAATAGCATGGTATATAAGAGAATATAAATAAAATAGTATATTTATTGTACACTCTGTAAGTGACCATTATTAATATGATATTTTGAGCTTGCCCAAAGCATGCCTCCTTCAAATTTATGTGTGATGTGGATCTCCACGAGTAAATGGTGGCTTTCTAAAATCACTCTCTGCATGTGGAACTGATTAGACATGTAAATACCATTGTTCACATGAAGATGCTTATAAATAGCCCCTTTAGTGTCTGAATATTGCCAATTAGATTTAAAAGTTACACATCTAAGTGGGGAACGGGGTTTTCCCGCGCCTGGCTGCAGTTTTCAGGTCTAAATATGCTATATTGTTTAGGATGCATATGCATCAAGTTGGAAGTGACCTTCGATTTTACTGACTTCTGACACAGGCTTTCTAGCCGAAATGTGGCCTTTTCAATAAATTTGGTTTCACAAAGACTTCTTTTGTGTGGCTCTGCTCCTTTGTTGAATACATCTAAGTGGTGCCATCCCCAGAATGTCCCAAATCCCACCTTTTTTTTTAGGATACATAACCTTGAATCTATAGACATTTATATATCCAAAATAATCTGTTCAACTGCTTTAGCTTGCTGTTGGCCCCACAGCTAATCACAAAAGTGTGTTGGAACATCCCCCGTCTGTTGCCTAGAGCATGGAATGGGTGATAAAATGCAAGTAAATAAATTAGATGCTTTTCGTTTATTTTGCTAATTACAACTACGCTTCAGCTTCTCCAGAAATCTACCCCATGTATACTCTTCTGTCCTTCTTATCATTCTAACGTCATTTTTCTCCAAGTCAAGTATCCTACCACATTCAAATTCCTTGTCTTCCCTTTCAAATACAGTATAGTCATGACTTGAAATTTCAATATTTCTCTGTCTTCATCTGCTCATATGTGCCTACTCACTTTTTCCATTGTGAATCTCAGATGTTCTTTACTAGCCCTTACACTAAGCCGATTGCCTACTGTTGCTGCTTGTCTTCTTTCGTAGGATGGACTGAACTACTGTAGCATACATGAATGAATGAATGATTGATAAAGAGTGATACATGGGCAAAAAAATTCTGGTTATTTGGTTTTTTTTTAAAATAGGTTTTCCCCAATTTTAGGGTATTTTTTTCAGTTCATTTGTTGTAATAGGGAATTTTTAGTGCATCCTAAATTGATTTGAAGTGCAATAACTGATGAATTAAGGACACAAAGGGGCTCTTTTATTAAAGCTGTGCACTTACCACACAATTTGCGGCAAAACTAATATGCGGTGAGTGCAACTGTCGTATGCTAACTGCTGGGGCGTGTACAGCAAGGTCTTGCCAGTTAGCACACAATTGCGTTCCTGAATGCACGGTACCATTAATATGGGTGCACCTAGTGGCGCCCATAGAGACATCGTTATATGCACTTGTGCTAATTGCCATATTGCCACTGAGCACACAGCAATTGCCCTCGGGCTAGTGGCAATGTGCCCTCCATGCCCACACTCCACCTCTAACCCACCCACTCTTTGCCCTAGAGTCCGATGGTCACTTAATGTGCATTTTAGTGGCTGCTAGCTGACATGTACATGCATCAGCTGCCAGTTACCCCACACCAAAAAGCGCATTAACTGGTTAGTAGACTTGAGTGAAAGAACCCCCTAAGGGCCCGATTCAGTAAAGCGAATAGCAGAGCTGTACGTCCCAGTGGGATGTGCAGCCCCATTAGCCAATCTCCCCACATGCACACAGCCACAGTACGGGGAGATCTGAACGGGGCTGTTACGGGGGCAGAGAGTGGGCGGAGCGAGGGCGGGCCAGGCACCCAAACATACAGGGCGGGCGGAAGATGGCCATGCTACTTATTGGTTAATGGTTATGGTCATGGTTAATTTTGTTTGATATACCATAACAGTGCAAGCAGTTTATGAGGTTCACAATAGTTAAAAATCAATAGAGTGAAAAGAACTCTATATACTAGATAGGATAGTGACAGTATTAAAAGATAAGAATGGGAGGTGATTTAAGCAGTAGCAATGGCGGCGGACCAGCCTGGCAGCCTCCCAGTAGCACAGTATCCACAGATGAGGCCCCACCATCTGATCCCAGCCCTGGCAGACCCTGCTGAGGATCGGGCGGTGGGGAAGCCAGGGTCGGCACTGCGGTGGGCTGGCCATGCAGTGGGGAAGCTGTCTCCTGCGTGGATGAGGGACAAGCTGGGCCGTCGCAGAGCCTGATCCTGCACCCGCAGGAACGTCTAGCTCCCACGGTGCAGAAACAGATATTAACAGGGCCATCCTGTTCGGGGGCGTCCAGATAGCCCGGATGTGCCCCTTATGGAATCGGGCTTCACATCAATTAAATCAGCTTAGTGCCCCCTAAATCTTTTAAGGATCTCTAACAATTCTTATCTCCATTGATAAATCAGAAGAATTCCTTGCTAGAAAGCATAGATGAACAGTTAGCTACTGCTTAAACTTAATTTTCTTGCTTCAAGCCCTCCAACAGCTCTGCTGAGTTTCTTTTCATGCATCACAGACTAATAATTCATGCTTGAAGTCGGGCTTTTCATGCTCTTTTTCCCCCATTCACTCGACGTATTTCTCTTAAGCCAGTTTTCTAAGTAGTAAACACTGTCCTACTTTTTTACTTGCTGAGGAATTGTCAACATTGGACAAGAAGTGTGGTATTTTTCCGTTATCTGATATTTCAGAAAGATAAACTATTTTGTCAGAGCGAGTTCCTGATGGTATGCTTCTCATCAGTGATCAGCAACTGCACTGTGACCTTGGACTAGAGTTGTAATTCTAAAAACATCCTTTGGGACTGTTTGTGTTTGCAAACAAACCTTGCAAAGCTTTTATGTGTGAAATCTGATTCTGCATTTGTAACAGCTGGCATTTATGCCTTGTATATATAAATTCTTCTTTGCTCTATTGACTTTCAAAGGACAGTACTCTCAAAGGCCTCATGGCTGCTGATCTGAAACTGCAAGAATATCATCACTGAAAGGTGTTGCACTGCTGACCTTGTTTGATTGTGACATTTAGATAATAGAAATTATTTTTTTGGTGGTGGATGAGATGATCTTGTTGTTCAATGGATTCCCCACCAAATCCATAACATCTGGTCTTTCCACCAAACTATACTGACGGCCATTAAGAGGTCATTATAATTGATGTGGCTCTCCAGGGTGAAAAATAAAACGGTATGGGGAGGTGGAGCAGGACCTCACAGTAATCTTTGCTATACAGAAAAATGTGGATTTCCATTCCTCAGATTCATTCACAAAGAGGTCAATCATTTTGGGAGTTACACAGGCAAATCTTTGCTTTTGAACATTTCCACCTGCCGACAGAATAAACTTTGCTCATCCTGTTGCCCGGAAAACATTATCGGGCTGAGAGACGGTGGCGCTTGGGGATTTGTGTGGAGCAGGATTTTAGTATAGTTGGACAGCACTACTGGGTTAAACTTAACCAGTTAAGCATACTAGCTACTAACGTGTTAAGCAAATAACATGACTTTGGACAAATAACACAGGTACACTAAAAAAATTTTTTTTTAAACTGCCTCTAATATTTTGATTGATTTTTACGTTTTTTGGTGCGCTGAATCCAATTTGCTCCATCACGTACAGATTTTTTGCTACATTGGGTTAGCAGTTTGAGGTGAACGTTTCAGATTGAGTGCGATCGAGATAAAAGTTTCTTGGATGAATTCGTTATACTAATTGTTTAGTAGTTATTCAAATAAGAATAAAGAAAATTGTAACAAGCCAGCACATAAGAATAGAGTAATGTCAACAAAACACACTGTGATGGTAGCAAAATTGTCTGCACTTAAAACAGCCACATACATGTGCACAAACATTGAGCATATAAGAGCGAGGTTAGACACAAAGCAAAGCAAAGAAATGTGCAAAAAATGTTGTACAGGTATGTATGTAAGAATAGAAAACGCAAACCGCACCATTGCAATACATGAAGACAAACACCCGATGGTGTGAAAATAAAATTCTAATAAATGAGATCTGACACTGTGGTAATAACTAGCAAATTTTTATTTCAAAGTTTAGTAAAAACACGATATTTGTCAACACAGTTTAGATTTTAAAGTCATTCTTGGGTCAATCAATCTCCTGGTGGGCCCGTTTCTTCTTCCCCCGAATGCTTCTCTTGGTGCGCTGCTTGGCGTATTTTTCATCTGGGGTTTCCCGCAGCAGCAACCAGCAGAAATCAGCCATCATAGTGGTGTTCCATCTTCCTTGGTACCTTCTCTCTGCGTCCTTGATGTCCTGGTGAAACCTTTCACCTTGTTCTTCACTGTACGCCCCCAGGTTTTCGGGAAAGTAGTTCACATGGGAGTGCAAGAAATGGACTTTCAGGCTCATGTTACAGCCTTGTTCTTTGAAGGCATTGAGCATCCTGGCAACAATATCCTTATAGTTCTCATCCCGCCTGTTCCCCAAGAATTTGAGAACAACATCCTTGAAGGAATACCAGGCTTCTTTTTCCTTCTCAGACATCGTTTCAGCGAATGCTCCATCTGAAATGAGTTTCCTTATATCAGGGCCAACAAACACTCCTTCCTTTAGCTTTGCTTCAGAAAGTCGGGGGAACTTTGAGCCAAGGTACCGAAAGCACTCACCATCTTTTGGAAGGGACTTGATGAATTGCTTAATGAGACCCAACTTAATGTGGAGAGGTGGTAATAGAATTTTATCACGAGGTACCAAGCTCTCATGAAGAACATTTTTCTCATCGGGTCTCAAATACTCCCGAAATGGCCAGTCTTTTTTCCCCCAGTGTACGTCGCGGGCCCGGCTATCCCACAAGCAAAGGAAGCAGGGATATTTGGTGAAACCGGATTGCTGCCCTAATAGCATGGATAGAATTTTAAAGTCTCCACAAATCATCCACTTATGCTCATCATAACGAATCTTCTGAAGAATCAGGGCCAAATTCTCGTATTTTTCTTGGAGAATAACAGAGTGAGCAATAGGAACTGAAGCGAATGTGTTGCCATTATGAAGAAGAACACCTTTTATGCTGTCTTTTGACGAATCAATGAACAGCCGTCATTCAGCAGGATGATACTTGAGTTTAAACTTTTCCATCACTCCGTATATATCGTTGCAAAATACCAAATCTTCCTCTTTGCTGAAATACTTCAAAAATTGTGTCTCGCGGTTGCGGTACCAATAAAAAGTTGTTCCTGGTGACAATAGATTTTTCTGTTTAAGCCGAGAACCTAGCAGTTGGGCAGCATCTTTTGGGAGTCCTAAATCCTGGACTAAATCATTCAATTCAGCTTGAGAGAAAAGTTCAGGTTTCGGATCTGGTTCAGTTTCAAACTCGGAAGTACTGGACTCATCGGGAAAAGCCATCTGATGAGTCTCATCATGATCAGAACCGTCCACACAAATATGATCCAAAGATTTTGGTGGTTCAGGCACAGGTACTTCGTTGCTATGAGGCATAGGCCTAATTGCTGAGGGAAAGTTGGGGTAACTTATTACGTTCTTATTTTTTAAGTTGTATCCCTTCACAATGCAAGAGCAAAAATAGCAGTCACTGCTGTGGTCTCTTTGTTCACGCCACATCATATGTATTCCGAAACGAAATGCTTGTTTTTTACCTTTCATCCATAAGCGTAGATCTTCCTCACATGTCTTGCACACTTTGTGAGGAGCCCACGGTTTGTCTTGATCGCCTAACTTCAAACCGAAATAGGCGAAATATACTTTTTTAATAAATGCAAAAATGTTCCTCTGCCACTTTTTCACGGTATATTCCCCACAAATAAAACAAAAACTGTCCGGAGAGTTGACGCAACCTCTGGCTCTGTGAGCCATCACAAATACGCAGCACTGCAAACTACAACTGTAGTGAACCACTTCGGAATAAAGCTGGATTACGACTGAGCAAACAAAAAGTAATAATGAACTTGCAAGAAACTGAAATTTGACAGGAACGTTCATGTCGCAACCACCGTGTTTGAGCGAGCGAACGAGGCGAGGCGAACAGGAAAGAACATGCGCCAGCGCGAGTACTGGATTTAGCCCCCCGCCTCCCAATTGTCCTGTTAATGTATAAAATGAATACAAAACACTCTAAAATATCATGAGGGAGTGTTTCTAGTTAGTTAACCATTACAACCTCTATTTTGGGCCAAGAAAATAAACTGCAGTCGGCTAAAAAGAAATTATGTGAACATTCCTTATATGGGTAAGAAATCTAATTTTGCAAGAAAACGTGACGTGATGGAACATTTTGGCTATTTTTCCTGGATTCAGCACCCCAAAATCTATAGGAATCAGTTGCAAAACTGGAGGCAGATTTTTGGTAGTGTACCTGTGTAATTTGTGTTAAATAGTAAAGGGTGCATCCTTTGTCCTTAATACAGGTGTTGACTGTGCAAGGCAAGCTGAATAATATTGAGATGCAAAGCACGCAGATCATCTCATGATTATGCAAATGAAATAACACAAGTTGTTTTATTCCTGGAAAGATAACACCAACATTAGGTTGGCATTGTCTTTCCCTCTTGGGAGTTATACAGCTGTTAATCCACATCCGGATGCTCCTGGGGAGTCTCTTAAATGGGCCGGTGCCACACTAGAACCCCCTGATCACACAGCCGGCAGTACAAACCTACTTGCCACCCTTGCCACCTCCCAACAATCCATACCCATTACAATCCCTGACAATCTAAGTCCATTCCCCATTGCTGCCATCTCCCTGGCACCTACTGGAAGGATTTCTCTGAGAGCTAGCCAGGGCAGGAGTGATCTCCAGTTACTTCTGCTCTGTTGGCTAGCGGTTTCAAGATTGCGCCTCTCAACCCTCTAAGAGTCAAGCTGCCAAATATAGTACTGCTGTTAGGGGTTGTAAGTCTCTAAAAGATAGTGAGCTTGATGTGGAGCTCTCTGCATTACTGCTGGGGGATGGAGTTCAAGAGTGGGTTGGGATGCCGATTAAGAGGAAGGGTGGGTTGTTATGCTGATCGTGAGGTTGGATGGCTGTTTAGGGATGGGGGTTGAGTAATGATGCTGATTACTCAACCCCCAGTGGGCACATTTCTACCTGCAGATTGCTCACTTGCTCCTAGCACCTTTACCTAACTGCACCTTTGCTATCAGCATCCATAACAGTTAGCATGCGGTAAAATGCCACGTGCTAACTCACTGTGCAGTCCACACCCATTCCTGCTCCATATCTCGTTTATGCAGGTAGAGTGCGATTCTATAACATCTTAGCAAGTCTTGCAGTGGCCATCGCTGCAAACAGTTTATGCAATGATAAGTATGGGCCAGAAAACACTTAAATGGGTCCCTACAGCTACATATCAAAACACGTCCCTGTCAATAATAGGGAACCATCAGGAAATGAACATGCAACAGTGCAAACATAAGACATTTATTTATTTAGCTGTGCTTATATACCACCTTTCACCGGGGCAAGGAGGTTTACATGAAACAATAATAGTACATTGAAACAATTAACTATAAAAAGCATGCATTGGGTACAGCTATATATACAACTATATACATCCTATATACAGGTTTTGAGAGGGGTGACTTTATTTGGGGAGGGGGGTTTATGCTGAGGGGTTGAAGTGTTCTGAGAATAGGTACGTCTTCAGGTGTTTTCTGAAGGTGGAGAGGTCTGGGATGTTCCTGAGTTTAACTGGTAGGGTGTTCCAAATTGATGGTGCATATAGCTGGAAGGCTCTTTTACAGGCCTGTTGGTTGGATTTTGTCTTGGTATGTGGGATGATCAGAGTGTTTGTCGTGGTGGCACATCGTGATCTACTTGGTTGGGGGGGGGGGTCTATAGAAGTGTGTGTAGATGTGAGTGTGTGATGGGGGAGTCGGTATGGATGGCTTTGTGTGTCAGAAATATTGTCTTGTACTTTATCTGTCTCTGTAGTGATAGCCAGTGTTGCTGCTGAAGGATGGGTGTGATATGGCCTTATCTAGTTGCTGCTTGAAGTATTTGTGCTGTCGTATGAAGGGCAGTTTGCAGGGGGAGGAACGTGGATTGAGGGAGGCCCTGGTAGATGGCATTGCAATAGTCGAGGTGTGGCAGAATTGATGCTTGAAATGCAGAGCGGAACTCAGTTGGCTCGAGTAATAGTTGGAGTCGCTGAAGGGTCATTGTTTTGTAATATACTTTTCTTGTAGTTTTGTTTTTTGTGAGCTTTGAAGGTGAGTTGTTGGTCGAAGGTGATTCCCAAATATGTGACTTCTGATTGTGTCTTGATTGGAGTGTTGTTCAGGGTTATGTTAGGAGGGGGAGTGAAGGAGTTATCTTTAGATACAAAGAGGGCTTCAGTTTTCCTGTAGTTGATTTCAAGGTTGTTCTCCTTTAGTCAGTTGGATATAGCTGTAAAGTAGTTTTGGTGGGTAGTAAATGAGGGTTGCTTTATGCTGAATGTACCATAAATCATGATATCATCAGCGTAGATGTGGAAATTGGGGTTGTGTGATTGGATGTGCGCGGAGAGGGGTTGCAGGTATAGGTTGAATAGCATTGCAGAGAGGGTAGACCCCTGGGGGACTCCTTGCATCTATTTGTAGGGGATGGAGGTGCTGTTGCTGATCTTTATTTGATGGTATCTGTCAGACAGATAGGATCTGAACCATTGCAGTACAGTGCCTTGGATTCCTTTGGATTGGAGGTGCTAGAGGAGGATGTAAGGTTTACTATATCGAAGGCTGAGGAGATGTCTAAGAAGATTAGAAGGAATCAGCAGTTGGTGTGCTGTGTTCCTTGAATTAACCCAAAAGCACCATCATCTGTCCTGACAAATTTGCACAATGTTAGAGACCTCTGATGGTGCTGTTGGATATGCATTAGTGCTGTTTGCACTGCAGCATGCCCCCACTCCGAGAGTCCCCCACCATTGATATGGACATGCCCTGCTATGTTGCTGCAGAACAGCTGTACAGAGGTTACTGCCCATTCACACTGGCTCCTGGTGATGCTACAGTCAGCCCTACAGTCCAGGAACTGGCCAGGCATACATGTCCCCTCAGAGTTGCGAATCAGCACACTAGGACTTTGCCTGCACCCTATACCACACACACACTACCTCAGTCAAAACCATGCTCTGCACCTATAAACAACTGCTGGTAAGACATAATGACATGGTGTCTCAGGACAACACATCTACTCTGCAATTCTCAGGCAAACACAATTCTTCTCCATACTACCTCACATACAATCCCTGCATCTACATTCCTAATAATGGAATTATTAGGGAAGCCGAGAATAGCCCCTTTAGCACAAACAGCAATTGTCAACATAACCAGAGCAAAGCCTATTGCAGTACTTTTTATTTCTGTAGGGGTGTTTTGTTTTGTTTTGTTCCTTAACCTTACAAATGTCCCTCACCTGTGCATTATATTCTTTACAACTGCATGTGGTGCCCTCCCAGACAGCAGACACACCAGTTCAATACAGAGTGTTACACAGTCATTCATCTATATGGGTCATAAGAACATAAGAAATGCCATACTGGGTCAGACCAAGGTCCATCAAGCCCAGCATCTTGTTTCCAACAGTGTCCAATCCAGGTCACAAGTACCTGGCAGATTCCCAAAAAGATACACAGGTTCCACAATGTTTGTATTGGGGCAAGCAGAGGATTTCCCAGGTCCTCTTTAATAATGGACCTTTCCTCTAGGAACTTGTCCGAACCTTTTTTAAACCCAGCTACACTAACAGCTTTTACTACATCCTCCAGTAACAAATTCCAGAGTTTGATTATGTGTTGAGTGAAAAAATATTTTCTCTTACTAGTCTTAATAGGGTTACACTGTAGCTTCATTGCATATCCCCTAGTCTTTCTACTTTTTGATGGTGTAAAGAATCGATCTATGTTTACCTGTTCCTCTCCATTCATTAATTTATAGACTTCTGTCATATCTCCCCTCAGCCGTCTCTTTTCCAGGTTGAAGGGTCCTAACCTTTTAAGCCTTTCTTCATAGGGGTATCTTTCCATCCCCTTTACCATTTTGGTGGCTCTTCTCTGTGCCTTTTCAAATAACAAGCTGGTACCATTGAAAACTGGGCCTTATGCTTTTAGGACTTTATGGGTTTTTTTCAGTTTTTTTTCTGAATTGCTTCTCTTGCACTAAGCCTACATTTTTCTTAATTTTTTCTGAAAAGATAGGCTTCATAATGTTTACACAAACTCTGAGCTTTTTAAATTTGCTCTCTTTTTATACATGCTCAGGCAATCCTGAAAGCTGAAATGCTACATTTTTAAATGCTACACAGTTTTTAAGGAAGGAAGGGCTTCCAAAAACCAGCCCTGGTCACCACCCATAGCTAGTCTTGTTTACAGGATACCCATAATGCATATGCATATGATAAATTTCCAATTTATGCAAATTTTTTCTCATGCATATTTTTTTTAGGTATAGTCTGCAAACTAAACAGGTTTGTGGAGTCACCAGGAAAACCAGAGATCATAGAAAGAGGAAGATAAACAATTATATCTGGAGATGCTTAGGGAAGCTGGTAAAGTAGTCTGGAAGGCAAAGCTGCTAATAGAAGATAAATACACGTATAACCAAAGCAGTAAAACACGGGGAGCAGCCAAGCAGTGGTTGAATATCGCCGCTACCTGGTTAGCTTTGTGGCAATCGGGGAAACCCGGCTTTCAATGCCAGAACCCAGATATGGCCGCAGCATTGAATATCTTGGTTTAAAGTTCAGCGTTGGCAGCTAATATAGGCCCAAAATAAATAAAATGAAGGGCCAGGAATAGGACCTCAGAAAATAAATGCCAATAGGAATGGAAAGGAGGTAGAACGTAAGCTATTATCAGAAGACTGTGTTCGTGATTAGCTAGCAAAACTAAAAGGGACAAAGCTACGGGGCTGAATAGGATTCATCTGAGGGTACTGAAAAAACTGACCTTTTCAAAGCTTCTTTAAAGTCAGGAGTGATCCCGTAGGACTGGAGATGGACAAATGTGGTTTCTGTCCACAATAGCGGAAGTAAGGAAGAGGGTAGTAATTCCAGACTAGTTAGTCTAACCTTTGAGGTGAATAAATTAATGGAAACACTGATAAGGCAGATGATGGTGCAGTTTCTGGAAGCAAAGGGATTATAGGCTCCAAGACAACATGGCTTTACTAGAGGTAGATCTTGTCAGACAAATTTGATTGATTTCTTTGACTAGATGACCTGGGAATTAGACTGAGGGCAAGTGATAAATGTAGTATACTTAGATTTTAGTATACTTAGATTTTACACCATTCTGTATCAGCAATTTATGAATAAACTGAATACACTTGGGATGGATCCTAAAGTGAGTGACTAAGAAACTGGTTGAGTAGGAAGCTACAGACGGTAGTAGTAAATGTAGTTCCCTCTGAAGATAGTGGGTGTTACCATTACAGTGCATAAGGGATTGGATCTGGTTCTTTTTAACATTTTTGTATGTGATATTGCAGAATATGTTTTGCCAAAATCTGCGACAAGGTAGATACCTCATGTGTGGATAACATGAGGAAGGAACTAGCAAAGCTTAAAGAATGGTTGAGAATTTGGCAGCTAAGATTTAATGCTAAACAATGCATATTCATGCATTTGGGCTGCAAAATCCCAAGGAAGGGGTAGAGCATAGGGGATGAAGTATTTCAATGCATGAAAGAAGAGTGGGATCAGTGGGTGATCGTACTGGATGATCTTTAAGTGGCTAAAAAGGAAGAAAAGGTGATTGAAAAATCTGGCACCACTACCGACTCCAAAGAGGCATTGAAAAGGTCAGACAGTGGAGCTGCTAGAATGTCTCCAAATTCCCTTAGGATTCTTGGATGTATCCCATCTGGACCCATGGCTTTGTCTACTTTTAATTTAGTTAGTTCCTCATGAACACAGTCTTCTGAAAATCATTTGAGATCCACGTCACTTCTGTTCCTGTTTGTGGGTGTTTTCTGAGGTCCTGCTCCTGGCTCTTCATCTGTGAACACAGAATAGAAATATTTGTTAAGCAATTCCAAGAAATAATTGTTAAGAAAAATCCAAGTTATCAATGTCTCTGTTTAATGTACTTTGCCAAGTTTAAGTTACAATGTAAACCACTTTGACTGAAATGATAAAGTGGTATACAAAACCTGTTAAATAAATAAAATAAATAAAATAAATAAATAAATTCTGCTTTATCCTCATCAGCTTCTACATATTCTTCCCCTTCACCCTTGAGTCTGTCAATACCACTTTTGCTAGTCCTCTTCTCACTAATAAATCTGAAAAATGTCTTATTCCCCCCCATATTATTGCATTGGCTATTTCTTATTCTTTTTGTATCTTTGTTTTCCTGACTACTTTGCTAGCTTCTCTTAAGTTTTTCCAAATGCATTCTTCTCTCTGTGATCTCTTGTATTTCATGAAGGCTTTCCTCTTTTTCTTCACCTTTTCAGCTACTTCTTTTGAGAACCATAGCAGCCTCCTTTTCCTTTTACATTTATTTACCTTTCTAACATATCTTAAAATACCCCCTTTCAGCTTTGCCCACTGTTTTTCTACATCCTACAGCTATTCCCATCCCACTAATGACTTCTTGAGATATTGCCCCATCTTGGCAAAGTTAATTTTCCTAAAGTATAAGACGCTCACTTTTGAATGGATTTTATCAGCCCTAGTCCTAATATTGAACCACACCATCTGGTCATCACTGGATGTGAGATGATCTCGCACTGTAACATCAGAAACATTTCCCCATTGGTAAGTATCAAGTCCAGTATGGCCCCTTCATGTGTGGGTTCTGTTACCAGTTACCTGAATAGTTCATCCTGTAGAGAATCCAGGATCTCCTTACTTCTAGATGACACCACAGCAGGGATGTGCTAATCAACATCCAGCATATTGAAATCACTTATCAGTAGCACTTCTTTTTTCACGGCAATGTTGTGTATGTCTTCTATTAAATCTCTGTCCACTTCTTTTCTCTTTGAGGGAAATCTGTATATTACACCAATGCAAATGGAGTTCCCTTTTCCTCTTTCTATTTTAACCCACAGTGCCTCCTCTCTCCCTTTTAAGCCCTGTAATTATATAGCTTTAATATTACTTTTTGCATATAGTACCTCTCCTCTTCCCCTTCTTCCTTCCCTGTGCTTCTTGAATAAAGTATAATGTCGTATAATTACATTCCAGTGATGATTGTCCATGAACCATGTCTCCGCAACCGTCACTAAATCCAAGTTATTCTCTTCCATTAAAACCTCCACATCTGGGATCTTATTTCCCATACTACTGGCATTTATACACACTGCTTTCCAGTTGTTGCCCCTTTTACCAATTTCTACAGAGATATTTAAGTTTCAGCTATCTGGGGGCTCTCACTTACCTGGGAGCTTTCTTCACCCACCCCCAATGAATCTAGTTTAAAGCCCTCTTCCTTTCATTTCATTTATTAGTACTTGATATACCACCGTTAGTGGGGGCAGTAGAGCAGTTTACAAAGATAAAACCAAAATTATAAATACATATAGATAAGAACACCAATGATGGACAGGAAAGAAGCACAGAACATCAGAGAGCAGACTAGAGAGTGTAGCTAGAGAGGGGAATTAGGTTTATGGGAGATCTGGTGGAAGGTTATATGATATGGAGAATAAGTGAGTTTTGAGCAGTGATTTGAACTTGGGAAATGATAGTTCTAACCGGAGGGCGGGTGGGAGATTATTCCAGAGAAAAGGGTCAAAGAAATAAAAAGCAGAGTAACGCATGGATTCTAAGTGTGCCTGAGAGGGGGAGGGGAAGAAAAAAGGTGGTTCATATGAATCATGCAGAGGGAATTGTGTGTGGTTTGATGAGGGAGGTCAGGTATTATGGAAGATTGGTGTGAAGTGTTTTGTGAACCTGAGTGAGAATCTTAAACTGGATGCAAAATGAATCCGGGAGCCAATGTAAACGGATGATCAGGGGAGTGATATGGTCAAAAAGTGAAACATGGAAAATTAATTATGCTGCTGTATGTTGGATAAGTTGGAGGTGACGAAGTTCATACTAAGGGAGTCCAGCCAAAGCAGAGTTACAGTAGTCGAGACAAGCACACACAAGAGAAACAACAAGAGTAGTGAGAGCAGAGGTGGATATAAAGAATGGACCTCCCAAATGCAGCGGAGAAAACAAAAGGAGCGTTGTACCACTAGACTGATATGTTCATGAAAAGAAAGAGCAGAATCTAGGAGAATGCCAAGATAGTGAAAGAAAGATATAAGCTTGACAGGAACATCATCGAGACTAGGAGAAACAGAAGGAGTGGACAGCGAGCTGGAAAGCCAGGGGGTTGTGGTTTTAGAGGGATTAAGTGTGAGATGATGATTATGGAACCAGGCAGCGACATGGGTGAGGCAGACATTCATGGGCAAGAGATTGGGGCTCAGAGGACTAATATGGGAGAGTAGAAGAATATCATCTGTATAGATGTAAAATGAGACACCAAGCTGTTGAATCAGAAGGGCAAGTGGAACCAAAAAGATATTAAAGAGAAGAGGGGCCAGGACTGATCCCTGGGGGATGCCACAGGAGAGAGAACAGGCGGGTGAAGAAAGAGAACCCATAGTGACTGTGAAGGAGTGCTGTACCAAAGACCAATGTCATACAAGTGGGCGAGAAAGAGATTGTGATCAACAAGGTCAAAGGCCAATGATAGGTCCAAGAAAACAGCAAGAATGGTATTCCCATGATTCCAGGTATGAGGCACCTCAGTAAGAAGAGATAGCAGAATAGTGTCGGTGGAGTGACCAGTGCAAAACCCAGATTGGCGCTGATGGAGAGAATTTGTGGCCTTGAGGTGTTCAAAGACAAGTTTCTCCAGCAGCTTAGACAGGAAGGGCAGATTGGACATGGGTCTATAATTGGCAGGAACTGATTTGTCTAAGGAGGACTTCTTTAATAGGGGGCAGATGATAGCTTGCTTCCAAGTAGCAGGAAACAGATCAGTTGAAAGGCTAGTATTTATAATGGATAAAACGAAGGGTAGAAGCATGAGTGAAGGAATGGAAAGTCAAGATCACGGTATGGGATCCAAGGAGCAGGTCGTTTCCTGAGAGGTGGAGAGAGAGCCTTAGAACGAGTGATATTAGACAGTAGGTTAGCCAGTCTGCTGTTGAAGACACTTCAACCCTTCTTGGACAGATGGATGCCATCTCTGCTCTGCAGCCCTTGGACTATCATCCCAGGAAACCAAATGCTCTCAGTGACACCATCCATTCAGCCATGCATTTCATCTCCAGGATGTGATCTTAAGAACATAAGATATGTCATACTGGGTCAGACCAAGGTCCATCAAGCCCAGTATCCTGTTTCCAACAGTGGCCAATCTAGGTCATACGTACCTAGCAGTTTCCCCAAAAGACACAGGTTCCAAAATGCTTGTACTGAGTCAAGCATTGATATCCTGGGTCCCTTCTTAATAATGGTTTATGGACCTTTCCTCCAGGAACTTGTCCAAACCTTTTTTAAACCCAGCTACACTAACAGCCTTTACTACATCCTCCGGTAACAAATTCCAGAGTTTGATTACACGTTGAGTGAAAAAATATTTTATTTTATTAGTCTTAAATAGTTTACCCTGTAGTTTCATTGCATGTCCCCTAGTCTTTCTATAATCTGATAATGTAAACAATCGATCTACGTTTACTCGTTCCACTCCGTTCATTAATTTATAGATTTCTATCATATCTCCCCTCAGCCGTCCCTTTTCCAGGTTAAAGAGCCCTAACCTTTTTAGCCTTTCTTCATAGGAGTATCCTTCCATCTCTACCATTTTGGTGGCTCTTCTCTGAACCTTTTCTAATAATGCTATATCCTTTTTAAGATACGGCGACCAGAATTGCACACAATATTCAAGGTGCGGTCTCACCATGGAATGATATAGAGGCATTATAATATCTTTTGTTTTATTTTCCATTCCTTTCCTTATCATACCTAGCATTCTATTTGCTCTCTTGGCCGCTGCTGCACACTGGGCCAAGGGTTTTAACATGTTATCCACAATGACGCCTAAATCTTTTTCCTGGGTGGTTGTTCCTAATGTGGAACCTTGCATCGTGTAACCATAGTTTGGGTTGTTCTTCCCTAGGTGCATAACTTTGCACTTGTCCACATTAAATTTCATCTGCCATTTTGATGCCCAGTCTTCCAATTTATCAAGATCCTCTTGCAATTTTCCACAATCCTCATGGGTTTTAACAACTTTAAATAGTTTTGTGTCATCTGCAAATTTGATAACTTCACTCATTATTCCACTTTCCAGGTCATTTATGAATATGTCAAAAAGCAGCGGACCCAGCACAGATCCCTGAGGTATACCACTATTCACCTTTCTCCAATGGGAAAATTGGCCATTTAGTCCTACCCTTTGCTTTCTATCTTTTAACCAGTTCCTGATCCACAATAGTACACTGCCTCCTATCCCTTGACTCTTTAGTTTTGCCAAAAGTCTCTGATGAGGGACCTTGTCAAAGGCTTTCTGAAAGTCCAGATACACTATATCAACCGACTCACCTTTGTCCACCTGTTTATTCACACCTTCAAAAAACCATAACAGATTAGTAAGACAAGATCTTCCTTGTCTAAAGCCATGTTGGCTGTCTCCCATTAGGCCATGACTATCTACATGCTGATTAATTTTATTTTTTATGATGGTTTCTACCATTTTTCCCGGTACTGACGTCAGGCTAACCAGTCTGTAGTTTCCTGGATCACCCCTGGAACCCTTTTTAAAAATTGGTGTTACATTGGCGATCCTCCAATCTTCAGGTATTAGAGTGATTTTAATGATAGTTCACAGATTACTAATAGCAGGTCTGCAATCTCATATTTCAGTTCTTTCAACACCCTTGGATGTATACCATCCAGCCCAGGTGATTTGCTACTCTTCAGTTTATCTAATAGTTGTAATAAATCTTCCCGATCTTCTCTGCTTCAGCCTTTACCCTTAACAGGAAGGATTGAAGAGAACACCACCTGGGCACCTATCTGCTGCATTCTCTGTCCCAGAGCCATGATGTCACTTTTGAAACACTGAGCGGGATACCTAGCGACATTTGTGCCAACGTGGATGAGCAACATCGGATAATAGTCAGTAGGCTTGATGAGTCTCAACAAACTCTCCGTAATATCATGGATTTTGGCACCTGGCAGACAGCACACCTCTCTGGACATCAAGTCTGGTTGGCAGATAGATGTCTCAGTACCCCTCAGAAGAGAGTCACAAACCACTGCTACCCTTCGCTTCCTTGTGGTCACCGATTCTGCAACTATGGGGTGCTCGAGTTCTGGTTCTTCCCTTTCCTGGGATGCTTTTATCTTCTCCACTTCTAGGGCTTCATACTAGTTCTTCAATTCAAGGGCTGGAGGAGTTGGAGTGTTGATTTTGCAGGCTCTGGTGACTCGTGTCCATCTTTCTTCATTCTGTAGCCTTGCATCTTCATCTCTGTCGGAGAGCTTGGATGTTTCAAGAAGCATCTCATCAATGCACTTCTCAATATCTTGAATGCCTTTCAGCCTTGCCACCTCTTCCCTGAGCTCCTGCACTTCTTTCCTGAGAGCCTCAGCATGCAGGCATCCTGCACATGGAACCGGTCCTCCAAATGGCATTGGGATCTCTGTCTGGGCAAAGGCAAAAACTGTAATGGGGGCAACAGCTTTGGCAATATGATTTTTCACAGCCATTGTTCCGTTGGTGGAGCTTAGGTACCTGTTGAAATAAAAGACAGAGACCTACCAAAGTCTCTACCTGTTCCTCAGCTGTCTTTCAAGAGAAAAAGCAGTTTACCTCTTTTAAGTGTGTTCTAACAGCACATTTCTAATGTCCCTTTATACATCTATATACATATAGATATATATATATCTATGAACATATACATATATATACATCTATGTTGCAGCTGGTGCTGCTACATATCCATTTGAATTTGCCTACTATTTCACTGGCATAACTTAAATGGATGTTAACCAAAGAACGGCTAACATTTTGGTCAGCTACTGGCCTGCCTCTCATTCCACCTCCTCAAATAGCCAGTGAACAGATACTGTAAATGTATTCATATAAGTGGATGGACTTGTGGAAGGGAAGAAGGAGGGGAGATGCTGTACACTGGGTAATAAGGAGAGAAGAAATACAGGACATGGGGTAATAGGAAGAGAGAGGGAAGAAGATGGACATGGGGTAAATATTTATTTAGACAGTTTTGTATACCACCTTATCCTTCAGTCAAAGTGGTCACAACACAATTGGGGGATACATTTAACATGCGGGGATATGAGACACATACACTAATACTTACAGGGAACATGGGCTATGGAGGGTTAAATGGCTTGCCCAAGACCACAAGGAGCATCTGTGGGACTAGAAACCCCAGTCCTTCTGGCTCAAGGTTGCTGTCCTCTAGTGGGATTTGAACCCCTCACCTTCTGGCTTGAAGTACCTTGCCCCAACCACTAGGCTACTCCTCCCCCATAGATTGAGAAAGAGACTGAGAGATGCTGGACATAGGAGTAATAGGGAGGGGATAGTATAGTATGGAGATGGGGTAGAGGCTGGTTGCAGGGGGCATAGGAAAGGAGATGGCAGACATGGAAATAAAGACAGAGCTAAGATACTGGATGGAGGGAAAGAGAAAGCCAGAAAGAGAGAAAGAGACACTGGATGGGTGATGAGAGATATTAGACATGGAGAAAGTGAGCAAAAGACTGAGGAAAAATGGACCTGGGTTTTCCTCAGGAACTGCCCTGTATTTAATGCCATCCATCATTCCTTTAATCCTGACCAGTTTTCCTGTTCTTGCCAATGAAAAACATCCCCACAGCATGATGCTACCACCACCATGTATCACTGTGGGAATTGTGTTCTCGGGATGATGGGAAGTGTTGGGTTTGTGCCACACATGGTGCTTTCCATGATGGCCAAAAAGTTCAATTTTCATCTTATCTGACCAGAAAACCTTCTTCCATGTGTTCGGGGGGGTCCGTCACATGCTGTTGTGCAAACTCCAAACATGTTTTCTTCTTTCTTTCTTTAAGCAATGGATTTTTTCTGGCCACTCTTCCATAATGCCCCGCTCTGTGGCGTGTATGGCTTAAAGTGGTCCTATGGACAGATACTCCCATCTCCTCTGTGGATCTTTGCAGCTCCTTCAGTGTTATCCTTGGTGTCTTTGTAGCATCTCTGATTAATGCCCTCCTTGTCCGGTCTGTGAGTTTTGTCAGGTTTGTAGTGGTGCCATATTCTTTCTATTTTGTTATAATGGATTTAATGGTGCTCTGTGGGATATTCAGAATTTGAGATATTTTTTTATAACCTAATCCTGATCTATACTTCTCCACAACTTTGTCTCTGACCTGCTTAGAGTGCTCCTTGGTCTTCATGTTGCTTGCTTAGTGGTGTTGCAGTCAGATGCCTTTCAGAACAGGTATATTTATAAAAGCATCATGTGACAGATCATGTGACATTGATTGCACACAGGTAGACCCTAATCAACTAATTATGTGACTTCTGAGGTTAATTGGTTGGACCAAATCTTATTTAGCGATTTCATAACAAAAGGGATGAACACATATGCACTCACAACTTTTCAGTTTTTACTTGTTTTTTTATATATACAGAGTATTTTGACATTTTGTCATTTCACCAATTTGGACTATATTGTTAGGTCCATTACCTAACATCCAAATGAACCTCCATTTTCATTCCAGGTTGTACGTAATGTGACAAAATAGGACAAAAACCAAGGGGATGAATACTTTCTCAAGGCACTGTATGTGGTTAAGTTAGTTGGTTAATTTTAGGATAGCTGTTTATAAGGAGATCCATCAAATTCAGCATGCTGTCTCCACAGTGGTTAATCCACACAGGCAGCAGGGCTGATGGAAGGGGGTGGCAAACAGGGCAATTGCCCTTGGCCCCAATGCCACAAGAAGGCCCCAAGTCTGCCTCAAGCTGAAGGAGACAAAGCCTTAAGACTAGCTTTGGGGCCCCCCTCACCAGTTTCTTCCCTGGGAGCCTGCATGTCGAACACAAGCACTGCCAAGAAGGATCGCAAAGAGTAAATCCATTTGTTTTGCAAACACCCAGAGATAAACAGAGACTTTGAAGTCTACATGGCTAATAATATTTATGGACTTTTCTTCCAGGAACTTATCTAAATGCTTTTTAAACCCAGCTATGTTAAGTGCCTTTACCAGATCTTGTGGCTACAAATTTCACAGCTTAATTATGTGTTGAGTAAAATATATTTCCTCTGTGTTTTAAATGAGCTGCCTATTAATTTCATGGAGTGTCCCCAAGTCAGTACTATTTGAAAGAGTAAATAAGTATTCCCTATTTATTTGTTCTATCTCATTTTGATTTTGCAAACATCTATCATATCTCTTCTCAGCCATCTTTCCAACTTAGATAGATTAAGGCAACTGAATAGCACACTATTTGGTCATCTTTTAGCACCCCTCCCCCTCTTAATGTCTCTTTATCTTTATTCATCGCTTGATATACCGCTCAAGCATATGCATCAGGGCGGTGTACAATAAAAGAAAATCAATTAGGAGGTAAGAAAAGTGAAAAAGAAAGGAACGCCATTGCTTAAATAGGAAAGAGAGGGACAGGGAAAGACAAAAGGATAGCTAGACAGAATAGTTAAGAGTGGAGAAAGGCCTGAGGGGGAAACTGGTGGGGCAGGTAACTTTAGGGATTAGGGATGTCGAAAGCTTGCTGAAAAAGGTGAGTTTTCAGTGAACTTTTGAAGTGTTGGAAAGACAATTCGATACGAAGGGCAAGGGGGAGGGAGTTCCAAAGTGCAGGGGCTAGGAAGAAGAAATCAGAATGACGTGTAGATTCCAAATGAGCTGAGGAGGAGAGGGAAGGAAGAGGCAATTACCGTGTGCTGAGCGGAGGAGATGAGGAGAAGGTTGCAGACGGATGGAGTCAGCTAAATATTGGGGAGAACCAGTGTGTAGCGCTTTATGGGTGAGAAATAGAATTTTATAAATGAAATGAAAGTGGAGTGGAAGCCAGTGCAAATGGAAGAGGAGAGGAGTGATGTGATCTCGGGTGGAGGAGTGAGTGAGCAGGCGTGCAGCTGTGTTTTGGACCAGTTGGAGGCGCCAGAGTTGATAGACCTGCTAGGATGGTGTTACAATAGTCCAGCCTTGAGAGAACAAGTGAAATGACTAGCGAGGTAAAGGAAGAAGAAGGGAGGAAGGGACGAACAGCGTGAATCTGGTGTAGGAAGAAGAAAGAACGATGGATAAGCAAAGAGATATGGTGGTGAAAGGAGAGGGAGGAATCAAGGGTAACCCCAAGGTAGCGGGGGGAGGAGACCAGAGGAATAGGGGTAGAAAGGAAGAGAGGGGAGCAAGTAGAGGGAGATGTATTAAGGGAAAGTCAAAGAGCAGCTGATTTAGAGGGGTTAATGTGAAGGAAATTACTCAGGAAGCAACACGAGTGAGGCAGAGGTTAAGGGCGGAAAGATCTGGTGAGAGGGAACTAGTGTGGTGGACAAGAAGAATGTCATCAGCATAGAAGTAACCGTAAATACCTGACTGTTGGACGTTGAGTGCCAGGGGGGCGAGAAAAATATTGAAGGGGAGGGGAGCAAGAACCGACCCCTGAGGAACACCACAGAGAAGAGGTAGAGGAGGAGAGGTAGCTGAGCTAGTCTTTACTGAAAAAGTGCGAGAGGAGAGATAAGAACGGAACCAGGAAAGAACAGGCCCGTGGATCCCAAGGTCAGCCAGATGGGCTAAGAGGGTACAATGATCTACAATGTCAAAAGCAGAGGATAGATCCAAAGCCACCACAAGGGAAAGATCACCTCTGTCGTGGGATTGGTGCACTTCGTTCAGGAGGGAGGTGAGCACAGTCTCAGTGCTACTGTATGGCCCGTACGAAAACCAGATTGGCGTGGGTGAAGGGAAAGAGTGGAGTCAAGATGAGCAGAGTTGGGAGAACACAAGCTTTTCCAAGATTTTAGACAAGAAGGGAAGGTTGGATACAGGATGCCAGTTAGCTGGAACAGATGAAAAAACAGAGGCTAGACAACTGGAATCAGGTGCATTGGGGGGGGGGAGAGAGGGGTTGTAGATGGAGTGGTTGTTGTTGTTGTTAAGTGCCGTCGAGTCGGAGTCGACTCATGGCGACCCTCTGGATAGCTATCCTAAATTGTGTTCGGTCTTCAGTCAGGCGGCTCATTGTTGACAGACTGGTACCCATAGCTGCTGTTATTGTATCGATCCATCTCATTGCTGGCCTGCCTCTTTTGCGTTGACCTTCTATCTTGCCAAGCATGATGTCTTTCTCTAATGATCTCTCTCTTTGCATGATGTGTCCAAAGTATGAAAGTCGAAGTCTTGTCATCTGAGCTTCTAAAGAAAGCTTAGGTTTGATCTCCTCTAGTACCGACTGGTTTGTTCTTTGGGCAGTCCATGGTATACACAGTATTCGCCGCCAGCACCATAATTCAAAGGCATCAATTTTCTTCCTGTCTGTCTTTTTCACTGTCCAGCTTTCACATCCATATGATGTTATTGAAAATACCATGGCTTGAACAAGTCGAATCTTTGTATGGAGAGAGACATCTCTGCTCTTGAGAATCTTATCTAGGTCTTTCATAGCCATTCTGCCAAGAGCAATGCGTCGTTTGATTTCTTGACTGCTTGCTGCTTCTTTATTGATAGTTGATCCAAGTAGGTTAAAGTTGTTCACAATTTCAATTTCTTCAACTTCAACAATAAACCTGTTGATTATGCCAGTTGTCATGATCTTTGTCTTCTTTACATTAAGGTGCAGGCCCATTTTGAGACTATGTTCTTTGATTGTGAGAAGCAAATGTTTCAGATCATCTTCACTTTCAGCCAGTAATTTAGTATCATCAGCATAGCGAAGGTTGTTGATGAGTCTTCCACCAATCTTCACACCTCTGTTGTCTTCATACAATCCTGCTTCTCTGATGATTTGTTCTGCATATAAATTAAACAGGTAGGGGGAAAGTATGCAGCCTTGTCTTACACCTTTGCTTATTTTAAACCATTCTGTTTCTCCTTGTTCCGTTCGAACTGTTGCTTCTTGATCAATGTACAGATTGCGCAAGAGAACGATCAGGTGTTCTGGTATACCCATGCTTCTTAATGTGGCCCAGAGTTTCTCATGGTTTACACAGTCAAAAGCCTTGCTATAGTCGATAAAGCACAAATAGATATCCTTTTGGTATTCTTTAGTCTTTTCAAGGATCCATCTCACATCCGCAATGATGTCTCTCGTTACTCACCCTTTCCTGAACCCTGCTTGCACTTCAGGTAGTTCTTGTTCCAGGTATGGTTGTAGTCTCTTTTGAATAATCTTCAGTAGAATCTTGCTGGTATGTGGGATCAGAGCGATTGTTCGATAATTTCCACAGTCAGTTGGATCACCTTTCTTTAGTATTGGTATAAACACAGATCTTTTCCAGTCAGTTGGCCATGATGTTGTCTTCCATATTTCTTGGCAGAGCCTTGTAAGTATGGTAACAGCTGCATCAGATTGCTGCAATACTTCTATAGGAATGCTATCAATGCCCGGTGCTTTGTTCTTTGATAAAGCTTTCAATGCTGCTTCAACTTCTTCTTTCATCACCAATGGTTCCCGATCATAAGGTACAGGTTGAAACGGCTGTTGGTCCACTTGATCTTTATCATATAAAAACTCTGTATATTCCTTCCACCTTTTCTTGATCTTCTCAGCTTCATTCAACATAGAACCTTGAGCATCTTGTAACATTCCAATTCGAGGCTGGAACTTCTTCTTTAACTCTCGTAGCTTTAGGAAAGCCGATCTTGTTCTTCCTCTAATAGTTTCTGCTTCTATTTCCTTGCAAGTGTCATTGTAGTACTTTTCCTTGTCCTGTCTTGCTGCACGTTGGAAATCTCTGTTGAGTTCTGCGATTGTTTTACTTTCTCCTCTGGCTTTAGCTTCTCTGCGTTCCTGGGCAATTTTCAGAGTTTCTTCCATCATCCATTTTGGCCGCTTTTGCTTTTTCACCTTTTGTAGAGACTTCTCGCTTTCTTCCAACACAACCTTCTTGATGTCATTCCATAACTCTTCTGGAGCTCTGTCATTTTTATCTAAAGCAGCAAATCGATTTTGCAGGCAGTCTTTAAATTCCAGTGGTATATTCTCAAGGTCATATTTTGCTGCATTCATGAGTAGTTTGCTCTTTTTCAACTTTAGCTTGAGTTTGCATACTAGTAGTTGATGATCTGTACCACAGTCAGCTCCAGGTTTTGTCTTTGTTGATGTTATAGAACTTTTCCATCGTTGACTTCCACAGATGTAGTCAATTTGATTTTTATACAATCCATTGGGTGAAGTCCATGTGTACAGTCGCCGCTTGTGTTGCTGGAAGAAGGTGTTTGAGATGAATAGATCATTGGTCTTGCAGAATTCTTTCAGTCTTTCTCCAGCTTCATTTCTGTTGCCAAGTCCATATTTTCCAACTACTTCGCCTTCTTCTTTGTTGCCAACGTTTGCGTTCCAGTCACCCATGACTATCAGGATATCCTGTTTGGATGTTCTGTCAATTTCAGCTTGTACTTGTTCATAGAACTCTTCAATTTCATTCTCTTCTGCAGCTGTTGTTGGGGCATATACTTGAATTATAGTTGTGTTGATAGGCAATCCTCGTAGACGAATAGAGATTAAGCGTTCGCTGACTGCATTGTATTTCATTACAGTTCTTGCAAGATGGAGTGGACAAGGCTGTAATAGAATGGAGGATCCTAAATAGTTGTGATGAACAGGAAGAAGAGGTGATATGGTCAGTGTAGTATGACTGCTTAGCGTCGGTGATCATTTTACGGTAAGATACCTGTAAGCTATGGAAGGTAGTTAATGAAGTTGGAGTAGGATGCTTGCGCCATGCTCGTTTTGCACGGTGAAGGTGGGTTCTCTGAAGATAGAGGCCAGGATGGAACCAGGCGTGATGTGACGAGGGACGAGAGGAAGAGAGAGGACTTAACCACATACACTAACTTTTGTCCATATATCAAAATAACAAAAGTTATGCAGTAAGTCAGCTCAGACTTTCAAAGCCAGAGATTCATGCAAATAATTCCAAAGTAAACTGCACAGATCACTTTGAATATCAACCCCATATTCTTTTTTGATTTTAGAACTGCATTTCTCATAGAATCCTGTGGAGGTGCATGTAGGAAACTGGTTTAAAATAGTGGGAGAGGAGCTGTATCTGGGTCGGTGGCAACATGATGCTACACCTAATCTCTGCATGTTGGCTCTGAGTCCTTTCCAACTCTGAGTTTGCATTAGTGAGATGGAGAAAAGGAAGGCCAAGTTGAAGGCCTTACCATCTATGTCTCCTCAGCTTCTCCAGAGAGCCATGGAAATCTTTGTTCAATGCTCGGATATGACAGTGAGTAGCCCAGGAGGCTCCTTGGGTGGTGGGGGAGTGATGGTTTCCCTAAACTCCTCTGTCATGGAGTTTGTGTCACTCTTTCTAAAGAAGCAAGATCCATCTTGATTGCAGATATTCTTGTAGATAACCCTTAGGCTCCTCTCCTTCGAGTAGCAGAGACCTCTAGTTGTCCTTTGAAATTATTGCAATATGCTCTGTAAGTGCAGAACAGGGGAGGTTACTCTTACCCAGTGTTATCATCCTGGGAGGAGACTCCTCAGAGGGAAAAGTCAACCACTATAGAAACCTCACCAAAGGCAGATCCCTGTCTTTGGCTTGTCTAGCCATTGTCCCATCAAAATGTATCCACTTGGTTAGATACTGCAGCTGCAGTGGGGTCGGAGGGTGACACAGGTTGCTTAGGCCTTGCACCCAGTATCCACTCTGTCTTGGTAAATATTGCCAGCACAACAGTGGAGATAAGGAGTAAAGCAATGGGACTTTTGGGATTTAGAATTTTGCGGCCTGAAACCTCTGGTTGTATTCCTGATATTAGTAGGGATGGAGTAGAAGAGTAGCATAATGGTTAGACCACTGACTTGATAACCAAAAGACCAATGTTTGATTCCCCCTAGCACTCCTTGAGGCCTTGGGCAATCACTTAACTCTCCATTGTCTCAGAGGAAAGATCTGACAATCTACTTCCAGTGACTGCCAAGAAAACTCAGGAACTACTGGATTGCCAGAAGTCAGCAATGACTCAAAGGCACACATTGCTATTCTCCAGGACCAAGCAGGAAGTCAGTCCTCACATATGGGTGTCATCGGCGCCGATGAAGCCCCAGCGAAGCATTTCCCCAGCTTTCTATGAAAGCCTTTGGGAATGCAGGCACACATGCATGGTTCCCTTCCCGTCTAAAGGTGCCATCTTACCTCAGTCTCTTTTTTTCGTGAAGCCCACCGGACGTGTGTCCTGTTCTCCCGGTTAAAATTAGATTTTTTCGTCGATTTTCGCTATTTTTTCTCCCGGTTCGACGCCGGTTCCCCTCCCGCCGGGTTCGGTACACCGGTATCGAGCCCGATTCTACTTTTTCGGTTTTTGCCCTTTGTGGCTGGCGTTCGCACCCTTTTTTCCATTTTTCCCTGGAAGGCCGGTCCTTTGACCTCGCGGGGACTCTTTTTTCCCCGATGGCTTCCAGCGGTTTTAAAAAGTGTGATCGGTATAAGAAACTGATGTCTCTCACCGACACACACGACTGCTGCCTTCGGTGCCTACGGCCCCGACCACGACCCTAAGTCGTGCGGGCCATGTGGAAAGATGTCTTCCAAGGCACTCCGAAGTCACCAGAAGCAAAAAGAAAGGCTTTTCTCGGATTCAGCCTCCGGCCGGGCCCGGACCTCATCTGAGGCCTCGACATCTCGGGATTCCAATCCCGAGCGCCATTGAAGCTCCTCGGACAGGGGGTCCCCCGACCGAGAATGCAAGAGGAAGAAGCTGCTCGCGAGGGCGTCGGAGGAGGAGGTCCCTGGCTCCTCGAGGGCCAGGTCTAAGACCCCCGACCGTCGCCCCGGGCCCGTGGAACTCAAGAAGCCTGCAAACGTTCCTCGCATGGAGCCGGAGTCTGCTGGACACGTAAGCCCCGTAGTTCTCGAGGACTCTCCTCCCAGGGAGCCGACGTCGGGCCCGGTGCCACCGGGGCCCGAGTCGGTGGCTGCTGCGTCTCCCGAGCTGAGTCTCAGGATGACAGCCTTGGAGAGCAGATTGTCTGCCTTCATGGAGCAGCAGCGGGCACTGATGGCCAGCCTGTCTGGCGCATCAGCCCCGACCACCGGGACATCGACTTCGAAGTCGACCCCGGAGACCGAGCCGATACTCGAGTCCATCGTGGCTCGGAGTCGACCTCGGTTGCGGTCTCCCTCGACCTACCGTTTGGGACCGAGGGCGTCGACGCCAGTGCCTCCGGCATTGGGGCGGGTGCTCCAGGGCCCCGCAGGGTCGGACCCTGACTCCTCCTCGTACGAGTCAGCTTGGGAGATGGAGGACGAGGAGTCTCCTGATACCTTCAAGACTCGGTGCATCCCTTCAGACTCACCACAGTCTGAGCCCCAGAGTAGGTGCCCACCGGAGGATACTTGGTTCTCGGAGTTCGTCCGGGATATGGCCGCTGCCTTGGCTATCCCGGCGGACCCCGAGGAGGAGCCTCGAGCTGAAGAGCTCGAGGCCCTAAAGTATGACTCTCCTCCGAAGGAGGCCTTTACTGTTGCGGTTCCTCCGATGCTGGAACGGCTCCTCTTCCGTATGTGGGAGGCACCGGCCTCGGTGCCGGTTCTCAGCAAGCGAGTCGATTCGATCTATTGACTCCGGAAGAGCCCTGGCTTTCAAAAGGCACAGCTACCACACCATTCTATGGTTGTGGAATCGGCCATGCATCGTCTGAAGAGCCAGAAGATGCACTCCGCGGTGCCCCCTGGCAGGGAGGCCCGGAACCTCGATGGCGTCGGTAGAAAGTGCTTCCAGGGCTCGATGCTTGTTTGCCGTGTTCAGTCCTACCAGCTGTACATGGGCATGTACTTGCGGGATCTGGCCAAGGAATTGGCCGGGTTCTCTGCTGGTCTCTCCGGGGAACCCTTGCAGAGATTTAAGTCCTTGTCCTTGGGGATTTGGGACTGCTCAAAGTTCATGTCCCGCGCCGCCTACGATGGCTTCGAGGCTTTGGCCCGAGTTGCGGCAGCCGGCATCGCGGCTCGACGCCAGGCATGGCTGCAGTCATCGGACCTCGAGCCATGGGTTCAGGACAAGTTGGTCGATGTCCCTTGCCGAGGTGAAAACCTTTTTGGCAAGCCCATGACCGAGAAGGCCGCTCAGCTCGAAACTGAGCACCTCACACGGACAAGGCTGTCGAGGAAGACCTCTGCCCCTTCTCATAAAAAGAAGGGCTTGGGTAAAAAGCCCTTTTACCTGAGGAAGGGCACTGCCTACAAACAGTACCCGCAATATCAGGCTGCCCAAGCTGCCCCCCAGGGTCAGCAAGCCAAGGGCCAGGGTAATGGGTCCCGTAGGCAGAGGACCCCCAAGCCTCAGGCCCCTGCTACCACTCAGCAGGGTGGGGGGTTTTGACTCCTTGAGCATAGCCTCTCCTCCACTGCTCTCCCAACCCTGCACAGGAGGTCGCCTCGCCCTCTTTGCCCACCAGTGGCCCCTTGTCACCGGGGACAGTTGGGTGCTGGAGATAGTCCACAAGGGCTATGCCCTCCATTTTCACCAACTGCCTCCACCATATTTTCCAGGGGAGCCTCCAAGGCCTCCCCTGCACACAGACCTTCTTCTGCAAGAGCTTCATGGTCTGTTGGTGGACAGGGCGGTGGAGCCTGTGCCTCCCCACTTACAAGGTCACGGTTTCTACTCCAGGTATTTCCTGGTGCCCAAGAGAACCGGTGGCCTTCGACCCATTCTGGACCTCAGGAACCTCAACAAGTTCCTAGTGAAGGAGAAGTTCAAGATGCTTACTCTTGGGACTCTTCTGCCTTACCTCCAGCAGGGAGATTGGCTATCCTCCTTAGATCTAAAGGATGCGTACACTCACATCCTCATTCATCCAGACCACAGAAAGTACCTCAGGTTTATTGTGGGAGGAAACCATTATCAGTACAGAGTGCTGCCTTTCGGCCTCACCTCCGCCCCCAGAGTCTTTACAAAGTGCCTAGCAGTGGTGGCGGCCTACCTGAGAAATCAGGGAATCTTTGTCTTCCCCTATCTAGACGACTGGCTCATCAGGGGTCAGACGTGCCAAGAGGCCAATCAAGCCACCCTCAGGACTATTGCTCTTCTACAAAGCATGGGGTTTGTCATAAACTTCGCAAAGTCCACTTTGCTCCCCTCCCAGAACTTAGAGTTCATAGGAGCAAGGCTGGACTCTCTGCTGGCAAAAGCTTTCTTGCCATCAGACAGGGCCCAAAGGTTGATGGCCTTGGCAAATCAGTTTCTCAGCAGGTCCCTGGTCTCCGCCAGACTCTGCCTGAGGCTTCTAGGCCACATGGCTTCGACAGTACATGTGACCCCCAATGCCAGGCTCCATATGAGGCCTGCACAGTGGTGCCTTCGGGCTCAGTGGTCACAGGCCACAGGCAGCCTCAGAGACAGGATAAGGGTGTCCAGACCATTTCTGCACTCCCTCAACTGGTGACTGCACCCACCCAATCTACTGAAAGGGGTGCCTTTTCAGATTCCAGGGTACACAGTAGTGATGACAACAGATGCCTCCCTGCAAGGCTGGGGAGCTCATTGTCTGGGCAAGTGCACCCAGGGCCTCTGGTCTCCCTGGGAAGCTGCACAGCAGATCAATCTCCTCGAACTCAGAGCTATTCGATTAGCACTCAAAGCTTTCACTCCTACCCTGGCTCACCAGTCTGTCCTGATTCAGACAGACAACCAAGTTGCCATGTTTTATGTGAACAAACAGGGCGGAACTGGGTCCAGGATCCTTTGTTGGGAGGCTCAGGACCTTTGTTCTTTTGCCCTCAAGCACAACATGCTCCTCAAGGCTGTGTACCTTCCAGGCCAGGACAACAACCTGGCAGACAGATTAAGCAGAATACTGCAGCCCCATGAGTGGCAGCTGCATCCTTCAGTAGTTCAGAAGATCTTCCTGAAATGGGGTCTCCCTTTGACAGATCTCTTTGCCGGCCCAATGAACAAGCAACTGCCAAAGTTCTGCTCCAGGCAACTGCATCCTCTGCGGATAGCTGTGGATGCTTTTCTGATATCCTGGTCTCAGGGCCTCCTCTATGTGTTTCCTCCCATGCCCTTGGTGGCCAGAACTCTCTTCAAGATTCTTCAGGACAAGACCTCGGTCCTGCTGGTGGCTCCCAGGTGGCCGAGACAGCCTTGGTTTCCTCTTCTGCTTCAACTGGCGGTGGATCCTCCACTACCTCTGGGGTTTCAACCCGACCTTCTCTCACAGGAGCAGGGTTCCCTTCTGCACCCCAATCTCAAAGCTCTCAATTTGATGGCCTGGAGGGTGCAAGGGTAGTCTTGGCTCCCTGGGGCCTGTCTCAGGAGGTTGTCCTAACCTCTAGGAAAAAGTCCACTAGGAAAACCTATGCTCTCAAATGGAAGAGGTTTTCTGTGTGGTGTCAGCTATGTACAGAAGATCCTTTCTCCTGTACTGTGCCAGTAGTCCTTCAGTACTTACTGCAATTGTCAAATCAAGGTCTTAAATCCAATTCTGTTCGGGTCCACCTCTCAGCTCTAGCAGCTCACCACTCTCTGGTGGAGGGACATTCTCTGTCTGGTCACCCCTTGGTGTCTCGCTTTCTTAGGGGCTTGCTTTTGCTCAAGCCTCCTATCCGTCCTCCTGCCCCTGAGTGGGAGCTGAATGTGGTCTTGCAGCAACTGACTCGCCCACCTTTTGAGCCGATGGCTACTTGTCCACTACGCTTCCTCTCCTGGAAGACACTCTTCCTGATAGCCCTTACCTCGGCTAGGCGAGTAAGTGAGCTTCAGGCCCTGGTCTGTGATAGGCCTTACACCAGGATTTATAGGAACAGGGTAGTCCTTAGGACTCATCCAAAGTTCCTCCCTAAGGTTGTCTCCTCTTTCCACCTCAACCAGGAGGTGGTTCTTCCTACATTCTTCCCTAGGCCTCATGCAAGCCAGGCTGAAGCAGTCCTGCATACCCTGGACTGTAGGAGGGCCTTATCCTTCTACCTTGACCGTACGCGGGGGCAAAGAAGGGCTACCCAGCTCTTCGTCTCCTTTGACCCCAATAAGTTGGGGTTGCCTGTGTCCAAGCGTACCTTGTCCATCTGGGTAGCTGACTGTATCACCTGGGCTTATAAGGCAGCTGAGCTTCCTTTGCAGGGTCAGGTTATGGCCCACCAAGTTAGGGCAATGGCTGCCTCAGTGGCTCATCTCCGCTCTGTGCCCTTGGTAGACATCTGCAGGGCTGCAACTTGGTCTTCAAGCCAGACCTTTGCGGCCCATTACTGCCTGGAGAGGGAGTCCCGTAGGGACAGTGCTTTTGGCCAAGCAGTACTCCGGAATCTCTTTGAGGTTTAGGCAACTCCTGCCCTCCTGCCCTCTGTTGGGCTACCGGTGGAGGTTGTGTCCTTGAAAAGCCTTTCTTTGCTGCTGAGACTAGAGGGAGTTCTTTTGTTCAGCCTGGGTTCCTCGGTAGCCCAGAGCTGGGGAGTCACCCATATGTGAGGACTGACTTCCTGCTTGGTCCTGGAGAAAGAGTAGTTACTCACCTGTAACAGGTGTTCTCCAGGAGCAGCAGGAATCAGTCCTCACAACCCTCCCTCCTCCCCTTGGAGTTGCAGTTGTACATAGTTTATTTTTCATTTTTGTGTGCTTTTCTTAGCTATATCATTTGACTGATGTAAGATGGCACCTTTAGGCGGGAAGGGAACCACGCATGCGTGCCTGCATTCCCAAAGACTTTCATAGAAAGCTGGGGAAATGCTCCGCTGGGGCTTCATCGGCGCCGATGACACCCATATGTGAGGACTGATTCCTGCTGCTCCTGGAGAACACCTGTTACAGGTGAGTAACTACTCTGTATTGCATTAGTAGGGACACACAGCTGAATAAAAAGGAATATGGCTTCACTTACGAAAGTTGTTACTTTTGGGCCACTACAGGCAATATCTTCTGTACCCTAGACCAAGGACATCAAACCCCAGTCCTGAGGGGCCACAAACTAGTCTGGTTTTCAGGACGTCCCTAATGAATACTCATTAGAGATATTTGCATACAATAGGGGAAGTGAATACAGACATATGATATTCATTAGGGATATCCTGAAAACCTGACAAGTTTGCAGCCCTCCGGGACTGGAGTTTGACACCCCTGCCCTAGACTGTATTATGCTATTTATGAGGACTCGTATAATGTGCTATGTTATGGAAAGTGTGTACCAGAGAGAGATCGTGATGCCCTTGCTTGGTGCCTATTGACTTGGATTTTATCACTGCTGCAGTTGGGACCTTCAGGATTAACCCTGCAGCAAGAAAAAAAAAAACATCCCCCAAAGCATATTGCAAATTGCTGGGGTCTGCTCTTTCCTGCACCCTTCCCCCATGCTTTGAATGGATGAATAAGATGTGAGCTTTGCACACTGGAGAGAGGGAGAGAGTTCACCACCAGAAGGAAAGAAGGGAGCTACAGAGAGTGAGGAGAAGCCCTACTCTCCACAAGAAGGACACAGGCACTGGCTGAAGAAGGAAAGATAATTCTGCTTTTCACTAAGAAAAGAGAAGGGAGACAGAAAGGAAGCTGGAGGTCTTGCCGTGGGATTTTTCCAGCACAATAGTGGTCAAAGAACAAGGGAAGACACCCACTGGTGGGACTTATTTCTTCTGCTGAAAGAGTGCGTCCCAGAGTCCTTCCCTGATGTACTGTAAGTACAGGTGGCATCCTCTGATAGTATGTAGGTAAGGACAAGCAGCTGACGCTAGTGACTTTACACCCTGTAAAGGCTGCAAAAGTACTGTTTTGTGTGTTTTCTTGGAAAACGCAACCCGCCCCCCCGCCCCCCCCCCCCCCACTTTACTGGAAATAAATCAGATTAAAAGACAATGGTTTTGAAAAGGGAGAAACAATGATTAGAAATCACTGCATATTTCAGAGACTTCCCGACTGAATAAACTGTACCAATCTGTCTGCAGGGTGGAGTTGAATTGCATGTGTTCTGTGCTAAAAGTAAGAGGAGCTCAGACTTAGTTATAGAGATCTACAGAGGAGACAAATACCAGACACTGTGGGTTATTTTAGAAGCCATATTCACAGTTTCCACGCGGACATGACATCCATGTGGAAACACTATTTTGGGAAGGCCGTGATTTACACATGGATGCACTGGCTACATACAGATTTTCATGATTTTAAAAGATGCATTTTGTGTGCTTGGTTTGGATGTTGCTGAGGTTTACACATGTAGACTATATTTTGCAAAGCACTTTGACAGTACACTTAAACGTCACCATTTGCAGCTGCAATAAATTCCATACAAACCGGCCTCACTTGTCTTTTGGAATTTCTTGCAGTGTTATTAACTGGTGAAGATCTGATTGTGATTCTTTTGGCCGGATTGTCGTCTGTATCCACGTAAGTCTGTCCTTGGCTACCTTTTATTCCCCTGTTCTCTGTCATGGCCTCATTAACCTTTGTTTCATCCCCTTCAAACACACTGTATATTTTATTCTCCAAACCCCTTCCACCCGCCCCCTCCCCCCACAGAGTTGCCAAGTTACCCAGTTCCAGGAGAGAATTTTTGGCCAGTTATGGTTTTAAATATGCATGCAATGTAGTATGGTATTTGTAGTTCCTGATTTTAGCTATTGGAATCAGTACAGGACAACTATCCAGAGGGTCGCCATGCGTCGACACCGACTTGACTGCACTTAACAACTGCAGGTCCCATAATGCATCAGGATGAGGTTGTCAGAAATCCAGGATAGGCTTCAAATCTTACTCTTGGAACTGGGTAAATTGTCAACTCTGCCCCCAGCTGTACCTCTTTCAAAATCCCAGTTTTTGCTATTCTTGCACTAGAGTGTGTCTGTCTGGGTATGTCTCTGCTGCTTGATAGTCTTTATATGTATGTGTGTGTGTGTATTCATCATTCCTGTCTATGGCTGAGTGTATGTGTGTGTGGGCTGCTTCAGAGCTGCTTGTGGAGGGGGCAGGAACCATGAGTTCCTGGGTTGTTCAGGCCATGCTGCTAGAGGCACACAGGCACAGAAGACGGTCATGAGGAGGCATCTCTATTAGAGGTGTTATAGGACTAGGACCCATTTCTTAGACCTCACAGATGACCAGTGCCTCAGCAGGTGTGATAAGGCTGCCATCCAGCATCTCTGCCAGGAGTATGGCTGGCTTTATCCAGTAAGTCGGGTAAGTGCTGCAGGGGGGGCGGGGGGGGGGGGGGTGCTGACAGCAGGAAGCGCTATTGCTAGCTGCCCCACCCCCTCACTGATTCGCTGCTTGAGAGAGCCATGGGAACACTTCTCTGCTCCCACGGCTCTACCATTTTATAAACTGCTGGACTGCAGCATTTCCGGCGGTAATGAGCATGTCCTGTTTCTCTTAAGAAACAGGAAATGCTTATTACAACTTTTAGAAACACCATGGTCCAGCAGTTTATAAGATAGCAGAGCTGTGGGAGGAGAGAAGTGTTCCCATGGATCTCTCAAGCAGCAAATCAGTGAGGGGGCGCCAACGGAAGCAGATACAGGAGGGAAGGAAGGGACTGGAAGGGAAATGAAAAGAGGGTCAGGAAGGGGTTAGAAGGGAGCTGACATGAGGGACTGGAAGGGAGCTGAAAAGAGGGTGAAGAAGGGGGCTGGAAGGGAGCTGACATGGGGGGAAGGTGGAGGCTGAAAGGGAGCTGACGGGGGGGGGGTGAGAAGGAGTGGGCTGGGAGGGAGCTGACACCTGGGATTGGGACTGGAAGGTGGTTGGGTAATGGGGGAGGGGTTAGAAGGGAGCTGACACCTGGGGATGGCGCTGGAAGGAGGTTGGACAGAGGGAAAGGAGCTGACATGGGGGGTGGGCACTGGGACTGGAAGTGAGCTGATACCTGGAATGGTATTTGGACTAGAAAGGGCTGGACAGTGGGAAAGGAGGAGGACTGGAACGAAGGAATACCAGTGGCAGTGCTGGGAATGCAAGGGGGTTGACATTGGAAGGTACTGGGAGGGGAGGACTGGAAAGGGGGCTGACACTGGGGAGGGTTACTGGGACTAGAAATAGGCTGCTACTGAGGGCACTGGGATTGGAAGGGGTCTGATGCTGAGGCTGGGGGGAACTGGAAAGCAGTTGGAACTGGAAGGGAACTGATGTTGGGTCAGGTGGGGAAAAGAGGCAGAAACTGGGGGAGTGAAAAGGGAGAGAGGACAGATATGAAGTGTATTGTGAAGGGGAGGAAAGAAACACTGCTGCTGAGTGTTGACTGACTAAACGGAGCAGAGGCAGGGAGGGCTCGTTGCCGCAGGCCTGGGTCTGTGAACCAGGCAGGCCCAGATAGTGTGCTTCTGCATCAGCCTCAGCCTCAGCCTACTAGATGGGGGGTAAGAGATGATAGACATAGAGGGGGAGAGAGAGTGAGCAAAAGACTGGGGAATAACAGGCCAGGGAAGAAGAGCTGGGGAATGGGAGGACTGGGGTGAAGGTTGAAAAGCGGTAGGTAGATGGCTAGAAAAGAACTGGATAGTAAGGAGTAGTGAAATCTGGGTGGACAGAGAAAGAGAGAAATAAATGAAAGAAAGCTGAAAGAAAAAAAATCAATATCCAAGATAGAAGGAAGTGAAGAAAACAAAAGGAGAGACAAGAAAAGGTAGATGGACTATAGACCATAGAAGGAAAGCTAAGAGAATACAGAGGAAAGCAGAAGCCTCAGATCTGGACCAGCATGATCAGAGAATAAAATGGTCAGACAACAAAAGGTAGAAAAAATAATTGTATTTTCAATTTAGTGACTGGACTTTGTGCTATCTTTATATTTTAGACCGTATAGGGAATTGAATTTCTTATTTATCTGGTATTGCACCACATGCGGAGTCTAGCTTCTTGGACTTTCAGTTTAAACTTTGTCTATATATTTTTATTTTTAATTTAAATTGTAGTCACTTATTCTATATTTGGTGAGGCTATGTGTTCTGATTGTGTAATCGAGGCCAGGTGTTCTGTTAACATGGAGTTTGATTTATACTGTAGTAATTTTAATTTGTTCAGTTTTTCAAATAGGTATATGGATGTTCTAGGGCCCGTTGCAGTATTTATAGTGCTGCTTTTTTCTGGGTAAACCCTTTGTATGATAGATTTGGCCTTGTAGATCTTTGGTGACTTTTGTAGGGTTTTATATTAGTTCACAATATGTCTGGTACTGGAGAATGTTTATGATGTTGTTAGTGAGATGACTAGAATCAGATTTTTTTTTGGACTATCACAGCCTGTTTGCATGATGCTAAGTAGTTATTTTTATTCTGGCTATGCATTTGCCCTTTCATTGCAATTTTCGTACAACATTGGATTTGAGGGAGAAATACTACCATCCTGTGAAAAGAGTTCACAAAGGAGTTTTGGGAAAAGGGAGTGTGCCACCATTAATAATACTGAGGGAGGGGGAACCAATTTATAAGTTGCAGGGTGGTGCCAGAAACCCTAGCACCAGCCCTGGCCCAGCCATTATCATGTGACCCAGGAACAGACTATGTGCCTCTGACAGTGCAGGTAATTGTAGTCTCCTAGTGTGGTGCTGTTAGAAATGCCAAATATAGATAATGATTTGCCCTATATGATTGGTAATGTTCTTGCTTGTTTGTACCAGGTTATATATATCCTGGATAGTTTGTAACATCCCTAGACCGGAGCTTGACACTGAGCTGTTCAGTTCTTTCTCCTGTCTCCCTGCAATTGCTTGTAATTGTCTATAATAAATCCACAAAGAAGAGGGTTTCCTGTGGCAGCCGGGAAGACTTCTAAATCAAGGTAAGCAATTTTCTAACTTACCAAGCCCAGCTGCCTTGCATAGGCAGTCATTTCCTGCCTCAGTTTTTGGAGTCCTACCACCCTGTGTGAACCAGGCCCAGAAACAAATTGCAATATAGATATTTCAATCTTGAGGAATGCAGAGGACATGGTTATTTAATTATTTAGTGATTGGGTCACTGGGCATCCATTGCCAGATTGGCATAGGTGACAGCCATGCTGACCCTCCAGGGTTACTAGGTGTCCGTCAATGTTGCTCCTGTTCTTGGGTCCACTGGGTGACAATTGCTGAATTGGCATGGCGGTGGTGATGCTGACCCTCCAGGGCCACTGTGTGTCTAGTGACACTGACCCTGTAGAGATTTGGAGCCATTGGGTGATCGCCATCCAGAAGTGGCAACGCTGGTCTCATGGAGGATGAAATTAGGGTCACTGGGTATCCACCATTAAAAGAAGCGGTGGCAACACAGATCCCATTGAAATTATAATGGGATCCCAGAATTCAAAGGATAAGAAAATTGAAGTGTCGGGAGTTAGAAAACGCATGCCCCAATCCACAGGATTCCCTGGCAGCTATAATGTGTAAAATAAAAATGAAACTAGTGTCTGTGCCTATCTCTCAAAATAGAATTTGTATACCAGAGACTGTGATGATGAGCAGCTCCCACTTGGTGGGTCCTGGGATACAAATAAATTGGTCTATTTGAGAGAATGTATGTCTAATAAGAAAAAAAAAAACCTTTACAGTCATTGTCTCTCATATCTGTTTGGCATATGTATTAAATTGTGCTTCCTTTTTTTTTTTTAGTTCATTTCTATGTATAGTTTTTCCAGAATGTGATCTGAAGAAAAAAATGACTATTTTTTTTTTTTTTAGTTTTAATCAATCTTTATTGAAATAAAGCAAGCATACAATCAAGTCCACATCAAGGAGACAGTCACCTAAAACAAACAAAATAAGGCAAAAGGATCCAAAATAATTGAGCCCAATTTACATGAGGAGAAAAAGAAAGTAACTATCAACTCACAATGATTCCTTACTGATCAAAAAAGCCTCAAGTTGACCGACATCGAGAAACACATATTTAATGCCTTCCAACACCAAAATACATTTACAAGGGTATTTCAGAAAGAAGGAAGCCCCAATGGCAAGAGTCTGCTCTTTTAAAGCCAAAAACGCTTTCCTCCGGACCTGAGTAACCCTACTCACGTCCGGGAATATTTGTATAGAATCCCCACAAAACACCTGATTTTTCTTTTTAAAATACAAATTCAAAATCAAATTTTTATCCTGTGTAGAAAGAAAAGAAACAATCAAAGTAGCACGCTGAGAGATTAAATCTATAGAAGATTCCAAAAACTGAGAGACATCTAAAGACTCTGCGCCATTGGGACGCCCTTCCTGGTCTAAAACTGGAGAGGAAGCCTTAACCGCTGAAATCATAGGAATATAATAGAGAGAGGAAAACTTTATAGACTCCACATCATCAATTAACAAGACCTCCTTAAAATATTTATGTACCAAAATCAATGGAGAAAGATAATGAGTGCGAGGAAAATTTAAGAAACGTAAATTTTTTGAACGATTAATATTCTCGAGGGCTTCCAACTGATGATGGGTTATAGCACTATCTTTAATAGAAGAAGAAACAGCTGCTTGTAAAACAGTAAAACGACCCTCCAATTTAGCCAATAACTTCTTATTTTTTGACAACAAATCATCATGCTCAGAGAGCTTCTGTACCACTTCCCCAGAAAACTGTTCTACTTGGGAAAAGGAAGCGCGAAAGGAACCTTCCATGCGCGCTAACAGTTCCCAGATATCCTTTAAAGAAACCTCAGCAGGTACAACCACCTCCAAAGTTCCAGGAGAAAATACCACTGGGGACGGCAACTTAGCTCTCTGTTCTGCCAATGCCGTCACAGATGAGAGCTCCTGATCAGTAAGAGGGTTTACACCGGGTATATCCTCCCAGACAGAAGGCACCTCCAAAGCCTCTTTCTCCTCGGGTTGAGCAATCCCCAGCGTAATAGAGGAAGAATCAGACACAGTACTCACGGACTCCCTCGACTGATCTTTCTCCGAGGCTGAAACTCCAGGACCCAGAAGATGACGATCCATAGGTCCAACCATTTTGCCGACTTTAACAGGAACAGCAGGAAAATCCTTCTTCCGCCGTCGACCCATGAGACCGTGTAGAAAGCTCCTCACAGCTCCGAAGGGGCTCCAAAGGGGCATGGCCTGCCCCTTTGGTCACGCCCCTTCGGGCACGCACCCACGGGTACGCGCCCGTGGGTCGCGTTCCGCGGTGGGCCGACGCTGAAATAGCGGCCCAGAGGGGGCGAGGTCACCAAGCTCCTCCTCTGCACAGCACCGCACCAGGATCCGATCAGGAAGCAATCAGGCAAGCGTCTCACCGGGCAGCAACTGGGCCGACGCTGAAATAGCGTCCCAGAGGGGGCGGGGTCACCAAGCTCCTCCTCTGCACAGCACCGCACCAGGATCCGATCAGGAAGCAATCAGGCAAGCGTCTCACCGGGCAGCAACTGGGCCGACACTGAAATAGCGGCCCAGAGGGGGCGGGGTCACCAAGCTCCTCCTCTGCACAGCACCGCACCAGGATCCGATCAGGAAGCAATCAGGCAAGCGTCTCACCGGGCAGCAACTGGGCCGACGCTGAAATAGCGGCCCAGAGGGGGTGGGGTCACCAAGCTCCTCCTCTGCACAGCACCGCACCAGGATCCGATCAGGAAGCAATCAGGTAAGCGTCTCACCGGGCAGCAACTGGGCCGACGCTGAAATAGTGGCCCAGAGGGGGCAGGGTCACCAAGCTCCTCCTCTGCACAGCACCGCACCAGCATCCGATCAGGAAGCAATCAGGCAAGCGTCTCCAAAATTACTATTTTTATAGTCCAGTCTCAGGTATATCTTATACTACGATACCATGTAAGTAAAAGTATAATTATATGTGTTGTGATCCCTCCCCTTTCCAGTACCCGTAGGTAGGGGTTAAGGAGTTTAAGTTCCTTCTTTAAACCAATGTTCTGCTACTTCCTGGAGCAGTGCTCGTAGGGAAATGTAGTTTACCACCAGTTCAAATGAAGAGTAGTGTGACTCAGAATGTTTGCAAGCAAAAAGGGATTTATTTCCCCTCCCGGGGTTGGACTTCACAAGGATAAAAAGGTAACACAAAATATCTGCTCTCTGGCAGCAAAAAGGACAAAAATAAGAATAGCTTTCTTCAGCATGAAATAAACATTTTTCTTTCCAGCAGGTTGTAATTCAGCACATGGTTTCATACAGCTCTGTTTCCCTCATAGCCAGCTTGTATTTTCTTCACCATATCTTTCTAACATAAAGATATTCTCTGTTCAGCCCAAGTAATCATACAGTTCATTTCCTTCCTATGAACGTTTAACCAGGCTGGCTCTGTTCCTACACGTTCCCCCACTGAAGCAGAGATTGTTTGCCTGGCTCTCTCTGGGACCGCGCCCTTTTCTCCCACCTTGGGTTTAATGCAGAGCTCTTGGGTTTGACGTAGCTCTAAACATTCATTTTCTCCCTGGTACTCTCCACCGTAGCCCCAACCTTCTGGGTCAATAAACCCCCAATATTTCTGGCAACTCCAGCCCTTAGGCTTACCTGGGGACCTGGCTGTGGAAGTTTTTCTCTGGGGTTTAAAATTACCGGTAGGTTCCCTGCTGAACCTGTGTGAGGCAGTTTCCAAATGCCTTCCTGGCTGCTTGTAATCCCGTGTATGCTTCAGCTGGTCTGGTCTGCTCCTTCGATAGCTCTCAGCCGGAGCCTCTGACCTCCCTTCAGCTGAAAACTCCTTCCAACTTCTCACCGGAAGTCTGCTTTCCTCTCTCTCCTCTCTCTCTCTGCCTGCTGGGGCCTCCTTATGAGACAGCCTTCCTGGGTAGGGCCTGGCTCCACCCCCTAGCAGGTGTTCAGACTTTCCCCGTGACTCTTTGCTAAACTGATAGCAGGGGCGTGTTTCCTTCTCTAGTGCCTGGTTTCCCTGACAACTGGTAGCCATGTGCCTTTGTTTACCTTGCAGCCCTGCACTTTCTACCTGGTTTTTAAGCCTTTCTACCGGGCCAGAAGGACTTGCTATATCACAGTGTATGCATATGTACATATATATATTAAATTGTATTTGTTCATTTTAGCACGATCATTTAGAAAGGAAACTAGCTCATAGCCTTTAAAGGTTTGTGAGACGTAGTTTAGTTTAGTAGGAATTTCTTTTTAGAGGTTACTGGTATCAAATGATAATATCTTTGATGACATTAGAGTCTTATGGGAACATAGCATAGGAACTAAGAGAAAAAAAAGAAATTGCAAACAGTATGAAGATTTAACAGATGTGAAAAATGTTTTAAAAATGTGCAATGTGATAAAAATAAACAGAATGAGGAAGTCAAGATGGAGATGCAATTCAAGGAATTAATCCATGACATTATAAAGTTGTTTAATAGAAGAGTTACAGAGAAAGTGTGATCAGGATGGTTAATAAGCTTACTTTACTGCCGGTCAGTAATATGTAAATAAATATCATACATATCTAATATTTGTATAATTAGAATACGGATAATTTGTTCTTTACTTATTATGATTAAATCCTCCTTGTGTTTGTGTACAAAAGAAGAAGTAGCCTGCTCCCCCTATTCCTTCCCCTTCTTTTCTTTCTGATCTGTCAAGAGAGACAAATAGTAAATAGGGAAGCATTTTTTTTTTGCAGCCTTTTAAAGGCTATGAGTTAGTTCAGATGAATTTTGGGAAATGTAGCACTTCATTGAGAGCATGGCCCTTAGGCGTGGGACCGTGTGGGACCGAGGAAATGGCTGCTCTATGTCAGTTCTGTTGCCGGTATGCTTTGTGTAGCTAAATGTGATGTAATGTAAGGTACGTACTGTATTTCCCTGTGTTTGTACTCCCAGTTTCCATTGCTGAGATGTACTGATGAAGTGTTGCGTATTTCCCTTGCCTTTGTGTAACTTGTGCTGTATTGACCGTTTTGATTGAAGGAAAAAGCGGGATACAAAACTTGTTAAATAAATAAATACTAGTTATCTTTTGTTAAGGTCACTGTGAAAAAAAACAAAAAACAGGAAACTAGCTATTCTAGGCAAGAATGTATACTCCTACAACTTTAGAAATGTAGTTGTTGAAAATACATGTGTGCATTTTAGATAAAGCTGTGCAGATACAAGACCAGTAAGAAATATCCCAGATTGTCCTTATGGAAAAAAACAAGACAGCAGCCATTTTGCTTTACTTTGCTATGACTCCGATTCTAAGATAACTATCCACCCTTGCCGTATGCTGCCTTGCATCGCGCCTGCACGCAGAGAGCTGCTGTGCACGCTGCAGGGGACTTAGGCAACACGGGGACAGAGAGTGGGCAGGACCAACCCTCGGATGTACAGGGCCGATTCCAGTGATGGCCCTGTATGTCTGGGGATCAGCGCGAAGGGGGGGGGCCTGCTTATTCTACCTCTGAGGTGGAATAAGCATGGAGTGTCCCACCATTTCTTTCTAGCAGCCCCCCCCGAAGCTCGGAACCCTCTTCGGGCCAGCTGGCAGCACAAGGTGGGTCCTTGCCGCCCGATCAGGGCCCCAGCTGCCCCCGTTGGCAGCTGGGCTGCAGGGTTACAGAGGTCGGCACACTGGCGGGTGAGTCAACAGGCGGTGAAGACATCCCTGCAGTGCAGCAAAGGCACTCCGAGCTGTCTCTGGCCTGATCCTGCACCCGTGGGAGTGACTAGCTCCCGCGGTTCAGAATCGGGTTAAATGGGCCCGTCATGTCAGGAGCCATCCAGACGATCTGGACATGCCTCTGATAGATTGGGCTCCACATGCTTTAAAGGGGAAAACACTAATTTCTTTATTTGATACAATTATGCCATCTTTGAAGTTTTAGTTTTGAGAAGGGTTGATGTATATGGGAAAAACAAAAAAGGTTTGAAGTTTTGAGATGTACAGCCCTTCCCAGATTGTTATTCTGATATTTGTAATTAGAAATGTGGGCAGTATGGGGGACATTCTGAACTGTGAATAGCAGGAATAGACGTCCGATGTGGACATCCAATCCCTGCTGTTCGCAGGGAGGGTATTCTGCATGCTTGCCTCCCCGCATACAAAGAACTTCTGTGGGGGGAGTGCTGGACAGGGGCGGGAGGAGCAATTGCAGAGGTGGAGAGTGGGTGGGGCTGAGGAGGGCCCACGACCACAGACATACAGGGCCGATCCAGGTCATAGCCCTGTATGTCCTGCAGGCTGAAGATGGACGTCGGAGTGGACGAAGTGTGGAGATTGGGCCAGGGCCTCACCCCCAACTCATGGCTCAGTGTCAGGTAGGCACCCACCACCCGAACTCAGCCATGGCATCTCCTGCTGAGATTTGGATGACAGGGGAGAAGGCTGTGTCATTTGCAGGGCCCGTCAACGCTCCTGCATGGTGTCCTGGTGCCATGGTGATGAGACACCATGGCACTAGGGCGCCATGCAGGAACAGGGAGGGATAGCCGGGGCAGTCGGTGGACATTCTGCGTATTGAAATTGGGGCCCGTCTGGCGCATCCAGGTGCCCCAATTCTGCAACCATGGGAACATATAGCTCCCGGGGTTGCAGAATGGGGTGCTAATCTGGCCCATTCAAGTGCCCCGATTCTGCAACCATGAGAACATATGACTCCCGCGGTTGCAGAATCGGGTGCAAATCCGGCCCATCCAGATTTTGGACATCCAGATAGGCTGGACGTCCCCTGATCTGAACTGGCCTCCACATGTGTATATATATTGATTCTACCTCCTAATTAATACCTTATCCAGAAATGTTTAGAATTCCATTATGCTGTAATAGTCGATGCAGCCTGATGATTGGATCTACATAAAGGTGTTCCTGTGAAATAATTGCCTAACCTCCAGGTGGAAAGGACCATCCCAAGTGTTCCTAACTACATATCACAGTGAAATGCGAAGGACTCTCTACCTGGATCCATGCGTCGCCCCGCAAAGAGCCGAGATATCAGCTAACAAGAGTTGGAGGTTCAACCTTTGGGGAAGCCAAGCTTAGACTTCAGAGAAAGGTGAAGCACACTACAAAGTCCTGAAGAACTGCAGAGAAGCAGGATTAAATTATCTGAAGAATGAGAGATCTGAGTGGAAAGTGGTGTCTGTTGGGGATGTTTATAACTGTTCTCTTACATATTATTTTCTTTTGTTAATGTTATCTTACGAAGTAGCGGTAATACGAAAGCATTTTTCTGCTATGTATATTTCTGATAGTAAAATATGGATAAAGTCTCAAATTATGATGGACTAGAAGGTGCTATGCAGAGATTGATGGAGATAATGTTATTAGTTGTCATCTCTATTAAATTGTTACATGCAGATTATGGTAAAAAGCTTAAATTAACTTCAAGACTTGCATAAACAGATACTAGAAGGTGGTGTGGTCTATTAGATCATGATGGGCCTTACTGAAGATAAGAAAAGGGAGCACATGAGGTTAAACATCAGTCAAGAGAGATAACAGTTTGCTTAGTCAGGGAAATGTGACAAAAGCTCTATTAAATGACCAATAGGAATAAGGGCAGAGATGTTGATAGCCAGGAAGATCAGGATGAAACATCTGTTCCTGCTAACTTTAGTTTTACATAATTGGAAGTTGGCCAATATTTACATGTAGATCATCTGTAAGCTTTGATGTATTTTGTATATAACACAGAGCTGCTTCAATGGTAGAGAAAGCGTCTATGCATTGTCTGTCTGTTTCCTGGCAATAATAAATAATGCTCAAAGTGAGCATAGATAATGGCTATTAGATTCGCTAGAGGTAAGTATGCATCAGATGTTAGAGATGATTTGACCTCGATAGAAGGTTTGGTGAGTAACGAGAAGAAGAACTTGATGGAAGAAGAATGTGCTCAGCACTGAGCCATTCACCTAGATAACATTCTTTAGATTGTGATTGGTTAATACTTCTTGAGAGGGGCATGATGAAAAGGAGGGAACTGCACCTAAGATGGCAGCCATTGTCATGTGACCCAGGGACAGACTACGTGCCTCTGATAGAGCATGAAATGGTAGCATCCTAGTGTGGCGCAGTAAGAAAGGTCAAATATGACAAAGGTAAATGTGTAATTTATAGTGTCCTATCTGATTAGTAAGGCTCTTGATTGTTTGTTTGCATCAGGTTATATATATCCTGGATAGTTTGTAACCTCCCTAGAGCGGAGCTTGACACTGAGCTGTTCAGTTCTTTCTCCTGTCTCTCTGCAATTGCTTGTAATTGTCTGTAATAAACCCACAAAGAGCAAGCTATTGTCGACAGTCTCTATGGTGATTTAGGGATTTTTAGTGAGAGATTTCCCCTGAATAGAAGGAGGATTTTGACAATCTTAACAGAGAGAGTAGAATAGGGTAAATATTTTTTGAGTACATAGAGAGAAATTGTTTCCTAGAGACCTTTACAAAGAGGCCTTTCAGTTAGGAGGCAAAGAAAACTGTGAAATTGTTTTAAATCAGTGTTAAATCTAGAGCAATGTGAATCGCAGAGAAATTAAGAGATTGCCTTAGAAGCACAGACATAAATAGGTCATCCCTCCCACTCCCCCAACCCCGGCATAATTCTTGATTTATAGCCTCCTAAACCAGTTAAGGGGAAAGGGTGATCTTACTCACTTTCAGGTTTAACTGATTATCTTCATCAGCAAATTATTAGGCCTTAGGAGTAGATTAATTAAATCCTTGCAGTTTACCTTGAGGGAAACACTATAAGTCCTTTAAACTTATTAGGTATAATTGTATTGGTTCAAGTATCCCTATTCCTCTAGCAATTTTATATAACATAACAACTTTGCATAGCTAAAATACATTTTTTAATCTAAGATGCAGACAGCAGTCCAGCAGCCAGATGGGGGTTATCCAGTCTTTTGCACTGAGGGTTGCATGTATAATTTTCTCCCAGTTGGCGAGAGGTCTTATGTGTGCACTAAGTGTAAAGAACTCTTTGCTCTCAGGGAACAAGTCCAATCTCTGAAGTCTAGAATAGCAGATTTGGAGGAGCTAAGGAAGACAGAGAGTTATATAGACGAGACCTACATAGACATAGTACTGAAGTCTGACCTCCAGTCTGGAAGCCTCTCTGCTCTTGGGGGTCACGTGAAAGGAGAACATCAAATTTGTATGGCAAGAAGTGACCCTGTAGCTAGGACATGTCCTCTGGGTAATGTAATACCCTCTTGCACAGAGGATGTGTGTCCAGGGCCTTGTGCCCATGAGGGAAGGGTTAGGACAGCTTTTATGGTTGGCAATTCAATCATTAAGCATGCAGATAGCTGGGTGGTTGGTGGACATGAAGATCATCTGATAACATGCCTGCCTGGTGCTAAGGTAGCAGACCTCATGCACCATGTATATAAGGTTTTAGATAGTGCTTGGGAGGAGCATTCTGTCTTGGTACATGTTGGTAACAATGTCATAGGAAAATGTGGAAGGGAGGTTGTGGAAGCCAAATTTAGGCTTTTAGGTAGAAAGTTGAAATCCAGAACTTCCAGGGTAGCATTCTCAGAAATGATTCCCATTCCACTCACAGGACCCAAGAGGCAGGCAGAGCTCTGGAGTCTCAATGTGTGGATGAGACGATGGTGCAAGGAAGAGGGTTTTGGATTTGTTAGGAACTGGACAATATTCTGAGGAGGGGGGGGGGGGTGCTTTTCCAAAAGGATGAGCTCCACCTTAACTGTGGTGGAACCAGGCTGCTGGCATTAATCTTTAAAAAGAAGCTAGAGCAGCTTTTAAACTAAATAGTGGGGGAAAGTCAGGACCAAGACCGCATGGTTTGGAATAATGTATTATTGAAGGATACTAGCAAAACAAGGAAGTCGGGACATCCCAATAGAGAGGTTCCAAAAAAGGTAAAAGTAACTCAGGTACTTTTAAGTAAAAATCAGAGTTGAAAGATTCCAAATTGACCCTGTCATCAAATAGCCAGACTCTTAATACTAGCAAAAAAACAAACTTTGAAATGCCTGTATCCAAATTCTAGAAGTCTAAAAAATAAGCTGAAAGAGTTAGAATATATAGCAAGGAATGAAAGGCTATATATAACTGGCATTTCAGAGACCTGGTGGAAGGAAGATAACCAATGGGACACTGTGATACCAGGCTGCAAACTATATTGCAAGGATGGGGTAGATCACATTGGTGGAGGGGTGGCTCTATATGATAATGAGGACATCAAGTCAAACAGGATAAACATTTTGCAGGAAATAAAATGCACTATAGAATCTCTATTGATAGAAATTCCATGTAAAAAGGGTAACGGAATGGCAGTGGGGGTATACTACCATCCTCCTGGACATGAACAGATGATGAAATGCTAACAGAAATTAGCATTTCAATTACCCCAGTATTGACTGGGTCAATGTCACATCAGGACATGCTAGGGTCATAAAGTTTCTAGACGAAGTAAATGACTGCTTCATGGAGCAACTGGTTCAGGAACTGACACATGAGGATGCTATTTTAGATTTAGTCCATGATGGAACACAAGATCTAGTGCAAAATTTAATTGTTTTGGGGCCGCTTGGCAATAGCGATCATAACATGATCACATCTGATTTAATAAATGGAGGGAGGATAGCAAGGAAATTGACTGCACTAGCATTCAAGTTTTAAAAAGACTATAATAAAATGAGCAAAAGGGTTAAGAAAAATAACAGGAGCAACTGCAAAGGTTGAAAGTTTACATCAGACCTGGGCATTTTTAAAAACACTATTTGGAAGCCCAGACCAGATGTATCTCATGTTTTAAAAAAGGTGGAAGGAAGGCCAAACGACAGTCTGCATGGTAAAAAGGGTAATGGAATGGCTCTCAGGGAACAATGGTGATCATGTGGTCAATACTGTAAAAGTCCATTTCCATATCATCCTGCTAGATCAGACCAGACAAGTGGTTTCTGTTCCCCTACCAGCAGATTGGTGGAGACATAAATAAAAAATTGGTGGAAACATCAATGGAGACAGATTGGTGGAGACATAAATAAATAAATATAAAATTAAATTTAAATTAAAAAAAAAGGTGAGGTCAGAGAGGCTGTTATAGATAAGAGAGTTGTTCAGAAAATGGAAAAAAAGAGTCAAATGATGGAAACATGAAAAAGTATAAGTACTGGCAAGTTAAATGCAGGGCATTAATAAGGCAGGCAAAGAGAAAATTTGAAAAGAAGCTTGCCGTAGAAGAAAAATTGCATTATAAAAACGTTTTCAAGTATATTCGTAGCAAAACACTTGTGAGGGAGTCAGTTGGACCCATTAGAATGATGGAGGGGGTAAAAGGTGCACTGAGAGAGGACAAAGCCATAGCAGAAAGACTGAATGAATTTTTTGCTAGTCTTTACTGAAGAAGTTGTAGGAAGCTTACCCAAAGAGAACAAAGAACCCACACAGGAAACAGAACAAACGAAATAGCAGGTCCAGAGAACAGGAAATCGATTTCATTTCTGATGCTGACCGACAGAGCAAGTTTGAGTTTTTGAGAACATTTGCTTACACGGTTCTTCTTTTGAGAAATAGCAAAAACACCTATTGACACTATTGCAGTGATTCCTTTGAGATCGTTCACTCTCAGGTTTGCACCCCCTGAGGAAGGCCTTTGGGGTTTTGTTTGGAATAAAGAGCCTGTTTCCTGTCATTTGGACCTGCTGTTTCATTTGTTCGGAAACTTACCCATGCCAGAAATGATATTTAAAGGTGATGTATAGGAGGAATTAAAACAAAACTTGATAAATTGGGAAGATGTAATAGAGCAAATTGATAAACTAAAGAGCAGTAAAATCACCTGGCTCGTCTGGCATACATCCCAGGGTGCTGAAACAACTGAAATATGAGATTGTAGAACTACTATTAGTAATCTGTGATCTATCATTAAAATCATCTGTAGTATCAAATGACTGGAGAATGGCCAGTATAATGCCAATTTTTAAACAGGGTTCCAGAGGTGATCAGGAAACTGCAGACCAGTGAGCCTGACATCAGTACTGGGCAAAATGGTAGAAAAAACATTATAAAAAACAAAAATTGCTGAACATGTGGATAGTCATGGTTTAATGGCAGAAAGCCAACATGGATTTAGCCAAGGATAGTCTTGTCTCAGCAATCTCTTATATTTTTTTGAAGGTGTGAATAAACTGGAAGATAAAGATGAGCCATTTGATATGGTGTATCTCAATTTTCAGAAAGCCTTTGACAAAGTCCCTCATGAGACACTCTTGGGGAAATTAAAAAGCCATGGGATAGGAGGCAATATACTATTGTGGATTAGGAACTGGTTGAAAGATAAAAAACAGAGAGTATGGCTAAATGACCTATTTTTTCAGTGTAGAAAGGTGAATAGTGGAGTCCCCAGAGATCTGTGCTGGGCCCACTGCTATTTAACATATTTATAAATAACCTGGAATGCAAATAATGAGTGAGGTGATCAAATTTGTAGATGATACCAAATTATTCAAAGTTGTTAAAACACAAGTGTATTGTAAAGAATTGTAAGAAGACCGATAAATTGAGAGACTGGGCATCCAATGGACAAGTGCAAAGTTATGCACTTAGGGAAGAACAACCCAAATTATGGCTACATGATGCAAGGTTCGACATTAGGAACCATCACCCAGAAAAAGGATTTAGGAGTTATCATGAATAATACATTGAAATCCTCTACCCAGTGTGCAGTAGCGGTCAAGAAAGAAAATAGAATGCTGGGAATGATAAAGAAAGGAATGGAGAATTAAACGAAAGATATTATAATGCCTCTGTATTGCTCCATGGTGCCACCACACCTTGAATATTGTGTGCAAGTCTGGTCCCCATTTCTTAAAAAGGATTAGAAAAGGTACAGAGAAGAGTGACCAAAATGGTAAAGGGGATGGATAGATATCCCTACAAGGAAAAGCTTAAAAGATTAGGGCTCTTCAGCTTGGAAAAAATACGGCTGAGGAAAAATATGATAGATGTCTATAAAATAATGAATGAAGTAGAACGGGTAAGTGTAGATTGGTTGTTCACACCTTTAAAAAGTACAAAGTCTAGGGGACACACAATGAGGCTATAATGTAGCACATTTAAGACTAATTTCACTCAATGCATCATCAAACTTTGGAATTCATTACCAGAGGATGTAGTAAAAGCTTTTAGTGTAGCTGAATTTAAAAGAGGCTTGGACATGTTCTTGGAGGAAAAGCCATAAATCACTATTAAAAAGTACCAGGGAAATCCATTGCTTACCGATTGGACAAACAACATGGAATCTAGATACCTTCTGAGAATCTGACAGGTACTTATGACCTGGATTGGCCACTGTTAGAACCAGGATACTGGGCTTGATAGACCCTTGGTCTGACCCACTATGGCATATCTTATGCTTTCATGTGATTGCAAGTCTCAGCTACTCTGCCATTTCGCAGCGCAGCACACAGTTTCTGAGGGTCTTTTTCACCCACACATCTAACTATATAGCCTTTCCTCAGAGTGTGCAGCAGAAGCAGCAAACTATGACTCAATTTTAGGAGATGACCCATTTCCCATCTGTATTGGAGGTCATAGATTGCAAAACTATGGCCTCATCTGCAGGTAAAGAACAATATCATCTATACCTCATACCCATATATTGCTATACAGACTGAATTACCAATTATGAAGTTGGATTAGATGGATTTTTTGCAAAGGTAAAATAGAGACAACCAAAAACAGAGGATACCATGCCTCAAGAGCCATTTTAGAATGCCCCAAACATACATATGTCCAGCACAATCATATCCATGTTGCATGGGAGCATATCTGGGGCATTCTCGAAAAGTCACATGTGCGCCCAATTTCTGAATGGGGCCGAATGTGTAAAACTGATGTCAGACACGTCCATGTCCGTACCTGTTCCTGGGCATGAATAGACACTTGAAAAGAGTTCATTTCTGCCTTCAACAGTACAATGAAGAGGAGTACATACTCCTCATTCCTCAATATTTTTTGCCAACTCCAAAAAACTTGTAGGAGCTGTCACAGCCCCTCCTAGAGGCAGCGTGCAGAAAGGAGAGGGCGGACACTTATTGTTGGTTGAAGAAGGAAAAGCTTTTCTAGAACAGTTGCATCATGGTCTTTGTAGTCCTACTTCATAAAGAAATAGTTGTGAGCCTTGTGCAGGGTTAAACTTAAATGGTTTTTATTCCCTTTGTTGCGCAAAGGTTCTCCAGGAAGACAAAAACAGAATGTACCTTACTTCAGGGTTTATGCCAAAATATTTACAAAGTCAGTAATTGTTACAGGCGCTTCACAGTTCTTTGCGTTCAAACAGGTTTTCAACACCAAGAGGAAAAACAAAATACAAAAACTTCTTTCAGCTTAGCAAAAGCAAAGATATGTTAAAGCATGTCCTGCTGGTTACAATTCTGTGAGAGACTCTAGACTCTTGGAAACACAGAGTGAGCAGTCCATCGGGTGCTCTAACTGCAACGGCTCTGGTTTTATCACCTCTATTTGCATAGGTTCCTGTTCAGCCGTGTTGTCAGCTAGTCCTGAGCTTTCCATGTATAAGGCAGGTTGTAGTTCAATAGATCTCTCCAATATTCCCCAGCCTTGCTGGTCTTGGTTTGGCAAATAACTGTTATGGCTTTTTACTATGCCTCTCTGTAAAGGTTTCACAAGCCTTTCCCAGCTTTGTTTCCTATCAGTACGGCTCTCTGGGTTATAAGCTTTTCTAGGAGCTGGCTCACATCTTGGAAAGGAAATATAACTGTACCTTGGATCTTTGAGACGTGCTCTGCTGGTATTTGCTCTACCTGGCAGTCTCCTTCTATCACCGTCTTCCCTGAAGACTGGCTCCTGGAGCTTTCTGGAATGGCCTTGTCCTCCCTGGAACTTAGCTCTTCCTTGTAGGTACTCCAAGCTTCTCTGCCTTTCAGTATGTGAGGTTCCTTTCTCAGGTCCCCTCTCAGTTCCTCTCTGAACTTGTGTTCCTCTCCAAACTTGTGGTCCTCTCTGCACTTGAGGTCCTCTCTCAGCTCCTCTCTCAGCTCGTAGTCCTCTCTCAGTTCCTCTCTCAGCTCGAGGTCCTCTCTGCTTTCTTCCTTCTGAGCACTGTTTATAAAGCCGTTTCTCCACTGAGCTTCTTGGCTCTCTACTCAGGTGTACCTGATTAGCTCCTGCATTCTCAAAACCTGGGTGTGTCAGCTTAGCTTCTGCAGCCTCGTGCCTGCTCCCTCTAGCTACACTTTTAGGTAACTGCACCTTCTGTGAGTCAGTTGCTTTATAATAAACAGTGTTTTTTTCTAAGTCTATAGCGTCAATGGCTTCAGCTTCATCACAGTGCATAGCAAGCAGGGCCAGCCTCAGTGTTAGATCAGGATATTGGAATTTTAGGCAAAATTTAGGCTTTATGCCCCACCTCCCGGCTGTCAGAATCTATTGTTTAGCTTTGAATACCCTTCTCTTTTCCGTCCCCCTCCCGCACCCCCCCCCCCCCCACTGAAGTTGTCACCTAAGGCAACCACCTAATTTTCTTAATGGTTTGGCCAGCCCTGATAGCAAGGCCTTATTGTCTACTTCTGCTCTGCTTTTAAAATGGTAGACTGAGACATGTATATTATAGCATATACATGTGTACATTCTGAAATACCAGCACAGGCACATCTATGTGGTCAGTACTGTAAAAGTCCATTTCCATATCATCCTGCTAGATCAGTCCAGACAAGTGGTTTTTGTTTTCCTACTACCAGATTGGTGGAGACAAAGGACCAATGAAAAGCCCAGCTTCTGAAGAAAATCTGAAGAATTGATTTAAATGCTCATGAACGACCACTGTGAAGGTGACTCTCTCACTTGAGTACAACATTGGAGGCTCCACTAGACTGCAGTCTTTTCATTAGCCATAGGAGGAGGGAAAATTAATTCAGCTCCAAGTGCATATCATGATAGCCTGTTGATCATCAAGAATTTGGAAGGATCTGGAAACATACATCAGCCTCACACAACCTCAACACCCCCTCCCTCCTCTTCTATCCCTGTTGCTCTCTCTTGAAGATTGCAGAAGGCTCTCAGAGGGATCTGCTTGCCAGCCACCTTAAATGCAGCTGCAAAGCCAGTAAAACAGTTCCAGGGGAGTAGAGCTAAGTCCAAAATGGATTCTCTGCCTTGGACTATCAGGAGGTGAGTACCAATGCTTAACAGAATCATTGTCCTGATTCTGTCTTTCTTGGATGCAATTTGGGATGGACCACTGGTGACCATTGGCATGGTGTGGGTATTTCTCACCATTTTCTGCATGTCTTAGTAGGGTTTTTACCTATTGTGCACCTGGCAGTTGCGTAGTCCTAGCATGCCTTCTGCTCAAGTGGCTCCAACATGCATTCCTTCCCTAGTGCATGTTGCAATAAAAGCATAGTTAACATGCGCCCTTTGGGCCACCGTGGCCTTAGTGTGTACTGTTGTGATACTTGCCTTAACTCTCTATGTCTTCTTCCAGGAAACATTTAACTTTTGGCAAGCAAGATGCCTTGTCTCTGGATTCTGGACTCTGCTCTTCTTGCATGGCAGCTACTGAGTGATCCCTGGAGGGCCTGTTCCCCCTCTCTCAGCCAGAGGATGTTTATGTTTATTTGAATTTGATATACCGCTCAGGCCGAAGCATTAGAGCGGTTTACAATAATATATTATTTGAGGAAACATGAAAGGAACGCCATTTGTAAGATAGGACAGAGTAGAGGAAAGAAACAGACAAAAGGTTAGCAAAGAAAGAGAACAGCATGTTACCATAATATATGTGTATGACAATCCAGGCCACATCTCCAATGCTCCTTTCAAGACAAACGCCACAGACCAACGCCTAAGGGCCACGCCAAAGGGCCCTCTGGCGAGGCCCTCAGGCGCGGGCCCGCCAGGCGCGGGCACGCCCCTGAAGCGGCGGTTTAGCCGTTGCTGATGGCTTCTCATAGGCAGGCAATAGGAGGGAGGAGGGGCTCCTGCTCACAGCTCCGGTAACATCACTGCTTCCCTGCATGCCCCTGAAGCGGCGGTTTAAGCCGTTGCTGATGGCTTCTCATAGGCAGGCAATAGGAGGGAGGAGGGGCTCCTGCTCACAGCTCCGGTAACATCACTGCTTCCCTGCACGCCCCTGAAGCGGCGGTTTAAGCCGTTGCTGATGGATGTAGTTTGTTTGGCCTTGCCTTCCTCAGGGCAGGAGGTGATGGATGACACTATGGATAAGGGTATCCAGCCAGCCAGAGGGTCCAGCAATCATGCTGTGTTCTGCTCCTCGTCCTCTAGGCAGTCTGTGGCGACTGTGCCCCTTGGTGTTAGAGGCTCATTTCCAGGAGAAGAGCTTCCAGACTCTGGATTGTCCTCCCCAGAATTCTTTTTTGTGGCAGGCCTGGTTCTACTGGCATGGAAATTCGGATCCTGCGAATGCCCCCGGGTGCAGTCTCATGTGAGGCAGACTGAGAGTGGAAGCCCTGTTTGATTGCCTTTGCCTAAGCATTGCCAGTGAAGGGCGCCCCTTGGAGATGGGAACAACTGAAGCTGTATGAGATTTAGACTATGACTTGGATTCAGATGGCTTGGTACTGAGTTCTGATGTGGATGAAGAAGTGCTCTCATCTTCAGAAGACTGTGAAGAGGCTGGAGTGATCTGCCTATTCTGGAAGGAGACGCTGGTAGAGATGATTGCCAAGCTCTCATCCATCTTGAACTTGATGGATGCTTCCACTGTGGAGCAGGAGCCAAAAGCGCACCCACTCCTTCAAGGGATGCAGAAATCCACTACTGTCTTCTCTTTCCCAGAGGTGATCAAGGATATGATACGATCAGAGTAGGATTCTGCTAACTCCCCTCCTAAGGGCTTAAGGGTGTGTAAGAAGATCTACACTCTCATGGAGAAGGACTGCATTGAGTAGATTGGTATTCCCAAAGTGGATGTGCAGGTCATAGTGGTTACCAAATGGAAAACCATTCCTGTGGAAGGCGGATCAGCCTTAAAGGATTTTCTGGACCGTAATGAGGATTCGTTTGAAGTGCCAGTTTGCCATGGTGATTGCTATTCTGCAGCTGGCAGTATTTGCCAGCCTGACATCTTGAACCCTGCTCCAGTGGATTCAGTCTCTTTTGGAATTGACTACTTCCTTCCTTTCTGATGTCATGTATAATCTGGTACATTTGGTGGCCAAGGATGGTGCCCTGATAATGGTTGGATTTGGCTCTGGCACTGGCAGTGGACTCATCTTCCAAAGTCCTGTTAGCCCAACTGGCTTTTAAGGGGAAGCTTCTTTTTGGAGCCTATTTGGAGAAACTGATGATGATGGGTCCAGGTGGCCTTTCTATTAGCCCTTTCTCATCAGCCTCCACCTGTCCACCAAGGATGTGCAGGCCGGATCCCTAAGGGATTTGGGCTTTCATTGTTACCGACCTGGAAAACCTTTCTTCCCCTCTGCTTCCATGCTTTGGGCTTGTTCTTAGTCCTTTCATGGAGCATGTGGGCCCAGGGACTCAGTCCCCTCCAGAGGGGGACTCTTCCAGGCTGCACAATGAAGGTTTGGGTGCCCATTCCCTGGTCCCTCCAGTTGGAGGCAGGCTTCACCTTTTTTTTCAAGAATGGCCTGGGTTATCAAGGATTGCTAGGTGCTTGACACCATTCAGTTTAGCTATGTTGTAGAATGCAAAGTGCTGATTCTGGATTCCTTTGTTATCTCCCCTTGTGGGTCTGTAATGAAAAATGCCACTGTGCGGTCCACCTTGGACCAGTTGCTGCACTAAAGGCAGTGGTTCCTGTCCCTCCTGATGAGTGGGGCATGGGCAAATACTCCATCTATTTCATGGTGCCCAAAAATGATGGTTCCTTTCAGCCCATTCTGGACCTCAAGGGAGTCAACGAGCACTTGCAAGTCCTGTGCTTCCGGATGTGATTCAAGCAGTGCACAGAGGGGAGTTCTTGGCTTCTTTGGATCTGGCTGAGGCACATTTTCATATCCCAATCTAGGCAGATCAGAAAACGTATCTGCGTTTTGCTGTGCTTGGCTCTCACAATTAGTTTGCCATCCTCCCTTTCAAGCTATCCACTGCCCCATGGACGTTCTCCAAGGTCAAGGTGGTGGTAGCTGTAGTGCTGCGGTGCTAATGGATCTGTGTTCATCCATATCCAGATGACTGGCTCATCTGAATCCATTCCTTTTCAGAAGTATCATAGGTGGTGTCTGACTGGTGTCCTTTTTGTAAAGCCTCGGCTGGGTGAAGAATCAGGAAAAGAGCCCTGACAATAAACATCTCCAGCTCCTCCTTCCAGAATAGGTGGATCACTCCAGCCTCTTCACAATCTTCTGAAAGTGAGAGCACTTCTTCATCCATGTCAGAGCCCAGTACTGAACCATCTGAATCCAAGTTATTGTCAAAATCTCGCACAGCTCCCAGGTGCTCCCCTGTCTCCAGGGGAACCCCTCACCGGGGACGCTTAGGCAAAGGCAATCAAACAGGGCTTCCTCTCTCATACTGCCTCACATGAGACTGCGTCCCAGAGCACCCGGAGGCTGCAGAGTCCAAATTTATATGCCAGAAGAACCAGGCCTGCTGCAAAAAAGAATTCTGGGGAGGACAATCCAGAGTCCACAAGCTCTTCTCTTGGAAATGACCCCCAACGCCAAGGGACTCAGTCACCACATACCCCTTAGAGGATGAGGAGTGGCACACAGCATGATCACTGGGCACTCTGGCTAGCTGGATACCCTTACCCATAGCGCCATCCATCAGTTCCTGCAGGGTTCGAATTTCCAGGCTAGCATATGTGAAGGTCTGATGCCTCTTTGAGCGATGGTGCTGCACTCAGAAGTTGGCTCCGGAGGCAGCCAAGATGCCATCTCTGTTGGCTTTTTTACAGGATAGCCTGGAGAAGAGCCTTTCCTGTAGCTCTCTGAAAGTTCCGGTGGTAGCTTTGGCCTTCTTCTGAGGCCCAGTGACTAGTAAGTCTCTAGCTTTGCACCTGGATGTCATGTGCTTTTTCGAGGGTGTTCGGCATCTGTGTCCTCCCCTCTGATCTGTGATCCCTTCCTGGGATCTGTGTCTTGTGCTCAGAGTCCTGATGTCAGTGCCTTTGAGCCATTGAGATGCTCTGCTTTGAAGGATTTGACACTCAAGATGGTCTTCTTGGTCACAATTTCTTCCACAAGATGGATTTCTGAGTTGCAGGCTCTCTCTTGCTGAGATCCTTATCTTTCTTTTTCAAATGAGGCCGTTTCCATTTGTCCTGTGCCTTCCTTCTTGCCTAAAGTATTTTCTCCCTTTCATGTGAACCAGATGATCTTCCTTTTCTAAAGAATAATTGTTCCGACATCAGAAGGAAGAATGGAAAATCATCCAAATCAAAAGCTTCATCCTACAACTAAACACAATTGGTGCTGTATGCCTACTTCCACAGGGAGAAAAAGGTTCTCAGAACCAATCAGCAGAATCTCTCAGTGTAGACCTTGTTCACACCACCTACAGCATTCATACATTCTTTATCCACAGCTTTGTCAGAAATTCAACATAATAGCAACAGTGGATACTAATCAGCAAGCATTATTTATCTTTCATTCCCCCCGTCACTGCAGAAGCCTATACAGCGTTTTGCTTTAGCTTCATCGGGGACAGAATGTATTCACAAAACTTCATCTATAGGAACTGAACAAGGTCATAATTAATCCATAGCAGCCTAGTATTATCCTAAGTATACTGCACATAAAATCCCCTCTTACTACTAAACCATTCTTAGAAAGTCCAACACACAAACAGAAAGAAAAGAACTTACCACCAAACAGCCATTCACCCACGTATTGCAGTTCTTACTTGTGTCCAATTCAAACACCCAGCATGGCTGCATTTATATATCCAACAAACATTAACCAACCACAACCAAACAGCTGACACCTTCAATTAAGCAATCAATTATTCCAAAGCACCTACTCATTCATAGCTCACAACTGGCTTGAGAAGCTCCATACATCTAGATTTACTAAGCATCCTCACATTCAAACCAATGGGCACTAAGCAAAGAATCCATTCACTGTACACAACACAGCTGAGATAAAATTAAAATCCAATTATTCTTAACTCATCATATATCAAACACTAGTGAACAAACCAATTCAATGGGGAACTAAGGATTAGTGTCAGGGAAGGATAAGGATCTTCACCTTGTGGATGTCCAGAGGGTGCTTCTCCAGTATTTGGAGGTTACAAATTCTTTTTGTAAGTCTGACCATCTTTTTGTGTTGTTTGCTGGCACACTCAAGGGTGAGGCAGTGGTGAAGTCGACTTTGGGGTACTGGATTAAAGAGGCCATTGCCTCAGCATATCTGGTGCAGAACCAAACAGTTCCGGAGGGTTTGCGCGCCCATTCTACCCGAGCACAAGTGTCTTCGTGGATGGAGCAGAGTTTGATACCCCTCTGCAGATATTTGTGGAGTGGCAATGTGGACATCACTTTCCACTTTTGTCAAGCATTACTGCCTGGATGTCCATATGTGGGCGGATATGGACTTTGGCTCAAGGGTTTTGTAAGCTGCTGTTTCTTCTTCCCGCTCAGTGGAGTTGTAGCTTGGTACATCCCACTTGTCCGGGTTGGTCTAGCAGGATGATATGGAAGGTGACATTTTACTAATCAGTTAATGTTCTTTCCTTGAGTCTTCCTAGATTAGTCCAGGGCCCATCCCTGAAACTGTATTAGTTCTGTTCTGCTGTGGTACCCTTGGGTCCACCATGATTTTATACTTAGCTCTGCAGGTTTACCTTCTACTGACAGCCTTCTGTTTATGCTTTCCTGTACATAGTTATCTAATGTTGGTTACTCATTGTTGCCCATGATTGGGTTGTGTGAAGCTTGCCTTGTTTTCTCCCATATGCTTTGGGACGAATACTGAAGAGACCTCTGGTGGCTGAGATGAATAGAGGTATAGGAGTGATGTCATTGAAACCTGGGCTTTTCATTGGTTCTTTGTCTCCATCAATCTGCTGTTAGGGGAACACAATCCACTTGTCTGGACTGGTCTAGCAGGACTCAATGAAAAGGCATTAACTGGTAAGTAAAATGTCACCATCTCACACGTGCACATTTCCGAAATCGGATGGTTTTTTGCATGTGTCTGACCACTTACTCTGCATGTCCCTGTCCTACTTTATAGTGTGGTGGAGATGTTTATCTTTCAGGAGTGGAAATAGGGTGATTTTATGGCATTTACATATGTCCTACTGCTGCCCCTCACGCAGGATTTCAGACATTATGACATGGACTGGCCTTTCTAGAATGTGCCTCATGAGTGTAAATAAAGCACACAAATACATTAATGTCTAGACTTATAAACGGAAAAGGGAAGACTTTGTTGACCTAGAAGTGCCAATCTGTGACACCGGTAGAGGCAGGGGCGGCCCAAGGGGGGTGTGGGGCCATGTGCGGAGACTCGGTGCGGGCCTCATTTGCATAAGGGACCTCATTTGCATAAACATTTGCATAATGTTACCATACACTAACTTTTAGTAAACATGCCTCTTAATGAGTGTATGGATAAAGAAAGACTAAAAGATTTCTACATTACTATAATCCAGTGCCAACCGCCAGACACATTAGGAGCTACTACAAACACTGCCCATTTAGAACCCATAGCAAACCCGCCGTATCCTAACAGCACTACCAGGACTCACAAACCACCATACCCTACCTATCAAAAGGAAACACTGCAAATATTAAACCAATACATTTCAGAGAATAACAATACATGACCTACTGGGGAAAGAGAACAAGTGGCAATGTCAAATAGGAATTATATAAACAGAATACCTCAGCTCATTTACACATGAACAGAACATAGACCATCACCAAACAAGGAATCACAATTTAGAAACAGGATGACAATAATTAAACTGGGAATCCCAAAAGCCAAACTTGGAATGTACAACACTGTAGAAATACAACTATACATTAATTTCCTCTTGTACTAAACAAAGCGCAGACGTTAATGATGCACATTTACCAGAGCTGACATATTCCAATTAATAAATTCAAAATAAAGAGATATTTTTCTACCTTTTGTGCATTTTTTTTCAGCTGCAATTGCTCCAGTCACTTTCTTCTGGTTTCTTCATGTCTTCTGCTAACTCTCCATCGTCTGCTGTTCATTTGTCCTTTCTTCTCTCTTCTAGTTTTTTTCCATTCTCTCTCTACATCTGCTTTAACATACTAATCTTTCTCCTTTTGCTCTTTCCTCATTCCTATTTCATCCATTCAAATTTTACCCCTCCATCCTCAATCCCCACTTACTCTCCCAATATCCGGCCAATTGTAGATTTGTCTTCCCTCCCACACAAAATATTTTTTCCCTCTCCATTTCACTCTCCCAGCTCCATCCCATTCTAATCCTCCCCCAACATCAGCTCCATTCTAGTTCCAGCCCCACCCAGCATCCACTCCCTTCTAGTCCCCGCATCAGACCATTTCCAGTCCTAGCCACCCATAAGCCCATTTCCAATCCTATCCTAGCCCCCCCATCAGCCCATTTCCAGTCCTAGCTCCCCCATCCATTTCCAGTCATATCTGAGTCCCTCCATCAGCTCATTTCCAATCCAAGCCCCCCCATCAGCCCATTTCTAGTCCTTTCCTAGCCCTACCATCAGCCCATGTCAAATCCTAGCTTCCCTCCACTCAGCCCATTTACAATCCAAGCCCCCCATGATCCTACTTCCAGTTCTAGCCCCTCCATGAGTCCATTTCAATCCAAGCCCCCACCACAGCCCATTTCCAATCTTAGCACCCCCAACAGCCCATTTCCAGTCCTATTCTAGCCCCTCCATCAGCCCATTTCCTGTCCTAGCCCCCCCCACTCAGCCCATTTCCAGTCCTAGCTCCCTCCCCTCACAGCCCATTTCCATTTCAAGCCCCCCTCCCCATCAGCTATTTGCAGTTCAAGCCCCCCTTCTACTCAGCCCATTTCCATTCCAAGCCCCCGTCCCCATCAGCTATTTGCAGTTCAAGCCCTCCTTCCACTCAGCCCATTTCCAGTCCTAGCAATCCCCCGCAAGCCCATTTCCAGTCTTAGCCCCCCCCCCACAGCCCATTACTAGTCCTAACCCCCCATCAGCCCATTTTCAGTCCTAGCCCCCCCATAGCCCATTACTAGTCCTAACCCCCATCAGCCCATTTCCAGTCTTAGCTCCCCCATAGCCCATTATGTCCTAACATCCCCATCACCCATTTCCAGTCCTAGTCCCCCATCAGCCCATTTCCAGTCTTAGCCCCCCCATAGCCCATTACTAGTCCTAACCCTCCCCCATCAGCCCACTTCCAGTCTTAGCCCACACAAAACCCATTACTAGTCCTAACCCCCCCATCAGCCCACGTCCAGTTTAAGCCCCCCCATAGCCCTTTCCTTGTCCTACCCCCCCCCTCAGCCCACTTCCAGTCTTAGCCCCCCCCCCCATAGCCCATTACCAGTCCTAACCCCCACCCCCCATCATCCCAAGTAGATTAAAAAAAAAACCGGCTGCTGCTGCCGCTTCTGCCGTGGCAGCGGCAGAATCAAGCGTTCTGCTGCGGGGCCCCCCTCCCCCCCTGCCTGGAAAAGCCTCCCTGCAGCATCAGCTAGCTCTGGAGTCCAAAAGCACGGGCTTCTTTCAGAGTCGCAAAGAGAAAGCTTCTCTGACCTCTCGCAGCTCTGTTAAGCCCGCCGAGTGTGATGGGAAATCCCATCAGCCCCAGCGGGATTAACAGAGCCGCGAGAAATGGAAACTCTCACGGCTCTGAAAGCCCGCACTTTGGGACTCCGGAGCTAGCTAATGCTGCAGGGAGGCTTTTCCGGACAGGGGGGCCCCGTGGCGGAACGCTTGATTCTGCCACTGCCACGGCAGAAGCGGCAGCAGCAGCCGAGTTTTTTTTTTAATCTACTTGGGATGATGGAGAATGTTTTTTGCGCGGGGCCCCCTGAAACGCGGGGCCCTGTGCAAAAAACATTCTTGCTCAATGGACGGGCTGGCCCTGGGTAGAGAGAATCTTCATTATATTTCATTGAGAATTAATCAGAACTGGAAAATATACCATTTACTCTTGTGCTTAACAAATTAATTTTCCAGAAACCTACCTCTTCTGTATTGTTTTTCAATTTCAAATTTCTACAACTCCTACTTCAAAGGGGTTTAGATTTTTTGTAAATTACTCTCAATGCTACAAAACTCAGGACTTTGCACTGAAAATAAAATTTAAAACATCTCTTATCATTTTATCCAATTTGAGATCAACTCCTGAGATGCCCTCCCCTCAAAAAAACAATCTCTATTACTGTTCCATACATCTTATAGTTTTTTTATAAGAATTCAAGAATAAGCAATCATTCATATTTGAAAACAAATCTTCCTCATACCCTAGCTGTATGTATCTTCATGTGTTGTGCAGTGCTTTGGATCTGGAAGTTTGCATGCTGCAATAGAAGGATGTTTATGTTTATTTGCAATTGATGAAATCCTGAAACACATATTTTTCCCAGGTTTGTTAGATGAAGATTGCATTTGTTTTTAGTAAAGATGTCAAATGTTTCAATGACTGAAAAACCAACAATGACCTTGGTTCCCATTTAAAGAAGAAGGCAGAATTTCTACTTGCTTTTGTTATATCTACTTCATATTCCTGTTGCCAACCTTGTGATGTCACGGCTGCAGATGTAGATTGAAATACAGTATAGGTCCCGAGTGCTGCTAAAGTGGCTAGGCATAGGCACTGATTATCGCCCTTAAAGCCCAGATATTCAATGCCAAGGCCATATCCGGGTTCCGGCACTGAATAATACGGGTTGCTTAGCTTGATACAAAGCAAACTGGGCTGCAGCGATATTCAGCCACTGCCCGGTTAGCGATGGGTGCTGCCCCGGAATGCCCCTGGCAAGCCTCAATGCTAACTGCTTAGCACTGGGAAATATAGTGGTGGCATCTGTGGATATTCAGCAGCACTGGTCATGGTACCTGGAAACAGCACAAGCACTGACAAGTCAAATGCAAGGCATTGATAAGGCAGGCAAAGGGAGAATTTGAGAGGAAGCTTGCTGCAGAAGCAAAAACACGAAATAAAGACCTTTTCAAGTACATTCGTAGCAAAAAACCTGTGAGAGAGTCAGTTGGTCCATTAGATGATAAAGGGGTTAAAGGAGCACTGAGAGGCGACAAGGCGATAGCGGAGAAACTGAATGAATTCTTTGCTTCGGTCTTTACTGAGGAAGATGTAGGGATGTTACCCATGACTGAAGTGGTATTTAAAGGTGTAGAAGAATTCAAGGAAATATCGATACATCGGGAAGATGTATTACAACTATTAGATAAACTGAAGAGTAGCAAATCACCTGGGCCGGATGGTATACATCCAAGGGTGTTGAAAGAACTGAAATATGAGATTGCAGACTGGCTATTAGTAATCTGTGAACTATCATTAAAATCATCTCTAATACCTGAAGATTGGAGGATCGCCAATGTAACACCAATTTTTAAAAAGGGTTCCAGGGGTGATCCGGGAAACTACAGACCGGTGAGCCTGACATCAGTACCGGGAAAAATGGTAGAAACCATTATAAAGAATAAAATTACTCAGCATGTAGATAGTCATGACCTAATGGGAGACAGACAACATGGCTTTAGACATGGAAGATCTTGTCTTACTAATCTGTTATGTTTTTTTGAAGGAGTGAATAAACAGGTGGACAAAGGTGAGTCGGTTGATATTGTGTATCTGGACTTTCAGAAAGCCTTTGACGAGGTCCCTCATCAGAGACCTTTGGCAAAACTAAAGAGTCATGGGATAGGAGGCAGTGTACTATTGTGGATCAGGAACTGGTTAAAAGATAGAAAGCAGAGGGTAGGGCTAAATGGCCAATTTTCCCAATGGAGAAAGGTGAATAGTGGTGTACCCCAGGGATCTGTGCTGGGTCCGCTGCTTTTTTCTTTTTCTTTTTTTTTTTTTTTTATTGAAGTTTTTCAGTCAAATACAATAACCAAATTAAATACAGGACACATTGCTGAAATACATTACAAGAAATTCAATCTACAGGAACATTAAACAGCATATGTAGACCACGTTATGGGAGCCTACTACAACCATCATAACAAGAAAAAAAATAATTATAAATAGAAAACAAGCCAAAAGGCCACATATCAGGAGGAACCAATATCAGTGCTATCCAACCCTGCTGAGCCCTGACGGTCAATCAAAATTTTTCCAGATGAGTTACATCCTGAAAAACAAATGAAGCACCTTCAAAAATAATTAGGCACTTGCAGGGAAAACGTAGGAAAAACGTTGCACCCAAAGCCAAAACTCGAGGCTTAAAAGATAGAAATTGCCTTCGCCGCATCTGGGTGCTACTTGACACATCTGGGAAAATGTTAACTTTTTGACCACAAAATAAAGCGGACTTCACTTTAAAAAAAGCTTTTAGTATACGTTGTTTTACCACAATAGAAAATAAAGTGACCACCAAAGTAGACCGCACAGTGATATTATCAGAAGAATCTTCCAGAAAAGCAGTAAGGTTAGCTACACTAGGAACAATCTCATCAAATTCTGCATCAACAACAGATGGCTTTTTATTGCCAGAAGGAATGTAATATATCTGTTTAACATCAATAATATCTGATAAAGCAAGAACTTCTTTCACATACTTATCAAACAAAATCTTTGGTGAAAGTAAAGACGTATAAGGAAAATTCAATAATCTCAAATTACAGGCTCGCATGGAGTTCTCTAGTGCCTCCAACTTAGAGTGTAAAATCATAGAATCCTTAATACCAATCACATTTATGGACTGCAGTGGAAGCACCTATGACTCTAGCTTATCAACTGCCTTATCAAGTAAAGACACCTTCTTATCAAGTTGAGCATAGCCACTACAGCATCTTGTGAGGACGCTAAAGAACTAAAGGTTATAGACACTTTAGCATCTATGCACTGCAAAGCCCCCCATAAATCCTTTAAAGTAACTTCAGTATCAGAAGACAAAACTGGTAGCTCCGTAGAACCCTCCAGTACTGCTAACTGAACCGGGCAAGGCAACTTAATTGCAGCCATATCCCTGCTAAACTGAGAAGAAACCCCTGAATTGTCAGCAATAGGGCAGGGGGGAGGGGACCTCCCTCCCGGGCTCAGAGACACCCCCTCCGGTGAGGACTGTGCCAAAGGCACCGGAACAAAATGTTTGTCCAGAGGGCCAACTGGTTTTACCCCACCAGCATCAGCCGACTGGACCTTACCCTGTGGTTTTGCCTTCCTTTTCCCCATATTAAACAAACTCTGATAAACAGGAAACAAACATAAAGCAAAACTCACAGTACCATCATCAGGAAATAACTCCTCTAGCTATCCGGCGTCGCTGCAGCGTCGAAGGGGTGTCTTTAGACACGCCCCTTCAAACGCGCCCCACGGACGCGCTCCACGGTCGCGGAGAAAGAAAGTTCACCACTTTATAGAGAAGAAAGACCCCTCGAGTAGCAGGATGACCGAGGAGTGCCTGCAGTGGACCGGCAGCAGCAGCAAGGAAGTCCCCGCACTCCAGCAGCCCTCAGCAGGGCACGCACACTCCTCCCTCGTTCTCCGGTAGTCAGCTCCACTCCCAGATGGCACAAAGGAGGTTTTTAAAGCACCAGAGGACCCTCGAGTAGCAGGCTGACCGAGGAGTGCCTGCAGTGGACCGGCAGCAGCAGCAAGGAAGTCCCCGCACTCCAGCAGCCCTCAGCAGGGCACGCACACTCCTCCCTCATTCTCCGGTAGTCAGCTCCACTCCCAGATGGCACAAAGGAAGTTTTTAAAGCACCAGAGGACCCTCGAGTAGCAGGCTGACCGAGGAGTGCCTGCAGTGGACCGGCAGCAGATTAACAGAGCCGCGAGAAAGGAAACTCTCGCGGCTCTGAAAGAAGCCCGCGTTCTGGGATTGAACGCTAGCCTACGATGCAGAGAGGCTCTGCCGGGCAGGGGGGGCCCCGCGGCAGCACTCTTGATGCTGCCGCGGCAGAAGCAGCTGTTTTTTTTTATTTTTTAATTTTGGATGATAGGGGGGAAGGGGGTTTAGGACTGGTAATGGGCTATGGGGGGGGGGAGGCTAATAATTGAATTGGGCTGATTTGGGGGGGTTAGGACTGGTAATGGGCTATGGGGGGCTGACTGGAAATGGGCTGATGGGGGGTTAGGACTGGTAATTGGCTATGGGGGGCTAAGACTGGAAATGGGCTGATGGGGAGGTTTAGGACTGGTAATGGTTATGGGGGGGGGGCTAAGACTGGAAGTGGGCTGATGGGGGAGGGTTAGGACTAGTAATGGGCCATGGTGTGGTGCTAAGACAGCAAGTGAGCTGAAGGGTAGGATTAGGACTGGTAATGGGTGATGGGGGGAGCTAAGACTGGAAATGGGCTGATGGGGGTTAGGACTGGTAATGGGCTATGGGAGGGGTTAGGACTGGTAATGGGCTGATGGGGGATTAGGACTGGTAATGGGCTATGGGGGGCTAAGACTGGAAATAGGCTGATGGGGGGGCTAGGCCTGGAAATAGGGTGATGGGGGGTTAGGACGTAATGGGCTGATGGGGGGGTTAGGACTAGTAATGGACTATGGGGGGGCTAGGACTGGAAATGGGCTGATGGGGGGTTAGGACTGGTAATGGGCTGGGGGGGGGCTAAGACTGTTAATGGGCTGGGGGGGTTGCTAGGACTGGAAATGGGCTGAGTGGAAGGAGGGCTTGAACTGCAAATAGCTGATGGGGACGGGGGCTTGGAATGGAAATGGGTTGTGAGGGGGAGGGAGCTAGGACTGGAAATGGGTGAGTGGGGGGGGGGGCTAGGACAGGAAATGGGCTGATGGAGGGGCAGTGAACCTTGTAACTTCCAATACTATTCATTATTCTGTACCCTGTAATTTGAATTGCTATTATTAGAACTATTATGTTTTTCCCCTCCTTTTGTCCATTTGGGGAGGGTAATTTTATCAGTGACTTGAATATGTAGACCAGCATTTTGCATACTCAGGTAGATGTCTTACCCTTAGGGGGCATGACCGCGAGACTGGCACCATTTTGAGCAGTGCCAGAGATGGGACAGGAGCAGAGGAGGGGCTGCTCCTGTCCCGTACACTGCTGGAGCATCAGAAAGACCTTGTAAGGACCAGGGTAGGGATGGGGTGGGGGAGGGGGCACTGACTACTGAAGAGTCCCAGCCTAGTTGTGAGGAGGAGAAAGACAGCCAGCCACATATTGTTGGCTGCTGTCTGGTAGGGGGGTGCTGATGCAATGCAGGTACAGTGTAACCTATTTAAGACTAATACGAGAAAAAAGCACCATACCCTAACTATCAAAAGGAAACGCTGCAAATATTAAACCAATACATTTCAGAGAACAACAATACATGACCTACTGGGGAAAGAGAACAAGTGCAAATGTCAAATAGGAATTATATAAACAGAACACCTCAGCTCAGTTACACATGCAGAACATAGACCGTCACCAAACAAGGAATCACAATTTAGAAACAGGAAGACAATAATTAAACATGGAATCCCAAAAGCCAAACTTGGAATGTACAACACTGTAGAAATAAAACTATACATTAATTTGCTCTTGTACTAAACAAAACGCAGATGTTAATGATGCACATTTCCCAGAGCTGACATATTAAGAACATAAGAACATAAGAAATGCCATACTGGGTCAGACCGAGGTCCATCAAGCCCAGTATCCTGTTTCCAACAGTGGCCAATCTAGGTCATACGTACCTAGCAGTTTCCCCAAAAGACACAGGTTCTGCAGTGCTTGTACTAGGCCAAGCATTGATATCCTGGGTCCCTTTTTAATAGTGGTTTATGGACCTTTCCTCCAGGAACTTGTCCAAACCTTTTTTAAACCCAGCTATACTAACAGCCCTTACTACATCCTCCGGTAACAGATTCCAGAGTTTGATTACACGTTGAGTGAAGAAATATTTTCTCCTATTTGTCTTAAATAGTTTACCCTGTAGCTTCATTACATGTCCCCTAGTCCTTCTATATTCTGATAGCGTAAACAATTGACCCACGTTTATCCGTTCCACTCCATTCATTATCAAATAGTTGTAATATATCTTCCCGGTGTAGCGATATTTCTCTCAATTCCTCTGCAGTATCACCTTTAAATACCACTTCAGTCTTGGGTAACATCCCTACATCTTCCTCAGTAAAGACCGAAGCAAAGAATTCATTCAGTTTCTCTGCTATAGCCTTGTCTCCTCTTACTGCCCCTTTTACCCCTCTATCATCTAATGGTCCAATTGACTCTCTCACAGGCCTTTTGCTACGAATGTACTTGAAAAAGTCTTTATTTCGTGTTTTTGCTTCCGTAGCAAGTTTCTTCTCAAATTCCCGCTTTGCCTGCCTTATCAATGCTTTGCATTTAACTTGCCAGTGCTTGTGCTGTTTCCAGTTTTCATCATTTGGCTCTTTTTTCCATTTCCTGAAGGTTGCTCTTTTGGCAGCAACAGCCTCTCTGACCTCACCTTTAAACCATGCTGGCAGTTTTTTGGACTTTCTTCCACTTTTCTTAATGCGTGGAATACAGCTGGTCTGGGCTTCGAGGATAGTATTTTTAAATAACACCCAAGCTTGCTGTAAGTCTTTAACCTTTGGAACCGCTCCTTTTAGTTTTTTCCAAACTATATTCCTCATTCTATCATAGTCTCCCTTTTGAAAGTTAAAAGGTAGTACTGTGGATTCCTTTACTATCTGTCCTCCACTGATTAAATCAAACATTCCAATTAATAAATTCAAAATAAAGAGATATTTTTCTACCTTTTGTGCATTTTTTTTCAGCTGCAATTGCTCCACTCAACATGTAATCAAACTCTGGAATTCATTACCAGATGATGTAGTGAAAGCTGTTAGTATAGCCGGATTTAAAAAAAAGTTTGGACAAGTTCCTGGAGGAAAGGTCCATAAACCATTATTAAAGGGGACCCGGAAAATCCACTGCTTTCCCCAATACAGGCATTGTGGAACCTGTGTCTTTTGGGGAAACTGCTAGGTACTTTTGACCTAGATTGGCCACTGTTGGAAACAGGATACTGGGCTTGATGGACCTTGGTCTGACCCAGTATGGCATATCTTATGTTCTTATGATGTTTAGGGGGATCGGGAGGTGGTGGGGGGTGGGGGACCGTATGGGTGCCATGGGTCATCTGATCCATGGCACTGGGCTTACAATCAACTTCAAAGGGCCCATGTGGGTAATGCCATAGTCGCTGCCACCGCTACAATCAGGGAGGACATAACAGCTAGTGCCACTGGTCCTCTCCCTTCTCCATTGCTGTAGCTTGTGTTCCCAACATGGACAGGTGGGATGAGTACTCCTGCACTACCTGCCGATGCAAGGAATGCAGGCCCATGCAGTAATGGCCTTCCCTGTGCGGTATCTGCAGAGAAGATGCTGGCCATTTTTTTCCCTACATTTATCGCAGTGGTTTTGTAGCTACCGAATGGCATTTTGAAATATGCTGTATGGTAGGTGTAAAAAACATTACCACACTTCAGTAAACACGCCTCTAAGATCCTTTTCCAGAGTGGTGGCTGCTAGAATGGAGCCCAGCATTGTATCCTCACAGTAAGACTAGTCTTCCCTAGATGCGACACTTTGCACTTGCCAACTAAGGGGTATGTTTACTAAACTGCGGTAACGTTACAGAGCGCACGTTAGGTAACGTTAACGATCGTTAGGTAACGTTAACGATCATTAGGTAACGTTAACGCGCGGTATGTAATGTTAACGTGCGTTAACGTTACCTAACAATCGTTAACCTTCCCGGCTGCGGTAAACACCGCAGAGGGTGGAGGGAGGGTGGAGAGAAGGGGTCAATGGGCGGGGAGTGGGCAGGGAGAGGCTCCCTGCACACTAACGCGCTGAACTGAAGGGCTGAATCTTAATGCAAATAAAAACCTGCTGTTAGATGCACATTTGCAGAAGAGAGAAACTATTTAAGTGTCAGCAATGTACAGCATTTGCAGCAACAGCATGTGTGCCCAAGTATGAAAGGCCACTCTGGCGATGGTGCAAATGGGGCATAGGGGGCTGCAGGTGGGACATGTAGCGGGGGCAGATGGGGCACAGGGTGGACTAGGCAGGCGCCTAGGTGGCACATAGGAACATAGAAACTGGAAATCAGCATGACAGCAGCTGACAAAGGCCAAACACAATCCACCTACATCTACCTGGGCCACCCGAGCTAACAGTTGCCAGGGCACTGACCTAACATCCCCCCAGCCAACCCTCCCCCAAGCGGAAGGGACATACTATTGGTAGGCAGTGATGGGGGGGATGTGAGGATGCTCATGTATGCCCCCTGCCCCAGACCCCGCTCCCTAGGCGACCACCTACCCACACAGTGGATGGCCTGGGACTGCGCACTACCAGCACCGACAGCATATGGTCATGTCATCATGGCAGGGGGGTGTGTGCCCGTGCTGGAGGGGGCAGTGGCACCTGCCTGCAGTGGACCTAGGCCATGCCCTGTACCAGTACATGGCATGCAGTGCAACATAAAAGGTCTGGCTGAGGAAAGTACAGGTAGCTCCAGGGACTACCATGCATGTGTGGTGCAGTACACCCAGCCAGTGTTTCCAGAAGCAGAGGGTCACAGGTTCAAGTCCCAGCTATGGTTCCTGCAGAGCATGTCCCTATATTTTACCCTACAATGCAGATAGAACAGCAACATGTGCAAAGCCCGAAGCAGTGGCAAAAATGGGTACAAACACCCACTCACACAGGCTCCACAATCCAAAAATGCATGGAGAGTCAGGCTGTTGGCCCCAGCATTGAACTGCAGTTATCACCACAGCACTACTACTACCTCCTGCATAGTTTAGCAATGTCGGCACTGTGATCAGGACCAGTGTGGCAGGCAGGGTTGCCAACCACCCCTATCTTTGCACAATGCTGCAATAGGAGTGTGTGTGTGTGTGTATGTCTATCCATTGTTCTGTGGCTGCCCACCCCTCTCTGGGCCCAAAATGTCCCACGGTTACCAGCTTTAGCCTGAATATGTGCATAATGAGGTGCAAGGTGTTGTGGATTTGGCCCAGACAGGGCGGATTGGACAGGATGCATCTTCACAGGATGTGGGGCAATGGCTGGGACACTGTAGTGCCCAACCACCTCCTGCATGGACAGGGTGGCCACAGCATGTCATGCTGGGAGGGCACTCACTCTAACCGAGCAGTGACCATGGCATGTCTAGGTTCCCACATAGCGCTCTACATTATCTGCCTTCAATGATACTTTTGTGTTCCCAGTGCTGGCCCCCCCCATCACTGAGATGCCTGCTTGGTGCATGTAGTTCCTCTGTGAGCATGCACTATGAACTGGCTAGTGGACTGTCTGCAGTTAGATTGTGCATGGTTGGAACACCTATAAGGTGCAGTCTGACTGTGCTGTCTGCTGGTGACTGGCAGACAGTGGTCTGAGGCAGTTGGGGTTTACCAGACCTAACCCCAACATTGCTGCCGGTCTGCCTCTGCCCCAGTCACAGGTATGGCTCTGGCCCACCAACCCTGAAGGGCAGTCTTATACCAGCAGGATGGAGATTGCTGCGCTGGGGCACCTGTCCCTTACCTACAAAAAGGGTGATGTGGGCCATTTGTGGTATGTAGTGTATACCACTTTGACCTTATAAAGGCACTGCTACACAAACCTCATGCAGGTCTAGAAGCCCCTCTGCCCTGATAAGAGGTGCCAATGTCAGCCAGACCCTAACACAGGGTGCACACTAATCTGGGTGGTGTCTGGTCCCAGAGGGCCACATGTGACCGCAGGATACAGAGGAAAACCCCAAATTACCTTCAGCTGCACTGCAAGGAACACCTGTCACATACTGGTAGTGATGGGGATGTACAGCAGGGCCTATCTATAGCACCACATGTACTTCGGACCTAGTGCTGGGCACCCATCCTATCCCTCAGGGTGAACACAGAACCTGCACAATGACATGGTCTGTAGCTAAACTGTGCCAGTATCACGCACTGTCAGTTCGTCTTTCTAAGCTGAGGTACCGGAGAGGTGCAGACCCCATTTGGTGATCAGTTGTAGACAGCTATTCAGCATGTGCATTGCATCATGGGTACTGGTGGAGTTACCCTATCCTGGCACTCAGAGCAGACAGTTTGTGTGGTGACCTGCAGTCCTTCTGTACCCAGCCATTGCTGTGACATACACCACGGAGGTATAGCCTACTGGTTAATACAATGCCATTCTCGGCAGTGTTCATGGGTTCAATTCTTCATTGTTCCCTCCTCTCATGCCTGTCTTACTCAAATAGTGTGCATGCCTGTAACAGTCATATTTTGCAGATCTGTGCTGCTAGCCCATAATACCCTCACCAAAATTGCCAACATTCCCTCAGCCCATCTGTCTGCGTCTGTCAGCTGTGTAGAGTCCTGTCTGCCTGTGCAGGCTGCCACCCCATGTCCTGAACTGTTACCCTTTCCTGCATTTTGCCTCATCGTGCTTGCCTCACCTGTGCCTGATCTGCATGGCACCACCACTCCGCTGTCCACCCATCATTGTAACTATTCTGCCACCTCCGCCTCCACTGGGGGACATGTATTCCCATCGTCTGCCACCAACTGTCTTTCCAGTACTTTACATTGCCAACATCCTGTGCTGTGGTACAGTTGCCCCCACCATGTTTGTTATCAGTACTGGCAGCGACATGGAATGCCCGCAGATATGGCAGGTCCGGCGGCTCCCAGCTCTCCCTCCTTCACTCACCTGTTCATTGCCTTTCCTGAGTGCTCTATCTAGTGTTGGGGCTACATCTGTCTCTTTTCCTCACAGGTCATGCATGTCATCCTGCGGCACCTTGCAGCCCTTAGGGCACACTAACCTAGGACACCGTAACCTTGTTAGGCCATCTTAACCTATGGTTCCATAGCCCAGGGTGCCTTCTATAGTGCCTTGTCCAGGGGTGCCTAATACGACGCTTAGCCTAAGGCACCTTGTAATGTGCCTTGTAAGGTGCCTTGTAACATGCGTTAGTCTACGGCACCTTGTAACATGTGTTAGCTGATATGGCTTGCTGTAACGATGCACCGCCCACGTCTTTATATGGGCATCTGTACTTTTACCGTGGAACCTAACTCGGGTGACATTACCGCAGTTTAGTAAACATACCCCTAAGTTTCATGTGCTATTTAGCTGCTCAGTTTCCCACCCTTGCCAGGTCTTCCTGCAACTCAGAATCCACTTGTAATTTAATAACCTTGAGTAATTTTGCCATCTGTAAATGTAATCATCTCACTCATTGTTTCCTTTTCTGGATCATTTATTAATATATTACAACGCTTTAGTCCCTGGAGCACTCTATGTTTACCTTTCTCCACCGAGTAAACTGACCATTAAGTCCTTCTTTCCATTTCCTATCTTTAATCAATTCCCAGTCCACAATGAAACACCGCCTCCTATACAATTACTTTTGAAATTGCTTTGTCAAATGCCTTCTGAAAATCTATATACAATATATCAATCAGACCATGCTTATCCAAAGTTTATTAACACTTTCTAAAAAATTCTAATAGATGGGTAAGACAAGACTTCCCTTTGCTAAATCCATGTTGGTTTGCCTCATTAAACCACATCTATCCATATAGCCAGTAATTTTGTTTTTCAGAATAGTTTCTACTATTTTACCTGGTACAAGTATCAGGTTCACTGGTCTGTAGTTTTTCAGATCTCTCCTGGAGCTCTTTTTAAAGACTGATATTACATTGGCTACCCTCCAGCCCTCAGGTACTGTAGCTGATTTTAGTGATAGGTTACAGATCACTAGTGAAGAACCTGCAATTGCATGTTTGAGTTCTTTCCGATCTCTGGGGTATTTCATTCTGGTTCTAATGATTTGTTACTCTTTAATCTATCATTTGCTCCATTACATATTCCAGAATCACAGTGATGTGCTTCAGATCTTATGAGTCATCATTCTCAATGAGTGTTTCCAACATGCATTTCTGTAACTATCTGTATAAGTTAGATGAGGTCAAAGGCTATCCTAAGCATTATACGATAGCTTATCTGGATAGCAGATGAAAATCATTGCTGTCCAAATAATGTTGTCACTTATTCAGAGAGTGGCCATGTGGAGAGTAATTTTAGAAACATAGAAACATAGAAATATGACGACAGAAAAAGACCACATGGCCTATCTAGTCTGTCCTTCCATAACAACTACAACAGTCCCCTTCTTATCTTTAGAGATCCTCTGTGTTTCTCCCATGCTTTTTTGAATTCAGTTACTGTCCTCATCTCTACCACCTCCACTGGGAGACTATTCCATGGATCCACTACTCTTTCCGTAAAGAAATATTTCTGCATATCACTCCTGAATCTATCTCCCTTCACCCTCATCCCATGTCCCCTCATAGCAGAACTTGCTTACAATTGAGAGGCTCTCCCCCTGAACATTTATGCCACGGAGGTATTTAAACATCTCAATCATATCACCTCTATCCCGCCTTTCCTCTAAGGTGTACATATTAAGATCCTTCAGTCTGTCCTCATATGCTTTATAATGAAGACCACTAATCATTTTAGTAGCCACCCTCTGCACCGACTCCATCCTGTTCACATCCTTTTGAAGGTGTGGTCTCCAGAATTGCACACTATACTCCAAATGAGGTCGCACCAAAGACTTATACAGAGGCATTATCACCTCCTTTTTTCTGCTAGCCATTCCTCTCCGTATGCACCCAAGCATCCTTCTAGCTTTTGCCGTCGCCTTTTCTACTTGTTTAGCTACTTTAAGATCATCAGACACAACCACGCGTAGGTCCCGCTCTTCTTTAGTGGACAAAAGTACTTCACCCCCTATACTATATTGCTCCCTTGGATTGCTGCAGCCCAAATGCATGACCTTACATTTTTTAACATTAAATCCCAGCTGCCAAATTTTAGACCATTCTTCAAGCTTAGCTAGATCCCTCCTCATGTTATCTACCCCTTCCTGGGTGTGTACTCTATTGCAGATTTTGGTCTCATCCGCAAAGAGGCAAACCTTACCTGAAAGCCCTTCCGCTATATCACTAAAAAGATGTTAAAAAGAATCGGACCAAGGACATATCCCTGGGGCACACCACTGGTAACATCCTTCTCCTCAGAGTGAGCTCCATTTACTTGTACTCTTTGTCGCCTCCCACCCAACCAATTTCTAACCCAAGCAGTAACTTTAGGGTCCATCCCTAGGGTGCTCAGTTTGTTTATAAGTCGCCTGTGAGGAACAGTGTCAAAGGCTTTACTGAAATCTAAATACACCACATCTAGGGCTCTCCCTCAGTCCAACTCCCTGGTCACACAGTCAAAGAAATCAATCAGATTTGTCTGACAAGACCTGCATCTGGTGAATCCATGCTGCCTTGGATCCTGTAATCCGCTGGACTCCAGAAACCTCACTATTTTCTCTTTCAGCAGCGTTTCCAATAATTTACTCACCACCGAAGTTAAACTAACCGGCCTGTAGTTTTCAACCACATCCTTACTTCCACTTTTGTGTAAAGGCACCACATGAGCCTCTCTCCAGTCCTTTGGCACCACTCCCGACTCCAACGAGGCATTGAAAAGGTCAGTCAGAGGAGCTGTTAGAACATCCCCAAGTTCCCTCAGTATTCTCGGGTGTATCCCATCCAGTCCCATCGCTTTGTCTACTTTAAGTTGAGATAGTTTTTCATGAACACAGTCTTTTGAAAATTGTTCAAGATGTCCTTTGCTTCTGTTCCTTTTTGTGGGTGTTTTCTGAGGTCCTGCTCCTGGTTCTTCATCTGTGAACACAGAACAAAAATATTTGTTAAGCAATTCCGCTTTATCCTTATCAGCTTCTACATATTCCCCCCCTGCACCCTTGAGTCTGACAATACCACTCTTGCCCTTCCTCTTCTCACTAATATATCTGAAAAATGTCATCCCCCCCATTTTATTGCATTTGCTATTTCCTCCTCCTTTTGAATCTTTGCCTTCTTGACTACTTTGCTAGCTTCTCCAAGTTTTTCCAAATACAGATGCCTGTCTTCCTCTCTCTGTGATCTCTTGTATTTCATGAAGGCCTCCCTCTTTTTCTTCACTTTTTCAGCTACTTCTTTCGAAAACCATAGCGGTCTCCTTTTCCTTTTACCTTTATTTACCATTTTAACAAAAAGGTTGGTTGCCCTTAAAATATCCCCTTTCAGTTTTTCCCACTGTTTTTCTACATCCCTCAGCTGTTCCCATCCAATTAACGACTCTCTGAGGTATTGGCCCATCTTCGCAAAGTTAGTCTTCCTAAAGTCTAAGATCCTTGCCTTTGAATGGATTCTAACAGCCCTAGTCCTAATACTGAACCACACCATCTGGTGATCACTGGATGCAAAATGATCTCCCACTACAACATCAGAAACACTTTCACCATTGGTAAGCACCAAGTCCAGTATGGCCCCTTCACGTGTGGGGTATGTTACCAATTGCCTGAATAGTTCTCCCTGTAGAGAATCCAGGATCTCCTTACTTCTAGATGATACTGCAGCAGGAATGTGCCAATCAACATCTGGCATATTGAAATCTCCTATCAGTAGCACTTCCCCTTTCCTAGCAATGCTGCGCATGTCTTCAATTAACTCTCTGTCCACCTCTTCCTCTTGTGAGGGAGGTCTGTATATCACACCAATTTAAATAGATTTCTCTTTCCCTCTTTCTAGTTTAACCCACAATGCCTCCCCTCTCCCTTTTAAGCTCTGTAATTCCAAAACTTTAATAGTAGTTTTTACATATAGTGCCACTCCTCCTCCCCTACTTCCTACCCTGTCCTTTCTGAATAAAGTATAGCCAGGTATAGTTACATCCCAATCATGGTTTTCTGTGAACCATGTTTCTGTAACTGCCACTAAATCCAAGTCAGCCACTCCCACCAAAGCTTCAACATCGGGGATCTTATTTCCCATGCTACGGGCATTTATACACACTGCTTTCCATATGTTACCCCTGTTACCCATTTCCATAAAGTTATTTAATGTATCACCTACCTGGGGTCTTTCACTTACCTGGGGGCTTTCTTCACCCATCCCCAATGAATCTAGTTTAAAGCCCTCTTCAGTAGATTAGCCAGTCTACTATTGAAGACGCGTTGACCTTTCTTGGACAGATGGATGCCATCTCTGCTCTGCAACCCTTGGAACAGCTTCCCATGGAGTAGGAAACCAAAACGCTCTCGATGATACCATCCATGCAGCCATGCATTCATCTCCAGGATGCGAGCCTCTCTGCCTTGGCCTTTACCCTCAACAGGGAGGATTGACGAGAACACCACCTGTGCACCTAACTGCTTCACCCTCTGTCCCAGAGCCATGAAGTCACTTTTGATATGTTCCTAGGTATACCAGGCAGTATCATTTGTTCCAACATGGATTAGCAACATTGGGTAATAGTCAGTGGGCTTGATGAGTCTCGGCAAACTCTCCATAACATCTTGGATTTTGGCACCAGGCAGACAACATACCTCTCTGGACATCAAGTCTGGTCGGCAGATGGACGCCTCAGTACCCCTCAGAAGAGAGTCTCCAACCACCACTACCCTTTGTTTCCTTGTGGTCACTGATTCTGCAACTTTGGGGTACTTGAGCTCTGGTTCTTCCATTTCCAGGGATACTTTCACCTCCTCCACTTCCAGGGCTGCATAATGGTTCTTCAATTCAAGTGCTGGAGAAGTTGGATTGGTGATTTTGCAGGCCCTGGTTACTTGTGTCCAGCCATCGACATTCTGTTGGCACCCATCTTCTCCTCTGCTGGAGAGCTTGGTTGCTGCAAGAAGCATCTCATCAATGTACTTCTCACTGTCTTGAATGCTCCTCAGCCTCGCCACCTCCTCTCTGAGTTCCTCCACTTGTTTCCTCAGAGCTTCAGCATGCAGGCACCCTGCACATGGAACCGGTCCTTCAACTGGCATTAGGACCTCTGTCTGGACTGAGGCAGAAGCTGTAATGGGGGCAACAGCTTTAGCAATACAATTTTTCCCAGCGATTGTTTTGTTCGTGGAGCTTAGGTATCTGTTAAAGCAAAAGAGAGAGATCTACCAAGTACCAGCCAATTTCCCAGCTGTCCTTTCAGAGAAAAATCAGTTAAATCTCATTAATTATATTCAAAGTGTGCTGGTCCAATTCTCTGTGCTTTGTCAAATGGGGAGGTGCCCTATAAAGCAAGACTACTCGCTAGGGGTGGGTGGGAGTCGGGGTGGGTAAAGAGGGAACTAACACCTGATTAGGTGTTAGCAGTTCCCAAAGCTGAAGAGGTTACTGGAGTTCAACCACCTACTGTGCTCAAGGAAAGTCCCACTAAAGCACCAAAAAGAAAGTAACCTTGCTTTAAAAATGTACAAAACCCCCTTTTAAGAGCTCCCAGTCAGAGAGCTAACAATTTAATATAATAAAACAAACTCTTAAATCCTTACTGTTGGTTGATCTGGAGAGCTCCTGTAGGAAAGCCTGAACAGGGCAGGGCACTGGAGCCTTTTATGCAGGCCCTCAGCTGCTCTCAGGTAATCAGGCCCACTAACTCCTGATTAGGTGTTAGCAGTTCCCAAAGCTGAAGAGGTTACTGGAGTTCAACCACCTACTGTGCTCAAGGAAAGTCCCACTAAAGCACCAAAAAGAAAGTAACCTTGCTTTAAAAATGTACAAAACCCCCTTTTAAGAGCTCCCAGTCAGAGAGCTAACAATTTAATATAATAAAACAAATCCTTAAATCCTTACTGTTGGTTGATGGGGGCCAGGTTTTAGGCACCTAGAATGCACACTTATCCTGAGCCTATTTTATAAAGAAAAGTGGGCAGGTGTAAATTCCCATCCTTAGATTTTTTAAATACCCACGTAAGTGATGGCATTTTATAACTTGCATACATAAATTTAGGCTCCGCCTTTGCTCCACTGCTGTGCACACCCACACTGAAAATACATGCAGTTGCACTTATATGCATGCTTAGGGGGTTATTCTAGAAGCCCTGTTTAAAGCTCTAGTGTGCCACACAGGCACATGGAGGACATAGAGAAGAATATACTCTAATACCTCCTATAATTTACTGACGATGATGAAAACTGCAGGGAAACAAGGGCGCTTGATTTCTCTTCAGTACACTGATTCACATCACTGCATGCAAAACAGCTTGCGTTCAACATAGGAAAGATGTTCCCAATCCCAGTATTTCTAGCGGGGAACATCTATATATCTGCCGGTGCAGCTGTCCATTTTGGGAATGTCCATGTTTCCAAAACTGGGCCAACATATAAATGTCCCTAGCATTTTTTTGGACGTTTTGCACTGGACACTCCAGATTTCACCTGGATGTCCCTTCTAAAATGTTACTTTTACAAAATAGTGACCACCTAAAGTGTGTGCTTAAGTGCACATTTACATACTTAAATCCTTTAAAACAGGACTTACATGTGTAAATTTATTTATTTATTTATTTATTATTTTATTTATTTATTTAACATTTCTTATATACCGCACTATTGTCATCAGCGCGGTTTACATGGAACAGGATAACTGTAGTGCATTTTACAAGTAACAGGGGTTTGAGAACTTGGAAGAAACAAGTTAAACTATATGAACCATGTACAATAACTATATACATTAATCAAAGTCGAAATTCCCTTTAACCTTTCCCAGCGTTCGCGGCTTCACAGAAACAACCGCCAGCGTGAAGGAAAAAAGATCTTCATGCTGGCGGTTGTACAGAGGGAGCCGGGGCCTCGCGCGGGCTTCCCCGGCTCCCTCTGAAGCACCTCAGACAGCTGCGGGGCTGGTCAGTGTGGGGGGGGGGGGGAGGCAAGGACTACCAATGGGCTTTGATGGGAGGGAGGGGGGGCCAAGGACTGGATGGGCTGTGATGGGGTGTACCTGGACTGGAAATGGGCTATGGGGGGGGGACCTGGACTGGAAATAGGCTATTGGGGGGGGGGGACTGGACTGGAATTTGGCTATGAGGGGGGGTGTACCTGTACTGGAAATGGGCTATGGGGGGGAACCTAGACTGGAATTGGGCTGGGGGGGGGTGGAACCTGGACTGTAAATAGGCTATGGGGGGTGGATCTGGACTGGAATTGGGCTATGGGGGGGTGTACCTGGACTGGAAATGGGCTATGGGGGGGGGGGATGGAACCTGGACTGGAAATAGGCTATGGGGGGTGGATCTGGACTGGAATTGGGCTATAGGGGGATGTACCTGGACTGGAAATGGGCTATGAGGGGGGGGGGGCTAGACTGGAAATGGGCTATGGGGGAGGGGGAACCTAGACTGGAATTGGGCTATGGGGGGGGGGTGGAACCTGGACTGGAAATAGGCTATGGGGGGGATCTGGAGTGGAATTGGGCTATGGGAGGGGTGTACTTGGACTGGAAATGGGCTATGGGGGGGATCTGGACTGGAATTAGGCTATGGGGAGGGGAACCTTGACTGAAAATGGGCTATGAGGGGCCCTGGACTGGAATTGGGCTATGGGAGGGGACCTGGACTGGAAATGGGCTATTGGGGGGGGGGGCTGCAATGGAATTGGGCTATGGAGGGGGGACCTGGACTGGAATTGGGCTATGGTGGGGGGAGGGGGAACTTGGACTGGAAATAGGCTGTGATTAGGGGGGCTAGGACTGCAAATGGGCTGTGATGGTTGGGGGAGACTTGGACTGGAAATGGGCTGTGATGGGGGGGGCTAGAACTGCAAATGGGCTGTGATGGGGGGGACTAGGACTGCAAATGGGCTGTGATGGTGGGGGGGGGGGGGACCTAGGACTGGAAATAGGCTGTGATGGGGGGGCTAGGACTGGAAAGAGGCTGTGATGGGGGGGGCTAGGACTGGAAATGGCCTGTGATGGGAGGGCTAGCACTGGAAATGGCCTGATGAAGAGCTGAAATAGGACTGGAAATGGGCAGATGGGGGCTGGAATAGGACTGGAAGTGGGCTGACGAGGGGGCTAGGATTGGAAATTGGCTGATGGGGGAGCTTGGAGAGGAAATTGGCTGATGGGGGGCTGGAATGGAACTGGAAAAGAGCATATGTGGGGCTAGGACTGGAAATGGGCTGATGAGAAGCTGGAATAGGACTAGAAATGGGCTGATGGGGGAGCTTGCACTGCAATGGGCTAGAATAGGACTGGAAATGGGCTGATGTGGCGGCATAGGAGAATGGGACTAGAAGGGAGTGGATGCTGGGTGGGTCTAGAACTATAAGGGAGCTGATTTGGGGGGAGGACTAGAAGGGGATGGGGAAGGGGAATGAGAATGGAGAGGGGAAAAGATATTTTGTGTGGAAGAAAAGTCTACGATGGGCCGGGTATTGGGAGAGTAAGAGGGGATTGAGAATGGAAGGGTGAAATTTGAGTGGATGATAAAGGAATAAGGAAAGAAATGGGGGAAAGAGCAAAAGGGAAACGATCAGTATGTTAAAGCAGATATAGAGAGAGAATGGAAAAAATCTAAAAGAGAAAAAAGGACAAATGGATAGCTCGCAGAAGACACAAAGAAACCAGAAGAAAGTGACTGGAGCAATTGCAACTGAAAAATAAAATTCCCAAACAGAAGGTAGAAAAATACTTTTTATTTTGAATTTATTAACTGGAATATGTCTGGTCTTGGAAGTGTGTATTGCTAACATCTTTGCGTTTTTGTTTAGTGCAAGAGGAAATTACTTTATAGTTTTATTTCTCCAGTGTTGTAAATTTCATGTTTGGCTTTTGGGGTTCCCAGTTTAATTATTATCTGACCAAGGGAGTTAGCCTACACTTATCCTCGGTAATTTTTGTGGGTGGGGCTGGGGTGCAGCATGGGTGGGACTGGGGGCGTGGCAGGGTTGGGGCTAGGGGCGGAGAATGGGTGGGGCATGGCGAGCCACAGGTGTTGTGTTTTTTCTCGGTGAAAAAGTTGGCAACCCTAGTTGGAATGTGCTGCTTATACTACCTCAGAGGTTGTATAAGCAGAACAATTTGCCGGATTGGGGCAGGGGAGCCACCCCCAGGGCCAGGGCCGGGTGTGTGGGGCGGGGGGGGGTGTCTCCCTGCCATCTGATCCAGGCCTCGGGAGGCAGCCATGGGTCGGGCAGTGGGGATTTGGGGGGCCTGAGCCATGGATGCTGAGAGCGCTAGTGGGGAGAACACCCTGGCAGGCGAAGGGGGCATTCCGGGCCATCCTCGGGCCCAATTCTGGCTCCCATGGGAATGTTTTGTTCCTGCAGACCAGAATCGGGTCCTAACAGCCCTGTCTTCAGATGGGATGTCCAGACAGCCCGGACGTTCCCTCCCTGAAATGGGGCTCCACACATTGAGTGAAAAAATATTGTCTCTTATTAGTCTTAAATGGGTTGCATTGTAGCTTCATTGCGTGTCCTCTTGTCTTTCTACTTTTTGATGGCGTAAACAACCTATCTACATTTACCCTTCCACTCCATTCATTAATTTATAGACCTCTATCATATCCTCCCTCAGCCGTCTCTTTTCCAAGTTGAAGAGCCCCAACCTTTTAAGCCTCTCCTCATAGGGGTGTCCTTCCATTCCCTTTATCATTTTTGTCACTTTTCTTCGTACCTTTTCTAATTTAGCTATATCCTTTTTAAGATATGGTGACCAGAACTGCACACAATATTCAAGGTGTGGTTGCACCGTGGAATGATACAGAGGCATTATAATATCCTTGTTTTATTCTCCATTCCTTTCCTAGCATTCTATTTGCTTTCTTGGCCGCCATTGCATACTATGTGGAGGGTTTTAACATATTATCCACGATGATGCCAAGATCGTTTTACTGGGTGGCGGTTCCTAATGCGGAAGTTTGCATTGTGTAACCAAAGTTTGGGTTGTTTTTTCCTAGAGGCATATCTTTGCACTTGTCTACATTAAATTTCATCTCCCATTTGGACGTTCAGTCTTCCAATTTATCAAGGTCCTCTTGTAATTTTTCACAATCCTCTTGTGTTTTAACAACTTTGAATAATTTTGTGTCATCTGCAAATTTGATCACCTAACTCATTATTCCTATTGCCAGGTGATTTATGAATATGTTAAAAAGCAATCGGCCCAGCATAGATCCCTGGAGTACTCCAATATTCACCTTTCTTCATTGAGAAAATTTGCCATTTAACCCTATTCTCTGCCTTCTTTTAACCAGTTCCTGATTCACAATAGTACACTGACTCCAATCCCATAACTTTTTGATTTTGCCAAGAGTCTTTTATGAGGGACCTTGTCAAAGGCTTTCTGAAAATCCGGATACATCACATCAACTGGCTCACATTTGTCTACCTTTTTATTCACACCTTCAAAAAAAATATAACAGATTAGTAAGACAAGACCTTCCTTGGCTAAAGTCATGTTGGCTTTCTCCCATTAAACATGTTCATTAATCTTATTCTTTATAATGGTTTCTACCATTTTGCCTGTCATCGACATCAGGCTTACTGGTCTGTAGTTTCCCAGATCACCCCTGGAACCCTTTTTAAAAATTGGCATTGCATTGGCCAGTCTCCAAATGTCCGGTACTACAGATGATTTTAATGATAATTCACAAATTACTACTACTGAACATTTGTATAGCACTACAAGTCGTACGCAGTGCTGCACAGACATATAAGAGACAGTCCCTGCTCATCAGAGCTTACAATCTAGTCAAGACAGACAATGCAGAAGGTGTAGACAGGGATAAAACAAGGGGGAAAGGAAAAGAAAAAGGAGATCAGGTGAATCAAGATCCCATAGCAGCAGGTCTGCAATCTCAGATTTCAGTTCTTTCGACACCCTTGGATATATACCATCTGGTTCAGGTGATTTGCTACTCTTCAGTTTATCAAATAGTTGTATCAATATTTCTTTATCAATAGTTGTATCAATATTTCTTTATCAATATTTCTTTCAATTCTTCCACTACATCACCTTTAAATAGCATTTTAGGCATGGGTAACCTCCTTACATCTACTTTAGGAAAGACTAAAGCAAAGAATTCATTGAGTCTCTTTGCTATGGTCTGGTCCTCCCTTAGCACCACTTTTACCCCTCTATCATCCAACATTTTATTAAAAAACACTGATGTGGGAGGAGCAGGCTGTATCCAGCACTGTCGGGTCTGGTGGAGGCTGTGAGCTGATGACATCTTGAAATCCCGCTTCTTCCACCAGGTTAGGAGATGCCAGAGGCCACCTGTGGCATCATTTCCAGCTCAGCAGATACAAAAATATCTTGGGCGGAAGGCGGGTGGGCCGAGGGAGGAGTGAGGGCAGGCAGTGGGCAGCATCATGACCCTGGACATACAGGGCCATTTCCAAGGTCGGTCCTGTATGTCTGTGGTCGGCCATGTAAACGGGGGACTTATCATTGGGGGATGCCAGAACCGGGGCCCAAAGACAGGTGAGGGGTGCAGGGGGATTCCCATGGCCCAACCTGACCATGGAAGGCCCAATCAGGGGTTGGGCTGCGGGGAAAGGAAATTTCAGGGTTCAGCCGATTATCGTAGCTCCTGCATGAAGCCGCAGTGGCATGACAACGGGATGCCATGCCACCGCTGCTCCATGCAGGAGCCAGGCTGGGCTAGCCAGGTAAGTGCTGGGACATCCAGGGTGCCTGAATCAGAGCATATCCTGGATGTCCCAGCCTTATTCTGTGATTATGCCCCTGTGGGAGCAGAATAGGGTGCTGGATGTCTGTACATCCAGACGGCCAAAGGATGCACATCTCGGAATTGGCCTCTATATGTTTTGTGTAGGAGATGAAATGGATGTCCAAGGGTGATTATGTAAAGGTCAGCCAATATTCTATAAAAGGTTCACCAAATGCAGAACTCCCACAAATATGCCTAGAAAAACAACTGCATTTAAAATGTGCCACTTCTACAAGTAACTGCCAGCAAATGTTGTTAGTTGTACGCTGACTTTACACATACAACCAGAGCTGTTGCTATATGGAGGTGTATGCCATCTTCCTCATGGGCAACATTCCCACTGCATGGGAGTCTTCCGCTGGCGTTCCTGCCAGTAGGGGGTGGTGCACTGCAATCATCCTTAGAATCACAAGGCACAGACAGATCCCAAGGGATAAGCAGTTCTAGAAGGTCTGGACCTGCCTATCCTTTGGGATCTGCCTGTGCCTTGTTTTTGCATTGCATCCCCCCCACCCTCCCAGGGACTCCAGCGAAGGACTCACACACAACTTTAAGCTGCTTAGCGGGAACATTGCCCATGGGTTATAGTGCTTTCTACAGAAGAAGAAAAGATTGTGCAAAAGTGGTGGCCAGCAGGCAACAGAATCTTTTTTGAAGAGGCATGCCTCTTCTTGTCCAAGCTGTCGAAAAAGAGTCCATCCTGTTCCTTGAAGGAGGAGGTTGCCTTTCCAGCAATAGGTTAAATAGACCTAGAAAAAGATTTATCAAGCCCTGAAGAGGTAAACATACTGCTTAGTGGGGCCTATTTCCACACATCCTGTGAGTGTGATTGTATCCTAGAATTAGTAAGGCTGTGAAGTGGAACTTCACTGCTGACTGCATTGCACAAGAAGCCCAATAACTTTGATGTCAGGGTGAGAGTGGACTCACTGAAAGGGGATGTTACATTAGCATCAATGCCATAAGTGTATTTTATCTGCTTGCTATGGTGGGGGGGGGGGGGGGGGGGTAAAAGGCAAGGAAGTCTTATTGGCAGTAGGAAGAGGCAGGACCAATTTAACATTGGCACCTGCAATATTTGGGGGGAGGGCTCAGCTTATGCCTACCCCAAACTACTCAATTCAGTTGTTTCACAGTTTTCACATCGCTTCCTTATTTTTCACTAAAATGGTGTGTTAAATTGTACACCCTAGTGCTTATGCGAGCTGGCCTTGTTTTCCTGTCTGATTGGTTTCTCTGTTGCATGTCCCCCAACCATTGTGTGTTGACTTAAACTGATAGCTATTTCTCACTGGCTTGTTTTTTAAAGTCTCTAGCAGTCCCCTCAGTTTAGCTTCTCTCCAGATGTTTTGTGTTCAAATAGCACTAATAAAAGTTTCCCACCGATCTGCTTTATTCACAGTTCCTGATCGGTTTCTCAGTTGCAGATTTCTGCCAAACTATGAAATCCTCTCTACTGTCTGGGGTCCGCCAGACAGTTTCTCTTTAGAAATTCACGAAAGATGAAGTTAGCAGGGGAAACTACATACACACTGACATATTAAATATGGGGGTAATTTTATAAGAGGACACCTATTTGAAATGTCCAAAATGGCACCTACTTTATAATAACTACATGGACACCTATGTGCCTTTCTAAAATTGGCTCCCAGAACTATCCCTATGTGTGCATGTATATTGTAATTCTGCCTTTGCTTCACCCAAACTATGCCCTCCTGTTGGCGTTCCTAGTACTACACATGTATTCAGCCATGCAATTTTATAAGTACTCTTTTCGTGTGTAAAACATGCTTTACACATTGAAAATGCTTTATAAATTTTCATTTGAATGTGTATTTTTCCCTCAAACAAGTTACACTCCTAGGCATGCCTACAGTTTGAGCAGCAAAACATTACTTAGCCACTCCGTGAGGTGCAATGTTCTAACGAGGAATCTAGCTGCCTAACTTCATGATTAGGGAACTAGGGGTTATGTTTACTAAACTGTCTTAATGTTACCGGCGTTAGTTGAAGTCTTACTGTGACGAATGCCATATAAGGTAGTGGATGTTCCAGTCTTAAGGTAGCATTGTGTGCAATTCTGGTCACCGTATCTTAAAAAGGATATAGAGTTATTAGAAAAGGTTCAGAGAAGAGCCAACAAAATGGTAAAGGGGATGGAAGGATACTCCTATGAAGAAAGGCTAAAAAGGTTAGGGCTCTTTAACCTGGAAAAGAGACGGCTGAGGGGAGATATGATAGAAGTCTATAAATTAATGAACGGAGTGGAACGGGTAAACGTAGATCGACTGTTTACTTTATCAGAATATAGAAAGACTAGGGGACATGCAATGAAGCTACAGGGTAAACTATTTAAGACTAATAAAAGAAAATATTTTTTCACTCAACGTGTAATCAAACTCTGGAATTTGTTACCGGAGGATGTAGTAAAGGCTGTTAGTGTAGCTGGGTTTAAAAAGGTTTGGACAAGTTCCTGGAGGAAAGGTCCATAAACCATTATTAAGAAGGGACCCAGGATATCAATGCTTGACCTAGTACAAGCATTGCAGAACTTGTGTCTTTTGGGGAAACTGCTAGGTACGTATGACCTAGATTGGCCACTGTTTGAAACAGGATACTGGGCTTGATGGACCTTGGTCTGACCCAGTATGGCATATCTTATGTTCTTATGTTCATTTCGGGTTATCGCGCGATAAAGTCCGTTATCGTGGGATAGAGGGAGCCGTGGCACGTTAACGCGCGTTACCCTTAATTAGGCGCGCTGACCTGCACTCACAGCAACAGAGGTGTAGTACACTGGTTAATATATTGAGTGCTAATACAGTGGTCATGAGCTTGATCCCCAGTGGGCTCAGTTAAAAGACTGTCTGAGGCAATCCCTTTTCCTGCCTGTAACAGTCAGACACATCCCAACAATTTGCACTGCCAGCCAAAAAAGCCTCACCCCAGTGCCGCAACCTAATGCACCTTTTAGGGCGCACCATAAGGCACATCATAAAGCACCATGTCATCCAAGGCAGGTCATAATGTGCCGCAGAGGGTGGCAGGAAAGGTTGGCACCCTCCAAGGCAGCATATAAGGCGCAATACCTAAGATGCTGCGAAAGATGCCCCAGGGATGCCAAGGTGACACAGGAGATGGTGCCCAGGGGCACAAAGGTGCCCCAAAGTCACAAGCATGAAATGTATGGCTGAAACACAGATGTAACCATAACACTGCACAGAGCACCAAGGAAAGGCAATGAACAAGTGATGGAAGGAAGAAGATGACGGAGCTCATGGACCAGACAAATCTGCGTGCAGCCCATGTGGCAGCAGGTAAAGTGGACAAACATATCGGGGGCAGCTGTACCAATGTACAGGGTGATGGTAATGTACAGTGCAACAATGACAGTGTGTGGCAGAGGATGGGGATACGTGTCCACCAGAGGAGGTAGAGTTGGCAGGATAAGTGCAATGACAGGAGGACAGAGGAGAGCAGTGCCATGCAGAGCAGACACAGGAGAGGCAAGCATGAAGAACTGCAATGCAGAAAAGTGTGCCAGTGCAGGACATGGGGTAGCAGCCTGCACATTAGGGCAGGATGCCACAAAGCTGGCACACACACATAGATGGACAGAAGGATGGATGGCAACAGTGATGAGGGTATAATGTGGCGGCAGCACAGATCTGCACAGATATGACTGTTACACGAATGAAAAGTAGTTGTGTAGGACAGCCATAAAAAAAAAAAAGGGAACAGAGAGGAATTGAACTCATGGCTTATGCTACTGAAGTCATTGCATTAACCATTGTGCTACATCACTATGGGGGCTATCATATCAATGGCTGGCTACAGAAAGAGTGCACGTCACCATAAACCAGCACAGGCATATTTATTAGGGACAGCATGAAACCTGAATGGTGTTTGGCCCTCCAGGACTTCAGTTGGGAAACTCTGCTCTAGGGATTGCACATGTTTATGGTGTCTGTGCTCTGTAGGGTAAAATACAGGCGTTTCAGGCATGTTTATTTTATCTGCAATAAAGGTTCCTTCTTTATTACCATGGTTTAGTACTGGGTAAAATATGGTGACAGGGTTGGCAGGAGTCACAGCTGGGACTTGAACTTGTGATCTTCTGCTCTTGAGCACACTGGCTGTGTGTACTGCACCACACTGTTGCCACAGGGATAGGTCATTCCCAGGGGATACCATGACTGTTCGTCAGACAGACCCTGTGTTGCAGTGCATGGCACCCACCTAAACGGGGCTTGGCCATGGTCTGCTGTGGGCAGATGCCACTGCCCCCTCCACCACCAGCACCCCTCCGCCACCATGCTGCCATGCCATTATGCCGGTTGTGCTGGTGGTGTACAGTCCCAGGCCATCCAGTGTGCCAGTAGGCAGCTGCCTATGGTGTGGGTTCTTGGGTAGGGGTGCCTACATGGACATGCGCGCTTCCCCCTGGCACCGCCTGCCAATGTTATGTGCTCTTGGAGGTACCTGCTAGGTAATATCCCCTAAGACACTGTGGGACACACACTCGTGCCCATGTTTGACCCTCATCAATTGCTGTCTTGCTGCTTTACAGTTTTGGCATTCCTATGTGCCACCTAGGCATCTGCCTAGTCCACACTGCGCCCCAGCTGGACTACAGCATGTGCCGCCTGCAGCCCCCTGTATCCCATTTACAGCATCAGTACTGTTGCCCTTTCCTATGTGCCCACTCTGCTGTTGCTGCACATGTGCACACCATAACAAACCTGCCCAATCTAAACGACAGAAACCCTGATCAGCGCTATTTCAATGTGGGATCATTCACTTTGTAGGGGGACGGAGCATAGACCTTTCCAACATGATATCTTAATTTTTACGCTTTGTCAGTAGTGTTGCTTTATGTTTATCATTAATATCACTATTGGCCAGCTTGGTTATTGGGATTTTAAATGTGGTTCTGGTCATTTTATATGTTTATTTGCCTTTTTGTTTCCTGCACATGTATCACAACTATCATTTTTCTGGGTTTCCCTGCCTTTGCTGCACATTGCTGACTTAAATTGTTTCTCTTTCCTGCAAATGTGCCTAATGCAAGGGTTTCACTGGCATTAGTGTTCCGACCCAGATTTCACAGCGTTAGTGTGCCTGGAGCCTCTCCCTGCCCACTCTCCGCCCATTGACCCCTTCTCTCCGCCCTCTGGGAAGCTTTACTCTACCCTTCAGACCCGGATTTCACAGCGTTAGTGTGCCTTAACGCTGCCACCGCGTTATCGCCCGATAAGTGACGTCATCGCGTGATAATGTTACATTATCACGCGATAACGTCACTTATCACGCGATAATACCACCGCTGCGACGTTAAGACAGTTTAGTAAACATACCGCTAGTTATTTTTTGAAAATTGTACTCCATATGTAACCAAGTATTTTATAGTTGTTGTCAACATTATTGGCACCGTTGCATTTTAGATATGTTGTGTACAGTATCTTGAGAAATAATTGGAAATATTCCAACTGTATGTCATCATAATATTTTAATAGTATGTTTAAAGGTATATAACAAAAAAAGATGTCCTGGATAGGATTCATGGCACCCTTCACTAATATTTGATTGGACAATCTTTGGCAGTGATGACAGCCTCCAAATGTTTCTTGTGGCCTTCTACATCTTCGTACATCTGTCTGCTGATAGTTTCTCCTACTCTTCAACTACAATTTGTTCCAGCTCATGAATGTTTCCAGGATTCCTTTTACCAATGGCAGATTTCAGTTCCTTCCAAAGGTTCTCGATTGGATTGAGATCAGGACTCATCGCTGGCCAGTTTAAAACAGTGCATTTGTTCCTTTTTAACCATTCTTTTGTACTTTTGCATGTTATGTTTTGGGTCATTGACACTAGGTAGCACATTTTGCTCCAAAATACCTTGGTAGTCCTCTGACTTCATGATTCCTTTAATATATTCCAGGCCTCCTGTTCCTGAGGCAGCAAAACAGCCTCATATTATGGAACCTCCACCATATTTAACTATAGGAAGTGTGTTTTTTCCTTATAAGCTTCATATCTTTGCCTGTAAATGTATCGCTGATCTGCAGTACCAAAGAGCTCAAGTTAGGTTTCATCTGTCCACAGAACATTTTCACAGAAAGATTGTGCTTTCTCAAGGTGGGTTTGGGCATCAGGTGTGCCTTTTTATGTCTATCTTTGAGCAGTGGTATTCTCCTTGACCTTCACCGATGAAGGCCTTCTTTGTTTAGTGCACGGGGTATGGTGCGGGTTGAAATCACGACTCCAGATTGCTCCAGGTCAGCCTTAAGTTCTTTAGATGTTGTATGTTCGCATTAACCTTTGAAGACTTCTTAGACAAATTTTCCTCTTCCCACCACATCCTGGGAGTTTCTTGACAGTTCCATGAACAGAAAACTTCTTAAAACATTGCTAACTGTAGAGACAGGAATCCCAAGGTCTTTGAAGATGGCCTTATACCCCTTTGAAGTTTGATGCTCAGTGATAATGGCTTTTCTGATGGTCTTAGGCAGCCCTCTTGTCTTCATCATTGTGAAAATGGAACAGGGAATGAAAGTGGCCATTGAGCTCCAAACCTGGTTGCAACAAAATAATATGTCCATAAATCACAAAAAAACGGAAGTGATGTGCATGTCCAGAAAAACTGACTTCAACCCACCACCAACAGTCACCTTGAACAATAATGTCTACGCCACAAAGAACAAAATAAGATACCTAGGTGTGACACTGGATTGCCACCTGAAGTTGGAAAAGCATCTCCGAATTACCAATCGAGCCATTTTCCACAAGCTAAAAATCATGCAACCACTACGTAGCATCATAGATCACTCTGACTTCAGGACCGTAGCACAAGCCCTCATCATTCCTCAACGCCATACTACAGGGTCTGCCTAAAAAAACCCTCAATATCCTGCAAATGGCGCAAAATGTGGCAGCTAGAATCATCATGGGGATCGGCCTGACGGATCATATCACACCAATACTAATAGACCTACATTGGCTCCCAATCACTGCACGCATACAATATAAAATCATTATCACCTCATTCAAGCTCATTCATAATATAGCACCCTCTTACCTCAACACCCTTATCACCTTACAGACAAATAACAGAAGCAGAAGATCTCCAAACCTCAATACCCTCCTGGTCCCGGGGAGCCTGAGATCTGTCAATACAAATACCAGCAACCGAGCATTTTCATTTATAGCGCCTCTGCTATGGAACCAACCGCCATGCGAACTGAGAGCTAACAGTGACTTGTTGGACTTCAGAAAAAAACTTAAGACTCATCTTTTCCAGACGCATTTCAATCCTGCCTAATCACCATGTACTCACATTGGGTCACAACAGGCACAAAGAAAGAACTCCGCGTTCTAGCCAACAATAGACCCAGCGACATGTAAATATGAATATACTTGTGAAATCACTAGCCTGCAATCAAGTGTGAATCATATAATTCGAGTGATATGACCTGTACTTTCCCACTAAATCATTATGTATGTTTTAATTCCTGGCCTGTACAGCCGCACTGTTATGTATAGCAAACCGCTGCTGATCGCTGGAAGTAGCGGGATACAAGTGTACACTAAATAAATAAATAAAATAAATAAACATTAGAGCCATCATTTCTTGGTTGATTTAAGTTACGTGAGTACTGACAATCACAGGTGTGCCTAATTTTACTGCAATGGGAATGTGGTTCTTCTGTTCAAACTGATTTGAATTGTTTATAAAGGTGTCAATAATCACGTCCTAGCAATGTCCCAGTTTTTATACTAGTTCCTATTATTTCCTTTTTAAATTGATCTTGTTTTATTTGATTCTTTTATGTGTCAAATATGTGTGTATATATAGTACAAAGTCATTTCTCCGGCCACTTATTTTTAGGAGATATTGGACATTAAGGGGTTAAACTGCAAGGGTGCCAATAATTTTGACCACAACTGTACATGGTAGAAAACAGCAAAGGAGATTTCTGGCAGCACAAAGCAGGTTTCTGGGCATTATATGAACGGCATGGCATGCTCTTTCCAGGCAAAGTTACCTCATATGAGTTGCTTTTATAATTAACATTTTTGATAAAACAATATTTGTGCAGCCAAAGTAAACGTCCAGAAGGTAGCTCGTTGTTTTCTTTTACTATGCAACTCGGTGTCCTTTCATGGCAAGAAGACTTTTCTAGCACTTCACGTCTTTCTTGCGTTATTCATCGGGGAGGTTCAGGCGAAATTGTTTTCTCTTATTCAAAGCTGTTGCTAAGCTTAAACTTTGGGAGATCCAGAAATGTGATGTTACTTATTCACCTCTCCAGGAAAACTCTTGCTGGCAGAATACAGTATTTCTACACTGCAAATCCGCCAGAGAATGCTTTTTGTACTCCTTCCTGGATCCCAAACAAGTGTCAAAGGCTGTGATATGAAAAAGATTTATGAACACTCATTCTTTAACAGGAAGCGCAACTTAAATGCAGGACAGGCTAAAAGATCTTTTATGGCATTTGCTGTCTGGGGTGATATAAAAGCCCCTATATAGGACTAAAGACATTGGCATCACTGTATTAAAATATTTTGTGCCCTGCAGTTTTTGTTTCCTTGATTTCCTGCTCTGGAGCTTTCCTTCGAGGGACTTCTATGTATGTGGATTATGGGAATTATTGGACAATTTATTTTTCTTGGCGATGATTACAGTTCATTTGATGCTGTTGAATTGAAATCTATATATAAAAGATGATATGGTTCTATTTGTAAAAAATTGAATCATGTTAGTAAAAGTAGATAAATTAATGCTCTGTGTTCAAGTCATACCAATATCAAAATCTTCTCTGACTCAGCACTGGAGCTGGTAACCCTGCAAGTATTGAAATGTCAAATGGTGTCCTATTAATATGATGTCAGCACCTTGATGACATGCTACTGAACAAACAGCTCTGCTTGGTTTCTTTCTTCTATGCTTCCTTTTCCTTGGAAAGAATTGCATAAACTCTTTCTCTTTTTCTCTCTCCTCCTAGCTCTTCTTAAGTCATGCAAAAAGCACTCTGTCTCTCGACACAAACTATAAAACTTTGTTCCCTAAGAAAACACCTTGAGGTTTCTTTGTTTCTATGTTTTGTTTCTGAACACTTTTTGGATTTGGGTTTTAGATTTAATTACTTGCCTTTCCAAATCTGAACTCATGGCAAGTTACTTTCAGTCGATATTTCCCTGCCCAAGACAGCTTACAATCTAAGGACTTTATTTACTAAGAGGCACATTCTAATCTGGCCATCCAGCCCCCTGTGTGGCCGATCAGATTCGGGATGCCCAGAGGTAGACCCAATTCTTGGAAAATTCTGATCCCGCAGGGGCTAGACATTCCTGTGGGATCTGTATCCAGTCTACAGCCTGAATGTGCAGCCTGCATGCCCAGCCACATGTCTGGCTACCTCAGTCAGGCTCCTGAATGGAGTCGCAGTGCCATGGTGTCCCATCGCCATGGCACCGTGACTCCATTCAGGAGCTGTAAATGCCAGCTGCCACTGATTTCCTTCTTTCCCCACAGCCGAACCCTCGATCTGGCCTCCCATGGCCAGGGTCCGGCTGTGGGGAACTTACTTCACCCCCTAACATTTTGTTCGAGCCCGGCAGCAGGATCACCTGATGTCCAGAGGGACTTATTCCATCTCTGCGGTAGAATAAGTCCCCCACCTATGCTTACGGACCCGGACGTACAGGGCCGACCTCTGAATTGGCGCTGTACGTCTGGGATCGTGGCCCACCCATGCCTCGCCCTACCTCATGAACGCCCTCTCCCGTCCCCATCTAGGCCTCTCCGTACAAATGCACTGTTCATATGGGGAGGCTTTAGCTGAAGCTGGCAGGGGAGCAAATAGTGGGGATGGATGTCCAAACGGGACGTCCATCCCCACTATTCGCTGTTCAGAATGACCCCCTAAGCTTCTGTAAAATAGCTTATCAGTATGCTGTTTCACTGTGCAAAATCTCCTGTAGGTAGAGGCGTAGCGTGGGGGGTGCAGGGGGGGCCGGCCGCACTGGGCGCAACATGGGGGGGCGCGCTCGCACTCGCAGCTCTCTGCAGTGCTGGCTGTGCGAATCGGTCCGAAGGCACAGTAGACGCTGCAATCGACCAGTCGCTCAAACCACACCTAAAACAAAAGCAGGGTAATCCCTTTGAGGTGAATGCAGATTGCTGGCCCCCAATGAAGCCGTTTGGTGAAACAAGGACCTTGTTGGCAAACTGCTTACAGGGTAGGGTAGGCACGCTGCGCGCATCATTTAAAGTGATTGGCTCCGCTCGAGGTTGAGCTGAGTGGAGCCAATCAGTGCCGCGGGAGCTGCATGTGCTCCGGCGTTTGCAGCGTGGCCGGAGCACATGCGATCGGGCGCCCAGGAGGCAGAATCGTTGCTGGGGAGCGTCGTTGGCAGCGGAGGGAGCAGGTCTGGGCCGGAGGCATTGATCGGGCCCGGTGTGTCCTCGGATCGCTTGGAGATCAGCGTGCCGGCTGTGGAGTGATTTGCAGGTGAGTAGGTTTATGGCCACGGTGTTAAAAAAAAAGGAAGGCAGGGCAAGGACGCCGGGGTTGTAGGGCTCGTTTAATATATGAAATAAAGTAATACAAAAAAATAATAAATAATAAGGCAAAAAACAACGTAGAATATAACTGGTATTTGGTTCCTCAGTCTAGTGGGAGGGGGTAATATCGGGGGTTTGGGGGGGGCAGCCCAATTATGGTGGGTAAGCACACTGGGGGGGGGGCGGGGGGCTAATGGGGCTGCTGTGGTTAGGCAGGGAAGGGGGCAAAGGGGGCAAAGGGGGAGGGGGTCCGTCAGGGGAGAGAGATCCCGACAGCGGAGTATGGAGAGAGGGATGTTTAGTTTTTGTTCTTGATATTTTTTGTCATTTACGATGGTTGTGAGACGACATATAATAGCATGGCCCATGCTAGGTTACTACATTTGTAGATTTGTATTCATAGACCTGCTGAAAATGTGGAGAATGTGTAATGCATGTTCGCACTCAATAAAGTGTTTGAAAATAAACTTGTATTTAGATGCATTTTACTTTAATTACATCAGTATTTTCATAACAAACAATACATGTGCTTAGGGGGTAAGGGTTTCTTTAACTAATCTAGTGGAAGAGACTCGAGTGCTAAAATCCACGGGTTAGGGGGCGCAAATTACTTGCCTTGCCCCGGGTGCTGACAACTCACGCTACGCCACTGCCTGTAGGATTTAATAAACTGAGGTACCATTCTTGGAGGGGCTCATTTCAAAGTGAGGTACCAGAACTCCTAACTAAAAAGGGATGGCTGGGAAGCATGTCGCCTCTGTGACTACTTCTGTCTCTGTCCAGATAGGTACCCTGATCCTCAATGAGGAGCTGGTTCAGAGTGAAAGATGCCTGCAGGTGGATTACCTCAGGAAACAGGTGGCAGAACTGAAAGAGGAGGTCTTTATTATGAATGCTTTTCACTCTTGCCACCTCCTCATAGTGGATGATGGCAGATAAAGACCAACATGGTCCATCCAGTCTACCCAGTAAAGTTGCTAGGGCAGAATATGCAGCACAGTTTAGATTACTCTTTCCATGCTTTTTTGTGGAGGGTGCCTGCTATGCAGTACAGGTTACAGTCCCCATGCCATTGGTTTTCAACAGTTTTCAAACATATCACATATGATGAAATCCCCAACCCATGTGGGACCAGCAAGGCTGTCATTCTCTCTGCAGTCAGACCAGGGCCTCCACCATACAGCAAGAGAGCCCTCCACAGGTCCAACTCTCTCAGCTGCAGCACATGGAGTGTTTTATTTGGGGTTGTACTTTCCTCCTGGTTTCTTAGGAGAAGTAAAACAGTAATTTCCCATCTGCTTTGAGCATGGTTACCATACTCTTGCCCCTTAGAGCAATTCCTTTTTGAATTCCAGTACTGTTTTTGCTTTCACCACCTCTTTCAGGAGGGCATTCCAGCATCACCACTTTCTGTGAAGAAATATTTCCTGATGCTGCTTTTGATTCTACTTCTTCTAGCCTTATATCATATAGCTCTAGTTCTAGAGCTTCCTGCTATTTAAAGATCGGTGTCCCATCTCCTGTTTCCCTCCTCTCATGTAGGATATACATATTTAGGGTCTCTAGTCTCTTTTCATATGACTTCTGATGGAGCTCTCTTACTATTTTGGTTTCTTTCCTTTGTACGGACTCTAGCTTCCTTATGTCCTTAGTGATTTATGTCTTCCAAAACTCAACATAATACTGTGGCCTTACCATTGTCCTGTAGTGGCATTGTCAGGTCCTCCCTCCTGCTGGAGGAACCAAAACTTGTATACCCTGAAGATGCAGGATCAGCAAGCACAGTGCTTAGGAAGTGAAAGGAAATAGTTGATGACTCCCTTCTGAGGCGTACAGAGGCATCTAACAGCTGACTAGACATGATGTCCCAGGAAGTACTAAGATCTGAGACATTAAGAAGAAATTGTAGAAAAAACTACAAATATTATCAGATTCTGTTCATCCATATTAGCAAGAAATATACTGCTAAGTATCCTCTTGAATATATCACAAAAGACTTTCTGGCTCTGGGAGAGAGGGTAAAGCAGTTAGATACAGGGCTGGCATAAAGATCCTATATGGGAAGCAGCAGGATCATCGAAGGCAGAACTTCATCTCAAAGAACTTGTAGTCAATAACCACCCGAGTCCTGAGGCTATCTGGTCTAGTGCATCCTGGTTTAGGGAGGACCTTGACCAGAAAGCCTCCATGCCATTGAGGTAGGGAGGTAGCTGGTGGTATCCTGCTCCTTCTACTGCTATCTTGGAATATGCAATGTCTGATCCTTTGTCAGCCACTTCCACCCCAATGCTAAAGAAAGTTGGCATTGGGTGTTGGAGGGGGCGGAAGCGCAAGCAGCACTGGAGGTTGAGGTAAGCAGTGAGGGGCTGTTTGAAGTTATTGCTGCCACTGCAGGACCCAGAGAGGAGCGCATTGATGGATTGCCCCTCTTCCATTGGTGCTCTAGGCCGCCACTTAGTTTGCCTAATTGTTACATTTGATAAAGATCTAAATATTTATTTATTTATTCAATGCTTTTATATACCACGCTCTTTTTTTTTTTTTTTTTAAACTTTTATTTTCATTTTGCAACAAACAAAAGAAACAACACACCAAAAAAGACAAAACGAGCATACAATAAGGAAAAGTAAACCCATTACCCCCCACCCCGATGCTTCTTCTCTACCCGATTATATCAGCATGTGAGCGCTTCCAATTAACAGTGATTATACATCAAACGATCAAAAGAGTATCTACAATACAGCATGATCATGAGACAAAGATATAGACAAAGTCAGACAGTCAAATGAGAGCATTTAGCAAAATGTACATAGTCATTGAGCAGCTTCCATTGAGACCAATGAGAAGGAGTCTGAACGGAGAGAAAGCGAACAGACGAGGTATTTGTTCATATTTACTGTAAAGACAGGCATGATTCCCCCAGTCATTGGGGCTCAAATGGGAGCTAAGCTTCCAGTATTACTTAATTAGGGAAATACTTACTTAGGGAAATAGCAATGCTAAACATGAAGTTCGAAAGGAGATAAGCCATTTTTGGGAGAGAGGGGATCCCCGCAACTGGGCGAAGTCCCACTATCCTCCAAGAAAGGGGCTCCTGAGAGTGCGAGATAGACTAAATACGACCCCAGACCCGACGGCAGTAATACTGTAGTGCGGGATATTCATGCATAACATGAGGCAATGAACCAATGGCCGCGGGACGTGTCCAGCAACCATTGCCCTGAGTAGTGTTCCATTTGTCTAATCTGTGAGAAGTGTAAAAACACCGGTGGGCTAGAAAGGAGAGGGTCTGAATGAGTGAGGCGGATCGGGAACCCGTATGCCTCTACTCCTGATAAGGCTCTATTGCTCCGAGATCGAAGTCACATGCAATTCTCTCTCCCATACTTTCTGCGCTATAGGGGTATCTCTAGGTATAGCATTACAGAAGGTTTAGTAAAATTGGATGCTACACCCGGTGAATTACCGAGAGGTCGGAGAGTCTCCGATCAACCTTATATAGAGAATGCCGATGGCGGGAGTACTCTAGTGGATCAAAGGCGATGCTGAAGTTGCACTGACCAGAGTCGGGAGTCTAAAGATTGCATAAAAGTAGTAAAGGCACCTAAAGTGTCTAAAAGCATTGGTGGATAGTGGGAGTCTGATGGGAGAGTCATAACAGGGAGAAAGGTAAGAGGAATCGGTTCGCGAAGGCCCGCTTCTGTATCTAGCCACACGGGTCTGCTCGGTACTGGCTCTTCCAACCAACGAGCACCTTGTTTGAGAAGAAAAGATTGAGGGAACACTTGAGTAAATCGCCACCAAGTATTAATGGAGCATTGGCAGAGGCCGAGGCCAACTGCGCAATACTTGCATAGTAAGCAGGGTTGTCCACATTCGGGGCATAATACAAATACACGTGAATTAACTATCTCCAACCTCAAGGTGTACACGGGCCCATCTACCCTTCTTGTCAGCGCTAATATCAGATACAGTAGCGTGCTAAGACTTCTTAACCAAAGTGGCTATCCCGTACCATTTGAAACCGGTGGGAGAATAGGCAGCTACCATGTGAGGCTTAGCATTGAGTTTCAGTGTTTCAGCAGAGTTTAAATGCGTTTCCTGAAGAAACACTAAATCAACATGCTCATGGCTAAGATAGCTAAGGATTTTCTTTCCGTTGAGTGGACCATTAATGCCTTTGACGGTGAATGATAAGATTTTACATAAGGCCATACAGAAAAGTTAAAAATTCTGAGCATGATAGCACACATAATTTCACTGTGTCCCTCAAACTGACTGTATCTGGCTGTACACATGACATAGGAAAAATAAACTAATATATACAATGAAGCGCCCCACATTAACAAAGAAAACCGCAGTACGGTAGAGGAGAAGCAAAACCCCAAAATTACTGGCGACCATGTGTCTGCGGGGAGAAAACCCCAGAGAAGGCCTAAATTGAAAAAACACATAACCTGTAGGACTGTGCGTGCTCCGAATCCGACCGAGGCACACATCATGAAGGGATAGGAGACCAAAAAACAAAAGTCATATAGAGAAAGAAAGAAAGTCCAGGCTATTTCTGTGCTTGGCTATGACCGCCGCATCGGGCCCTTCAAAATGGCGGATAGAGCCGGCAAATAAGAGTCCAAACTTTGGGATTAGCGCATCTGCTCTGCTTCTTTGGAGTCTAAAAATGTTGATAGTAGATCAGGATCTTCGAACGTCCTGGTTTGGTTATGGAGAGTCACTCGGAGCTTCGCTGGATACAACAGGCCAAAGCGAGCCTGTAGCTGTTGAAGTCGAGGGCGAAAAGCAAGGAGTTTCTTCCGACGGTCAACGGTAGGCTTTGCCAAATCAGGAAAGAAGGAGACCTTACGACCTTCAAATTCCAAATGATGATTCGCTCGGGCAGCATGTAAAATTTGTTCCACTTGTTGATATCGTAGCAAGCTAAAGATAATAGGCCGGGGGGTCGTGCGGTTGAGCGCCATGTGAGCAGGAACACGGTGTGCACGATCGATTTCCAGTTCTTTATGAAAGGTGATCTTCAGCAAGGAGGGAAGAGTTTTGAGCAAGAATTCTCTTATATCTCCTGCTTCCACCCCCTCCGGCACTCCGAGGAGCCTCACATTGTTGCGACGGGCTCGATTATTGCTATCTTCTAACTCCTTTTGAAGATTCTGTATCTGACGCTCAGCCTCGTCCAGTTTGCCCAAGCGCACCTCGTGCGAGTCGAGGACCCCCGCCATGTTGTCCTGCCCTAATGAAAGACTTTCAAGTCGGTCTTGGAGCACTCCAAAGTCTTCTCGCATGGCTCGAAGCGCTTCTCCATTGGACTGCACCAATTCCTTCACGCCGCGTATTTCTTCCAAAATCTCCAGGTGCATCTCGGGGTTTTTCACGAAATGGAACCATCTTCTGTGGGGAGGACACCTCTGTTTTGGAGCGTTTTCCGTGAGAAGAAGAAGGAGACCCGAAGTCCAAGCGCGCTGGTTTATGGGCCGCCATTCCCCCCGAGGTGCCCCGGTCAGCTCGGAGCGAAATAGTAAATTTGTGTAGGTATTAAGTCAGGATTCTAAGTAGGCCTCTCGGGAGCTTCAACGCAAAGCGTCCTACCCGCTGGACATCAGGCTCCGCCCCCCTATACCACGCTCTTTAAAATAAGTGCGGTTTACAGATAACATTTTGTACATAGCAGGGAGAGCCTGCTTTGCACTTACATTGAATAGGTAATGCAACTTGGATTTAGAACTGGGGTAACTATATACAGTATAAGCAGGATGTCACTGTGCAGTTGTAGCGGCATGGCTTACCCTAAGAACTATGTGCAGAGATGTAATTTTATTTACAGGGTTGTCTATTATTTACAGTTAGCTGGTTGAGGGTATGGCGGATGAGGTCGTGTCGTTGGCCTGTGAGTAGTGTAGGAGAAAAGGTGGTGCTTTAGTGCCTTTCTGAATTGGGCAAGGTCAGTAATCGCTCGGATGGTAGTTGGGAGCTTGTTCCAGCAAGTGGGTGCGTAGAACATAAAGGCTCTGTTCTTTGTTGCCTGAGTGCATTTTGTTATTTTACTGAGGGTTATTAGTGTGTTGGTGGTGAAAGTCCTTCTTGCTCTGTTTGCAGGAGTGGGGTGGAGAAGGTCCGTCAAGGAGGTAGAGGATATTTTGTTGATGGCTTTGAAGGTCATCAGTATTACTTTGTAGGTGTACGCTTACAAAGAATGGTGATGGTGGTAGTGGTGGTGGTGGTGGTGGGGGTGAGATATGATAAATATATTGAAATATAGTATTTACAAAGTATAAGTGCATAGGAAGTCAGTCTCAATGGGAAGGAAGGGGTCATAGAATGAGGCTGAAAGTGGGTAGACTTAAGAGTAATCTAAGGAAATATTTATGCACAGAAAGGGTAGTGAATGCATGAAGCAGGCTCCTAGTGCAGGTGGTGGAGGCAAGGGCAGTATCTAAATTCAATAAAGCATGGGATAAGTACAAAGGATCTTCCAAGGAGAGGAAGAGACTATAGAACTTAGTAGTTGGTGTGGATGGGCAGACTGAATAAGCTGTATGATCTTTATCTGTCCTAATTTTTATATGCTTCTATATTTCTATGAATTTTCCATGTATTGCCATAGCTAAGAAAATAGCACTTTCCCACCTACAACCGTGTGCAGTGGTGGCCCCTCATCCCAGGGTCACAGTCTTTAAAATATCCAAAAATCCCTCTAAATCTGTGGACCACTCCACCCCTCTGACCATTTTATGAATTAAAATAAAAGTAAACCCTGGTTAAGCCTCACCCCTGGCTTTCACCACTGCTTATGTGTATTGTGGCACTGAATGTATGTGTTTATAGATGCTAGAACTGGTGTTTAAAAAGAACCTATTACAGTTGCCACTGAAAATTGCCCCAATTTAATCCAAACTAATTTCTCACTCATCAATGTTCAAAAGGATGTTGACGTAAAGATGGTAATTTTACAAGGAGCACCAAGTCAATGCACATTTTAACGTGCATATTTTGTACCTATTTTATAAAGTTAAGAACTTGACTTTCTAAAGGAGGTGTATGTGCTCAAGTATGTGTGCTCATTTAAGATGCAAGCCCTTAAGCCAGCCCTATGACTGGTGTAAATGTGTCCACCTACTTTTTACAAGAATGCACATAACTGATAGCATTTTATAATTTATGCATGGAACTTTACACTCCACTCAAATTCAGCCCCTGTATACGCCAACAATGAAAGCACGTGATTAGCTTGATGCACATTCTTTTGGCATAGCAGTTCACCACTCTGAATGAGCCTGATCTTGGCTGCTCTCAGAAGCTTAGCAAGGTTGGTCCTGGCTGGTAGTTGGATGGAAAACCACCTTGGAATGTGAGGTGCTGTAGGCTTACTGTGTGGAAGCAAGGCTTGGCAATCTACTTCTGGTCGCACCTTGCCAAGAAAACCCAGGGACTAAGTCATCAGGAGTCAGCATTGACTCAACGGCACACACTTATCTGGATAGTACCACTGAATTTCTCTGTTGTAGCACTATGCAGATAGTGTCAGTATGGATTTAGGATGATGTGAGGGCTGAGGGTCTAGCTATATGAATAGTAGTGATATATTCAGCAGCTATCCATATAGCTAAGTAGTTTAAATTTAGGCCTGAAAAAAGGGTGGCTTAAATTAAAATGTTTATTGATATGTATAGTGGCTTTCACCAATAATAAGCATAGTCGATGGCAGTGACCACCTTACTCCTATATTCAGTGCTGCAATCTATCCATACAGGTGGTTATTTTAAAAGCAATAATCTTGCTTTGAACATCTGTAAATGGGTATGCAGATGTCCAAATCACAGAGATATCTCTGGAGACATTTTAGAAGCCACTCTGGAGATGTCCCCAGCGCAAAGACGTTCAAGCTGTGAAGGGGTGTGCCAGAGGCATGTCCTCGCCCAGTTTCAGAAACACCCTGCATGTCCTGAGCCCCATCAAAGGTTATGCTTGCTCAAAGGCATGAATAGGCATCGGAAAAATGCTCCTTTTGCCAGCCAAACATCCAGAGGATGCGGAGAAAGAGATACACTCATATTCCCTATATTTTCCATGTTGACAACAAACACTGATGAGGAATGAGGGATATTGTTTATGTTTTGCCATGCTGATGGACATCTCCGAATGCAAAGTAGCATGGATGTCTATGTGGATGCTGGTGCGGGTGTCCAGGTTAGGGTTGTCTGGTTCTATAATTAATACAAAACATTGATGTCGTAAGCATTTTTCTGCACGTTTTGCCCTGGACGCCCCAGATTGTACTTGGATGTCCTTTCTAAAATGCCACTTCATGTGGCACTGTATATGAATTTTTTATACTATGGCCCAAATTTAGAAAAACACACTCACTGCCACAGCTAAAAGTTGACCTGTCAATTTTTAAAACTAGAAAATTGTACCAGTTTGATATTCCATACCAAGCCTGTTCCCTTGACTGTCAGCACCAGGAAACAAAAGCTATTGAAAACAGTCAAAAACCCATGAGGTAGTTATTATTAGAAAGAAATGCAATGCTCATTTTCTCATGAAAAGTAATGAGAACATTTCTAGTATTGCCAATGTCCCATGACTGTTATGCAATGTGTCAAACACAAACGAGTTCAGAAACCAATGCTTTAACCCCTGAAAAAGTCTGCTGAAAAAGCAAAATGCATAAAGGCTGTCTCCTGTTCAAATAATATGTTAAAGTCTTTAAAACATTAAAAAGAAATATTTGAAAATCCACTGGGGTTTTAGTTTTCATTAGTAGTCCATCACTTCAGCATTTCTGTACCCAACAGACAAAAATTACCCCTGAAATGTTTTCAAAAGGAAATTCTGCTCTCGATATACAGGCCATCTATTCATGGTAGTCAACATCCTAACTGGCAATAGAGACCAAGGAAAACACATGACAGTCCAAGATGTACAGTGTGGGGAGGGGGGGGGGGGTCAGAATTAATGAGAGATAGCAAGCTGAGTTCTTGCAAATTGCTTGACTCGAGATGATTTTCTTACAATAATATCCACATTCAGCAGCGTTCATCTTCATTTTCATGAAGGCCTACAAGAATTTATGATATTGGACATGCTAAGTTAACAAAAGCTGTTTGGAATAAATGGGCCTGGGCCTGTGTGAAAAGTTCAATGCTCACCATGGCATCCTATCAGTGAAAACACACTGCTAGAAAATTACATCTTTGATGAATTTTCACCATGACATTAGGAAAATGGCAAACAAATTTGATCTTTTATGTAACCTGGATTCACAGCCTATCTTCCTGCATCCCAAAGTACTTTTTGCTGTCATTTCTTTTTATAGCTTAACTGCTATGCCTCAAATGACTAAGTTAGGCTAGGTCTGCTGGAATTTCCAAAAAAGCAACTAGAATGCTTGGGATTATTTGAAAATAAATGGGTAACGTAACTGAGAGCATCACTGTGCCTCCGTATAGGCCCATGGTGTGGCTGCACCTTGATTATTTTGTGCAATTCTGGTTGCCTCTTCTCAGAAAAGGTAGAGTGGAACAAGAAAAGGTTCAAAGAAGGGCAACAAAACTGATAAAGGAGATAGAGCGCCCTCCTATAGAGGAGGTTACACAGGTTAGGACTTTTCGGATGGAAAAATAATGACCGAGAAGGGATATAACAGAAGTTTATAAAATCATGATTGGGGTGGAATGTTTAAATAGCAAACTTGGTTAACCTTCCAAACGACGCCAAAAAGGAGGATGTTCTATGAAATTAATGACCAGCAAATTGAAGACAAATCAAAAAAATATTTTTTCACACAGTGCATTATTAAGCTGTGGAACATTTTGCTGGAGAATGTGGTTAAGGCAACTAACATAGCAAGGTTCAAAGGAGGTTTGGTCAAGTTCCTGGAGGAAAAGTTCATAAAAAATATTTGCTGGATGGTCTTGGGAGAGCTTTTGCCTACAGTATCCCTATATATGAGCTATGAGAAATAGATCCACTTTTTTGGATCTGCAGGGTACTTGTGACCCAGAGTGGCCAGTGTTGGAGACTGGATGCTGGGCTTGATGGATCTTGGTCTGTCTCAGCAGGTTCTTTCTTATGCTTGTATATTCTTATTAATATATACCGTAGCACTGTACATTTGAATAGGGTCTAAATAGGTCTTAATGCAAGTTATTTTCCTTCATAATGCCTGGCTATTTCTTTCCAGTAAGGGTAAAGGAAGGAAATTACAGGTTTTGAAATGTGTTATCTTTAATATTATTCAGGCAATATCTTGAAAAAGAAAAGCAATTTTTCAGTTCCTGTAATTGTATGGTATATGTCAGAAAGAGCAGCAGTTTACTGGAGTTTTGAGAGTACTTGGGGGTAAGAGATTGAGATATTCCCCTGCATCCAATGCCCCCACTTCTGTCTTCATTTCTTGCTCATTGCTGCCTTGACACTAGAATTGGCACTATTCCCTGACCAATGTCAATGCCAAAATGTTGCTGCCAGGCACAGGTTTCCACTAGTTTGCCACTGCCAAAGGGATGAGCCAAAGGAGTTTACCCTTATGTGAGGCTATCAAGAACAACGAGGGAAGAAAGAGAAAGGAGCCTAGCAGAAAGAGCTTGAATATCTCTTTGAGTAGGTTTCCTAAGGGTTATCTTCCATACTGTAATGATGTGTGTATATTGGTCAGACCACAGAGTTTGCACCAGCTCCAATTCAAAATTCCACAGCTTAGCTGACAGACTCATACCCTTGCTGCCAAAACTGCACTGGCTACCAATATCTTACAGGCCAGATTTAAAACTCTATCTCTGAATTTCAAGCCCCTCAGATGAAATGGGCCAGAATACCTAAAGAACAAGTTAGCTCTCTACAAACCTTTGAAACCTCTAATGTTTTCTCAAGGACCATCTCTAACTGTAACCTCACCACAAGAAATCACGCAATGTGACACTCAGTCCCAGAGGAGGCTGCACTGTTGTGACTGACTATCCCTTCACTCATGCTGCTTCAGGATTAGCTTGCTGACTATCCTATAACTGAGTCCAGTTCATAGGCAGCAGAATGGGATGGGCGACAGGGGATATGTCCTCACCAATGTGTTGCCTAACAGAGCATCAGCAACTGGAGATCTTGTTATGGGACCGAAGATTGCTTGGTTTGGCCCATCCAACCAAAAAGATGTTCTGCTGCCCCTAGTCCAGTTCCATATACCTTATTCATCTGTACATATAATTTATCCTGAATCTAACTATCCATTTTTATTTATCCCTATGCCTTTGTCATCTTGACTTTCTATATGTCCCAATTGCACTTGTCCCCTCTGTTGCCTATTAGGAGATTTCATTGTATAGTGCTAACATTTTGTGACTATCCTATCCTATGCTATACAAACTTTCTATTACACTGCCTATTATGGTGCATCATTTGTATTGTGCTGACATTGAGTACGTTATTTATTTATTTTTATTTATTTAACAGTTCTTCTATACCGCGCTTTTCAGATCAGTGCGGTTTACATTCAACGTCAACTATACAACACAGGAATTCTGAGTTATAAATGTTAATCGAATGTTCTACTGTGTGGTCTATTACAGTAAGATATATCATTGTATTCTGCTTATATTATATCATATTTCTGTTATAAAAACATTCTACTGTGCTGTTTTAAGGTATACCTCACTGAAACTGTCATGCTTTTGCTGTTACTAGGATTTAATTTGCCTTAGATGTGACTCTGGACATTTCTGAGATCTGGCAGGGACATCCAGGGTCCTGGGAACGCCCCAGCCATGCCCCCGTTCAGACTTGGAAGTCCACAGACTCAGCTCCTAAAATGGCTCTGGAAACATCTCTGTGCTTTGGATGCCTCTTTGCCCATTTTCAGATGTCCAAAGCATGGACAGGGCTTCCAAATAACTCCCATAGGATCTTTATGAGAAAAGCTGGGACTGTAGAGCTCAGTAGGAATGGATGAGCCATATGGTCTTCATCTGCTGTCATTTTTCTCTTGCAATGCTGCGTACATCTTATAGCATTATACAAATGCTGAGAAAAAATATTTATTTATTTACTTAACAGGTTTTATCTACCACTTTATAATTTCAATCAAAGCGGTTTACATTGAAACTTAGGGGTATGTTTACTAAACTGTGGTAATGTCACCTGCATTAGGTTCCTCGGTAAAGGTACAGATGCCCATATAAAGGCGTGGTTGGTACATCACTACAGCAAGCCGTATCAGCTACCGCGCGTTACAAGGTGCCCTAGAATAATGCGCGTTACAAGGCGCCTTATAAGGCGCCTTACAACGTGCCTTATAAGGTGCATTATAAGGTGCCTTGTTAGGTGCCTTAGAAGGTGCCTTGTAAGGTGCCTCATAAGGTGCCTTGTAAGGCACCCTATAGGGCTCCTTAGGCTAAGCACCGTATTAGGCACCCCTGGACAAGGCACCGTAGAAGGCACCCTCGGCTATGGAACCATAGGTTAAGGTGGCCCAACAAGGTTACGATGCCCTAGGTTAGTGTGCCCTAAGAGTTGCAAGATGCTTCAGGATGACATGCATGACCTGTGAGGCATAGAGACAGATGTAGCCCTAACACTAGATAGAGCACTGAGGAAAGGCAATGAACAGGTAAGTGAAGGAGGGAGAGCTGGGAGCCGCTGGACCTGCCATATCTGCGGGCATCCCATGTGGCTGCCAGTACTGTTGACAAACATGGTGGGAGCATCTGTACCACAGCACAGGTAAATGTAAAGTACTGGAAAGACAGTTGGTGGCAGACGATGGGAATATGTGTCCCCCAGTGGGGCGGAGGTGGCAGGATAGTTACAATGATGGGTGGACAGAGGAGTGGTGGTGTCATGCAGATCAGGCACAGGCAAGGCAAGCACGATGAGGCGCAATGCAGGAAAGGGTAGCAGTGCAGGACATGGGGTGGCAGCCTGCACAGGCAGACAGGACTCTACACAGCTAACAGACACAGATAGACAGACCGAAGGAATGTTGGCAATTGTGGCAAGGGTATTTTATTTATTTATTTGTTTATTTATTTATTTAACATTTTTTATATACCGTCTTTCTACGAATCAAGACGGTTTACATATAACAATAAAGGCAGTATATTTCAACTGTTTACAAGGAACGAATAACTGGATACAGAGTAAGCAACATGAAGAACTAAATTATAATATACAGTTAATTGCAGTGAACAGTGATCAACTATTTACATATATACATATGTATGTGGACTGCTACGGATGGGAGCATTATGGGCTGGCAGCACAGATCTGCAAAAACATGACTGTTACAGGCATGCAAACTATTTGAGTAGGACATGCATGAAAGGAGGGGACAATGAGGAATGGAACCCATGAACACTGTTGAGAATGGCATTATACTAACCAGTAGGCTATACCTCCGTGGTGTATGTCACAGCAATGGCTGGGTACAGAAGGACTGCAGGTCACCGCACAAACTGTCTGCTCTGAGTGCCAGGATAGGGTAACCCCATCAGTACCCATGATGCAATGCACATACTGAATAACTGTCTACAGCTGATCACCAAATGGGGTCTGCACCTCTCCGGTACCTCAGCTTGGAAAGATGAACTGACAGTGCGGGATACTGGCACAGAGTAGCTACAGACCATGCCATTGTGCAGGTTCTTTGTTCACCCTTCTTTCACGCTTACATGATGCCGGTCTTTCCGTCACTGTGCTTCATTGGTTTCAGTCTTTCCTCTCGGGTCGTTCTTTCTCAGTTTCCTCTGGCTCTCTATCCTCACCCTCTACTCCCCTCCCTTGCGGTGTCCCTCAAGTGTCTGTCATTGCACTCCTCCTTTTCAATGTCTTTCTAGCTCCTCTCACTTTCTTGGTGCAACAACAGGGCATATCTACACATTACTATGCCGACGACATCTTCCTTCTCTATCACACTGACTCAGTTTCTCCTGACATCACTCCTCTTAACAACTGTCTTTCTTCCGTGGCGTCTTGGCTTTCTTCCAACTTCCTGCACATCAACCTTTCTAAGACTTCAGCCATTTGGTTCACCGCCGGTAGTCCCGCCCCCTCCTCTTGTCCCTCTGCTCTCTTCCTCCCCCATCCCCATCGTAACATCCCTGCGCTACCTTGGCGTAATCCTCGACTCGTCATTGTCCTTTAAAGCCCACATCTCCTCTGTTGTCCAATGTTGTTTTTCCACCCTAAGACAACTTCGCTCCGTCCGCCCCTTCCTTTCTTCCTTGTCTATGACCACCCTTCTTCTTTCTCTTGTTGTCACTCGCCTCGATTATTGCAATGTTTCCCTGGCAGGTCTTCCTCAATCCCAATTACAACGTCTACAGAGAGTTCACAACACCTCAGCCCGCATCCTCACTTGTTCCTCTCGCTTTGACCACATCACCCCACTTCTCATACGTCTACATTGGCTTCCCATTCCTTTCCGCATACAATATAAGTTTCTCCACTTCACCCACAAATCCATTTACACTGGCACCCCTCTCTACCTTGCTGATTTGATCCACCTCCACACTCCTCACCGCTCTCTCCCTTCAATCCATGCAAATCGTCTGACCTTACCCTCCCCCTCTCAAGCCCACCTTGAATCCACACGCTCCTCTGCCTTCTACTTCCTTGGACCCCATCTCTGGAATTCGCTTCCACCGGACCTCCGCCTGGAACCCTCTCTGAAAACCTTTAAGGCCCACCTGAAAACTTATCTCTTCTGCTTAGCTTTTGATCTTCCCCCACCACCCTCTCCTCTTTCCCCACCTCCCCGGTGACTTCTCTCAATCTATCTGACTCTTGACTTTCCCTATAGTTCCTTAACCTTTTTCCTGTCTGTCCTATAATGTGACTGGCGTTCTTTTCCTTTTCCTAGCAGCTTTTATGTATTTTGTAAACCGCTCAGACACTGTTGCATTGAGCGGTATATTAAGCCTCCAAATAAAGATAAAGATAAAGATGGGTGCCCAGCACCAGGTACGCAGTACATGTGGTGCTAGAGATAGGTCCTACTGTACATCCCCATCACTACCAGTGTGTGACAGGTGTTCCTTGCAGTGCATCTGAAGGTAGTTTGGTGTCCATCTGTATCCTGCAGTCACATGTGGCCCTCTGGGACTAGACGCCACCCAGATTAGTGTGTACCCTGTTTTAGGGTCTCGCTGACATGGGCACCTCTTATCAGGGCACAGGGGTTTCTAGACTTGCATGAGGTTTGTGTAGCAGTGCCTTTATAGGTCAAAGTGATATACACTACATACACCAAAGAGCCCACAATCATCCTTTTTGTAGGTAAGGAACAGGTGCCTGTCCTGCTGAAGCAACCTCCATCCTGCTGGTATAAGACAGCCCAACAGAGTTGGTGGGCCAGAGCCATACCTGTGACTGGGGCAGTGGCAGACCAGCAGTAATGCTGAGGTTAGATCTGGAAAACTCCCAACTACCTCACACCACTGTCTGCCAGGCACCAGTAGACAGCACAGTCAAACTGCACCTTATAGGTGCTCCAACCATGCACAGTCTAACTGCAGACAGTCCATAGTGCATACTTACAGAGAAACTGTATGCACCAAGCAAGTATCTCAGTGACGGGGACACCAGCACTGGGAGCACAAACATATCACTAGAGGCAAAAAGAACAGAGTGCTATGTGGGAATGTAGACGTGCCATGGTCACTGCTCGGTCAGAATGAGTGCCCTCCCAGTAAGCCATGCTGTGGCCACCCTGTCCATGCAAGCGGTGGTTGGGCACTACAGTGTCCCAGCCATTGCCCCACACCCTGTGAAGATGCATCCTGGCCAATTCACCCTGTCCGGGCCATACCCACAATACCTTGCTCCTCATTATGCACATATTCAGGCTAAAGCTGGTAACAGTGAGACATTGTGGGCCCAGTGAGGTGTGGGCAGCCACAGAACAATGGATAGACATACACACACACACACACACTCCTAGTGCAGCATTGTGCAAGGATAGGGGTGGTTGGCATCCCTGCCCGCCACACTGGTCCTAATCACAGTGCCGACATTGCTAAACTATGCAGGAGGTAGTAGTAGTGCTCTGGTGATAACTGCAGCTCAATGCTGGGGCCAACAGCCTGACTCTCCATGCAGCTTTGAATTGTGGAGCCTGTGTGAGTGGGTGTTGGTACCCCTGTTCACCGCTGCTTTAGGCTTTGCACATGTTGCTGTTGTATCTGCATTGTAGGGTAAAATATAGGGACATGCTCTGCAGGATCCACAGCTGGGACTTGAACCTGTGATCCTTTGCTTCTGGACATACTGGCTGGGTGTACTGCACCACACTATTGCCACAGATGCATGGCAGTCACTGGAGCTACCTGTACTTTTCCTCAGCCAGACCTTTTATGTTGCACTACACACCTTGTACTGGTACAGGGCATGGCCTAGGTCCACTGCAGGCAGGTGCCACTGCCCCCTCCAGCACGGACACCCCCCCCCCCCGCCATGCTGACATGACCATATGCTGTCGGTGCTGGTCCCAGGCCATCCACTGTGTGGGTAGGTGGTCGCCTAGGGAGCGGGGTCTGGGGCAGGGGGCATACATGAGTATCCTCACATCCCCCCCATCACCGCCTATATCCTTCCGCTTGGGGGGACGGTTGGCTGGGGGGATGTTAGATCAGTGCTCTGGCAACTGTTAGCTCGGGTGGACCAGATAGATGTAGGTGGATTGTGTTTGGCCTTTGTCAGCTGCTGTCACGCTGATTTCCGGTTTCTATGTTCCTATGTGCCACCTAGGCGCCAACCTAGTCCACACTGTACCACAGCTGCCCCCGCTACATGTCCCGCCTGCAGCCCCCTATGCTGCATTTGCACCATTGCCATAGTGGCCTTTCATACTTGGGCACTATGCTGTTGCTGCAAATGTAGCACTACTATCACATTTCTTGGGCTCCCTGCCTATGCTGTACATTGCTGACACTGAAATGATTTCTCTCTCCTGCAAATGTGCATCTAACGACAGGTTTTCATTCGGGGTACTTTTCAACTCTTCAGTTCCCCACATTAGTGTAAAAGGAGCCTCTCCCTGCCCACTCCCCGACACCATTGACCCCTTCTCTCCGCCCTCTCTCCACCCTCTGCGGTGTTTACCATGGCCGGGAACGCTAACACGCATTAGGTAACGTTAACGTGGTTAACGTTACAAAGCACGCGTTAACATTACATAGCACGCGTTAACGTAGCCGCTGCTACGTTACCGCAGTTTAGTAAACATACCCCTTAAACTTGCTAATGTACATTAAAATAGTAGTAGTAGTAGTCTTACTGTATGCATAGATGCTGGCTATTATATGTGGAGGCACTGATTTTCAAAATATAACACTGGTCTACAATTTTTTAAAAGTTGTCGGCTTCAAAGTCAAAATCTGCCAATTTTTATGAATTTTGATTCGCTGAATTAAAAAATGACAATTAAAACCACTGATTAGCTACTGTTTCCAAAATATCTAAGGGGTATGTTTACTAAAGGGCGCTATTTGCGCTGATGTCACGTTATCGCACGATAAGGCACCTTATCACGAGTGCACGGAACTAAAGGGCAAATAAACATTGAAAATGACCTGAACAAACTGGAAAAAAACCATAACCAAGCTGGGCAATAATGATATTAATGGGAAACAACAAAAAACACTACCGGGAAAGCTCCACAAGAAGGATATCAATTTTGGAAGGGGCTATGCTCTGTCCCCATACAAGGTGAATGATCCCACAGTGAAATAGCGCTGATCAGGGTTTTCCCTTTCTATTGGACAGGTTTCCTATGGCGTGCACATGTCCCGCAACAGTAGGGTGGGCATTTCAGAATGGGCAACTGGACAGATGCTGGAAAAGGGGATGCAGAGGGCTGCAGGCGGCACATGCTGTGGTGCAGCTGAGCCACAGTGTGGACTAGGGTGAAGCCTAGGTGGCCCATAGGAATGCTGAAACAGTAGAGCCGCCAGACAGCAACTGATGAGGGCCCAACATGGGCACGAGTGTGATTCCCACAGTGTCACAGGGGATAATACCCAGCAGATACCCCCAAGGGCACAGAACATTGGCAGGCGGTGCTGGGGGGAAGCATGGACGTCTATGCAGGCACCCCTACCCCAGAACCCACACCATAGGCATCCGCCTACCGGCACACTGGATGACCCGAGACAGTGCACCACCAGCACCAGGGCATGTCAGCATGGCGATAGAGGGGTACTGGTGGTGGAGGGGGCAGTGGCAGCTGCCCACAGCAGGCCATGGCCTAGCCCTGTTTAGGTGGGTGCCATGCACTGCAACAGAAAGGCCCTGTCTGACGAACAGTCATGGTATCTCCAGGGAATGAACTGCCCATGTGGTGCAGTACGCACAGCTAGTGTGTTCAGAAACAGAAGGTCACATGTTCAAGTCCCAGCAGTGGCTCCCACCAACCCAGTCCCCATATTTTACCCAGTACTAAACCGTGATAATAAAGAGGGAACCTTTATTGCAGATAACATAAACATGCCTGAAATGCCTATATTTTACCCTACAGAGCACAGACACCATAGACATGTGCAATACCTAGAGCAGAGTTTCCCAAATGCAGTCCTGGAGGGACAAACTCCATTCAGACGTCATGCTGTCCCTAATAAAGATGCCTGTGCTGCATTTCTATGCGCCGCCGCCATGGTATGCAGATGTATCCATGCATATTCATTAGGGACAGCATGAAAACCCGAACAGTGTTTGGTCCACCAGGACTGGAGTTGGGAACCTCTGCCCTAGAGCAGCGGCCAACAGGGGCAGAAACACCCGCACCTACAGGCGCCATTATCCAAAGCCTCCTGGAGAGGCAGGATGTTGGGCCCTGCATGCAGCAGCATCTCCCAATACTAGCACTTGCATACCATAGCACTGCCACCCTAAACCTGTGAATACGGTACACATATATCAAAAGGTTGCTATGATTACTGGCAGATAGCAATCCCTAGGTTAAGCACAATCTGCTCATTGAGCTGTATCATAGCAACCTCTCTGATGTCTGTGGAGTGTGTTTCAGGTCTGGTGTCTGACAGTGTTTACCACCCTGGGGAGTGACTCCAACAGTATTGCATACCATAGCCATGCCTGCACTGTGCCCAGGACTGGTGCGGTGGCCAGGGCTGCCAAAAGCCTCTATAGTTGCACAATGATGGCATAGGTGTGGGAGTGTGTGTCTGTCTACCCAGTGTGTGGTGGCTGCAAACACCTTCCTCAGCCCACATTGCTTGCACTGTTGCCAGTGTCAGCCTGCCAATGTGCATAATGAGGAGCAAGGTACCATGGGTATAGCCCAGGCAGGGTGGCCTGGCAAGGATGCATCTGCACAGGGCAATGGCTCGGACATTGTAGTGCCCGGCCACCACCTGTACGGACAGGGTGGCCACAGCATGTCCTTCTGGGAGGTCACTCTCACCCTGACTGAGCAGTGACCCCGGCATGGCTAGGCTCCCCCATAGTGCTATTTAGCATTTCTCTCATGTGGTCTTTATGGGTTCTCTTTTGGGGCCCAATCACTGACTTATCTGGTTGGTGTGTATGCTGACATCCCTGTTCTGGGTACATGTATCTCCTCCAGGAACATGCACTATGGACTAGCTAGCAGACTGTCTGCAGCTAGTATGTGTTTGGCTGGAACACCTTGCAGGGTACAGCAGCTGGAGGCTTGCTGCTGGAAAAAGTCAAATAGTGGTGGGGGCAGCTGAGCATTTCAAGGCCTACTGTCTGTCTGCTATTGCTTTATGGAGGTGTACAGCTCTGCATTGCCTGCCCTGTAGGATGTGTGTTCCCCAGCAGGACTGGGGTTGATGGTCCCCTCTACTTCCCCCCATTGCAGGGAGGTAGAATGTGGACTTGTTGGTGGGAGATCCTGTTTCCCACCCTGAGCCACAGAGGGCGGGTTGTGTGGTGGTACATAATCTGCCTATGGGTCAAACCACCCCCCCCTTCACCTACATCATGTGACCATGGCACCAACACAGCATATGCACTAGTCTGGGTGTATCATAGCCCATAAGGGCTATACATGACTGAGAAATACAGATGGACACAGATGTATCCTAGGTGTGTCTGTAGGAACTACCTATCACACACACTAGCACTGATAGAGATCTGCAGTATGGTGTATTTCAGCCATGAAAGGTGCTGTGGACCTGGTGCTGGGCGCCCCACCTCACCCTCAGGGTGAGCACATTACCTGCACAATGTGACGGTCTGTAGCTTCTCTGTGCCAGTAACACACACGGTCAGTACTCCCTACCAGGCTGAGGTACTGTGGGGGTGCACATGGTCAGTTCCCCCTACCAGGCCGAGGTGCTGTGGGAGTGCATACCCCATCTTGTGATCATCTGTAGACTGCTGATTTGCATGTGCAGTGCATCATGGGTACGGGTGGGTTAACCCTATCCTGGTAACCACAGCAGACAGTTTGTGTGGTGACCTGCAGTCCTTCTGTAGCTAGCCAGGGGTTTGTTAGTAGCTGTAGCCCACTGGTTACTTCACTGCCTGTGGAGCCAGAAATCATGGGTTTGACCTGACAGTGGGGTTATTTGATAGGGCTGTCTGAGGCATTTTCTTTTTTAATTTAAATTAGTACTGCCAGCAAAAACACCCTCACAGTGCTGTAGCCTTAAGGTGCCTCATAAGGCGCCCTCTCAAGCGCTCTATAAGGCACTCTATAAAGCGCCCTATTGGGAACATTATAAGGTGCCTTGGCGGACAGTGTACTTTATAATGTGCCCTCTGGAGTGCCTTATAGGGTGCCTTATGTGGCACCTTAGGTTACGGCACTGTGAGGGTGTGTTTTCTGGCAGCACTAATTTAAATTAAAAAAGAAAATGCCTCAGACAGCACTGATTTAAAGTAAAGGGTAATACCTCAAACAGCCTTACTCATCAAGCCCACTGGGGGATTGAACTCATGACCCCTCTTTCATCAGTCAATGTATTAACCATTGTGCTACACCTCTGTTGCTGTGCTTGTAGGTCACCTAATTAAGGCTAATGCGCATTAACGTGCCATGGATCCCTCTATCGCATGAAAGGTACCTTATCGCACGATAACCCTAAATGCTACCTTAAGACCGGAACACCCACTACATTATATGGCATCCTGCACACTAACGCCGGATGCATGTTAAGGGGTATGTTTACTAAACTGTGGTAACGTTACATAACGCGCGTTACGTAACGTTAACGATCGTTAAGTAACGATAACGCGCGTTACGTGACGTTGACATTCCGCGGCGCGGTAAACACCGCAGAATGTGGAGAGAGGGCGGAGAGAAGGGGTCAATGGGTGGAGTGTGGGTGGGGAGAGGCTCCATTCACACTATCGCGCTGATCTGAAGAGCTGAATCCTAACGCGATTGAAAACCTGCCGTTAGATGCACATATCCAGGAGAGAGAAACCATTTATGTGTCAGCAATGTACAGCCCAGACAGGGAGCCCAAAATCTGTGATAGTAGTGCTCCATGTACAGCAATACCATAGTGCCAAAGTATGAATGGCCACTATGGTGATGGTGCAAATGAGACATAGGGGGCCACAGGTGGGACATGTAGCATGGGCAGCTGGGGCACAGGGTGGACCAGGCGGGTGCCTAGGTGGCACATAGGAACATAGACACCGGAGATCAGCAAGACAGCAGTTAACCAAGGCCAAACACAATCCACCAATATCTACCTGGTCCACGCTAGCCAATAGTCGCTAGGGCACAGACCTGACATCCCCCCAGCCATCCCGCCCCCATGTGGAGGGGACATAATAGTGATAGGCAGTGATGGGGGGATGTGAGGATGTTCATGTATGCCCCCCCACCCCGGAACCTGCTCCCTAGGCAGGTGCCTACCTACACAGTGGATGGCCTGGGACTGCGCACTACCAGCATCAACAGCAAATGGCCACGTCAGCTTGGCAGGGGGGCATGTGCCTGTACTGGAGGGGGCAGTGCCACCTCCCTGCAGTGGACCCAGACCATGCTCTGCATCAGTACGTGGTTTGTTATGGTGTGCATATGTGCAGCAACAGCAGAGTGGGCACATAGGAAATGGCAACTGTACTGATGATGTAAATGGGATACAGGGGGCTGCAGGCGGCACATGCTGTGGTCCAGCTGGGGCACATTGTGAACTAGACAGATACCTAGGTGGCACATAGGAATGCTGAAACTGTAAAGCAGCAAGACAGCAACTGATGAGGGTCCAATATGGGCACGAGTGTGTTTCTCACAGTGTCACAGGGGATATTACCCAGCAGCTACCCCCAAGGGCACATAACATTGGCAGGCAGTGCTGGGGGGAAGTACGCACGTCCATGTAGGCACCCCTACCTGACAACTCACACCATAGGCAGCTGCCTACTGGCACACTGGATGGCCTGGGACTGCGCACCACCAGCATAAGGGCATGTCAGCATGGTGGCGGAGGGGTGCTGGTGGCAGAGGGGGCAGTGGCATCTGCTCACACTAGACCATGGCCAAGCCACGTTTAGGTGGGTGCCGTGCACTGCAACAGACAAGGTCTGCCTGATGAACAGTCATGGTATTCCCAGGGAATGATTTGCCCATGTGGCAACAGTTTGGTGCAGTACACACAGCCAGTGTGTTCAGGGGCAGAAGGTCATAGGTTCAAGTCCCAGCTGTGGCTCATGCCAACCTTGTCCCCATATATAAAAAGGTTGCTATGATTAATGTCAGATAACAAATCCTAAGTTAAACATAATTTGTCGATAGAGATTCATCATAGCAAACGTTCGGATATCTGTGGAGTGTGTTTTAGTTATTGCCTCTCCACGGCACATGTGCAACGCGTGCAGCCGACGCACTCACACCACTGCGCATGCACAACGCGCACAACGTAAAAAAACACAGAAATACACATGCACACCTGTACACGTTGAGGGGTTTGTGTAGGCGAGGGAGAGAAGGCATGCGCTATTGGCTGTTGGTGAAGCAAGGAGAGTGTCAGAAGCAGGTTTGGTGTGGAAAGTGGCTGGGTTGGTGAGTGGTGGTGGGGTTGTGTGTATGGGTTGGTGTGTGTTGGGGGAGGTGACTGGCAGGGTTGGTGAGGTGAGTGTCTGAGTTTGAGTGTTAGATGAGTAGAGGGGTTGGAGTTTATGGCGGGCTTTGTGGTTGCTGCATGTGCAGTGCAAGGTGAGCAGGGGCTGCGGTTGCCTGACGGGGGAGATGGTGTCCATGGGGCTGAGGCACAGGGCATGAGTTTAGTCCCACTGCAACACAGACCTGCAGCTGTGGGGGCAGGCCAGGCAGGGGCTATGCCAGCACACCGCAGGAGGCATGCGGAGTTGGAGGCTCGCCAGCCTCGCCTCTACAGGCCCAGGGCCCAGCTCCAAGTCATGTGTGAGGACCAGATCATCTCGCTCTACTGCCTGAGCATGGGGGCTATTAGGGAGCTCTATGAGGATCTAAGACCTGACCTCAAGCCCCTGACTGGTCGGTCATGTTGAGTCTCTGTACACCAGCGCTGATGCACATGGGGTGGAGCTGTGAAACGCCTGTGTAACATGGGCATGGACATGACCATATCCATGTGACACCCTCGTCTGTGGTTCCAATTCCAAATGTCCACAACATGCACTGTGTTCTGTGTTGTGATCGTGTTATGTTTGCCTGTGTGACGTTTCATTACGTACATATTGATGTTTGAGTCTGCAATTTGGGTTGATGTTGCAAGCAGCATACCAGTACATTGTTTATCTTCTTATGACACAGGGCAGAGGACACACACAGCACATCTACTACAGTGCATCCGGCGCCACCATCACCCACCTGTTGGAGGACACAACAACACCATGGAACTATCCCTGGGAAATGGTGCCATAGGATGTTTGACCTCTGCAAGTGGGACACATGTCTAGGATGGACATTATTGTTAGACTGCTACTTTGAGCATGACAGGCCTGTCCAACACACCATTGTTGCTGTGCTCTGGCTGGGTGTCGTGTTCATCACAGGAGACACACATGACCTTTCCAGTATTGTGGCATTTTGAGATGTCACACTTGACTATGCATGCCCAGGGTTTCAAGGACAGTCTTAATGGGACTTGTTGCGTTGCAGGCACCCTTTGCACTGTGGACACTGTGTACTGGTCCCTACACAGGGACTGACATTGTCGCTGTATGTTATACATCCTTCTGACATTGTGTTGTTGTGTTTTGCCCATGTGTGTGACTTGGAACGCAGGATACGCTCATCTGTTTAGTTCAACACGATCATACAGCCATGTGTGTGGCACAGGGGGAACATTGGAGAGGTCCTCTTGTCCATGTCTGCCTACCCTCCACTTGGACATGACAGAGTATTTGCCACCACACCATTTTACTGCACACCAACATCTTGGATTGATGTTTGCACTCACCAAGGATTGATGTTTGCACTCACCATGATACAGTGCATGTGAGGCATCACTGTATCATGTTTCAACATACACGGTGCATGTGCATGTGACTATGTTGATGCAACACAGCATGTGGCAATATGGCTTCTGTGTGGGTTACTGTAACATGTTTGACCTTTCTTTCCATCTGTATATACAGGTTATTGTGTTTGTTTACTGTACCGACGTGACACTCTACATTGATTTACAAACCTAGCATTGCATGTCTGCACAGTGCTATTTATCACCTGAGGTTCCGGCACTCACATTGCCCCATTATATTTGGAGTGTGGCAGTGTGGGTGTCCATTTTCTTCCTTCATTTGTGCATTCCATGTACCGTGATATATGTGTACAGACACTGTATCCACACCAACCAGTGCAGGGGACCTTCTGCATAGTGTTATCTCTGCATGTTTCTGCGGCTTGTTTCATTTGAATTCTCTGTGTTCATGTGCCTCTGCTACCTGTTAGCATATCCTCATTTTGCATTTGACGTTTGTTTTGGGTTACATTGGTGCTGCTTTGATTCCTATATCAGGCATTATGTGACAGCTGTAACATATATTTTGATACCTGTGTTTACACTTTCTTACTTTTAACAACATATGCTGTTTCATTTTTGTGCCTCCTGTGTTGGCAGACAGATATATTTTTATGAAAAGATCATGAATGATGTGTGTTGGGCCCTCATCATGCACCGCCTACTGTCTGCATGCACACATATGTAACTAATGCATTTGGGGCGTGCTGCAGCATGGGGGAGGGGGCGCTAATGCATACTGCACACCATGCACCTAATCTCTCCTAACCATCATCTGTGGATGGGCCAGTGACTTTTCTGTAACATGTGGGTTGCTGCCCTGAAAAATGTTTTCCCTTTTTTCCCTGTTATTTATTTTTATTCTCTTATATACTGTGCTATTCTGCATCAGTGCAGTTTACATTGAACAGGGTATTATAACTTGGAGATAACTATTTTACAGGGAACATGGGCTATGGAGGGTTAAGTGGCTTGCCCAAGACCACAAGGAGCACCTGTGGGACTAGAAACCCCAGTCCTTCTGGCCCAAGGTTGCTGTCCTCTAGTGGGATTTGAGCCCCTGACCTTCCGGCCTGAAGTACCTTGCCCCAACCACTAGGCTACTTCTCCACTCCAATCACCTTCATATTATGAAAGTCAGTATCTACGCAATCTCTGATGATTACAGAAAATAAAAATATGTGTTGGGTGTACATTTGTCTCTGCTGCTGCTTGACCACACTGACACACTTATTTAGTGATTCCCTGGTCATGTACATGGCCCACCTGTGCTCACATCCTTGTACAGTGCCAGCTGTCTATCTGCCAGCCGTCTGCCACATCACTGGGTGTTACGGGTTCCCATACAAACATTCCCTTTGAGGTAATATCTTTGCATTGCTTTTGCTGTGGTTGTTTGGGATAGTGGTTATGGACATGTGTTAGAACATCATAGGTTGCAGGTTTGATTCCCACATGGTTTTTTTTTTTTTTTGGGGGGGGGGGTTGTGCTAACCTGACCATGAGCTGCCTGCAGGTTCGTCACCTATCCACACACCCTTCCATCTCTTCACTGTACACCAACGTGTGCCCTCTGTGCTGCCTATCCATCAAATTTTAGCTGTTACATATGTCTCTTTTTTTGTAGTGTTCACATAGGCAGTCTGCTTGGGGGATTGGCATTGCTGTGGTTCAGCTGGTCTGGACCACACCTGTTTACAGGTTCAATTCTCACATGCTCCTTTTGTGTTCTGTTCCCTATTTTGCCCTGCTCCAAAGAGCATCCCCTGCCACCCTTTGGGTTTAGGTTCTTTCCTCTTTTGCATGCTGTATCCACTGCATAACATTTCATTGTGTGTGTGCATGTAGTTATATGTGGCTCTGATCCCAATTACAGACTGTGATCTGAGCTGTACACACCAGATATGCCTGTGCATTCCATCATTGTTACTGTTGGAGGTTGCCCTATCCTGGCAGACAGCAGACTTTTTGTGTAATGCCCTGCAGTGTTCTTGTATGCAGCCTTTTCTAATGACCTCATGTTGGTGGTGTAGTCTACCGGTTTGTGCATTGATAATTGTGTTAATGGTCACGGGTTTGATTCTTCTCTGTTCTCTTTCATTTGTATGCCTGTCCTGCACAGCTACTTTTCATTCCTGTAACAGTCATATCTGTGCAGATCTGTGCTGATGGCACATTGTACTCTTATCACAGTTGCCAACCATCCTTCTGTCCGTCTATGTGTGTCTGCCAGCTGTGTGCCATCCTGCCCTGATGTGCAGGCTGCTACCCCATGTCCTGCACTGGTACACATTTCTGCATTGGAGCTCTTCCTGGTTGCCTCTCCTGTGTGTGCTCTGCATGGCACTGCTACTCCTCTGTCCTCCTGTCATTGCACCTATCCTGCCACCTGTACCTCCTCTTCTGGACACGTCTTCCCATCCTCTGCCACACACTGTCATTGTTGCATGGTACATTACCATCACCCTGTGCATCGCTACAGCTGCCCCCGACATGTTTGTCCATTTTTCCAGCTGCCACATGGGCTGGACACAGATTTGTCTGGTCCATCAGCTCTGATCTATTTCCTTCCATCACTTGTGCATTGTCTTTCCTTGGTGCTCTGTGCAGTGTTAGGGTTTGTGATGATGAAGGCAGTTCAGAGGCTATGGAATGCCAGGAGAATGAACTCTGTGCCTTTAAGAGTGAGAGCATTCAGGGTTTCCCCAGCAACCGAGAACCTTTGACTCATAGCACAGTCACCATTAAGCCCCGCCCACTTCAGCACGTCAGGGCTGGAGTGAAGCCTAGCAGCTCCCACGTGTGCTGGGAAAGAGGCGTGGTCCCTGAGAGGGAGCAGTTTAAAACTCCTGTGTTTGGAAAGTCAGGGAGAGGAGGACCGGAAAGTGAAGGAGGAAGACGAGGAGAAGAGAGAAGAAGGAGTGGCAGTGAACCCAGAGGACCTGGAAGAGAATCCAGAGGAACTGGAGCTAGAGGAGAAGGGGCCCAAGGAGGCACGAGAAGTGCTGGGCTCAAGCTCAAAGACAAGCAGTGGGATCTGCTTGGAACCGGTCCAAGGCAGTCTCAGCAGAAAGGAAGTTTGCTACAACGGAGAGAAGTGTCTGCAGAGAGAAAGCAGCATGGCTCTGGCAAGGAAAGAGGAGAGCTACTAAACGCCCCTGAACTAAGGCAAGTGTGTCTTCCAGAATTCCTGCCTGAAAGAAAGTTAAGAGAGTTAGTTCCTGATAGAAGGAATAATTATAATAATCAGCTAAGCTCTAGCAGTAGAAACAATAGCTTGTCTGCAGGTCAGCACTCCCAGCTCTCTGTAGAAATAGAGCAGAAAAAGGTTCTATTAGAGAGATTGAATGAAATGCTCCAGAAACAAACTAGTCAGCTCTACAGCCAGGTACCCTCTGAAGAATGTTGTGAGGATGCCATTGAAGAAATGGATATAGGAAGCTGCTATGAAGACTATGAAGATAGCTCTGATGAGATGCAGTGTTCTTATTGTAAAGGTAATGAATTAGAAGTGTGTTAAGCTTAAAACCTGTTTGAATGAGTGAATGCCATAGTAAGGAACTTACCTGATTGAAGGATGCAGCACAGAGAACAGCTGAACGTTGTTAATCAAGCTGTTGCTCTGTAAGGCCTGAAACTGAAGGGAAAGCTGAGTGGACATTTTTAAAGCTGTTTCTGTTATAAAGGAGCTGTGAAGTAAACACTCCCATAAGAAGCTAATGTGCCCATGAGAAGCTTTATAATCTGAGCTTTGAAAACAAGTTCCTAAGAAGTTATCTATTGCTGATACCAGTAATCCTGTGCATACTTTTGTAAAAGTTATACCTTTGCTTTGGAGAAGAATCCCATTATTGTTTATTCAGCCTGTTACTTGTGAATATGATGGAAACCCCAGAACACAACAAATAAATATTTCTCTGTTTCGCCTGACCACTTGTCTGCACAACTACTTTTGCCTAATATGGATAAGTAAAACTACATATCCCAGCAGCCCTCCTGGCAGCCATATTGGGAGGACTTATTCTAGGGCAGCAAGGCGACTTCATCCTGGTGCCCGGCTATACGCCCAGCCAGGTGGGGGAGACAGGTTACATCCGTGTTTGGCCCATATCTTTCTTGCTTTTCAACTTGGGGGACCTTACTGCCCTTGGGCAACATTTATTGAGTCACCTATACATCCTTGGGGCATCTTTAGCCACACCTTAGATTCAGCCAGCTTATGGGGCGCCTAATATGGTGCCTTGGAGGTTGCCAACCTTTCGTCATGCTCTTTGGGGCACATTATGACCCGCCTTGGCTGATGTGGTGGTTTATGATGTGCCTTCTGGTGCGCCCTAAAAGGTGCATTAGGTTATGGCACTGGGGTCCGGGTATTTTTAGCTGGAAGCACCGATTGTTGGAATGTTTCTGACTGTTACAAGCAGGAAAAGGAATTGGCTTGGCCACCCTTATTCATTACACCCACTGAGAGATCAAACTCAAGACCCCTGTCTCAGCAGTCATTGTATTAACCAGTGTGCTACACCTTTGTATGATTACAGGTCAATGCGCGAAGTTAAGGTTAACACGTGGTAACGTGCACGGCTCCCCCTATCGCACGATAACGGATACGGCGCACTTCATCGCGTGATAACCCATGATTGCTACCTTAAGACCAGAATGCCCACTACTGTGGTGATGCGGGTGCAGCACAGCCCTAGGAAAGAGAAAAAAAGGAAGGTTTTTTTCATAAATGGGGGATGGGCTCACCTAAGCATAGGTCCCAAAGTGAAACTAATACTGAAACACACACTTGCAAAGCTAGTCTGAAGCCACGCCCACTCTCCAGGGCAACTGCAGGGAGAGAGAGGGTGGGGCCAGAGAAGGAAGCAGGCTACCAGGCATTTAAACTGCGTCACTCAGCAAGTGAGGGAAGGCAGAGAATTCAGGGAGTCCAGAGAAGCCAGGAGAGGAAACAGCACTGCAGGGCTGAAAGACCTGAGGATTCCAAAAGGACCAGCCAGAACTGCCAAGGCGAGTGGCAGGGCCAGAGGAAAGAAAGGAGCTGGGGAGAGTTCCAGAACTACAGTTCTGACTCGGAGGCCAGCAGCACAAACTCTGAGCAAATGTCCAAACATTTCAGAAAGCCTAGTAAAGGAAGGACGTCTGCAAGCAAGGTAAACCAAACATTACCTCTGTATGATTCAGAAAGGGGAAGAAGGGCAAGTGTTTCTGACATAGTTCCAAAGGGAAGAAGGAATCTCCAGTGGGAGAAACTTTTTAAGCTTTTCAAGAAAGTGAAGCTAGAAATCCCTGAACGTGTCCCAGACCCCGAGCCTTGCAGCACAGAGGAGGAAATGGAAGTTGAATTTTACCAAGGGAATTCAGAGTCCTCTGATGAGTCCATGGAATGTGCTTTTTGTATGAGCAATGTTTAGAAGTTTTATTGATTGTTGAGAAGGAAAATATAAGAGGTATTTCTGCTAAGTACATGCCATTGAGAAGGGCAGATAAAAAGGAAGAAACTTCATGTTTTAAACAGCCATTCTACTAATACTGGAAGTGTTAAACTGCTGTTTAGTTTCCAGGCTAAGAGGCAGCATGTAATCACAAGCTGGTTTGTAGCAGCTGAGAGAAACTGAGAAGAGTAGCTGGACTGTGCATGTAACAGTGAGTTTAAACTGTTTTGCTTTATTGGCAAGGAATTTAACTAAAAAGGCAAAGAGTGAAGAAACTGCTTTGCCAAAGCAGTTACGTGTCTCTTTTGGAAAGCTTTTTGTTTTGGAGAAAATATCCTTTTTCTGTTGGTGTTTTGGGAGCCTTGACCAAGGCCTGTTGCTAACTTGATGATGCAAAGAAAATAAAAATTTATAACAAATTTTCCTGTGTCGGCCTAATCCACTTGGACTGCTTTCATAAGCCCCACAACTACACTATAAGGGCCTCAGCTACTACGCTGAAGCATGGACACAAGTATGATGGCCCGTCGCCCCCACTAGGCAGCCGCCTAGTAGGGCAAGGCGGCATCACACTACCTTATATGGCATTCCTCACAGTAACCCTGCAACTAGCACCAGTGACATTAAGATGGTTTAGTAAACATACCTCTTAGTGCCACTTTAACCCTTTTATCATCTAATAGTCCAACTGATTCTCTCACAGGTTTTTTACTACAATTGTGCTTGAAAAAGTCTTCATTACACGTTTTTTGCTTCCACCTCAAGCTTCTTCTGAAATTCTCTGTTTGCCTGCCTTATCAATGCCTTGCATCTAACTTGCCAGTAGTTATGTTGTTTCTAGTTTTCATCATTTGGCTCCTTTTTCCATTTCCTGAAATGATTTTTTGGCAACAACAGCTTCTCTATCCTCACCTTTAAACCATGCTGGCAGTATTTTGGACTTCCTTTCACTTTTCTTAAAGTGTGGAATATAGCTGGTCTGGGCTTCCAAGATAGTATTTTTTAAACAACACCCATGCTTGATGTAAAATCTTTAAACTTTGCAACTGCTCCTTTTAGTTTTTTCTTAACTATTTTCGTCATTTTATCATAGATTCCCCTTTGAAAGTTAAAAGATAGTACTGTGGATTTCCTTGCCATCCTTCCTCCATTTATTAAATCAAACGTGATCATGCTATGAGCACTGTTACCAACTGGCCCCAACACCCTCATCTCTTGCACCAGATCTGGTGTTCGACTAAGGATTAGGTCCAAAATGGCTTCCCCTCTGGCCGGTTCATGAACCAGCTGCTCCAAGAAGCAGTCATTCATTTCATCTAGCAACTTTATCTCCCTAGCATGTCCTGTCGTGACACTGACCCAGTTGATACCGGGGTAATTGAAATCGCCCATTATTATTACTGAGCTGTAACTTTTGTTAGCTTCCTTGATTTCTTTGAGCATTTCATCATCCATTTAAATTGATAGATGTCCCCTGCATAGAGGAAAACCTATTTGGGAAGCCCTGGCAGATAAGCAGCCGGGATAGAGACCGAATACGTGATGTGAATGTTTGTCTTTTTGCAGATGACACGAAAATTTGCAACAGAGTGGACTCCCCTGAGGGAGTGGATAACATAAGTAAAGATCTACAAAAGCAGGAAGAATGGTCTAATGCTTGGCAGTTAAGATATAATGTGAAGAAGTGCAGTGTCATGCACTTGGGAAGCAGAAATCCAAGGGAAATGTACGCGACAGGGGGCGAGAGTTTGGTGTGCACGGACCAGGAGAAGGACCTTGGTGTGATTATTTCTGAGGATTTCAAGGTGGCAAAACAGTGCAACAAGGCAGTGGCAAAAACCAGGAGGATGTTGGGTTGCATAGAAAGAGGAATTACCAGCAGAAAGGAAGAGGTACTAATGCCACTGTATAAGTCACTGGTGAGGCCTCACTTGGTATACTGTGTTCAGTTTTGGAAACCATATCTCACAAAGGATGTAAAAAGACTGGAGACTGTTCAGAGGAAGGTGACCAAAATGATTTGGAGCCTGCATCAGAAGCCTTATGAGAAGAGGCTTGAAGACCTAAATATGTACACTCTGGAGGAGAGGAGGGATAGGGGAGATATGATTCAGACCTTTAAATACTTAAAGAGAATTAATGAACAAACAAACCTCTTCCAAAGACAGGGTAGCTGTAAAACTAGAGGGCATAACATGAAGCTGCAAGGGGGTAAATTGAAAGGCAATGTCAGGAAATACTTTTTCACTGGTGGAAATGGTGGGGGCAAATACAGTGACAGAATTCAAAATGGCATGGGACAGACACAGTGGATCCCTTTACAGCAACAGGATAAAATCAAAATAAACTTAACTATCTAATTTCTCAACAAACAGGGGTGTCCTACATGGAGCGGTGGGTTCACCCCTAAACAAAGACATGGGGAGGGGTGACCTGCACGGAGCGGCAGGTGCACCTACTCTTGCCATCTTACTGGGCAGACTAGATGGACCATACTGGTCTTTATCTGCCGTCATTTACTATGTTACTATGTTACTATGAGAACCAGGCTCTCAAAGAAGACCTCGGTGCAGCACCGGAAGAAAGCCCAGGGGAAAAAGTCCTTCTTCCCAAGGAAGAATGGAGGCTTTAATGATTCTCCGCACTACCAAGCCTTCTCGGCCCCTCAACAGGGCCAGCAACAAAAAGGCCAGGGACATGGTCCCAGAAAACAAAAGACCCTGAAGTCCCAGGCACTGGCTCCCACCCAGTCTGGGGGGAGCTTTTGACTGCCTGGTAATGACCTCCCTACCCCCAGGGGGTCCTCTGTTGCCCACAGGGGGTGCCTAGCCCTGTTTGCCCATTTGTGGACAGCCATCATCACTGATAGCTCGGTGCTATAGGTGGTCAAGGGGGGCTACCTCCTCCACATGCAATGGGCATCATCCTTGAACTTCCCAGGGGAGCCCACCAGACCTCTGCTTCACCAGACCCTGCTCCTAATCAAGCTAGCAGGCCTAATCAATGACAAAGCAGTTGAGCCAGTACCAAAACATCTCTGGGGCACAGGCTTCTATTCCAGGTACTTCCTCATCCCCAAAAGGACTAGGAGCCTCAGGCCCATCCTGAACCTGCAAGAGCTCAGCATGTTTCTGCTCAGAGAGGAGTTCAAGATGACATCCCTTGGGACACTACTGCCATTCCTCAAGCAAGGAGACTGGCTATGCTCCTTAGAACTAAATAATGCCTACACTCACATCCTAATTCATCCCAACCATAGAAAATATCTCCAGTTCATGGTGGGAGGACAGCTCTACCAATACAGGGTGCTGCCCTTCAGTCTAGTCTTGTCACCAAGGATCTTCACGAAGTGCCTCATGGTGGTCGCAACCCAACTCAGGTTCCAAGGGGCCTTCGTCTTCCTTTATCTGGACAACTGGCTCATAAAGGGAGAAACGACTGCAGAGGTACAATGCACCACTGGGCGCACCATCAACATCCTGTAGCATCTGAGGTTCATCATAAACTAACCCAAATCCCACCTCACTCCAGCCCAGTGCCTAGAGTTCATAGGGGCACAACTAGATATTCTACAGGCAAAAGCCTTCCTCACCCAGACGAGGTCAGAACACCTCAGGGAGCTAGCTGCAAGGTGCACCTACTCCGCCTGTTGGGATACATGGCTTCCACAGTCCCTGTGACCACATATGCCCACCTGCACATGAAGGCAGCCCAGTGGTGCCTCCGCTCCCAGTGGATGCAAGTCACAAGCAGGCTCAGGGACAGAGTGAAAGTAGCCTGTCAGCTGGCAGACTCCCTCGGATGGTGGCAGATTCCACGTCACCTTCAGGCCTGGATGCCCTTCCAGGCACCCAGCCCCTAGAAGGTCCTCACCATGGATGCCTCTCTAATGAACTGGGGAGTGCATTGCAGGAGGCTCCATATGCAAGGCTGCTATTCCAGAAGGAATCCCAGATACAAATTAATGACCTAGCCCTCCGAGCCTTCTGCCACCAGCTCCAACACCAGTTGGTGCTAATACAGACCAACAATCAGGTCTCGATGTTCTATGTGAACAAACAAGGGGGGAACAGGGTCATACTCCCTCTGCCAGGAAGCAGTAGCCCTCTTCTCCTAAGCTGCTCACATTAGGGATGCTCCCGGGCCAGGACCAACAAGAGGGGAAGCTATTTTGGACCTAGTCCTTAATGGCATGCAGGATCTGGGGCAAGAGATAAGGGTGTTGGGGCCACTTGGCAACAGTGATGATAGCATGATGCATTTGATTTCATAAATGAAAGAAGGATGGCAAGGAAATGCACAGTACTCCCATTTAATTTAACTCTGTTATTAGCCTATTAGTTTCCTCTTCCCCGTTCAGTCCAAGTTTATTTTCCTGTTATAATGTAAGCATTGATATCATTGCTCTGATGTAATGCAAATGTTATTGTTTTATATAAACCGCACTGACCTTGAATAGCGCGGTATATAAGAATGGATAAATAAATGAATAAATAAATAAATTTAACTTTCAAAAGGGAGTCTATAATAAAATGACGAAAATAGTTAACAAAAGTCTAAAAGGAGCAGCTGTAAAGACTAAAGATTTGCATAAAGTGTGGGCATTGTTTAAAAATACTGTCTTAGAAGACCAGAAAAATGTATTCCATGCTTTAAAAAAAGTGGAAAGAAGGCCAAAAAACTGCCAGCATGGTTTAAAGGTAAGGTCAGAGAGATTGTTGCAGCCAAAAAAGCATCTTTCAGGAAATGGAAAAAGGAGCCAAATGACAAAAATGGGAAACAACATAAGCATTGCCAAGTTAGGTGCAAGGCATTGATAAGGTAGGCAAAGAAAGAATTTGAAAAAAAGCTTGCTGTGAAAGCAAAAATGTATAATAAAAACAGTTTCAAGTAATTTGTAGCAAAAAACCTGTGAAGAGTCAGTTGGACCATTTGGATGATAGAGTAAAAGGGGCCCTAAGTGAAGACAAGGCTATAGTGAAGAGACTGAATGAATTCTTTGCTTCAGTCTTTACTGCCTGAATTTACCCCTGCCTGAAATTGTATATAAACCTGATGTATTGAAAGAATTGAAAGAAATATTGATAAACTGGGAAGATGTATTACAACAGTATAGGAGGTGAAGTACTTTTGTCCACTAAAGAAGAGCGGGACCTAGGCGTGGTTGTGTCTGATGATCTTAAAGTAGCTAAACAGGTGGAAAAGGCGACAGCAAAAGCTAGAAGGATGCTTGGGTGCATACGGAGAGGAATGGCTAGCAGAAAAAAGGAGGTGATAATGCCTCTGTATAAGTCTTTGGTGCGACCTCATTTGGAGTATGGTGTGCAATTCTGGAGACCGCACCTTCAAAAGGATGTGAACAGGATGGAGTCGGTGCAGAGGGTTGCTACCAAAATGATTAATGGGCTTCATTATAAAGCATATGAGGACAGACTTAAGGATCTTAATATGTACACCTTAGAGGAAAGGCGGGATAGAGGTGATATGATTGAGATGTTTAAATACCTCCGTGGCATAAATGTTCAGGGAGAGAGCCTCTTTCAATTGAAAGCAAGTTCTGCTACGAGGGGACATGGGATGAGGGTGAAGGGAGATAGATTCAGGAGTGATATGCGGAAATATTTCTTTACGGAAAGAGTAGTGGATCCGTGGAATAGTCTCCCAGTGGAGGTGGTAGAGATGAGGACAGTAACTGAATTCAAGAAAGCATGGGACCAACACAGAGGATCTCTAAAGGCAAAAAGTGGACTGTTGTAGTTGTTATGGAAGGACAGACTAGATAGGCCATGTGGTCTTTTTCTGTCGTCATGTTTCTATGTTTCTATGTTTCTATGTTTCTAACTATTTGATAAACTGAAGAGTACCAAATCACCTGGACAGAATGGTATACATCCAAGGATATCGAAAGAACTAAAATATGAGATTGCAGACCTACTATTAGTAATCTGTGAACTATCTTTAAAATCAACGGTAGTACCTGAAGAGTGGAGGATGGTCAATGAAACGTCAATATTTAACAAGGGTTCCAGGGGTGATCCGGGAAACTACAGACCGGTGAGTCTGACATCAGTACCGGGCAAAATGGTAGAAACCATTATAAAGAATAAAATTACTGATCGTGTATATAGTCATGATTTAATGGGAGAAAGTCAACATGGATTTAGCTAAGGAAAGTCTTGTCTTACTAATCTGTTATATTGTTTTAAAGAAAAAACAGGTAATAAACAAGTGAATAAACAGGTAATAAACAGGTAATAAACAGGTGAATAAACAGGTAATAAACAGGTGAATAAACAGGTAATAAACAGGTAATAAACAGACAAATATCCTCCCAGATTCAGTTCCAGTAGCACACAAATGTCAGTGCACAAATATACACTTGCTTTGAAAATGATGCAAATTTGCATGTGTACACAGTATATACATCATAGCTCCACCTCTTCTCTGCCCAAATTATGCCCCCAGGAATATAGTAGCTATGCACAGATTGCATAAAAGTAGGCACATTTTCCAGGTACACATAGATTGTGAGCCCTTTGGGGACAAGGGAATGTATCCAGTACCTGTTTGTAGCAATTACATAATGTAAACCGCTTTGATTGAAGGAGAAGGCGGTACAGAAAACTGGTTAAATAAATAAATGCATGTGCTTTTATCATGGACATGCAGTCCTGTAATTTTATAAAAGCTCTTTTCTGCGTGTAAAGTAGACTCCAGAGATGGGGAATGTTTTATAAAATTACCCCCTACTAGAAGCATTTCCTCATGGCTTGATTGCCCTCTGACCAGGGGTTTGTTCTCTTCTTATCCTTCTTTATTTCTTTGCAGCTTCAGAAGAAGGGCATGCTTTCTCTCAAAGCTGGTTGCCACCTGATGGAAGACAAGGCACTATTGAAGTTTGTTGCTGACTTGTTGTTTCATACTTAAATCACAAGTATCTTTCACACAACAGCTGTGCTTGTTAGACATAGAAACATAGAAAGGTGACGGTGGACAAGGACCACATGGCCGATCCAGTCTGCCCTTGCGATGTTTTTTCATCTTGAATGGATTGTAAGCTCTGATGATCAGGGACTGTGTCTTACATCTATATGTACAGCACTGTGTATGTTTTGTAGCGCTATACAAATGTTTAGTAAGAGTAGTATTAAGCTTTACAGTCCCTGTGTTTGTCCCATTCTATCTTAAAGTCAGATACAGTCCTCCAGTGAGGCCATTCCTCGCATCTACCAATCCTCCTATAAAGAAATATTTCCTTAAATTACTCTTGAGTTTATCCCCTTTCACCTTCATCTTATGACCCCTCATTGCAGAGCTTTCCTTCAAATGAAAGAGACTCTCCTCCTGTGCATTTATGCCACAGAAGTATTTAAACATCTCTATCATATCTCCTTTCTCCTGCCTTTTTCCAAAGTATACATACTGAGATATTTAAGTTTGTCCCCATATGCCTTATGACAGAGATGACTGACCATTTTAATACAGTAACTGCCCTCTGCACCAACTTCATCCTGTTTATATCCTTTTGAAGGTGTGGTCTTTAAAACTGCACACAATACTCTAAATGAGGTCACACCAGAGACTTATACAGAGGCACTATCACCTCTTTTTTTCTGTTGACCGTTCCTCTCCCTACGCACCCAAGCATCCCTCTGGTTTTTGCCATTGCCTTTTCAATCTCTTTAGACACTTTAAGATCATCAGTATCAATCAAGACCAGGTCCCGCTCTTCTTTTGTGGACAGAGGTACCCCTATACTGTGTAGCTCCCTTGGATTTTTGCAGCCCAAATGCATGACTCTGCATTTTCTAGCATTAAATCTCAGCTGCCATACTCTCAACCATTCTTCAAGTTTTGCTAGATCCCTCCTCATGTTATCTATACCTTCATGGGTATCTACCCTATTGCAGATTTTGATATCATCCACAAAGAGGCAAACCTTACCTAACAGCTATTCCACAATTAGTGTTAAAAATGTTAAAGAGAATTGGACCCAGGACAGATACCTGTGGTACACAACTAGTAATGTCCTTCTCTTTAGAGTGAACTTCATTTACATGTATCCTTTGTTGCCTCCCACCCAACCAGTTTCTAACTCAGGAAGTCACTTGACAGTTCATCACTAGGGTGTTAAATTTATTCATGAGATGCCTGTGTGGAATAGTGTCAAAGGCTTTACTGAAATCTAAATATATCACATCTAATGCTTTCCCTCATTCCAACTCTCTAGTCACCCAGTCAAGGAAATTAATCAGATTTGTCTGACAAGATCTGCCTTTAGTAAAATCATGCTGCCTTGTATCCTGCAATCCATTGGATTCCAGAAACCTCACTGTCCTTTATTTTAGCACATTTCCATATATTTATTCACCACTGCTATCATATCAACCAGCTTGTAGCTCCCAATCTCATTCTTACTTCCACTTTTGCGTAGAAGGATCAAATGTGCCCTTCTCCAGTTCGCTTGGACCACTCTCAACTCTAAAGAAGCATTGAAAAGGTCAGACAGTGGAGCCACCAGAACTTCCCTAAGTTCCTTCAATGCTCTCAGATGTATTTTATTTGCCTTCTTGCTTTGTCTACTTTTAGTTTAGCTAACTCTTCATGAACATCATGAAAATCATTCAAAATCCATCTCACTTCAGTTCTTATTTGTGTGTATGTTTTCTGAGGTTCTACTCCCAGCCTTTCATATTCCTCCCCTAAACCCTTGAGTCCAATAATACTTCCTTTGTACTTCTTCCTGTCACTAACATATCTGAAAAATGTTTTGTCCCCTCCCCCCCTCCACCATTTTACTGCATTGGCTATTTTTAATTCTATTTGTATCTTTGCTTTCCTAACTTTTCCAAATATTAATGCTTGTCTTCCTCTTTCTGTGATCTCTTGTATTTTATAGATAGATAGATAGATAGATAGTAACATAGGTAGTATATGACTTCAGATAAAGACCAGTATGGTCCATCTAGTCTGTCCAGCAAGGCAGCAAGCGTGTACTTGCCGCTCCATGCAGGTCACCTCTCCCCATGCCTTTGTTTAGGGGTGTACCCACCGCTCCGTGTAGGTCACCCCTATTTAATATGGTAAACACTCTCACCATCCCATCCATGACTAGAAAAAGCTCCCAATTTGCAATGAACAGAGCCTTCGCCCTCTTCAACCCTCTATTATGGAACTCTTACCTGCTCCTATTCATCTCATTTCAGATTTGGCCACCTTTCGCAAAGCAATCATAACACACCTATTCCATCTTGCTTTCGACCACATAACCTAAAGCCTTGCCCATCAATATCAATATCATACTCAAGATTCTGTTAGACTGTAAATAGCTCCTAGCCTTATATGCTACTGTGTATCATCTATTTATGTAAATGTGTTAATTGTTTCTATCTTGTTCACATGTTCAATGTAAACTGTTCAATGTAATATGTTCAATGTAAACTGTTCCATGGAATATGTTGTTATTTTGGAAACTGTGCTGATCATGAATAGTGTGGTATAAAACCAAATAAATAAATAAAAATAAATAAATAAATATGAGATAGTTATGCTTATTTTGATTTTATCCTGATGCTATAAAGGGATCCACTGTGTCTGTCCCATGTCATTTTGAATTCTGTCACTGTGTTTGCCCCCACCACTTCTATCAGGATGGCATTCCAAGCATCCACCATCCTTTCAGTGAAAAAGTATTTCCTGACATTGCCTTTCAGTTTACCCCCTTGCAGCTTCATGTTATGCCCTCTAGTTTTACAGCTTCCCTGTCTTTGGAAGAGGTTTGTTTGTCCATTAATACTCTTGTATTTAAAGGTCTGAATCATATCTTCCCTGTCCCTCCTCTCCTCCAGAGTATACATATTTAGGTCTTCAAATCTCTTCTCATAAGTCTTCTGACGCAAGCTCCAAATCATTTTGGTCGCCTTCCTCTGTACTGCTTCCAGTCTTTTTATATCCTTTGCGAGATACGATCTCCAAAACTGAACACAATATTCCAATATTCCTCACCAGCAATTTGTACAGTGGCATTAGTATCTCTTCCTTTCTGATGGTAATTCCTCTCTGTATGCAACCCAGCATCCTTCTGGCTTTTGCCACTGTCTTATCACACTGTTTCGCTACCTTGAGATCATCAGAAACAATCACACCGAGATCTTTCTCCTGGTCCATGCACATCAATCTCTCGCCCCCTATCGCATACAATGTCCTTGGATTTCTGCTTCCGAAGTGCATTACACTGTACTTCTTCACATTAAATCTTAACTGCCAAGCATTAGACCATTCTTCGTGCTTTTGTAGATCTTTCCTCATGTTATCCACTACCTCAGGGGAGTCCACTCTGTTGGCAAATATTGGTGTCATCTGCAAAAAGACAGACTGTTCCATTCAGCCTTTCGGCAATATTGCTCACGAATATATTGAACAGTACCGGTCCCAAGACCGAACCCTGGGGCACATTGCTAATCACCTTCCTTTCATCCGAGTGAGTTCCGTTTATTGTTACCCTCTGTTGTCTGTCAGTCAACCAATTACTGATCCAGTTCACCACCTTGGGACCCATCCCCAAGTTGTTGAGTTTATTGATAAGCCTCCTATGAGGAACAGTATTGAAAGCCTTGCTGAAATCCAGGTAGATCACATCCATCACATGCCCTTGATCTAATTCTGTGGTCAACCAGTCAAAGAACTCAATCAGATTTGTTTGCAAGATCGTCCTTTGGTAAAACCATGTTGCCTCAGATCATGCAACCTGTTGATTTAGAGGAAGTCCACTATTTGCTCTTTCAGGAGTGCCTCCATTACTTTTCTGACACTGAGGTAAGGCTTACTGGCCTGTAGTTTGTTACTTCTTCCCTATTATCACTTTTGTGGAGAGGTACCACATCAGCCCTTCTCCAGTCCTGTGGAACTTCTCCTGTCTCCAAGGATCTATTCAAAACATCCTTTAAAGGCCCTGCAAGAACCTCTCTGAGCTCTTTCAATATCTTGGGGTGTATCCCATCTGATCCCATAGACTTGTCGGCTTTCAGTTTTTGCAAGCTGTTCTAACACATTATATTTTATGAAGGCCACCCTCCTTTTACTCACCTTTTCAGCTACTTCTTTCAAGAACCATGGTGGCCTCATTTTCCTTTTACATTTGTTTACTTTTCTAACAAAAAGGTTTGTTGCCCTTAAAATATCTCCTTTCAGATCTGCACATTGCCTTTTTACAACTCTCAGCAGCTCCCATCCAGCTGACTCCTTGAGGTATTGTCCCATGTTGACAAAGTTAGTTTTACAGGACCCTTACTTTTGAATGAACTTTCTCAGCTCTTGTCATAATACTGAACCACACTATCCGGTAATCACCGGATGTGAGATGATCTCCCACTATAACATCAGAAACATTCTCCCCATTTATAAGCACCAGGTCCAGTATGCCCCCCTCTCATGTGGGTTCTGCTACCACTTGCCAGAATAGTTCTTCCTGTAGAGAATCCAGGATTTCCTTATTTCAGATGAAATTGCTGCAGTGGTGCCATTTGTGAAGCTGCTGATATTCTGCAGGGATATACTAAATGGGTGAAGCAAGATAAACAGTTATGCAGTACTGTTAAAAAGACATTTAATCAAGGCCCATTGACAACAAGGCAACAGCCCATCTTTGGTGGGAAAATGTGCTGCAGAATAGGGAAAATGATTATTAGTACTATGGGCCTTATTGAAAGTACAGTAAACTCAGTTCATTATAAAGTCCTAGAATATGCATAGCCCCTGTAATTATGGTATCATTTATGATTTATTCTGAATGTGTGCAATGTTAATTGGATGTGATGTTATTTAACGATGTGACACATTGTTTCTATTGGTTTGCTAAATAAGAACTTAAGAATTATGATACTAGGTCAGATGAAAGGTCCATCAAGCCCAGTATCTTGTTTCCAACAGTGGCCGATCCAAGTCAGAAGTACCTGGCAGGATCCCCAAAAGTAGAAACAAATAGAAAAAATAAAAAAATGGAAAAAGGTTTATGAAGTTTAAGGTTGCATTCTTTTGGCGCAACAAGGTTCCCTTCTTCAGGCAACATACTACAAATGAAGAAATGCTTGAAGGGATTAATAGAGACAGTATGAAGGAGCCAAACTGCGGAGTTATGGTGCTAAATCGATGCTATCCCACAATACAGCTGAGCACTTGACAGATGAAAGATATTGCATGTTGTGTAATGGCACATAAATCTTTTGCCTGTTTGGGTGTTTCCAGTGTACCAAACAGCTGTATAATTTTCAGTTTCCAAGTTCTTTTATCCCTCTGAGATTTAAAGTTGCTTTCAAAATTTCTACTTCTATGTTCTGTATTCTGTATTCTTGGGGGTATGTCTACTAAGCAGTCTTAACGTGCGCTCTTCCACGTTATCGCGCGGTAAGGTACCTTATCGCGCAATAATGGCACTTTATCGGGCACAGAGGTACCTTAGCGCGCAATAACGTGTGCAGCGGCGCAAATGAGAGCTGAGAGTGGAGAAAGGCTCCCAGAGGGCGGAGGAAGGCTCCCCAGGGGCGGAGAGAGAGGGTCAATGGGCGGAGAGTGGGAGGGGAGAGACTCCCTGCACACTAATGCTGTGAAATTCGAGGCTGAAAACTAAAGCCAGTGAAACCCTGGCATTAGAGCTGATTTAAAGGGAAAAGAAACCATTTCTGTCAGCAATGTACAGCAAAACCAGGGAAACCTACAAAAAAGTGATGTGTGATACATGTGCACAGAACAAAAGGGCAAATAAACAGTGAAAATGACCAGCAGAAAATGTAATAAAAACATAACCACGCTGGCCAGTAGTGATTTTAATGGGAAACATCAAAAAACACTCCCTAGAAAGCTCCAAAAAAAAGATATGAATTTTGGAAGGGTCTATGCTTTGTCCCCATACAAGGTGAATGAACCCAGAGTGAAATTGCGCTGAGCAGGGTTTTTCCTCTCCATTGGGCAGGTTTCACATGGCATGCACATGTTCCACAACAGCAGGGCGGGCATGTCGGAACGGGCAACTGGACAGATGCTTGAAAACGGGACACAGAGGGCTGCAGGCGACACATGCTGTGGTGCAGCTGGGCCACAGTGCGGACTAGGGTGATGCCTAGGTGGCCCATAGGAATGCTGAAACAGTAGTGCAGCCAAACAGTAACTGATGAGGGCCCAACATGGGCATGAGTGTGCTCCCCACAGTGTCACAGGGGATAGTACCCAGCAGGTACCCCCAAGGGCACAGAACATGGGCAGGCGGTACTGGGGGGAAGCGTGGACAGCTATGCAGGTACCCCTACCCCAGAACTTGCACCATAGGCAGCTGCCTACCCACACACCGGATGGCCTGAGACTGCGCTCCTCCAGCACCACCAGCAGAAGGGCATGTCAGCAAGGTGGCAGAGGGGTACTGGTGGTGGAGGGGCAGTGGCAGCTGCCCACAGCAGACCATGGCCTAGCCCTGTGTAAGTGGGTGCCATGCACTGCAACAAACAGGCCCTGTCTGACGAACAGTCATGGTATCACCAGGGAATGCACCATCTCTGTGGCAGCACGGTGGTGCAGTGCAAACAGCCAGTGCTTTCAGAAGTAGAAGGTCACAAGTTCAAGTCCCAGCTGTGGTTCCTGCCTACCCAGTCCCCATATTGTACCCACTACTAAAACGTGCTAATACAGACAGAACCTTTATTTCAGATGACATAAACATGCCCAAAACACCTACATTTTATCCTACAGAGCACAGACACCATAAACATGCGCATTACCTAGAGCAGAGTCTCCCAAATGCAGTCCTGGAGGGCCAAACACCATTCAGGTTCCATGCTGCCTCTAATAAATATGGCTGTGCTGCATTTCTATGCACCGCCCCCATGGTATGCATATGTATCTCATGCATATTCATTAGGGACAGCATGAAAACCCGAACAGTGTTTGGCCCTCCAGGACTGGAGTTGGGAACCTCTGTCCTAGAGCACCAGCCAACAGGGGCAGACACACACGCACCCATAGGCTCCATTATCCGAAGCCTCCTGGAGAGGCAGGATGTTGGGCCCTGTGTGCATCTCCCAATACTAGCACTTACATACCTTAGCAATGCCACCCTAAACATGGGAAAACTGTACACAGCTATCAAAAGGTTGCTATGATAACTGGCAGATAGCAATTCCTATGTTAAGCACAATTAGTTGATTGAGCTGCATCAAAGCAACCTTTCTGATGTCTATGGAGTGTGCCTCAGGTCTGGTGTCTGACAGAGTGACCCCAACAGTATTGCATACCATAGCCATGCCTGCACTGTGCCCAGGACTGGTGTGGTGGCCAGGGCTGCCAAACACCTCTTTAGTTGCACAATGCTGGCATAGGTGTGTGGAGTGTGTGTCTGTCTATCCAGTGTGTGGTGGCTGCCAACACCCTCCACAGCCCACACTGCTAGCACTGTTGCCAGTATTGGCCTGCCAATGTGCATAATGAGGAGCAAGGTACTGTGGGAATAGCTTGGATAGGGTGGCATGGCCTGGCTGCATCTGCACAGGGCATGGGGCTATGGCTCGGACATTGTAGTGCCCGGCCACCACCTGCACGGGCAGGGTGGCCACAGCATGTCCTACTGGGAGGTCACTCTCACCCTGACTGAGCAGTGACCATGGCATGGCTAGGTTCCCCCATAGTGCTTTTCTCATGTGATATTTATAGGTCTTTTTTGGGGCCCAATCACTGCTTGCTCTGTATGCTGACATCCCAGTTCTGGGTACACGCATCTTCTCCAGGAACATGCACTATGGACTAGCTAGCAGATTGTCTGCAGCTAGTATGTGCTTTGATGGAACACCTTGCAGGGTGCAGTGGCTGGAGGCTTGCTGCTGGAGAATGTCAGATAGTGCTGGGGGGCAGCTGAGCATTTCCAGGCCTACTGTCTGTCTGCTATTGCTTTATGGATGTGTACAGCTCTGCATTGCCTGCCCTGTAGGGTGTCTGTTCCCCAGCAGGACTGGGGCTGATGGTCCCCTCTACTGCCACCATTGCAGGTAGGTAGAATGTGGATCTGTTGGTGGGTGATCTTGTTGCCCACCTGGAGCTCCAGAGGGTGGGTTGTGTGGTGGTACATAATCCGCCTATGGGTCCAAACACTCCCCCTTCACCTACCTCATATACCCATGGCACCAACACAGGATATGCACTATTCTGGGTGCATCATAGCCCATAAGGGCTAGACATGACTGAGAAATACAGAAGAACACAGATATATCCTAGGTGTGTCTGCAGGGACTACCTATCACACACAGTAGCACTAATGGGGACCTGCAGCATGGTGTATTTCAGCCATGAAAGGTGCTGTGGACCTGGTGCTGGGCGCCCCACCTCACCCTCAGGGTGAGCACAGTACCTGCACAATGTGATGGTTTGTAGCTACTCTGTGCCACTACCACACACGGTCAGTTCCCCCTACCAGGCCGAGGTGCTGTGGGGGTGCATACCCCATCTTGTGATCATCTGTAGACTGCTGATTTGCATGTGCTTCTGCAGCCAGCCAGGAGTTTGTTAGTAGCTGTAGAGCTGTAGCCCACTGGTTACTTCACTGCTTGTGGGGCCAGAGGTCATGGGTTGAAACCCATGGTGGGGTTATTTGATAAGGCTGTCTGAGGCATTGTCTGTTTTTAATGTACATTAGTGCTGCCAGCAAAAACACCCTCAGTGTACTGTGACCATAAGGAGCCCCATAAGGCACCTTATAAGGCACCCTATAAAGCGCCCTATAAGGTTCCTTATCAGGTGTCCTCTAAAGTGCCTTATAGGGTGCCCTGGCGGACAGTGCACTTTATAATGTGCCCTATGGAGTGCCTTATAGGGTGCCTTATGCAGCACCTTAGGTTACGGCACGTGAGGGTGTGTTTGCTTGCAGCACTAATTAAACTACAAATAAAATGCCTCAAAAATCAATACTTATACGTAAAAGCAAATGTCTCAGCCAGCTTTATGGATTAGGCACACTGGGGGATCAAACTCATGACCCCTGTACCACCAGTCAGTGTATTAACCATTGTACTACACCTCTGTTTCTGTGTTTGCATGTCTGCGCGCCTACTTAAGATTACCATGCGTTAAAGTGCTTAGCAGCGTCTTGCCCGATAATGTGCGCAGCGCACGTTATTGCGCGATAATCCCATTTTGCTACTTTAAGACCGAAACGCCCACTCCTTTTATGGCATCCTGCACACTAACACCAGGTGCACGTTAAGACAGTTTAGTAAACATGCCCCTTGGTCTGAGAAGTACTCATCCACTCATGTGTGCGTTTACAGATATATATATATATAAATATGACTGTATTTTTGATACAGAGCAGTAGAAGTTTACCATGAGATTTGACACACAGAGCAGTAGAAGTTTACCATGAGATTTGACACACAATAAGATGCTATTACAGTGACACAGACTAAGGAGTTGAGTGGTGAATGTTATATTCCAATTCTTGTGGTATAGAGAGTATGCCAGGGTGTATGTGGGTGCAGGTTTTGGAACCCTTGGGCCTGATTTTCAACTGGGCGGCATTGAAAATGCGGGTCTCGTCGCACAACATGGAAGCTGCAGGAGCTAGCCTCACCTATCTTTAAGGCGCAGAGGGCTAAGTGCGTAGCATCAAAAATTGCTGTTACCCGGTTAGCCCTTTCCTCCGCCCCTGTTCTGCCCCAGAATGCCTCTAACACATCCCGATGCTAACCGCACAGCATCTGGGCATGTTAGGGACATATCCTGGATTTTTGAAGGACACTGCCTGTGTAGACGCCCTTCAAAAATCCCGGATAAGGCATTTACAGAGGTAACTAGGGCAGTTACCTGTGTAAATGCCTTCAAAAATCGGGCCCCTTGTGTCTATAAAGTCTTTCATAGGTTGAAAAGAAGTGTTCCTGTTATTGCATTTACACTGGGGAAGCTAAAACAGCATAAGTATTTGACATTTTGAAAAGTGTGGGCACTATTTTATCCTATCTCAGCACAAATTACAGGGACAAAGTACATGACAATATTAGCATGCCACAGTTCCACTCTTTTCAAAGGGAAACAAAATTGACTGCAATACAGGTAGTCTAAAAGTCCCTGTGCATGCTGCTGATAAAGTAGGCTATTGAAAATTGTCCCTTCCCCTCCAGTGCTTCAGAGAACACTCTTCATTGTTAATTCAATAAAGAAAAGAAGTAGAGGCAAGGTCGGCCCAAGGGTATCTGACATCCTAGATGAATTTTCAGCCGCGCTCCCTCCCCCCCCATGGTTCACCATGCCATGCCTCCCCCCTCCTGTATTGTTTGCCCAGGTGTGCTGTTGGATGATAGATGACTCACCCGATGCTGCCGATGCAACCAGTAATTCATAGTCTGTCTCTGATTCAATCGCTCCTTCATTTAATTTCTTGGATTGGAATTTCTCCTTGCACTTTCAATTTATTTTGTGCTGTCCCTAAGATTCTGCCACCCTCGGTGGCTGCCTAGTTTGCCTAGTATTAGTGCCAATCCTGGGTAGAGGCTTTAGGCTGCCCCATTAAAAGGGAAACATATTTTGGTTTGTACCATCACACTGGTCCAAATATCAGTCTTCTAGATCCCCCTCCCCCAGAGGAATGTAAATTCCTTGGTGGCCCAGTAGGTCTAGTACCCATCTCCCTAGACCTGACATGGAGCTAAAAGCTTTAAATCCACCATCTTCTCTGAAGCTCCATCCTACAGTAATGTAAATATGAGGTCAGTCTGACCCTGACACCTGGCACTCTGACATCCCAAGAGGTCTGGGGAGTGATGGAGAGCAGGACTGGTTCCGATTTGCTCTGCTCTAATTCACCCTAAGGTGTTTGATCCCACCTCTATCCTGACCCATAGGCTGCTGACTTCAAAATTGAACTGGCATATCCTTATTTGGCAATCTAACCCCTAGTTGTAGTACCATGAGACAACCACTAGGAGTCAGCCAGTGCCATTTTGAAGCTGACACCCTATGGGACAGGAGCGAGTGGAGGACTGCTTCTGCCCTCCACCATCCCCTATACCCCTTGGCATGGCCGTACCGAGGGAAGATCGCGCCCTGTGCGACTTGCACATCGGGCGCGCCCCCCCCCCCCCGCGGCGGAAGAGAAGAGGCGCGCCCGATGTGCAAGTCGACGGCATGCTGCATGCCAGCGGAATGCTTAAGGGGCACATTTTAGCTGTCCTGCCATTGCCTGCCGCCGCTGAGAGAAGAAAAAGTGGTGGCGGCAGGCAACGGAAGACAGCTAAAATGCACCCCTTAAGCCTTTGCACCCTGTGCGGCTGCACCGCTCGCACAGGGCTAGGACGGGCCTGTCCCTTGGGGAGTCCGGGTGCTGAGGGGATAGAGTGGTTCATTGTTAAGGGATGATTCATTGTTAAGGGGTGAGGGTTCATGGAGGAGGGTAGATTTACCCTATGTTGGGGCTGGGAAGGGTGCATTGGGCCTCCTGGGTAACCATGGAATTTTCCCTCCAGGTGAGCGCATCTATAGTGACCTGCAATTCCAGCTAGTCGGCCCTTTAATTTTGTTTGATCACTACACGAAGGGGCCTTTTTATTAAAAAAAAAAATTCTCACGTTGTCACAGCCAAAAACGTCTAGTTCCTAGCAATTAATGCCAATATCTGTGAACTCCTTGCTTAGGCAAATTTCCAGAAGATATATATTCAAAACCACATGTCATCATCTATAGCATTCTTTTAAAGAAAGAGGAAAAGACCTCAGTCAAAAAACAAGACTTAAACAGAGGGGGAATTAGCCAATCAGTTAAGGCAAGTAAATGGTTAACTCAAACATCAGCGGTCTAAAAAACCTCTAGTGTGCTGTTTGGTGGATTTTTTGAGTCTTTTACACATAACTTCAAAAAGAGCTGGAGGAATTTCACCGAAATATGATGATGCTTGAAACTCAACAGCAAAATAGCACGGTAATTCCAAAAAGTACTTAGCTTTAACTCCTTCTGGCTGTCTTAACCCCGACACCGGGTGTTTCGCCAGTCTAGCTTCCTCGGGAGTGAGACAACTATCCAGCCCAAAAACCTGCAATGCACAAAACCAAAATGGAATAACCATAGATACCTGAAAAGAGATGCATACTTCTTAAGACATTTGGAAGGTGTACAGGAAGGAGGCAGCCACATACAAGCTAAAACAAACACCAAAGCAACCTTTTGGAATTACTGTGCTGTTTTGATGTGTTTGAAGCATCATCATATTTTGGTGAAATTCCTACAGCACATTTTGAAGTTATGTATGAAAGACTCAAAAAATCCACCAAATAAACACATGCACATAAGAGGCTTTTTAGACCGCTGATGTTTGAGTTAACCATTTACTTGCGTTAACTGATTGGTTAACTCCCCCTCTGCTTGAGTCTTGTTTTTTGACTGAGGGCGACTGAGGTCTTTTCCTCTTTCTTTAAAAGAATGTTATAGATGCTGACGTGGTTTTGAATATATATCTTTTGGATGTTTGCCTAAGTAAGGAGTTCACAGATACTGGCATTAGTTCATTCAGCTCCTTGTGAGGATTTACTGTTTGAATAGTTTCTAGCAATGTCAGTGCATAAGAAATTCATGCAAAGTTTAGCCAAGGATATAAATGACCAAGAGCTAATTTACATCTCGGCTAAATTTCGCAGAAATGGGCACTAACCCACAAACATTTTTAAACATTAGTACATAGGGACCTAAATTTGTCACTTTTACATCAGTGAATATATCCTTGTTTCGATTTTAATGCAGACGTAATGCCATAGATAATCTCCATTACCATATGGTGTTTTATCTTCCACTCCATACATGCTAGTAAAGCTATAAGCTCTTGGGAAAATAGATTGGTTCACATTTAAAATTAAATGATTTATGACATAAATCTGTAAAATATCCTTACAGGGCCCGATATTCAAAGGCCTTTACATGGGTAACTAAGGAAGTTACCCATGTAAATGCCTTAACCGGGATTTTTGAAGGGCACCTACACGGGAAGTGCCCTTCAAATATCCCAGCTAAGTCCCTAACGTGCCCCAATGCTATGCTCATAGCATCGGAGAGTATTAGGGGCATTCTGGGGTGGAGCAGAGGAGGAGGAAGGGGCTACATGGGTAGCAGCGATTTTTGATACTACTCACATAGCCCTCTGCGCCTTAAAGATAGACGAGGAAAAATCTTGCCTATCTTTAAGACGCAGAGGCTATGCAGGTAGCATTGAAAATCGCTGCTACCCGTGTAGCCTCTACAGCTGCCGGGGCATCCAGGCTAATCTGGCTTTTCACTTCCACCGGCACGGAAGTGAAAATTCGGGTTATGGGGGATAGCGGACAGGCCATGCACCACCACGGTGGGGCTCCTGCTGGAAGGCTGTGTCACGGCGCACCATGTCAGGGCCATGGCAACCTCAGTGACAAACCTGCACTCCGTTCCGATGGGGGACATATGCTGGGCTGTCACCTGATCTTCAGTCCATACCTTTGCAGCTCATTACTGCCTGGAAAGGGAGTCCTGACGGGACAGTGTCTTCAGCTAGGTTGTGCTCCATAATCTTTTTGGGGTTTAGGCAACTCCTACCCTCCGACCCTTCTGTGTTCAGGCTACCAGAGTGCTGGTTTTCACCAGACACAAGGGTCCTACTGTAGTCTGTAACTGTGGACTCAATTACTGCTGCTCGTGGCTCCCCTTGAGGGAGACCATGGGGCATGTTTACTAAACTGCGGTAATGTCATTTCACGGTAAAGGTAGAGATGCCCATATAAAGGAGTGGGCGGGGCAGAAGTAAAGCTGTGTGTCAGATAAGGCACGTTAGAAGGCGTGTTATAAGGCACCGTAGAAGGCAATTGCCTACGTGCCTTACGTGCCTTATAAAGCACCTTATAACACGCCGTATAAGGCACATTATAAGGCGCCTTGTACTGTGCCTAATTAGGAGCCTTGGAACGTATTTTAAGGAGTGTTGATAGCTGTGGAGAGGGGACAGGTACTGTGTGCCAGGTACTGTGTGGCTGGCAGCACAGATCTGCAAAGATATGACTATCACAGGCAAGCAAAACATCTGCTCTGGACAGGAGGAAACAACAAGGAATTGAACCCATGGCCTCTGCCTCCACAGTCATCAACGTAACCAGTGAGCTACAGCTCTATAGCGTCTAACATACTGCTGGCTGGCTACAGAAAGACTGCAAGTGACCACACAAGCTGTCTGCTGTGGTTATCAGGATAGAGTAGACCCACCCATACCCATGATACACTGCACATGCAGATCAGCAGCCTATGTCTGATCACAAGATGGGGTATGTGCCACTATAGCACCCCGGCCTGGTAGGGGGAGCTGACCGTGTGTGTTACTGGCACAGAGTAGCTACAGACCGTAACAGTATGCGGTTCCTGTACTCACCCTGAGGGTGAAGTGGGGGGCCTAGCACCAGGTCCGCAGCACATGGCATGGCTGAAGTAGGCTGTGCTGCAGGTCCTCATCAGTGTCAGTGTGTGATAGGTAGTCTTTGCAGACACACCTAGGGTACACCTGTGTCCATCCATATTCCCCAGTCATGTCTAGCTCTTGTGGACTATGATGCACCCAGACTAGTGCATATCCTGTTTGGGTGCCATGGTCACAGAATACGTAAAGGGTGGTATGCAGGCCCTAAAGCGGAATATATGAGCACCACCCAACCTGCCCCTGTGGGTCAGGGTGGGGAACAGGATCCCCCACCAACAGATCCACAGGCTACATCCCTGCAATGATGGCAGTAGAGGGGACCATCGACCCCAGTCTTGCGGGGGAACAGATACCCTACAGAGCAGACAATGCAGATCTGTACGCATCCATGAGGCAATGGCAGACAGACAGTAGGCCTGGAAATGCTCAGATGCCCCCCACCACTGTCTGAAAGTCTCCAGTAGCAAGCCCAGTTAGCCTCCAGCCGCTGCATCCTGCAAGATGCTCCAGCCATACACATACTAACTACAGACAGTCTGCTAGCTAGTCCATAGTGCATGTTCCTGGAGGGGATGTCAGCGCACACACCAAGCAGCTAAGTCAGTGATTGGGCCCCAGAAAAAAGAACCCATAAACATCACTTGAGAAAATACTACACAGCACTATGGGGGAACCTGGCCATGCCGTGGTCACTGCTCAGTCAGGGTGAGAGTGACCCCCCAGCAGGACATGTTGTGGCCACCCTGTCCGTGCAGGTTGTGGCTGGGCACTACAATGTCCGAGCCATTGCCCTATGCCCTGTGCAGATGCATCCAGGCCAGGCCACCCTGTCCAGGCTATACCCACAGTACCTTGCTCCTCATTATGCACATTGGCAGGCTTACACTGGCAACAGTGCAAGCAGTGTGGGCTGAAGAAGGTGTTGGCAGACACACACACTGGATAGACAGACACACACTCCCACACCTATGCCAACATTGTGCAACTATAGAAGCTCTTGGCAGCCCTGGCCACCGCACCAGTCCTGGGCACAGTGCAGGCATGGCTATGGTACGCAATACTGTTGGGGTCAATCCCCAGGGTGGTGAACACTGTCATACAGCAGACCTGAAACACACTCCACAGACATCAGAGGGGTTGGTATGATATAGCTCAATGAGCAGATTGTGCTTAACTTAGGAATTGCTATCTGCCAGTAATCATAGCAACCTCTTGATATATGTGTACCGTATTCCCAGGTTTAGGGTGGCATTGCTAGGGTATGCTAGAATTGGGAGATGCACACAGGGCCCAACATCCTGCCTCTCCAGGAGGCTTTGGATACTGGAGCCTGTGGGTGCAGGTGTGTCTGCCCCTGTTGGCCGCTGCTCTAGGGCAGAGGTTCACAACTCCATTCCTGGTGGGCCAAACACTGTTCGGGTTTTCATGCTGTCCCTAATGAATATGCATGAGATACATCTGCATACCATGGGGGCGGCGCATAGAAATGCAGCACAGACATTTGTTTTTTGAGACAGCATGAAACCTGAATGGTGTTTGGCTCTCCAGGACTGTAGTTGGGAAACTCTGCTCTAGGGATTGCACATGTTTATGGTGTCTGTGCTCTGTAGGGTAAAATATAGGCATTTAAGGCATGTTTATGTTATCTGCAATAAAGGTTCTGTTTTTATTACCATGTTTTAGTAGTGGGTAAAATATGGGGACTGGTTGTCAGGAACCACAACTGGGACTTCAACCTGTGACTTTTTGCTCCTGAACACACTGGCTGTGTGTACTGCACCACTGTGTTGCCACAGAGATAGTGCAGTCCCTGGAAATACCATGACTGTTCGTCAGACAGGGCCTGTCTGTTGCAAGGCATGGCACACACCTACACAGGGTTAGGCCATGGTCTGCTGTGGGCAGCTGCCACTGCCCCCTCCACCGCCCGTACCCCTCTGCCACCATGCTGACATGCCCTTCTGCTGGTGGTGCTGGTGGTGCGCAGTCGCAGGCCATCCAGTGTGCAGGTAGGCAGCTGCCTATGGTGCGGGTTCTGGGGTAGGGGTGCCTGCATAGATGTCCACGCTTCCCCCCAGCACCGCCTGCCAATGTTCTTTGCCCTTGGGGGTACCTGCTGGGTACTATCCCCTGTGACACTGTGGAAAACACACTCATGCCCATGTTGGACCCTCATCAGTTGCTGTCTGGCTGCTCTACTGTTTCAGCATTCCTATGGGCCACCTAGGCATCACCCCGGGCCACACTGTGGCCCAGCTGCACCACAGCATGTGCCGCCTGCAGCCCTCTGTATCCCCTTTTCCAGCATCTGTCCAGTTGCCCGTTCCGACATGCCCACCCTGCTGTTGCGGAACATGTGCACGCCATATAAAACCTGTCCAATAACAAGGGGAAACCGTGATCAGTGCTATTTCACTGTGGGATCATTCACCTTGTATGGGGACAGAGCATAAACCCTTCGAAAATTAATATCCTTTTTTTGGAGCTTTCTCGATAGTGTTTTTTTATGTTTCCCATTCATATCACTATTGGCCAGCTTGTTTATGTTTGTTTTACATTTTGTTCAGGTCATTTTCAGTGTTTATTTGCCCTTTTGTTCTGTGCACATGTATCACACTTATCACTTTTTGTAGGTTTCCCTGGCTTTGCTGTACATTGCTGACTGAAATGGTTTCTCTCTCCTGCAATTGTGTGCTAACGCCTGGTTTTCAGTTGCGTTAGGATTCAGCCCTTAATTCCTCCACGTTAGTGTGAAAGGGGCCTCTCCCCGCCCACTCCCTGCCCATTGACCCCTTCTCCCTGCCCTCTCTCCACCCTTTTTTGCACTTAACGCGGCCGGGAACGTTAAGGCACCTTAAAGTGCCTTAATGGTACAGAATGTCCCGTTAAGGCACCTTATAGCACCTTAACGCGCCTTAACATAGCTGCTGCTATGTTAACGCAGTTTAGTAAACATGCCCCTATGTTTTTTCGCTATGGGCTTTCGGTAACCTGTAGCTGGGGAGTCCCATATGTGAGGACTGACTTCTGGCTTGTTCTCAGAGAAAGTGTAGTTACTCACTTGTAACAGGTGTTCTCTGGGGTCAGTAGGAATAAGTCCTCACAACCTTCCCTTCTCCTCTTGAAGTTGCTTCTTTGCCATCTTTTATTTTGCCGTCTTTTAGCTATGTCATCTGACTGAGCAAGATGACACCCTTGGGCAGGAAGGGGACCACACATGTGTGGTAGCATCTCCCAAAGGCTTTCTTTGAAAATTGGGGAGATGCTTCCACGAGGGCTGCGTTGGTGCCGACGTCACCCATATGTGAGAACTGATTCCTGCAGTTCCCGGAGAACACCTGTTGCAGGTGAGTAACTACGCTTTCATTTCTTGGTCTAACTACACCTCTAGGCTTAACCATTTTTTTATAGCTACCTTTATCTGCTCAGGATGCAATTCTGAAACATCAAGAGCTCATTATCTCTCATGCCCTACTCTCATCCCTGAACCCAAAAGTACATGTTCTGTAAAAGATCTTGCATGATTTTTGACAGCCAAGTGACAGCCAATTTTCAACTTGGGAAGTTTTCCTTGGTAACTGCTTAGGTATGCAGGCAAATTCTTCTGAAAATAGCTTTCCCAACCTGCTCAGTTTATGAATAGGGATGACTTAGCTTTGTAGTTCTTGCATTTAGGAGGCTAGATTGAAAATTGACCCAATAGATCTATATTTCCTTTTACCTTAAGAAATAAATTCAGATTTCACAGTCCCCAATAACTTACATTAGTTGCCAATGAGTTTGTGTGTTCAAGAACATAAGATATGCCATACTGGGTCAGACCAAGGTCCATCAAGCCCAGTATCCTGTTTCCAACAGTGGCCAATCTAGGTCATACGTACCTAGCAGTTTCCCCAAAAGACACAGGTTCCACAATGCTTGTACTGGGTCAAGCATTGATGTCCTGGGTGTTTTGGTGTTTTGAGTTTTGAATAAGTTTAGTTTTAGTTTAGTTTATTCAGTTATTTACTATAGTGCCCTTCATAATTGCATCAGAGTTGTTTACAATATTATTTTAAAAATGAAGAGAGACAGCACAAAGGTTCCATAAACAACTTTTCTTTTAGGAACTTGTCCAAACCTCTTTTGAATCCCATTACATTGATCACCTTGATCGTATCTTCTGGCAACAGATTCTGCAACTTAATTATGTGCTGCCTGAAACAAAATCTCTCACTGATTTTTCAGTTTGCTGGTCATTAGTTTCATAGAGTGTCCTCTTGTTTAGTGTTATTTGAAAGGATAAACAACTGTTCCCTTTCTAAAAGTTCCACTTCAATTTTAATTTTATAAACTTCTATTATATCCCCTCTTGGTCTTTTTTTTTCCAAGCCAAAGAACCTTAATTTGTTAGTCTTTTTCATATGGGAAGTCTTTTATCCTCTTCATTAATTTTGTTGCCCTTCTCTGAATTTTTTCTGGTTCCACTCTATCCTTTTTGAGAGGGGGCGATCACAACTGCACACAATACTCAAGGTGCAATTGCTCCAAGAGCCCCTAAAGAGGCATGATAATGTTCTCAGTTTTGCTCTCAATCTCTTTTCAAATAATCCCTATCCAAATATGTGTTATCCTGATTGAGACGGATTAAAAACCTGGCTGTCAATGTTGTTATCTGGAAAGCGCCAAGGAACAGGAACACTTTTGTTGGCACCCAGTAAAGATACAAGTAAAGTTTAAATTTCTTTGCTTAACTTTGGACCAAGTTATTTGAGTTACAAATTGTATATTCCAGCCCAGGGACTGAGTTCTGGACAAGACTTTAATTTGGTGATATCTGTTCCAAAGGTTTTTAGATTGAAAAGAATCCAAACGTTCTCATTTGCAGAGATTGCACCTAGTTACTGGCAAGTGTTAATGCAAGAGATGAAAAGGTTGCAGACCTATACACTTTACTGCCACCATGGAGTGTTTCTTGAGGATGATCATTGATCACATTACTCTAACTGTTCTTTGCCTCCTTCCTTTCCACTGCTTACACCCTCCATCCTCTATTCTGTCCTCATCCTGCTGCCCCTGAGTATGACAACAGCAGTGCAAGACTTGAGCTACCAGTCTTTCTAATTTGCAGGTGCCTCTAAGAATGCATCAAAGCTAGCAGAAGAGGTTGGGAACCCCTTTGAGGCAAGTATGGCCTTAGATGTGCCTCCACTTTACTGTAATGCATTGGCTTCCAGTGGTCTAGAAGGCAAGGGCTGTGGTGTTTCATCTCCAAGCAGCAGACTGGAACTGAGCCTCCAGTTAGTGGCATAGCTGGAGAATGGTCTCCTAATTGAACCTAAACCTGCATGGACATTGCTATTCAGAAAAATCTAGGAAGTGAGTCCTGCAGTTGTAGATCCCCTGCAGTGGGGACCTCCTCTTTCTCTGTTTCCTCTCCCCTCTCCAAACCAGAGTACACCAAAACCACTGGTTCACAGGACTCATTATAGCCAGCCTACCCTCACCAGCAGTATTGCCACACCCACAGCCACATCGGTAAGACAAGCACACAGAGGAAGGGTAAGGGAGTAGAGAGAAACAGCAGGTAGGTAGAGAGATGGAGAGGCCAAGATGAATTGGACAGAGAGTGAAGAGAGGGGGCAGAGAGCAGACTAAGGGGTATGTTTGCTAAACCGTCTTAATGTGCGCCTGGCGATAGTGTGCAGGCTGCAATAAAAGGAGTGGGCGTTTCAGTCTTAAAGCAGCAAAACGGGAGTATCGCGCGATAATGCGCGCTGCTGCGCACATGATCATGCGAAGCGTCGCTAAGCGCCTTACCGCATGGTAATCTTAAGTAGGTGCACAGACAGCCAAACATAGAAACAGAAGTGTAGCACAATGGTTAATACACTGACTGATGATACAGGGGTCATGAGTTCAATCCCCCAGTGTGCTTAATGCATAAGGCTGGCTGAGGCATCAGCTGTAACATGTAAGTATTGTTTCCTGAGGCATTTTATTTATTGCTGCCAGCAAACACACCCTCACGTGCCGTAACCTAAGGTGCCGCATAAGGCACCCTATAAGGCACCCCATAGGGCGCATTATAAAGTGCACTGTCTGCCATGGCACCCTATAATGTCCCCTATAGGGCACCCTATAAGGCGCTCCATAGGACACCTTATATGGATTGTAACCATAAGGTGCCTCAGAAGGCGCTTTATAGGGTGCCCTATAAGGCGCCTTATAGGGCGACTTCTGAGTCACCTTATGGTTACAGTACCCTGAGGATGTTTTGCTGGCAGCACTAATGTACATTAAAAAAAGACAATGCTTTGGACAGCCCTATCAAAGAACCCCTACTATGGCTTTGAACCCATGACCTCTGGCTCCACAAGTAGTGAAATAACCAGTGGGCTACAGCTCCATAGCTGCTAGCAAACCCCTGGCTGGCTGTAGAAGGACTGCACGTCACCACACAAACAGTCTGCTGTGGTCACCAGGATAGGGTTAACCCACCCATACCCATGATGCACTGCACATGCAAATCAGCAGTCTACAGATGATCACAAGATGGGGTATGCACCCCCACAGCACCTCGGCCTGGTAGGGGGAACTGACCGTGTGTGGTACTGGCACACAGTAGCTACAGACCGTCACATTGTGCAGGTACTGCACTCACCCTGAGGGTGAGGTGGGGTGCTCAGCACCAGGTCCCCAGCAGTGCTAATGTGTGAGATAGGTAGTTTCTGCAGACACACCTTGGATATATCTGTATGTCTCAGTCAGGTGTAGCCCCTATGGACCCCTAGGAGGCTTATGTACCACCACCCTCCTCCTCCTCCAGGGCTGCGGGCGGGGGGTAAACAGGTCTCCCACCAACAGATCCACCGTCTACCTCCCTGCAATGGTGGCAGTAGAGGGGACCATCAACCCCAGTCCTGCTGGGGAACAGACACCCTACAGGGCAGTCAATGCAGCTCTGTACACATCCATAACGCAATAGCAAACAGACATTAGGCCTGGATATGCTAAGCTGCCCCCCACCACTATCTGATATTCTCCTGCAGCAAGCCTTCAGCCGCTGCACCCTGCAAGCCATTCCATCAAGACATATACCAGCTGCAGACAGTCTGCTAGCTAGTCCATAGTGCATGTTCCTGGTGGAAATGCGTGCACCCAGAACTGGGATGTCAGCATACACGCCAAGCAGATAAATCAGAGACTAGGCCCCAAAAGGGAACCCATAAATATTACATGAAAAAACTGCTATATAGCACCATGGGGGAGCCTAGCCATGCCGTGGTCACTACTCAGTCAGGGTGAGAGTGATCTCCCAGCGGAACATGCTGTGGCCATCCTGTCTGTGCAGGTGGTGGTCAGGCACTACAATGTCCCAGCCAGTGCCCTATGCCCTGTGCAGATGCATTCTGGCCAGGCCACCCTGTCCGGGCTATACCCATGGTACCTTGCTCCTCATTATGCACATTGGCAGGCCAATACTGGCAACAGTGCTAGCAGTGTGGGCTGTGGAGAGTATTTGCAGCCACCACACACTGGATAGACAGACACACACTCCCACACCTATGCCAGCATTGTGCTACTGTAGAGGTGTTTAGCAGCCCTGGCCACCACACCAGTCCTGGGCACAGTGCAGGCATTTATATGGTACGCAATACTGTTGGGGGTCACTCCCCAGGGTGGTAAACACTGTCAGAGACCAGACCTGAAGCACACACCACAGACATCAGAAAGGTTGTTATGATGGAGCTCAATCAGCAAACTGTGCTTAACGTAGGAATTGCTATCTGTCAGTAATCATAGCAAACGTTTGATAGCTGTGTACCGTTTTCCCAGGTGTAGGGTGGCATTGCTAAGGTATGCAAGTGCTAGTATTGGGAGATGCACGCAGGGCCCAATGTCCTGCCTCTCCAGGAGGCATTGGCTAATGGAGCCTGTGGGTGTGGGTATGTCTGCCCCTGTTGGCTGCTGCTTTACGGCAGAGGGTCCCAACTCCAGTCCTGGTGTGCCAAACACTGTTCGGGTTTTCATGCTGTCCCTCATGAATATGCATGAGAAACATCTGCATACCATGGGGGTGGTGCATAGATATGCAGCACAGGCATCTTTATTAGAGGCAGCATGGAGCCTGAATGGTGTTTGGCCCTCCAGGACTGCATCTGGGAGACTCTGCTCTAGGTAATGCGCCTGTCTATGGTGTCTTTGCTCTGTAGGGTAAAATGTAGGTGTTTTGGGCACGTTTACGTCATCTGCAATAAAGATTCTGTCTGTATTAGCACGTTGTAGTAGTGGGTAAAATATGGGGACTGGGTTGGCAGGCACCATAGCTGGAACTTGAACCTGTGACCTTCTGCCTCCTAACACACTGGTTGTGTGCACTACACCACCGTGTTGCCACAGAGACAGTGCATTCCCTGGTGATACCATGACTGTTTGTCCGGCAGGGCCTGTCTGTTGCAGTGCATGGCACCCACCTACACAGGGCTAGGCCATGGTCTGCTCTGGGCAGCTGCCACTGCCCCCCTCCACCACCAGTACCCCTCTGCCACCATGCTGACATGCCCTTCTGCTGGTGGTGCTGGTGGTGTGCAGTCTCAAGCCATCCAGTGTGCAGGTAGGCGGCTGCCTATGGTGCGTGTTCTGGGGTAGGGGTGCCTGCATAGATGTCCACGCTTCCCCCCAACACCACCTGCCAATGTTCTGTGCCCTTGGAGGTACCTGCTGATACTATGATAAACACTCTCCTGCCCATGTTGGGCCCTCATCAGTTGCTGTCTGTCTGCTGTACAGTTTCAGCATTCCTAAGTGCCACCTAGGCATCTGCCTAGTCCGCACTGTGCCCCAGCTGCACCACAGCATGTGCCGCCTGCAGCCCTCTGTATCCCCTTTCCCAGCATCTGTCCAGTTGCCCATTCTGACATGCCCGCCCTTCTGTTGTGCAACATGTGCATGCCATAGGAAACCTGTCCAATGGAGAGGGAAACCCTGATCAGTGCTATTTCACTGTGGGATCATTCACCTTGTATGGGGACGGAGCGTAGACCCTTCCAAAATTCATATCTTTTTTTTGGGGCTTTCTTGGGAGTGTTTTTTGATGTTTCCCATTACTATCACTATTGCCCAGCTTGGTTATGTTTTTTTTACATTTACTTCTGTTCATTTTCAATGTTTATTTGCCCTTTTGTTCCGTGCACATGTATCACACTTATCATTTTTTGTAGGTTTCCTTGGTTTTGCTGTACATTGCTGACGGAAATGGTTTATTTTCCCTTTAAATCAGCTCTAATGCCAGGGTTTCACTGGCGTTAGTTTTGAGCCTCGGATTTCACAGCGTTGGTGTGCAGGGAGCCTCTCCCCTGCCACTCTCCACCCATTGACCCCTTCTCTCCGCCCCTGGGGAGCCTTCCTCCTCCCTCCGGGAGCCTTTCCCCGCCTTCAGCGCTCATTTGCTCCGCAGCACGCGTTATCGCACGATATGGTACCTGTGCGCCTTAAAAAGTGCCATTATCGCGCGATAAGGTACCTTATCGCGCGAAAACATCGCAGAACACACGTTAAGACAGTTTAGTATACATACCCCTAAGAGTGGCCACTAACTCACAAGCAAATCTTTAGCCCTGACTACTCTTAAATGTACCAAACAAGTTGTTGCAGTGTTAGATATAGATGTATCCACCCATTTTTGTTGATATATGCATATACTTACATTAAAAAATACATAGTACATGCCCTACTTAGGTGTCCCGCTCAGTGCACTCTCATTCCCTGCCAAAAGCATGCCCCTTTTGTAGGTGCACACATTTCGATATTATGGCCAATGTATTCACATATTACCCTCCTTTTTAACACAATATGCAATACATATCCTTTTATACAAGCTTTAGAAAATTACCTCCCAAATGGTATTCTTAAAGTGTGATAAACTGCACAACATATTAAGTTGTCAAAATTACTGCCAATATTTTTCACCTACTTGAAGGAGGTGGAAATAGTAGTTATGAAGCAGAGATAGCAAGCACACAGTTCAGAGGGACACCTTTGCATGGAAGGTGGACGACACTGTTATTGCCAGAAATGAGGCTGATGAAGAGAAAGACAGACAGAGAGAGAGAAGGAGAGAGAGAGAGAGAGAGAGAGAGAGAGAGTTTATCAGTGCAAGATAGAGAAGGATGTACAGAGGTGGAAGTAAGATAGGATAACAAGGGACAAAAAGCAGAGGATAAAAGATAATTTATCTAAAGGATAAGAAGATTTCATACAAATAATGTAGAAATAAAGGTCAACAAAGTTGTAGTTTTTTCCTAATACATTTGTGATTAGCTTTCCAAAGCTCTGCTCCCTTTTCAGATTAATCCACAATTAATTAAGGGTGATGTGCTGTGTTATCCCACTAGAAATAACTTGTCAACCATACCAATTTACATAAGAAATAATAAAGTTAAATCCTTTGATTATAAGAATGCAAGGCATCACAGTTTGTCATACATTGTATGATGCAAACAAATAAACATACTGACAAAATAATTAGTGGTCATGACAATCTCACATATAAGTCAAACAACATGCGGAAACAAACAAGGAATTTCATACAAATATATGGCATTTAACATTAACAATAAACCCACAAAGTATAACCGGGTAAGGCGGACTCAATGCCTCCACGCCCCTCACCCCTCCCCCACCCCAGCCCCTTCCATTACAAAGCACGCAACAACTTTATGGGACTTAAACTGGTCGCAGCTTTATTTAACCTTTTATCCATAACCAACTTCATTACAAACACATTCAACTTATCCCCTCCCCCCCACGGAGCGAGCCCTCACCAGCCATGTGAGTAGCAAAGTGACGCCGCTTCCGCTTCCGCCGAGTCTAAGCCTGGCTACTTTTCTTAGCCCTCCCTCGTTCCAGCTTCGCCATATTATTAGCAAAAGCCTGAGGGATTGTCCGAGTCGGGGGTACCCCACCCCCGCCCTAATGCTCGCATCCGGCACCGGACCCCGGAAACCTCCAGGATCCCGCCCCCCCCCCAGCTGCAACATCCCAAACCCCTTTCGCCCCTCCCTCCTCCAGTCAAGGGCGGGTGGGAGGGACGTCTGCTCTCTTAGGCTCCAGCCCTGAAAAGACCGAGCCACGCCACACAGCCGCACTTCCTTGCCGCCTCCGTGCACCCGCTCCCTCTCATTGGCTCCCGCGCCTCCCAGCAACATGCGGGAGCCAATGACCGCACGGGACACTCTTGGCACCGCCCCCACCAGGGTACCGCGCCGTCCGCAATGGGGACGCATGAGGCACCGCCGCCCCCCCCGGTTAACAACGGCCACGCGCACATGGGCGCTGCGGCCTTTCCCTAACCGGGTAAGGCGGACTCAATGCCTCCACGCCCCTCCCCCCTCCCCCACCCCAGCCCCTTCCATTACAAAACACGCAACAACTTTATGGGACTTAAACTGGTCGCAGCTTTATTTAACCTTTTATCCATAACCAACTTCATTACAAACATATTCAACTTATCCCCCCCCCCCCGGTGGAGCGAGCCCTCACCAGCCGTGTGAGTAGCAAAGTGACGCCGCTTCCGCTTCCGCCGAGTCTAAGACCGGCTACTTTTCTTAGCCCTCCCTCCTTCCAGCTTCGCCATCTTATTAGCAAAAGCCTAAGGGATTGTCCGGGTCGGGGGTACCCACCCCCGCCCTAATGCTCGCATCCGGCACCGGACCCCGGAAACCTCCGGGATCCCGTCACCGGCTCGGGCCCTACTGCCCAGAGCCGCCCCCCAAGGCTAAGCTGCGACCAGCCCATCTCCCGCACCTGATACCTTCCAAAGCCTCCTGCCAGTCATTCAAGAGCAAATCCATGCCGACCAGCGATAGATGTACTCCATCCGACCGATACAATCCCCCACATTCCACATCCACCCATGGGTGCAACACTTGGCATCCACCCTGCTCCCCCACCCATCTGCCTATTTGGCGATTGATCTTCGTCAACCCCCTCGACCACCGCTGCTGAGCTTTGCAGGCAGGCCGTGGAATGATATCAGACCACACTATTACAACTCCCGGGAACAGCATGCCCACCACCCCCATGTCCTTCCACACAGCTCGAATTAACTGTCTGCAAGTCCAAGTCCCCATGTCATTGCCTCCAAGGTGTACGACCAATACATCCGGTGCCTCTTTCAGCCGCATGTGGTGCCGCAGCAAAGGCAGCAGCTGGAACCACCGAAGCCGGCGCTCGCCCAGCCATGAAACGGTCACTCCTAGGGCCTCGAGCCCCATATGCGGCCCCAAAGGCCGTGTTGCTGCTCTCCGACCAGCCCAGTAAACAAATGAGTGGCCAATCATCCAACAGCTACACGCTCCTGCACCCCCTTCTGCAAAACAAAAGATAGCATCGTCAGTACCCCCAGCCCCTACCAACGGACGTAGCGTTGGAAAGCCTGCGACTTCCACCTACCTATCCGCCGTATCTCCTGCTCCCGCAGACCCGTCGCCGCAGCACTAGTAGCCGCCCCGATCTGAAAGGAATGCGATGCAAACATAACCGGATCCTCACCGAGCCGATTCAATGCCAACCGCAGCACCGCTGTAAACTGGAAGTGCGTGAGTACCTTCCCATCCCTATGTACAAACAGACTGCCCTCTCTCCCCGGCCTCACCTGCAGGAACGCTCTCAGAGCTGCTACCGGGCACACGAGAGCCCCTGCCACCTCCCGAAGCTCCACCCACACACCTCTGCCCAGTTGATCCATCTTGGAACGCGCCAAATACAACCGCACCCCACCCCCTACCCACTGCACCTGGTGGACTTGCAAGCCCACGCACCCTGCCCCCGACCCGACTCCGCCACCAATTCCCCCACCCGAAATGCTCCGAAAAAGGCTATGGAAAATGCTGCCCTAAACAGCACGCCCTCGTACTCGGACGACACCACCTGCGGCAACATCCCACACAGACGCCCCAGCAATTCATGCGTGATCGGCCTCCACGTGTCCCCCGGTGAAGGAAATGACCGCTCCCAACCCAGCAGTAATCTGCGCGTTAGGAAGCCCCCCGCTGCCATACCCCAGCCGAACGCTTTCGCAAAAAATGAAAACCCCGTCAGGTGGCTTCGTACTGTAGCACGCGACACCCCCGCAGCCTTTGCTGCCAAAACATACTGACCAATCAGCTGATCGGGCACAGGGCCCTGCCGCCAACCCTGCTCCGCCAGATATGCCACCACGCTGCTGCCGCCCCGCTGGTATGCCGCCCATGTCGACGCTGACACCGATCTCTTCAGCAATTCTGTGAACTCCCGAGGCCAATCCTCCATAAGTGCTCGGGGACCGATGCCCCCTCGTCTTCCACTTCTGGTGCCAGCGTTCGAAACAGCTCCCACTTAAAACAGGAAAGAGCATCAGCAATTCTGTTAGTACACCCAGGAATATGACGGGCCCGAATTACCACATTCAACCGCAAGCATTCCAAGACCACCAGCCGCATAAGCTCAGCCACCTGCCTGCAACGCGGAGCATAATTGTTGATCACACTGACCACTGCGCCATTATCACACCACCAAACCACTTTCCGGTTCCGCAGTCTGTCAGGCCACACCACCAGGACCACCAGTATGGGAAACAACTCCAAAAATGTTATATTGCTGGTAAGGCCCGCCTCCCTCCATGCTTGCGGCTACGCCGCCGCACACCATGATCCCGCAAAGTAGACCCCCAAACCGAACCCCCCAGCTGCATCTGTATATAATTGCAATCCCCAACTGGAAACCTCCCCATCTTGCAGCACCGTAATACCATTAAACTGCCGCAGGAACAGGGGGCGGAGCCAGCGCGAAGCCAGCATGGAGGTGTAAGTCCTCTTCTCCTGGGCCTTTGCTTTCAATACTGCGACTTACCCGACACCGAATCATTCCCCGGTTGCTGCACTTGAAGGTGAAACATCGGAGATGGCGGGGAGCAAACAAACCCGGCTTGAATTTGCCTCCGCGCCAGCGACAACCGGCACAAAAAGATCTAAAACAGATCCGCTCTCGCCGCACAAGTCGGCGCCTCCACAAGGCCCGCAGGAAGATTGGAAAGAACTTTTGCAGGAGGTCCGGGCCATACGGAGCCGGGTCGACTCCAATGGCGAGACACTCTCTACCCTACAGGAGGATCTCAAAGACCTGGGTTCACAATTGCAATCGCTTTCTACCCGTGTTGAAAGGGTCGAGGAATCGGTGGCGGGGCATGAAACTAAACTGCAACACGTCCAGCACATGGCGCGCAAAGTGGACTGGCTGGAGAAAAGTGTGGAAGACATGGGAAATAGAGCCCGTCGGAATAACATCCGTCTGATCGGTCTTGGAGAAGGTGCTGAAGGGGGGGACCCCATCCGCTTCATGGAGGCCTTTTTACCCAAGCTGCTGAAACTAACGTTTGACCCTCCGCTAGAAATCGAGCGGGCGCACAGGATCCCGGCGGCTCCATTGGGCCCCAACTCACACAATGCGAGGCCTCGTCCCTTTATCATGTGCCTGCTGAGGCACCAGCAGGTCTTGCAGATTTTTGCCGCGGCCAAAGCCGGTCAGCCATTACAACATGAGGGTCGCAAAATCTTTTTCTACGCAGATTTCTGTAAGCGTACTGTGGAGCGACGCAGGCAGTTTCTGGAGCTCAGGCCCAGACTTCGCAACCTTCAAGCCCGATTTGGACTGTTTAGCCCAGCGCGTCTCAAAGTTACCTTAAATAACTGTACTAAATCATTTGATGATCCTGGGGCGCTACGTAAATTTATTGAAGATCAAGAGGAGCTGGCAATGCAGCAAAGCTGAGCACGGTGACTGTTTGGTGTCTGATTTGTTGTGACCTGTACAGTGATAGCGGCGGCCTGCGAGTCCAGAGACGCAGGGTTTGCTTGCCAACTGGGGTCTATCCTGAGTCGTTAATATGGCGGGTGGTCGGGAAACGTGTAGACTTATTTTGTTAATAACAAGGGGCTACTCCATGTAATATGTGCTTCTACTGTCTCACCCTAATCGTTTTTTTTTCATTCTGGGTTGGGAGGGGTTTTGGGCTCACTGAGTGTTTTAAGAGTAAGCAAGATAGGAACGTGTTCACTGCTGACTGGGTAATTGCTAATTCTGTGTTGAGTGAATGGCTAATGGGCTGAAGATTTTGTCTTTAAATGTGAAGGGGCTCAGGTCTCCGATTAAGAGGAAGAAAATATTGATGTATTGTAAGCGCCAGTCTGCTGATGTCATTCTGCTCCAGGAGACGCATTTGTCCGCCCTTGAGGCAAATAAATTGGCAGACAAGCACTTCACGTTTGCAGGCTGCTCTCCTGCTTTGCAGAAGAAGAACGGTGTCGTCACTCTATTTAAGGCTGCATTGGGTTCCCAATTGATTAGCTTCTGCCATGATGCTGCTGGGAGGTGGTCTAAATCCTTAGTTAAGGTGGGCAGAGACATCCTGACTATTGTTAACATCTATGCTCCTAATGTTGACGACCCCGTCTTCTTTTGTAACCTTAGCGGCACCATCCATGAGGACCCAGGGGCTTTGGTAATTGCTGGAGGCGATTTCAACTTGGTAAGCGATCCCTTGCTGGATAGATCTCCTGGTAGGGTAGAGCGCCCCTCACGTGCGCGTTCAGCGCTCCTCTCCCTATTGGACTCTTGTGGCTTAATTGATATTTGGAGGTTGCTTCACCCCAGGGAAAAGGATTTCACCTTTTTCTCTCCGGTCCACAACTCTCTTTCGCGGATAGATTTTTTCTTGCTCTCCAAATCCTTGATCCCCGGTTGTCGTGGCGCATCCATTTTGGGTAGGACAGTGTCAGACCATAGTGCCATAACTGTGGAGGTTGCACTAGAGGATATGGCACGCCCGGACCAGTCCTGGTCCTTTAACCGAACGTGGCTGGCCGACCCTGCCTTTCAGGAGGAAGTGCGGGATGCCATCTCCTCCTTCTTTAGTTGGAATAAACAGGGGGACACTCCCAACTGGGTACGCTGGGAGGCTTTTAAAGCCTCAATACGGGCGGTGATTACTAGCTTTGCAATTAGGGAGTCTAAGCGGCGGACGGCCAAACTGAACATCTTAGAGGGTCAAATCCGTGCTGGCGAGCGCTTGTGGTTGGCACGGCCTAACCCTAGCATCCTCCTTCGTTTGCATAGGCTCAGGTTTCAATACAATGAGCTCTTGAGCTCAGAGGTTGAGAAGATTATGTTGAAGCAGACTGCCCGTTTTTATGTCGAGAGAAATAAGGCTGGTAGGTTACTTGCCCATACAATACGTGGACAACAGAGTAAATCTAGAGTAACCTCTCTGCTATCTAGTAACCGTGAACAGTTAGTTAAAGATGAGCATATTGTCGCTGAATTCGCTAAGTATTACAGCTCACTTTACGCCTCTGAAACGCCAGCTGACCAAGCCGCTTTTGCTGGGTTTGTAGATGGTCTTGAGCGTCCGGTATTGGGGGAGAGCCAGGCTCGCGAGCTTGGAAAACCTTTCTCTTGCACTGAACTCCTTTCCGTAATTCAGGATATGCCCTCTGGGAAAGCGGTTGGCCCTGATGGTCTCCCTGCTGAATTTTACAAAGTTTTTGGCAAGGATATTGCTCCGTTTTTGCTGGAGTACTACAGTGAACTTGCACAGGAGAACAGTTTTACTGGCCGGTTTTCCGAAGCCACTATAGTGGTTTTAGAAAAGCCGGGCAGGGATCCCAACCTGGTGGCAAATTACAGGCCTATCTCTCTCCTAAATGCCGACTACAAGATCTATGCTAGCACTTTAGCGCGTCGCCTCGCGAGTATTATTGCAGCCCTTGTGCATCCAGATCAGTGTGGGTTCGTCCCTGGGAGATCCACGTCTGATAATGCCCGTCTCCTATGTAACTTACTAGAACAGGTCTCGTCGGCTGATTCCCCTTATATTGCTCTTTCGTTGGATGCTGAAAAAGCATTTGATAGGTTGGAATGGTCGTTTATGTTTTTCATTTTGCGATGGTTTGGCCTCGGAGAAGACTTTATAAACAAGGTCGGGGCACTCTACTCTCGAGCCTCCGCCAGTATTTATGCGAATGGTATCCTTTCCCGTTCTTTCTCTCTCCACAGGGGAACTAGACAGGGCTGCCCCTTATCCCCCTTGTTGTTTAACCTAGCACTCGAACCTTTAGCCATTGCTATACGCGGACGGCAGGAGCTCCAGGGGGTGCGGGTAGGGCACCTACAAGTTAAACTATCTGCATACGCAGACGACCTGCTTCTCTTCACGCAATCTGGGGAGGTTTCGCATATACTAACCCTGTTTGATAGATACTCTAGCATTTCGGGGTACAAGATTAATTGGTCTAAGTCTGTGGCGTTCCCTCTCAACTGTCTCGCCACTTCGTCGGAAATGGCGGACTTCCCCTTTAAATGGGAGGCGGGCAGTGTTAAATATTTAGGGGCTTGGTACAATGCCTCGGCGGATGCGATGGTTTTGAAAAATATGGAAGAGCTCCTTCTGTTCCTCCGGCAAAAAATTTTAACATGGTCTCCTTTACATCTTTCATGGTGGGGCCGTCTGGAGGTCATTAAAATGTCTCTCACCCCAAAGATCAATTATGTCTTGAGTATGCTTCCTTTTTCCATTCCTCTCAGATGGTACGACAGGATTGAACGTTGTCTTATTTCTTTTCTGTGGAATGAGAAGCAACCTCGCATTGCTACTAAAAAATTGAAAGCAGCAAAGGACGAGGGAGGAGTGCATTTTCCTGATTTCCGTCAGTACCACCAAGCCCTTCTAATTAAGCAGGGATCTCTCTGGCTATCTGAAGATGAGCTTGAACGCTGTCCGACCTGGTTGTCGGTAGAGGCCTGTATGGTCGCTCCCTGCTCTCTACTACATCTTTTAGGAGCGCGGTTCCCTGATTGGGCCCCGGTGGGGAAGGTCATTAGGTCGACACAGGGGGCTTTTTGGAATTGGCTAGGAACATTGGCCAAGATGATTTATCCTCGATGCAAACCCCGCTGTGGTGGAACCCCAGGTTCCGGATCCGCGGCAGAAGATTTGCTTGGAAGGAATGGCAAAAGCGGGGAATATGGTCTCTTGGGCAGTTGGTAGATGCCAATGGGTGGAAAGCCTTTACGGTACTGCAAAGGGAGTTCTCCCTGCCTGCTTCCTTCTCTTATCAGTGGGCCCAACTCAGACATTGTATTGCTGCTTCTCGTATCCCTATTCGGGAATCGGCACTCAGTAAGGGTGGTACTCTGCTCCATTGGCTGGGCATTACTGCTTGCCAGCAGGGAGCAATCTCCAAAATATACGCCCTTTGGAGGACAAATACTTCTCATTTACCTGTTGGCCTAGCCCGGGTGTGGGAGTTTGAGATCTCGCGGGAGCTTACTCCTTCTGATTGGAAATTTCTCTGGGGTCCAGTTGCCAGGGTTTCTAGGTCTGCCGCTCTCACCCAGTCCTTATACTTTTTCATGCACAGGGCCTTTCTGACTCCGTCAAAGATGGCCCGATGGGGCTCAGGCATTTCCGATAAATGCTGGTCCTGTTCTGAGCAACCTGGAACCTATAAACATATGTTCTATGATTGCCCCCTGGTCCAGACTTTCTGGAGTCGGGTGTGGACCAGGATACAAGCGGTCCTGCATTTTTCGGCAGGCTTGCGGTGGAGTACGCTTTTCTTAAGATCCTTAAGTGTATTCCCTGCAGGAGACCGAGACCGCTCGTTTTTGCTTAATTTTATGATGGCTATAGCTATTAAGATGATTCTTTGGAAGTGGAAGACCTTGGGTAGCCTGAGCTTGGACGGATGGTGGAATTTGGTCTGTCATTATGCTAAGTTGGAGAAAACCTACAGCAAACTCCACCAACCGGATAAAGCGAACCTTCATATGCATCGATGGTTACTATTAGACCTTTTTGTAGCCCGTTCCCAGGTCGCCTAGGCAGAAATGGACACTTTTCCTTTTCATGATTTGGAAATGTTGCTAGTTGCACTTAGTGAGCTCGGGTAGGTGGGTGGGGGGGGGGGTTTAGGGGTGTGGGTGGGTTTATGTTTTTGTAAGCTGGGGACTGCGTTGTATCAGTTGTTGTGTTGTATGTGTGCTTTCCTTCGTTGTTTGATGAAAAACTAAATAAAGGCTTTAAAAAAAAAAACTGCCGCAGGAACTCATCCCATACCCTTAAGTCCTCTCGCAAAAACTGCGAGACCCTGATCCTATGATGAGGTTTGATAACCCCCCTCGTTGCCGCTGCCAACCGTCTCAAAAATACCCGCCCCATAGGAATCACCCGGCATGCAAAAGTCAAAGAACCAATCAACGCCTGCATCTCCCGCAAGGTCATCTTTGCCGAGACCAGCACATTCGCCACCAGCACTCGCATATTTTCCACCTTATCCACTGGCAGCCGCGCGACCATTGCCATCAAATCAAGCTCTACCCCCAAGAACGTGACCCTCATTGCTGGGCCCTCCGTCTTTCTGGCTGCCAACGGCACCCCCCATTCCTGCGTGAACTGCTCAAACCCCACGAGCAAGTCTCCACACCTACCCGACTGCGCCTCCCCTACAAAGAAAAAATCATCTAAGTAATGCACCACATTGACGCAACCCGCCCGCTGGACAAATGCCCAGTGCAAAAAGGTGCTAAAGTGCTCGAAATAAGCACAGGATATAGCGCAGCCCATCGGCATGCACCTATCAAAGTAACTCCCAAAATCCCAATAACGTTAACGCAGACGGATGTACCAGCAGCAAACGGAACGCTGATTCAATGTCAGCCTTCGCCATCAAGCACCCATGCCCACAGCGCCGCATGAGCCCCACCGCCTCATTGAACGACGCATACCGCACCGAGCACAATTCCTTCGGAATGCGGTCATTAACCGAAGACCCCACCGGGAAGGATAAATTATGTATCAACCGGTACTTCCCTGGCTCCTTCTTCGGTATGATGCCCAACGGGGACACCACAAAGTTCTCAAAGGGCTGTTCCGCAAAGGGGCCCGCGATCCTCCCCAACTGAATCTCAGCCGCCAATTTCTCCCTCACAACATGCGCAAACCATCTAACCGACGGTGAATTCCTGGCCCGGGCTGTCACCAACTTCCCCACAATCGGAATCGGAAATCCATTTTGAAATCTCTCCTCCAAAATAATACTAGCCTTCCTTTTATGGTATTTACGCAACCACGGACGCAAGGCGTCGATCCGAATTGGGGACGGCGCCATACCCCACACGCTCCTATTACTTGGGAGGAGGCGCGTTTACCCCCCCTCCTTTTTTGCTACATCGGATGGCCGAGTGCGCTCCATTGCAAACTGAACATGCATGTCTGAATTTGCAATCCGGAAAGGGACAGGAAGACTTGTTATATCGCCAACAGACGTCCCCCGCACCTCCTGAACTTGCCGCTCTCTGCCCCACCTGGGGCCCGCCCACCCGAAAGGGCTGCCCCACCCCCGAGGATCCTACCAGCCCTCCCTTTGGCATGCCCACCCCCGCTCCACTAGGTCTGACTGCCATCTGCGTCAGCCATAAATTAATATCCTGCGTGCCCCACGAGATCGTCTGGTTCTCCTCCATCTTGTCACGGAACTTCTCATCATAGTTGAGCCATGCCCAACCGTCATGCGCCTGCGATGCCTCCAGAATGGAGTCAGCGTACGCTAGCAGCATCCCGTATTGCTCAGGATGGCCATGACCCCATACACTGGCAAGCCGGAAAAAAGCCCGCGTCCAATTAACCACATTCCTGGCCACGCGCCGCACACTACCCGCCTTTTCGTCCTCCTTCCTTTTCCATCTACTGTCCCCAGACTGCTTCCGACCTTCGAGCAACCGGAAGATATCAATATACCGCCGCTTCTGAATTTTTCGGCGCAACTTCTTCGGCACACCCTCCCACAATTCCGAAAACGCCACTACCGTAGGCATCGCTCCAGTCGCCTCTGTCCGCTCCACCCTCTGCCCCTTATCTGACTGCCGGCTGTCCATCGGCGAAGATGACCGCGACGTCGAAGACGTGGATGATGAGGATGAAGACGCGGACTTACGACGCCTACGACAAGAGTGTCTCCACTTTGCGCACGCCTTCTTGCCCCCTTTTCCCCCTGCCTCCGTGCCACTCCCCAAACCAACCCTGGCCTCATCCAACTCACCTGCCACGCCTGACGTCCCCTGCATGGGCACGCCGACATCCGATTGGACTGAGACTTCCGTTCCTCTCCCCACACTTCCCACCGTCGGACTTCGATCACCAGTCGCCGCCGCCGATTTCTGTTGCACCGCCCCCGCCGACCAGGGGTTTGCCGTGTACTGCCATCCCGGTGGGACCTGCGCGGATAAAAAAGCAAAAGGCGATGCAGCACCCGCCAATGCCCAAGGTGTCTGCCATGCCCCCAACCAATTCGCCTGCAAGGGGCCCTGTCCCCCTCCCTGCCAATGCTCCCATGCCGGCAAATACCCACCCCCCACCGTTCCCAGTCTGCCCTCCAACCCCTGTAACCCCCCCTCCGCTACCCCCACCCCCGCCTGCAACTTGCCCTTCCCCTCCTGGAGGAACCGGCCCCGTGCCCACACTACCCGCATGTACCTGCCCCCTCCCCTGCCCCCTATCCCCCAGCCCAGCGCCGCGCTCATCCCCCCTGTGTCTACCCCCCCTTTCTCCCCTGCCACCCTTCACTGCCACCCCCACTTGCTCAGCACCTATCACACTGCTCCGATCCACCTCCTGCCCTCGGTGCAGGCCGCTCCCCCTCCCCCTTTCAACACTCCCAAGAGCAGCCCGACCCCCACTCACACCTGTTCTCTTCTTGTCCTGCACCGGCTCTCCCCTCCCCTTGTTTCCTCTGCTAGTACAACCCTTGCCCCCCCGTTCAGAACCCTGAGCAGTTGCCGGCTGCCCTCGACTCCTGGCCTCAGGCTCCATCCTACCCCCCATTACAGCCTGCCTCCCCCGCCCTCTCTTCTCCCCGGTTTTTGAAGGCATCCCCCACCTGGCTCCTTCGGAATTAAATACACTAGGAGTACTTGTTCGCCTTCCGTTTATTTTTATTTTTTTTCTCTTCTATTCTCTGTGTTGTTTTTTTTTTAAAGTGCACTGCCTCTCCGCCGCTGCACCTGCAGGCCTAGCTAACTCTATTAATTTTATGTTCAGATTTTTAGCACGCTGCCGACCGCAGCCCTCCCCCTCAACCCCCCCTTTTACAAAATCGTTCCTCCGGGGCCCCCCGTGCCAGGCAGCGATACAGGCCTAAATTTAAACCCCAACCCCGCTGATATAACAAAAACCCCTCTCTCGCTCACCGCACGTCTGCTCTCTTAGGCTCCGGCCCCGAAAAGACTGAGCCACACCACACAGCCGCACTTCCTTGCCGCCTCCGTGCACCGTCTCCCTCTCGTTGGCTCCTGCGCCTCTCAGCAACACGCGGGAGCCAATGACCACGCGGGACACTCTTGGCACCGCCCCCACCAGGGTACCGCGCCGTCCGCAATGGGGACGCATGAGGCACCGCCGCCCCCCCCGGTTAACAATGGCCGCGTGCACATGGGCGCTGCGGCCTTTCCCGTACAGATAGGACATTTGAGGCCACTTGCTTCCATATCCACCTTTGCCCATTTTCCTGTGTAGGAAGAAGTAGAGAGATCTTGGATACTTTTCAAGGCGGTCTACTCAGGCAAATGGTGATAGAACCCAGAAGGGAAGGAGCAGCGCTGGATTGGTTCTCACAAATGTGTGTTTTATGTCTGGGCAGGGGTCCATTTGGGCAACAGTGATAGTCATACAATGTTTGTATTGAGGGAGAGCCCTAGTTGTGGTGTACTTAGATTTCAGTAAAGCCTTTGACACTGTTCTGCACAGGCGACTTATACACCAAATGAGCACCCTAGGGATGGACCATAAAGTGACTAACTGGGTTAGAAATTGGTTGAGTGGGAGGTGACAAAGGATACAGGTAAATGGAGCTCACTCTGAGGAGAACGAGGTTACCAGTGGTGTGCCATAGGGATCTGTCCTTGGTCCAATTCTTTTTAACACCTTTATTAATAATATTGCAGAAGGGCTGTTGGGTAAGGATTGCCTCTTTGTGGATGATACCAGGAAGGAGTAGATAACAAGGAGGGATCTAGCTAAACTTGAAGAATGGTCAAGAATTTGGCAGCTGTAATTTAATGCTAAAAATTGCAGGGTCATGCATTGGGCTGAAAAAATTCAAGGGAGCGGTACAGTGTAGGAAGGGAAGTATTTCTATCCACCAAAGAAGAGCAGGTCCTGGGCGTGATTGTTTCTGATGATCTTAAAGTGGCTAAACAGGTAGAAAAGGTGACGATGAAAGCCAGAAGGATGCTTGGGTGCATAGGGAAGGGAATGCTCAGCAGAAAAAAGGAGAACTTTGTATAAGTCTCTGGTGCGACATCATTTGAAGTATTGCCTGCAATTCTGGACACCGCACCTTCAAGAGGATATAAACAGGATGGAGTCAGTGCAGAGGGTGGCTACTAAAATCTTCAGCGATCTTCACTATAAAGCATATGAGGATAGACTTAAAGATCTTAATATGTATACATTAGAGGAAAGGGGGATAGAGGAGATATGATAAGAGACATTTAAATACTTCCATGGCATAAATGCACAAGAGGAGAGCCTTTTTCAACTGAAAGCAAACTCTTCTCCGAGGGACATAGGATGAGGTTGAAAGGGGATAGACTCCGGAGTAATATGCAGAAATATTTCACTATGGAAAGAGTGATAGATGCGTGGAATAGTCTCCCAGTGGAGGTAATAGAGACGAGGACAGTATCTGAATCCAAAAAAGCATGTAACATATTCAGAAGATCTCTAAAGGAAAAAAGGAGACTATTGTAGTTGATATGGAAGTGCAGACAATGTGGTCTTTTTCTGCCATCATGTTTTTATGTTTCTATGATATAAAAGCTAAAGAAGTACCTAGACACACCAAGCTTAAAGTGCTGGACTTTAGACATACAGAACTGACCTTACTAAAATGGGGTAATAACTGAGGGAGGAGTTGGCAGGGTGGGAGGAGATAAGGAAGGTGGAAAAATAGTGGGCCATATTGAAAGGATCTAAAAGAAGAGAAATGGACCTTTATGTTAAGAAGGTAAACAAAAGGAAAAGGAAAAGAAAACCTTTATGGTTTTTCAAAATGTTGCCTGACAAAATTAGAGCTAAAGGAATAATGTTAGTAAAGTAGAGTAGCAGCCATGACTGCCACCAAATATCTGGAGGATATTTAAATGTCATGGCTGACTGCAGCGGTGTAAAAATAAACAATGCTCTAAATATTGACTCCACTATTTTTAAGTTTTTGCATTTAAATAATGAGAAGAAAGATATGTAAAATATTGTTGTTACTTAAGTGCTGTCAAATCAATATCGACTCATAGCGACCCTGCTATGTTCAGTCTTCAGTCAGGTGGCTCATTGTTGATAGAGTGGCATCCATAGCTGCTGTTATTGTATTGATCCATTGCATTTCTTGCCTTTCTATTTTACGCTGACCCTCAACTTTGCCAAGCATGACCTCTTTTTCTAATGAACGTTTTCTTCCAATGTTGTCTGCAAAGTATGAGAGTTGAAGTCATATCACTTGAGCTTCAAAAAAAGCTTATGTTTATGTTTATGGAACCAGGCTGCTGGCATTAACCTTTAAAAAGGAGATAGAGCAGCTTTTAAACTAGATAATAGGGGAAAGCCAACAGTCGCCCAAGAGTGCATGGTTCGGAAGAATGTATTCCTGAAGGATACTACCAAAAGCAGAGAGATTCCAAAAAAGAGTAAAGTAGCCCAAATGCCCTCGAGTATGGAGCAGAGAGAGCTTAAAGATCCCAAATTACCCATGTCTACCAATAGCCAGATTAATATGAATAAAATACAGTCTCTAAAATGCTTGTATGCAAATGTTAGAAGTCTAAAAAATAAGATTGGAGAGTTAGAATATATAGCACTAAATGAGAGGTTAGATATGATTGGAATATCAGAGATATGGTGGAAGGAGGACAACCAGTGGGACACTGTGATACCTGGGTACAAACTATATTGTAATGATAGAGCTGATCAAATTTGTGGAGGGGTTGCGCTCTATGTTAGAGAGGGCATTGAGTCAGACAGGATTAAAGTTTTGCAGGATTGAAATTCCAAGTAAAAAGGGGAAGGCGATGGCAGTGGGGGTGTACTATCGACCGCCTGGTCAGAATGAACAATTGGATGATGAAATGCTCAAAGAAATCAAGGAAGCTAACAAAAGTTACAGCACAGTAATAATAATGGGTGATTTCAATTACCCTGGTATCGACTGGGTCAGTGTCACGGCAGAACATGTAGGGAGATAAAGTTCCTAAATGAAATAAATGACTGCTTCTTGGAACAGCTGGTTCATGAACTGACCAGAGGGGAAGCCATATTGGACCTAGTCCTTAGTGGAACACCAGATCTAGTGCAAGAGATAAGGGTGTTGGGGGCTACTTGGCAATAGTAATCATAGCATGACTGCGTTTGATTTAATTGGTGGAGGAAGGATAATAAGGAAATCCACAGTACTGCCTTTTAACTTTCGAAAGGGAGACTATGATAAAATGAGGAAAATAGTTAAGAAAAAAATAAAAGGAGCAGTTGCAAAGGTTAAAGACTTACATCAAGCTTGGGTGTTGTTGAAAAATACCATCTTGGAAGCCCAGACCAGCTGTATTCCAAGCTTTAAGAAAAGTGGAAGGAAGTCCAAAAAACTGCCAGCATGGTTTAAAGGTGAGGTCAGAGAGGCTGTTGTTGCCACAAAAGCATCTTTCAGGAAATGGAAATAAAAGCCAAACGACGAAACCTGGAAACAGCACAAGCATTGGCAAGTCAAATGTAAGGCATTGATAAGGCAGGCAAAGGGAGAATTTGAGAAGAAGTTTGCTGTGGAAGCAAAAAACGCGAAATAAAGACTTTTTCAAGTACATTCATAGCAAAAAACCTGTGAGAGAGTCAGTTGGTCCATTAGATGATAGAGGGGTTAAAGGGGCACTAACAGGCGACAAGGCGATAGTGGAGAGACTGAATGAATTCTTTGCTTCGGTCTTTACTGAGGAAGATGTAGGGATATTACCCATGAATGAAGTGGTATTTAAAGGTGCGTAAGAATTGAAGGAAATATCGATACATCGGGAAGATGTATTACAACTATTAGATAAACTGAAGAGTAGCAAATCACCTGGGCCAGATGGTACACATCCAAGGGTGTTGAAGAACTGAAATATGAGATTGCAGACCTGCTATTAGTAATCTGTGAATTTTCATTAAAATCATCTGTAATACCTGAAGATTGGAGGATCGCCAATGTAATGCCAATTTTTAAAAGGGTTCCAGGGGTGATCCGGGAAACTACAGACCGGTGAGCCTGACATCAGTACCCGGAAAAATGGTAGAAACCATCATAAAGAACAAAATTACTCAGCATGTAGATAGTCATGGCCTAATGGGAGACAGCCAACATGGCTTTAGACAAGGAATATCTTGTCTTACTAATCTGTTATGGTTTTTTGAAGGTGTGAATAAACAGGTGGACAAAGGTGAGTCGGTTGATATAGTGTATCTGGACTTTCAGAAAGCCTTTGACAGGGTCCCTCATCAGAGACTTTTGGAAAAACTAAAAAGTCATTGGATAGTAGGCAGTGTACTATTGTGGATCAGGAACTGATTAAAAGATAGAAAGCAGAGGGTAGGGCTAAATGGCCAAATTTTCCAATGGAGAAAGGTGAATAGTGGTGTACCCCAGGGATCTGTGCTGGGTCCGCTGCTTTTTGACATATTCATAAATGACCTGGAAAGTGGAATAACGAGTGAGGTTATCAAATTTGCAGATGACACAGAACTATTTAAAGTTGTTAAAACCCAAGAGGATTGTGGAAAACTGCAAGAGGATCTAGATAAATTGGAAAACTGGGCATCAAAATGGCAGATGAAATTTAATGTGGACAAGTGCAAAGTTATGCACCTAGGGAAGAACAACCCAAACTATGGTTACACTATGCAAGGTTCCACATTATGAACCACCACCCAGGAAAAAGATTTAGGCGTCATTGTGGATAACATGTTAAAACCATCGGCCCAGTGTGCAGCGGCCGCCAAGAGAGCAAATAAAATGCTAGGTATCATAAGGAAAGGGATGGAAAATAAAACAAAATATATTATAATGCATCTGTATCGTTCCATGGTGAGACCTCACCTTGAATATTATGTGCAATTCTGGTCGCCATATCTTAAAAAGGATATAGCGATATTAGAAAAGGTTCAGAGAAGAGCCACCAAAATGGTAAAGGGGATGGAAGGATACTCCTATGAAGAAAGGCTAAAAAGGTTAGGGCTCTTTAACCTGGAATAGAGACGGCTGAGGGGAGATATGATAAAAGTCTATAAATTAATGAACGGAGTGGAACGGGTAAACGTAGATCGATTGTGTACGTTATCAGAATATACAAAGACTAGGGGACATGCAATGAAGCTACAGGGTAAACAATTGAAGACTAATAAAAGACTTTTTTTTTCACTCAACGTGTAATCAAATTCTGGAATTTGTTAACGGAGGATGTAGTAAAGGCTGTTAGTGTAGCTGGGTTTAAAAAAGGTTTGGACAAGTTCGTGGAGGAAAGGTCCATAAACCATTTTTAAGAATGGACCCAGGATATCAATGCTTGTCCCAGTACGAACATTGTGGAACCTGTGTCTTTTGGGGAAACTGCTAGGTACGTATGACCTAGATTGGCCACTATTGGAAACAGGATACTGGGCTTGATGGACCTTGGTCTGACCCAGTATGGCATATCTTATGCTCTTATGTTCTTATCTCTCTAGTATCGACTGATTTGTTCTTCAGGCAGTCCACAGTATACACAGTGAGGCACATTCCACTGAGTTTGTCTAGGCCCCTGTGCATCTGATTGGAATATGGACGCCCAGGGGTAAACCCAATTCTGATCCTGTGGGGGCTAGACATGCTCTGTGGGATCAGAAACAGGTCTAGAGCCTATATGTGCAGGCTGGGACCCGATTATGATTGGCCTGCATGTATAGCCACCTGTCCAGCTACCTCAGTCAGGCTCCTGAATAGAGCCATGGTGCCATGGCGTCCCATTGTGATCCCCGGCTGCTGACCACAATCTACTTTCCCTGCAGCCCCATCCCCAATCTGGCCTTCCATGGCCAGGGTCAGACTGCAGGGAATCTCCTTAACCCCCTCACCTTTCTGTTTGCCATCCCCCATCCAGTTTGCCGACACCGGACATGTAGGGCTGACCTCAGAATCAGCCCTGTATGTCTGTGGTCGCAGACCGCCCAAGCCCAACCCTCGCTCCACCTCTGGAACACCCTCTTCTGCCCCCATCTAAGCCTCCCCGTACAAACGTCTGGTTCGTACGGGGAGGCTTTTGATGGGGATGGCAGGGGGGGGGGGTAAATAGCGGGGATAGATGTCCCAACAGGACGGAATAGACCCCAGTATTCTTCCCCAGCATCATAATTCAAAGGCATCAATTTTCTGCCTGTCTTTATTCTTCTCTGTCCAGTTTTTGAATCCATATGATGTTATTGAATATACCATGAATTCCCACAAACCTAATATAGTGAATAATTAAATAATCCCACATAAAAAATTCACCATTAAAGCTTCCCCAACATTATTTATAATCTTTTGTCGAAGCGAGTCGAAGGAGGGTAAGAATTGTATATCTAACCCACTCCAGATGACAAGCTGCTTTTTTTATTTTATAAGGTACTCCATCTCGAAAGCATTTTTAACTTTAAACTTATCTGCTCAAAGTTCAAACCACGTTCAGTAAAATCGTTGTCTTTTGAAGATGCAATGTTCTGCACGACGTGCACGTTTCGGAAAATAAATTCCTGTATCAAGTGCCTTCTCATCTGTATCAGCAAACAATACAACCATGAAACGAAAAAACGCCGTCTCGCAGCTGGAGGTTTTTTCTTTCAGTATGGCATGACTTAATTTGCTCATTTAAAGGAGAACCAACCAATAAGGAGGGGAAAAGCCACTGAAAAGGGAATCCCACAACTGATTGGTGCAACAGAGAGACCAATGGAATTTCTTTTACATCATATGAGACTCAGCCAATCAATTTCACGATTCAAGCCTTTAGGGGACATAGTATCAAGCTGGAAAATCCACCTTTGTTCCTTCCATTGTAATTTGTGCTCCCGATCTCCACCTCGAGGATCAGGAGGGACGTGATCTATGACTGTCCATCGTAAATCTTCAAAAGTATGTTGATGATGAATTTTTTTATGTGGGATTGAATATACCATAGCATGAAGAAGTCAAATCTTTGTATGCGGAGATATGTCTTTGCACTTGATAATCTTGTTTTGATCCTCCATAGACATTCTACCAAAGGCAATGCATCATCAGATTTCTTGACTGCATGTTTCTTTATTGGTTATTGATCCAAGCAGGCTAATGTCTACTATTTCTACTTATTCTCCTTCAAGAAATACATGATTGATTTTGCCAGTGGTCAGGATCTTTGTCTGCTTCAGGATAAGGTATAGGCCCATTTCAAAACTGTGGTCCTTGATCTTGATGAGCAGGTGTTTGAGATCATCTTCACTTTCAGCCACTATTGTCAACATAGTGAAGGCACTGATGTGTCTTCCACCAATCTTTACATCTCAGTTTTCTTCACGCAGGTCTGCTTCTCTGGTGATTTGTTCTGCATTTAAATTAAACAAGTATGGGGAACGTTTGCAGCCTTGTACACCTTTGTTGATTTTAAGCCATTCTGTTTCTTCTTGTTCTGTTTTAACTGTTGCTTCTTGATCAATGTATACTATCAGGTGCTCTGGTATACTCATGCTACTTAATGGGCCCAGAGCTTTTCATGATTTACACAAGCAAAGGCTTTGCTGTAGTCAATAAAACACATACAGATATCCTTTTGGTATTCTTTTGTTTTTTCAAGGATCCATATCACATCCATGATGTTGTCTCTTGTTCCTCACCCTTCCTGAACTCTAATTGTATTTCAAGGAGTTCTAGGTCCTGATATGGTTGTAATATCCACTGAATGAACTTGAGTCGAATCTTGCTCACGTGTGGGATCAGAGTGATTGTGCTATTTTCCATCTTTCTTTAGTATTGATATGAACACAGATCTTTTCCATTCCATTAGCCATGATGTTTTCCAAACCTCCTGGCACTGAATGGTGGCTGAAACATCAGTTCCAGTTACAAAGATGCAGGATGACCCAGAGAACTGCAAGGATCATCATACTAACCGCAGAAGCCCTAGAGAATATCTAAAGAAACTTTATAGGGAAAGCATCTTTAAATTCACCAGAGAACCTTCTGATCCATTCAAAAAAGGAGGTCTCTAGCCTTTCTCCAATGGACTTTCCCACCTCAATCCCACCAATCTGGTTTGAAGACTGCTACATAAAATAACAGACATTGCTCTGAAGAAAGCAACAGTATACATAGTGGTTGAAATGTTGGTTCCAGTTATGAAAACACATGACCCAGAAAACGGCAATGATCATCATACTAGCTGCGGAAGCCCAAGAGAGCATTCCTGGCAGAACCTTGCAAGTATTGTAACAGTTTGCATCTGATTAATGTAATACTTCAATGAGAATGCCATCTATGCCTGGTGCTTTGATCTTTGATAATGCTTTCAGTGCTGCTTCAATTTCTTCTTTCACCAATAATTCCTGATTGTAAGGTACAAGTTGAAATGGCTGTTGATCCATTTGATCTAGATGGTATAATGACTCTGTGTATTATTACCACCTTTTCTTGATTTTCTCAGCATCATTTAACATGTATCCTTGAGCATCTTTTAGCATTCCAGTTTGAGGCTCAAATTTTATCTTTTACTCTCGAAGCTTTAGGAAAGTCAATCTTGTTCTTCCACTGAGAGTTTCTTATTCTATTTTCTTACATGCATCATTGCAGTACTTTTCTTTGTCTTACCTTGCTGTACATTGAAAATCTCCGTTACGTTCCATGATTACCTCACTTGCTACTCTGGCTTTTGCTTCTCTGTGTTTCTGAGCAATTATCAGAGTTTCTTCAGTCACTCATTTTGGCCATTTTTGCTGTTTCACATTTCTTCAAGCTCAACTTTCTTAATGTCATCCCATCAATGTTCTGGAGCTCTGTAGTTTGTATCTGAAGAGATGAACCTGTTTTGCAGGCAGTCTTTAAATTCTGGTGTATATTTTCAAGCTCATATTTTGCTACATTCATGAGTGACTTGTTCTTTTTTGGCTTTAGCTTGAGTTTCATACTAGTAGTTGAGTTGTACCACTGTCAGCTCCAGGTTTTGTCTTTATTTATGTTATTGAGCTTTTTCATCGTTGACTTCTACAGATGTAGTCAGTTTGATTTTTGTACAGTTCATTAGGCAAAGTCCATGTGTACAGTCAGGCAGGGCCGGATTTACCTATACGCCAGTTACGCCGTGGCGTAGGGCCCACAGCTGGCAAGGGCCCACAAAAATTGAATACTGGCGTATAGGTAAATACTAGTATAGTTTAAAAAAAAAGCTGACTGCTGCTGCCGCGGCAGCATGGACCGTCCCGCGGGGCCCCCTCTGAATCCCTCCCTCCCTCCGCGACGGCTGAGCCCCTCCGTGCCGGCTTTGAGAGGCGCGAAGGAAGAGTGTCTCCCTCGCGTCTCTTTTAAGCCCGCAGGGGCTGATGGGAAATCCCATCAGCCCCTGCGGGCTTAACAGAGACGCGAGGGAGACACTCTTCCTTCGCGCCTCTCAAAGCCGGCACGGAGGGGCTCAGCCGTCGCGGAGGGAGGGAGGGAGGGATTCAGAGGGGGCCCCGCGGGACGGTCCATGCTGCCGCGGCAGCAGCAGTCAGCTTTTTTTTTGCTTTTTGAGACTCGAGTGTGTAGCAGTTTTGGAAGCTCAATCTGGTTGTGATTCTGATCCCGTGGGGCTAGAGTTTCCCCATGGGATCAGAACCCCGGCTACATCTGTGCGTCTGCACAGAAGGTCGGGCCATCGATGTCAGAATCGCACCCAAACAGTTTTTAGAGCTTACCCGTGTCATTCTCTGAATGGTGGTGAGTGTTTAAACTGATATATTTATTTTGTAGTTATGATGTTTTTGTGGTTTATATTTTACCAATTATGCACTTCTACTATTCCTTGACACAGGCGCTCTTTGTCATGTCTGTTCTTAATAGATTAACTTTGATTCCTTTTTTTATATATGTCATTTTTTGTATTTTAATTATTTGCTATTTATTGGTTGTATATCATTGAATCCACACTTTTTTAATGTAATTGTTTTATAATAAGTATTTAGATTATCATATGAGTTTGGCTTTTAACACATACATTTATATTTATTTATTTGTCCATATGTGATGATCATCTTTTACATATACTTTTTATATTTATTTATTGTTTTGCTATGGTTTTGTTATGTTTTAATGATAACCCATGTTGTATTATGGGCCCGATTCTGCAAGGCAATTAGCAATGGGGAGTGGGGTGTCTGTGTGTATGCGTGTATGTGTGTATGGGGCAGGGGTAGGGCATGCACATGTTTGTGAGTGTGTGTGTGTTTTCGGTGCAAGGGTAGTGTATGTGTATGTGTTCGGGATTGAGGTATTTTTGTACTGGTATGCAGGTAGTGCAGAGGTGGAGTGCCTGTGTGCATGTATATAACTAAAAGTTAGTATATGGTAACATTATGCAAATATTTATGCAAATGAGGCCCCTTATGCAAATGAGGCCCCGCACCCCCCTTGGGCCGCCCCTGTTGGGGGCCCACAATTTTTGTTGGCGTAGGGCCTCACTCAAGGTAAATCCGGCCCTGCAGTCAGGGCCGGCCCAAGGGTTTTTGCCGCTTCAGGCAGGAGCTCTGGCTGTACCGCGCTCCCCCCCTCCCCCCCGCATGCCATGCCACCTCTCCACACTGTGCCACACTGCTGCTGCCGCCAATTTGGGGAGCTGGCAGCGGCAGTTAGAAGTGGCAGCTTTGTCGTCACTTTGGTGCAGGCAGCAGGCCATGTGCTTCAGCACACATCGCCTGCTGCTTCTGACCCCACTCCGACAGGAAGTTGCATTTGAGGGGGAAGGCAGAAATGGCAGGCCATGTGTACCAAAGCACATGGCCTGCCTTGGGCACCAAAGGGGTAACACAAAACGTCCATGCTGCCTGCCATGGTCTGCCGCCCTAAAAAGCCTGCTAGCCCATCTAGTGGACGGGCCGGCCCTGTGTACAGTCATTGCTTGTATTGCTAGCAGAAGGCATTTGAGATATATAGATTGTTGGTCTTGCAAAATTGTGTAAGTTTTTCTCCGGCTTTGTTTCTGTTGCCAAGTCCATATTTTCCAACAACTTTGCCTTTTGTTTTCTTCCCAACTTTTGCATTTGAGTCACCTATGACTATCAGTATATCGTTTTGCATGTTCTGTCAATTTTAACTTGTTCATAGAATCGATCAACTTCTTCCTTTTTTGTGGCTCTTGTTGGCATATATGAATAAGAGTTGTGTTGATGGGCATTCTTCATAAACAAATAGAAATTAAGCATTCACCAACTGCATTGTATTTCATTACAGTTCTTGCAAGTCTATTCTTAATTTGAAATGCAATACCATTTCTTTTTTGTCTTTCTTTTCTGGCATAGTATACCTCTTGATCATCAGATTCAAAGTGCTCAATGCCAGTCCATTTCATTTCATCGATTCCCAACAGATTAAGTTGTACACATTCCATTTCATTCTAGACCACCTCCAGCTTCCCTTGTCCGTGCTTCATACCATCCATATCCCAATTTGTAAGACATCTTTGCAGCTTCTCTCATTTCATGCGCAGCTTTATCAGCAGTCAGATGTCCCGTGGGCTTTGATCCAATCTTATCATAAATACTGGCTTTATTCAAGTTTCTAAGTATCCTACTTATGTTAACGTATTTTATTGATTTTCACTCATCAAATACTTACTTACACACAGTATACAGGAAACCAAATAGAAACAACAAAATATAATACAATCAATAATAATAATAATAAACAGATCATCCTTAGCCCACATAAATGGGAAACATCACAAATATGAAACAAAGCAAATAAAGTAATATAAGCAATATTTTGCTGAAATATACAGCCAATTTACTACTTCCACCCCATTATACCTCACCCAGCATATCAGTCCTGCTTTTCTCTAGAAGCCAAAAACACCTCCAGCTGAGATGAATCCACGAATATAAATCTATCTCCATGTAATATGATTACACACTTACATGGATATCTAAGAAAAATGATGCACCCAGAGCTAACACCCTTAGTTTCAAGGCCAAAAAGGCCCTCCTCTGAAGTTGTGTCGCTCTGGCAACATCCGGAAATAACTGCAACTTTGCCCCACAAAAAAGGGAATTTTTATTTTTAAAGTAAGCTTTAAAGACAGAAATCTTATCCTGTTCAGAAACAAAACTAACCAATAAAGTAGTCCTGGAAGTAATAACATCCTGTGAGTCTTCCAGAAAATTAGTCAAATTTATATCATCAAACACTTGCAAAATATCTAAGCCCTCTGGAGACTGTGAGGAGATCCTCTTCCCAGATAAATAAAATAATTTAGAAATACCCATCGAGTCGGCCCCAGAAAGACTCAGAACCTCACGAAGGTATTTACGTAATAATATCTCAGGTGAAAGAAACCGACACAAGGGAAAATTCAAAAAACGAATATTCTTCGCCCTAAAAATGTCATCATACAATTCCAATTTATAATGAACAGAATAACTATCTTTTACAGCTGAGGCATGTATTGCCTGTAGAGAAGTGCAGTGATTCTCACATTTGGCAATTTGAATAGAGAGAGACTCAGCCCTCCCTTCCAGCGTGTTCAGCTTTGTAGCTATCTGTTGGGAAAAGCCACAAAGCTGAGACACCGTGGAAACCAAAGTCTGTTCTGTCCGATTAACCACCCGCCATATATCTGCTAGGGATACCTCCAAATCGGGGATATCACTTGGTTCAACCGGGGAGGGGGGGGGGAAGACCAGACAACAGGCAACAGCATTTCTCCCTGTATCAAAGGGGTACTCTGCTGAGAAGGTCCCTCCACGTCCACTGGAGAGGAGTGGATGAATGTCATTGGGGGAGGAGGTGGGGTACGCTCTGGAGAACTAAGGGTTACTCCCGGACACCGCACAGTAAGGAAATCAGGATCCAAAGGTACATTATCTCCCCCAGTTACCTTCATGTGTCTGTCCATTGGTCCCACCACAGGCTCAGCAGGAAACAACTTCTTTTTGCGTTTACCCATTTCCAAGCGTCCAACCAACACCGAGGAACAGCCTGTGCCTCCTACAGGCCTCCAAGGGGCTCCCAAGGGGCAGGAGAGCCCCTTGTATCACGCCCCTTAGATCATGCCCACAGCAAGGCGCCTACGGCTGCGCCTAGGGCTCGAAGAACTTTATACGTGAGGTCCAAAAGATGTCAGGGCGTCCCGGAATCAGCCGGCATCCTCCCACAGCTGCTCCTGGCTCCAGCAACACTCCCGGCACTGAAGGGGAAGCGGCAATGTTTTTAAACTGCCCCCGATGACGTTGGGGTGTCCCTGAATCAGCCGGTGTCCTTCCGCAGATGCTCCTGGCTCCAGCAACACTCCCCTTATCCTACTTATATATTTAACAATCTTGGTGTATCATGCATCTTATTATAGGTCATCTCTAAAAAGGGAAACAGGCATTGATGTTTGTAAGTGCTTCCAGCCCTTGGTATCCACAAACAATGTCAAGGGCTAGCAAAGGACTGTGCATAGCATTTGCCTGAGGATGTAACATTGCAAACATAGAGGCTGATTCCGTACTGGCCATCCAGCCTTTGTATGGCTGATCAGAATTGGAGCATACAGAGGTAGACCTGATTCTGATCCCATGGGGGCTAGACGTACCCGCGGGATCAGAATCAGGTCTACAGCCTGGACATGCAGGCCGTGCTCTGATTCTGATCAGCTGCACACCCTGCCCACATACCCGGCTAACTCATCAAGGCTCCATTCAGGAGCCGCGATCCCCAGCCTACAGAGACACCATCCTTTCCCCGCGGCCTAACCCTTGATCTAGCCTCCCATGGCCAGGATTGGGCTGCGGGTATCCCTCTGCATCCCTCACCTTCCATCTCTGCCTGGCGCTGCGGTCCCCTGACCTCCAGGGGGACTTATTCCACCTCCGAGGTGGAATAAGCCCCCTGTCTCCATGGCAGACCCCGGACAAACAGGGCTGACCTCAGAATTGGCCCTGTATGTCCAGGGTCCCTCTCGACCCACTGCGTGCCCTTGCTCTGCCTCTGTCCCACCCCCTCCCACCCACAAACAGAGCTCCCTGTGCAAATCGCCTGTTCGTACAGAGAGCTCTGTCACCAGCAGGCTGCCCGATCGTTTAGCAGGTCTGAACATCTGGATCGGATGTCTAGACCCGCTAAACGGTGTTCAGAATGACTCCCATAGTGTCAATTAAATAAACTGAAATAAATCTTTTTGCTATTTGACAGAACCTTTATTATGTTTTCTTCCAGGATCCACAGAGGAGGTTACTTAATCACTCTTGGAATTCTTACTAAATTCTGAAGCTACTAAATTTCAAGACTAAATTATTTTTTTATTATAATTGTCTTCGTTACTTATGAAGAGATCAGTTTTTTAAATGCCTTGTAGGTTTATGAGGCTAGCATTCCTGCTCTTCAATTTATTTGACTCATAGGCCTTACTTTTGGAAAGATTATTCCCATTTAAAGATATTAAAGCAGAAATACTGAACAAATATGATATTTGAAGTTTGGGGTAGGTCCATAGACAGCAAGAGTACATTTGGGGCAGTGGTAGATACTACGTCATTTATAGAGCAGAGAGTTTGTATGGGACTTGCAACACAAAAAGTGGCCAAGGAAATAGGGCAGGAAGAATAAATCCTAAGGATCTGACAGCTCCACTGATAGGCCTGTAGCAAATCTTTGGAGCCAGGAGTTGCTCCAGAGGACCGGCGAAAGGTAAATGCAATCCATCTTCATAAATCTGGGAATAGGGAAGAAGCTTATAATAGGGACATGCACAGGGAAAACATTTTCAGTTCATTTGGCTTTTTTCACAATTGTCATGCATTTCCCAGTTTAGTTTACATATTTGCTTGAATAAAAACTTTGCATTAAGCATTAGAATTTTAAAGCATGCTAATTGATCTTTGCAGTTTTCCGGGTGATGCTGCATCTTGGTAAGTGGAACCAACGTTTCAGCCATCTTTCTGTGGTTTTCTTTAGGGTGAAGTGGTTATGCAGTGAATGTCTGCTCTTATATACAGGGGTTCTCCAACCAGATTGGTGGATTTGAAGCAGGAAATTTAAATGTTTGGTGGGAAAGTTTGTTGAAGAAAAGGCAGGAAATTTGAATTTCATTTTGGAGGAATGCTCATTGAAAAAAGGCAGAAGTTTTGATATTTGAATTTTGGTGGAAAGGTTCATTGGAGAAAAGACAGGAAATGTGCAAGTAGGAATCCTAGAGAGAGTGAATTTGGATTTCAAAAGGAAGATTCTTATGACAATCTCAAATCTTTTGTCTACGGCCCCACACCTTGCAGCATTAAACCTTCTGTGAAAGAGGGGCTGCCATGCTTTGTTGATGTTGTCTTTTGTCTCCATTGAAGGTTTGTGGGTGTCTTGCTATCGCTACGGCCTCTTTGATCCTCCTCGGCCACCAACGTTCTTCTTTTTCCAGGATCCTTGTGTCATAAAATTTGATTGCATGACCAGTTTCCATTGCATGGAGGGCTGTAGCAGATTTTTCTGTGTTGCAGAGTTTATAATGTCTTTTGTGTCCTTGTAGCTTTTCTTCTATGGTGTGACTGGTTTCACCTATATTTGATTGGCCATAGCTGCATGGAATTTCATAGATTCCAGTGGTTCAGAGCAAGGCAAGCAATCCTTCACTTGTGTGAGTGAGGATACCAGCTTCTGTGGTGCGCTATACACTATTCTGATATTATTCTTTTAAAGCAGTTTACCTATGTGGTCCATTACTCCTTGGACATAGAGAAGTCCAACAAATCATTGTCCTGTCATGGGGCTGTTGTCCAGTGGTTGTTGGTGATTGCTATTCTTGAGGATTGGTTTGACCAAAGGTATTAAGGCTTCAGAGATGGCCATTTTGTTGTAGCCATTGGATGAGAATGTGTCCCAGAGGGTGTTCCTTTCTTCCTGGAGACTGTCCGGGTCACAGATTCTTAGTATCCTATTTAATAGTATATGCAGGTGAATGGTGGTGTGACTCTGCATGAAGATAACAGTTGGTATGGGTGGGTTTCCTGTATACAGTATGGCTCAGGATTCCATCTGTCCACCTTTTGATCATACATCAAGAAAGGGAAGACATCCATTGGTTTTTCCCTCCATAGTGAACTTTATGTTCGGGTGGCTGCTATTCCATCTGTCCACTGAATAGCAGCCACCCCAACATAAAGTTCATTATGGAGACCGAGACTAATGGATGCCTCCTCTTTCTTGATGTAACAGGCTTAATAACAATTGTCACTGTCAATTTTATTCCCCCACTCTGTTTTGCTAATCCCACCCAAGCCTGCACCTATCACATGAAATGTAGACAACACGGAAAATCACTGCAATGTTTGCATTTTTCCTGTTTTAGCTGTCTTCGCGGCATGACAATCTCACATTAGTGCTGCGAAGACAGCTAATGCCCTTTAGTAAACACACTCCATGGAAAATATTATTGACATTTCCCATGTTATTTTAAAGGGAAGCACATCCCTAAAAATCAACAAGTCTTAGTTAAGAAATAGACTATTACCGATATTAATGCCACAATACAGATCTTGCCACTATATGGATGACTATTTGGTGAACCTATAACTTCATTTGAAGATTAACCTGATTAATTCTTGTCAATATTTGTCTGCATGTGATAGGAAACTGACACCTCTCATACAATTCAATAAGTGGAACCAAGAGGAAATGCCCAACATCTCTACATTTTCAATTTTAAGAAGCAATATGAGTCCTCCAAATTTTCAAATTTTATGTTAGCCATATTGGAAAAAATTGTATTCTGCTATGTGTTGAAGGAAGATGATAATGGGATCTGAAATCACATATTGATATTTCAAAACTACGGATGCTTGAAAATGGTGAGTAGAGGAAGTCAGTAATGAGTTTTCAAATCCTAACCCCATGATACTTTTTTTTTTTTCTGGAACCTACCTCCTCTATATCCACAAAGAAATGGGCACTCATTCATAAGAAAGAAAAAAAGATAGAATGATATGTTATGCATGAATATTTCTGACATTGCCTAGTAGTTGACTGAAAAACACTTTCAGCGTTCATTTTTGTAGAGGCTATAAATAATCTTGAATTTCCCTCGAAATGACGGGCACAGAAAAATCTGGTGTTTGTGTGTATACAGCTTGCAGTGAGTAATTTGAAGAATTTTTTAAAACTTTTTTTCTATCACTCATTCAAAGATAATTGGTCTCAAGACCAATTTTTAATCTGCATCCTGTCTGAAACGAAAGAGGAAATCAAAGCAGCACTGATGGAAATGCACTGAGCTAAGCCGCACAGCTCAAATAAACACTTGTATTTCCATGCCTTGTACAAAATAAACAAGACTCTACCAAGTTTATCTTCCTTCATTTGGAATTCTGTTGTGGTACTTAAAGTTATTACTATACAAAAAAGTAAAACAGTTAATATGCGTGCCTCAGTAGAGGAAACATAAGGCATTTATTACAAATGAATTCCAAATAATTAGCATGGGAGATCATAGAAATATGCTTTGGCTGTATTGCAAACAGGAGGGGGGGGGGCGGTCTGGGACATTAATGGGCGATCTGCACCATTTCTGCTCTTCCCTTGGGGCAACAGCTGCTACAGGTGGTTCACATTTTTGGAACAGTAAAATATGCAGTATGAAATGGAACATTTCTCTGGAAAAGTTTCCACTACATAAACTCTACGTTAAACTCTATAACATGTTCTAGACAGGATGGACTAATGAGTTTTTTTTATTATTATCTTTCTGTTTTCCTATGAGATTTCCACGTCTTTGCCTTTCACCTCTCACCACTTGAAAAGGTTGGACCAAGGACTGTACACTCTGAAGAATAAAGCAAGGCTCAGTCAACTAGTTGGCTAAGTTTAGATTTGGCCCACTCTTTAAGATGAGGGTGGCTATGTATACCTTAGAGCAGTGACTTTCAACCTTTTTCATCTCATGGCACACTGTCAAGGCGCTAAAATTGTCAAGGCACACCATCCGTTTTTTAACGGTATATTTAATCATTAAAACACGAGTATTAAGATTGTGTTTAAAGCTCAATAACTAAAATTTTAAGCATTGTGTTATATAAAAAAATATCAGTGGGAAATCATTGCTTGGTGATGTTTCATGATGTCCCTTGTCCGAGGGTGGATGGTTGACATGCATACCCTCAAGTCCTCCTCCAGTGTTTGAAGCCGTGACCAGTTCTAGCTCTTCGTTCTGTTCATAGCAGAGAAACCAGCCTCACATAGATAAGATGTTGAGAAACAAAGAAATGATTTAATTGCCATCTTTGTAATAACTTTATTGCACCAGGTCTCCTCACTAAGCAAGTCAGCCAGCGCGGGCTCTTCTGACATAAAAAAAATTAGAAGCTCTTCCCTTAATTCATACAACCTTGAAAGCACCCACCCTTGAGATAACCATCTCACTGTATGCAGTAATTGTGTGTGAGCATCTTCCACGGCAGAACAGTGCTGAAAACAAGCTCGATTTTAATGACCTATTCTTGATGTAGTTAGCCATTTTGATCATCTTAGCCAGTACTTGTTGGAGTTCAAGTACTACTGATTTTGCAATGAGGGTCTTTTGGTGCAGGAAATAGTATGCAAAAACAATGCCAGGGTTCTTTTAATTAGCCAGTGTGACAAATCGTCTTAGGCCCCCCGACAGATGGAGTACCGTCCATGCAGATGCTGATGCATGATTTCCATGACACATCATGAGAATTGAAATAGATATCGGCAACATCAAAAATGTCTTGGCCTCTTGTTGTTTCTGGAAGTGATTTGCAAAATAACAATTGTTCAATAATGTCTCCATTACAAACAAACCTGCTGAATGCTAAGGGTTGAGCTTTTCCACTGATATCTGTTGACTCATCCAACTGGATGGCAAAAAAATTGGCTTCTTTAATGTTACCTATCACTTGTGACTCAATGTCTTTAGATATGTCATATACACTGACTAATAAAGTTATCTCACATAGGATTTTCAAGATCTCTTTTTCATATGAAAATTACTGACTTATTTATTAATTTACATTCTCTTATATACTGTGCTATTCTGCATCAGTGTGGTTTACATTGAACAAACTGAAATTACATTGAACAGGGCATTATAACTTGGAGATAACTATTTTACAGGGAACATGAGCTATGGAGGGTTAAGTGGCTTGCCTAAAACCACAAGGAGCACCTGTGGGACTAGAAACCCCAGTCTTTCCAGCCCAAGGTTGCTGTCCTTTAGTGGGATTTGAACCCCTGACCTGCTGGCCTGAAGTACTTTGCCCCAACCACTAGGCCACTCCTCCACTCCACTTAGCAATTGCATGTAATTTCATCTTTTTGGCAGTGGCATAGCTTGCTTCTTGAGCTTTGTCAGAAATAGTGGTGATTTTGGTAAATTATTTAGTATGTTTGATCAGCTATAACCCTTTTAAAATAATCAATTGTTTTCGCTCATAAATGTGAGTGCTTTGTGTGAAGGTTTCTTCTCAGCTTATTTGGAACCATAGCTTGGTTTGCCGTTTTTTTTTTTACTGCAAACAACACACTTAAGGCCTGATTCCGTCCCGGATGTAGAAACCCTTTGTACGCCCGGTCTGAACTGGATGTACAGAGAGTTCCACGATTCTGATTCCGTGGGGCACATCACGAACAGTCCTGTACATGCAGGCTGGGACTGTGATTCATCCTGGCCTGCACGTACAGGACATGCCTGACTAACTCAGTCAGGGCTTTACAATGGAGCCACGGCCAGGGCCAGGCTGTGGAGAATACTCTGCCCAATCTATGCCCTGGGCCCGGCGATCCACGACTTCTGGGGAAGTTATTCCACCTTGGAAGTGGAATAGCTTCCCCGTACAAGTCGCCGGTCCCGGACGTATAGGGACATTAGAATCGGCCCTATACGTCCAGGGCCGGAGACTGCCCATCACCCGCCCTAACTCCGCACCTAATCTGCCCAATCCCGGCCCCCTCCCCACCCCCATCTAACTTCCCCATACAACCAGCGGTGAAGTTAGACGCTGCTGGGGACATCCATCCCCGTTATTCGTGGGACAGAATAACCCCCTTAGGATGTGGCACTTCTTCAGATAAAATGGATCTGAAGGACAAATAGGGGTATGTTTACTAAACGGCGCTAACGTCGCAGTGGCGGTATTATCGCGTGACAAGTGACGTTATCACATGACAATGGCGCTTTATCGCACGGTAACCTCACATATCGCGCGATAACGTGCCTGCGGCGTTAAGGTACCCTAACGCCGTGAAATCCGGCTCTAGAGGGCGGAGGAAGGCATCCCAGAGGGTGGAGAGAAGGGGTCAATGGGTGGAGAGTGGGAGGGGAGAGGCTCCAGGCACACTAACGCTGTGGAATCCGGGTCTGATCACTAACGCCAGTGAAACCCTCGCGTTAAGGCACATTTGCAGGAAAGAGAAACCATTTACGTCAGCAATGTACAGGAAACCCAGGGAAACATAGACAAAGTGATAGTTGTGATACATGTGCACGGAACAAAAAGGCAAATAAACATTGAAAATGACCTGAACAAAATTTAAAATCCCCATAACCAAGCTGGCCAATAGTGATATTAATGGGAAAAATAAAAAACACTACTGAGAAAGCTCCAAAAAAATATATCATATCTGGAAGGGTCTATGCTCCGTCCCCCTACAAGGTGAATGATCCCACATTAAAATAGCGCTGATCAGAGTTTTCCCTTTTTATTGGACAGGTTTCTTATGGCGTGCACATGTGCTGCAGCAGCAGCGTGGGCATGTAGGAAAGGGCAACTGTACAGATGCTGGAAATTGGATACAGAGGGCTGCAGGCGGCACATGCTGTGGTCCAGCTGGGGCACAGTACAGACTAGGCAGATGCCTAGGTAGCACATAGGAATGCTGAAACTGTAGAGCAGCTAGACAGCAACTGATGAGGGCCCAACATGGGCACAAGTGTGTTTCTCACAGTGTCACAGGGGATAGTACCCAGCAGGTACCCCCAAGGACACAGAACATTGGCAGGTGGTGGGGGGGGGGGGGGAGAAGCGCGCATGTCCATGTAGGCACCCCTACCCAAGAAACCACACCATAGGCAGCTGCCTACCGGCATACTGGATGGCCTGGGACTGCGCACCACCAGCACCACCGGCATAATGGCATGGCAGCATGGTGGCGGAGGGGGCAGTGGAATCTGCCCACAGCAGACCATGGCCTAGCCCCGTTTAGGTGGGTGCCGTGCACTGCAACAGACAGGGTCTTTCTGATGAACAGTCATGGTATCCCCAGGGAACAAGCCATCCCTGTGGCAACAGTGTGGTGCAGTACACACAGCCAGTGTGTTCAGGAGCAGAAGGTCACAAGTTCAAGTCCCAGCTGTGGCTCCTGCCAACCCAGTCCCCATATCTTACCCAGTAATAACGACTGAACCTTTATTGCAGATAACATAAACATGCCTGAAACACCTATATTATACCCTACAGAGCACAGACACCATAAACATGTGCAATATCTAGAGCAGAGTTTCCGAACTCCAGTCCTGGAGGGTCAAACACCATTCAGGTGTCATGCTTTCTCTAATAAATATGCCTGTGCTGCATTTGCATGCGCCACCCCCATGGTATGCAAATGTATCTCATGCATATTCTTTAGGGACAGCATGAAAACCTGAACAGTGTTTGGCCCACCAGGACCGGAGTTGGGAACCCCTGCCCTAGAGCAGAGGCCAACAGGGTACAAACACCCACACCCACAGGCTCCACTATCCAACGCCTCATGGAGAGGCAGGCTGTTGGGCCCGCATACCTTAAAAATGCTGCCCTAAACCTGGGAATACATTACACAAATATCAAAAGGTTGCTGTGATTAATGGCAGATAGCGATTCCCAAGTTAAGCACAATTGCTGATTGAGCTGAATCATAGCAACCTTTCTGATGTCTGTGAAGTGTGTTTCAGGTCTGGTTTCTGACAGTGTTTACCACCCCGGGGAGTGAACCCAACAGTATTGAGTAGCATAGTCATGCCTGCACCATGCTCAGGACTGGTGTGGTGGCCAGGGCTGCCAAAAGCCTCTATATTTGCACAATGCTGGCATAGGTGTGGGAGTGTGTGTCTGTCTATCCAGTGTGTGGTGGCTGCCAACACCTTACTCAGCCCACACTGCTTGCACTGTTTCCAGTGTAAGGCTGCCAATGTGCATAATGAGGAGCAAGGTACTGTGGGTATAGCCCGGACAGGATGCATCTGCACAGGGCATAGGGCAATGGCTGGGACATTGTAGTGCCCGGCCACCACCAGCATGGACAGGGTGGCCACAGCATGTCCTGCTGGGAGGTCACTCTCACCCTGACTGAGCAGTGACCACGGCATGGCTAGGTTCTCCCATAGTGCTATATGGCGTTTTTCTCAAGTGATATTTGTGGGTTGTCTTTTTTGGGGTTCAATCACTGACTTATTTGCTTGGTGGGTGTGCTCACATCCCAGTTTTGGGTGCACACAGTTCCTCTAGGAGCATGCACTATGGACTAGCTAGCAGACTGTCTGCAGTTGGTATGTGTATGGCTGAAATGCCTTGCAGGGTGCAGTGGCTGGAGACTGTCAGATAGTGGGGGGTGGGGGGGGGGAAGCTGAGCTGAGCATTTCCAGGCCTACTGTCTTTCTGCCATTGCCTTATGGATGTGTACAGATCTGCATGGTCTGCCCTATAGGGTGTCTGTTCCCCAGCAGGACTGGGGTTGATGGTCCCTTCTACTGCCACCATTGCAGGGATGTAGAATGTGGATTGGTTGGTGGGAGATCCTGTTCCCCACCTGAGCCACAGAGGGCAGTTTGGGTGGTGGTACATAATCTGCCTATGGGTCCAAACACCTCCCCCCTTCACTTAAATCATGTGACTATGGCACCCACACAGGATATGCACTATTCTGGGTGCATCATAGTCCATAAGGGCTAGATGTAACTGAGAAATACAGATGGACATAAGTGCATCCCAGGTGTGTCTGCAGGAACTACCTATCACACACTAGCACTGATAGGGACCTGCAATATGGCCTGCCTCAGCCATGCCAGGTGCTCCGGACCTGGTGCTGGGCATCCCACCTCACCCTCAGGGCGAGCACAGTACCCCCACAATGTGACGGTCTGTAGCTACTCTGTGCCAGTGACACACACGGTCAGTTCCCCCTACCAGGCCTAGGTGCTGTGGGGGTGCATACCCCATCTTGTGATTATCTGTAGACTGCTCATTTACATGTGCAGTGCATCATGGGTATGGGTGGGTTAACCCTATCTTGGTAACCACAGCAGACAGTTTGTGTGGTGACCTGCAGTCCTTCTGTAGCCAGCCAGAGGTTTGTTAGCAACTGTAGAGATGTAGCCCACTGGTTACTTCACTGCCTGTGGAGCCAGAGGTCATGGGTTTGATCCCAAAGTGGTGTTATTTGCTAGGGCTGTCTGAGGCATTTCCTATTTAAATTAGTGCTGCCAGCAAAAACACCTTCACAGTGTGGAACCATAAGGCGCCCTATAGGGAACATTATAAGGTGCCTTGGAGGACAGTGCACTTTATAATGTGCCCTCTGGAGTGCCTTATAGGGCGCCTTAGACAGCATCTTAGGTTACGGCACTGTGAGGGTGTGTTTGCTGGCAGCATTAATTAAATTATAAACTAAAATGCCTCAGACAGCACTGATTTAAAGTAAAGGGTAATGCCTCAATCATTAAGCCCACTGGGGGATCAAACTCATGAGCCCTGTACCATCAGTCAACATATTAGCATTGTGCTACAGCTCTGTTGCTGTGTTTGCAGGTCAGCGCGCCTAATTAAGGCTAACGCGCGTGGCTCCCTCTATCGCCCGATAATGAGCACAGTGCACGTTATCGCATGATAACCCGCGCTTGCTACCTTAAGACCGGAACGCCCACTCCTTTTATGGCATCCTGCACATTATCGCTGGGCGCACGTTAAGACGGTTTAGTAAACATACCCCATAGTCTTCATTACAATGCTGCACATTGGTTTGAGAACTAACACTGATGGAACTATGTGCATTATTACCTGAACTAGTGCCAGCCACACCTGATTCACTGTCATCATCTAACTTATGTTTTTTTTATTTAAAAATCTATCCATGTCTGATAAGCCCAGGGGAAAAAAACATAATTGGGAACTAAATTCAGAAATAACTAAAACAAAATAAAAATAAACAAAAATGCATTAGCGAAGTTTACAAGGAAATAGGACAGTTACATAGTAACATAGTAAATGACGGCAGATAAAGACCAGTATGGTCCATCTAGTCTGCCCAGCAAGGCGACAAGAGTAGGTGCACCTGCCATACAGTGCAGGTCACTCCTCCCCATGCCTTTGTTTAGGGGTGAACCTACTGCTCCGTGTAGGTCACCCCTATTTGTTGAGATAGTTATGTTTATTTTGATTTTATCCTGTTGCTATAAAGAGATCCACTGTGCCTGTCCCATGCCATTTTGAATTCTGTCACTGTATTTGCAAGCACTTGTTTTACAGAGGCTTGATTAGTGTAATTTAATTTATATGGGTCTTTCTTATAGTGTGATTCGCCCCTTTCAACTTGTGCAGAATTCTGCTGCTCGGGTAATTTACGGTGCTCGAAGATGTGATCATATTCAGCCATAAATGAAGGAGCTTCATTGGTTGCAAGTGCATTCTAGGGTGGACTATAAGTGTGTTATCATTTATTTATTTTATTTATTTATTAGGATTTCTATACCGCATTTTCCAAATAGATCAAATGCGGTTTACATCGAAGAACTTTTGAGATCTACAGTAAGCAGTACTAAATCAATTACATGAAACAAAGGAATTATATACAGTATGTTCAAATAAAACGTTGGCTAAATCTAGCCTACGTTGTTAATGAGTTGTGGGGAAATTTGGTTCACTATTGCCCTATTTGGGCATTGCGTTCAGCATAGCAGGTTAAGTTGGAAGTGCCTTCTCTTCGTGTGTATGTGTAGCTTTTGGGCAACATAGGATTTTTTTCGATTGCAGTTCCTGCTTTGTGGAATAATCTTCCTGTGTCTTTGCGATCTTTTATAGATTTATTTAGGGTTTTGCAAGCAGGTGAAATCTATTGTTTTCAAAGGGATTACTCTTGATTTGTTTTAGGGCATTGGGTGGGTTTTGATGAAATTGTATGTTTTACTGGATCTGTTTATTGTGCGGTATGTGTTTTGCTGAATATGTATATTTTTATTGTACCCCCTTAGAAGTTTTGATAGGTAGCAAATGGCATAAATAAATAAATTAACAAATAAATAAAATAATAACACATCCGATCTGAACAACAGTTGACTGAAGAATGACACTGGTTCTGCCCTCCCTCAAACTCCCCCAATGGCCCTACTAATAAATGACCATCCCCCAAACTCCCACAGCACAACTGTGGACCATTCATGACACACCAATGTGCCTCAGCACAGCAGTTGACATCGCTGCCCTAGAGGATAGAAGAGATAGGAAACATGGCAGAGACTTTGAAATATCTCCAAGGTATCAATAATATACAAGATGGAAGCATTTTTCATTGGGAAACAAATTAGCATAAGAAAGGGGTGTAAATACAGGGAATAATCTCCCAGTGTAAACAGAGGAGGAGTGGAGGAGTAGCCTAGTGGTTAGAACACTGGCTTGGTAACCAAGGAACCAGGGTTTGATTCCCACTAGCACTCCTTGTGGCCTTGGTCAAGTCACTTAACCCTCCACTGTCTCAGAAGAAAGGCCTGGCAATCTATTTCCAGTGATACTGCCAAGAAAACCTAGGAGCTTCTGGGTCACCAGGAGTCAGGATTGACTCAAAGGCACACATTGCATTTTTGTAAGTGGAGGAAACAAAAAAAGTACCTGAATTTGAGGCACGCACTGGACACGCATAGAGGATTCTTAGAAAGACATGAAGGGAAAGACAGAGATCAAATGAAACTTAAGGAAAATGTAAGAAAATGGAGGTAAATGGAGTTTACTCTGAGGGGAAGAATGATCTCCAGGAACAAGCAGGAATGAGTCTTCACATATGGGTACATCGGTACCGACGGAGCCTGCGCGGGAACGCTCCCCAAAAAAGGAAAGCTTTTGGGAGCATCCCACAGCGCCTGCGCGCTGCCTTGCCGCCTTTCCTAACCGCCTCTCCCCAGTTCTTCTTTGCTGCGGAGCCAGCAGGTCGTGTTCCTGTCACCGCTGAAGAAGTTCTTTGTTTTATTTTATTTCTTTGGTCACGCGTCTGCCTTCCCCAACGTCGGACTGGTACCGCCGGTCTTTCTTTATTTTCTTTAAAAAAAAAAAGAACATATTTTTCCCTCACTTAGTGTGTTTTTCCTCTTTTGGGCCTTAGGCCTCACGGAAAATTTTCCTCATGGAAAAACCAGCCTCCGGGTTTAAAAAATGCACTAAGTGCAGCTGTACTATTTCTGTTACCGACACCCATGAATGGTGTCTTAAATGTTTGGGTCCTGACCAATCCATTTTGGATTGTTCGTCCTGCTCCTTGATGTCTAAACGAGGTTTACAGAACCGAGCAGCCAAGCTCCATGTGCTGTTTCCCTCTGATGCTGTTTCAGTGGCATCGACGTCTTCCAGGGCTTCTTCTTCCTTCCATGGATCTCAGGTAACCAAACATAAATCCAGCCGGTCCTCGAAGGGTAGATCTCCTTCCAAACATCGAGATGCCTCCGGGCTTGCCCTCGAGGATCCTGCACCGGCAAAACAACCCCGGCGGGAAGCTCCGGCTTCCAAAGCTCCACCTATGGGGTTACAGGTTGACATCGATGGCACGGCCTCGACCGATCACCTGTTAGAATGCTCTGGGGTACCGGTGCAACCTTCCGGTACCGAATTCCAGGCATTCATGGCGTCGATGGATCAGAATGTCCTATCCATGCAGCAGGCTATCATGGCCTTCATTCAAGCTGCGACGCCGCTGATACCACAACAAACTCCGTTGTCGGTATCAGCTCCGGTACCGGCACCAGTGTCAGTACCGGTACCGACTGCATCGACATTGACCACGATGCAGACTGCAGCGGTTCCCTGTCCAGGGATGCCCATTGGTACCGCACTGGTACCGATGACGCCCGATGTCGATACCGCTCGATACGCATATCGAGCTTTGGAAGAGCACCCTGACAGTCGATACTTTGATTCCTCCGAAGATTCTGATGCATCGGAGGAGTCTGCTGAAGTATCCATAGCCCTTCCTGAAGAGTTTCTTCTCCAAAAAGAAGAATGTCTCCTCCAGAGGACTTGTCCTTTCAAGACTTCATAAGAGAAGTGGCTAAAGGGCTTTCTATTTCGGTAACCTCTGAATCAGAGCCTAGAGCTAAAAAATTGGATATTTTAGGTTATTCTAAGGCTGCTAAGGAGGCAGTCACCTTGCCAATTCATGAGATTCTTTATGATCACATGATTGACTTATGGGAGACTCCTCTCACTATCTCTCCTCATTCTCGTAGATTGGACACTATGTACCGTGTCCCTCCTTGTCCTGGGTTTCATAAAACACAGCTTCCTCACCATTCTATTGTGGTGGAGTCAGCTATGAAAAGGATAAAGAGTGCAAAAAGACACTCCTCTGCTCCTCCAGGAAGAGAATGCAGGACCTTGGATGCTTTTGGTAGGAAAATCTTCCAAGCCAGTATGCTCATTGCCAGAATCAACTCCTATAGTCTTTATATGGGTATGTTTCTGAACGAAGTTGCAGATAAACTGCACACTTTCCTCCCTTTTCTTCCAGAGGATAAAAGGGAAGAATTCCTTATTTGGCTTAAGCATACTCAAGATATTTCAAAGTTTTCCAATCATGCAGCTTTTGACTCCTTTGAAGGTGCCAGCAGAGCTTCGGCCATTGCCATAGCTGCTCGCAGAATTGCTTGGCTCCAGGCTTCTGATCTAGAATCTTGGGTTCAGGATGGCTTGGGAAATCTTCCCTGTACAGGTGAAAACCTGTTTGGCAAAGATTGACAAATAAAAGCCACTCAAATGGATGCAGAAAATTCTGCTTTGGATAGACTTTCAAAGTCAACCTCCATTCCTGCCAAGAAAAAACCTTTCAAGAAGTTGTTTTTCAAGAAAGGCAGATTCCATCCTGCTTCTGGCCAACAATCATCTACAGGTCATTTTGCTGCTAAGCGTCAGCAACCTAAACAAGCCAGGCCTAAGCCTACAGGGGCTGCTGCAACTCAGCAGGCCCAGCCTCCTCAGGACTTTTGACTTGATGCTAGAGAACTTAGCCTTTCTGGCTCTGAAACAGCCAGAGCCTCTCACCATTCCAGGAAGGTTAGCTCATTTTGCTCCCAGATGGGAGCAAATTACAGCAGAGCAGTGGACCCTCTCCATCATAAGAGAGGGCTACAAACTTCATTTCTCAAACCTTCCTCCTCACACCATGGTGAGACATTTCAATTCTCCAACATCTCTCCTCGACCTTCTAGGTCAGGAGGTGGCTACCCTTCTTGCCCAAGGGGCAATAGAAGAAGTGCCTCTTCTTCAACAAGGGTCAGGGTTTTACTCCCCCCACTTTCTGATCCCAAAGAAAACAGGGGGCTATAGACCCATATTAGATCTCAGAGAATTGAACAAATTTCTATGCAAGGAGAAATTCAAGATGCTTTCTCTGGGCACTCTCCTTCCATACCTTCAGAGTCAGGATTGGCTTTGTTCTCTAGATCTCAAGGATGTATACACACATGTCCTCATCCATCCTTCTCACAGAAGGTTCCTCCGTTTTCTCTTCCAAGGAAAGCATTACCAATACAGGATGCTTCCTTTCGGTCTGGCCTCTGCTCCAAGAGTGTTCACCAAATGCATGGCAGTAGTAGCTGCATTTCTACGCACTCTGGGAATATTTGTATTCCCATACCTGGACGACTGGCTCATCCGAGCTCCATCTCAGTCAGAGGCCCAGACTTCCCTGGACTGCACAAGGCACATTCTGCAGTATCTGGGACTTGTGGTAAACCTCCCAAAGTCCCAGCTCACCCCTACTCAGTCCCTAGAGTTCATAGGGGCCTGGCTAGATACTACCACTGCAAGGGCCTATCTTCCTCAGGCCCGTTGCCTACGCCTAGTGCAGTTGGCCTCCCAAATTCAGTCAAAGAGCCATTTAACTGCCCGGGAGATGCTACAACTGCTAGGCCACATGGCATCCACAGTGCATGTGGTCCCCTATGCTCGCCTTCACATGAGAGCAGCTCAATGGACTTTGTCCACCCAGTGGACTCAAGCATCAGGGGCTCTGTCAGACAAAATAGCAACCTCCAGGCGCCTCTTTTGGTCTCTCCAGTGGTGGAAGTCCACCCAAAATCTGTTGCTGGGGTCCCCCTTCCAACAGTTGTTGCCCCAGGCAACCCTCACAACAGATGCCTCCCAAACAGGTTGGGGAGCTCATCTGCAAGACCTCTCCACTCAAGGCACTTGGTCTCCACAGGAGACCTCTCTACATATCAACCACTTGGAGCTCCGAGCAGTTTTTCTAGCTCTCAAGGTCTTCCATACCCTGCTCAGCTACAAGACAGTCCTCATTCATACAGACAATCAGGTAGCCATGTTTTACATAAACAAGCAAGGAGGAACTGGCTCTCTGTCACTTTGCAACGAAGCTTTAAGATTGTGGGCCTTCGCCAGAGAGCATCAAATCCATCTCCTGGCCGTATACCTTCCAGGAATCCAAAACTCTTGGGCAGACAGACTCAGTCGAGTTCTGCTTCCACACGAATGGTCCCTGCACATGGACCAGGTACTCAGAATCTTTCAAGAATGGGGAACCCTGGACATAGACCTCTTTGCAAGTCCGTGGAATGCCAAACTTCCCCGGTTCTGTTCCAGAATTCCGTGTCAGGGTGTTCAGGCCAAGGATGCCTTCCTCCTTCATTGGGGTCAAGACTTCCTGTATGCCTTTCCACCCATTCCCTTGATTCCCAAGACTCTGTTCAAGCTCCAGAGGGATCAAGGATCTATGATCCTCATAGCTCCACGCTGGCCACACCAAGTGTGGTACCCTCTACTTCTGCATCTCTCTCAAGCTCCCTCCCTAGACTTGGGAGCTGTTCCAGACCTTCTGTCCCAGGAGGAGGGGACTTTGTGGCACCCAAACCCCAAGTACCTTCACCTCAGAGCTTGGTTGCTGAAGGCCTAGACCTTCAAGGTTGGAATCTTTCTCAACAAGTGAAGGATATCCTCCATGCTTCCAGAAAACCTTCTACTAGACGTTCTTATGCTTTTAAATGGAAAAGGTTTTCCATTTGGTGTACTGAGAAGGGTCTTGAACCTCTAGCACTACCTTTGAATTCTCTATTGGAATATCTCCTGCATCTCTCCAATGCAGGCCTTAAGACAAATTCAGTAAGGGTCCATTTGAGTGCTATTGCAGCATCCCTTAAGCCTATCAATGGACAGCCTATTTCCTCTCATCCTCTTATTGCAAGATTCATGAGAGGCCTAACTTTAACTAAGCCTCCCATTAGGCCTCCTCCGGTGGCATGGGACTTAAATCTGGTTCTTGGTCAGCTTATGAAGTCACCTTTTGAATCCTTAGCCACCACCTCCTTGAAATTTCTTTCCTGGAAGGTTATTTTCCTCATTGCAGTCACCTCAGCTCGCCGCATCAGTGAACTGCAGGCCTTAGTGGCTAATCCATCTTATACAAGGTTCCATCATGATAAGGTAGTCCTTAGGACCAATCCACACTTTATGCCTAAAGTGGTCTCACCTTTTCATCTTAATCAAGAGGTGTATTTACCTGTCTTTTTTCCAGGTCCTCATGCATCAAGTGCAGAGAGGAATCTTCATACCCTGGATTGTAAGAGAGCTCTTGCCTTTTACTTACAAAGGACACAGCAACATAGAAAGTCTTCTCAACTCTTTGTTGCTTTTGATCCCTCTCATTTGGGACTTCCAGTCTCCAAGAGGACACTGTCCAATTGGATTGCTCAGTGTATTTCTTTCGCTTACCAGAGTAAGAACCTTTTTCTGGAGGGCCATGTCACAGCTCATAATGTGAGGGCCATGGCCACCTCTATGGTTCATCTAAATTCTGTGTCCATCGACCAGATCTGTCGAGCGGCCACCTGGGCCTCGGTTCATACCTTCACAGCCCATTACTGTTTGGACAAGGACTCCCGCCGGGATGCCTTGTTTGGTCAGGCTGTTCTCAAACACCTGTTCCATTCTTAATCAACTCCTGCCCTCCTTCCCTGGATGGATGCCTGAGATCCATAGGAGGAGGTAGAGCCCTTCCCAGGGTCTCATAACCTTGGGGATCTCCCAGGCATCTCTAGCTAGGGAGTCCCCATATGTGAAGACTCATTCCTGCTTGTTCCTGGAGATAGCACAGTTACTTACCTGTAACAGGTGATCTCTGGGAACAGCAGGAACAAGTCTTCACAACCCACCCACCTCCCCTAGGAGTTGTATCTCTCTATCTATCTTTCCTTTCCTCTCTCTCTCTCTTTGTCTCAGCTTTAAAACTCGAACTGGGGAGAGGCGGTTAGAAAAGGCAGGAAGGCAGCGCACAGGCGCTGTGGGATGCTCCCAAAAGCTTTCCTTTTTTGGGAAGCTGGGGAGCGTTCCCGCGCAGGCTCCATCGGTACCGACGTACCCATATGTGAAGACTTATTCCTGCTGTTCCCAGAGATCACCTGTTACAGGTAAGTAACTGTGCTTTACCAGTGGAGTGCTGCAGGGATCTGTCCTTGATCTGAATCTTTTTAACATTTTAGTCATATTGCAGAAGGGCTGCTAGGTAACATTTGCATCTTTGCAGATGATACCAAAATCTGCAATAGAGCAGATACCCAGGAAGGTGTAGATAACATGAGGAGGGATCTAGCTAAGCTTGAAGAATGGTCGAGAATTTGGCAGCTGAGATTTAATGCTAAAAAATGCAGGGTCATGGATTTGGGCTGCAAAAATCCAAGGGAGTGGTACAGTATAGGGACCAAGGTACTTTTGTCTATGAAAGAAGAGCGGAGCCTGGGGGTGATTGTTTCTGATAGTCTTAAAGTGGCTAAACAGGTAGAAAAGTGATGGTGAAAGCCAGAATGATGCTTGTATGCATATGGAGAGGAATGGCCAACAGGAAAAAGGATGTGATAGTGCCTCTGTATAAGTCTTTGGCGAAACCTTATTTGGAGTATTGCGTGCAATTCTAGAGACTATACCTTTAAAAGCATATAAGCAGGATAGAGTCTATGCAGAAGGTGACTACCAAAATGGTCAGTGGACTTCAACATAAGGCATATGGGGACAGATTTAAAGATCACAATGTGTATACTTTGGAGGAAAGGCGGGAGAGAGGAGATAGGATAGAGATGTTTAAATACAGTACTTCCATGGCATAGATATCATAATTGCATCCATATTAGTTAACTTAAACATTCAGAAAAATATTTGTTAAGCAAAATCCTAGGAGATAAGAGATGATTCTTAGGAAAGTTTATGTCTCAAGTTTATCCTACGAATATTATTCTCTAAAGACTCCAATTGACCATGTACTGCATGTAAAAACTATCTTTAATTGTTGAAATCTTTGCAACTTGAAATGTCCCATATTGAGAATCTGTCTTCCCAGCCTTTTGTTCCAATCCCTGCAGCCTATTATCTTGCTCCTATACAGTAATTTAGCCACAGTCTGCTTAGAGAAATTATGGGTCTGACCAATCTTAACCCTGGGCAAATTATTGGTCTGTAGTACCAATTTCCAAATATCTTTTAAAGTAATTTCAGCATTAGATTAAATTGGTACTTCTGAAGTTGAAACATCCACTTCCTTAGATATCACCTTAGGCAGGGGAAGAGGTACCTTAAACCCAGTGATCAAATCTGACACCAACGAACTGGTCTTCCCCTCCTGCAACAACGAGAGAGAAGAAGTGCCACCCTCAACCACAGAAAACTGCCTATTCCCCAGGCATGGTGGAGGAGTTCTCTCTATGAGGCTCAAGGAAGCACCCAAAGGGGAAGAAAAGTCACAACAGCAGATCCAGATGACCCAGTTTCAGTCACAACATTAGTAACATGCTCATCCATCTGATCTACAATTCCGGAAGTAGAGACTTGAACAGAATTCTTTTTACCTTTGGCTTTTCTTTTACAACCTTGGACATACTCCCCTTTCACCTGGGATCAGACCCCCTATGCCCTGAGTGGCACTGAAGGGGCATTAAAGGGGTATGGCCCTTTGGTCTCACAACCCTTCAGTCATGCGCCCGCAACCACAATGGGGCAACACTAATTTTATGAGGATCCAGAACAGCATGTAGTGATGTCACTTCCAGGTGGGCGGACCCTTTGGCATCATCCTCTTGGCTGGAAATACATCGTTCTTAGCCAAGGAATTACTTGCCACAGGCTGCTACTGCCACGACTGTGGTTTCCCTCCAGAATACTCTCTCCAGTCACCTAAAGAACATTATTAAACTATCATAGAAGAAAAGATTATGGACAAAGGAACATGACATGTGCAATAAGTGGGGTTAGACCAAAGGTCAATTGAGCCCAACATCCAGACAGTGGCCAATCTAGATCACAAGTACCTGACAGGCTCCAGTTTTTGGAACGAGCAATATTGAAATGAACATGCCAATGCACCTTGTCATCAAGTCTATACACTCTTTAAATATTTGTATTTAGTTGGTTATATTTTCTGTCCTATAAAAGAATTGGTTATACTTTCTGAGAAAATAATCCAGATAAGTTTTTGTCAGAAATGAACTTGCTCAAGCTAGCTTTGTTGAGTGGATTCTTTTGAGCTTCATAGTACAACCACCATTCTTTATAGTTAAAACATGGAGAAGTAGTTTGTAGTTCTATAAACCAGTGCTCAAATGGCTAACAAATTATGGGTTCAGAAATCAAAACAGATGCTGGATGATCCTGAGGGAGATAATTAAAATGTTCATCCATATTTAGAAAAATAAAGTCCCATATTAGGCTCCATAATACATAACGGATCACCCTAACTGATGCAGCATGGAAGTGATTCATTATGGTGGCTATGATTATCATGATTTATGAATGACATGAAGTGGTAGCCATTATTTGGAAGGCTTACTGTTTGGCAACTGTGCTACTGGTAGAAGAGGGTTCCAGATGGTAGTATAAACATGAACGCATGCAAAAACGCTAGCTATTCAAACTGGAAGAAGGACATTATAAAGAATGCAAAGACCACAAGGCAGAGGGCATAAGCTGTGTGGTCAAGAGCACATAAATGTAATTGCGAAAACCCTGGCTTGATGCCCCCATCTACCAACCTGTGAACTCAAGTCTCTTATTTTAATATCCATGAGCTGAAAATTAGATTGCAAAAATAAAAAGGAAAGAGTCATGGTAATCATGTGACTTATCTTGAACTTTGCTTTCATACTAAAAATAATGAGGGGATATTCAGCTGCAGCGGCTAACACCGTTACAGCAGCTAACCGTTGTCACTGAAATTTAAATGTGGATATTCAGTTCTGGGGTCATACCTGTGCCTTGGCATTGAAGATCTTGGTTGTCCGGATTGCCTGGAAACTAATCGGGCAGTGGCAATATTCAGCCCAGTTAGCCCAGTTCGCTTCTGCAGAGAAAGCTAGGCCAGCCTTTGCTCAATATTGCCACTGCACGCTTATGGCTGGGTGCCGCCCCCGGAATGCCCTGATACTAACCAGTTAGCACTGGGGAATGCAGCGGTTAGAATATCCTGCATAAGAGGATTAACACAGCAGGTCTGTTACCGTGTTAATTCCTTTGACTATCGGGCCCAATGCTTTTCCACAAATGCCTTTTCTTCAGTTTTTCACTAGCACCTTTCCGTACATATCCAGAGTGAATCTAACCAGTAATAAAAATGACCTAGTAGTGACGTATGCAGGGAAAAGGGTTTTTTTTGTCCAGATTTGTAGCTTTTCTGCTTTTTGCATATTGTTTTTTATTCCTTTCACACAATTTATAAGGGGGAACCTAGTTTAAGAGAGGAAGTAGGTGCCTAGTTTCAGTCTATTTCATAATGACACATCGGGCTCTTACTAAATCCCTGTAAGGCTGTGCACTTAAAGTGTATTTGTAATGCACATTAAATGTAAAACCTCTGTGTTAACTGTTGGGGGGCATGATAAGCCTGTGCCCAAAAGGTAATGCATGACCAAGTACATTAACGTGCCGCACAATTACTGCGGGTGCACCAAACAATACTCGCAGAGCTATCCTTAGGGATCCCAGCGCTAATTGCCATGTTAATGCTGCTGGAATGCTAATGTGCTCTCCACACCCACACTCCATCTCTAACCCACCCACTCTCTACCTCAGCCCATGGGTGCCTCTTAATGTACGTTTTCGTGGTTGGTCGCTGGCACGGCTGTGTGTTAGTCTTCACTGCGGCCAGTTGCTGCACACTATAATGCATGTTAGCAGTGGTGAGTAAAATGGCATCAATGGCACCTATGCGCCTTTATAACTAGTGTTATAATGTGTGTTCCCATTCCCCCTAGTGTAAGCTGCAGTAATCATGCCTGAAATGCAGGCATGTACATTTATTCCTGCTCTCAAGCAGGTCTAAATGTCCGTGACCATATTTTTTGTGCATGCTTAAATTAGAGCAGATTTTATCATCTGTGCACACACTTGTGCCCTTCGCCAATGCTCTGCCCTAACTCTGCCCTTGTACACCTACTGATAAGGAACGTGCCATCATGTCAATGCACACACTGTTAGAATTTTAGAACAAGCCACATATGTGAGAAAAGGACTTTATAAAATTCCCTCCTGCGTGCATTAATTAATCAGTCGACGTGTGTTAAATTGATTTGCATGCACTGACAATTTTAATTTGTGCTAACAAACCAAATGTGTGCTTACAAATGGATATCCTTACTGCTTACTGTCCTTTAGGAAGAGAGAGACTGTCCGCATCCCCTTGGCTCTGACATATCCAGTTTATGCAGAATAAAAAGAACTTGTTTATATGCTTTCCCTCTATGCTGTTTTAAACAATAGTATATCAAAGAAACAGCTGAGGCCTTGAAGACTGGCGCTATTGATCACAAGTTTGTGCTCATTTGTGCTCATTCAACCCTCATTGTGTCCCTCATTCCAGAACACGAATAAGGGGTTTGTATGTGCGGCAGGGATGTTTATGTGCCAAAAACTTCCCAGACCATATTCCGAAATACTGCTGACATGCATGTCCACGGCGCTAGCATGGGGATCTCAGAACATGGGTGGGAGAGGGCAGAATGTGGGTGTGGTCAGCTGTGGAGACATAGAAAGCATATTCAGGAAAGACCCGTGTACGTATTAAGTGCTTCCCGGAAACATCCATGTTATTCCTGCTGAAACATGGTATAAGGCTGGAACTTAGAAAATATTCTGCTGTGCTCTGCAATGCGTCCCATATAGAAGAATGGTTGTGACAAGCATGTTTTGAAATGGTGTGACTGCAGTCTGGAAAATACAAGATGCAGTCTTAAGGTAAAGGGAGTAGAACTGAGGGAATGTTGTAAGGTAAAGAAACATTTCTAAACACCCTTACAGAAATATTAAGAAGAGCAATAGTGTTTATTCAGGCTATATACCTATTCATGCTAAAGAAGCCAATCTATGGGACCCTAAAAATTCCCATTTTCAGAAAATAGGACTGCTGATGCAGGGATAGTATCAGCATGAGCAGGGAAAGGATTCCTTTTTGGGTGAGAAACGGAGATCATATTTGTAGTCCTGGTACCCCATGCGATTGTGTAATGTCATAGCTTCAGAGCATCATTTTGGCAGAATCATGTTTTTGTGACAGAAAGCGAGAGTGTGTGCTCATCTGCAATTCAGGGGGGACCTGAAACCCTGGCCAGTACCTGGACCGTATGGATGGCTGCAGCATCACCAAGTGTCAATGTGATTTTGGCAGTCAAACTCAGAAAGGATTCACTATATCTAAATGCCAAAACATATCCCCGTCAATAATAAGGGACTCTCAGAATAAGGGCACTCAACAGTGCAAATAGCCCATAATGCACATTTTGCTGTTGAACATGTATTAGTGCTGTTTGCAGTGCAGAATGCCCTTATTCTGAGGGTTCCTATTATTGACAGGGATATGTTTTGATATTTAGCCATAGGGAACTTATGCTAATTCCTTCTAGTTTATTTTACATAGGGTATTCTAATTAGATCAGATATTGTTGGCAGTGTGATAGCGCAGCTATACATCTACTGTGCCTGGCACTGTGAGACACGACTGATGTAGTGTCAACATTCCCCGGATTGTTCCATGCGTTCTACATCCCTACCCAGGCCAGGATCAATGATATATCTGGAGTCTGGCTATTTGGTGCGATGGCACAGAGATACGCCCTCCCATGCCCATACAGCCCTGACTAGGGGAGCAGTGCCACAAAGCTGGCTGTAGAAAGGCAGACAGGGTTGCCCCACAGATAGTGGATGCATACAGACTGACATACACCATGATGGGACAGGTGCAGCTGCTGTGAGAAATGCCAGTACCCAGACAGGTGCGCCTCAGATGCCCTACTACAGGCAGAAGGCCCTACTACAACAACAACTATTACTGAACATTTGTATAGTGCTACAAGGTGTATGCAGTACTGCACAGACACACAGATGGTTCCTTCTCAGCAGAGCTGACAATCTAGTTGGACAGAGATCACAGCAACTGTGAACAGGATACATCCAGGCGGAATGGTCAGGAAATACAAGGGAGCTCAGGTGGATCTAATTCGACAGCGGCACCAATAAGGTGAGTGCACAGCCTAGATTTGAGAGGGGCCAGGGACGAAGCATGATGTACAGACAGAAGTAATTTGTTCTAGGCATAAGCAGCAGCAAGGTGAAGGGAGTGATGTCCGGATATGGTAGTAGAGGAGAGGGGCACAGATGGAAACAATCTGACAGAAGAGCAGAGTTCACGAGGAAGGGTGCAGGGAGAGATAGAGAGGAAAGGTAGTGCAGAGCAGCAGATTGAATGTACTTATAGGTCATAGGCACAAAATGGGCATACATTTGTTGCTCAGCAATATTATGCATCCTTTGGGGACCTGCAAGGTTAGTTCGGGGTTTTGTGGACTTGGTGAGGGTCCTTCCCTAGCAGTTTAAGGCGTGTTTGTAGAGATTACCAGGGCAGGAATCACTGGGGCTGGTTCCTAATGTCATGTACCATTTGATACAATGACATACTGACATACATGTTCACATTTACATTCTGGTATACCATATTGGGTTGCACTGGGCCTACCTAGCACTTTTCAGAGCATGAGGTTGATTGGTATATGGTCTAGATTGCAGCAGCTGTCATTTCTCATTGGTATTTATGTCTAGTGTGCATCAGCTGTGACAAGCTGCTTAGGAGATGCACGTTTTTGCCGAGGGGCATAGAGTCCATGAGTACATCGCGGGGACGGGCAAGATCTGAAATGTGTAATGTTTCAGAATACAGTGGGCGTAGGGACGTCCAAAATCTTTCTCTGTGTTCAAGGCATGGGACCAGCTGAATAGCGCTTGCACATGCCCGCCGTAGGCAAGTCAGTATAAGGGGCAGTGGATATACGGGCCACACCTGGGGCAGGATTGACTCTATCAGCACCCTCTGTACCTTCTGTCAGTAGGGTGATATATGGAACCATGGTGCAGGCTGTGGCCTCACACATATGGCCTTGATTGGGGTACCTCTGTCTGACACACCAGCCCTATATCATGATGGTTATCCACCACGGCCTCTTCTAGTGGATACGTATGTGACATAACATCATGTAGCTGTGCCTCTGTGCACAAAGATCACTTATAGTGCTGGGTAGGGATGTGCAGGACTAAATGGGATTTTGGTTTTTTTCATGTGCCATTTGCAGGTTTTTGTTGTTTGTTTTTGCAGTAAGACTTTTCCTCTAGTGGGTTTGGATTCTTCCATGACCTATTTTCAACGAGTGGGAATGGCTGCAGGTCACACAGACAACATTGCTGAAGGGTGTCGGTCTACCGGTATCTGGCTATTTCTACATATCTAATTCCTCCCCCTCCCCCACTCAATTCGATAGCAATTGTGAGTTTTTTCTCATTGCCATTGCAGGTTGGTCTTGAACCAATGACCTTTGGGTTGAAGAGCAGATATCTTATAGGACAATACAAATAAGTCACCTGTGTGGAGAATAGGCAATTTTTTAAAAAGCCAATTTATTGTGAATAATAAGAGAATTTCATCCTCTTATAATTCCTAAAGATCTTTTTATTCACTGTGTACAATATATTTGAATTATGGAGAAATTCCAATACCAATTATTTCATTCATGTGGAGCCCGATTCCATGATGTGCAAGTCCATCCCGCAGATATGTCTGAAACAAAAATGGGCCCCCTATGAACCTAATTCTGCATCCACGAGTGTGGATGTGCTCGTAGGTCTGAAATTGGGGAGATATAGGTGGTTTTTTGCGAGAAACGTTTTGGACGTTTCCACACCCACTGTATCCTGAAACATTACACATTTCGGATTCTGCCCATCCCCATGATGTACTCACAGATTCCATGCCCCTCGGCAATGGACACATGGACAATACATAGGCCAGCTGCACACAATGTGGAATGATGTGAGCTGGTGCACCACTCTGACTCCCCTGCCCCATTAGGGAAGGGCCCATCAGATGTATGCAGGCTGCAATTTACTGCGAGAAGAACTGATCCCACTGGAGGCTACTGCAGAATAAAGCCACCTGAATCACAAAACACAGGTGGCAAGTGCTGCTTAGTCACAAACATTTGGATGGCCTTGGAGTGGAGTTCCTCAGGGATGGTTAGCAGGGTGTGAAGGAAGAGCAATGTAAGAGCATGTGACAATGCATTCTGGCACTGGAGGAATGCACTGCTGAAGTGGCACACTCACTCACATAAAGGGCTTGGCAAGGATGAAAACCAGGCTTGGCTGGAATTGCCAAGTGTGTAATCCTATGTTCTCTGTTTGCCCCAAAAGGCCTACAGGATGATGCTGCCAGACTCTGAGGATGGTGTGGGTGCAAGCCTGGCCCAAGAAGACCAGGTGGTGCAGCAACAGAAACAGGCCAACCGAGCCTTCCCATCTTTCCAGTTCAGCCCACCCCATATCTCAGCCTACTCCAGCAGCCTTGGTGGATGTGGACAACATCCAGGAGGTAATATCTGTGGTCGTGAAGGCGGAGGTCCATGTCAGCCAGCTGCTGCTGCTGGATGTGGCTCCCTTAGCCATAAACACATCTCCCCCAGTGGACAGAGGTCTGCTTGAATGTCCAACCCCAGCTACCAGTGGAGATGCTTCAATGGCTGCAAAACTGAAGATGCTCTGACATCAGCTGGCTGCCATGGAGAAGCAACTAAAGCACATTAACCAACAGACAGAGGGGATGGTGCAGGCTCAAGGACAAATGTTGGAGAAACTCATTCTCATGACATTCATCCTTGAACACGCAAACATTCTCCAAATTTCTGCTGGCGCTGAGCCTTAGCTGCTTCACTTTCTGATACCCATCTTCTGCTTTCACCAGGGTTGTCCTGTTCTTTTCCACCCCCTTCAAGCCCACCTGATTCTTTCTATCTTTCACATTATTTAATAAATACAATTTTCCATTGTGCCATGTGCTGTAGTCATCTCTCTGTGCAAGTTGCAGGAGGGTCCCCATCCCATCCACCTTGTCTCCATAATAGAACACATATAGATAGCCCTCACATTGTGCTCCATCTTGAGAGGCCAGCCGTTAGGGCATGCACCATCTGTGGGACTTTTGTGCATAGTCCCTTAGATAGGGACCTACTGCATATGCAGAATAGCCTGCAGCAGAGGGCCACCACTGTGATATGTGACAAATGAGGCACAAGTGTTGTGACACACATCTGCATGGCAGAGCACCTTCAGCACCATTCCCACCTGACTCAACATCCCCATGAGGCTATGCTGCTGCTGCACGTATGGGCAATGGGGGATGCTGGTATAATTGACCTCAGCCCCCTATACAGGGAACATGGCCCTCATAGACATGATTGGACTTCTGTGCAACCCACACTAAATAAAACATCCCTTCAACCTGCATACTCTCTCACCTATTACAGACATAAGGACATTACCCTCACCGTGGACATTACCAACACATGTCAGTCCAATCACACATAGTCGCTGTGGTCATCTGTGCCAGACATAGAAAAACATAGAAAAATGATGACACAAAAAGACCACATGGTCTATCTAGTCTGTCCTTCCATATCAACAACTACAACAGTCCCCTTTTTTCCTTTAGAGATCCTCTGTGTTTGTCCAATGCATTTTTGAATTTAGATACTGTCCTCATCTCTACCACCTCCACTGGGACACTATTCCATGGATCCACCATTCTTTCCGTAAAGAAAGTTTTCCGCATATCACTCCTGAATCTATCCCCTTTCACCTTCATCCAATATCGCCTCATAGCAGAACTTGCTTTCAATCAAAAGAGGCTCTCCCCCTGTGCATTTATGCCACAGAGGTATTTAAACGTCTCAATCATATCACCTCTATCCCGCCTTTCCTCTAAGGTGTACATATTAAGATCCTTAAGTCTGTCCTCATATGCTTTATAATGAAGACCACTAACCATTTTAGTAGCCACCCTATGTACCGACTCCATCCTGTTTATATCCTTTTGAAGGTGCGGTCTCTAGAATTGCACACAATACTGCAAATGAGGTCGCACCAAAGACTTATACAGAGCCACTATCACCTCCTTTTTTATGCTAGCCATTCCTCTCCCTATGCACCCAATCATCCTTCTAGCATTTGCTGTTGCCTTTTCTACCTGTTTAGCTACTTTAAGATCATCAGACACAACCACACCGAGGTCCCGCTCTTCTTTAGTGGACAAAAGTACTTCACCCCCTATACTATATTGCTCCCTTGGATTGCTGCAGCCCAAATGCATTACCTTGTATTTTTTAACATTAAATCCCAGCTGCCAAATTCTAGACCATTCTTCAAGCTTAGCTAGATCTCTCCTCATCTTATCTACACCTTCCTGGGTGTCTACTCTATTACAGATTTTGGTATCATCCACAAAGAGGCAAACCTTACCCGACAGCCCTTCTGCTATATCACTAACAAAGATGTTAAAAAGAATCGGACCAAGGACAGATCCCTGGGGCACACCACTGGTAACATGCTTCTCCTCAGAGTGAGTTCCATTTACCTGTACATTTTGTCGCCTCCAACTCAACCAATTTCTAACCCAAGCAGTAACATTAGGGTCCATCTCTAGGGTGCTCAGTTTGTTTATAAGTTGCCTGTGAGGAACAGTGTCAAAGACTTTACTGAAATCTAAGTACACCACATCTAGGGCTCTCCCTAGCTCCAACTCCCTGGTCACCCAAAGAAATTAATCAGATTTGTCTGACAAGACCTGCCTCTGATGAATCCATGCTGCCTCAGATCCTGTAATCTGCTGGACTACAGAAACCTCACTAATTTCTCTTTCAGCAGATTTCCAATAATTTTCTCACCACCGAAGTTAAACTAACCAGCCTGTAGTTTTCAACCACATCCTTACTTCCGCTGTTGTGTAAAGTGACCACATGAGCCTCTCTCCAGTTCTTTGGCACCACTCCCGACTCCAACGAGGCATTGAAAAGGTCAGTCAGTGGAGCTGCTAGAACGTCCCCAAGTTCCCTCAGTATTCTAGGGAGTATCCCATCCGGTCTCATCACTTTGTCTACTTTAAGTTTAGCTAGTTTCTCACAAACACAGTCTTCTGAAAATTCTTCAAGATGCCCCTCTCTTCTGTTCCTGTTTGTGGGTGTTTTCTGAGGTCCTGTTCCTGGTTCTTCATCTGTCAACACAGAACAGAAATATTTGTTAAGCAATTCCGCTTTATCCTCATCAGCTTCTACATATTCCTCCCCTTCACCCTTGAGTCTGACAATACCACTTTTGCCCTTCCTCTTCTCACTAACATATCTGAAAAATGTCTTATCTCCCCATTTTATTGCATTGGCTATTTCCTCCTCTTTTTGAATCTTTCCTGACTACTTTTCTAGCTTCTCCAAATATAGATGCCTGTCTTCCTCTCTCTGTGAGCTCTTGTATTTCATGAAGGTCTCCCTCTTTTTCTTCACCTTTTCAGCTACTTCTTTCGAAAGCCATAGCGGTCTCCTTTTCCTTTTACCTTTATTTACCATTTTAACAAATAGGTTGGTTGCCCTTAAAATATCCCCTTTCAGTTTAGCCCACTGTTTTTCTATATCCCCCAGCTGTTCCCATCCTGCTAACGACTCCCTGAGGTATTGGCCCATCTTGGCAAAGTTAGTTTTCCTAAGTCTAAGACCCTCACTTTTGAATGGATTTGAACAGCCCTAGTCCTAATACTGAACCACACCATCTGGTGTTCACTGGATGCAAAATGATCTCCCACTATAACATCAGAAACACTTTCACCATTGGTAAGCACTGAGTCCAGTATGGCCCCTTCACTTGTGGGGTCTGTTACCAATTGCCTGAATAATTCTCCCTGTTGAGAATCCAGGATCTCCTTACTTCTAGATGATACTGTAGCAGGAATGTGCCAATCAACATCTGGCATATTGAAATCCCCTATTTGTTGTACTTCTCCATTCCTAGCAATGCTGTGTATGTCTTCAATTAACTCTCCATCCACCTCTTCCTCTTGTGAGAGAGGTCTGTATATCATGCCAATGTAAATAGATTTCTCTTTCTCTAGTGCCTCCTCTCTCCCTTTTAAGCTCTGTAATTATTTTTTATGTATAGTGCCACTCCTCCTCCCTATTATTTGTTTAACAGTTTTCTATACTGCTTTATGTAATTACTATAAACAGGTACTGGATATATTCCCTTGTCCCCAAGGGGCTCACAATCTATGTGTGCCTGAGGCAATGGAGGGTTGAGTGGCTTGCCCAAGGCCACAAGAAATGCCTATAGGACTAGAAACCCCAGTCCCTCCAGCCTGAGATTGCTGTCCCCAGGTGGGATTTGAACCCCAGGTTCTCCAGCCTGAGGTACCATGTCCTAGCCACTAGGCCATTCCTTCCCCCTGTCCTTTCTGAATAAAGTATAGCCTGGTATAGTTACATCCCAGTCATGGTTTTCTGTGAACCATGTTTCTGTATCTGCCACTAAATCCAAGTCAGCCACTCCCATTAAAGCTTCAACATCTGGGATCTTATTTGCCATGCTACGGGCATTTATACATACCGCTTTCCATATGTTGCCCCTTTAACTCATTTCATAAAGGTATTTAATGTTTCACTTACCTGGGGGCTTTCTTTACCCATCCCCAACTAATCTAGTTTAAAGCCCTCTTCAGTAGATTATCAAGTCTGCTACTGAAGACAGGTAAAAATAAATGGAGAGCAACATGTGGGATCAATACAATAATAGCAGCTATGGATACTACTCTATCAACAATGGGCCACTTGGCTGAAGACCGAACAAAGTTTAGGTCAACTATCCAGAGGGTCGCCAGGAGTCGACACCGACTTGATGACACTTAATAAACCTCAAGAGAAACCCTATTTTACCAGAGCTTCAACTTTTGATTTAACCACCACCATAGGGTCTTCTGTCAGCAGTCAATAATGTTTGCTATCATTCAACTGTCTATATAGTTTTTCATCATACTGAGATTTCAATTGTAACACTACTGCCCCTTCTTTATCGGCTTTTCTAACCACTATGGGCCCAATATTCAAAGGCCATTTACAAGGTTTACAGCTTAATAAACTGTGTAAATGTCTTAGATGGGGATATTCAATGGCACATACATGGGTAGTACTGTTGAATATGTCTATCTATGTCCCTTACGCGCCCCGATGCTATCCAGCTAGCATCAAGGCATGTAAGTGGCATTCTGGGGTGGAGAGGAGGCGAGGGCATGAGTTAACCGTCAGCAGTGATATTTCATGATTCCCAGTTAATGCTCTGTGCCGAAAAGATAGGTGAGGAAAACCCTTGCCTATTTTAATGTTGCAGAGCACTAACTATTAAGTAGAAAGATGCGTTCAATCACAACAGTATCATTGGCAATCTCCTTAATCATTCATTCTGTGAACTTCACAAAATACAATCACAAACTATTGATTTCCAAGGCCTCAGACTCATTAATAGCAGACCGGCCGGCTTGCCTAGCCAAAGAATGCTCTTATAGCATCAACGGCCTTAATATCGGAAATCAGTAGTGTAGTGCTTTACCAAAGTAAAATGGAACAGTAATTCTTTCATAAAGCAGGCGTGATGGTTTATCTATCAATTACTTAGCTCAAGACTTTCCTTCAGATCTTCCACACTGCTTCTTATAAGCTTTCCGACGCTCATACAAGGCGCCGTTAAGGCGTTTCACCGCTATCAGTTTCTTCAGGGAGTGCATATAATGAATACTGCTCAACAATTAGAGTCTGATGCCGCCCGCGTTATAGCTCACGATTTAAAGCTCAGTAGTCTCAGACATTAGCTGTTCTTCAAAAAACGCCACTGGGGGACTAGGCCTAGTCTGTCATATAAGAAAGAAAACTCCTTATTTGGCAGACTGCCCACCCCCATGTGCACCCTGGGATTCACAGCATGGGGGTCAGTCAATCTGCTGACCCTGTGCTGTGCATCCAAGGATGCACCATGGCAAGGAGGGGGTTGTTCAGTCTGCCAAATAAAGAATATTCTTCCTTATTTTGCAGACTGGGTCTGCCCCTCTGGGGAAAGCACCCCTGAGATGCACCACATGGGGTTCTACCAAACGTATTGGGGGGGGGGGGAAGGTTAAAGGAGGCCCAAAGGCTACCAGTGATTTTAGCAAGGAGGGTAAGTGAGATTGCACTGGGGACATGGACCACCCATGATTTTTCTAGGAAGGGAGGGGAAGGGATTGGGGCCAATGAGAAGTGGGAGGGGAGAGAAGGGAGGACTAGGGCATGCCGGACCATAAGTGCCTTTACTTCTGTCAAGGTTTGGTGTCTGGGTGGAGGTATTGGCCCACTGATGCTGTGCTGATGGCATTGGGGGCCTTTCCCAGTACCAGGATCATTGAGGTAAATTGTCAAACTCATAAGAACATAAGAAATTTCATAGAGGGTCAGACCAAGGTCCATCAAGCCCAGTATACTATTTCCAACAGTGGCCAATTCAGGTTCCCAAAAAGGCACATAGGTTCCACAATGCTTGTCCTGGGACAAGTAGTTGATTTCCTGGGTCCTCTTTAATAATGGTTTATGGACCTTTCCTCCAGGAATTTGTCCAAACCTTTTTAAACTCAGCTTCACTAACAGCTTTTACTACATCCTCTGGTAACAAATTCCAGAGTTTGATTACACGTTGAGTGAAAAAAATATTTTCTCTTATTAGTCTTAGATGGGTTACGTTGTGGCTTCATTGTGTGTCCCCTAGTCTTTCTACCTTTTGGGTACACATCGATAAACATGCAGGTCATTGTGGATGCCAACATGACCATCACTGATGAGTGTGCCCGCTACCTGGGGTCTTCTCATGATGCATTTGTCCTCGCCCAGTCCAGCCTGGGACAGGTAGCAGCTAGGGGTCAGCTTGGAGATGAGTGGCTGCTAGGTGAATGTGCACATATGTGAGCCCCATGACAAGCCCAGAACAAATGGGTGCCATAGTATGATGCTATGTGTTATGCAGACAGATGGGGATATATATTGTACGTATGTAGTGCAACACATGATGACCATTGCATGCACATTTGCGGCTGTTCCGCAGATCCATGCACAGAGCAGGCCATGTTCCACATCGTGGAGACAACCAGGAGAAACCCCATGTCCAAGAGAAGACAGTATGCACCAACATGTGGCATGTGGAAGAGCGTGGGCTGGCACCATGTAGTGCAGCCACATGGCAGCAGCCCATATAGGACACATCCATGTCTGCTCCATCCCATCCAGCAGACTCCCCAACTACATCTTCGTGCCATGCTCCTGGCCCCCATTTTCCAACAGACTAGACCAGGGGTCCTCAAACTACGGCCCGCGGGCCACATGCGGCCCACCGAGGACATTTATCCGGCCTGCCAGGTGTTTTTGCCACCGCTGCCTATCCTCAGGGGCGGCTCCACCATGAGGCGAAGTGAGGTGGCTGCAGTTGATGGTTGTGTGGCAGGCTTTCCCTTCATGCCTAGAGGCACTTTGCCTTTCTTTGGTGTTCCGGTGGCCTGATTGGTCTTGTGAGGGTGATTATGGAGGGGCTTCGTTTCCCGCTCACCTCCCCGATGCCGATCGGCACTGCTGCAGTTGCTGGTTGTGTGGTGGGATTTCCCTTCGCGCCTAGAGGTACTTTGACTTTCTTTGGTGTTCCGGTGGCCCGATTGGTCTTGCGAGGGTGATCGGGGAGGGGCTCCACTTCCCGCTCACCTCCCCGATGCCGACCATAAAAAAGGTAGGGGGTATTAGAATACCTTCTTGTCTATGGCAGAATGAGAACTTTTCTGATGCGTATTCATGTCCTGGAGACGGGCATTGCTGAAATTGGGTGTGGACATCCAAGGTCTTGGGAAAGCCCCAAACATGCCTCTATTCAGCCTTGGATGTTTTTGCGCTGGTGACATCCTTAGAACTGCTTTATAAAATGGCTCCAGGGATGCCTCTATGCTTTGAATATCTGTATGTCCATTTTCAAAGCAAATACTCCCCCCCCCCCCGATATTTATCATCTTGATTCAAAACATCTCATTCGAGTTCATTTCAGAAGTAAAAATATAATTAGGCCATACTTCTCCCTAAAGAAGGACTCTAGCTTCCTCTTTCCTATAGAATTTATTAGTTGACTGGAAAGCAAAAGTGGGCAACAAAGAAGAAGGCAAAGTGGTTGGAAAATTTGGACTTGGTAACAGAAATGAAGCTAGAGAAGGACTGATAGAATTCTGCAAGACCAAAGATCTATTCATCTCAAATACCTTCTTCCAGTAACACAAGTGGCAACTGTACACATAGACTTTCCCCAATGGATTGCACAAATATCAAACTACTACATCTGTGGAAGTCAATGTTGGAAAAGCTCAATAACATTAACAAAGATAAAACCTGGAGCCAACTATGGTACAGATCACCAAAATAAGATATGTGCAGTGTGCATAGGAATTTGTTCATAGTTTTTTTTTAAACTATAGTCCGACCCTCCAACGGTCTGAGGGACAGTGAACTGGCCCCCTGTTTAAAAAGTTTGAGGACCCCTGGACTAGACCATGTCACCATCCCCCACTGCCCTGGCTCAAATGCCTGACTGCCACACAAGAGGACCAACACACCCTCTCAAGATCGGATAGACTTTCATTTGAGAACCACAACACCAGTGGTGTTTCAGCAGTTAGTGCCTTCCTCAGGGGGTAAAAATGAAATCCTCCAACATAAACAACCACATACATTTTAATAAGAACCCATCAATAATATAACATTTAAATATAAAATACAAAGTATAATTGCTAAGCAAGAAATAACTAATGAAGAAAACAACATCAGATAACCATACAAAATTAACACATGGCTAAAGAAATAGCTGCCATAAAGGCATAACTAATACAAAAATAAAATAAATTAATCAGAAAGGATCATATAGTTAAAATGTAATGGCCATACCTTGAACTCAGCTTCCCTCACCTGTGTGGCCGCCTGCTGGATACCGTGCATTTCAGCCTGTATGTCCTCAGTGCCGACCACCAGGCATGCACCCTCCTACAGTAGCCCCTGGTTCACTTCTGTGCCCTCTGCATCCACAGTGTCATCCAGGATGTGGGACTGTAGCTCAGTGAATGGGGCATCATCAGTCTCCACCTCCCCAGCACTGGCAGACACACTGGCCTGCACCACTGCCCTGAGTGCACACCGGGCAGCTCCTCTGCCTTGGGTGTGTGCATCAGGCAGCTCCTCTGTCCTGGGTGTCACACCAGGTGGCTCCTCAACATTGGGTGTTGCACCAGACTGCACCTCTGCCCTGGCAGGGGCACTGGTTTCTATGGGTGTGCTGCATCCCAGCTGCACACTGACATAATCTGTGGTAGGTGGTAGGTCTTACCCAGCCCACAATGGAACAGGCAGGGGGGTTCCAGTCCGCACTATCCCCAACCCACACACCCCCCAAGGGCCGACAGACAGACATGCAGGAAGGCCCTGGATGGGAGAAACCATGGTGGGGCACAAACATGGCCAACACTGTGCCTCTAAGGCCATGGGGCACCCATACTCACCCTCCTGTGGGCCTGGAGTGCTGCTGTCAATGCCCACAGTCCCTGAGATGGAGACCTCCTCCACAAAGTGCAGCACAAAGGGGTGGAAGCCTGCTGTTGCTGGCTCTTTTCTCCTTCACAGCTTGCTGTACCATCTGCCACTTCTTAATATCCTCCATGTCCCTGTTGTAGTGGTGGATGGCATTGAACCTCCTGGCCATGTCATGCCATACTGACAGCTATGAGCATTCTCGGCTGTGAAGAGGGCAGCATGCTGCCGCATGATGAGCTTCAGGGCCATAGAGGTCTCGGTTGTTAAGTTCTCCTTCCGGGTTCACTTTGGCCCTTTCGGCACTTTGTCTGCCATTGTGTAGCTCAGGTGCCCTGACGGTGTTAGGCTACCCGTGTATGCCCTTTAACACATATGCAGATATGGTGTGCAGCCACGCCAGGCTCCATCCAAATCAAATCTGGTACCTGCGTAGGTTTCTGAGCACAGATGGTATGAAAATCTGCATAGCGGCTAACCGCTGTAGGAAGCCATAGCCACACATAACAGCATGACAACAGCATCTGCGTGTATGGACGCCCAGGCATCAATTCTCGGGTAGGACAGATGGCACAGTATGTGATCATGACCACCGTGGAGTGAGTACAGGCGCATGGCGCCACTCCGAACATGAGTCAAAACAGGGCAGGGGCGTTCTGCATGTGTAGCGCTCCTGTGCCAAACTCGTGCTGCCTGGCAATGGCACACTGCTTGTTCTGCATGGATATCGCCTCTGTGCCATACCGTGCAGAGAATGGGTGTGGCTTCAGCCCTGCACAGGTGGCACCTCTGTGCCATACCTGCGCACATGGACATCACCCAAATGGCAGGCAGTTCCACACCAGGCTCCTCTGTGCCACCACACACAGGTCCCTCCATTTGTTTTATACTGATGTTACTGCTATTGTTGTAACTGTTACAGGTTAGGGGAATAGGGCACTATTCAGTTACAGTAACAGTTACAACAATAGCAGCAACATCAGTATAAAACAAATAGGACACTATTCCCCTAACCCCTTCCCCTCACCCATGGTCCCCACCTCCACCCACGCAGACACAGAGCCCTGCCCTCAATAACATGGTAACACCTTGAGATTCAAAACTGGGGAAAGATTATTGGGAAACCTGTAACAGTTACAACAATAGCAGCAACATCAGTATAAAACAAATGGAGGGACATGACAACAGAGGTCCACCCAACAACAGGGACATTGTGTACCCATATCCATGGTTGCACAATCCACCCCATGATGGCCATTGCAGGGCAATGCCTGCCATGAGGATGGCCTGTGGTGCAAGGGAGCCCTGCCTGTACCCTGTCATGGCAGCTGTGAGGGAATCCAGGTGCTTGTTGATTGTCCATGCTGCCACCTCACCTGGATTCCCTCACAGCTGCCGTGACAGGGTACAGGCAGGAGCTGCACCTCTGCTTCCAGGGCGGCCAGAGCCCAGTCTCCAGATGGCCAAGTATGTGGTGGCACAGAGGGGCTTGGTGTGGAACTGCCTGCCATGCCCAAGGGTGCTGGGGTAGCTGTGGGGGTCCACGAGTGCGGAACATGGATCATGGCTTCACAGCACATCATGCGTGCTCTGTGCCAAGCCATGCAGTGGGCACATGGCCCCTGGTAGGGACATGGGTAGGCCTGTTTCTATAAAGGGATCTACTGTGTCTGTCCCATGCCATTTTGAATTCGGTCACTGTAGTTTCCCCCACCACTTCTATTGGGAGAGCATTGCAAGCATCCACCACCCTTTCAGTGAAAAAGTATTTCCTGACATTGCCTTTCAGTTTACCCCCTTGCAGCTTCATGTTATGCCCTCTAGTTTTACAGCTTTCCCATCATTGTAAAAGGTTTGTTTGTTCATTAATACTCTTTAAGTATTTAAAGTATTGAGGTCTTCAGGTCTCTTTTCATACATCTTCTGGCGCAAGCTCCAAATCATTTTTGTCGCCTTCCTTTGAACCATTTCCAGTATTTTTATATCCTTTGCGACATATGGTCTCCAAAACTGAATAAAATATTCTAAGTGAGGCCTCACTAGCAACTTTCTGCTGGTAATTCTTTTCTGCATGCAACCCAGCAGCCTTCTGGCTTTGGCCACTGCCTTTTCACACTCTTTCACCACCTTGAGATCCTCAGAAACAATTACATCGAGGTCCTTCTCCTGGTCCTTGCACTCCAACTTTTCTCCCCCTATCGCATACAATTCCCTTGGATTTCTGCATCCCAAGTGCATGACATTGCACTTCTTCAGATTACATCTTAACTGCCAAATATTAGACCATTATTCCAACTTTTGTAGATCTTTTCTCATGTTATCCACTCCCTCAGGGGAGTCCACTCTGTTGCAAAATTTTGTGTCATCTGCAGAAAGACAGACTTTTCTATTCAGTCCTTCAGCAATATCACTCACAAATACATTGAACAGTATCAATACATTGATCAGTCCCACGACCGATCCCTGAGGCACCCACTACTCACCTTCCTTTCATCCGAGTGAGTTCCTTTTACCATCACCTTCTGTTGTTTGTCAATCAACCAATTTCTGATCAAGTTCACCACCTTAGGACCCATCCCTAGGCTTTTCAGTTTATTGCCTCCTGTGAGGAACAGTATCAAAGGCTTTGCTAAAATCTAGATAGATCACATCCATCGCATGCCCTTGATCTAGTTCACTGGATCAACATGTTATCCACGATGACTCCTAAATCTTTATCCTTGGTGATGGTTCCTAATATGGAACCTTGCATAAGTTGGGTTGTTCTTTCCTAGGTGCATAACTTTGCACTTGTCTACATTAAATTTCATCTGCCAGTCTTCCAGTTTATCAAGGCCCTCTTGCAATTTTTCACAATCCTCTTGCGTTTTAACAACTCACTTATTATTCCTTTTCCAGGTCTTTTATGAAGATGTAAAAAAGCAGCGGGCCAGCACAGATCCCTGGGGTACTCAATTATTCACCTTTCTCCATTGAAAAAATTGGCCATTTAGCCCTACTCTTCGCTTTCTATCTTTTAACCAGTTCCTAATCCACAATACTACTCTTAGTTTTTTCTTAACTATTTTCTCATTTTATCATTGTCTCCCTTCTGAAAGTTAAATGGTAATACTTGAATTTCCTTGCTGTCCTTCTTCCATTTATTAAATCCAATGCAATCATGCTATTTATCACTATTGCCAAATAGCCCCCAAAAACTCTTATCTCTTGCCCCAGATCCTGTGTTCTACTAAGGGCTATTTTCAAAATAGCTTCCTCTCTTGTCAGAGCTTGGAACGGGAAGCATTTCAGAGAATGCTACCCTGGAAGTTCTGGATTTCAGCTTCCTACCTATAAGCCTAAATTTGGCTTCCAGAGCCTCCCTCACACACATTACTATGTCATTGGTACCAACATGTACCAAGACAGCAGAATCTTCCCCAGCACTATCTGAAACCTTGTCAAGGTGGCACATGAGGTCTGCTACCTTTGTATCGGGCAGACATGTTACCAGGAGATCCTCATGTCCACCAGCCACCCAGCTACCTACATATGACCTCTCTCCTCCATGGCAACTGAGAGGCTGCCAGACTGGAAGTGGGACTTCAGTCCTACGTCCCTGTAGGTCCACCACAGATGATCCTTTTGCTCCCAGCTGGATCTTTACACCTGCTCAAAGCTGGTGTAAAAATCCATTGCTGAAAGTAATGTAAAAAACTGTGCTGTTTCAGTGCAATTTTCTATATTGGACATAATTAGTTATGCAGCACTTTGCATGTGATTGACATGCCCACTGCACTGCAGTTTAGTGCAATGAAATTTCTGGCAATTATCCCACTTGAGCTTACTTTCTGCTTCAGAGAAGAAGCCTAGCGCAGAAAAACTGCTAGGCCAAATTTTTCTGCATTGACCCCTGAGTTTGAACCCAAGGCTTGTGGCTTACACGCTCAGTTTGCATCAGAAGCAAAAGAGAATTAAGTGACTTACTCTAACCATTAAATGACTCCTCTATGCCGAATGCAGCAAATTTACTAAACCCTGTTAAACACTGTTGGATGTCAACATTCGATACAGTTAACCATGTCTCACTCCTTCAGCGCCTAGAGTCATGTGGTGAACTAAGACACTGTTTTCAAATGGTTTCAGTCCTACCTCACTAACAGACAGCAACAGATAGAACTGGGCATGAGCATCTCCAAACTATGCCAATAAACACAAGGCGTACCCCAAGGTTCCACACCCTCTGCACCTCTCTTCAACTTATATCTCCAACCCATCTGCACGATCATTAAAAACCACAAGATCCACATATATGCCAATGACATTTTGCTATACTGTCCACTACACACTAAGCAACCATCATACACATGAATTCAGGACTGCTTCAAAGACCTGTCCAACTGGCTTTTGGCAAACAGCCTTCAGTAAATTACAAAAAGTCAGAAGCTATGTTCATTACAAGGGACTCACTACTACTACTACTACTGAGCATTTGTATAGCGCTACAAGATGTACACAGTGCTGCACAGACATGTAAGAAACATCATTCACGCCACCAACCACAATCACACTAAATAACACACAGATAAATGTTAGACCAGAACTAAAATACCTAGGGATAACTCTCGACCAGCAACTCTCCTTCAAAACTCATGTAAAAATATCAGCCAACACAATCTACTTCAAAACCGAGATCCTGCAATGACTCTGTCCCCTTCTTGAACCAGATGACTTCCGCTCAGCACTCCAAACCCTCACTCTCCGTCATGTTGACTACTGCAACAATATCTACCAGGGCCTACCAAAGACCACCCTTCTCCCCCTCCAATCTGCATGCCACACAACTGCACATACAATCCAGAATGCCGTTAAACATGAACATATTACACCAATCCTAAAACAGCTCCACTGGCTGCCCCTCCCTAGCCAAATTAAATATAAGACATTGCTTCTAACGCACAAAGCACTACACTCACACCCTGTCACTCTCATCCAATCCCTTCTTCAGAAGTTCACTACAAACAGACCAAGAAGCCCTGCTACAACCAACAAGCTCAAAATACCACATTCCAAAACAAAGTTTAATCAACAAACTTGCAGAAGAGCATTTGAACGCTCCGTGCCGTCCCTTTGGAACTCCTTGCCTGACACAATAAGGACATCACTGACCTCCCCTCCTTCCGCAAACACTTGAAAACCCACTTATTCTCCAACCACTTTGGACCCACCACCTAACTCAACCTCTGACACGATTGCAACGAGACAATCACGCATATAACAGAACCTAAACCTGTATATAATTAAAGCAGATATCGGAAGGTACAGCTATCCTAATTGTATATAGTTCATTGATGAAAATAGCTAGCTATTACACATATTATGTAATTAATGAGCTAATTGTTATGGAAACCTGTTATCTGTTAACTAAAATGTTTATACTGTTCTATGTACTAAGATGTTAATCTGTTCCAAGTAACAAATGTTTTGTTCGATGAAAACGTCATTGACCCGGTGAAAAGCGGTATATAAGCCTAGTTAAATAAATGAATAAATAAGGCGCGCTAAACAAATTAAAAAATCATATGGAGAGTCTGCCTAGGACGCCTCTGATTAAACCCACTGGTAAATTTCAAAATGATTCAAATGCTTTGTTAATTTTTTTTCATATGCCCACTGATTAAAGAGGATTTATCGAAATAAGGGGCTACTCCTATACATAATGACAGATGCACACAATATTCCTCACCTGAAGCCCGTCACACCCATGCCACAAATTAGATGCATGCTGCCGCAGAGCTGACAATGATGTCACTAGATATGGTTAATAATTTTTCTGCTGAGTGGTCTGGATCAAATTGTATGTTTCTCAATGCCTGGGCATCTATTACTAAGTAAAACTGTAATTAATGAATTACCTGGTGAGCAGTGTTACAGTATGATCAGTAATTCAAGAACAATATTGTCCTTTGGCACTCTGGGATTCCCTTCAAAAATGTTTTTTGAGAATTAAATGATCGCCCACAAGTAATTTCAACTGAAGCTGACTAAGGATGTGATCTGCCAAATTACAAGTTATAATCTAATCAGGCTCAGCTTCTGAAGCAACATTTTTACTTCTCTTGATTTTACAAAATTCTACACGGATTATAAAATGCATTGTTAAGAGCCTCAGCCCCTCAAATTACAAAATCCTCTCCAAGAGATTTAATAGATGCAACAGACAGGATAATAGGTATTTGCTGTAAGATTTCATTTTAGATTGTTCTCATGCTGAAATGTAAAATCTTTAGTTAAACTGAATATTCACAATTGGTTCAATGAATATGAGCTAAATATGACCACTGTGTACACCTTACCCCATGAAAGACTCTGTAAAATGCCTTCTGAAGATCGAGATATACTATAGGGCCCTTTTGTGCAATAATTGTTAGCATGGGGTCCTTACTGTGACCACTGTGGCATGATACTATTGCGTGCTAATTACTGCATTAGCTGCACATAATGTGATGGGGCAGTCACTGGGCAGTTAGTGTGAAAAGTAGGCATGGACTGTACATCGTGGTTAGCGTGGGGTACATATCATGTGTTAATTGTCAATGTAGCAATTAGCACCCTCAGTGGGTGTCATTAAGTGCACCCAAATTAATTGCAAATGACACTATTGTGCATTAGAGTACTTTTCAGTGCAGTTCTACTAGATGCATGCATGCAATGGCTCAGAAAATGTGGATATTGCTTACCTCAACTCACCAGTGCTGCCCTGTGGTTTCTGCTCTCCACTATGTCTCTTCCACTCAGTTTAAACCAGACGCCCTTGTCAGAGGCAATGAAAGAGACAGAAGAGGGCAGAAACTGCAAGACAGCACAAGTTAAGTACCCTCATATTAAATGTAACCCCCCCCCAATTGTGCTAAGTGTTGTTAAGTACCCTCATGTTAAATGTAACCCTCCAACTGTTAAATGTAACCCTCTAATTGTGATGTGACCACTTTGATTGAAGGATAAGGTGGTATACAAATCTGTTTAAATAAATAAGTGAGCAGGACAGTACCAAGCTAGCAATGCATCCTGTGCAACTCGCGAACCTGGTGCCCCCCCCCCTTTCACCCAACCATGTGCAGGAACTCGGTCTTGTTGGGCTTTCTGGAAGCCCAGTGAAGAGATTGGTGCCCCCTTCTGTACTTGCGCCCTGTGCGGCTGCACAGCTCGCACAGTCCTTGGTATGGCCCTGCAGTGATTTGAGATGAGCGCTGCCCTGCATTTTCTGAGCCAGTGCTACTGCTGCAGACTCCAGAGAGGGGCAGCAGTGATGGCAATGGGGGCATGGGCAGTGGGTGGGGCATCAAATCGGAGGGCCTGCCTAGGACGCCTCTAATCCTTGCACTGGCCCTGACTCCTTTCCCACTGGCATGAAGGGGATAGGCCGTGGCCAGAAATTGCTGATGGGAGACCCTGGGTCCCGCTGGCATGAAGAGTAGGGCTGCAGCCTGAAGACGCCAATGGGAGGCCTCAGGTCCAACAGGCATGAAGAGCAGACTGAAGCCTGGCTGCTTGAGAGCTAGGAAGAGGTGGGTAAGGGGAGGAACATGGAGAGAAGTGGTGGGGGTTAGAGGAGGAAAGCAGGGAAAACATAAGGGAATGGGTAGAGTTAGAGAAAAGGGAGGGAAGATGGTAGAACATTAGGGAGGGGAGAGATTAGATGAAGGACTGAGACAAAAGAATGTGAGTGAAAGTCATGGGAAGGAAAGTGGGCAAAGTTGGGTGGGAGGGGAGAGGGAGAATGCACTGATGTGTGAAGGGAAGGAGAGAGCATTTTGGAGGAAGGGCCTTGAAGGGTAGGAGTGGAAACCCCCATGAAACACAAATATAGACACACACACACATACTCTATATGCATAACCCCAACACCCACCATGACTCATACACATGCACGCATTCCTCTGACACCAAAACATGCACACACCTCTCCTATAATGCCCATGACACACATGCATGCATCCCCCACACCCCATGACACCCCCCCCCACAACCTCACACACACTGTACCCCTGTGACACCCCCCATGACATATGAACGAAGTAAAAGAGATGTTAACTAAATCTCTCACTGCTTTGGTCAATCTATCCCAAGAGGCTGGGGAGGAGCAGACGTGCTGCTTCTCAAGGGTAGGAACATGGAAGAAGCCAAAAACTACAAAATGTTCTTTATCTGCCACCAATGTTTCTCCAACCCAACATAAATGTACACAATGTTTTCTGCAGGTTTGGTGAAGCAATTTTATAGACACATAGGTGCCTACATGTCTTACAAAATAAGCTCCAAATTGCTCTTCACATATAATCAACCTCTTATAAAACTGTCCTCTTAATGGACCCATGGACATAAATATAGCCACAGATAAGTTAGGTAAATCTGAAAAACCCCAAGGTTGTATGCGTTGCATGTCTATGAAATCTTCCCACTTCAGTTATTTTTATTTCTGTGTTGCTCTTTCATTTATTTGTGAGGTAACTGTTAAAAACGTAATAATTAGAAGCTTTTTAAAATAATTATTTATTTATTTATTTAACAGGTTTTTTTTATACCGCTTTATCATTTCAATCAAAGCGGTTTACATTGTAACTTAAACTTGGTAAACGTACATTAAACAGGGACATTGATAACTTGGATTTTTCTGAGCAATGGAGGGTTAATAATGAAAGACATGCTCATTCTGTCTTAAAGCTGTTTATCTGAATAGATTCAAAGTTAAATTTTAAGATCCAAATGTAGATTTGAATCAGGTCAGAGGAGGATTACTTGTGGCTCAATTTAAGACAAGCCTTTTGCATGCGAGCTAAATACTTTATCTGCATTATTTTAGTAAAAAGAGTTGTATAAAAAAAAATACTGCAAAAGAGGCAAAGGAATGAATCACTACCCACATTTTTTGAGAGAATTGGCATCTTTCCCATGTAGCACCTTCAGTGAAAACCAATGACAGGAGAAGCAGGGCTGGATTAGGGAGCAGCATAACTTTCCTTTGTTCTGATCGGTCCGCTTTACCTTCCCTTTCTATTCCCCTGAAGGAGCGGGAGAGGAGGAAAAGGACAATTTAAGAATGAGATCCTGGTCCTGTAGATTCTTTGCAGAGGGTGACCTCTTCTCCTCTGTTGCCTTTCCCTGTTCTGAGAAAAACATACAGAGATCACTGTTTTGTAGCACTCACTGTAGATAACCTACCTACCAGGAGTAACACCACATCCTTCATCAGCAGAGCCAAATGCTCCTCCAGGGGCACATTTAGAAAGACATTTATTGCCCCCCACCCCGAAGTGTACCCAGCGAAATATTTATGACCATACACAGAGTGACAAAGAGGAAAGGGGCAGGGAAGTTGGGGACAGAAACAGCAGCTAGACAAAGATGGAAGGCCAGAGAGCAGATGAGATGGGTGAAAAAGTAGTGTTTGATTAACAAGCAGGGAAAGCATGCCAAGCTTGGCCCATGGAAATATTACTAACTCCTCAGCAGCACGCATATGTTTGTGTGTAGTCAAATTTGTGTGTGCCTTTGACTGAGAAGGAAAAATGGAGGGGTGGTTTGAATGGAATAATTCCCAAACATTCCTTGGAAACATTTCTTGGAAAAATAAACAAAAATGAAAGAAAATGTGATGATGTCTTTTACCATTAGATACTAGCAGCAGATTTCAAAGTATGTATTTTATAATTTACCCATAGGTGGCTGCTCTACCAAGGCACCAGGTATTGCTGTTCATCTCCACCACTAGGAAACAGTACACATAACAATTTGTAGCAAACTAGAATTTACAACAAAGAAAATGAGCCCAGCAAGAAAGAGGTGGTGTCAGTGGGATTGGGCACCAAGACAGGCATCATTCCTAGATGGTCTGCATTGCAAGCAAGGTAATACTGTGGGCTCCTGACTACAAACACTCTGTCTGAGAACTCTAAAGGGTTTTTTGTCATTCTTAATAGATACATTTTGTTGTTTTTCTGCTGTGTTGCAAAAGGAGAATTCTTTTTTGTGTTCTGGGGCAAAGCTTTTTTTTTTCTGCTGCTAGTTTTTTCCTCTCCTCTAGACTTCAAGGTCAAAGGGGTAGGGCAGGCTCTTTGGAGCCATTGACCTCTTCAGGTGTTAGTGGAGGTTATGGAGACATGGTTCACGGAAAACCATGACTGGAATGTAATTATACCAGGGTATACTTTATTCAGGAAGGACGGGATAGGAAGAAGGGGAGGAGTGGCACTGTATGTAAAAATAATATTAAAGCTATAAAATGACAGGGCTTAAAAGGAAGCGAAGGTTAAATTAGAAGGTGGGAAAGGAAAATACATTTGCATTGGTGTGATATACAGAGCTCCTTCACAGGAAAAAGTGGATGGAGATTTAATAGAAGGCATACACAGCATTGTCATGAAAGGAGAGGTGCTACTGACAGATGATTACAATTTGCCAGATGTTGACTGATACATCCCTGCTGTGGTGTCTTATAGGAGTAAGGAGATCCTAGATTCTCTACAGGCAACTGGTAGCAGAACTCACAAATGAAGGGGCCATACTGGATTTGATGCTAACCAATGGGGAAAGTGTTTCTGATGTCACAGTGGAAAATCATCAAGCATCCAGCAATCATCAGCTGCTGTGGTTCAGTATTAGGACTAGGGGTGATAAAATTCCTTCAAAGGTGAGGGTCTTAAACTTTAGGAAAACTAACTGCCAAGATGTGACAATACCTCAAGGAGTCTTTAGCAGAATGGGAACAGCTGGGGGATGTAGAAAAGCAACGGGCAAACCTGAAAGGGGATATTTTAAGGGCAACAAACATTTTTGTTAGAAAGGTAAATAAATGTAAAAGGAAAAAGAGGCCACTATGGTTCTCAAAAGAAGTAGCTGAAAAGCTAAAGAAAAAGAGGGTGACCTTCATAAAATACAAGAGATCACAGAGAGAGGAGGACAAGCATCAATATTTGGAAAAACTTAGAGAAGATAGGAAAGTAGTCAGGAAAGCAAAGATTCAAAAAGAAGAAGAAATAGCCAATGCAACAAAATGGAGGGATAAGACATTTTTCAGAAATGTTAGTGAGAAGATGAAGTGCAAAAGTGATATTGTCAGACTCAAGGGTAAAGGGGAGGAATATGTAGAAGTTGATGAGGAAAAAGCAGAATTGCTTAACAAATATTTATGTTCTGTGTTCATAGATGAAGGGCCAGGAGCAGGACCTCAGAAAATACCCACAAATAAGAACAGAAGTGAAAGGGATCTTGAATGATTTTCAGAAGACTATGTGAGGAACTAGATAAACTAAAAGTAGACAAAGCCATGGGATCAGAGGGATACATCCAAGAATATTGAAGGAACTTGGGGAGGTTCTAGTAGCTCCACTGACTGACCTTTTCAATGCTTCTTTAGAGTCAGGAGTGGTCCCAGAGGACTGAAGAAAGGCACATGTGGTCCCTTTACACAAAAGTGGAAGTAAGGATGTGGTTGAGAACTACAGGCTGGTTAGTCTAACCTCTGTGGTGAGTAAATTATTGAAAATGCTTCTAAACAGAGGATAGTGAGGTTTCTGGAGGCTAATGGATTGCAGGATCCGAGGCAGCATGGGTTTATCAGAGGCAGGCCTTGTCAGATAAATATGATTGATTTCTTTGACTGGTTGAGCAGGCAGTTGGACCAAGGGAGAGCCCTAGATGTGGTGTACTTAGATTTCAGTAATGCCTTTGACACCGTTCTGCACAGGCAACTTATAAAAAATTGAGCTCCCTAGGGATGGACCCTAAAGTGACTGGCTGGATTAGAAATTGGTTGATTGAGAATTGACAAAGAGTACTGGTAAATGGAGTTCACTCTGAGGAGAATGATGTTTCCATTGGTGTGCCTCAGGGATCTGTCCTTTGTCCGATTCTTTTTGACATCATTGTTAGTGATATTGCAGAAGAGCTGTCCGTTAAGGTTTGTCTCTTTGTGGATAATACCAAAATATGCAATAGAATAAGACATACAGGAAGGAGTAGATAACATGAGAAGGGATCTAGCTAAGCTTGAAGAATGTCAAGAACTTGTCAGCTGAAATTTAATGCTAAAAAATGCAGGGTCATGCATTTGGGCTGCAAAAATCCAAGAGAGTGGTACAGTGTAGGGGGCAAAGTACATCTGTCCACAAAAGAAGAGTGGGACCTGGGCATGATTGTTTCTGATGATCTTAACGTGGTTACACAAGTGTAAAAGGTGACGGTGAAAGCCTGAAGATTGCTTGGGTGCATAGCAAGAGGAATGGTCAGCAGAAAAAAGGAGGTGATTGTGCCTCTGTACAGGGCCATACCAAGCTATAAATTCACCCTGTGAGACTTGCACCTCAGGCGCGCCCTCCCAGTTTGTCATTTTTCCCATGCCCAGCATCTCTCTATCTTACCCATGCCTACATGTCCATGCTGCCTGTCTTTGCCCTGCCACTGCCTCTTTTTGTATCTCCATGGCAGTGGCAATAGCAGCAGCAGAGCAGATCTCTAAAGGAGGGAAAAAACACGAGGGTCTTTCTGACTCCACCCTAGCACATTGGCCCACTCCCTTCCTCCTCTGAAGTAGACTTGCATCAGAGGAAGGAGGGACCTGACCAGCCATTCAAGTGCAGAGTTGCAGAGATCCACATTTGAATGGCTGGTCTGGTTCCTGCCTCCTCTGACACGTGCCTAGATCAGAGGAGGGAGGGATCGGGCTAACATGTAATCGTGGACCACCATGTTTTTTTCTCAGTTAGCGATCCGCTCTGCTGCTCCCACTGCTGCCGCCAAGGAGACACAAAAAAGCGGTGGTGGCGGGTCAGTGGCAGGCAGTGGGGGGCAAGGGAAACCAAGGCCAGCAACCCCAAATGTGCCCCTATTTGTTTGTGCCCTGTTCGGCTGTACTGCTCGCACAGGACTAGGTATGGCGCTGCCTCTGTTTAAGTCTCTGGTGCGACCTTTTGCAGTATGGTGTGCAATTCTGGAGACCATACCTTCAAAAAGATATAAACAGGATGGAGTTGGTGCAGAGGGTGGCTAACTAAAATGGTTAGTGGTTTTTGTGCCTGCTGACCCTTAACTCCAGATATTCAATGCCGGGGTCATATAAAGACCTGGCATTGAATATCTGGGGAATGCCGGAAGCCGCAGTAGCTAACCGAGCAGCAGCGATATTCCATGCTGCCTTATTAGCTCCTGTGCCCAAAAGATAGACAAGGTTTTTCCTTGCCTATCTTTTAGGCATAGGGCATTAACCAGAGAGCATGCAATATCATTGCTGCCTGGTTATCAATTGTCTATGCTTCTGCTGCGCCCCAGAACGTCCTCACACACCCCGATCCTAAGTGGCTAGCATTGGGGCACGTAAGGGCCATAATTGGGGATATTCAGCGACACTAACCATGTAACTGCCCTTCGAATATTGGCCCCAAAGATCTTAATGTGTATACATTAGAGGAAGGGCAGGATAGAGGAGATATGATAGAGGCGATTAAATAACTCCATGGCATAAATGCACAAGAGGAGATCCTCTTTCAATTGAAAGCAAGCTCTGCTATGAGGAGACATAGGCAGGGCTGGCCCATCCACTAGGCATGCTAGGCGGCCCCCTATGGTGGCAGACCTTTGTGGGTGGCAGGCCATGTGTTTTGACACACATGGCCTGTCACCCCCCGTGTGCTGAGTCATGCTGCCCTCCCCCCATACTGAGCCGCATCACGTTGCTGCTGATTACTGCAGCCGAGGGGGATGGTTAGGCTCAGAGGCAGGCCATGTGCTCCGGCATGTATGGCTTTCCACTTCTGACCCCCCAAAGTTATGGTCTGCCGCTGAGCCCCCCCCCCTACTGCTGGACTCATCGGCAACTGGGGGTGGTAGCGTGGCTCAGCATGGGGGGGGGGGGGGTGGCAGAAACCCTTGGCCTGGTATTCAACATAGGATGAGGGTGAAAGGGGATAGACTCAGGAGCAATATGTGGAAATATTTCTTTACACAAAGAGTGGTAGATGTGTGGAATAGTATCCCGGTGGAGGTAGTTGAGACGGAGATAGTATCTGAATTCAAGAAAGCATGGGAGAAACACAAAAGATCTCTAAAGGAAAAAAGGGGAATATTGTAGTTGATATGGAAGGGCAGACTAGATAGGCCATGTGATCTTTTTCTGCCAGCATGTGTCTATGTTTCTACAATATGTTTTTATGTCAGCATCTATGTATTTCATTTCATTTCATTTATTTGAAATTATATTCCACTTATTCAAATCTAAGCAGAATACAGATCAAACAGAGGGAGGGAGGGAGGGAGAAGTGGCTCAGTGGTTGGGACAGGTTACCTCAGGCCAGAAGGCCAGGCGTTCAAGTCCCACACAGGGGCAAGCAACCTCAGGCCAGAGGGACTGGGGCTTCCAGTCCCATGGCCACCAGGCAAGCCACCCAACCCTCCATTGCCTCAGGTACACCTAGATTGTGAGCCCTTCAGGAACAAGGGAATAAAAAGTACCTGTTAGTATACATGTAAACCACACTGATTCTAAAGAGCACAGTATAAATAAAAGCATTCATACAATGCTTTTAAGCTGTAACTTATTCAGTACATTACAAAAAGGCAACAATAAAACATTCCAAATAACATTTCTCAGCCAAAATAAAACTCACAAATCCTAAATAGAGCACTGTCTAACAACGATTAAAATCAATTTGAAATAAATATGTTTTCAATTTTTTACAAAATGCCAAATAATTTCTCTCCTTCCTAAGGTCAATTGGTAACAAGTTCCATACTTTAGAACCCAGTACAAAAATCTTTTGCTTGTAGAGAACATTTCTTAATAGCAGCATATGAAAAGACTTCTAATAGCTCTTGATGGCTAGACTGTAAAGTATACATAGGGTTGTAAAACATAAATTTAGAGGCAGGGTCAGTACTTGAGAATTGATAGAACATATTAAAAATTAAGCATAAGTACGTAAGCTGAACTTGAAATTTCACAGTTAGCAATGCAATTTAGAAAGTACCAATGGAATGTGTTCATATCTACTGAGGCCCGAGATAAGTTGTGTTTTGTGCAATTTGTAAATAATGTAAAGCATTCTTATGCAATCCCATAAAAAATGCATTACCATAATCTAGATATGCTAATATTAAAGTTCACATGATCTGTCTAAAATCAGGTGGCTCTAGCTAGGCTCTTAGAGAGCATGTTTACTTAACTATGAGGATCATTTTAAAAGGTTTAGTCGTGATTTGGCTGTCTGAAAATGTTCACATGGACGTCAAAATCACAGAGATGTCTTTTTAGCCATTCCACAAATGATGTTTGCAGACATCTCCCGCACAGGGACGTCCAAGTAGGCTAGGAGTGTGGCATGTACACACATAAATTATTGTATTTTATAATCTATGTTTATACTGGCACACTCTGCCCATGCTATGCCCAAACTCTGCCCATGTGCATGCCCACTGGCAATATGCAGTTCTAACTGTACTCTGGTGCTTAATCAACTCTTTTAAACATGCACGCAACACTTAATTTGCATAAACAATGACTGGTACAATTTCTTATCTGCACGTTAATGTTTCTGCAGACTGCAGCTTTTAAAGTCAATACGGCGCTGCTTGCAAATGTGAAGGTTTGGCACTGCTTCGAAAGCCTGTAATAAAGCTGCTGTTACCATGGTGAAACCAGTGGCCAAGGTCGGTTTTAAAAGTGGCAGTCAGCCTGATGAACTGATGTGCAGAAGAGGCACCATGTTGGCTTTAAAAGCAGCAGTCTGCAGAAACATTAAAGTGCAGATAAGAAATTGTACCAATGTGCCCCCATTTAACCTCCCGGCACTCAGCGCGCCGGTGGGTTTCTTTTTATCACAGCCATAGAAGTGAAGGCAAACTCTGCTCTTTACTCCTGCAGCTGTTCAGAGGTCAGCTGGGGCTTCAGGCCTCCCTGGCTCCCTCTGCAGCTGGTCAGGCATGCCCCCCCAAGTTATGGGGCCATGTGCAGGCAACATTCTCGAACAATAGACGGGCTGGCCCTGATGCTGGAACACCACTGGCTGTACAAATGTGTGGTTGATAATTAGGAAGTTGTTGTGGTACAAAGTACATGTTAGAGGTGCTAACTGTAAATCTCCACTTACTTCATAGGGGTCACCGTCCCTCATCGATGGACTGCTGTGACTGCACAGAAGGGGAACACCTGTGGATACATGGCACAAGGAGGAGAAGGGGGACATCTGCCAAACCCTGACCTAGCATAATGGACAAAGTGACATTGTGGAAACACACTCAGCTGACTAATGTGGTGCCTACTTTTCCCTTTGTCCATTCACCATGACCTGTGTAATATGTGGTCAGGCATGATGGTGGCCCTGTTCTGTGTTCACAGACGAAGAACAAGAAACAGGACCTCAGAAAATACCCACAACAGGAACAGAAGCATGGGGAATCTTGAACAATTTTTAGAAGACTGTGTTCGTGAGGAACTAGCTAAACTTAAAGTAGACAAAGCAATGAGACCAGATGGAATACACCCAAGAATACTGAGGGAACTTGTGGACATTCTAGCAGCTCCACTGACTGACCTTTTCAATGCCTCATTGGAGTCGGGAGTGGTGCCAGCGGACTATCCTGGGACCGCTCCTCTTCTCTCTTTATAACCAATCTCTTGGTGCTCTTATCTCCGCCCATGGCTTTCATTACCATCTCTATGCTGATGACTCTCAAATCTACCTCTCTTCGCCTGATATCTCTCCAGCAATCCATGACAAGATCACTGTTTGCCTTTCAGACATTGCTACTTGGATGTCTCACCGCCACTTGAAATTAAATATGACTGACTAAACTCCTTAGTTTTCTCCCCAATGCCTCCCCTCCTCTACCCCCTTTCTCAGTCTCTGTGGATAACTCTTTAATCCTTCCTGTCTCTTTGGCCCGTAACCTGGGTGTTATCTTTGACTCCTCTCTCTCTTTCTCCACTCATATCCAACTCATAGCTAAGACTTGCCGTTTCTTCCTTTATAACATTAACAACATTTGCCCCTTCCTTTCTGATGACACTACTAAAATGATTGTCCACTCCTTGATCACCTCCTGTCTTGATTACTGAATATTCTCCTTGCTGGCCTTCCCGCAAACCATCTCTTTCCCCTTCAATCTATTCAACATTCTGCTGCTCGACTAATTTTCCGTCAGCATCGCTTTTCCCATGTCACTCCTCTTCTCAAGTCCCTTCATTGGCTTCCCATCCGCTTCCAGATCCAATTCAAACTCCTCCTCTTGACCTATAAATGTATTCACTCTTCAGCCCCCCACTACCTATCATCTCTTATCTCTCCTTACATCCCCTCTCGTGTTCTTCGCTCTTCGAACAGCCTTCATCTATCTATCCCCTCCACTCGTACTGCTAATTCTAGACTTCGTTCCTTTCACCTGGCTGCACCCTTTGCCTGGAACAATCTACCTCTGTCTGTGTGCAATGCGCCCTCTCTGGACCTCTTCAAGTCCAGATTGAAAACCCATCTCTTCTCTATTGCTTTCTGTTCTTGATTCTTCTTTTTGCTCTTCTTGTTTATTGTATACTTTGTCTTACTTGATTATATTTGTATTTTGTGATCTTCTTGACTAGATTGTGAGCTCTGATGAGCAGGGACTGTCTTTTCTTCATGTATGTACAGCGCTTCGTATGTTTGAAGTACTTTATAAATGTTAAATAAATAGATAGATAGATAGATAGAAGTAAGGATGTGGTAGAAAACTACAAGCCGGTTAGTTTAACCTCGGTGGTGAGTAAATTATTGGAAAAGCTGCTGAAAGAGAAAATAGTGAGATTTCTGGAGTCCAAAGGATTACTGGATCCGAGTCAGCATGGATTCACCAGAGGCAGGTCTTGTCAGACAAATCTGATTGAATTCTTTGATTGGGTGACCAGGGAGTTGGACCGAGGGAGAGCCCTAGATGAGGTATATTTAGATTTCAGTAAAGCCTTTGACATTGTTCTGCACAGGTGACTTATAAACAAACTGAGCACCATAGGAATGGACCCTAAAGTTACTGCTCGGGTTAGAAATTTGTTGAGTGTGAGGCGACAAAGGGTACAGGTAAATGGAGCTCATGCTGAGGAGAAGGAGGGATCTGTCCTTGGTCCAATTCTTTTTAAAATCTTTGTTAGTGATATTGCAGAAGAGCTGTTGGGTAAGGCTTGCCTCTTTGCTGATGATACAAAAATCTGCAATACTGTAGAGTAGACACCCAGGAATGTATAGATAATATGAGGAGAGATCTAGCTAAGCTTGAAGAATGGTCTAGAATTTGCCAGCTGAGATTTAGGAGCTTGTTTACAAAGCCGCGGTAGCAGTTCGCGGTCGTTATCGGAGCCGCGGCCCCATTGAAATCAATGGGGCTGCGGCTCCGATAACGATCGCGAACCGCTACCGCAGCTTTGTAAACAAGCCCCTTAATGTTAAAAAATGCAAGGTCATGCATTTGGGCTGCAAAAATCCAAGGGAGCGGTACAGTACAGGGGGTGAAGTATTCTGTCCACAAAAGAAGAGCGGGACCTTGTCATGATTGTGTCTGATGATCTTAAAGTTGCTAAACAGGTAGAAAAGGCAACAACAAAAGCTAAAAGGATGCTTGGGTGCATAGGGAGAGGAATGGCCAGCAGACGAAAGGAGGTGATAGTGCCTCTATATGTCTTTGGTGCGAACTCATTTGGAGTATTGTGTGCAATTCTGGAGACCGCACCTTTAAAAGAATATAAACAGATTGGAGTTTGTACAGAGGGTGGCTACTAAATTGGCTAGTGGTCTTGTTATAAAGCATATGAGGGCAGACTTAAGGATCTTAATATGTATACTTTGGAGGAAAGGCAGGATAGAGGTGATATGATAGAGACGTTTAAATACCTCTGTGGCATAAATGCACAGGAGGAGATCCTCTTTCAGTTGAAAGCAAGCTCTGCTACGAGGTGACATAGGATGAGGGTGAAGGGGATAGACTCTGGAGTAATATATGGAAACATTTCTTTTTGGAAAGAGTCGTAGATGTGTGGAATAGTCTCCCAATGGAGTTGGTAGAGATGAGGACAGTATCTGAATTCAAAAAAGCATGGGACAAACACAGAGGATCTCTAAAGGGAAAAAGGGGAGTGTTGTAGTGGTTGCTATGGAAGGACAGACTAGATAGGCCTTGTGGTCTTTTTCTGCCATCATGTTTCTATGTTTCTATGTTTATTCACTCCTTCATAAATGTAGAGTAGATTGGTTAGGCTAAATCCATGTTGATTTTATCCCATTAAACTATGTCTTTCTATGTGTTCATTAATTTTGTTCTTTATAATAATTTCTACTATTTTGTTCAGCGTACCAGCCTGTAGTTCCCTAGATCACCCCTGGATCCCTTTTTAGAAACTGGCATTACATAGGCCATCCTCCAATCTACAAGTACTGTGGTCAATTTTAATAAAAGGCTATAGATCATTAACAGTAGCTCTGACATACAGACATTGACTGAGATACTTCGTTCCAGGCATATGTCAGCAGCAAGGAGGAGGGAACGGAGTCTGGAGTTGGCAGTGGAAGAGAAGGGCATAGATAAAAGCAATTTGCCTGATGAGCAATTTGTGAGGAGGGGTGTAAGGAGAGAAGCTAGGAGAGGTAATGAGGAGCTGCAGAATGAATGTACTTCAAGGTCAGTAGGAGCAAGTTGAACTGGATGCAGAAACGGAGTCAATGACGTGACTAAAGAAGAGGGGTTATGTGAGTATAGCAACACTGGCAGAAGATTAGTTGTGCAGCCGAGTTTTGAACAGACTGAAGGTAAGGGAGATGTTTCACTGGGAAACCAATGAGGAACAGGTTCCAGTAGCCTAGATGGGAGGTGACTGGAGAATGGATGTGGGTCTTGGTAGTGTGTTCGGAAAGGAAGGGATGAATTTTGCTGATGTGTGTTTTATCATTTCCCTTAAACTACCCTATCCCCCTGTTTGTTCTGCTTGCCTGTCTTGAATGATTGTAAGCTCTGTGAAGCAGGGACTGTGTCTTAATGTGTTAGTGTTCAACATTGCGTAGGCCTTGTAGTGTGCTATACAAATGATTAGTCATAATAGTAATAGAAATAAATGACAGGTTGGATATGTGCAGAGAAAGAGAGGGAAGAATTAAAGATAACTCCAAGGTTGCGACTTGAGGAGACGGGAGGATAAAAGTGCTGTGTAAAGAAACAGAGAAAAGAGGAGGGAGGAAAGTATGTGTAAAGGGAAAGATAAGATGCTTCATCTTCGCCATGTTCATTTTCAGACGGCAGCAGGGCATCTGGGCGTCAGCGTCAGACAGAAATATGGGCCTGCATTCCAGGAGAAATGTCCAGATGTAGAGAAGTAGATCAGAGAATCATCAGCATGAAGATGGTACTGAAAAACCATGGGAGGAGACCAGTGCACCATGGGATTGCATACTGTACAGAGAGAGAAAAAAAGAGGCCCCAAGAAAGAGTCCTGAGGTACACCGACTGACAGTGAGATGGCAGTAGAGGTGGGATGGGAGAGATAAGAAGAAAACCCAAACCGAACAGAGACCCTAAATCTAAGTGAGAACAGGCTATGCAGATAGATCAGGAAAGATGAGGATTGAGTAGAGCCATTAGATTTGGCCAGAAGCAGGTCACTGGAGATTTTTGGAAAGCACCTTTTCAGTAGAGTGTGGAGGATGAAAGCCAGATTGAGGGGGATTCAGAATGGCTTGAGAGGAAAGAATGTCAAGATAACAGCGGTGAACAATATGTTCGCGTAGTTTAGATGTGAAAGGGAGGAGGGAGATGGGCCAATTATTGGAAGGGTAGGTAGGGCCCAGGGAAGGCATTTTGAAGAGTGGCGTAACATAATATATAAAACCAAGATACCCTCTCAGGAATATACAAAGAACCAATGTGTTAAAAACCTGAGTGAAAAGGAAAAAAGAAGAAAATAATTTCTTTTTGTTGGAGCAGCCCTGCAAATACAGATGGATAAAAACCGACTGCCCGCTGAGGTCGCTCCTTTTAATCAAATTTTGTAAGTGTAACACACTTTAAACATTTAAAGCACTTAGCTGGTTCTCTTCAAGCTTAGAGAGCATAAGGAATCTAAAGGAACCGACGTGTCACGTTTCGGATCGCTAAACTAACGATCCTGCTTCAGGTATAGGAATTCCTGTGATGACTTTAAACCTTCTATGGAACTAAAGAATGTGTTTCCTTATTTAATAAGCTCGACGTCTGACCTCAGTGCTAATAATGTAATCTGATCAGCCAATGAAATGCAAGAGAAGACGTCAATGTCCTCTCACAGGGGAAACTCTATAAAAAAGGGAGTCCTCCATCATAATTGAGAACACATAGAGGATCAACGTAGTAAAGACATAAGCCTAGAGAATACTATGCCATTCTAGCTTAGTATTTAGCCCCCCCCCCGGTGAAACCGTGTTTAGACAATAAATCCAGCATTGTTCAAGTTTTTGAAGTTTCATAACTCGATTACCGCCTCTTGGGTCCGCTGGAACATGATCCAAAACACGCCAGCGTAATTGATCAAACACATGTTCCCGCTGAAGGCGATCCAAAACGTGACACGTCGGTTCCTTTGGACTCCTTATGCTCTCTAAGCTTGAAGAAAACCAGCTAAGTGCTTTAAATGTTTAAAGTTTGTTTCACTTACAAAATTTGATTAAAAGGAGCGACCTCAGCGGGCAGTCGGTTTTTATCCGTCTATATTTGCAGGGCTGCTCCGACAAAAAGAAATTCTTTTCTTCTTTTTTCCTTTTCATCCAGGTTTTTAACGCATTGGTTCTTTGTAACATAATATATAAAGGCAGCAGGTTGATGATATGACAGATGAAAGAGTGGACAGGAGGGGAGACAGAGCTTAGTGGATGGGGGGGGGGGGGGAATGGGATTAGAGGAGCAGGTAGTGAGTTTGGAGGGGAAGAGAAGATGTGCAGTATCTCCCTCACTGAAAAGGAAGAAAGGGTGATAGAGGCTAAAGGAAGGATTTGAGAGTGAAGAGATGAGGGGGAGACAGCAGTGACCCAGTGGGGAATTCAAGGCTAATCTTGTCATGGAAGTAATCAGCCAAAGTTTGGGCAGAAAGAGAAGGAGGAATAGGGGGTGGAGAAAATGTAAGGAGAGAGTTGAACATTGCAAAGAGATGATAAGGGTCTGAGGCAAGAGCTTGTCAGAGGGACATGTTGTTTGGGGGTAATGGGATATGTAGTGGGAAGTGTTTCATGATGTTCTCACTCCTCTTTTCCCTCTGCCATATATGACCTGAAACAGCAGGAATAGTACAAGATGTCACAGGTATAATCAATGGTAGCACCAAGCAAGCAGATTCATAGTACAGCAACTTATTTATTTTATTTTATTTATTTCAGCACTTGTAGACTGCAGATCTTTTGCATCCTCAATGGTTTATAAAATAACATGAAAAAATAATCCATCAAACATAACCCCCCCCCCCCCAAACAAACTGGATATAAACATTGTATAGTAATCACCACTCTAAATTGGAAAATTACATAGCGAAATTAAAACCCTTAATCAAGAGACTATGGAGCATGTTTACTAATGTGCACTAACCGTTAGTGCAGGGTTTGCCATGCACAAAGCGTGCTGCACTAACAGCACAGAGCTCCACACTAAAAATCCCACACTAACCAGTGAGTGTGTGATTGGGTGGAGGATGAGAGTTAGGGGTGGAACATGATGTTAATGGTGCATTGCGTTTAACGCGGGCATTTTGGGAGCAAACCAAAAGTGTGTGTTACCATTAGTGTGGGTGCCCTTAATGCCACCTCATTGGGCAGCATTAAGTGCACCTCCATGCCAGTTAGTATGGTGCATGTATTAGCAATGTGTTAATGGCAGAGGAATAAACACACACACTCCTAAAGTTAGCACGGGCCTCTGAGCTAATTTTGCACCACATATGCATGCTATGGCATGCTCTTTAGTAAATATGTCCCTATGTCAGATATTGCTCTATTTGAAGACCTGTCTGAAATAAAATGCCTTCAGCCTCCTTCAAATTTCTAAATAATCTTCCAGCAATGTTAGCTCAGGTGAAGCTTATTCCATGCTATAGGACCTCCAACTGATACAATGCAGTTTAATACATGCACTCTGCAAACTTGCACGAAGGAAAGGCATCACTATTACCCAGTGTCCTGCATTCTCAACTTCCACAATGGTAGATATAATTCCAAGGGATTAGCAGAGGTAACTCAACTCCTCATTTCAAAACCTTTTATCAATGTCACTGCTCTAAATTGGATATGATACTCAATTGCAAGGCCTACAGATGGGGACAAATATGCTTATGCAGTTTAGCTCCAGTTAATATTTAGCACTCTGCAACACTACTGGAATCCCAAGCAACAGAGCACAGAACCAGATAGCTCTTTAATCACCTTACTAAAAGCAATTTGTAAAAAGGTATTTAAATAATTCCCTCACACAGAGGTGAAAGAAAAGCTACTCATCTACCAAAATTCTCAAATAGAGAGCGTGTGCACGATATCCACCATTACAGGCAAATGTGAGGCTAGATTTTGATGAAGTATTAACAACTCAGTCTTTGAATAGTTGAAATCTAGATCTTGAGCCTGTAACCAAGATGCCACTTCTTAGATACAGCATACTATTTATTTTATTTATTTATTTATTTATTTAACACGGTTTATTTATACCGCTTTATCATAAAATCAAACCGGTTTACATTACAACTCAAATCAGTACAGAGAACTCAATTGTAATAACCAGGTAAGGCGGACGTGGCCCACAGTCCCCTTCCACCCCACACCCCCCCCCCCCTCTTTCCTTCCAAAATAACCACCACATGATCGCTTATTGGCAAAATAACTGGTCGCAGCTTTATTAAACAAGCACAACATAACATTACAACCAAACTGTTAACTTACGGTTCCGGCAGCGGGACAATCCCTCACCAGCCATATGGGTAGCAAAGTGAGTTCCTTCCCGCCTCCGCCGAGAACCATCCCTAGCAATTCCATCCCCCTCTTCCGGCTTCGCCATATTACTAGCAAAAACCGAGGGCTTCTCCGGGTCGGGGGTACCCCCACCCCGCCCTGCATATTGCCATGCCTCCGGACCCCGGACACCTCCGGGATCCCGCCTCCCCCCCTCCAGCTGCAACCCCCCGTCCCCCAGACCCCAAGCTCCACCAAAGGGAGGGAGGGTGGGGACGCCCTTCCTCTCTCCCCGCCTTCGAAGGACTGGCGTCCGACCGCTCGCTCCCCCTGGGTCCAGCGATCCCCTCATTGGCTCCCGCGGCCACCTGGGCACGCGGGAGCCAATCAATTCAAATCAAAACTCGCGCTCGGGCGCGCGCCTCACCCCGCCGCGGAAGGGGTGCGCGCCACCCCGCCCCCCCGGTTATTGCCGGCCGTCGGGCACGTGGGCCCGCGGCCTCCTATTAACCAGGTAAGGCGGACGTGGCCCACAGTCCCCTTCCACCCCACATCCCCCCCCCTCTTTCCTTCCAAAATAACCACCACATGATCGCTTATTGGCAAAATAACTGGTCGCAGCTTTATTAAACAAGCACAACATAACATTACAACCAAACTGTTAACTTACGGTTCCGGCAGCGGGACAATCCCTCACCAGCCATATGGGTAGCAAAGTGAGTTCCTTCCCGCCTCCGCCGAGAACCATCCCTGGCAATTCCATCCCCCTCTTCCGGCTTCGCCATATTACTAGCAAAAACCGAGGGCTTCTCCGGGTCAGGGGTACCCCCACCCCCGCCCTGCATATTGCCATGCCTCCGGACCCCGGACACCTCCGGGATCCCGCCACCGGCTCAGTGACACCTGTCCCTGAGCCCCCCCCACCAAAATCAAAGCTGCGACCAGCCATCCCGCTCTAAACATCCCAACTCCAAGGCCTCCTGCCAATCATTCAGGAGTAAATCTACCCCGATCGGGGAAAGATGTACCCCATCCAAACGATACAGGCCCGCGCACTCGACCTCCACCCAGGAATGCAAAATTTGATACCCCCCATGATTCAACACCCAACGGCCAATTTGCCGGTTAACCTTAACTAACCCACGGGACCACCGCCGATGGCCCCAGCAAGCAGGCCTGGGAATTATGTCAGACCACAGCAAAATGACCCCGGGGAACATTAATAACACTTCCCCCAAATCCCGCTGCACCACCCTGATCAGCTGCTTCACTGTCCATGATGCCAAATCATTGCCTCCTAGATGCAGCAACAAGTAGTCCGGGGATCCTCTGACGCGCTGATGGTGCCGTAGCAAGGGTAAGAGTTGTAACCAGCGCAGTCCGCGCTCACCCAGCCATGATAACACCACTTCGTCAGCAGGCAGTCCCAAGTTCGCACCAAGCGGCCGTAAAGCTGCCTGCTGGCCGGCCCAGTGCACAAAAGAATGGCCGACTATCCAGCAGGCACACGGCACCCGAATCCCATCTAAAAGAAAAAACATAGTTAGTACCCGATACACCAACTACCCAACTCACCAACGTACATATCCCTTAAAGGCATTTGAGCGCCAGCGGCCAATCCGCTGAATATCGGTACCCGGCAAACCAGCCAGCACTGCACTAGTAGCGGCCCCAATCCGGAAGGAATGCGGAGCGAAGTCACCCGGTGATAAGCCCATCTGTCGCACCACCATCCGCAGAACCGCAGCAAACTGAAAACGCGTCAAACACCGCGTATCCGCATGCACAAAGAGCAGGTCGCCACCCGGAGCACGCACCCGCATGTATGCCGCCATAGCCGCTACCGGACAGATCACCGAAGCCGGAAGCGGCCTTAAATGCATCCACACGCCCCTCCCTCTCTGATCGGTCTTAGACCGGGACAACCATATGCTCAGCTGCCCTTGTGCCAAACGCACATGACGGAGTTGCAGAGCTGCCCCCCCCGACCTCCCACTGGATGCCACCAATTCCCCCGACCGGAAGGCCCCAAAGAAGGCCACACAAAACACAGCCCGGAACAGCAGAGCCTCGTATTCGGACTCCACCACTAAAGGCAAAGCTGCGCTCATCCGAACCAGTAGATCGGGGGTAATGGGCCGACGCTTGTCCGAATGGGGGGGGGGGTAGACCGCTCCCACCCCAATAAAAGCCGGCGAGAAAGAAACCCCCAACCGTGCACTGCCCACCCGACCGCCTTAGAGAAAAAGGCAAAGCCGGCAAGGTGAGACCACACAGTGGATAGGGCCACCCCCGCAGCCTTTTCTGCCAGAATGTATTCCCCCATGAGGTGATCAGGCACCGGGCCCAGCCGCCAACCACGAGTCGCCAAAAAGGCCACCACACTGTCACATCCCTTGCAGTAGGAACTCCAGGTCGCCGACGATACGGAACCCCTCAGCAAGCTCAGGATACCCGGAGGCCAAGATGCCATAAACGCTCTGGGACCTGCACCGCTGGAAACGTTCAAAAAATACCTTCAAGAGGTTTTGTTGGTCCCTCCGGATTTGATTCCTCCTGTCTCCAAGATATATTATCTCCCCTTGGGGAAAAGGGAGCGGAAAGTTTCTCAAGGGACCTTGGACATGGATTCTCTTAACGTCTCAGCACTTTTGTCGACCCCTAAGGAAGAGGACTTAGCTGTTTCCACTTTGCTTGTCACATTGGCTCTTTCTTCTGATCGTGAATGGCTATTGAAGCTTTTCTATAAGAAACGCTCTGTTTTGTTTTACGGTAAAAAGGTGTTATTGTTCCCAGATGTTGCCCGGGAGACTCAGAAACGGAGAAGGGCTTTTCTTTTGTTAAAACCTGGGGTGCTTTCTATTGGTGCCACGTTTGTCCTTCGTTTCCCTTGTAAGTGTTCAATTACCTACAAAGCGCAGAAGTATGTTTTCTTTTCTCCTTCTGATCTTTCCGCTTTTTTGAATTCTCATCTGTTAGTTGCTTCTACTCCTGAAACCTGAGTCCGTCGAAGTTTTGTAGCCCTTGGAGCGCTGCCCTCACTTGTATTTTCTTGTTTAATATTATTCTTCTAGAATGTATGTGAATTATCGCTTCCCCCATGTTTTGAGGACTAATTATGATCCTTGCATTTTTATTTTCTTGTATTAACTGTTTCTTTGTTCATTACTGCAAGTATTGTTGTTCTGTACAAGTTTTTCTACTTGATTTATTTGTAAAATGCATAAATAAATAATTAAAAAAAAAAAAAAACGCTCTGGGACCGACCGCCCTGCCAGGTCCGCCTCTGGAGCCAGTCGCCGAAACAGGTCCCACTTGAAACGAGAAAGAGCATCGGCGATCTGGTTAGCATATCCCGGAACATGTCGAGCCCTCACTACCACATTCAGCTTCAAGCAGGCAAATACCACCTCCCTCATCAAAGCCGCCACCCGCGCGCAATGAGGCGCATAGCGATTAATAAGATGGACTACCGCTTCATTGTCGCACCACCACAACAATTGCCTATTACGAAGCCTATCCGGCCACAGCTCCAAAACCACCAAGATAGGGAACAACTCCAAAAACGTGATACTGTCGGTTAATCCCGCCGCCCGCCAGGCTGATGGCCACAGCGCGGCACACCATGCTCCCCCGAAATAAACACCGAGCCCAAAACCGCCCGCCGCATCCGTAAAAATCTGTAAATCGAAGGAAGACACCTCCGCTTCGAGGAGGACCGTAATGCCATTAAAATCTCTCAAAAACTGGTCCCAAACCCCGAGGTCCGCCCTCATGCTCCTTGATACTCGGATGCGATGATGCGGCCGCCGCACTCCAGAAGTAGCCGCCGACAAGCGCCGTAGGAACACCCTACCCATCGGGATAACCTTGCAGGCAAAGTTAAGGGAGCCCAACAAAGCCTGCATCTCACGCAACGTAACTTTTTTCGCCCCCAGCACGTTCGCCACTAACACCCGCAAACGCTCTACCTTGCCTGGAGGCAATCGCGCCACCATGTCGACTGAATCCAATTCCACTCCCAGAAACGTGAGGCGCGCGGCAGGACCCTCCGTCTTGTCCGCCGCGAGGGGCACCCCCCACTCCCGCGTGAGCCGCATGAACCCGTCCAGTAGCGCCCGACATAGCCCGGACGATGCCGAACCAACAAATAAAAAATCGTCCAAGTAGTGAACCACATTCCGAGAGCCGACGGACACCTCCAGAACCCAGTGCATGAAAGAACTGAACATCTCAAAGTAACGACAAGAGACGGAGCAGCCCATCGGCAGGCACTTGTCGAAGTAATAGCAGCCCTCAAACACAAAACCCAATAAATGGAAGGAAGCAGGATGCACCGGCAGCAGGCGAAAAGCTGACTCAATATCGACTTTCGCCAGCAAACACCCGCGCCCACACTCTCGCACCAGCCGCACAGCCTCGTCAAACGACGCGTACCGCACCGCGCACAATTCTCGCGGAATGAGATCATTCACCGATGCCCCCTCCAGGAAGGACAAGTTGTGAATGAGCCGGAATTTCGAAGGCTCCTTCTTAGGCACAATGCCCAAAGGAGATACCACCAAATTCTGGTATGGCCGGTCCACAAAGGGCCCGGCCACCCTGCCAAGGGCCAACTCAGTGGCCAATTTACCGCGAACTACCTGAGCTAGATGCTTCACCGACGGTGCATTGCGCGCCATCGCCGGGCCCCCCTCCCCCACTACTGGTATGGGGAACCCGTACTGGAAACCCCCCTCCAAGACCCGCCGAGCCGTAACCCGCTTATAGCGCTTCAACCAAGGCCGGAGTGCCAAAAAATTTATGGGGGTAGGGGCCAACTCCCTCGAACTATCATTATTGCTTTGTGGCCGGGGGTGTGGGTCCCTTCTTGCCGCAACGGAGAGCAGAGTGTCCTCTCCCACATAGGGAGCAACTATGCCGGAACTTACAGTCCGGAAAGGGGCAAGACGACTTATTAAAGCGCCAGCAGATGTCCCCAACCCCCTCACCAGCGCTTTTTGGGAAACCGGGAGCCGGGGCGCTCCGAAATGGCCGCCCCGTACTCACCGACGCAGCGGCAACCCTTTTTGCCCCCCCGCACCAGCCCCTCCTTTTGCAGACATCTGCGTTAACCAGAGGCTGATGTCCTGGGTCCCCCAGGACAGAGCACGATTCTCCTCCATTTTATCACGGAACTTCTCATCATAGTTGAGCCATGCCCAACCATCATGAGTCTGAGCCGCCTCCAGACTCGAGTAGGCGTATGCAAGCAACATCCCGTAGTGCCCCGGGTAACGCTGTCCCCAGACGCTAACTAACCGAAGAAAAGCCCTCGTCCAATTGAGGACGTTCCGCGAAGCCTTCTTGACCCTGCCCGCCTTCTCATCCGCCTTCCGTTTCCGCCGGCTGTCCCCCAAACGCTTCCTACCTTCCAGCAGGCGAAAGATATCTATGTATTTCCGCTTCCATATCTTGCGCCTAAGCTTACGCGGCACCCCCTCCCACAGCTCGGAAAAAGAGGCCAACGTAGCACCTCCACCTCCCCCTTCTACTACCCCCCCACCCCCGACTTGTTGCCCGCCCCCTCCCCCAACCGACGAGGATGAAGACGATGAAGACGACGATGAGCCCCCCTCCTCCGACGCTTGCGGGAGCTGCGGCTCTTCTTCTTCGCCTTGCCTCCCGCCCCCCCGGCCTGACTAAACTCCGCGCCTTGCTCGACCCGAGGCTCAGGTAACTCACCATCTGCCGAAGTCCGGGGTTGCACGACCTCTGGTAGGGTGGACGCCGAAGTTGGAAGCCCCTCCTGGAAGTCCTCACGCTGCGCCATAGGTACCTCCGCCGCAGTCCGTCCTGTGCCGCTCAGTGTCGTCGTCCTCCCCCCGTCTCCTGACGGTACCTGTGGAGACACCGAAAACAAGGAAGGGGAACCAGACAAGCCCCAGGGCAGCTGCCAAGGCCCCATCCAATCAGCCCTGGAGGAACCCTGTCCCCCTCCCCGCCAATAGTCCCAACTTGACATGCCCCCTCCCCCCGGAACCATAGGCCAACCCCATGGGCCTCCCCCAACCCATCCATCCTGACCCTGCCACCCCGCTGGCAACTGTGGAGCCCCCCCCACCCCCAAGGATTCCACCACCGGAGGAGGCGGAGCAGCAGTGCCTGCCACTCCCCCGATGGACCCCGCACCCATAACCCCACCAGGTACCGGCCCCCTTAGAACCCCAGAAGCCATCTCCCGGCCACGGCCAGCCCTGCTCCCCCGAGGTCTCCCGGAACTACCCGGGAGGGCTGTCACCCCACCACTGCTCGGGACCCTGCGCCCAGCCCCTGCCGTCCCCCGGGCCGGCCCCCGGGGGCCCCGAGGGGCCCGCCCCCGGGGCGGCCCACTACCCCTCATGCCCCCTCCCCTCTTCCCCTTGCCCCTTTGCCCCACCATGATGTTATCCCCCTGCAGGAAGAGGAACTGTCCCCTGAGCTCTGGACTGACAGACCTGAGCCCTAGACTGTACTCCCCCCCAACACCTGAAATAGGCCTCAGCCGGCCAACGCACGCTGCTCTTCAGCGCTGCCCGCCTTTGCAGCTCCGACGCTCCTCAGCAGTCCCGACTCCTCTCAGCACCCCCGGGACAGCGTCGCGATCCGCCCGCAGCACAGCAAGCCGGCCTGAAGCTCCCTCGCAGCTCCGACTCTCCTCACATGAGCCCGAAACCGGAACGGAGCTGCAGTCAGAAGCAGTCCTCTCTCCCCGCCTTCGAAGGACTGGCGTCCGACCGCTCGCTCCCCCTGGGTCCAGCGATCCCCTCATTGGCTCCCGCGGCCACCTGGGCACGCGGGAGCCAATCAATTCAAATCAAAACTCGCGCTCGGGCACGCGCCTCACCCCGCCGCGGAAGGGGTGCGCGCCACCCCGCCCCCCCGGTTATTGCCGGCTGTCGGGCACGTGGGCCCGTGGCCTCCTATTTATGGGGAGGGGTGACATGCGGGGGATGCTCGGAAGCATAACTTATTTACAGTATAAACATTTATATATAAGTCAATTGGTGTTTGAACATGTGTTATGAGTGGAGAGGTCTAGGTATCTCCTCTGGTCAGTGAAGAGGGAGGTTTTGAGTTGTTTCCTGAAGTCTTTTATGTCCATGGTAGTCCGTACTTTCTCTGGAAGTGAGTTCCAGATGGCAAGTGCTGCTAGTGAGAGAGTCCTCCTCGCTGTAGACTTGTTAGCTTTGGTGTATGAGCTGGGAGTTGGAATAGTGTCTCTGGTGCTCGGTCTCCTTGGTCTGTTTGATTTTGTGCATATCAGGTCCTGCAGAATTCCAGCTGACATGTTTCTGATTTAGAAGATGGTCAACTGTTTTGTATTTGTCTCGTGAGGTGATTGGTAGCCAATGTAGCTGAATCAAGTGCGGTGATAAGTGATCATGCTTTGCAGACCCTGTGATGGAGTGGGCGGCAGTGTTCTGCACTAATTGCAAAGGATGAGTGATTTGAATTGGAAGTCCTTGGAGAAGGGAATTGCAGTAGTCCAGTATGGGAGTAATTACTGCTTGACAGACTGTACGGAAATGCTCTTGACTGAGGAGGGTTTAAGTCTTCGGATAATGGCCAGTTTGTGGAATGCATTCCTGGAGGTTCTGTTGATGTGGGCTTGTAAGTTTAGGTGGCAGTCAAGGGTGACACGTAGGTAACGAACTAGATCTTAAAAAAAGCATCTTTTAAAACTAGATCTTAAAAATATTAGATCTTAAAAAGCAGCCTCAGTACTCTCACTAACAGAGAGAAATAACAATATCATCTGCATAGAGACAATGATCAACCTTGAAGGAGCACATTAAGGGGTTATGTTTACTAAAGTGCATTATTGATTAATGAGGGGTTTACAGTGTGTGCAGTAACTGTTAGCACATACTAAACATGCAGCAGCACTTAAAATCCCATGCTAACCGCTTAGCGTGAGTTGGGATGGAGACTGGCTGGGTTAGGTGTGGAGTGTGGGTGTTGACTATGCATTGCAGTTAGCGTGGGCATCATTAGCATGCACTCACAGTTGGCATACTTGCCACCACCTGATAGTAACTGCTCCCATGGTACTTACAGCAATCAGATGAATGCAGATGTCAAAAGCATTGTCAAAAGTCTTCAATCGTCCTAGGGAACTATTTGAGATTGTCAAATCTCTGACCAAATCCCCAACTAATAATACCCACAAGATCTCTATTAACCCCCAAACCCTTGCTGAGCATTTTGCAAATAAACTCAAACAAAACAACCATTTCACACCACCCATTCTACCTCTTATAGATAACAACCACCATGAATGGAAATCCTTCCATCCTATTACCAACAAAATCCTACTCCAGACAATCTCCAACCTAAATACGACAACTTCTCTACTGGATCCCTGCCCAGTGACATGGATAAAGGCAACAAAAGCAGAACTTGCCTTGGACTTACTTAACATAGTGAATCTATCACTTCAACAAGGATACATAACAGACGTCCTCAAAAGATCTGCAATTCGACCACTGCTAAAAAACAAAGCACTAGATGGCAATGATCCAACATCATATCGCCCCATTGCAAGTATTCCATTCCTTGCTAAGATTATAGAGAAGGTTGTACAAATCCAATTGCAAGACTATATAGACTCTTCAGCACCATTAGACGAACACCAATACGGATTTCGCCCACACCATGGTGTTGAAACTCTCCTTTTAGCTCTCTTTGACACAATCATCAGAGGTATCGATAATTCCAAGTGAGCTTTCATTCTCATTTTCCTAGATATTTCCTCAGCATTTGACAATGTAAACCATGCCACACTCATCGCCAGGCTCTCTCAAATAGGCATTAAGGATAAAACCCATGATTGGTTTAAATCCTATTTCACTAACTGGACCCAATATGTGCAAATAGATCAAGATGCATCATCGCCATTTCCACAAGAGCAGGGCATCCCACAAGGCTCTGCCCTTTCTGCACTATTGTTTAATCTATACCTCCAACCCATCTGTTCCATATTTAAATGCTTCAAAATAAATTACCACATCTATGCGGATGATATTATGTTATACTCACCATTTGATGTGTCCAACCCTGATTACAACAACATATGTTGTTTCCTAGCTGAAGCGGAAATGTGGCTAAATTCCATGAACATGAATATTAATTTTAAAAAAACAGAAGTTCTATTTGTAACAAGAAACACAAATTTCACTCCACTGTCAGAAATCAACATTGGAAAAACCACTCTTCCTGTTAAAGATGAGGTCAAATACTTGGGAGTAACACTGGATAGGACCCTCAGCCTCGCTAAACACATAAAACAAACTGTTAAAGCAATATACTTCAAGATACGGACAATCCAACAACTAAGACCATTAATTGATAACTCTGACTTCAGATCTGTGGCCCAAATACTGATAAGACCCCATTTAGACTACTGTAATGGTATTCTTCAGGGAACCTCCAAGAAAAATCTACACACGCTTCAATTAGCCCATCTATAAAGCGAAAATAACAGACCATATATCGCCTATTCTTTACGCTCTCCACTGGCTACCTGTCTCATGCAGAATCATCTACAAATCCTTAGTTACTACATTCAAGATCCTTAACAATCTAGCACCGTCTTTCCTATCATCGCTCATCAACATCCCTCATGAAAACAGGTCAAGAAGAAGAATGAACCTACACATGATCCAAGTCCCGGATTCCATTAGAAAGACTAATCAGAAGACAAGTAACACAGCTTTTTCATTCTTCGCTCCTACTTTATGGAACAACCTCCCAATCGAAATTAGACAAATCAAAGACCTTCTATCATTTAGAAAAGAACTAAAAACCCATCTTTTTACTATGCATTACCATAATCTTCAGCTTGATAATGTTCAGAATTCACAGAAAAGCAATGAGCAACTTGATAATGTTCAGAATTCACAGAAAAGCAATGAACAACAATCATACTCTGACCCTACCTAGACAATGGTCACAACCACGCCTCACATAATCATTCCATCTCACAGATCACCTTACTCTTGAATACAATAGTATTTTCATTTATGTAAATAATCACCTTTTTTAAGGTTTAATTTAATTTGTTATTTGAAGCATTACCAAATGTTGCATCCAGTTTCATTGTTTTTTTCTCATTAGTTTCTCAATGTTTTTGAGTTTTAATGTTAATTCTGTTCTAAAATTGTTCTCTGTAAAATAATAGCCTCCCTATTATTAACATTTTTGTTTCCTGTAAACCGCCACTGATCTCTGGAAGTGGCGGTATAGAAAAGATGTATAAATAAATAAATAAATAAATAATAGATGTGGTGCTGTGGCATGTCCTCTGCATAGGGTCATGCCATGCGTGCTCCCATTTATTTGCATGCATGCAGTGCCACGCCCTGCTAAGTTTTGGGGCTGAAAATGCTGTAAACTACCGCATTTTAGTAAACATACTCTAAACCATATAAAGGACACATGTAAATGTTAAATAAAACTACAGATAAGGTGGAGCCCTGCAGAAGGTCACAGTAAAGGTTAAACCATTCAAAGACCTGGTCACCTATATAAATATTGTTCTCTGTCAGAGGAATATGACCAGAATCATTTGAAAACAGACCCTTTAATTCTAATGCAGCTAACCGTCCAAGCAAAACTTAACTAATGACAGAATCGAAGACTGCAGAAATGTCCAAAAAGGCGACCATTATACTCTGGCCACAACCCACTATTGAGGGCAGAGGCTATACGTGTCTCAGTAGTTTGTCCTGTCTGAAATCCAAGTAGATATGGATTGAGAGGTGAACTTTGCTCAAAGGCATGTTGTTGGTCCAAGATCACGTGCTCGATGAACTTAGCTAAATATTGAAGGCTAGAAATTGGGCACAAATCGCCCAGATTAGTGGAATCCAGTCCACATTTCTTCAATAAATGACTTACTGCAGCCTGTTTTAAGATAGGTGGTAACTAATGTTGCTTCCAGGATGCATTAACTAATACAGCCAAAGATGGTAACAAAACCCAGCTTTGCAGGATTTAAAAGGCGATGACCTAATAGCTTTTCAATGTATTTCCCTGACACCTCTGTAAACTCCCTCTACTCTGAACTAACATATTCAATTAGATCCTCAGAAAGCTCCTGTCCACTTATTTGTGGATGCCCACTGTCAGCTGATTTCCTCTGGAGCTGAAGTGATAATGCAGAAGGTCAGCAATACACACAGATTCACCTTGATTTTTCTGGGTGGTAAGCTCATTTCCCAAGTGAAATAGCTCACCACGTCATTATCATATGGTGTAGGTATAGTCATTTGCTACACTACATCTTCTGTTGGGGCACCACTGGCATCACACATGCACTCTTTCTCATGACAACATGTTAACTAGTGCTATCCATGTTGCATAATGTACATGACCCAGCAGCAGCAACAGTAGGCCTGCGATTGTACAGCAATAGCAACCCCATGCAGACTAATAAGCAGAAACTCAGTGGGGAGTGGAACAACCCAGTTACCCTGACAAATGCCAGACTGTGCGAGCATGAGAAAGACATTCTGAAAGTCACCATCACATTCTTTTAACAGCCTACCTATTTCTACAGGGAAGGATTTCCTTTTTCATTCAGTTATTTCCTCCTCACAGGTCCGCTCAACATGTGTGTCTTGTGTAAGACACTGAATAAGAATGTAGACCTGCACGATTACTCACCAATGCTGTGACCTAGTTCGCCGGGCTACAGTAATGGCACTTTCATATGAATCACAGTGTACAATCCGGGGGGTCAATCACCATTCTGGGGCTGCACTGCAAAATTTCTAATGAATACCAAATTATTAGGCCCCAGAACCCAAATCATGACAATTACATTAAACTGTCACAGTTTTAAAGATTACTTCCTACTGAGCTTTTTGCTCTTCTTTTAAGTACTCATTAGGCATCATAGGGTAATCTCGCTTTTGTTCAGAATTGGCATGAAATATTTTTCCAGTCATGCTGCTATGCTCTGGATTTCATTACCTTTTCTTCTGTATGTTACAACCCTTGTGTCTGTCTTCTTTGAAAATTCTTTTATTTCCGTGTGCCTTTGACTAAGACTTTAGCTCTCTAGTGAATTGGATATGTTATGTGTCTGTGCTTTTGTTCATTTCAACATTGTGCAGAAGGTTTTGAAATAGATACATGAAAGGCGTTACAAAAATGTTCACTGCATTATACTGTGGTCAAAACTAGCTGTAGTTGTCAGTGAAGTTTTCTTTTTAAGACAAAAAATGAGAAAGTAATGTTTGTTATGACTATTAAATGAATAGCACATTTGTGATCATGGTACTATTATGTAAAGCTTAAACATGCTATTTTGCAGCTTTCCCTAATATATTTTGCCATAATCAATACATAAATTTGGTTGCTTTACTTTCAATAACAAAAAACAAAAAGAAAAGCAGCAACAGCAACAAAAAGAGAGCTGGATCACAAAAAAATCGCATATCATAATGGAACCCTTTAATGTAAAGATTTCTTCAGTGAAAAATAGTGATTATTTATTTCTGTTTTATTTTGATTTCCACTGTGCTATATTTAAAATTCTCATTGCAATAAAACAAAGACTATATCCCAAAGCAGAAGGTATGAAAATCACAAAGTCAATGTTTCCCCACAGTCTCCAAGAATGTAGCCTGCATGCTCAGCCATCTCTTTTCCAAGTTGAAGAGCCCCCATCCTTTTTTCGTCTCTCCTCATAGGGGTATCCTACCATTTTTGTTGCTCTTCTCTGTATCTTTTCTAATTCTACTATATCCTTCTTAAGATATGGCAAACAGAAATGCACATGATATTCAAGGTGTTGTCTCACCATGGAACAATACAGAGGCATTATAATATCCTTTGTTTTTATTCTGCTGTACTTTCCTTATGATTTCTAGCATTCTATTTGCTTTCTTGGCCACTGCTGCACACTGGGCGGAGGGTTTCAACATATTATCCATGATGACACCTAAATTGTTTTCCTGGATGGTGATTTCTAAGTGATACCTTGCATCGTGTAATCATATTTTGAGTGGTCTTTCCTAAGTGCGTAAGTTTGCACTTGTCCACATTAAATTTCATCTGCCATTTGTATGTCCAGTCTTCCAGTTTATCAAGGTCCTCTTGCAGTTTTTCACAATCCTCATGCATTTTAATAACTTTGAATAAGTTTGTGTCATCTGCAAATTTGAATACCTCACTCGTTATTCCTATTTCCAGATCATCTATGAATATGCTAAAAAGCAGCGGGTCCAGCACAAATGCTCGGGTTACTCCATGATTCACTTTTCTCCATTGAGAAAATTGGCCATTTTGCCCTACTTTCTTCTTTCTATCTTTTAACCAGTTCCTGATCCACAATAGTACACTGTCTCCTATCCCGTGACTCAGGACCGTACCTAGCCCTGTGCAAGCGGTGCAGCTGCACAGGATGCAAAGGCTTAAGGGGCGCATTTTAGCTGTCTGCCGTTGCCTGCCACCGCCACTTTTTCTTCTCTCAGCGGCAGCAGGCAATGACAGACAGTTAAAATGCACCCCTTAAGCCTTCTCACCGGCAGGGAGGGACAGATCTGCTTAGCATGCCGGCGACTTGCACATCGGGTGTGCCTCTTCTTTCCCGACGCGGGGGGGGGGGGGGGCGTGTGCCCGATGTGCAAGTCACACAGGGCGTGATTTACACTCGGTACGGCACTGCCATGACTTATTAATTTCACCAAGAGTCTCTCATGAGGGACCTTGTCAAAGGCTTTCTGAAAATCCAGGTACACCATATCAACCGGCTCACCTTTGTCTACCTATTTATTCACACCTTCAAAGCTCCAGATTAGTAAGACAAGAGTTTCCTTGGCTAAATCCATGTTAGCTTTCTCTCATTAAACCATGACTATCTACATGTTCACTAGTTTTATTCTGTAAAATGGTTTTTACTATTTTGACCAGTACTGATGTCAGGCTCTGTAGTTTCCCGGTCACCCCTGGAACTCTTTTTAAATACTGGAGTTACATTGCCCACTCTCCAATCCTCAGTTACTACTGATAATTTTAATGATAGTTCACATATTACTAATAGTAGGTCTGCAATCTCCATATTTCAATTCTTTCAACACCCTTGGATGTATACCACCCAGTGCAGGTGATTTGCTACTCTTTAGTTTAGCAAATAATTGTAATACATCTTCTCTGTTTATCAATATTTCTGTCAATTCTTCCAATACATTACCTTTAAATACCATTTCAGGCATGGGTAACTTCCCTACATCTTCTTCAGTAAAGACCAACGCAAAGATTTCATTCAATCTCTCCGCTATGGCCTTGTCCTTAGTTAGCACCGTTGTTACCCCTCTATCATCCAATGATCCAACTAACTCTCTCACAGGTTTTTTGCTATGAATGCACTTGAAAAAGTTTTTATTATGCATTTTTGCATTCATGGCAGGCTTCTTTTCAAATTCTCTCTGCCTGCCTTATCAATGCCTTGCATTTAACTTGCCAATGCTAATGTTGTTTCCAGTGTTCGGCAATTGGCTCCTTTTTCCATTTCTTAAAAGATTCTTTTTTGGCAACAACAGGATCTCTGATCCCACCTTTAAACCATGATGGCAGTTTTTTGGCCTTCCTTCTACCTTTCTTAAAGCGTGGAATACAGCTAGTCTGGTCTTTCAAGAAAATACTTTTAAATAGCCTGCTATTTTGCAAATGGGGATTTGTAGCAACACGGAAGCCAGGCAAAATTCCTTTTTACTTACTGCTACATTTTTTGGAAGGAGTGAAAAATACTGTGTGAGTGAGGTGGCATTTCCTTTCTCACCTTGGTTTGCTGAAGGAGCAGATGTAGCCATGAATGTTCCTAATGGGGAATTGAGATAGGCAGTGCTGGTTTAAAATCACATGCAGATGTGTATGTTTTTCCCCCTGCCCCCCGGCACATCCCATGCAATTTGGACATGATCACACCAGATGCGTGATTATTCGGGGTTTTCTAAAATGACCGAAGGGACATCCATCTGATTTCAACATCTGAATGGGTGCTTTCTGATGTGGAAATCATGAACAGGGCTTCTAAAATGACTGCCATAGTATTCTAATCTCTTTATACTTTTCTGAAAAGAGAACTTTGTCTTTGGGATTTGAATTCATGACTGTGGTCCCAATATTGCAAGGCATTTACATGGTCTACAGAGCTGTAAACCATGTAAACGCTCTTTTAGTGCTTCTGAATATCCCTGAGTAATGCTGCCATATGCCCCAATGCAAGCCGCTTAGCATCAGGGAGTGTCGCGGGCGTTCTGTGGGTGGTACTCGGGGATTACTGGGCAGCGACGATATTCAGCCACTGCCTGGTTATCCGTCAGTGGCGAAAGTTAGGTGCAGCAAAAACTGTTCTAACTTTTGCCACCGAAGCTAACTGGCTGAATATTGCTGTACCACTGATGTCATCAGAAGACAAGGCCCTCCTTAATGGAGGATGATGAACCTTTTCTGTCCCTGCTGAAATCTATTCTTGGACCTTCACATTTTTATTCTAATTGTACATATTGAAAGCCAGCTTTGATCTGGTGTGAAATCAGCCTGACAAATAGGATACAGTGCAAATTCCATCAGTCAATATACAAAAGCAAAGAGGTAGGCGACAGGCATCACTTTGTTAGAAAATGATTTAACAAGTCAACAAAGAAGATGAATGCTTTGTGATGAGAAATCAATTAGGAAAATATTATAGTGTCAAAATATATTTCAAAAAATCAAAGCAAAATCATTCAGATAGCGTACACGTTATGAACATTTTTATATATGCTATACACATATGAATATAACTCAGCATAAAGACATATTGACACAAGGCAATTCCCATCACAGGCGGCGTAATGAGATGGGCCACGGGGGGGCCCCCACCAACATTTTGCCCAATACAACATCAGCAACTAGAGAGCATGGCGGCAGGGGCAGGGTTCGTTTTGTTTGGCCCCTGCAACTAAAAGGTTATTCTGCTGCCCCTGGTTTCCCATTATAATAATCTGACAGAAGTTTTGACTGAGGACAGGCTGCATCAGGGGAACATGAAAGGCGACAGTAAAGAGGACTGAAAACATGGTGTCTTCTCTCATTTGGAAACTGAGAACATCAAAAGCATTGCTTGGCATCTTGTATGTTAGGATTAACTCTGAAATTAAAGAGCAAAATTATTATGAAAAAATCATCCAGCACAAAAAGAAGTATGAAGTATCAAGAGTGTTTCTTTTTTCACCCTAAAACAAATGCCATGGAAGCAGGAAACTGGAGTAAAGGACAAGGGACCTGTTTCCAAGGGGGCTCATCCCTCCTGTACTGCTCTCAGAGAATTTAAGAGAGGAAAAAGAACAATAAATGTATATATCTCCTAGATAATATAGGGATGTGCCTTAAAAATCTTTGTGCCATTTTTTCTTTTGTTTCCCCTTTTCTCTTATTTTATTTTGTCTTATAAGGTATTTCATTTCATTTCTTTCCAGTTTAAGTGAATGGAGGCAGTAATTCTTCCTATTTCTGATACCTGAACTATGGTTTTCTATCCAAGCTTTATGAAACTTGCAGGCAGGCATCAGCAGCAGAGGCAACAGCATCTCGAGACTCAAGGACTGCAGCCAAGTGGCACAGAGACTGGCATGAACCCCCCAGGGAAGAGTGAGAAGAGCAGAATTGCCACACAGTGGCAAGAGCTGCCCGCAGTACAGGGAGAGGTGAAAAATGGCATGGTCTTCTCCTTTAGTGCAGAAATGGATCCTGGCCCTAAAGCTGGTTCAAGGTGTTGGCATCCTTAAGCTTCACACCCCTCTTGGCTGTCAAAATCTATTGTTTAGCTTTGAATGCCCTGCTCTTTGCCACCCCTAAGAAGTTGCTGCCCTAGGTGACTGCCTAGTTTGCCTAATGGTTGGGCCGGCCCTGTTCCCTGATTTGAGCAGCTACAAAAAGGCATGTATAAGGCAACTGAGTTTAGAAAGCCTTATAATTACCAATATTCCCTGTATGATTGTTGTGTTTTAGATGGTGACAGGGTGCTTGTGGGAGTGGAATATATGATGATAGAATTCTGTCCATTGTAGCCTCGGCTGCTAAGGATGCAGGTTAGATAATTTAGCGATGGAATTGTTGTGTGAGGTAAATGAAGCTCTAGTGGTTAGTGGCCTACGCCTTGCTAGTTTAAATAGAAGAGGGTTGTGAGATTAAGAGGCCATGACAATAAATCAAGGGTTAATAGCTGGTTCCAGGGAAAGATGTATCCCGTGAATGTTATTCATTCATAGGCAGACCTGTGAACCAAGAATGAAGATATAATAAAAATTGCATAGACATTCAGGGTTTTTTGTTGCACTCAATCACTTAGAGCCTGATTCAGAGAGGGGGAGATCTGGGCCGTCTGGATGTCCCCGAGGAAGACAGGCCCATTAGGACTGATTCTGGACCGCAGGAACAAAATGTTCCTGCAGTGCACAAAATCGGGCCTGTGGATGGCCCGGCGTGCCCCTGCTGCCTACAGGGATGTCCTCCCCACAGGTGCCCCCAACTCCAATGGCTTAAGCCTCCCTCTTCCCCACTGCCCAATCCATGGCTGGCCAGCCAGGGCCTGGATCAGGCAGTGGGGATCCCCCTGCACCTGGTCCTGGCCCCGGCCCCGGCCCTGGAGAGGGATCCCTGACCACAATCACCGGGTTAGTGCTGCTTATTCCACCTCCAAGGTGGAATAACCAGCACATCCCTATGGACCCCACAGGATGTACAGGGCTGTGACCTGAATCGGTCCTGTATGTGCTTCCGGGCTGGACTGCCCCCTCCCACCCCCCACCAGCTCTTCCTGTCCTACTGGTCAGGACATGCGGGGAGAACAGGAAAGGGAGTAGGGGCCCGATAATTTACGGGGCTGCACGTCCCACAACCCACGTCTCTGAATTGGGCCCCTTGATGTCTTATATACTGAAACTTTCCCTACCCAGCATCTTGCTGTAACTAAACCAATTTTTTTTCTGTAAGTTTTGGGGATTTGCCCACTGAATTCCTTGTAGCCAGGGTAAATATATTTTTCAGACCATATAAAAATGAGGCAGTGGGGGATAGAAATGTGGGCAGACATTTTTGGATTCTGCATTGATGACTCTAAATGTGCAGACAGAGTTAGATTTACTAAAGGGAGCTACTACATTACCTCACACTAACATGCATTAATGTGTGTTATTTATCACACATCCCTTTGGGACCTATTTACTACTAGTATGTGTTAATGGCATTAGCATATGCTAATGCAGTAATGTATTTTAGTAAATCTCATTCCTATTCTGGTTTGCCTGCCTTTTTCTATAGCGGATTTGTGTCACCTTGGTGACTTCACATGTTGGAAAAGGGATAAGGGGGTTCATACATGGGAATATGAGACAGCTACTTTATTCCATCACTAGGAATGGGGAAGGCCTGAAATGCCAAATTATTACATTAGTTTGCACCTTTTCTGCTGCTGCTGCTGATCTTTCTGCACAGCTGTAACTGTGTGCGGCTGAGCTGCTCTGGTTTTGACAGGAAGGTTCACCTCTTTGCCTAGCGACCCATGATCCCTGAAATACTCAGAGAGCAGTACTTGGTCAGCAGTGAAGCGGCTAAAGCTGAAGGCATTTGGGCACAATCAGTCAGTTTCAGCTGTCTTTTGTTTTTGCGCATTCAGAGACCTCGGTGAAATTTCCCTGGAAGGTCATGCTGTAATGGTAAAAGGTGGAGAAAAAGGCCTGTGTGGGTCCCAGCTTGATGTTAGCTGCTGTTTGTTCTTCTCCATACAAGTTATGTGAAGAACCACCTTTAGTTTACTTTAGTTCACTTACAGACTCACTGCCGAGGGGCTTGACATACAGTGCTCACTATGGAAGGACTTTTCAATCGCATTGTTGTACATACAACATACATACCTGTTCCGCTCCACTCAGGATTTTATAATGACCTCTAACATAGCTCCCTTTAGCTGTTTCTTTTAACGTCTTTAGCATTTCTTCATAGAAGAGTCATGCCATCCCAGTTATCATTTTGGTTGTCCTCTTTTCCTATTCCAGTTTCGCCTAGAGAGCTACTGTCTTAGCAGTTCTGTACTTAGGTTTTAAGTTGGGGAAGATATGACACATCTAAGAATTTTAGCAGTCCTTGAATATGGATAGACTCGGGGCATTAATGGCCTATGTTGAGGACTGCATGGCTCAGAGTGACTCTATTCTAAATCAAATGATGTTCTGAGTCAGTTGCAGAATTCTGTTGTGAATTTATCAGTCTTGAGCAAATGTTATTTCAGCATTTTGTGATTTTGTTTTAGCTCTGTGGGCAACTAGCCAGCAGAGGGCTCAATAATATTATAGCTAAGACAAATTTCAGAAAGATGAAAATCATTTGCTGTAGGATTTTCTGACAGTTATCGAAATTGGCAAGAGAAGTATATTGGGAACTATGCGAATAACTAGGTAAAAGTGCCCTGACATCTTATCTTCATCTTTATTCGCAAGGCTTGATATACCGCCGGTGCATAAGTGTCAAAGCGGTGTACAATAAAACTTTGGCTGCCATGAGAATGAAAGAGAGAAGGGAACACCATTAATTAATAGGAAAGAATTAGGCAGGGAACAAAAGGGAGGACTAAGCCTAGATAGAACTTTTGAGAATTTAAGAGAGAACTTCAGAGGCAGCTATCCAGAAAGCTATATCTTAAATTCTCTAAAGCTCTGGCTGCTGGGCAAGCTTGGTCCCCTATGAGAGTCATTTTAGAAGCTCAATTCATGTTTTGGATGTTTCACAATGGACACTAGGGCATCAGAATCACAAGGATGTTCCCGGAGTCATTTTAGAAACTGCGTATATGGACATCTCTAACATGAGGTTGTCCAAGTAGAACAGGGGTGTGCCGGAGGAGCGCCTGGGTGGAGCAACAAAGATGCACATCATGGTGTGATTTCAGAATGGCACAAGCAGGTCTGGCCCTGATTGTTGAGGCATCCATGCCTATATTCCTCCTGGCTACGAATAAAGAGCAAAAAAGTGTCTGTCTGATGGTGGCAGCTCTACCAGGGGAAGTCACAACGTGCCGTCGCAGTCACACAGTCACCTGTTGATCCACTGAATTGCTGCTATACCTTTGTGAATGTTTTTTAGATATGTCTCTGATGCAGACATTATGTTGAAACATAACTATGTTTGGCTTTATGTGTTTTAATATTTTAAAGGCATTGGTCTCATATGTTCTAATGACTATTTAATGTGATTATGTTGTTCTAATGATCGTTTAATGTGTATTATATATTTATTATATTTGTGAATAAAATTTTGTGCTTATGTAATTTTATTATTGTTTTAATTTTCTGCCACATGTTTTGCCCTGCTCTTCGCTGGTATTGTATTATTTTGTAGAAGATTGTTTTTCTTGGTATTTGTATGCTGTCTAGCAGATAAATGACTTAATTTTTACAAGACCAATGTTTAATCCAATTTCAAGGCCTTCTTCATATCTTCTTACTAAGGGCCCTTTTACTAAAACACATTAGGTTTTTGTACCTAACGCATGTATAGCACAAAAACTAACATGTGCTAAGTGTAAAGCCTCCATCGTAACTGTTGGGGACATGACCAGCATGTTCCTGATAGTTAATGCACAGATGCAAAGCCTAATGCATGGCGCTATAACCACGAGTGCCCTTACCTCTAACTGAGGTGATAATATGTCTCCCCGCGCTAACCATAATGTGCTTGCCACACCCACTCTCCGCCCCAACCCTGCCCATTCTGTACCCTAATGAGCAAGTGGAATTTAGTGTGTGGTAACAGTCATGTCCCCATGGTGACAGTTACCACAGGTCCAACCAGAAAGTTACCACACACTAAAATGCACATCAACTGCTTAGCGCATTTTAGTAAAAGGGTCTTCACGTTTTGCAATAATCCTCACACAGTCACCAAAATTAACAAGACTGTTTCCCAACAATATCTTCCTTCTATGTGTTCATTTATGTTTGGATTTTAACCATGGGTACACGCAGCTTACCCCAGCCTCAAAGAAAGTCCCCCTTGTAGTGGCGTACAATCCAGAGCTGAAAAACTGAGAAAAATCATAAGAAACCTCCAGCTGCTACTTCAGGAGGATGAATTACTGAGAGAGATATTCCTGCTCCACTAATGCTGGGGCCTTCTGACAAATTAGTGCAAGGCAGGCTCCCAGCAGAAGCTCAGAAAGAAGAGAATTGCACAAATCCCTGCGATATAACAAGATGCAAACAGTGCCAGCAATAGCACACACCCTCACAATTATCCACGGGTTCAAGACATCCAGCATAAGGGGATCATACTCATGCTTTTCCTATCTTGTCGTATATATTATTCAGTGCAGAAAATGTGATGAAGGATGCTGTTTTAGAGATTCAGGCCCAATGGTATAGACAAGAATCAGTGCATTTTTCTGTAGACATACTGTAAAATTAGACACCGTAACGCAAACATTTCTCAGGACCAGAACACAGCATCAATGACCTTTGAAGTTAAAATGGTAGGAGACTTCCAAACTAAAATAAAGAACCTAACAAAGATCTGGGCTTCCAATCACAATATAAATAGGAGTGGAGGAGTGACCTAGTGGTTGGGGCAAGGTACTTCAGGCCAGAAGGTTGGGGGTTCAAATCCCACTAGAGGACAGCAACCTTGGGCTGGAAGGACTGGGGTTTCTAGTCCCACAGGTGCTCCTTGTGGTCTTGGGCAAGCCACTTAACCCTCCATAGCCCATGTTCCCTGTAAAGTAGTTATCTCCAAGTTATAATGCCCTGTTCAATGTAATTTCAGTTTGTTCAATGTAAACCACACTGATGCAGAATAGCACAGTATATAAGAGAAAATAAATAATAAAAGGCACATTTTAGATAGGAAGTGGGGAAAAATGCACATGCTCGTATCAGTTTTAACATATTGCAACATTCAAACATTAGCCAACGAGTGACAGCCTCAGCAAAGACTCACTGATAAAACAGAATCAGGAGTACATATCACATCAATGGCTATCACTCCCTCATTATATCTATCTAGATTCACAGAGCAATATTCCAAACTGTAATCTCAATAAACATTTAAACCACACTTATATCATCAAGTCCGTGAATCAAGATGAAATTGAATGCCCCGACGCCTTCTCAAGACATCTTACGTGAGCGTTTCGCTACCGCTGTATCAAGAGGGTTCAATTCTAAAAAATATAAAAGACAAAAGCTTTCACACAGATGCCGCAATTCAAAAAGAAGAAAAGACTTCCTATCAACACTGAGCAGAGAACAGACTTACCCGAAAAATAATTGAAACTCTAGCCAGCAACAGCCAGCACTCTACCCAGCCACCATCTCAAGCCGGTTCCAAAGCAGTTGTGACTACCAATCACATGATATTGAGACAAACCAACCACTAACTATTCCAAGTCAGCTGGAGCCTAATAAATCAATCGAAAACGCCAACAGGCAATAATCAAAAAGAAGAGGGAAAAATGTTACATACTCAACAAGAGCAACCATCCATAATAAACGCATTATACACAGGCTCCCCATTCTATACATGAATTTAGACCGGAGGGTGACACTGTTTTTAAATAAAAAATCCACCATTGTTCCCTATATAAAAGAAAGCGGTCCCGGGACATACCCTTAGCACCACTCCGAACTTGTTGTATCACAAAGCATTTTAGATCACTAAAAACATGGTGCAATGTCAAACAATGTTCAACCATGGGAGCTTCCCTCCGTAGACAATGAAGCTTACTTTTATGTTCAATCAAACGAGTCCGCAATTTCCGTACTGTCTTGCCGATATAAAGAAGTCTACATGGGCAAAAAATACCGTAAATTACAAAATCAGAATTACACGTAGTAGTATCTTTCAAGCTTATAAATTGACCACTATAAGTGAAGCTATCTGTTTCCCACATGACATCACAATAAGAACAAGCACCACATTTTGTATGGCCAGATCCACCTGAAACAACAGAATACAAAGGTCTCAAAGAAGAAGGACTCAAAATATCTTTCAAATTAGAATTACGTTGCCACACACAGCGTAGTTATTTAGATTCAAGACCAGGAACAATGCCCAAAACATGCTTATATTTCTGGAAAATTAGTTGAATCTGTTTACTATAAGTAGAATAACGAGAAATGAAATTAATTTGATCAGTATTATTTTGTACCTTCGGTTTAAGAGACAGCAACCAGGATCGATCATTATATAGTGCCCTTTTATAGGCACGATTCACTATCTTGAACGGATAACCACGGCGTAAAAAATCATGCTTCAAATCCACTGTCTTCACCTTATAATCATCAATAGAAGAGCAATTAACGTGTGAGGGTCTTTGAAGGTTTGCTTTGAGCAGGAATGCTTCTCTTCCTTTATCCCATGCCTTTTTAAATTCTGTCACCATTTTTCTCCACACCAACTCCAGTGGGAGGGCATTCTAGGCATCCACCACCCTTTCTTTGAAAAAACATTTCCTGATGCTTTTAAAATGTCCTCCTTTCAGCTTCGTTTCATGACTCCGAGTGGAGGATTAGCCTCTGGTTAGAGCATTGAATTAAAGTCAGGGAAGACAGGGTACAAAGCTCACTGCTAATCCTTGTAATCTCGGGCAAATCAGTTAATCCTCCATTGCCTCAGGTACAAACTTAGATTATAAACCCCTTGGGAACGGGAAAATACCTATTGTACCTGAATGTAACTCACCTTGAACTTCTGCGAAAAGGCATCAAGTAAATCCATTTCCCCTTTCTAACAATTTTACAGCTTCCCTGTCTTTGGAAAAAGGTTTGTTTGCTCATTAATACTTTTAAAGTATTTAAGCATTTGTATCACATCTTCCCTGCCCTTTCTTTTCCCTAAGGTACACATATTTAGACCTTCAAGTCTCTTCTCATATAGCTTCTGGCATAAACGGTACCATTTTGATCGCGCTCCACTAAACCGCTTCAAGTCTTTTTATATCCTTAGTACAATGCGGTCTCCAAAACTGAAAAAAGAACTCCAAGTGAGGCCTCACCAATGACCTGTAGAGGGGCATCATCACCTCCTCCTTTTGAATAGTTATGCCCCTGTCTAGGCAGTCTAGCATCCTTCTGGCTTTGGCCACCACCTCATCACATTATTTCACAACCTTGAGGTTTTCAGGCACTATCACCCCAAAGTCTCTCTCCTGATTCATCCACATCATCCTCTCATCCAGTATCGCATACTTCTCTTTTGGATTTCGGCACCCCAAGTACATTACTTTGCATTTCTTCATATTGTACCATTCTTCTAATTTTGGTAGGTCGTTTCTCATGTTGTCAGTTCCCTCTGGGATATCCACTCTTCTGCAAAATGACAAACATTCCTTGGAACCCTTCGGCAATGTCATTTATAAAGATATTGAACAGAACTGGTTCAAGTACAGATCCTTGAAGCATTCTTCTACTTGCTTTTCTTTCTTCCAAGTGAACTCCATTTGCTACCATCCTCTGTGGTCTGTCAATCAACCAGTTTCTAATCCAGTTTATCCCCTTGGGTACTAGATTCAGACTGTTCAGTTTATTCACGAGCTTCCTATGAGGAAGAGTACCAAAGAGTATGCTGAAATCCAAATAGACCATGTCCAGCGCATGCCTTTGATCAAAGAAATCGGAATCATCTGGCACAATCTGCCTTTGGTAAAGCCATGTTGCCTAAGGTCTTGCAGTCCATTGAGTTATAGAAAGTTTACTGTCCTTTGCTTTAGTAGTGTCTCTGCTATTTTTCCAACATTATTTTTCAAAATGTGTCATACTTCTAGTCTCCACCACCTCCATTGGCAGATCAACTCAGACTTTTTTGTCTTCTGCTTTGATTTTTTTTTATAAGACCAATATTTAATCCAATATCGAAGTCCCCTTCATATCTTCTTACCAACTTTTGTAATAAGCCTTATACAGTCACCAAGCTTTAGCTAGATTGTTTCTCAACAAAATCTACCCTCCACATGTTCATTTATCTTTGAATTTAACCATGGGTATATGCAGTTTACCACCTGTCCTTTCCCACCTCATCTCTGTAGACACTTTTGTGATGAGGACCACATTAGCCCTTTCCCAGACCTGAGAAACCTTTCCCATTTCTAAGGACTCTTTGGTTTTCAGTTTGGTTTTCTGTATTACACTGTATGTAATGCTTAAAATATCCGGTTGCTACATACACACAAGCCAGATTCATGCTAAATTCTGCTAATACAGTAAATATGGAGGCTGAGAAGCTGCTTTATAGGGACAGAGAGAATGTCAGCTATTCTGAAGGCCATGATGTTTTCTACCTGATGTTCCAAAACACCAAGACCAGGATGCTGGTGAAGCCAAAACAATTCCTTGGAAAAATTTAGAGAAAAAGTCCAGCACTAGCCCTTTCCTATGTCACCTGTGATGGAAACACATGCTAACTGCAGAACATATAAGTGCTACCCAGGACAAGGGAATTATAATGATATAACCTGCAGGTAGAGCCTAAGCATTATTTGTAGACAATCTGTAAAATCTTGCTTTCAGCTTTTGTATAAATTTTGATTATCCCCAGCACAGCAAGGAGCAATTGTATATATTTTTCCATAACAAACAATTGCCATTGTAGTTTATAATAACATAACAAAGATTAGTGTGAAGTGACTGCTTGTCTTCCAGAATTGCATTGTGATTTCTAGAATTGTTCTCTTCTAACAACAATAATATTTAACAATAAACTACGAGATAACTTTTCAGATTCTAAAATGTATTAGGTTTTACTCAGAGCTGGCCTAAGAGTGTCTGCGGCCATAGGTGCACCCCACACAGATAGCTCAGGATCCTGTGTCCATCCAGGGTGATTTATTTATTTTATTTTATTTATTTATTTATTTATTTAAACAGATTTATATCCCGCTTTTTCCTTCAATCAAAGCGGTAACAGAACAAAACAATACAAGGTTAAACAGAGGTCCTGTGCCCCTCCCAGGAAGGTCAGAATCCTGCACCTCCCTGGACAGCTCAGGGTCCTGTGTCCTTCTGGGTGGCTCAGGGTCCTATGCTCCACTGGGTGGCCCAGGATCCTTTCCCTCCCTCCTACCTTTCCTCCCCTTCCCTTCCTCCCAGGTGTTGAGCATCTCTTCTTCCCTCCCCAACCCCTTCCCAAATTATCCAACATCTTCCGTTCCCCCTTATTCAGGTATCCATCATCTCTCCTTCCCTTCCTTCATCCAAATGTCCTGGTGGCAGCAGCAAAACAAACCACTGACATCACGATGGTGGGCATTTAAGCACCTGTGCATGCATGTCAGTCCTGCCTCCTGTTGGAGGGAGTGGGAGCGGAAGGCCTCAAGCACGTACATGCATGGGATCTTTACCATACTGACAGTGGTTTGCTTGGCTATTGACTTTGCAGAATACAGTGCAGTGCTGTCGCAGAGGTCTGTCACTATAGTCCACCTAGTGGGTGTGCTTGCCCTGGCATTATTTTTTCATTTTGGCATTGTTACTGTTCATAAGGCTAATTCCCCTCACAAATCTGATTACAAGATTACAGCAAATGCAAGGATGTTCATATTAAGTAAGTAATTCTCAAAGATATTTCCACCAGTAATGCAGTGCTTTAGCTATACAAGTAACAATATTAAATTCCATCTCAGATATGCTGGTAAAAACATGCACCTGCTGCTTGTATACGCTCATTTTTTGCAGCAGTTACCAGAAGTACTTCTCAGTGTGGGGTTGTGGAGAGGTTTGTACTTATACGCATAGATTTGAAAAACAGCAAAGGATTGTCAGGATTTGCAGAAATATCATGTGAGACAAAAAGACTGAGAATCTAACTGGCAGATTAAATTTAACGTGGACAAGTGCAAAACGATGCACATAAGAAAAACGAATCCTGACTATAAGAACAAAATGCTGGATTGTTGATAATATATTAATGTTTATAGCCTACTATTCATTTCAGAAATTAATGAATATAAAATTTGGTTAAAGAAATTCAGATTTTTTTTCATGCATGTAAGTCAGTTTTTAACATTAATTTGGAGGTTTTATGTGCATAAAGTTGATTTAGTATGCATTCCTCATATGCATAAAATTTTCCAAACCAGAAACCAAATGATCATCCATAATAAAGGGGATGGGACAGCATTCTTACAAAGAGCTAAACAGGTTAGCGCTATTGAGCTTGCAAAAGAGATGATTGAGAGGACGCCACCGTCGGGACCGGACCGCCGCAGACCACTGCAGTAGCCAAAGTTCCCTGATCGGGATGAGCGCCCGAGCAGAAGCCCTACTTCCTCCCGCTCAGAAGCTCCGGCCAAATCGGGGCTGTGGGAGGAGGGAGACCAGCCTTAAAAGGACACCACCATCATGACCAGACCGCCGCAGATCACCGCAGCAGCCAAAGCTCCCCAACTGGGTTGAGCGCCCGAGTGGAAGCCCTAGTTCCTTCTGCTCGGAAGCTCCAGCCCGATTAGGGCTGTGGGAAGAGGGAGACCAGCCTTAAAAGGACGCCGCCATCAGGCACGCCCATGCCGGGTGGGCCCGTGCCTGAGGGCCTTGCCAGAGGGCCCTTTGGCATGGCCCTTAGGCACAGCACAGATGCGGACAAGCCGAGACCACCTAGCAGAAAACACCAGCCATTCGGACAACGAGTCCTCATGAGCCGAACTCTGGAACAAACTATCCCAGCAACCGAAGGACAGCAACCAAAAGAGACCACACAAGGTAACACCACCATGGCATCTGCCCCCTACCTCCTCATAATCTTCCTACTTACACAACTCCTTCCACACCACGCAGCCACCCACTAAATACTTGCCAACACCCGGTGGTCTCCACCACTGACGCACATCTTATACCCTACCTTCCTCAACACCACACAACACTCACACAAACAAAGATTCACAAACAAAATGGATGCACAAAGCCCAAACCTAACTCCCACTCCCACTCACATAAAACACAAAGAGCACCCAACAAACCTCTGCCAATCTCCATAGAACTCATCAATGCCAGGTCGATAAGAAACAAAATCAATACCCTAGCTGACCGCATAGAAGCCCAGCAACCAGACATTTTCTGCATCACTGAAACCTGGCTCACCCCACCAACAATGTGGTCCTCAACCAATTAGTCCCCCCCACCCACACTGCCTTCAACTGCACTCAAAAACACAAAAAAGGAGGAGGAGTGCTGAACATCCCAAGGAACAACCTAAAGCTCAAATGCCGAGCCACCACAGAGACAAATCAATGCAACACAATCATCGCCGAGAACAGAATCTAGCCCTGTGCCTCACCTACAGAGCTCCACATGCTCCCCCAGACGAACTATCATCCATACTGGAATCAGCCTGTGCAACCAATAACCTCCACAAACCTCTACTGGTGCTCGGGGACTTTAACCTTAAATCTGCCACAACCAAGGATGCAGAAGCCTTTCTGACAGCCATGGACTCCCTTTAATACACCCAAATCATCAACGCTCCCACACACAAGCACAGATCATCTCCCAACCTCATCTTTGCCCCCAACAACCTCATCGAAAATGACTCCATCATGAGACCATCAATCACAGCAGTGCCCTGGTCGGATCACCACATAATAAAAATCAACTTACAGTCGACAAACCACAACAGTCACCAAGAAAACCAAGCCACTCGGAGGAGGTTCAAAAACTTCGACAAAGATACTTTCCTTCAGGACACCCCACCCCATCTGCTCACAAATACCGAGGACACGAATGAACAAATCGCAAACTGGAACAGTACCATCACTTTTGCTGCCAAAGCCACTGATTCCAGTACAAGCAAAAGACACAACACTAAAACCGGGACCACCCCCTGGTACTCAAAGGAAATCCGAGAGGCAAAAAAAGCCCTAAGACAAATAGAACGTCGATGGAGACGCAACAAATCTTCCAATACACAGGACCTATACCAGTCAAAGCAAAAATAATACAACAACCTCATCAACCAAAAGAAAAGGGAATACTACACCAACCTCTAGTGGGATTTGAATCCCTGACCTTCTGGCCTGAAGTACCTTGCCCCAACTACTAGGCTACTCCTCCAACCAATAGGGAGGAGTAGCCTAGTGGTTGGGGCAAGGTACTTCAGGCCAGAAGGTCGGGGGTTCAAATCCCACTAGAGGACAGCAACCTTGGGCCGGAAGGACTGGGGTTTCTAGTCCCACAGATGCTCCTTGTGGTCTTGGGCAAGCCACTTAACCCTCCATTGCCCATGTTCCCTGTAAGTATTAGTGTATGTGTCTCATATCCCCGCATGTTAAATGTATCCCCCAATTGTGTTGTGACCGCTTTGATTGAAGAATAAGGCGGTATACAAAACTGTCTAAATAAATAAATAAATAAAACCTAATCCTCAAATCCGCCAACAAGCCTAGAGAACTATTCAACATAGTAAAAACCCTCACCAATGAACCTAACCCCGATCAAATAGATCCTCAAATATTCGCAGACTACCTACAGGCCAAGTTCACTGCCTTGCCCCGAATGACCACGAGTGGTACCTACAAACCTACCCTATCCAACCATATCTGGGAAAAATTCAGCATTCCTTCAGCTAATCAGATATCACACCTCATCACATGTTTATGTTTATTAGTTTTGATATACTGCCATTCAAATTATAACCTGCTATACGTTACCTCGGAGTGACGCTAGACCAAAATTTCGACATGAAGAAACATGTAGCCAATACCGTAAGGGCGATCTACTTTAAAATCAGATCCCTCAGACACCTATGCCCGTTACTCGAACCAGATGATTTCCGCACCATTTACCAAGCCCTGATTATTCCAAATTTCGATTATTCAAACTCCATACTACAAGGGCTCCCCCGGTCCACCCTGAATCCCCTTCAACTTGCTATGAACAGTGCAACGCGAGTACTCTTTGGCGCATCCAGGAGAGACCATGTGACACCACTCCTGAAGCAGTTACACTGGCTCCCCATTCAAGCCAGGATTTGTTTTAAGACCTTGCTGATGACTTTCAAAGCTGGCAATGAGCTCTCCTCCTCCTCTCTATCTGACCTCATCCAACCACTTGCACCTAACAGACCAAGAAGATCTGCAGAGTCCAACACGCTAGTAATTCCAAAAGAAGCAACTAAATGCACCAAAACAACAGCTAACAGAGCCTTCCAACTCTGTGCCCCAAGTCTATGGAATACCTTACCAGCACATATCAGAGCAATCCCCAACTTGAGCCAATTTAGAAAGGCCCTTAAACATTTCCTCTTCACCAAATATCTCACTGACATCTCCGATCCTCAGTCCCACTTGAATAACGAGCACCTCAACAATAATAGTAGTCAACTAGGCAAGCCCTCGCAACAGGCGTCCCCCTACAATGTAAACACCAAACATTATCCTTTCTCAGTACACCTCATATGTATATAGTGTACCCTTTTTCCAAGTTGCATTTCCTGATTAATTTAATGACCAGACATATTTAAGTTGTCGGATGTTTCTGTTCCATGTGAACCGCGCTGATTGCAAATAGTGCGGTATATAAGAAATATAAATAAATAAATAAATAATAAATAAATAAAACATAGAGGTTTACAAAGTAAAATACAAAAAGGAGACCAATAGGTTGGAAAAGGAAAGGAGATTACAATGCGACAGGAAAGCACTCGAGACATCTAACACATGTGACTGAGAGGAAAGGGAGTGAGAAAGAGGAGGAAAAAGGTAATCTCACACAAAAGGAGAAGGGAGGTCAAAAGCAGTGGGCAAAAGGTGGGTTTTCAGGTCTTTTTTAAATGTGGTAAATTGCTGTTCGAGTCTGAGAGAGGTGGGGAGGGAGTTCCATAGTGCAGGACCAATAAAGAAGAAAGCGGATGAGCAGGTGGCTTGCAGATGGGCACGAGAGGGGGAAGGGAGGTGAAGATGATTGACATGCAGTGACCGGAGTGAGCAGCTGGGTGTATAGGATTGGATAAGGTCTGCCAGGTATTGTGGAGTGTGAGTGTACATGACATGATGGACCAATGTAAGAATCTTATAACGTATACGAAATTCGACGGGAAGCCAGTGAAGGTGAATCAAAAGAGGGGTGATGTGATCCCGGTGAGAGGAGTGAAAGATGAGGCGCGCGGCTGTATTGCAATTGCTGAATTTGCGAGTGTGGGAAACCAGCCAGGACTGAATTACAGAAGTCAATGCGTGATATGACCAGAGAAAGGAAAAGAGTGGTGAGAGCCTGTGTGGTGAGAAATGGGCGAATGGCGTAAATTTGACGAAGAAAGAAGAATGAGGTCTTGGAAACATGAGAAATGTGAGCCCGGAAAGTGAGATCAGAGTCAAAAAGAACCCCCAAATAATGGAAACAGGAAACCAGTGGAATAGGTGAGTCAGCAAAGGAGGGTGCAACCAGAGGGGAGGGACTACTGAACGTAAACCAGATAGCAAGTGTTTTAGTCAGGTTCAGGTGAAGACAATTTGTGGTAAGCCAGTCAGCAATGGCAGAAAGACAGGAGTTGAGGGGGGTAAGATCAGAATGGAGCGGAGAAGTATGGTGGAGAAGGACCAGATCATCAGCATAGTAGAAAGCCGATATCCCAAACTGTTGAATCAGGAGTGCCAGTGGTGCCAGAAAGATATTGAAAAGAAGGGGTGCCAGAACAGAACCTTGAGGAACACCACAGGGCAGTGGAAAGGAGTCAGAAGTCATCACTCAACATCAGCACCGCCCCCACAGACCCATGCCCTGTGGTCTGGATAAAAACAGCAAAAGAGTAGCTCATCCAGTTCATCCACAATATGATACACAACTCCCTAACACAGGGGATCATGCCTAGCATACTAAAGCTAGCGACAATACAACCAATCCCAAAAAAATCCCCTCTAAGTAAAACCGATCCAGCCGCCTACAGACCCATCTCAAGCCTTCCTCTCCTGTCTAAGATCATTGAGAAGGCAGTTCAACAACAACTCCAAGACCACGTCGACACCCATGCCCCCCTGGACCACAATCAACACGGTTTCCGCCCAAACCACGGCATTGAAACCCTACTGATTTACCTCTTTGACAATCTGATCCAGGTCATCGACAACATCAAGAAGGGCATCTTCATGATCTTCATAGACATCTCCTCTGCTTTTGTCACCATCGACCACAAAACTCTACTATCAAGACTTCAGGGAACTGGTCTACACGGCACCAATTTGAACTGGTTCACATCTTACCTCACAGACACCTCCAAGTCAAATGTGGTTCAGCCACCTCCTGACCTCTGAGAGCCACCCAGGGTGTCCCACAAGGCTCCTCCCTCTCAGCCTTGTTGTTCAACCTGTACATACAGTCTATCTGCTCTAGCATCAAAAACAACAAAATACAATATACCATCTATGCAGACGACATTGTGATATACACCCCCATCAACCTTGATGACCCAGTTTACTCCTGCATTGCCAACTGCCTGCAACAGATGACTAGCTGGCTACTGGAAAACAACTTAACCATAAACTGCAACAAGACAAAAGCGCTAATCATCATCAGAAACTCTGCCTTCACTCTTCCTCCTGTCATCAAGCTAAACGACACCAATAAAAACTGAAATAAAGTGTCTTGGTGTGACACTCGACAAAGATCTGAACCTTCACTCTCACATCGCCAAAACCACCAGGCATGCATACCTCAAAATGAGAACCATAAGACACCTCAAGCCAATCCTCTCACAGGATCACTTCCGCACAATCTGTCAGGCTCTCATCACCCCCATCCTAGACTACTGCAACCCCATCTACCTTGGACTCTCAAAACAAGCCATCCGACCATTACAGATGGCCCAAAACATGGCCGCCTGAATAATAACTGGATCTTCAAGGCACAACCACATCACCCCTATCCTCAAACACCTCCACTTGCTCCCAATCAGCTCCCACATCCGTTACAAGGTACTTCTAAGCACATTCAAAATCAAACAGAACATCTCTGCAGATAGTCTGAAACCCCTCATCAGACCGGACCCAGGCATCAGACCCAGAAGGCGAGGCACATCAGACACTATCAACGCACCCCTAGTCACACCATCACTCTGAAACTCACTCTCCAACAACCTGAGATCAACAAAAGACCTCAAAGACTTCCGGAAGATGCTCAAAACTACGCTCTTCACAGAAAACTACAAGGACATCTCATGAACTTTCCAACTATCTCTCTCTCTCCAAAATGTATAAATGTAAATAGTTCCTTACATAGCTCATACTGTATATAGCTCACCACGCAATCAACCTAACATAAGAACATAAGATATGCCATACTGGGACAGACCAAGGTCCATCAAGCCCAGTATCCTGTTTCCAACAGTGGCCAATCTAGGTCATACGTACCTAGCAGTTTCTCCAAAATACACAGCTTGTATTGGGTCAAGCATTGATATCCTGGGTCCCTTTTTAATAATGGTTTATGGACCTTTCCTCCAGGAACTTGTCCAAACCTTTTTTAAACCCAGCTACACTAACAGCCTTTAATACATCCTATGGTAACAAATTCCAGAGTTTGATTAAACGTAGAGTGAAAAAACTATTTTCTCTTATTTGTCTTAAATAGTTTACCCTGTAGTTCATTGCATGTCCCCTAGTCTTTCCATATTCTGATAACGTAAACAATCGATCTACGTTTACCCGTTCCACTCCATTCATTAATTTATAGACCTCTATCATACTGTATCTCCACTCAGCCGTCTCTTTTCCAGGTTGAAGAGCCCTAATCTTTTTAGCCTCTCCTCATAGGAGTAGCCTTCCATCCCCTTTACCATTTTGCTGGCTCTTCTCTGAACCTTTTTAAGATACGGCTACCAGAATTGCACACAATATTTAAGTATGCGGTCGCACCATGGAACGATACAGAGGCATTATAATATCCTTTATTTTATTTTCCATTCCTTTCCTTATGATACCTAGCATTCTATTTGCTCTCTTGGCCGCCACTGCACACTGGGCCGAGGGTTTTAACATGTTATCCACAATGACGCCTAACTCTTTTTCCTGGGTGGTGGTTCCCAATGTGGAACCTTGCATCATATAACCATAGTTTGGGTTGTTCTTTCCTAGATGCATAACTTTGCACTTGTCCACATTAAATTTCATCTGTCATTTTGATGCCCAGTCTTCCAATTTATCAAGATCCTCTTGCAATTTTCCACAATCCTCTTGGGTTTTAACAACTTTAAATAGTTTTGTGTCATCTGCAAATTTGATAACATCACTGGTTATTCCCTTTTCCAGGTCATTTATGAATATGTCAAAAAGCAGTGGACCCAGCACAGATCCCTGGGGTACACCACTATTCACCTTTTTCCATTTGGAAAATTGGCCATTTAGCCCTACCCTCTGCTTTCTATCTTTTAACCAGTTCTTGATCCACTATAGTACACTGCCTCCTATTCCATGACTTTTTAGTTTTGCCAAAAGTCTCTGATGAGGGACCTTGTCAAAGGCTTTCTTAAAATCCAGATACACTAAATCAACCGATTCACCTTTGCCTACCTGTTTATTCAAACCTTCAAAAAAACATAACAGATTAGTAAGTCAAGAATTTCCTTGTCTAAAGCCATGTTGGCTGTCTCCCATTAGGCCATGACTATCTACATGCTGAGTAATTTTGTTCTTTACGATGGTTTCTACCATTTTTCCCAGTACTGAAGTCAGGCTCACCGGTCTGTAGTTTCCCGGATCACCCCTGGAACCCTTTTTAAAAATTGGCATTACATTGGTGATCCTCCAATCTTCAGGTATTACAGATGATTTTAATGAAAGTTCACAGATTACTAATAGCAGGTCTGAAATCTCATATTTCAGTTCTTTCAACACCCTTGGATGTATACCATCCGGTCCAGGTGATTTGCTACTTTTCAGTTTATTAAATAGTTGTAATACATCTTTCCAGTGTAGCGATATTTCTTTCAATTCCTCTGCAGTATCACCTTTAAATACCACTTCAGTCATGGGTAACATCCCTACATCTTCCTCAGTAAAGACCAAATCAAAGAATTCATTCAGTCTCTCCTCTATACAGTAGCCTTGTCCCCTCTTACTGCCCCTTTTATCCCTCTATCATCTAATGGTCCAATTGACTCCCAGGGTTTTTGCTATAAATGTACTTGAAAAAGTCTTTATTATACATTTTTGCTTCTGTAGCAAGTTTCTTCTCAAATTCTCGCTTTGCCTACCTTATCAATGCCTTGCATTTAACTTGCCAGTGCTTGTGCTGTTTCTAGTTTTTGTCATTTGGCTCTTTTTTCCATTTTCTGAAAGTTGCTTTTTTTTTACTTCCTTCCACTTTTCTTAATGCGTGGAATACAGCTGGTCTGGGCTTCCAAGATAATATTTTTAAACAACACCGAAGCTTGATGTAAGTCTTTAACCTTTGCAACTGCTCCTCTTAGTTTTTTCTTAACTATTTTCCTCATTTCATCATAGTCTCCTTTTCAAAAGTTAAAAGGTAGCACTGTGTATTTCCTTACCATTCCTCTTCTACTAATTAAATCAAATGCGATCATTCTATGATCACTATTGCCAAGTGGCCCCAACTCCCTTATCTCTTGCACCAGATCTGGTGTTCCACTAAGGACTAGGTCCAATATGACTTCCCCTCTGGTCGGTTCATGAACCAGCTGCTCCAAGAAGCAGTCATTTATTTCATCTAGGAACTTTATCTCCCTAGCATGTCCTGCTGTGACACTAACCCAGTCGATACCGGGGTAATTGAAATCACCCATTATTATTACTGTGCTGTAGCTTTTGTTAGATTCCTTGATTTCTTTGAGCATTTCACCATCCATTTGTTCATTCTGGCCAGGCGGTCGATAGTACACCCCACTGCCATTGCCTTCCCCTTCTTACATGGAATTTCAATCCATAGAGATTCTACAGCAAATTTTGTTTCCTGCAAAACTTTCATCCTTTCTGACTCAATGCCCTCTCTAACATAGAGTGCAACCCCTCCACCAATTTGATCAGTTCTATCATTACGATATAGTTTGTACCCAAGTATCACAGCGTCCCACTGGTTGTCCTCCTTCCACCATGTCTCTGAGATTCCAATCATATCTAACCTCTCATTTAATGCTGTATATTCTCCCATCTTATTTTTTAGACTTCTAGCATTTGCATACAATCATTTTAGAGACTGTATTTTATTCATATTAATCTGGCTATTGGTAGGCATGGGTAATTTGGAACCTTTAAGCTCTGTCTGCACCATACTCAAGGGCATTTGGGCTAGTTTACTCTTTTTTGGAACCTCTCTGCTTTTGGTAGTATCCTTCAAGGATACCTTCTTCCAAACCATGCGCTCTTGGGCAACTGTCAGCTTTTCCCTATTATCTAGTTTAAAAGCTGCTCTATCTCCTTTTTAAAGGTTAATGCCAGCAGCCTGGTTCCATCCTGGTTAAGGTGAAGCCCATCCCTTTGGAAGAGCCCCTCCTTTCCCCAGAATGTTCCCCAGTTCCTAACCAATCCAAAACCCTCATCCTTGCACCATCGTCTCATCCACGCATTAAGACTCCGGAACTCTGCCTGCCTTTTGGGTCCTGCGCATGGTATGGGAAGCATTTTGTAGAACACTACCCTGGAAGTTCTGGATTTCAACTTCGTACCTAAAAGCCTAAATTTAGCCTCCAGAACCTCCCTAGCACATTTTCCTATGTCATTGGTACCGACATGTACCAAGACTGCAGAGTCCTCCCCAGCACTATCTAAGACCTTATCTAGGTGGTGCATGAGGTCCGCTGCCTTCGCACCAGACAGGCATGTTACCAGGTGATCCTCACGTTCACCAGCCATCCAGCTATCTACATGCCTAATGATCGAATCACCAACTATAACGGCTGTCCTAACCCTTCCCTCATGGGAACATGGCCCTGGAGAAACATCCTCAGTGCGAGAGGGTTTTACATCACCTGGAGGACAGGTCCTAGTTACAGGATCACTTCCTGCCACACCAGGATGATGCTCTCCTGTCACTTGACCTCTCTCCTCCATGGCAACAGAGATGCTGCCAGACTGGAGGTGGGACGTCAGGACTATATCCCTGTAGGTCTCGTCTATGTACCTCTCTGTCTTTCTTATGTCTTTCAAGTCTGCTACTCTATCCTCTAGAGAATGGACTCGTTCCCTGAGAGCAAAGAGCTCCTTGAACCTAGTGCACATGTAAGACCTCTCACCAATTGGGAGAAAATCATACATTTGACACTCAATGCAAAAGACTGGAAAGCTCCCATCTCGCTGCTGGATTGCTGTCTGCATCTTAGTTTTAAGCTTGTGTTTAGATCTTTAAGTTCTTTAGTTACTAAGGGTTGGTGTGGATGCTTATACTAATTAAAGTATATCAAATACGTTTAATATACCTTGTTCACCTCAAGCTTAATCTCAGGTCCTTAATGTATGACTGATTCGGATAAAAAGTTGCACCTGAGAGCAGCTCCTTTCCTTTAAGATGTGTAAGTACCTAAAAAGCTACGATTTCCCAGGGGTGGGTGGGTGTTGGGGAGGGAGGGAGGGAAATAAGAATTATTAAAAGAGGGCTGCTACACAGTACCCTGTCCTGTGCTTCTAAGGTAAGCTATGACCAACTTCCTGGGTGATTAACAGTCCTTGCTTGGATAGAAGGAGTCTTTCAAAATGACCTTTTGACCTGCCCCCTGGCTTTAACACCTATTTAAAAGGTTTCACAGGTCTCTTGCCCCCTAGGTAGAAGGCCTCTTTGTAAAGGTCTCTAGAAGACTTTATTTATTGCTCAAAGAATACTGATCCTGTTTTGCCTTTTATGCTAAGTTATAATCTGATTTGATTTAAATTAAAGCTCTTTGCTGCTGCTAGGCCATGAGTGAGTATTACATTTAATCTACAAGCTCTCTGCTGGGTTCTAAATTTAACCAGAAAGCTCTCTTCTGTGTTTTAAATTTAAACGTACACTGCTGGTACTAGGTCCTGACTGATTTAACAAATACACTGAGTTCACAGATTAATCAGCTTTAATCCAAAGAATTCCCTTCAGAAAAATTCCCAGAAGTATATATATACTCACTATTGCAGATCTCTCTCCAGAAGTAGCAGTCCCCTTTTGTAGTCCTTCAAGACCACTCACACAGACATGCCTCGATTTATTACTGCATGCCCACACCCACGCACCCTACCCTTGATTTGTTTGATGTGTAATCTGCTTTGATTTCCGGATAAAGCGGTATATAAATCCTTTTAAATAAATAAATAAATAAATATGATAAAACTTTTGATTATCCCCAGCATGGCAAAGAGCAATTGTATATATTTTTCTATACCCTATTTAAGAGTTCTAGACTCATGAGTAGGCTAGAAATCTTAACCAGGGAACAGAGTTTAAGCTTACAAAGAACACAAAAACAAAAGGACACTCCATGAAACTAACAACCAGCAGATTGAAAACAGTACCTAGAAAGCATATTTTCACAGTACATAATTAAACTATGAAATCTGTTGCCAAAGGATGTACCCAGAGGCAACTTCTTTCTGTTAGGGGTCAGCAAGAGACCCCAGAGATAGAGATAGAGGCTGCCAAGGAGATGGAAGACCAGCACCTGCAAGCATAGATGTTGGAAAGGGGTAGGCCACACGGGCCCTGGCCCCACCAAAATGATGCCGCTGCAATTGCAGCCTTTCCCTATTTCTGCTCGTGAAAATCCCTTCTTGTCTGGCACATGCCTCTGCAGACACTTTATAGAGAGTCAGAGTGTTTCCGTATAACTACTTTCTATACCGGTTTGGATACAATGGTGGGCAGACCCATGTAAATCTGCTCCCCAGGCCTTCAATTAAAACGAAAGATTTTGCCATTCTTCCTGGGCGAAATTGCTTGCTAATGCCTCCACAATGCCAAAAACTGTTAAACTAAACACAGCAAAGACCATTTGATCTCTATACCTCGAAAACAGCAATGTCTAGCTCCTCTAGAGGGGAGCAGCAGGCCCCGGCCTCTCCCGCGCCCTCAACAATGAGCGGAGAAGGAAGAAACGAGAGATCCACCACAGATCTCATCACTATACTAAAAGAAATCCGAGATTCCAAGATGGAGATATTAAACAAGGTACTGTTGAAAATAGAAGAAAAGTTTACCACTGTGGGGGGTCAGATTGGAGGAGATCGAGGATCACATTAACCATAATGGGGATGCTCAAATGCATAAAGAACATAGCAGAACAGGAGCGCAGAGAACTTACTTGCGTCTGTGCAGGGCGAGAGCTCAGTTAAACTCGCTAGATACAGATAGAATAGCTGACCTCTTGAGAGCTACAAAACATAATTACATGGAGAGTGGTAATAAGGTGGGAAAGCTGCACACCTGGTAACTACGGAAGAAAAGGGAGACCTGGTTGGTTGCAGAAATAGTGCAACCAGGAGGGAACAGGACAGTCTCCAATACAGACATATGTGAAGAATTTTGCCTCTTCTATGAGCATTTCTACTGATCAGAAGGCGTGGGCTCTCCCAGATAATAATCCTCTTATCTAGACAGCCAAGAACTCCCAAAAATAGACAAGGAAGGTGCTCAGGCCCTAGGACAACCTATTACCCCACTATAGGGGCTGCGGGCAATCAAGACACTCCCAAAAGGGAAGGTGGCTGGAGATGATGTCTTTCCCACCTAATTATACCATGGGCTTAAGGAAGACTTAGCCCCCATTCTGGCGAGACTTTTAACAGGGGTATTAGAGAGTAAGCCCATCCCAGCCTCAATGGCAAAAACCAATGTGATAGTACTGCATTAGGAGGGCAGACCAACGGACCAATGCGGGAGCTACCAACCTATAAGGCTGATTAATGTGATGCCAAATTGTTCACAAAAATACTGGCTTTACAATTAGAAAAAATACTCCCAGGGCTAATCCACCCAGATTAAACAAGCTTCATTAATGGTAGGGTCATCTCTGACAATGTGTGCAGGATGATAAACCTGCTTCACCTAGTTCAAGCCTGGGGGCAGTCTGCCTTAGGTATTACCCTTGATGCTGAGAAAGTATTTGAGAGGGTAGAGTGGGAATTCTTATTTGCCATGACAGCCAAATTAGGTCTTTTTTTTTTTTTTTGTGCCATCAAGTCAGTGTTGACTCATAGTAACCCAGCTACCTCTAGGTTTTCTTGGCAATGTATCATTGGAAGTAGATTGCCAGCCTTTTCTTCTGAGGCAATAGAAGACAAAGTGACTTGCCCAAAGTCACAAGGAATGCTAGTGGGAATTGAACCTTTGATTTTCGGGAGATGAGGTGGTTGCGCTAACCACTAGGCTACTCCTCCACTAAATTAAGGCCAGGCGAACAATTTATTCAATTTATGCTGCCCCGCTAGCCTGCATTCTAGTGAATAGTCAACAGTCAAACTCATTTCAACTCCAGCAGGGGACTCAACAGGGATGCCCCCTCTCCCCAATGTTGTTCACGATAGTCACTGAAGCATTTGCTACCCGAATCAGACAACATTGTGGAATTGCCCCAGTAGAAGTAGAGAAAGAAGCCCACAAAATCCTGCTGTATGCCAATAACACTTTTTTTATGTCGCATTCCCAAGAATCAGTACCGACACTACTAGCAGAAATAGATGCCTTCTCAAGGGTTTTTGGGTTTAAAGTGAACCTCAGTAAGATGAAGCATTAGCATTAGGGGGGCTGCAAAGGAGTGACCTCCTGTATCTCTCCTTCCAATGGGCAGACAGGGCAATCAAATACTTAGGGGTGGGAATATCCAAAAACCTTAGAGAACTCTAAACACTCAATTACAGTCCCCTTCTGACCCCCTCCTAAAAAAAGACTTAGATAAATGGGCTTCCCTCCACTTCAACTGGTTTTGATGCGTAGCTGCATCCAAGATGAACGTCATCCCAAAGTTTATTTTCCTCTTTTCAGAAATTCCAATTAGTATACCCCTTAAAATGCTATGAAAATGGGAGCAGAGCCTACTCCGCTTTGTATGGGGGGCCGTAAAGCAAAGATTATGGTGCACAGATTATATCAGTCAAAGGAATGGGGGGGAGTTTGCTTCCCAGCAATCATATGGTATTATAGAGCGGCCCTTCTGAGATCTCTCACAGGACACTACCTTCGCCTTAAGGAAGCTTTATGGGTGGCGCTGGAGAGAGAAATGCTTTTTCCACTTTCAATCTTCAATTGGTTGGAGAGGGGTGAGGGGGATGAGGGTGCCTGATCCCTCTTCAGGGATACTCCTTTCTTGCCCCACTCCACCAGCTCTACCGGGGAGGGTTGAAGACGGGAAGATACCTCACACTGTTCTCTAAATTGTCCAGACTAGTTGATTACTCTCCCTTTAGCAGAGTTGAATTTAAGACATTATCTGGAAAGAAGGTGGTAAAAGGACCCTTACGATTTGAGGAGTTAGTAGTCGGGGTAAGATCCCAGTTAGTAGTCACGGTAAGATCCCCTTCTTGCAGGAACTGGAGCGTAAGCTAGAGTTCTGCATCCCATTTTATCAATACTTCCAACTACGATGCTTTCTGTCAACCTCAGTACCTCTCACTTCTAACCCACCAAATTGCCCCTCTCAAAGAGGTACGAGTATTATATAAAGGTAAATAAAGATTTTTTCAAGTACATTCGTAGCAAAAAACCTGTGCGAGAGTCGGTTGGACCATTAGATGATAGAGGAGTTAAAGGGGCACTAAGAGGCGACAAGGCGATAGCGGAGAGACTGAATGAATTCTTTGCTTCGGTCTTTACTGAGGAAGATGTAAGGATGTTACCCATGACTGAAGTGGTATTTAAAGGTGCGGAAGAATTGAAGGAAATATTGATACATCGGGAAGATGTATTACAACTATTAGATAAACTGAAGAGTAGCAAATCACCTGGGCCGGATGGTATACATCCAAGGTGTTGAAAGAACTGAAATATGAGATTGCAGACCTGCTATTAGTAATCTGTGAACTATCATTAAAATCATCTCTAATACCTGAAGATTGGAGGATTGCCAATGTAACACCAATTTTTAAAAAGGGTTTCCAGGGGTGATCCGGGAAACTACAGACCGGTGAGCCTCACATCAGTACCAGGAAAAATGGTAGAAACCATCATAAAGAATAAAATTACTCAGCATGTAGATAGTCATGGCCTAATGGGAGACAGCCAACATGGCTTTAGACAAGGAAGATCTTGTCTTACTAATCTGTTATGTTTTTTTGAAAGTGTGAATAAACAGGTGGACAAAGGTGAGTCGGTTGATATAGTGTATCTGGACTTTCAGAAAGCCTTTGACAAGGTCCCTCATCAGAGACTTTTGGCAAAACTAAAAAGTCATGGGATAGGAGGCAGTGTACTACTGTGGATCAGGAACTGGTTAAAAGATAGAAAGCAGAGGGTTGGGCTGAATGGCCAATTTCCCCAATGGAGAAAGGTGAATAGTGGTGAACCCCCGGGATCTGTGCTGGGTCCGCTGCTTTTTGACATATTCATAAATGACCTGGAAAGTGGAATAATGAGTGAGGTTATCAAATTTGCAGATGACACAAAACTATTTAAAGTTGTTAAAACCCAAGAGGATTGTGGAAAATTGCAAGAGGATCTTGATAAATTGGAAGACTGGGCATCAAAATGGCAGATGAAATTTAATGTGGACAAGTGCAAAGTTATGCACCTAGGGAAGAACAACCCAAACTATGGTTACACAATGCAAGATTCCACATTAGGAACCACCACCCAGGAAAAAGATTTAAGCGTCATTGTGGATAACATGTTAAAACCCTCGGCCCAGTGTGCAGCGGCAGCCAAGAGAGCAAATAGAATGCTAGGTATCATAAGGAAAGGAATGGAAAATAAAACAAAAGATATTATAATGCCTCTATACCGTTCCATGGTGAGACCGCACCTTGAATATTGTGTGCAATTCTGGTCACCGTATCTTAAAAAGGATATAGCGTTATTAGAAAAGGTTCGGAGAAGAGCCACCAAAATGGTAAAGGGGATGGAAGGATACTCCTATGAAGAATGGCTAAAAAGGTTAGGGCTCTTTAACCTGGAAAAGAGACGGCTGAGGGGAGATATGATAGAAGTCTAGTCTATAAATTAATGAACGGAGTGGAACAGGTAAACGTAGATTGATTGTTTACGTTATCAGAATATAGAAAGACTAGGGGACATGCAATGAAGCTACAGGGTAAACTATTTAAGACTAATAAAAGAAAATATTTTTTCACTCAACGTGTAATCAAACTCTGGATTATGTTACCGGAGGATGTAGTAAAGGCTGTTAGTGTAGCTTGGTTTATAAAAGGTTTGGACAAGTTCCTGTAGGAAAGGTCCATAAACCATTATTAAGAAGGGACCCAGGATATCAATACTTGACCCAGTACAAGCATTGTGGAACCTGTGTCTCTTGGGGAAACTGCTAGGTACGTATGACCTAGATTGGCCACTGTTGGAAACAGGATACTGGGCTTGATGGACCTTGGTCTGACCCAGTATGGCATATCTTATGTTCTTATGTAAAGGAATGACAGCACTACTTTCTAAATTATATGATATACAGTTGGCTGAGGCAGATACTCCCACAACCCCATCAGATGGGCTGATAGTTACAATGAGATCTGGAGGAGAAGACATGGGAGCAGATCCATCAAGGGATCTACCAGCTCACATGGGTTACCTCATGGAGGCAAACACAATTTCAAATAATATGCAGGTTGTACATCACGCCGACCCAAATGAATAAAGCTAAGAAAAGAGACACCGACAGCTGCTGGAGGGGCTGTGGACAGTCGGCAGGATTCTTTTATCACATGTGGTGGGACTGCCTGATCATACTATAGTTCTGGACAAGAGTGGGAGAGACCTTATACGCATTGGGAGGATGCCCCCTTCAGAAATCCCCAGATGAGATGTTATTAGGGAGTAGTTCTTTATCCCAGAACAAGGATAAGGGGGGGGGGACTGTTAAGGGGTAAACTATTTTTAGCATGGGGACCCTCCACTGTACCCTCGTACTTCTCGATCTGCTACCCAGTAATGCGGCAGGCATGGGGGGATATTAAACTCCTGGGGCATGCTGCAAGCATAACCATGAGCATAAAAAAAAAGGAAAGGTAAATGTAATATGTATTCTAACACTGTAATGTTGAACTTTGTATTTCCATTTAAAGTTCTGTCTGTACTTTTATCTTCCAAGAACAGTACTCAAAGGACTTGCTAGGGGCAGAGACCCAGCAGAGATGAAGAATCTCTTGTTAGATTATGGACGCTCTGGACTAATAGACACGTACTCACTCACACGAAAGAGGTCCTTAAAGGTCTGTTTTATAATTTTTGGATCAATGGGAGGGAACAGCAGCAGAACCCTTTTGGCAGGCCCTTTTTGGTCGACTTTAAGGTCTGCGGCCTGATCTCTCTATTCCTAGACAGGACTGGGTATTCGAGGTGTATAAATGGTTTGTATTCTGTTCAAAATCTGTTATGCCTTTCACCACTAAAAAAATAATAATAAAAAAAAGAGAAATCAGTCAGAAGTAACGTGAGAATATATAAACAAATAGGAAAGGATTTTATTACTGTTTTGGTTAACTCTATTTCTTTATTCAATATCTCTGGAGTATTTCTTGGAGAAATCATTTTAAAATATGCTGTCCCCTCACCGTGTTTTGAAAAATCTCTTTTAAAATAATACCTTGACGGTTGACTTAAAATTAACACTCTACTTTCTGTGACCGTTTACTTCTAGCCACAGTAAAACCTGTTTGCAAGAACCCATTGAGACCAAGCATCATTGTCCTTTATAGGCAGGTACTATAGTCTTTTTTGTGGGCATAATGAAAACATTTGTTCTTGAATTGGAAGAGACTTCTGTAAATCAGATTAACTCTAAGACCAAAAAGTATTCTTACTTCTAGAAGCATTTGGGGGTCGGCGTACAATATCATGGGTTTGCTCTTTAACAGCATTTTGTTAAATCCCAGCCTGTAGGTTTGTCCCCTTAAAGACTTCTAATAAGGCAAAACCCCTTAGATTATGGCAGTAGCCAAAATTGCTGACACAGAAATGGTAAATGAGATTATGGAGGTCATTCATGAACATGGGTTACAGGACGTGCAGCCCCTCAAGCCGACCATGCCTGATTTTCCCTCTGGCTCTCCCTGTACGTCCTGTACATCAGGACGGGCAGAGCCGAGGGGGGGGGGGGGGAGGGAGCCGGAATGGGGCAGAGCGGTGGCAGGCCAGCCCAGCAGCATGTACAGGGGCAATTCAGGTCACGACCCTGTAGGTGCTGCTGGGCCCGTGGGGATGTGCTGCTTATGCCACTTCAAAGGTGGCATGAGTAGCACTTTTGGCCTGATCGGGCCCAAGGATCCCCCTCAGGGCCTGGGCTGGGGTGCAGGGGGGTCCCTGCAGCCCAATCCAGGCCATGGCAGATCAACCGTGGGTTGGGTGGCGGAGAAATGGGGGGCCGGAGCCGTGGATGTCAGGGTTGCCTGCAGGGAGGACGTTCCCGCAGGTGGAAGGGGTATGCCGGGTCATCCTCAAGCACCATTCTGGTTACCACGGGAATGTTTTGTTCCCGCAGACCTTAATCGGGTCCACACAGCCCTGTCTTCATCGGGGATGTCTGGACAGTCTGGACATCCCCTTCCGTGAATCGAGCTCCATGTGTTAGGTGCACCTGCTTTATCTGCAGCAGTGACCTTGCATGATAACTTACCATGCACTAAGTACAAGCGCTGTCCACATCCATAACGCGTCCACTATCCACTATTCTTCCACCCTTTGGTGTGACAGGTAGTGCTTGAATTTTAATTTGGGATGTGCTGTGGGATGCACTAGTCACACAGAAACTTCTTACTGCACTTTAGTAAACACACCCCTGAACTGGTGAAATGTTTAAAAATCTTGCCCCTCTAGTTGCTAAATTCGTGTAGATAAAACCAGAAGCCACACAGATTTAGTCAGACAAAAAACTGCTACTATTACTACTACTACTTATCACTGGCATAGTGCTACAAGGCATACGCAGAGAGACGTTCCCAGAATGGGCTGCAGAATTTAGCCAGTTAATGCAATAATCAAGTCTAACCATTTCAATTTTACCACCCCAGTCCAGCTGCATACGTAAATAGCTGGTCCATAGATTTTGAGCAGGTAGATTTAGCAGAATATTCAGATGCAAAATTAATCAAATCAATACTGCTGAATTTTTTTAAAAAGAGCATTTCACTGGACTTCTGGAGATGCCAGTGGATTCTCAGATGGGATCCTTGCTCTTAAAAAGGAAACTAGATCTTTTGGTTGAAAGAAAATGTATTTAACTGACTTATATTTAATTAAACATTTACAGGGAAACTTCAAATAGAATAAGGCTCCAAATCGGGGCAGACCCAAGGGTTTCTGCTGCTCCAGACAGGCGCCCTGGCCATCCCACCATTCCCCCGTGCCAAGCCGCCATCTCCATTGCCAAGCTACTACCCCCGTGCCGAGACATACCATGCCGCCACTGGCCCCTGCCGCTGACTAAGTCTTCTGTGGGGGTCAGTGGCGGCGAGAGTTTAAAAACAGTGGCTTTGTGGGCGGAGCCTGGTTTCTGGTCAAGATGGATGTGTAAGAGCTGTGCTCTGGAGGGCAATAGAAAAGAATCCTGACTTCTGCAATCTTTAATCAAATAGTTCATACCTACTTTGATACCATTTGATCCCGGATATGTCGGGTCCCAAACAGACGCGGCTGGATTACCAAGTATCTCAAAATGCTAGCGCAAAGAGAACCAAGACAGAACCTCTCTCACCTCACAAGATGGCGGTTATCCAAGATTGTCCTGAGACTTCACAGGAGCTCCTAGCTGAGATCGGGCAGTCAAAGACTTGGTCAAAGCTAATGGAGAAACGTTATGTGCAATACAGGAAGATATCAACGCTTTGCGAACTTCTTTGGAGTCAATTACGGCTCGTTTGAGGAAGGTGGAGTATGTGGTAGCTTCACATGAGGAGAGGCTCGAGGCCGTTGAGAAGTCACTTTGCAGCTTTTCTTTGCTACAGTTCTACGGCGTTTGCTATCATGGGCATTTGACTGGTCTGAGGTCGTGCAAAGGTGACTTATCCACACAGAAGTGACATTTAATCATGTAACATTGCTGTATACTGGGACATCCATTCTGTCTCTTTTGAAGGAGCTCCAGGGTACTATCCTGGTTAAGATATCTCTCTTGTTTTCTCTCTCTCTCTTCTTTTATGTTTTATGTTGTTTGTGATGTCTATGGTGACTGAGAGAGTTTTGGGGCTTGGAGTGGCCCTTGTTCACTTACTCTTATTGAGGGAGGTGGGCAAAGCGCGATATTCTGAGTGGCATAAAAATGCGGATGTACTAGGTAATTTTGCCCTTCGTGTCTGTCTTGTCCTGGTGGGTTCACCCGCTAAGTCTTGTGTGTTATATAGCCCCCCCTGAGTTTAGGTGTTTTGGGGAGATGTTATATATATTTTTTTAGAATTAGGTGTTCTTATTGGAGTGATCATATGAGGGGGCTGGGGCTAAAATGTGTCTCTTTTGTTGGTTTTTCTTCTTTGGGCTATAAGAGCAGCTAACACTTTGAGGGCGCTTAAGATGTTGTTCTACAATGTAAAACTAAATGCTACATACATAATAACATAGTAAATGACGGCAGATAAAGACCAGTATGGTCCATCTAGTCTGCCCAGTAAGATGGCAAAGAGTAGGTGCACCTGCTGTTCCATGCAGGTCACCCCTCCCCCTGTCTTTGTTTAGGGGTGAACCCACCACTCCGTGTAGGACACCCTTATTTGTTGAGAAATTAGGTAGTAAAGTTTATTTTGATTTTATCCTGTTGCTGTAAAGGGATCCACTGTGTCTGTCCCATGCCATTTTGAATTCTGTCACTGTATTTGCCCCCACCACGTCCATCGGGAGGGCATTCCAAGCATCCACCACCCTTTCAGTGAAAAAGTATTTCCTGACATTGCCTTTCAATTTACCCCCTTGCAGCTTCATGTTATGTCCTCTAGTTTTACAGCTTTGGAAGGGGAAGCTGTAAAACTACAATTTGTTATGTTTCTGCAACATTTGACTGTCAATCTGAGCTATACTGTCAGTATGTTTTCCTTTAAGATTGTTTAACTGAATGTTAAGGGCATTAACAATCCCATTAAGAGGAAAAAGATTATTCTGCATAGTAGGAAAGAAAGTGCTGACATCTTACTGCAGCAGGAGACACACTTGAATGTAAAGGAGTCGTTAAAACTACAGTAGATATAAATCCCTACTCTTTAGGGGCTTTCAGCTGCCCATCATAAGAAAAAAAGGGGTAGCCAGCTTAGTGAGGAAAGTTCTGTCCCCCATGGTTCTTCAAATATCACATATAGATTTCTTCCTAGTTTCCAAGGGACTTTGTTCTAGATTTATTGAGTCTACTATTCATGCGACTCACATTTCTGATCACTCTGTAATCTCATTTACCCTATTTGACTCAACGAGCTTTCAATAATATAACAGCAAAGTGATCGCCAGTCTATCTTTCTTGGTAGGGTCGTCTTGAAGCTATAAAAATGACTATCACTCCTAAAGTGAATAATATAGTAGAAATGCTACCAGTCTTTCTTACAAGTGAAGTCTATTATCAAATTGAAAGGATTCTAGTTAAATTTCTATGGAAATAAATAAATCGCCTAGAATTACTCTCAGGAAACTCAAATCTAATAAAGAGGAAGGGGGGGGGGGGTGATTTTTCCTGATTTTCAGGCCTAGCACTGTGCTTTTTTACTAAAACAAGTTTTGTGATGGGTGAAGGGTGCCGTAGGTATACGCTCAGTATGGCTTGAACTAGAAGAGAGATTAAGTACTCCTTTCCCCTAGAATCTTACGAGTGAGGGTTGATGAGAAAGGAAAGCTCAGTATATATGTCCTCTGGGGTGGCCTCTCAATACTATAAGCTGGTAGTTCAGAACAACAGTTCTCAGGCCATTGGTGTTCAGCGAGTATGGGAACATGGCACTGGGGAAGCTCTTTCACTGGAAACTTGGGCAAAATTCTGGAGTAGGATAAACAGGGTTTCTCAGTCTACCTCTGTCTCACATGTTTTCTACTTCTCTGCGCATAGAGCATACTTTGCTTTGGTAGAGGTTGCTAAATGGGTTAAGGCAGCTGGGAATGAGTGTTAGTCTCATCGAGGAGATGTCGGCACTTTGAGACACATGGTGTATGATTGTCCTAACATTCAGTCTTATTGGGTTTCAATATGGAACTGTTTTAAAGAGGTACTGGGATTCCAGGCCACTCTCTCCTGGTCTGGGGTCGTTTTTCAATCAGCAATTGACATCTCATTGTTACAGAGGGATTGTCAGTTTTAATTGACTTCATGTTGGGAGTGGCCCTACATCTCATTATTTCTAACTGGAAACATACAGCAGAGCTTAGTTGACGCAAATGGTGGAATGCTTGTGCTTATGCTACATATATGTGCAAATACCATGGTGTGATAGTTCCCTTACATCCTCCTCTTTTCTTAAGTGGAAACTCCTACAGAATTACATCTCTAAAGCACGATATGAGATATAGTAAGGGGTATTAGAGAAATCTCATTTTATGTAGTGGCATGGTTGCTCTTCTATAGTCCTTGTAGGCCTCGGAGGCTTGCAGATGTTTCTTTTAGATGGCCCCTGATGATTGCATGATGATGGGAGGGACAGGGTGGGGTGGGCTGTGATTAGCCTTTTTCTTATCTCACGTTATAGAGAAGAATTGTGTATTTTGATTTACTGCAATTTGGTTTTCTTTTTTGTTTGTATTTTGTTGGAAAATATAAATAAAGAAACTAAAAAAACTCCAAACAAACAGTGGCTTTGGTGCTCATGGAAGGCCATGTGCTTCGGCACACATAGCCTGCTGCTTCTGACCCCCTTCAACAGAGAGTTGCATCATGGTGCACCCATGAGTGAGACATGATAAGAGGAAATGGAGAACAGGCATAATATTCCATTCCATGTCTGTCCCTTTCTGAAGCTCTGACTCAACTGGCACTTTGAGCCGTGCAGCATGATGTCAAACTGTCAGTCTGATCCAGGTGGCAGGAGAAGTCAGATGCAAAAGGAATTGCTGCTCTCTTCTTCCTGCTGACTGAGAAAGAGAATTAGCCTTAGGAGAATGTTCCGAAACACAGAATAGATATAGCGTTTTTCAGGAAGGGAGAAGAGGAGAGGATCATCCCTGAGATGTAAGGACTGAAGAAAAGTGAGAAGAAAATCATAATAATATATAATATGCAATACTGATGGAGAAGAAATTAAAATAGTGGACAACGTTAACCTACTTGGATCAACTATCAATAAAGAAGCAACAAGCAGTCAAGAAATCCAACAACTTATTGCTCTTGGCAGAATGGCTATGAAGGACCTGGACAAGATTCTCGACAGCAGAGATGTCTCTCTCCATACAAAGATTCGACTTGTACAAGCCATGGCATTTTCAATAACATCATAAAGTTGGACAGTGAAAAAGATAGATAGGAAGAGAATTGATGCCTTTGAATTATGGTGCTGGCGACGAATGTTGTGGACTGCCTGAAGAACAAGCCAGTCAGTACTAGAGGAGATCAAACCTAAGCTTTCTTTAGAAGCTCAGATGACAAGACTTCGACTTTCATACTTTGGGCACATCATGCGAAGAGAGAGATCATTAGAGAAAGACATCATGCTTGGCAAGATGGAAATGTCAGCGCAAAAGAGGAAGGTCAGCAATGAGATGAATCGATACAATAATAGCAGCTGCAGGTGCCATTCTGTCAACAATGAGCTGCCTGACTGAGGACCGAACACAATTTAGGACAACTATCCAGAGGGTCATTATGAGTTGACACCGACTCAACGGCACTTAACAACAACAATAATATGCCATACTGGGTCAGACCAATGGTCTATCAATGCCCAGTATCTTGTTTCCAATCTTGTTTCCAATTTAGGTCACAACTAGCTGTCAAGTTCCCTTGTACATAGTTTCCTAAGTTTGCTATAAACTTGAATGTAAATAGTTCCCCAAGTTCTCCTCCATGTTAACTCCCCGTTTTATGTAAATGACGGCCAATGTATCTGGTCAAGTGTTCTATTGTTTTGATGTAAACCGCGCTGATGACAAATAGCGCGGTATATAAGAAATGTTAAATAAATAAATAAATAAATAAAAAGGTAGACAGTCCATGCTGCTTATCCCCAGGGTAAGCAGTGGATTTCCCCAGTCCACTTTGATAATGGTTTATGGACTTTTCCTTCAGGATGTTATCCAAATCACTTTTAAATCCAGCTACACTGACAGCTTTTACTACAACCTCCAGCAACAAATTCCAGAGTTTGATTACACGCCGAGTGAAAAAATATGCTTAAGGTGTATTTTCTGCACCATAATCTTTCTAGTTTTTGAAGGAGTAAATAACTGATCTACGCTTACCTGTTTCACTGTCCTTGTTATTTTATGGACTTCTATCATATCTCCCTTCAGCCATTTCTTTTCCAAGCTTATGAGTCCTAATCTTTTAAACCTTTCCTTATAGTGGTATCCTTTCAACCCATTTATCATTTTGGTTGCTCTTCTCTTTACCTTCTGTAATGCCACTATATTCTATTTTAGAAACAGTGAGCAGAACTGCACACAATATTCAAGGTGGATTTGCACCATGGAGCAATACAGAGGCATTATAATATCTTTTGGTTACTTCTTCATTTCTTTCCCTATGATTTCTAGCATTCCATTTGCTTTTTTTGGCCAGTGCTGCACACTGGGCAGAGTATTTCAAAGTATTAGCCACAATACTTTTCCTGGATAGTGATTCTTAATGTGCATCATATAACTGTAGTTTGGGTTGTTCTTTTCTAAGGGGGTCATTCTGATCCTTGTTTAGTGGGTCTGGACATCCGATCCAGACGTCCAGACCCGCATTGGAGGCCACAGAGCTCCCCGCACATATAGCTGACATGTGCGGGGAGCTCTGTTTGTTGGTTGGAGGGATAGGCGGTGAGCAGGAACATGACCCCGGATATAAAGGGCCGATTCTGAGGTCGGCCATGTAGATGGGGGACTTATTCCAATTCAGAGGTGGAATGTCCCCCAGGATGTTGGGGGACCATGGAGCCAGGTGAAAACAAAGAGGTGAGGGGGCACAGGGGGTTCCCCGTAGCCCGACCCTGGCCATGGAAGGCCAGATTGGGGGTCGGGCTGTTTGGAAAGAAGTTTATTTTCTATGGCTGGGGATCATGACTCCTGAATGGAGCTGCGGTGCCATGGTGACGAGATACCATGGCACTGCGCCTCCATTCAGGAACCTGGTTGAGTTAGCTGGGTATGTGGCTGGGTGGGCATGCAGCCAATCGGAATCAGGGCCCGGCCTGATTGTCCAGGCCATTAAACCTGATTCTGATTCCATCTATATGCCTAGTCTCTGTGGGATCAGAATTGGGTGCTTGTGATTGTTTCTACCATTTTTCCTGGTACTGACGTCAGGCTCACCGGTCTGTAGTTGCCCGGATCACCCCGGAACCCTTTTTAAAAATTGGCATTATGTTGGCCATCCTCCAATCTTCAGGTATTACAGATGATTTTAATGATAGTTCACAGATTACTAATAGCAGGTCTGCAATCTCATATTTCAGTTCTTTCAACATCCTTGGATGTATATCATCTGGTCCAGGTGATTTGCTACTCTTCAGTTCATCAAATAGTTGTAATACATCTTCCCGATGTACCGATATTTCCTTCAATTCTTCCGCACCTTTAAATACCACTTCAGTCATAGGTAACATCCCTACATCTTCCTCAGTAAAGACGGAAGCAAAGAATTCATTCAGTCTCTCCGCTATCGCCTTGCCCCTTCTTAGTGCTCCTTATCCCCTCTATCATCTAAAAGACCAACTGACTCTCCCACAGGTTTTTTTGCTACAAATATACTTGAAAAAGTCTTTATTATGCGTTTTTGCTTCCGCAGCAAGCTTCTTCTCAAATTTTCCCTTTGCCTGCCTTATCAATGCCTTGCATTTAACTTGCCAGTGATTGTGCTGTTTCCAGTTTTTGCCATTTGGCTCTGTTTTCCAATTCCTGAAAGATGCTTTTTTTGGCAACAACAGCCTCTCTGACCTTACCTTTAAACCATGCTGGCAGTTTTTTGGACTTCCTTCCTTTTTTCTTAAAGCGTGGAATACAGCCGGTCTGGGCTTCCAACCACACCCAAGCTTGATGTAAGTATTTAACCTTTGCAACTGCTCCTTTTAGTTTTTTCTTAACTATTTAACTAACTAACTATTTTCTTAACTATTTAACTATTTTCCTTATCTTATCATAGTCTCCCTTTCAAAAGTTAAAAGGTGGTACTATGGATTTCCTTACCATCTCTCCTCCACTAATTAAATCAAACGCGATCATGCTATGATCACTATTGTCAAGTGATCCCAACACCCTTATCTCTTGCACCAGATCTGGTGTTCCACTAAGGACTAGGTCCAATATGGCTTCCCCTCTGGTTGGTTCATGAACCAGCTGCTCCAAGAAGCAGTCATTTATTTCATCTAGGAACTTCATCTCCCTAGCATGTCCTGCCGTGACACTGACCCAGTCGATACCGGGGTAATTGAAATCACCCATTATTATTACTGTGCTGTAACTTTTGTTAGCTTCCTTGATTTCTTTGAGCATTTCATCATCCATTTGTTTATTCTGGCCAGGCGGTCGATAGTACACCTCCACTGCCATTGCCTTCCGCTTTTTATATGGAATTTCAATCCATAGAGATTCTACAGCAAATTTTGTTTCCTGCAAAACTTTAATCCTTTTTGACTCAATGCCCTCTCTAACATAGAGCGCAACCCCTCCACCAATTTGATCAGCTCTATCATTACGATATAGTTTGCACCCAGGTATCACAGTGTCCCACTGGTTGTCCTCCTTCCACCATGTCTCTGAGATTCCAATCATATAAAGATAAAAATAAAGCTCTCATTTAGTGCTATATATTCTTACTCTCCCATCTTATTTTTTAGAATTCTAGCATTTGCATACAAGCATTTTAGAGGCTGTATTTTATTCATATTAATCTGGCTATTGGTAGGAATGGGTAATTTGGAATCTTTAAGCTCTGTCTGCTCCATACTCAAGGGCATTTGGGCTACTTTAGTCTTTTTTGGAACCTCTCTGCTTTTGATAGTATGCTTCAAGGATATATTCTTCCGAAGCATCCGCTCTTGGGCGACTGTCGGCTTTTCCCTATTATCTAGTTTAAAAGCTGCTCTATCTCCTTTTTAAAGGTTAATGCCAGCAGCCTGGTTCCATCCCGGTTAAGGTGAAGCCCATCCCTTCGGAAGAGCTCCTCCATTCCCCAGAATGTTCCCCAGTTCCTAACAAATCCAAAACCCTCATCCTTGCACCATCGTCTCATCCACACGTTGAGACTCCGGAGCTCTGCCTGCCTTTTGGGTCCTGCGCGTGGAACGGGAAGCATTTCGGAAAATGCTACCCTGGACGTTCTGGATTTCAACTTCCTACCTAAAAGCCACCAACTGGGAGAAGATCTCTCACCAACTGGGAGATAATCATACATGTGACATTCAATGCAAAAGACTGGCAAGCCCCCATGAGGGAGGAGTGGCCTAGTGGTTGGGACAAGTTATCTCAGGCCAGAAGGTAAGGGGTTCAAATTCCACTAGAGAACAGCAACCTTGGTCTGGAAGGACTGGGGGTTTTAGTTCCACAGGTGCTCCTTGTGGTCTTGGGCAAGCCACTTAACCCTCCATTGCCCATGTTCCATGTAAGTATTAGTGTATGTGTCTCATATCCCCTCATGTTAAATGCATCCCCCAATTGTGTTGTGACCACTTTGATTGAAGGATAGGGTGGTATACAAAACTGTCTAAATAAATAAATCTCACTGCTGTCTGCATCTTAGTTTTAATCTTGTGTTTAGATCTGTAAGTTTTGATGCACAGTCTTCCAATTTATCAAGATCCTCTTGCAATTTTCCACAATCCTCATGGGTTTTAACAACTTTAAATAGTTTTGTGTCATCTGCAAATTTGATAGAAACATAGAAACATAGAAATATGATGACAGAAAAAGACCACATGGCCTATCTAGTCTGTCCTTCCATATCAACAACTACAACAGTCCGCTTTTTTCCTTTAGAGATCCTCTGTGTTTGTTCCATGCCTTTTTGAATTCAGTTACTGTCCTCATCTCCACCACCTCCACTGGGAGACTATTCCACAGATCCACCACTCTTTCCGTAAAGAAATATATCCGCATATCACTCCTGAATCTATCCCCTTCACCCTCATCCCATGTCCCCTCGTAGCAGAACTTGCTTTCAATTGAAAGAGGCTCTCCCCCTGAACATTTATGCCATGGAGGTATTTAAACATCTCAATCATATCACCTCTATCACGCCTTTCCTCTAAGGTGTACATATTAAGATCCTTAAGTCTGTCCTCATATGCTTTATAATGAAGACTACTAACCATGTTAGTAGCCACCCTCTGCACTGCCTCCATCCTGTTCACATCCTTTTGAAGGTGCAGTCTCCAGAATTGCACACTATACTCCAAATGAGGTCGCACCAAAGACTTATACAGAGGCTCCATCACCTCCTTTTTTCTGCTAGCCATTCCTCTCCGTATGCACCAAAGCATCGTTCTAGCTTTTGCCGTCACCTTTTCTACCTGTTTAGCTACTTTAAGATCATCAGACACAACCATGCCTAGGTCCCACTCTTCTTTAGTGGACAAAAGTACTTCACCCCCTATACTATACTGCTTCCTTGGATTGCTGCAGCCCAAATGCATGACCTTATATTTTTTAAAATTAAATCCCAGCTGCCAAATTCTAGACCATTCTTCAAGCTTAGCTAGATCCCTCCTCATGTTATCTACACCTTCCTGGGTGTCTACTTTATTGCAGATTTTGGTATCATCCGCAAAGAGGCAAACCTTACCCGACAACCCTTCCGCTATATCACTAACAAAGATGTTTAAAAGAATAACCTCACTCGTTATTCCCTTTTCCAGGTCATTTATGAATATGTCAAAAAGCAGCGGACCCAGCACAGATCCCTGGGGTACACCACTCTTCACTTTCCTCCATTGGGAAAACTGGCCATTTAGCCCTTCCCTCTGCTTTCTATCTTTTAACCAGTTCTTGCTCCACATTAGTACACTGCCTCCTATCCCATGACTCTTTAGTTTTAACAAAAGTCTCTGATGAGGGACCTTGTCAAAGGCTTTTTGAAAGTCCAGATACAAAACAAAAAAAACAAAAATTAAATTGCTTGTCAAGTTAAGTCAAGCAAGTTTGTTTAATTAAAGGAAAAAAGTGAATGATACAACTTCATTCAAACAAGTGAATTAAGTAATTAAAATAATATAGTAAATATATGTATAATGTTTTATTTTTCCTTTGTGATAGTAGACTAGTTGAAAATTACAACTATGATAGTATATGAGTAACAATGTCTGCAGAAAAAATGCTGGTATTTTTCCCAGTCTCTTTTAAACTAATCTGCAAGAGTCGATTGGAGGAGTGATCTTAAATTCTCATGTCGTGTATGTTTTAGTTATTATGGAAAGAACTCTGCAGAACTGATGTTGTTAATTGCAAGTGTGAAGCAAATGCCTTGTTGCTAGTGGAATAGTTTAAATTAGTATCACTGAGGTAGATTCAATATGCTACCTCTTCTATTGCTGCTTTTGTGTTCTTGCTCAGAAATTTCCCACTGGACTTAAGCCACTGAGTTATTTTTCAGATTTTGACTCTGTTGTAGCAGGAATGCCTCCATGCTTTCAGTCTCTGATTTTCTAGTACTACAACATGCCTCTCATTCAGTTTTCGCATATTCTACACTTGGAATAAAAAAAAAACAGCTTTCTTCCATCTCTAGATTGTTACTGCTTGACCTCACTAAGTAGTGATGGTTCTGCTTTCCGCAATGAATAAGGAAAATTGATGCAATTATAAGAGTTGATTCTGTGACAGAGTCGACTGCTTTGCTATTTGCTAGTGCTCAACTAGCTGAAATGTTCACTCTTTCTAGAGCTCTTGAGTTATCTGCTCACTTGATCATCAATACTGACTTTGTCTCACGCTTCTTGCATGGGGAGCTCTAGGTGCTGATCCTTTACTACTATGCTGTTTTGTTCTGAAAACAGTGTAACAAAGATAGAACTGTTAAGTCATTAAGAAGTGGTAATCAACTTTCTAATTGGTTCAAATTTGGTGTTAAAAAAGTTTTATAGTTTATGAATGTATACACCCTTATGTAAAAGTTCCTTCCTTTGCGAGTTTAGATGTCTATGCGAATTAGAATGGAATAGAGAAGTAGTCTAATGATTAGTGTACTAGCACTCCTTGTGACCTTGGACAAGTCACTTAACCCCTCATTGCCTTACAAAGAAAAAAATTCCAAGTTATCAATGTTCCTGTTTAATGTGCTATACCAAGTTTTAGTTGCAATGTGAACTGCTGTGACTAGAGGGGAAAGTGGTAAAAAAATAATAACATAAAAAGAAAAAGGGTGTGTTACTGATAATTTTTAAAGTAATGGGAGTCGAACCATCACCTAAGATAAGACAGCCTTCCTAATAATTGTTGACAAACTATTGAAATGAGTTTAATTTATTTCTCATAAACTGCTAGTTATGTTTTAATGTTTGTTACCCCTTGAATAACCAGATTGACTATACCTTGTATATTGTTATAACTGGAGAGTACATCACAAATATAATTAGTGATATGAATATGTACAATTGTGTTCCTAACAGGAAAAAGAGATGTGTCTATTAGGCCACATGCTAACATTTGATTTGGCAAATAAACCGAATAAGTTTAGGAATGTGGATGAAAAAAATAAAAGTATGTTACAGGCTAGCTATGAATAATTTAGTGCTAGCAATAGATGTATTGTAATTAACAATAGATAATGTAATTCTGTTCAACAATTTAAGACTGTCATTAGGGATGAATAATTGTGCTTGTTTGCAATTGTATGGAATCAAGAGAGATACTGTAGTGGAGAGTTGGGATTTTACTAATTATATATTGTATGCACTGAATCCTATGGGCCGAAGAAGAAAACTACTCTGAATGATAAAGCTACTGAATATGGAGACTCCTGATAAAGATCAGCGATTCCAGCAGAGCTACTCATATATGCGCAGCAGTGAAGGCTGGGTGGACAGTCACTGAAAAAGCTTTATCTAAGATGTGCATGGCACAGTCCATGTTGCGAAAGGATGCTGATGAAGAATCTGAAGTGATGACTGGTGTCATGGTGTGAGGGACTAATCTCTGGATTATTGATAGATCTATGAGAAGCAGTTGGCCACTGCTAAAAGAGGTAGTGCTTACAAAAATAATTAATAAAGTCTTGCTCTCTGTACACATTCTTATTGAGGCTAAGCAAAGGCAAACAATGTCACATGATTTTGTATAACAACTTCTTCCAACGGACAAGATGGAGCTCACCTATGGACCAGATGTGCCTAGGACTCTGAAGGAACATCTGCAAAATGAAGCCTACTGTAGAAGATTTATTCTGGAATTGGACATGTTTCAGCTACCGCTCTTTTGTAATGATTCTTTATAGAATCACAGGGAGGACTGTAGGAATGGACAGATAAAGGGGATACCAGAATCCCCAATATGTAAAATATAGATGAATTTTTTGATACAGATCTCTAAAATGTGCTGATATAAGAACGTTTTAACAATGACTGTCGCTCATTGGTTTGTCCTTTCACCTACTTCCTCTTGGGTGGAGTGGGATATCATGATCATACGTTCTGTGTAACTGTCTTTAAAATAGTTTGAGAACATTGTTAATGCAAGCATAAAGAGTAAACACAGGCTATGAACTGCGCAACCATAGTTCATTGTACAGTCAACTATAGGTCACTGCTGGCACCGCATAATTTCTGCAACTCTGCAATTATAAATAATTCAGTCATAACCAAGTAAATGTCATCTAATACATTATAATCAGCTCTTACTCTGTAAAAGAATTCTAGCGACACCTTTTGTTATGATTAATGACTGTGTTACTTCCCCTTTTTCTTTAATAAAAAGAGCTTCAAGGGAGGAAGACTTTGAATCCAACAGAGGTGGAACCATGTTGTGTCCATGGACCTTCTGTTGCTTTCCCTCTGAGCTCAAAGAAAGTGGCACTTTGTGTGTGATTGTGTTCTGTGTTACTCTCTGCTTATTTCTCACTGCTTGAGGGACCAGAGACTGAAAGAGCCATGGTATTGTGGCCAGATCATGGGTTTTCTTCAATACCAACTGACTCACATTTGTCTACCTGTTTATTCACACCTTCAAAAAAACATAATAGATTAGTAAGACAAGATCTTTGTTGTCTAAAGCCATGTTGGCTGTCTCCCATTAAGTCATTGTAACTCAAAAAATCCACATTCAATAGCTTGTTCGCGTTCAGTAACTTAGGATTAGACAACAAAAGCCTCAGAACCAACCTTATGGCACTTGATTCCCAGAACCAACCTTATGGCACTTGATTCCTCAGAACCAACCTTATGGCACTTGATTCCCATTAAGTCATGACTATCTACATGTTCAGCAATTTTGTTCTTTATGATAGTTTCTACCATTTTTCCTGGGACTGACATCAGGCTCACCGGTCTGCAGTTTCCCGGATCACCCCTGGAACCCTTTTTAAAAATTGGTGTTACGTTGGCCATCCTCCAATCTTCAGGTATTACAGATGATTTTAATGATAGTTCACAGATTACTAATAGCAGGTCTGCAATCTCATATTTCTGTTCTTTCAACACCCTTGGATGTATATCATCCGGTCCAGGTGATTTGCTACTCTTTATCAAATAGATGTAATACATCTTCCCGAAGTATAGATATTTCCTTCAATTCTTCTGCACCTTTAAATACCACTTCAGTCATGGGTAACATCCCTACATCTTCCTCAGTAAAGACCGAAGCAAAGAATTCATTCATTCTCTCCGCTATGGCCTTGTCCCCTCTTAGTGCCCCTTTTACCTCTCTATCATCTAATGGACCAACTGACTCTCTCACAGGTATTTTGCTATGAATGTTCTTGAAAAAGTCTTTGTTACGCGTTTTTGCTTCCGCAGCAAGTTTCTTCTCAAATTCTCCCTTTGCCTGCCTTATCAATGCCTTGTATTTAGCATTTAACCATGTTATGCTTTCCCTGAATCTAAATTATGTGGCCCCAGATAGGAGTCTAATCTGCTGGTCTATGAATGATCCAGTCTTTGTGGAACAACTTAAGACAGTTTGGCAGGAGTTTATACCATTTAATATAGTGCCTGAGATATCTCCAGCTAAGGCAGTTCTGAGGGAGCATATTACCTCAATTGCAGCGGCCCTTAGAAAACAATGAATGGCAAAGTATGATGTACTGTATGCTGAGCTGGTGCAATTAGAAAGACTCTACTAGGAGAAGGGAGAAGTAAGGGCAGGGCCAGTATTAGGGTTTGTCACACTCCCTCTGAAACTTACAGATCAGCACCCTCTTCCCAAAACTCCTTTGTGAACTCTGTTCACATGATGCTGGTATTTATTTATTTATTTAACAGTTTTTATATACCGCGCTATTTATCATCAGTGCGGTTTACATTGAACATAAATTACCTAGACAGAAAAACTGGAATAGGTTTACAGATAACAGGAAGTATGAACTAGGTTTGAACTGGGGAAAACTATATACATTTACACCAATTATTATTTACAATAATTCAGATTAAGTATGTTCATAGTTAGAGAGTGCATTGATAGAAATAGATGAGGTGCTAAGGTAGGTGGAAGTGCAGAGTAAATAAGTGGTGCTTAATGGCCTTTCTGAATTGACTGATGTCTCTAATTGATCTAATACTATGCAGGTTCATTTGCCTATAGCAAAAAAGGTTTGTTCCATGGACAGGATGTCTGAGATGCAACGTCTCCCCCATCCCCTGCAGACATGACAACAGGGACATATGCTTTATGGTTTATTAAAAACTTGATATACCACCCTTCAAAACAGCAGAGCGGTTCACATTGCATACAATAAAATTAAAATAGAAAAAGAAAAGGACTCCATTAAAATGACAGAAAAGAGACAGAGATAGCTGAGAAGAGTATGGGAGGGTAGATCAGGGATACCTGAGGAATCCTAGGACATTTATGGGGATAGATCAAAGGCAATGTAAAAAAGGTATATTTTTAGTGCAGACTTAAACTTGGGGTATGAGGGCTCAAGATGGATATCAGGAGGAAGGGAGGGGGTGAGAGGGTTCCAAAGGTGGGGTCCCAGGAAATAAAAAGCAGCATGCTGTGTCATTTCTAACTGAACCTGTGAAGGGGTAGGAAGGTGTTACTGATTCCCATGGATCTATCATAGCATTATGAAAAGAGATGACAAGAACGCTGGAAAACCGGAGTGAAGGATCTTGTGTGTGAGGGTGAAGATCTCAAAATGTGCCCAATTCTGATGGGTAACCAGTGCGATTTAATGAACAATGGGGTAACATGATAGTGACTCCAAGATTATACCTCCCCCTCTTACTCGCATAACATTGATGGGGGCAAGTACATTATGAAATAATACAAAACCCTGCAAAAAGACGACTCACAGCCTATAACAAACCAGTCATACCATAACTTTACCAACCTTACCTATGAAAAGACAGCACTACAATTATTAACTCAGGCTTTAGAATATCAATGCACTTCTTACTGAAAAATACAGAAAAAGAAGAACTGCTACAGATCCCTTCACTGAACCTGCAATCCCTTACTTTGGTTGCACATGCAAAATATAGGCAGACTCTAAACAAATACAGTGCAAGGGACGACAAACAGATATATGTGTGTGTGCCATAAGCAAATAGTGCACCGTATTGAGCAATAGCAAGCATTATTGAGAAATAGCATGCATATATAAAGGAGTTATATTTGTGCATGCACGCACTATTACTCATAAGCATATATAGTACTACCACTCAATAATGCACAGTATTGAACCATAATGGGTATTTAAAATTTTTGGCATCCAAATAAGCCTAATGCATATTCATGAATGTATCCTCTACTGGATGTCTGAATAAAAAATCTCCTCCATGCCCATAGTGCAATTTATAAGAGCCAGGGTATGTTGACACTGTGCCTTCCTAGAGCCTAAGGAGGCATGGGCCTTATATAGAAGCATTATGGGGGGTATTCTAGAAGCCCTATTAGTAAGCTGGATGTCTGAAAATGGGCATTTAGAAATGCAAAACATAGAGATGTCCTGGGAGCCATTTTAGAAGCTGGGTACATAGACCTTCCCAGCACAAGAATGTCCACGTAGCACAGGGGCATAATGAAGGCATGGCCTGGTGGAATAAGGGAGATGCACATGGTGGCACAATTTCAAAACAACACAAGCATGTCTGCTCCTGGTTGATGAGATATCTATGCGTATACCTGTTCCTGGCCATGAATAAGAAGAAAAAAGTGTTTGCTTCATGGATGCACTGCTTCCAGGGGGAAGCGCAAAATGCGCTTGTGTTGCCACAATTATTATTTCCTGTCTGAAGAAACCTGCACACAAATACTATTACTGGACTGCTGCCACATGTCTGAGTATCTGAAATGGTAGGCCAGGATCTGCTAATCTCATAACATAGATGCTTCCTTTCTAAACTACCCAGGCTGGGATGCCCAAGTACCTGGTTCTGTGGGTGTGCAATTTGGAGACTTCCATATTTGTGAAACGGCCTACACATGTACATCCACCCAGCCTTGCTATCTGCATAGGGCCCGTCTTTAGAATCATTTACTGGGATGTTCATTTTTTGGGGTGAAGACATAACAATTTTAGAAAGCACTTAAAGTACGTGCCTCTCTTCACTGCTGCCACTGTCCTGGATTTTTGAACATTCTGTTCAGAACAAGTGGTGGACAAAGGGTGGGTGCAGACCACCATGGGTACCAACCAAGAGGGGAGTGCACTCCCACCAGGCCTACAGAGGCAGCTTGGTAAACTTACAATTAAGCTGGTTTGCCACAGTACCTCGAGCTCCAGGGGCTAGGCACTCTTCTCGCCCTGCTGAGGTCTTGTGAATTGTGAGAAGAGTGGCCGGCCCCTGGAGCACTAGGCACCATAGCAAACCAGTTTAATCATAAGTTTACGGCGATGCCTACAAGGATCCGGCAGGGGAGAGGGGTGCATTCCAGCATGCAGTGCCTTGGTGCAAGGGTGGGGGCAGCTTGCCTTGGGTGACGGGGGCAGGGAACACCACTGCTTAGAACATTTCAGATTCTTACTAATCGTCCCTTCTGAAATGTCATTTTTGAAGTATGAAAGTAAATGCCCAGAGTCTAGCAAGAAGGCATTAGGTGAACCCACGTTAAGAGCGCATTGCCGCTGAGTGCATGGAAGTTGCCTTGACACTAGCTGTAATACATTCTCCACTCTCACTCTCTGGCCATTCCTTGCTCCATCCCAGGAGTGCCAATTAACGTGCGTTTTAGCGTGTGAAGGCAGATACTATCGCACGTCAGTGTTCCTGACTGTAGTCACTCGGAAAAATTCCCATTAACCAGCTAATGGCCTTTAGTAAAAAGGGCCTTCAGACTAAATATAATATTCAATAAAATTTGATCACTGTAAGTCAACTAATCTCAATAAGGATATTAAGAAAATAACAGAGGCAACCTGAGAATGAGCTCAGTTTCTAAGATTTAAATACAGTAGGACAATAACAACCTAAATTAAAACCCAAGATCAACTCCTCCCTACTTCCTTTCAAAGGAAAAAGAACTTCTACTATATGATTTTTAAAGGTTTTTAGACATTTGAGTGGAAGGAAAATATTTTTCAGCAGAAGATGAAGACGGAAGGAGTCAGACTAATTGAGGTTCCTTAAACACGTTGTTTTTCAGCTTCTCTGCTGAGAATGACAATCTTAATAGTTATTGCTACATTTGTCCACAAGGAGATCACCAGCTAATTTCACAAATGTCACACAACAGTTTTCAGATGGTTTTCATTCCACAACAGTCTTAGATAAAAGCAGGACACACAAACATGAAAAACCCAGTATCTCAGTTCCCCAACAGAGGCTCTCAGCATATACATGTTTCTGGTACCTTCAGGAAATTTGATGCTTACAGTCTCCTTCCCAAGAAGCTTTAAATTATCAGATAAAAATTAATAATCAGCAGAAACATAATTACCATGTGTTTCTTATTCTAGGTTTCCATTTACAAATACAACAATCATCTTAGTGTACAGAATGCACATTTATTTAAACACCACATGTTTATCTTTAAATTGTGGCTTTTCTTTGAACCCCACATGATACTGTATCTATCCAATTACCACCAATACATGGGACTAAAATAAATGGCATTGAATCTGAACAAGCTTCAGCTTGAATGTTTTCGTGAGACGATAATTGCAGTGGGAACAGGCAAAAGAACTAAACTACAGGCTGGATTTTTCTTTTCTTTTTTTCTCTAAAATTTAATTGATGTTTTGGTGTCAATAATTACATGCTGGTGTACCATCTGAAATTGCAGGACTGTTCATAATTCCTCTATTATTCTTTCTGTCTGCTGTAATTACCTTACTACATAAATAATTTTAATCACCGTAAATATACTTGCGGCTGTTGGTAAAAATAAATACATTAGACTGTTTTGCTGATAACTGCATGTACTTGCTATATACTTAAACATATCAGTGGCTGTTTTCTCACTTTCAGATCTGTGGCAGAACAGATGGGATACTTCAGAATAAGTAGATGGGCAGAAAATAGGGATTTGAGCTCATTAGCATGCATTTGGTGCATTAGTGCACCTTAACAAATTTACGGGCATGTCAACTAAAGACTAACATACACTAATGTTAATGTGCACTATAAGGGGTATGTTTACTAAAACCCCGCTAATGTGTGGGCCGCGCTAGTGTGCGGGTGCCATATAAGGAGTGGACGTTTCTTTCTGAAAAAGGAAACCCGTGATTTAAATATGTGCTAAGGTGCGCGGCGCCCATGTGCGCCCTGCACATTAGCGCATGAGAAAGCTGCGCGGAAGACATAAGTGGCGCGCTAATGTGTAAGCAGAAGAGCAGAGCCACAGCACAATGGTTATGACACTTACCAATGGTGCAGGGATCAGGGGTTTAATCCCCCACAGTATCCAATAAAGATGACTGGCTGAAGCATTACTTTAGGAGCCAGTTTAATATTGGGTGGCATAAGGCGGCGCGCTGATGTGCATAAGGCCGTGTGCTATTGTTTTAGGAGTCATTTTAATATTGGACGGCATAAGGCGGCGCACTGATGTGCAAGCACAGAAACAGAACCACAGCACAATGGTTAAGACACTGACCAATAGTGCAGGGATCAGGGGTTCAATCCCCCAAAGTGCCCAATGAACAAGGCTTGCTGAGGCATTACATGTTATGGGGAAGATTGCTTTATTTATTTAACAGTTTTTATATACCGTCTTTCTACTAGTCAAGACGGTTTACATGAAACAATAGTACAGTATATTACAACTGTTTACAGGGAACAATTAAACAATGTAGGATAATTAAGGATACAAGTAAAACTGTGCAATAAAATTAAAATTAAGTTAAAATAACAAGTAACAAGTTAACAAAGTAACAATATGTACTGGAACATTAGAGTTAATACATGGAGAGAGGTAAAGGATAGCTAACTAATTAGGATAACTATTTACATTGAGTAAATTTGAGTAACTTGGTTGCATATAGATTTGTGTTGAATTGGAGAGAATTGGGTGGTGAATTAGATCACGAGGTGAAGAGTTAAGGTGGGGAGGAAAAATGCTCTATAAAGAGATATGTTTTTAGTTTTTTGCGAAATTCAATGTGGCTCTCACAGTTGCGTAGTTCGGGGGGGGAGGGTGTTCCATAAAGATGGGGCATAAAGGGAGAAGGCTCTATTACTTTTATCTTGTTTACAGTACCGAGGGATTTTGGGTATGGATAGCAAGTTTTTGGTGGAGGTACGGTGTGTTCTTGTGTTGCTAGGAAAAGCAAGGAGTGAAGTGAGGCATGGTGCTGATTCATTTAAGATTATTTTATGAATAAGGGTGAGGACCTTAAATTTAGCTCTGTATTGTATAGGTAGCCAGTGAAGGTCATGTAGGACAGGTGTGATATGAGCTCGTCTGGGTTTGTTAGATATGAGCCTCGCTACCATATTCTGGGCTATTTGGAGTGGTTGGATTGTAGTTTTAGGGAGGCCATGGTAAATTAGATTGCAATAGTCAAGTGAAGGAGTTGTAAGGGACTGGCATACAGTGCGAAAGGAGTATGGGTTTAAGAGAGGTTTAAGATTACGGAGTGTGCGTAGTTTTGCATATATTGTGTTAGTGGATCTTTTTATGTGTTCAGTGAAGGAGAGGTTCTGGTCAAGGGTAATTCCAAGATATTTTACTTGATTTTTTCTTACAAGTGGGAGATTAGCAATGGTGAGAGTTGGGGGAGGTGAGTATGTGAAGTTAGAAAATACTTTAGGAGGCATTTTATTTTATTTTTTTTTTATTTTAATTATCACTACTAGCAAACGCACTCTCAAAGCGTGTTAACATAAGGCGCCCCATAAGGCACATTTTAAAGTGCACTGTCCGCCAAGGCACCCTAGAATGTTGCTTATAGGGCGCTTTATAGGGTGCCGTATGAGGTACCGCAAGGTCAGAGTACTGGTTTTGATGGCAGCACTGTGCAGTTTAAGGAATGAAAAGCATAAGTAGGTGCACTGACATGCAAGGAGGAGCAGCAGTGGAGCACAATGGTTAAAGCACTGACTGCTGATACAGGGGTCATGAGTTTGCTCCCCAGTGTGCCTAATACGTAAGGCTGGCTGAGGCATCAGCTTTGCAATGTACATTTTGTTTCCTGCAGCACTTTATTTTTATTTTATAAATTTCTGCCAGCATACACCCCCTCACGTGCCTTAATTGAAGGTGCCGTATAAGGCACCCTATAAGGCACTCCATAGGGCACATTATAAAGTGCACTGTCTGCCACGGCACCCTAAAATGTCCCCTACAGGGCACCCAATAAGTTGCGTCACAGGATAATGTATAGTGCACCTTACATGGACGGGAACCATAAGGTGCCCTATAGGGCGCCCTATAAAGCGCCCTCAGAGGCACCTTATGGGTATAGTAGTACGCTGAGGGTGTTTTTGCTGGCAGCAAAAATGTACATTAAAAAGAGATAATGCTTTAGGCAGCCCTATCAAATAACCCCACTGTGGGTTTGAACCCATGACCTCTGGCTTCACAGGCAGTGAAGTAACCATTGGGCTATAGCTCTATAGCTACAAGCAAGCCCCAGGCTGGGTGCAGAGAGCCTGCACGTCACCACACAGACAGTCTGTTGTGGTCACCAGGATAGGGCTAGCACACTCATACCCATGATGCACTGCACATGCAAATCAGCTGTCCACAGATAAACACAAGATGGGGAATGCACCCCCACAGCACCTCGGCCTGGTAGGGGGAAGTGACCATGTGGCAGGTGCAGGTTAGTAAATTGGCCACTAAACTCTTTATTAGTTTGATTTCTTCTTTGTCTTAGGAATTTAGGGGTATGTTTACTAAACTGCGTTAGTGCAATTCGCGTTAGGAGCCGCGTTAGTGGAAGGAAAGCCAAAAAAGGACATGGGCGGGACATCGTATCTGATAACGCGTGGTTGCGCGCGGTATTACGCACGGCGCAGCAAGCGTAAGAGAGCGCGCAGACAACCAAAATCAGAAACAAAGCTGTAGCACAATGGTTACCACACAGACTGATGGTATAAGAGTCATGGATTTGAATCCCCAGTGTGCCTAATGAGCAAGGCTGGCTGAGGCATCCTGTGTAACCCTTTGAAAGCCAACTATAATATTTTAATCCGCAGTCTGCAGGCGGGTTACAGTTTGCATATGTCAGGAAAAGTGTACCCTTCCTATGAAATATGTGCCAACAGTGACGTTCGCTCTGACATGGTACTATATATTATGTAGTATATATTATATATTATATACCTGTCGACAGGAATATGTAGGCGCTCCCTATAAGGCGAAGTGTAAGGCTCGCCCTATAGGGAGCGCCTAAATATTCCTTTCAAATTTATTTATTTTTATAGAGTTGAAGTGCATATAATATAGGGCGAAGTGTAATGTTCGCCCTATTTATTGCGAGGGGACATAGGTCAAAAAGATCATAATGAACTACCCTACACTTGAGCTACCCTAAGGTGACAGTACCCTGAGGGTGGTTCTGCTGGCAGCACTAATATACAGTAAACATAGACAATGCCTAAGACAGCCCTATCAATGAACCCCACTGTGGGTTGTGAACCTATGACCACTGGCTCCGTGGGCAGTGAAGTAATCAGTGGGCCAGAGCTGCTAATAAACACATGGCTGGCTACAGGAGGACTGCACGGCCCCACACCCACATTCAGCTGTGGTTACCAGGGAGATTACATACCACCACCCAACGCACCCTCTACGGCTCAAGGTGGGGGACAGGATCTCCCACCCACAGATCCACCTTCAACCCCCTGCAGTGGTGGCAGTAGAGGGGACCATCAACCCAATCCCACTCGGGATCAAACTCCCTACAGGGCAGGAAATGCAGAGCAGTACATACCCATACAGCATGAGCAGACAGATGGCAGGTCTGGAAATACTCAGCTGCCCCCCCACCATTATCTGACATTCTCCAGCAGCAAGCCTCCAGCCGCTGCACCCTGCACGGTGTTCCAGCAAGACACATACCAGCTGCAGACAGCCCGCTAGCTAGTCTATAGTGCATGGTCCTTGAGGAGATGCATGTACCCAGAACGGGGATATCAGCATACACACCAAGTAGATAAGTCAGTGAGTGGGCCCCAAAAGGAAACCCACAGATATCACACAAGAGACATGCTATATAGCACTATGGTGGAACCTAGCCATGCCATGGTCACTGCTTAGTCAGGGTGAGAGTGACCTCCCAGCAGGACCTGCTATGGCCACCCTGTCCATGCAGGTGGTACCGGGCACTACAATGTCTGGCCATTGCCCTATGCCCTGTGCAGATGCGGACGGGCCATGCCACCCTATCCATGCTATTCCCACGGTACCTTGCTCCTCATTATGCACATCGGCAGGCCAATACTGGCAACAGTGCTAGCAATGTGGGCTGTGGAGGGTGTTGGAAGCCACCACACACTGGATAGACAGACACGGACTCCCCACACCTATGCAAGCACTGTGCAACTATAGAGGTGTTGGGCAGCCCAGGCCACCACACCAGTCCTGGGCACAGTGCAGGCATGACTATAGTACGCCATACTGTAGGAGGCACTCTCCAGGTTGGTAAACACTGTTAGACACAGGACCTGTAGCACACCCCACAGACATCAGAAAGGTTGCTATGATGCAGCTCACTCAGGACATTGTACCTAACCTAGGCATTGCTATTTGCCAGTGCTCATAGCAGCCTTCTGATAGCTGTGTAACATATTCCCAGGTTTAGGGTGGCATTACTACGGTATGCATGTGCTAGTATTGGGAGATGCACGCAGAGCCCAAAGTCCTGCCTCTCCAGGAGGCCTTGGATAATGGGGCCTGTGGGTGCGGGTGTGTCCGCCCCTGTTGGCTGCTGCTGTACGGCAGAGGATCCCGACTCCAGTCCTGCGGTACGAAACACTGTTCGGGTTTTCATGCTGTCCCTCATGAATATGCATGAGCTACATCTGCATAACATGGGGGTGGCGCTTAGAAATGCAGCATAGGCATCTTTATCAGAGGCAGCATGGAACCGGGATGGTGTTTGGCCCTCCAGGACTGCATTTGGGAGGCTCTGTTCTTGGTAATGTGCATGTTTATGGTGTCTGTGCTCTGTAGGGTAAAATGTGGGTGTGTTGGGCATGTTTACGTCATCTGCAAGACCGGTTCTGTCTGTATTAGCCCGTTATAGTAGTGAGTAAAATATGAGCACTTGTTTGGCAAACACCACAGCTGGGACTTGAACCTGTGACTCTCTGCTTCTGAATACACTGGTTCTGTGCACTGCACCACCATGTTCTCACAGAGATTGTGTGTTCCCTGGTGGTACCATGACTGTTGGTCAGCCAGGGCCTGTCTGTTGGAGTGCACTGCACCCACATGAGGGGGGCTAGGCCACGGTCTGCTCTGGGCAGCTGCCACTGCCCCCTCCACCACCAGTATCCCTCAGCCACCATGCTGACATTTATTTATTTATTTATTTAGTTAGTATACATTTGTATACTGCTACTTCCAGCGATCAGCAGCGTTTTTTGATTACAGATTGGAAATTGTCAAATCATGACAGGAAATTTTTGAGGTATAAACACATTGATTAGACAGGAAAGCACAGCACACAGAGAACTATTTTACAGGGAACATGGGCTATGGAGGGTTAAGTGGCTTGCCCTTCTGCTGGTGGAGCTGGTGGTGCGCAGTCTCAGGCCATCCAATGTGCAGGTAGGCGGCTGCCTATGGTGCGTGTTCTGGGGTGGGGGTGCCCGCATAGCTGCCCATGCTTTCCCCCAGCACCGCCTACCACTGTTCCGTGCCATTGGGGGTACCTGCTGGGTACTATTCCCTGTGACACTGTGGGGAGCACACCTTGCACATGTTGGGCCCTCAGCAGTTGCTGTCTGGCTGCTCTACTGTTTCGGCATTCCTATGGGCCAGCTAGGCATCACCCTAGTCCCCACTGTGGCCCAGCTGCAGCCCTCTGTATCCCCTTCTCCAGTATCTGACCGGTTGCCCATTCCGACATGCCCGCCCTGATGTTGCGGGACATGTGCACGCCATAGGAACTCTGTCCGATAGTGGGGAGGTCCCTGGGCAGTGCTATTTCACTGTGGGCGCATGCACCTTGTATGGGGACGGGGTATGGACCCTTCCGCGGTTTATACATACATAATTAAAATAGGGGAATACATAAATATCTGTTCAATGGAGTTTACTCGGGGGGGGGGGGGGGTTGATGTTTCTCATTGATACCACTATTGGCCAGCTTGGTTGCTGTTTTTTTCCAGTTTGTTGGGGTCATTTTCAGTGTTTCTGTGCCCTTTTGTTCTGTGCACATGTATCACACTTATCACCTTTTTTTGGTTTCCCTGCCTAGGCTGTACATTGCTGACATTTAAATGGTTTCTCTCCCCTTTAATATGCCTTTTACGGCAGGTTTTCATTCGCATTGGAATTCAGCTCTGAAAATCAGCGCGTTAGCCTTTCCCTGGCCACTCTCCGCCCATTGACCCCTTCTCTCCACCCTCTCTCTGCCTTCTGCGTTGTTTTACCGTGCCGCGGAGCATCACGCGCGTTAGGGTGTGATACCGCACGCTGTAGCGTGTTTACGATCGTTAATGTGCTACAGCGCATGGTATCACGCGCTAACGATCGTTAACATCATACAACGCGCGTTATTCACGTTTACCACGGTTTAGTAAACATACCCCTTAATATCGGAAATGACCACTTGGTGTCTCCTATACAGATAGGAAATGGGAACCTTTACATCACAATGCTGGAATATTCTATGGCTCACAGATATATTTTGTCTTATTTGCGTTACCCTTTACCTATTTTCATTTTCCTTAAATTTTTCCTTATAACTTTCCTTCTTTCTTTTCCATGTCTCAGAATTTTGTTTTTTATGTTACTGTACAATGTCATTGACCCCCAAAATCCTCCTAACTTATAGTGTAAACATTTTTGTACCTACAGTGCAGTTTTCCTTAGCACTACTAGGCAGATCTAGTTGTGCAGTTCATGTGCCTCCCTGAGAGCACATAACCTAGGTTTAAAATTCTGAAGAAAAGAAACCCTTAGAAGATACTATCAGAAAAAAACAATGAGAATCCGTTTATAGTTTTTAATTAATCTATTATGAGGTTATTTGAGGTATGTGAAACTGGATTTTTCAAAGTACCTGTAAACCATATTTAATAGCGGGAAAATCATATGAAACCACTTAAAAATAAATTGTTGAACAGTTTTTAATCTGAGCTGATAATTTGTTCAGCCTAATGTAATTTAAAATGCTAATATAATTAGAAGTTTATTATACACACTGAATGGCCTATGTTCTCAGACTCTAGGTTAAATATTGTGCAAGAGGAATAACTTCTGAGTAGCTCAAACTCATACTGATGTCAGGTTGTAGAGGGAGTTATAGTCTTTATCACTCATCCAGCGTTGTAAATGACGTATTATGTGAAGGCGAGAGAAGAACAAATGGGCAGAATAGCAAGCAGTTGCAAATGACAGCCCGGTTTGGCTTAGTTTCACTTATCCCTATCATCACATTATTGTGGATAAGAATAAGATTAGAAGAATTGTTGCCATACTAGTGCCAGAAATCCTAGGAAATTGGGGGGGGGGGAGGGGGGGAAAGGACGACATCTTTTTATTGTGTAGGAATAGGGCAAATTGAGTTGTAAACCCAAGGAGAAAGGGGACAGTAATGAATTCTTTAAAATATTAAACCAATAAAAAAATTGTGATCTCTACTAGCAGCATGCTTGGCAAACTGTGAAGAGTAATTTGATATCTCTAACTTTGTGGATCCTAGTATTGCGTTACGGTGAAGTAAAGATTTCTAATGAAATTCCATGAAGCCCAGTGCTAACATTAATAAAAGCACAAGCCGGTCACTGCTGGTTTTAATTAGTAGCGTGCTAGCCCCAAGGGTATATCCGGCAGAGAGCATTTTATTAGAGGTCGGTCAGCAGTGGTGTGGAGGCCCCGTAAACAGCTGGAAGCTGGAGAGTATCATTTCTCTCTGCACTATAGCCTCAGCAGCAACAGCTCAAACAGCCTATCATACAATTTCCAAATAACAACTTATGCTGTTCCCATGGGGCCGTGGTTAAGAAAACATTTCCTTTCTTGTGGAATTAGATGTTTACAATGGTTTATTCTAAAAAAGAACTTTTTGTGTGTGTCTGTGTATTTGGAGTGTCTGTGTGTGCGTGTGTGTGTGTGTGGGGGGGGGGGGGTCTAGTGTTATAAGTTTGCTGTTCATTTTTTTCCCAATTATATGTGACTTTTATTTCCATCAAATGTCAAATGTTTAGTATCAAATGAAAAAAAAATGTGACTAGATGAAGTTCGGCAAGTCTTTGTTTTGGGAAATGTGGCATGCTTGTACAGCAGTGCTGGTCATGACCTACCGCATGCTTGTGAATTTCTTGGCAAGATATTGCAGTGGTTTGACATAGTCTCCTGCAGCCGACAGCATGTGGTCTTCCATATGAACATTAGCCAAGCCTGATGCTACTTAGCGGCCAAGACTAGGTGTGTTCAGGCTCATCCAGGCTGGTATTATTGGGGGCTTGTACAGTAGAGTATTGAGTTTATTGGGATTTCATCTTGAATGGTATTATTTTAACTAGAATATGACACACAACACAACTAGATATGAAAACAACACAAATCATACTCTACAGATACAAGGTCATTACAAAAGAATTCTGATTCATTTTACTTTCAGGATTATGTCTGAATATGAATTTGACTTCAATTAAATGTTCATTGGTTTGCATTAAAGTATTTAGCCAACAGTGAACTTCCAGACAGGGTTAGAGTTCTATTACTTGCTACTGTATCATCTTAACAAACCCACATTCATTATATCTGGTATAAAATTGGCTAAAGTTGACATCTGATGGAATATCTAGATAGAGTGCTAAATTTTTAATTTAATTTAATTAACAGATTTTTTATATACCGCTCCTTCCATTGATCAGATGCGGTTTACATGGAACAACAGTAAAGAGGGAGAGCTGTTTTTACATATAACAAATTGGAACTTACATTTAACAATTAACAAATAGTGAACTATGTACAAAGGAACAGAATTAAACTATATACAGAGTTATTTGTTATTCATTTGTCATCAATACATTGTTTTTAGGGCTTCGGTACTTCATTCCTTTTCTGGAAAAATATATTAGCTGGAATAGGATTATCCTTTATCTAGCTGAGAGGTGAATTCGTCAAGGATCCATAGTGCATGTAAATAAGTGTGTTTTAAGTTTTTTTCCTAAACTCCATGATTTCAGGTAAGGATCTTAATTCTGATGGGATTGTGTTCCACAAAATGGGGGCTGCATGGGAGAAGGCTTTCTTGTTTGTGGATTTTTTGGCCCTTATAAATTCTTTTGGTGTTGTTAATTTGTTTAACTGGTCTCTCCTTTGAAGATTATGAGTGGGCTCTATTTTGATGAGGTTATTTATGGTCGGGGGTGCTGTTTTATTTAGGGCTTTGTTGGTAGTTAAAAGAGTTTTATAATCTATTCGGCTTTGAATCGGGAGCCAGTGTAAATATTCTAAAATAGGGGTTATATGTTGGAAAGGTGGGGCCTTCGTAATGGTCTTTGCTGCCGCGTTTTGTGCTAATTGAAGTTTTTTCAAGGTCTGTTATGTTACACCTAGTAGGATTTGATTTGCAAAGTCGAAATGGGGGGTTATTATTGCTTGTATAACTCGTTGAAAATCTTGTAGGTGCATTAGGGGGCGGAGTTGCTTTAATATTTTAAGTTTAAAATAAACTTTTTTTGTTATGTTTCTTACGTGTGTGTCCATGCTGAGGTGTTTGTCTAGTATAATGCCTAAGTAACGTACTTCAGTTTTTAGTTTGATATCGTTATTCTGCAATGTAATATGTGAGGGGGGAATGAACGTTGTGTTTTTAGTTACTATTAGTGCTTCTGTTTTTGAGTGATTGATGTATAGATTGTTTTCATTTAGCCAAGTGTTTATTTCATTGAGGCATTCGTTAATGAGTTGTATAGGGATATTTGGTATTTTGAAAGGGACATACATCATAATGTCGTCCGCATATAGATGATAGTAGACATTGAATTTTTTGAAGATTTTACAGATGTGTTTTAAGTATATGTTAAATAGTAACGCTGACAGTGCTGAACCTTGGGGGAGGCCTAGTTCTTGATTGTATGTTTTTGAAGTAAGGTTTACCGATTTGTACCGTTTTGAGTTCGGTCAGTTAGATAAGAGGTAAACCATTCTAGAACAGTAGATTTTATATCTATTTGCCTAAGTTTATTAATCATTGTTGAATGGTGAACACTGTCAAAGGCTGCGGAGACATCAATGAATATGAGTAAGAATGCTTGTTTTGAGTTGTCTATTCCTCTTACTTGTGACTTAGAAATCCGTATCAAGTTATAAGAACATAAGAAAAGCAATACTGGGTCAGACCAAGGCCCATTAAGCCCAGTTTCCATCAGTGGCAAATCCAAGTCACAAGTATCTAGAAGTTTCCCAAAAAGACACATAGGTTCCATAATGCTTGTATTGGGGCAAGCAGTGGATTACTTGGATCCCCTTTAGTAATGGTTTATGGATTTTTCCTCCAGGAACTTGTCCAAACCTTTTTTAAACCCAGCTACACTAACAGCTGTTACTACATCCTCCAGAGTTTGATTATACGTTGAGTGAAAAATATTTTCTCTTATTAGTCTTAAATGGTTTACACTGTAGCTTCATTGCATGTTCCCTAGTCTTTATACTTTTTGATTGGGTAAAGAATCAATTTACATGTACCCGTTCAACTCCATTCATTAATTTATAGACTTTTATCATATCTCCCCTCAGCCATCTCTTTTCCTGGTTGAAAAGCTCTAACCTTTTAAGCCACTCCTTATAGGGGTATCCTTCCATTCCCTTTACCATTTTTGTGACTCTTCTCTGTACCTTTTCTAATTCTGCTATATTCTTTTTAAGATATGGCGATCATAATTGCACACAATATTCAAGGTGCGGTTGCATCATGGAACGATACAGAGGCATTATAATATCCTTTGTTTTATCTTCCATTCCTTTTCTTATGATTCCTAGCATTCTATTTGCCTTCTTGTCTATCGCTGCACACTGGGCAGAGGGTTTGAACATATTATCTACGATGACGCCTATAATGTTTTCCTAGGTGATGATTCCTAATGTGGAACCTTGCATCATGTAACCATAGTTTGGGTTGTTCTTTCCTAGGTGCATAACTTTGCACTTGGCCACATTAAATTTCATCTCCCATTGAACGTCCAGTCTTCCAATTTATCAAGATCCTGTTGCAATTTTTCGCAGTACTCTTGGGTTTTAACAACTTTGAATAAATTTGATAAACTCACTCGTTATTCCATTTGGTAACCTCACTTGTTTTTCCATTTCCAGATTATTTTTTGTTAAAAAGCAGCAGACCCTGCACAGATCCCTGGAGTACTCCACTATTCACCTTTTCTCCATTGGTTAAACTGGCCATTCAGCCCTACCCTCTGCTTTCTATCTTTTAACCAGTTCCTGATCCACAATAGTACATTGCCTCCTATTACATGACTTTTTAACTTTGCCAAGAGTCTCTCATGAGGGACCTTGTCAAAGGCTTTCTGAAAATCCAGATACACTATATTGGCTGGCTCACCTGTCTACCTGTTTATTCACATCTTCAAGCTAAAGCCATGATGGCTTTCTCCCAATAAACCATTACTATCTACATGTTCAGTGATTTTTTTTCTTTATAATGGTTTGCACCAGTTTCCCCAGTACTGATGTCAGGTTCACCGGCTTGTAGTTTTCCAGATCACCCCTGGAACCCTTTTTAAAAATTGGAGTTACACTGGCTATTTGCCAATTTTCAGGTACTACAGATGATTTTAATGATAGTTCACAGATTACTAGTAGTAAGTCTGCAATCTCATATTTCAGTTCTTTCAACACCCTTGGGTGTATACCATATGGTCCAGGTGATTTGCTATTGTTTAGTTTATCAAATAGTTATAATATATCTTCCCGGTTTATCGATATTTCTTTAAATTATTTTGATGTATCATCTTTAAGTACCATTTCAGTTATAGGTAACATCCCTACATCTTCTTCAGACCAAAGCACACATAGCTGTATATAGCTCACCACACAATCAACTACAGCCAACCACACACACACACACACACACCTCAACTTACCACAGCATGTCCACATCCATGCACCCAACCACCTGATTTGTTTGCTGTGTAATACGCTTTGATTTCAGGATAAAGCGGTATATAAATCCTTTTAAATAAATAAAATAAATAAATAAAGCAAATAATTATTTCAGTCTCTCCGCTATGGCCTTGTCCCCTCTATCATCTAATGGTCAAACTGACTCTCTCACAGGTTTTTTGCTATGAATATACTTGAAAAAGTCTTTATTATGCATTTTTGCTTCCACAGTAAGCTTCTTATCAGATTTTATCTTTGCTTGCCTTATTAATGCCTTGCATCTAACTTGCCAGTGCTTATGTTGTTTCTAGTTTTCGTCATGTGGCTCCTTTTTCCATTTCCTGAAAGATGCCGTTTTGGCTACAGCAGCCTCTCTAACCTCACCTTTAAACCATACTGGCTGTTTTTTGGACTTCCTTCCACCTTTCTTAAAGCATGGAATACAACTGGTCTGGGCTTCCAAGATAGTATTTTTAAACAACACTCATGCTTGATGTAAACCTTTAATCTTTGCAGCTGCTCCTTTTAGTTTTTTCTCAACTATATTCCTCGTTTTATTATAGTCTCCCTTTTAAAAGTTAAAAGGCAATACTGTGGATTTCCTTGCCATCCTTCCTTCATTTATTAAATCAAATGCAATCATGTTATGATCACTATTGCCAAATGGCCCCCAACACCCTTATCTCTTGCAGCAGATTTTGTGTACCACTAAGGACTAGGTTCAAAATGGCTTTCTCTCTTGTCAGTTCCTGAAACAGCTGCTTCAAGAAATAGTCATTTAGAAACTTTATGTCTATAGCATGTCCTGCTGTGACACTAATATGTCGATACTGGGGAAATTGAAATCACCCATTATTATTACTATGCTGTAACTTTTGTTAGCTGCCCTGATTTCTTTGATCATTTCATTATCCATCTGTTCATTCTGGCCAGGCAGTCATTGGTATACCCCCACAACCATTGCTTTCCCCTTTTTACATGGAATTTCTATCCAAAGAGATTCTATAGTTATTTTGTTTCCTGCAAAACTTCAATCCTGTGCGACTCCATGCCCTCTCTAACATAGAGTGCAACCCCTCCACCAATTTGATCTACTCTATCATTGCGATATAGTTTGTACCCAGGTATACAGTGCCCAAATTGGTTGTCCTCCTTCCACCAGGTCTCTATGAAACCAATCATATCTAACCTCTCATTTAGTGCTATATATTCTAACTCTCCCATCTTATTTTTTAGACTTCTAGCACTTTCATACAAGCATTTTAGAGATCGTATTGTATTCATATTAATATGGCTATTGGAAAGCAGGGGTAATTTTGAATCGTTAAGCTCTGTATGCTCTGTATTTAAGGGCATTTGGGTTATTTTTGTCTTTATTAGAACATCTCTGTCAATGTGTCCGAACTTCAGTCTTTTGGTAGTATCCTTCACAGATTCGCTCTTGTGTTACTGTTGGCTTTCCCCTAATATCTAATTTAAAAGCTGCTCTATCTTCTTTTTAAAGGTTAATGCCAGTAGCCTGGTTCCATTCCGGTTAAGGTGAAGCCCATTCCTTCAGAAAAGCCCCTCCTTTCCCCAGAATGTTCCCCAGTTCCTAACAAATCCAAAACCCTCTTCTTTGCACCATCATCTCATCCATGCATTGAGACTCCGGAGCTCCACCTGCCTTTTGGGTTCTGCACATGGAATGGGAAGCATTTCTGAGAATGCTACCCTGGAAGTTCTGGATTTCAACTTCCTACCTAAAAGCCTAAGTTTGGCCTCCAGAACCTCCCTACCACACTTTCCTATATCATTTGTACCAATATGTACCAAGACAGCAGACTCCTCCTCATCGCTATGCAACACCTTGTCTAGGTGGCACCTGAGGTCTGCTACCTTCGCACCAGGCATGCATGTTACCAGGCAATACTCACATCGACCAGCCACCCAGTTACCTACATGCCTAATGATCAAATCACCAACTATAATGACCATCCTAACTCTCCCCTCTTGGGCATATGGCCCTGGAGTTCAATGGTATGATCTTACAAATCTAGCTAAATATATGAGACTTAAAGTAAAATGAGACACAGACTTCTATGTGGCCATATGGTAATAGAAAAAAACCACAGCTTTCATTCAGCTGCTGACTTGTCTAACATAGGCATGGGTGGTCATTAGAGAACCTGAATAAGGATTTGTATGTGCCGGGGATGTTTATGTGCCAAAACGTCTATGGACGTATTCTGGTACATGGTGCCCATGCACGTTTATCTCACTTGCATGGGGATGTCAGAACATGCCCTGAAGGGATGGAATGGTTTGCTATGGAGATTCAGGAAAGGCTCATGTTGTTTTCCAACTTTCCTGCAGACATACCCGTTATTCCTGCCAGAGACCTGGAATAAGGAACATTTTCTGCTGTGTTCTACAATTCGTCCCTGCAAATGAGAGTATGTGTGTGTGGTCTGAGGGATGCATGTGTGGATTTGGTGTGCTGATCTGCATTGCAAGGGGGAATATGAATGCCTGACCAGTATCTGGACCTTATGGATGACCGCAGTGACACCAGGTGCCAGTGTGATATGGCAGCCATACAGCGGCTGTGCCAGGCACTGGGAGACCTGACAGCTGTTGTGCCAATATTCCCCAGCTTGTGCAATGTGGCCTACATCCATACCCAGTCCTGGATCTATACATGCTGTGAGAGTGCTGATACGTCTGGAGGCTAACTACTTGATATGATGACACAGGGATCCTCCTCCCATGCCCACACAGGCCTGACCAGGAGAGAAGTGCCACAAAGCAAAATTTGAGAAGGAAGCAGGGTTTCCCCACAGATAGCTGACGTATATAGACCAACATAAGCCAGGACAAAGAGTGGACATTGTATGGGACAGGTGTAGTCAAAACCCCCTGCACACTATTTTCTTTTTCTCCTTCATGCTGTAATTAGAATGTATTTTATGACTTTTTTATTTTTTCTGATATTATCCTTTTGTGGATCTTTCTTCCTTTTGTGAGTAAGGGTGATTTGGCTCTGAAAGCTTAAGTCCACCATTCCTCTGGAACTCTCTCTGCCAAGTCATATCAGAAGCAATGGCGATCCCGTGACAGTCAGGAAACGACTAAAAACCGTCCTATTCCAGGAATACCTCGGACCAGAAACAAGCACCCACCACTGACTACCCCACAGACCCCCTAATTCACTCCCCTGGCTCTATTCTCTAAGAGACTGATGTACATTATCTGTTCAGATCATTAATGTTGGCCCCCCGGTGGTAGCCCCAACCCCAGAGTTGATTAGTGTCCCCCTCCCTTTAATGTTAAACCGCTTTGACCCGGTGAAAAGCGGGATATAAATACAGTTAAATAAAATAAATAAAAATAAATAAAATAGTCACATGTAGGGAGCTGCTGTGAGAAATGCCAGTCCTAGATATATGGGAAACAGATGCCATAGCCAGACACCCATAGTCATTAGAAGCGCATAGTTACAGTATATCGCTCAGCAATACAGTGCACCCTTTGGAGAACTGGAAAGTTAGTTTTGGTTTTCGTGAGTGTGGTAAAGGTCCATACTTAGCATTTTAAAGAGTGTTTTTAGAGATGACCAATGCAAGAATAACTGAGGAGTTGTTATACTGTCATGTATGTTCTGATGCAAGGTATGTCATGACAAACATGTTAATATCTACTTGATCTTATTACATCTTAGAGTGCACTGAGATTACTTTGCAGTGTTCTGGGCATGAAACAGACAAGTATATATAGTCTGGTTTACATCAGCATTTATGTATCATCAGTATTTATGTCTAGTTTGCATCAGCACAACACTGTCAGTGAGAAGACCAGCTTAGGAGATGCACGTTTTAACTGAGGAGGTATGACTGTCAGAGGAGCTCATGGGTATACCACGGAGACGAGCAAGATCACAAATGTGCAACTTTCCAGAGTACAGTGAGGGTAGGGACATCCAAACCAATTGCAGTATTAACCCGTGTCCCATAATATTAGTGGGGACAGGTTTCTCTGCTTCATGCTATGGCCCGTGCTTGCACCCATACCCGCGGATGCAGAATTTACATGGAATCACGCCTGTTTCTGATTTAAACATGTCCGCAGGCCAGACATGGATTTTGTGGAATCTGCCTCATGACATTTCCATTGAACAGTGACATTATATTAGATTGGAACAATAAATTCTGAGTAAAATTACCATAGTTTCACTATACAAAGAATTTTCTCCATAGGCATTTAACAAATTAACTGCCAAAGTTTTATTAACTTGCACTGGCCAAAAGTTCTCTGCAGTCATTTTTGTTGGCATTTCCTTCCCTTGAGGTAATGCTGCTGACCTGGAGCAATCATTAACACATTAACGATGTAGCTGTTAATGAAAAAACAGTTAACTACATATTTGGAGGTATTAATGAACAAACAAACCTTTCTCAAAGATATCTTTATGGAAAGAGTAGTAGATGCATGGAACAGCCTCCCAATAGAGATGGTGTAGATGAGGACTGTATCTGAAATCAAGAAAGCCTGGGAAAAACACAAAGGATTTCCAAAGAAAAAAAGCTACTGCAAAGTTTAATAGTGGAATGAAAGGGCAGACTGGATACACCGTATGGTCTTCGTCTGTCATCATTTTATCTATTTTCTCTGTTTCTAGCTCTATTTATCACAGACATATGAACAAAAATACCTTATCAAGGTATGCCAGTTATCACTACAAAGCTTTATACAACATCATCCTTGGGGTCCAGTTTCTCTCCTTAAGATGGTGTTGTACAATCATACAGGCATTTAAATCCCATGCTTATGATATGCTGCTCACTTCTTTCTGAAAGCTTATTCATAAAAAAACTATTTAAAGAACATTATGGGGATCATTTTCTAAAAGTCTACTGGACACCAAAAAGGACACTTAGTTCGGGTCCTATAAAAGTAGTTAAATAATTTTTAGAAAGTTTAGCAAACTGAAATGTGTATTCCCGGCCAAAGATACATGTTTATGTGATACATGCACAAAAGTAGCAGACTTTATAAACAAACCTCCCACATAATCCATGCTTCCATTCATACTTCTGTGTGGTGATTTTATCAACTGTGGAGACATACATGTTTGTAAGTACCATTTACATGTATATTCAGCAAATTTTATAAAGAAGAATGCACAATAGTGGGAAAGAAGGGAGCCTTCCTCACAAAGGTCAGTTTTGTCACAAGGAAGATGGATTTGCTAGTCAGAGGCAAAAAGATCTATGCACCATTTACGTGTATAAATGATCCATTTTCAAGGACTTAGGCATGTGAATTGACACTTATGTGCATACTTTAGCCAGTCACTATTCTGCATGTACATGTATAAGACGGATCATGTTCATTTCCCTGTGAGCGTGCAGATGGGCGGAGCTTGGGAGGAGCATGGACAAAGGACAAATTTGCATGCGTAAGTTATAACATCCTATAACTTATATGCATTCGTCAGAAATCTAGGACTGGTATAAGTGCTTGCACCTAGATTAAACATATGTTTTCTGACATACCTCTATTTCATAAAGATAAGTAGGCACTTGTGTTTCTTCATAAAATAAGTGCCCAGTTACAAAATTACCTCCTAAATGTGGACTGTGCACTGACTGTCCTTTTGGAATAGATTCAAATTTTTCCAATTTACTAATAGTCCAAATGTTTATAATTTGACATTGCAATAATATTGTTATTTATGCTTTTATGTGTCATGGCTCCACGCTAGTTGTGCAATACTGACAAGACTTCTTTGTATGTTTGTAATTCTTTGCAATATTCAAAACTGCTGTCAAAGCTCCTTGGATATCTCATTAGTTAAGAGCTCTAGCACCTGGTGGATGATCTGTTTCTGTGTGATGGAACAGATTAGCCACCCAGAGATTTGAAGATCTAACTTTGTTTCAGTCAGAACAGGAACAGAAATGGTACTTTCCCCGTGGATGCTACAACCTGCTAACTCAAACCATGCCTTTGATGATGCTCTTGTTGGTTGGAATATTTTCAGGTAATTTAATTTAATTTAATTTAGTCATTTCTTGCCTGATTAACAATGACACGTTCAAAGGAGATTGCAGCAATAAATCAAACATATACAAATTCCATTACAAGTTTAAAAAAATACAACACGTGGAGGCTGATTCTGATCGGGACACGTCCAGGCCATCTGGATGGCTGAAAAATGGACTGCCCAACTTGTAGACAATTCTGCAACTGTGGGAGTAGACATTCCTGTGATTGCAGAATTGGGCACTTAGATGGCTTGGACTAACCCCGATTGTGCAGCATGGGATGTCTACCTCCTGCTCGACCAGCCTGTCCTATGCTCCTACTGTTGTGCCGGTGCCATGGCATCCCGATGCTATGGCACCGGGACACCCAGCAGGAGTGCTGACAGCCCGATGCCACTCAAAGCCTCCTTTCCCCACCGCCTGACCCTTAGTGGGTCAGCCAGTGCCGGGATCGTGCGATCTACCTGTAGAAACTCTGCCATTTCGGTGGAGCTGCCTGGCCTGACCTCCTTCATTGGTGGGACTCATTCCACCTCCAAGGTGGAATAAGTCCTAAGTCCATCTTACCACTGCTGGATGTACAGGACCATGACCTGAATAAGTCCTGTACTTCCGGGTGCTGCGGCCCACCCCTGCTCCTCCCACCCTCCACCTCCAGCCCTCCCCCTCCCACCCCCATCCAGTGCTCCCCTCACAATGGCTCTGTGTGTGCGGCGAACAAGAAGGACATAATACACTCTCTGCGAATAATAGGGGTTGTACATCCCGGCTATTTGCAGGTCAGAATGACTAACATTATAAACAACTTGAACAGTATAGAATAAAGATAGATGCTGGACACCAGATCCAGCCTGTAGCTGTCTCTTTTCACTATGAGGGTTATTTTAGAAGCCCTGTTCATGTTTTGGATGTCTAAAAATGGGTAAGCAGATGTCCAGTTCACAAGGATGTCCCTGGAGCCATTTTAGAAACTGGGTATATGGACATCCCTAGAGAAAAGATGTCCAAATAGAAAGGGAGCATGGCAGATAAATGGCCTGGGTGGAGCAACAAAGATGCATGTCACAGTGTGATTCCAAAATGACACAAGCACGTCTGGCCCTGGTTGTTGAGGCACCCATGCCTATACCTGCTCCTGACCATGAATAAGGAGCAAACATTTGCTCATTTCATGGCAGTAATGCTAACAGGGGGAAGAACACAAGGTGCCATCATCCTCACTGTCAATTTCTGGAGAAAGAAATCTGCAGATAAATATAAACAGATTACTAACCCACCACTGCACATCTGAGTGTCTGAAATGTCACTGAACATGGATGCCTCCCTTATAGAAAACATCCGCCGGAATGTCCAAGAAGCTGTTTCTGTGGCCGCCCACTTTTCATAAAATCCTCCTGAAATGTAAACATCCTCAGTGCTTTCTCAGACATTTTGCCCTGGGTGTCCTTTCTAAACTTCCACTTTATTTTTCCACAATGTTTACTAACCCTGGGAGTACCGATGGGGTCAAAAGTGACCCCATTGCAAGTTTCACAACGCGTATCTCGGAAACAAGTTGTTCAACAATGCAATCTTTTTATGACTTTTCACATGTCAGTATTCTCTTTATATTGCACCATGAGAGGAATAATTTTCATCTGCTAGGTGACGCTAGTGATGAATTGCAGCACAGAGTACCAGTGGGGTCATTTTTGACCCCAGTTGCTTACGTCCGGTTTGGATCGTGATACAATTTGCAGTTTTGTGAATTTTTGATCTGGCAAAGGTATTTATCATTGATTATGTATCATTTATTTTTTGTACTCTTATTTTATGAAAATTACACATTTTCTGTAATTGATATCATACGTTCTCTCATTATTTCCGATGAAATCTAAAGGCTTTCAGCTCGTTCATCACGATTATTGTACACCTATAGTAAAACTGTTTTGCGTTTTATTCAACTTTATCTTTGTTTATTTATTTTAGGTTATTGTTTATGATGTCAAAACAAAAGCATTCAGTTGCCCAAGTAAGAGAAATATTGCAACGAGATGCTGACAGTGACGGCTCTGAGTCGTCTGATGATGCAGCACATTCAGCAAGCGAAGAAGCATATCAGCCAAGTTCGGGCGATAAATCTGATGATGACAGTCATGATTCAAATGGCGACAGCAGTTGGTTGCCAAGTGAATGTGAGACTGATATTGAGCCAGTAACATTGCCTGCAGCAAAGAGTCAAGTTACAGGTCGAGGCAAAGGTCGAGGCTGTGCTGGACGGGGAAGAAGGCAGGAGTCCTCGGTGTCAGTATCATCTGTGAGGAATCTTAGTTGTGGTTGTAGAGGAGCTATGAGGTCATCAACTATAAGCACAAATGTTGCCATTGAAGCCTATGTATCTAAGGATTCCACATCATGGAACAGGAAACCTATAAAGCAAGCTGCTGGAAGATAGGCCAGAGCTAATGTCATGCCCATACAACAAGGTCCTACAAGGTATGTTGATGGCCCTCTCGTAGCATTCCACTTGTTCATGAGGAAGAACTTATTGAATGAAATCATGATGTGGATGAGCAAACAAGGAAGACACATTTATGACGACACCTAGAAAGATTTGACAGACGGAGAATTTCAACGTTTTCTTGGACTTCTGATCCTCTCAGGCATGTACAAATCACGAAATGAATCCAAAGTTCAGTTGTGGAACCTTGAAGATGGTCATTCTGTTTTCGGCAAAAATATGGCCCATAACCGTTTTCAGCAAATTTCTTGTGCTCTCAGATTTGATGATGCAACCAACAGACGTGAACAACGAGGCGTGGATAAGCTTACTCCAATCAGACACGTTATTGATACCTGGGAAGCAACTCTAAGTGACGCCTTTGTTCCTGGTGAAAATGTTACCGTGGATGAGCAACTGCTTACATTTCGTGGCCGTGCTCCGTTCAGACAATATATTCCCAGCAAACCTGGGAAATATGGCATAAAGCTATGGATGTTGAGTGACAGTGCAACATCATATGTTCTGTGTCTTCAAGTATATACAGGAAGGGAACTCGGACAAAACAGGGAACCGAATTAGGGTGAAAGGGTTGTGCTGCAACTCAGTGAAGGATTGACGTGATCTGGCAGAAATGTTACTGTTGACAATTTCTTCTACAGTTTATCCCTGTCACGGAAATTGCTAGAAAAACAAATCATACTTTTGGAGACAATTAAAAAAAACAGAAAAGAATTACCTCCAGAATTTGTAACAGCAAAGGGCCGAGAGGTACTCACGTCACTGTTTGCCTTTCGCGATGACGCCACTCTGGTTTCCTATTGCCTGAAGAAAGAAAAAGTGGTTGTTCTTCTGAGCAGTTTGCATGATCAAGAAGAAGGAGATAACACATGTCCAGACAAGAAATCACGCATGATCTTGGACTATAATTCTAGTAAAGGTGGAGTAGATGCGGCAGATCAAATGTTGCGCACGTATACCACAAAACGAATGACAAGACGCTGGCCAGTGACAAACTTCTACAACATGTTGGACATCAGTGCTTTGAACGCCTTCATTGTTTGGATGTCCCTAAATCCAGAATGGCAGTCCAAGTCAAAGCAGAGACGTCATCTATTCTTCTTGGAATTAGGAAAGCATCTGCTTCAGAGTAATTGCAGCGAGACTTCTTCCAGCATTGAAGAAGCCACTAATGCTGTTTGCAATGTCGGGATCCCAAAGAAAAGGGCAAGGTGTCACTGCTGTTCCAGAGAAAAAGACAAGAAAAGCAACATAGTTTGCACTTCCTGCAAACGCAGTGTTTGCAAAGAACATTCAGAAATTGTCTGTGTCTCATGCAAATGACTGTAGTACTTTACTGTGTTCATCAAGTGCAAAAACTGCTTTCATGGCAACTCTTCTTCATGTAATTTTATGATAAAGCATTAAATTTCAAAACATATAACCTTCATATAATAAATAATTAATTCAGAATAATATTTTGTCTGTTTAGTTAAAATTTTTCATGGTTAACAATTAAAATTCATCGTGGGGTCATTTATGACCCCAACGGTATTCAGTGTGTGAAAAAAATCGTGGTAATTCCAGGGTTAAATGCATTTATTTGGTTGACTTTGTAAGCTGACACACTTCTGTTGTTCAGGTTGTCTTACTAATTGATCCTCTACAGTGCTAGAGAATGTTAATCAAGCCCATGTATTTGTACCATTTCTCTACAGCCCCATTTACATTATCACTTTAACTGGCTTAAATCTGAAATATCCCTACCTGTATGTTCAGGTGATTTTGTCAGAAGATCTGATGGATCCTGTTGGCCTACAAGCCTGACTTGTCCTGTTTACTGCAATACAATGCATGCCTCTGGGTCAACAGTGACTCCTGGTAAACCAGCAGTTCCTGGGTTTTCTTGGGAGTATTACTGGAAGTAGATCACTAGACCTTTCTTCTGAGGCATTGAAGGGTTAAGTGACTTGCACATAGCCACAGGGATTGCCAGCTGGAACTGAACCCCAGTCTCCTGCTTAGCAAGCCAGTGAGTTAACCACTAGGCTACTTTTCCATTCCACATGGATTGCTCTGTCTAATTTGTTCTTTTCTGAGTTGCTTTACTGTGACTATGTGCTCATCAGCTCTTTTTTTGAGTATTATTTTTGGGCGGGAGATTGAAAGTGCTTAAAAGATCTGCTATATTTTCATGGCTTTGTTCAAATCAGTTTTCTGAGCAGCTGAAACCTGTATTTGCTCTTTCTGACATTTGGAATTAAGTACTGTCCCTTTCTGTACTGGTCTTTCAGTGTGTTAATCCTTTGTTTATGTTTATTTTAGTCATTTTTGTCTAAAGTTTTTCATATCTTTTGTTATTCATTCAGATTTAAGCCTTTCTGACTGGCATTCCACCAGAATTCCTTGATACAGCCCAGTACGGGTGAAACATAGTCCATATCAGACTCTACCATGTCTGGATTTTTACTGGCACTGGTACCTTAACACTGTACCTTTGAAATAGGTCTGGCACACTGTTTGACTCATAAGCAGTCTGTTCAATTTAATTTAAAATGTTTCCTTGGCCTATGATCATGAAACAGCCCTTGCAGTCAATTATAAAATCATGAGTGGGATGGAAAAATTAAATAAAGAATCTCTGTTTAAACTTTCAAACAATGCAAAAACTAGCGGACACTGTATGATAGAAATGTGCATTCATGAGGGCATGCATTCAGTTCATTTTGGCAACTAAGGATAAAGAAGTGTGAAGGCCGTGTTAGTCCACTATAATGGAAGTTAAACAGTTAACTTCCTTTCAGCAAGTAAAAATCTGAAGTACATGCAAATCACTTGTGTCAGTGTATATCTATGTATTATTGCATGTACGACTGATATGCGCAATTAGGGGCCCCTTTACTAAAAGGCACTGTGGTATTGCACCTAATGGGCCCATAGCTCGCAAATCCATGGTGCATTACGGAAATACCACAGTGCTAACTGCCAGAAGGATGGAAAGCATGTTTCTGGCATTACTGTGGTATATGCAGCCCTGCTGAGGCATGACAATAGGGCAGGTGCACGCGATGCTACCCTTGGAGATGGTGGTGTGTGCACATGCACTACTTGCCCGCTGAGCAGGTAGCACGGGTGTACGGCACTCACTCTGTCCACTCTCTGCCCCTATTCCTCTCACTTGCAACTCTAACGTGACACGGACTTTTATCACCGAAATCCACTGGCACTGTCATGGCCCACCCTAAATATTAATGCTTGTTCAACGAGAGCCTTTAGCACACACCAGACCCGCACTGACAGCTAGTGTCCTTTAGTAAAAGGGCCCTTTAAAGTTCTAGTGTGCATACAATGTGCACGTAAAGAAGGAATATGTGAAAGAAGCCTCCCAAAAGACCTGAAAGCAGGAAAATTCATTTTAAAGAAGCACAAACTGAACTTTTTTTTTAGCCATAGTCAGCAAGGCTCCACTTTGGAGATCTTAGCAAAGGACAAAAGGGTAGCAGAGGGGAAGAGATGGCATTGAAGAGGGGGGAGAAGGGATGAAGCTGATCTTGTGCTCAGCTGAGCGGGCGCAGGAGCATAGATAACAGGTAGTCGAAGACAACCAGGGCTGAGGTCTAGTGCATCTCACAGGACATGGCATGGGCGGAGCAAGAGCATCCAGAGCAGAGGAGAGTGCAGTATTATAGGAAACTATAGCCTCATCAACTGACTTAGAAGACAAGGTGGAGGAAAGAGGTGATGATACAATATTGGAGAGAGCCGATAGGTCGATAACGTACAGATTTCTAAAAATGTATGAGGAGACTGGGCGAGATTGAGGCAGGGAATGATGAGGAGTGAAGCTTAGCAAGTGATGGTCAGATAAGGGAAGAACTGAGATATGGAAATTAGAGGGTAAACAATTAAAGAAAACAAGGTCAAGGCAGTGACCTGCTGATGAGTGGGGGCAGTAGAGCAAAGCTAGAGGTTGAATGAGGAGGTAAAGGAAAGGAGCTTAGAAGCATATGGGTCAGAAGGGTTATCAACATGAATATTAAAGTCACCGAGAATAAGAAAGGGGGAAGATGAATCCAGAAAGAAGGATGAGTCAAAATCAGTGAGAAAGGTAGAGGTGGACTTGTCTGGGGGTCTATAAATAGCAGTTATTTTATTTATTTATTTTATTTATTTAACATTTCTTCTATACCGCGCTATTATAATCAGTGCGGTGTACATCGAACAGAAACATACTACAATGCATACAGGCGACATTGAGCTTACAGTGAAACAGGAAATTAAACATGCGATAAACCGGGAAAACTATGTACAGGCTAACTTTATACTATATACACTTCTCTAACTCATCAAGTTGTTACATGTGCATTTGTGGGTGGATAGTACACGTGTGATGGTTAGCGGTGGGGCTTATGTGTAGGTTAACCATTTTCTGTTTGTGTTAGGGTGTTAGGGCGGCCGGGGCATGCAGGTAGGTTGCCAGTTGAGTGTTTACCTCGGATGGTTTCCAGGTAGAATTTTGTGAACAGGTGATGTTTCAAGGCTTTTCTGAATGGGGCTAGACTTTTGATGCCTCGGATTTCATGGGGGAGGGCATTCCAGTTTAAAGGAGCGAATATGGCGAAGGCCCTGTTGGAGGTTGTCTTTGTGCATTTTGTCGTCATCTTGGGGACTACTAAGGTGTTCATTGTTGTAGGTCTCCTGTTTCTATTTCCCGGCGTACAGTGGATTAGCTTGCTGATAGGCGTAGGGGGGTGGTTATTTAGGGCTTTGAATGTAAGGACTATTGACTTGTATTGGAGTCTGGCATGTAGTGGTAGCCAATGCAGTTCTTTCATGATTGGCGTTATGTGGTCAGATCTTGACGATCCAGACAGGACTCTTGCAGCTGCGTTCATAGCTAGGCGGAGCGGATTTAAGGTTGATTGTGAGAGTCCATGGAGGATGATGTTAGCGAAATCCAGATGTGGGAGGACTAATGCCTGGAAGGTTGTCCGGTAGTCGGTGAAATCCAGCAGGGGGCGAAGGTGACGCAGCGTTCTGATCTTATGATATATTGCCTTTGTGACGTTTTTCACATGTGTTGTCATATCCAGGTGCTGATCGAGCGTGATGCCTAGATAACGGATTGTGGATTTGGATTTCAATTCTACATTGTTGACATGTAGTGATGGGGGAGGTATGAACTTCCGGTTCCTCGTGACGAATAGGACATCAGTTTTGTCATGGTTGATCCGTAGATTCTGTGTCAACAGCCAGTCAGCTACAGCTTCGAAGCATCTTATTATTGGGGAGAGCACTGGTTGTTCAATTGTGAACGGCATGTAAAGGAGGATGTCGTCTGCATAAGCAAGGCATTGTACGTTGAAGGATCAGATAAAATCATATATCGGCTGCATGTAGATATTAAACATCAGTGCCGATAAAGACGAACCTTGAGGCACCCCCTGTGTCTGCAGAAATGGTTCTGAGGATGTGTGGCCTGCCATGACTTGTTGCCACCTATTGGATAGGTAGGATTTGCACCATTCCAGTGCCGTGCTTTGAATCCCCTTTTCTTTTAGGTGCTGTAAGAGTATATCATGGTTCACAGAGTCGAAGGCGGCAGAGATGTCCAGAAAGATGAGGACAAATCCATGTTGGATGTTGTTTATTCCTGTGACCAAGTCATTGAAGAGGGTTGTAAGGACGGTATCAACCCCGTGTGCTTCCCTGAAGCCGCGTTGGGATGGATCTAGCGGTGCTTCAGTATCGACATGTTGGATTTGTTGTTGAGCAGCCTTTTCAATGATCTTGGCAAGCAGGGGGATGCCCGAGATTGGTCTAAATGATTCCACTTTGGATGGGTCTAGTCTGCTGTTTTTCAGTAGCGGCCTGATTGAGGTGTGTTTTAGGCTCTGCGGGAACGAACCAGTTAAAAAGGACTGGTTCAGTATTTTGCTCAGGATTTGGCTTAGGTCATGTCGAAGTTCCCTGATCCACTTTGCTGGGCAGGGGTCGTTGGGTGCTGTGCTGGGGTTGATAGAGGCTATAATGTCCTCAACCTCTTTATTAGATACCATGGTGAAATTGCATAATGGTGTTGCTTGGGGTGCTTTAGGCAATACGAAGGGGTTACTGACTCTTGTGTTTGTGTTGGTCTTAATCATCTTTGATTGTAAATAGTTTGAGTAGTCCTGTGGTTGAGGCATTGATGGTTGAGCTGACACTAGCTCCCCTGTTATAGACTTTACAATATTGAACAGGGCATGTGGTTTATTGATCAAGCGTTTTAATATATCTGTGTGGTAAAGTTTCCTTCTGCATTATCTTCTCACGGTGAGTAATTAAATATGAGTTGTATGAAGCATGTGTCTCGGGGGAGTGGGTTCGGCGCCACCGTCTCTCAAGTTTGCGTAGGTGGTGGAGTGATGTTCGTAAGTCATTGGAGAACCATGGTGCATGTTCCCGTTGTCTTATTTTCTTTTCGGTGTATGAGGGACGGGAGGCAGCTCTAAGGTTCTCGTCCCATTTGGATATGAGATCGTCTAAGTTGAGGGTTGTGTTGGTCATAAGGGGTCGGAGATTCTCTAGTACTACACTCTGGTTGAGTGGTCGGAAGCGGGCTGTTGGGGTTCTGGTAGTATTGGTTATCTTTCGGCTCTTGTTGAATGTACTTATGGGTATGTGGAATCTGAGGAGATTGTGATCGGACCAGGGCACTGGTGTTATGGACAGTGTGAGGTCTTGGGTTGTAGTGGCATTGGTCTGAGGTGCGAAGATGAGGTCTAGCTTACCTCCCTTGATGTGGGTGGGGGAGTTGACATATTGTTTGTAACCTAGTTCCTCTAGGGCATCTAGGAATGCTGCTGTCTGGCTGTCTTGAAGAGATGGTAGGTTGAAGTCACCAATTAACCAATTTGGAGAGCATGGAGTGGATGTGGTACATGCAAGCTCAATTATTGCCGATAAGTCATCTGGTGATGGTGTAGGTGCCCGGTATAGTATGTTGATTGTGCACAGCTCATTAGATATAGTGAGAGAGTCAAGGTGGGTTGAGTTGGAGGTGTTGTGCAGCTTGAAATGTAGATCGGCTTTGGCGAGGATGAGCGTTCCGCCTCCTTTCTGATTGGTCCTGTGGCATGCATATAGAGAAAATCCTGGTGGCAGCATCTGATTCATGAGAGCATTGTCACAATCAGACAGCCATGTCTCCGTGATCATCAAGATATCGAGGTTATATAAAGGTATCAGGTCAATAGCTGCAGGCCATTTTGATCGTACTGATCTGGCATTTATCAGCGCACACTTCAGTAGGCGTTGATGATGATGCTGCTTCTCAGTTTGTGTCTTTTTGATGATTTGGAGAGGGATGTGAAGCAAATGGGAGTGAGGTGTGTGGTTAGTTTTTGCTGTGGTGTGGCGGGGAATTTCAGACCATCTCCTTCCATGGTTGTGAAGGTTTGGTATGTAATTGGTATCATGGTTGAAAGCGTTTGAAGTGCTGGGGAGCCCAAGGGTAAGGAGGGTGATGAGTAATAGCAGGAATTTGTACATTCTAGATTATTCCTAGGATTGGCAGCAGTGTAGTCGGTTACTGACAACAGTACAAGTGGATGCAGGTTAATAGTAATGATGAGGTTATCTGCGGAAATACTGACAACAGTACAAGAAGATATAGGTTACTAGCAATAGAGAAATTAACTGCAGAATACTGACAACAGTACAAGTGAATGTAAGTTAATAGCAATAGTGAAGTTAAGAGCGGAATACTGACAACCATACAAGTAGATGCAGTTACTAGCAATAGTTAGATGCAGTTACTAGCAAAAGTGAAGTTAACTGCAGAATACTGACAACAGTGGGTGCGGTTTACTGGCAGTGTTTAGGAACACTGAAGGTTAGTGGCGGCATTCAGCTTAGTGCAGATTACATGCGAGAGTCTGGATATACTTGCTGTGCTTTGGCAGGGAGGTCGTGTTGCTAGTGAGATCAGGCTCGACTCTGCGGAAGCTCAGGTTGTTAGATGAAATTGTGATTGTGGTACTGTGTTGAGGTGCAAAGGCGTCAGTCCGGGTTTTTTACCTGCTCTCCCTCCGGGTTGTTAGTTGTCTCGTGGTACTTGATGGAAGACTGATCAGGGTATTGTGGTTGGAAGAATCTGTTTTTTTGTTTTGTTTTCCGGAAAAGTAAGGGATTAAGAAGGCAGATGGAATGAACTTCAAATTGGGGAAAGGAGTGAGACTGAGTTAGAAGGAGAGGTTGAAATTGTCAGGAAGGAGAGAGTAGAAACCCAGCACCATCACTACGGCCAGTGAGAAGAGGCATGTTGGAGAAATGGTAGGCCATGACAGAACACAGCGACTGAAGCTGTGTTATCATTCAGCCCAGGGCCGGATTTACCTATACGCCACCTACGCCGTGGCGTAGGGCCCACAGCTGACAAGGGCCCACAAAAATAGCCGCCTTAAAATTAAATTTAAAAAAAAAAAACGCTGGCTGCCGCGGCGGCAGCATGGACTGTTCCTGCGGGGCCCCCTCTGCTACCGCAGCAGCATGGACCGACCCGCGTGGCCCCCTCTGCCCGGCTGAATCGTCCGTCCGTCCCTCCCTCCCTCCATGCCGGCTTTGAGAGGCGCGAAGGGAGAGTGTCTCCCTCGCGTCTCTGTTAAGCCCGCAGGGGCTGATGGGAAATTTCCCACAAGGCCCATCTAGTCTGTCCTTCCATAACAATGGGCTATTGGGGGGGGCTGGGACTGGAAATGGGCTGGGGGGGTTAAGGCTGGAGGTGGGCTGATGGGGTTAGGACTGATAATGGGCTGTGGGCTGTTGGGGGGGGGGGTTAGAACTGGTAATGGGCTATGGGCTGTGGGCAGATGGGGGCTGTCTGGTAATGGGCTATGGGGGGGCTAGGACTGGAAATGGGCTGGGGGGTTAAGACTGGAGGTGGGCTGATGGGGTTAGGACTGGTTATGGGCTGTGGGCTGTTGGGGGGGGTTAGAACTGGTAATGGGCTATGGGGGGTGAAGACTGGTAATGGGCTGTGGGCTGATGGGGGCTGTCTGGTAATGGGCTATGGGGGGCTTGGACTGGAAATGGGCTGGGGAGTTAAGACTGGAGGTGGGCTGATGGGGTTAGGACTGGTAATGGGCTGTGGGCTGTTGGGAGGGGGTTAGGACTGGTAATGGGCTATGGGGGGGGCTAGGACTATAAATGGGCTAATGGGGCGGGCTAACACTGGCGGTGGGCTGATGGGGTTAGGACTGGTAATGGGCTGTGGGCTGATGGGGGTTAGGACTGGTAATGGGCTATGGGGGGTTAGGACTGATAATGGGCTATGGGGGGGCTAGGACAGGAAATGGGCTGATGGGGAGGGGTTAGGACTTGAGGTGGGCTTATGGGGTTAGGACTGGTAATGGGCTGTGGGCTGATGGGGGGGGTTAGGACTGGCAATGGGCTATGGGGGGCTGACTGGAAATGGGTTGATAGGGTTAGGACTGGAAGTGGGCTGATGGGGGGTTAGGACTGGTAATGGGTTATAGGGGGGGCTTAAACTGAAAATGGGGTGATGGGGCGTTAGGACTGTAAGTGGGTTGATGGGGGGGCTAGGACTGGTATTGGGTTGGGGGGTTGCTAGGACTGGAAATGGGCTGATGGGTGGCTAGGACTGGAAATGGGCTGATGCAGGGACTAGAAGGGAATGGATGCTGGGTGAGGCTGGAACTAGATGGGAACTGATGTTGGGGGAGGATTAGAATGGGATGGGGCTGGAAGAGTAAAATGGAGAAGGGAAAAATATTTTGTGTGGGAGGGATAAAAAATCTACAATTGGCCGGGTATTTGGAGAGTAAGTGGGGATTGAGGATGGAGGGGTAAAATTTGAGTGGATGAAATAGGAACGAGGAAAGAGCAAAAGGAGAAAGATTAGTATGTTAAAGCAGATGTAGAGAGAGAATGGAAAAAAACTAGAAGAGAGAAGAAAGGACAAATGGACAGCAGACGATGCAGAGTTAGCAGAAGACACGAAGAAACCAGAAGAAAGTGGCTGGAGCAATTGCAGCTGAAAAAAATGCACAAAAGGTAGAAAAATATCTCTTTATTTTGAATTTATTAATTGGAATATGTCAGCTCTGGTAAATGTGCATCATTAACGTTTGCGCTTTGTTTAGTACAAGAGCAAATTAATGTATAGTTTTATTTCTACAGTGTTGTACATTCCAAGTTTGGCTTTTGGGATTCCCAGTTTAATTATTGTCTTCCTGTTTCTAAATTGTGATTACTTGTTTGGTGATGGTCTATGTTCTGCATGTGTAACTGAGCTGAGGTGTTCTGTTTATATAATTCCTATTTGACATTGCCACTTGTTCTCTTTCCCCAGTAGGTCATGTATTGTTGTTCTCTGAAATGTATTGGTTTAATATTTGCAGTGTTGCCTTTTGATTGGTAGAGTATGGTGCTTTGTGAGTCCTGGTAGTGCTGTTAGGATACGGCGGGTTTGCTATGGGTTCTAAATGGGCAGTGTTTGTAGTAGTTCCTAATGTGTCTGGCAGTTGGCACTAGATTATAGTAATGTAGAAATCTTTTAGTCTTTCTTTATCCATACACTCATTAAGAGGCACGTTTACTAAAAGTTAGTATATGGTAACATTATGCAAATATTTATGCAAATGAGGCCTCTTATGCAAATGAGGCCCCGCACTCCCCTTGGGCCGCCCCTGCTGGGGGCCCACAATTTTTGTTGGCGTAGGGCCTCACTCAAGATAAATCCGGCCCTGATTCAGCCATTTGCACTCTCACTGAAGGAACCTCATCTTCAGTGCATAATCAAACCATTGAATTCATTGCTGGAGGATGCAGTAAAAAGCAGTTACTGTAGCTTGGTTCAAAAGAGCTTTGGACAAGTTTCAAAAAACATTATTAAAGTGGAGTGTGGAAATCCACTGCTTACCCATGGGATATGCATCATGGAATCTGCCTATCTTTTGGGAACCTAACAGGTACTTGTGACCTAGATTGGCCAGTGTTTGAAACAGGATACTGGGTTTGATGGACCTTTGGTCTGACCTGTATGAAATATCATATGTTCTTATGAGAAGCCTTTTAAGCACAAATACATGTTTTACATGTGAAAATGATTTATAAATTCACCTCTGAAAATGCCTGTTAGTGTGGACAGTTTGAAAATTGGTTAAATCGTAGGATCTTTTGCCGGCAAAAGGTAGAGATAAGAATATTCAACTTATGTTCTCCTGATACACCAGGAATATTACTGTGTTTTCCTGCTCTGAATTTGACTGGATAGTTAGGAAACTGCAGGCATGTGCCTGTAGATCTCTATATTACAAGGTTAGCCCTTCCAGTTACAGCTATAGGTTTGAATTCTTTGCTGATTCTGCTACCTTGCATTGGATCAACATAAGAAACTCAGTGGCTTACCTGAACTTTCAAAAAGGCCCAGATGTGAAAAAAACCCAGAGGTACTGCTTCTTGAAAAAAATCCACCTTTTTATTCCAGCACCATAATGGTTACTAGAATTCAAAATGTACCAACACGCAAGCATGCTAAAACTCAGGAAAAGCAACCGTGGGAGTCATAAGAATGAGCCAAAAAACGATGCCCCAAGGAAATATGAAGGAAATATCTTTTGTTCACTGGTGTGTTTTGTTATACCCTGTTGTTAACCATCAATTGCTAATACATTTTCTTACTATAATCACTGTGGATGTCCTGCAATCTTAGTGTAGGATTAAGATCCTATATGACAAATGGGAAATGTAATTAATGAAGACCATGTAACAATATTAGTCATCCTCATTAATCTGTGTTAAATGGAATACACGGCAGCACACTGTTCTACACTAGGGGAGAAATGATATTTCATTGAAATCTATGAGTTCCTTATGTGTTCCTAATTAGCTAAAAATACCATACAATAAGGCATCTCCAATTAGTGTATACTAGGGGTGTGCATTCATTAGTATGTATTCAGTTTGGGGGTCATTCTGAAAAACGAATAAGCCATTTGCATATATGCCGGGAACGTACACCACATGGAGATGCCTAGACGGTATTCCGAACACAACACAAAATACATGTGCCATACCAATATACGTGTATATATGGATGGGGGCGGGACATGGGTGTGGATGGGAAAAGCATGGGCATGGCTGGCCCCGAAAATGTACAAACCATATTCTGCCAAATCCCGTGTACGTCTAAGTGTCTCCCTGTGGACGTCTAAGTTATACCTGCTAAAACCTGGAATAATAGACATGGAGGGACTAAAAAAGGAAAAGAAACATTACAGCATAGAACTAGGCATACTGCTCTGCGCATCACCACATCCCAACGAGAAGTATGAGGGTGATGCCACCTGTGTGCCTGTGGTAGCAAGGTGCACAGGATGCAGATGTACATACTGTTCTGCACAAAGGAGGGACATGTACAAGGCGCATGAAAATTAACAGTCAGTGCCAGGGAAACACAGGCAAAAGAGACAGATTCCCACGGTGACGTGGCAGAGGGAAACAGAGAGCCAGGCAGTTGTGAGAAAAAACATTTAAGCGTGCATGACATAGAATAAAACATCCACACTATCATCACCAGTGCCCAGGCAAACCCATCCTACACACCCAGGTGCCCCCCAATTCAGCATGTCACACACTGCCCCTATCCTCACCCCCCAACCCCTGCCCTCACTCTCACCCCCAACCCCACACTCCCACCCTACCACCCCTGTGACAGCAAACCCTATCTGGGCCTACCACTGCCCCCCCCCCCCACATACCCTGATCTGCCCCTGCCCTGAGGCACCACCACTGTGCCTTAGTGGATGGTCAATGGGTAGCGAGGATGATGGCACACCCCCTGGGACTGGGCTGCTGCTGCTGCTATTCTCCCCACTGGTCTCCCCACATGCCTCATGGAAAGGTGGGAAGACCAATGGGGGCCCCACACCCTGGGGCATAGTGCCCAGGATGCAGGACTGTCCCAAACTGCTGGACCCCACCACAGATCAGCCCGTGCAGTGGCCCATGTGGCCACTCTGCTAGTGAATGGTGGAGCAGAGAGGTGAGGAACATCAATGGTGGCAAGAGGCACAGTAGCAGCAGCCGGTGTCAGAAGCATGCACTGAGGCCTGGCCAACTGGGCAACCCGGAGATCAATGTGGGCCCCTAGGTGGCTCAAGGTGGCAGTCAGGTGATTGGTTGCCAGCAGCTGCTCCTCCTGCACCGTCAACCACCGCTTTCTGAGGGCCAGCTGCTGTTCCCACAGTTGCACATTCCAATGGAGGAGTTGCAGCTTCTCCTGTGTCTGTACCTTGTGACCCTCCTGCTGGATGATGAGACCCTCGGCACACTCAACCAACTGTCCATGTGTACATTGGTGGCACTGCCCATGGTGACCACTGCCACCAGGCTGGGGTTGGGGCTCAGGCAATGGTGATGATGCAAGCTGGTCCTCTGAGTATTCCGAGAGGTTGTACATATATGTTGCTAAACGTCTAACCACTATAAAACATGCAAGTCCGCCAGGAATGCCTGTGTGAGGAGCTGGGGCCACAGCTCACTGCACATGCACACAGATGGGACACAGTGCCCGTCCATGTGAAGGTGCTGGCAGCTCTGGCATTCCTGGGGACCAGCATATTCCAGTCTGTGGTGGAACAGCATCAGGGCTGAGCCAGGTGGCAGTGTCATGTAGCATCACCCAATTCATGGACTCCTTCATGGGATGTGCTGTCCATTATATCGCCTTCCCACGCACCCCACAGCAGCAGCAGCATCAGACCATGCTTACATTTAGCAAGGTTGCAAGGTTCCCATCCATCCTAAGGGCCATCGACTACCCATGTGGCCCTCTGCCCACCATGCCTGCATGAGATGGCTTTTGGGAACCAGAGGGCGTACCACTCTATGAACATGCAGACAATCTGCAAAGCCCAGATCCTGGATGTCGTGGCATGCTTCCCTGACTCGTGCCACGATTCCTACATCCTGGGACAGTCAGGGATATATGCTGACTTCGAGAACAGCACCATCACCGGTGTCTGGCTGCTTGGTGAGTAGACACAGGTTAGTGGCGCACACACATGCATGCATGTAGATACCGAGGTTCGTCAGGGTCAGTAGAGGTGGCCGGTTGACAGGGACGTCTGTCCACAGGGGACACCCATCCCCACTATTCAGGCCTCAGACTGATCCCCTATGCGAATATACACATGGACAAAGTGATTCAAATTAACATGTTTTATTTGTAACATTGTAAATATTAGGATATGAACAATGTCCCCTCAGCAGCGGACATCTCAGACCTCTGACATCCCATGGGGCCTCATTGAGATGACCTATATGGGGACAGGAGCATTACTGTCAGCCACTCCATGGCCCATGTGAGGGCCTGGAGGTCGCCCCTGATCCCACATTGGTGATCTACAATGAGTCCAAAGGGCCCCTCTGCTGCTGCCTAATCTGCTGCCCCCTGCCCCTCCCATCCCTTATCTTCATCCTTGCCCTCTCCCGTCCACTCTACTCATGCTCCCCCCTCCTCCACACACTGGGTGTCCCTGGGTGGCGTGGCCCTGAGTTCCCCATCCTCCAGAGACAATGACCTCCTCCTTCCCCTGCTCCTCAGGGCCACCCACCCAAGGGTACCCTGCCTCCCGACCCTCAGCCCCAGTGATGTCCTGGGCCCCCCACCCTGGAGTGCCCCGCCCAGACTATATAGCACTGTCCAGCCCCTCCCCCTCAGGGGCACCTCCATGAGGTTGAGGGTAACAACCTCATCCCCACTTTCCCCTGATGGGGAGCTGCTGGATAGTGCTATGGGGATGACTAACAGTGGGCAGTCTGCATTGGTGATGGCGGGGCTGTGTGTCACAGCTGGTGATGGCTGCTGTTCCTTCTCCTCCTCTGCCTCCATCTTGCTGTGGGATGCATTGCTGATCTCCTTCTCCTCCTCCTCCACCATAAGGGGGGTGTCCTCAACTGGGATGGCTGTGGAAGGGATGCAGAGCTGTTAGTTTCAATGGGTGGGGGTGTCCGGTTGCCATGTCCCCATTGTCAAATGCCTCTCCATGCTCTGTCTGCTGTTGCCCCTGCAATGCCCAGTCACTCCAGCCCTGTTGCATGTTGCATGTCATGGCCCCGTTCCTGTGCTGTTCCCCCACCTCACCTCACTCCCGCTGGTTCAGTTTCAGCAGACGCGGTTGTGTGTGATGTATGGTGCGGTAGCGCACCCTGTATGCCTCTGCCTCCCGCAAGACATGGAACCATCTGTGGAGGCAGGAAGGAAGTGTCTTACATATGCATGTTTCTTTCTTTCCCCAGGTCTGTAACTGCAGCTGCCTGCCTGCTTGCCATAACACCACCTGCATACACTGGACCCTGTCTCATCCTGCTGCCACATCACCAGTGCTGCCACATCCCGGTCCGGGGCTTGCCGTGGTCCCTCAGGCCTCCTCTGTCCTGTGTGCCTGCATAGCTGACTGGCAAGGCCATGGGCTGAGGGGGCAACAGGGACAGCGCTGCCTGCAACATTTGTCTGGGACCCTGCTGTATTTGTCTGGGACCCTGTGCTGCACATTGTGGACTTTGCATGCTGGTGTCAGACCTAGTGGCTGACATATCCTGTTTTATGGTTGCTGTGCAGGCATTTGGGCTGCCACTTTCCAGGTGGGTACTATCATGTGTGTGGTGTTCTATCTCTTGTACTCACTTCAGGGTGGGATGTGACCATGATCATGTCTGCTGCTCCTACTAGGGCTGATCAGATGGGCCAGGCAACAGTGAAAGGTACTGGGATGCCTGGGTGCAATGGGTTGTGTATGGACAACAGTGGACAGGTGGTAAACATGCCTCTGTCTACGGTGCATTTCAAAGGTATTCATCCCCTCTGTCTGTCCTCTTTTGTCACATTCTACCTGGTGGATGGATACTCGCATCTCCACTGTGGATCTTTGCAGCTCCTTCTGTGTTCTCCTTGGTGTCCTTGTGGCATCTCTGCTTTATGCCCTCCTTGCCTAGTCTGTGGGCTTCAGTAGGCAGCCTTCTTCTGTCAGATGTGTCGTGGTGTCATGTTCATCATATTTTTGTTTTAGTGTGGTTCCCGATGCTTTGTGGCATCCTCCATCTTTGGGATAATGATTTGTGCTGGGGGCCTGATCTCTGTCACTGCACCTTTGTCCCAGACCTGTTTGGGGTGCTCCTTGGTCATCCTGTTGCCTGCTTGGTGGTGTTGCAGGGTCCGGCCCTTTTGTTTCAGGTATCTTTATTTATTTATTTATTTAACATTTCTTATATACCGTGCTCTTTGTCATCAGTGCGGTTTACATTGGACAATATCACACTTGGTCAATTGAATTAGAACGTCGTCTACATAGAACAGGGATTTAACATGGAGGTAACTTGGGTGAACTATTTACATTCTTAGTACAAGTACATTTAGGTCTGAATTTGCTGTAGGATTTTGGACTCATATAGCTGCGGTTTGGGCATGATGCCTTTGTAGAGGCATCATGTGCCACTACATGTGGCATTGCTTGCATGCAGGTGGATCCTGCTGCCCTCCTTTTGGGTCATCTGTGGCTCTTTGGTTGGACCTGCTCTTAGTTAGGGGTTCCATGGAGAGTGTGTTAGTGACATATGTGCTCACACTTTTTCTAGTTTTGCGTGTTTCTTTCTGTATACAAGGTAATGTATCATCCTTTCCCATCACCCATTTTCAATATACTATGAGGTCCCTTACCTAATGTCCACATGACTCCCCATTTTCTTTTCTCCTTCCATATCCAATGTTTACCTGATGTGCTATGGGATGAATGGTAGAGTGGTGTACCTTGCAATATCAGCTGTTGTACATCCTGCTACAGACCAGGACTGACACAGAGGAGATGGATAATTTTGCAGGCCACTGTGGGTCTTCCATGCATCCACAGTTGTGGTTTTCTGTGCATTTCCAGTGCCCATCCCTCCAGACAGGTTGGGGATGCTAGGGAGGGTGGCTAGGAATGTGGTTGGTGGTCTGAGTCCTGGCCATCTGCAGATGGACCTATGGATCTGTTAGGTATACGCTGGCGGCCTGGCAGGTTGGCAGTGCTGTGATGAAACCTTTGTATGCACAGGTTGGGTATCTCATTTGATTGTCAGCAGGCTCTGCTGATATTGCAAGGTACACCACTCTACCATTCATCCCATAGCACATCAGGTAAACATTGGATATGGAAGGAGAAAAGAGCCTCAGAATCCAAGGAGGTAGGGACAATGGTATCAGTGAACTTTGAACCAGGCCCAGTCCTCCTCATATCAATGGCTCTAACACTCTTACCAATCGCCTGTTTGATATAATTCCATTTTTTTAAACTTGTGATTCCAAATCAGAATATCAGTAGTAGCTACCCCCTGCAAACTCTCAGAGCATAAAACATGCTAGAAATACAAGAAAAAAAGGAACACCCAAGCCACCACCTTCCCAAGCCACCACCTTCTACAGGCTCCCAGTCACCACAATAATGCAATGAACTGTGGGAACTATTTACAGAAGAGGTTATAACCATTATAAGTGTGATCAGTATAGCATAGCTGTGGTATATAGTATACTGGGTGAATACCAAGAGGTTTATGTTGGAGATAATGGAATAATGATGGATTGAGGGTGTTCATTGATTTACTGCTAGTGGTGTGGAATGTAGCAATTGGACAGTGGATGGATTGGTACAAGGTGGATGAACCATAATGTTCCATGAATAGGTCTGTTTTTAGCTTTTTCTTGAATTCTGAGATATTGGCCATTGATCGTATTTTAGGTGGAAGAGCATTCCAGTGTGTTGGAGCATATATTTCAAAGGCTCTCTGGCAGGTCATTTGGTGCTTCTTGTCTTGTATTTTGGTATAGCAAGGATGTTTTGGTGTGGATGTCTTCTTTTTCTAGTGTCTGGATCCTTCTGGATCAGTGGTTGCAGGCTTTCAGCTGATTGATTATGAATAACTTAAAATGTCATCATTATTGCTTTATATTTGATGCGTGATTGCATAGGTAGACAGTGTAGGGATTTGTGTATTGGTGTAATGTGCTCTTGACAAGGCATTTGTGTGATCAACCTGGCTGCGATATTTTGTGCTAGTTGTAAGGCGTGGATGATGTTCTTGGGGAGACCAAGTAATATTATGTTGCCATAGTCCAGGTGAGGTGTGATTTTGGCCTGGCATACCGTGCCGTAGTGGTGATGGTCTAGTAGAGGGCGAAGTTTGTTCAGCATCTTCATTTTGTGGTAGGATGAGGATATTATCTTCTTGATGTGAGATTGTAGGTTGAGTCTTTGTTCTAGTGTCACTCCGAGGTATTTGACTTCCTTTTTAACTGGGATGGCAAACTCATCTATTTTTATCTCTTCTGGTGGGGAGTAGGTGGTGTCTCTCATTATGGTAAGGACCTCTGATTTATTGTAGTTGATTGTTAGTTATGATGTTGTAGCCAGTTTTTGATGGATCTCATGCAGGAGATTATGGGTGAGTAATTTGGTCTTGTAGTTTCGAATGGACCATAGATCAACATGTCATCAGCATAAAGGTGGTAATGTAAATTATGTTCTCATATGATTTTGCATACTAGTTGAATATATGTTAAATAGAAGGTCTGAGAGTGAGGATCCTTGGGGTTTATGTTTATGTTTATTTATTTTATATACCGCTAAACAATAACATCATAGTGGTTTACACAAATCAAAAATACAGAGAGCCAGTGGCAGAAGGTGAAAAGGAAATTACAATAATGGATAGGAAAGCAAAAGATTCACACAACAAAACAGGAGAGGAGAGGAAGAAGAAGGGGAATCGAGAGAATAGGGTTACACAGATAGGGCGGGGAGGTCAAAGGCAATGGCAAAGAGGTGGGTTTTCAGACTGCTTTTAAAGGTGGTGTGCTGTTGTTCGAGCCGGATAGAGGAGGGTAGAGAATTCCAAAGGGCGGGACCAATGAAAAAGAAGGCAGAAGAGCAAGTGGACTGAAGATGGGCACTTGAAGGGGAGGGAAGATATAGGCGGTTAAGATACAGTGATCGCAAGGTGCGAGTAGGGGTGTGAAAGTGAATAAGTTCGGACAGATATTGGGGAGAGTGGGTATAAAGAACCTGGTGGACAAGTGAAAGGATTTTAAAGTGAATGCGGAATTTAATAGGAAGCAAGTGAAGGTGAATAAGAAGAGGTATAACGTGGTCGCGAGGAGAAGAATGAAAAATGAGCCTAGCAGTAGTGTTCTGGATACGTTGTAAGCGATAAAGTTGTGAGGAAGAGAGCCCAACCAGAACGGAGTTACAGAAATCGATGTGGGACATGACCAGAGACAAGAGAAGGGTAGTGAGTGCTTGAGAGGTGAGAAAGGGCAGTATAGCGCGAATTTGGAGGAGGAAGTAAAATGATGTTTTGGAAACATGAGAAATGTTATCCTGAAAAGATAGATTAGAGTCAAAGAAAACACCCAGGTAACGAAAGGAAGATACTAGAGGGATTGGTGAACCAGAAAGGGAGGGAGCAACCAGAGGGGGGGGGGGGGGGCTTCCGTGGGTAAACCAGATGGCAAGAGTTTTAGTTAGGTTAAGGTGAAGGCAGTGGGTAGTGAGCCAGTCGGTTACTGCAGAGAGGCAGGAGTTTAGAGGGGAAAGATCAGGAAGGAGCGGAGAGGTGTGATGTAAAAGAACCAGATCATTGGTGTAGTATGCAATGTGTGCCTTTGAGTCAGTCCTGACATCTGGTGACCCAGAAGCTCCTGGGTTTTCTTGGCAGTGTCACCGGAAGTAGATTGCCAGGCCTTTCTTCTGAGGCAATGGAGGGTTAAGTGACTTGCCCAAGGCCACAAGGAGTGCTAGTGGAAATTGAACCCTGGTTGCTTGGTTACCAAGCCAGTGTTCTAACCACTAGGCTACTCCTCCACATTGGTGTAGTAGAAAGCAGAAATCCTGTGTTGTTGAACCAGTAAAGCAAGTGGTGAGAGAAAAATATTAAAGAGGAGTGGGGCCAGTACTGAAACTTGTGGAACACCGCAGGGGAGGGGGAAAGGATCAGATGATGACGCTGGGGTGGACAGAGAGAGAACAGAACAGGACCTGGAGGAAAGGAAGGAGTGGAACCAGTGAAGCACCGTGCTGCAGAGGCCCACCTCATGTAAACAGGCCAAGAGAAGGGAGTGGTCAACGAGATCAAAGGCAGCAGAAAGGTCCAATGGCACCGCCACTGAGAAGTCACCATGCTCATGTGCCTTGTCGTTGTTTAATTGGTCTTGAGGTACTGTTCTCCAACTTGATTTGGCATTGTCTATCTGTAAGGTATGAGCGGAACCATGAGAGGTGGGTGTCTCTGATTCAGTCAGTCTGGTTAAGAGGATGGTATGACTTAGTGAGTCAAATGCGGCAGATATGTCTATGAAGATGAAGATGAAGCCTTGCTTTTGGTTCTCAATTCTTTTGATTAAGGTTTTGGTTAGTGTGGTGAGTATAGTTTCTGTTTCATGATTTTGCTGAAACCCATGATGTTGTGGGTCTAGTGGAGCAGCGATGTCGATGCTGAATATAGGCCTGAAGGAGGATGGTGAATTGGGGTCTGTTGTTTTGCTTTTTAGTTGAGGTCTGATCGATGTGGTTTTTAGGATGGATGGCATGATATCCTGTCAAAGAGATAGGTTTATTGTTCTTTGTAGTGTATGTGTGAGTTCTTCACTAGACATCTTTATCCAGGAGGTGGGGCATGGGTCAAGTGGGGAGGTGGTGGTGTTTAACCACTTTAAGATTTGTCTGTATTGACCTTCTGTTATCAGGTGGGATGAGGACCAGGTGTTAGAGTCCTTTCATTTGTTCGTAGGTGGAGGATCAATTGTCATGTTATCCTCTTTAAAGGCAAGTTTGTTCTGCAGATATGATGCATAAGCTTCTGGGTGTAGTGCTGATTTTCTTCTGGGTTGTTGGGGAACATGTAAAGGATTTTACTATGGTGAATAGTTCTCTGGGGTGCTTGAGTGATTTAATGATGATGTTCATATGGTATTCCTTTTTTTGTTTGAGTATTAGTTTGTTGTATTCCTTCTATTCCAGGTGTCTGAGCTTGAGTTTTGCGCATCTTATGTTGTTTGAATAGCATGGAGCCTTATTTGTACATGGGATGGATGTAGTGTTGATTAGTTTGAGTCGCTGTAATCTCCTCTGTGTATGTGGAGGTGGTAGAAATCCAGTCAGGGGCTATCTCTCTCTGTGTAGGATTGGGATGAGGCCATTCCATGGTTGTGTTGTTCTAGCTGGGTTTAATATGGTGAGCATAGTTATTATTGATATAATGCTGTTTATCCAATTCATGTTTCTGACTGGCATATTGCCTTGTTCTGTCTTTCTTTATGTTAATCTGTTTAAAGCTCCTAAATGAGAAAGTCTGTTCTCGATTATTGTTGTAATTGGTGATAATCTTACATTGTCTGAGCTATGTTTGTTGATTTTGTTAAGGGGATTCTCTGGGTGTCCTCTTTGTTGATTTCTTGGTGAGTTTGCTGGTTCTTTATGTTTCGGGTGTGGGTTGCAAAGTAGTATCTTTTGTGGATGTCAGTGTCTTTGTCTGTTAGAGGAGAGGTGGCCTTTGACTGCTTCTCTGGTTTATGGTTAGGTTGATATATTGGAAAGTGTGAGCTTTGTGAATGTTCCTAGAGTGGTCTTTTTGTTATTCTGATATTGTCAGTGCCATTGTCAGTTGTTTTGCTGCATGTAGTTCTACTCTGGCCTACTTTGTCTTGGCCCTTAGGCACAGACCCACCAGGCACAGGCACACCAAGGAAAGGAGGGTTTGAAGTTCCTGTCACTGCAGTCTCGGGGGCACTGGATCAGTTGGGAAGTTGAAGAAGAGGAGGAACTTATCTTCCTGCTTGTTCGGTGTCTGCTGCTGGTCTTTGTTGCTTGGGTGATCTGGCAAAAGGGATTCCTTTCTGGCGGTGTGCCCATTCAGCCTGCCCTTTTGCGACGATGTTCCCGGGCAGGGGGACCATTGCGAAAGCAGCCCTCCCACCCGCCTGCAGGGATGTTCTGGGCAGGGAAATCTTTGTGCAGGTTTAAAGTTGCTGCCACTGTGATCTTGGGTGTGCCAGATTGGTGGGGAAGTTGAGTAGAGGAGGAACTTACCTCACCGCTTGTCCAGCATCTGCTGCTGGTTATTGTGGCTTGGCTGATCTGTGGAAGGGGATTCCTTTCTGGAGGTGCGCTCACCCAGCCAGACCTTCTGCAGAGATGTTCCAGGGCATGGGGCCCATTGCAAGAGCAGCCCTCCCACTTATTTGCAGGGATATTCTACGTTTATATATTTTTGAGGGATCTTATGCAAGGCGAATATGTCACAAGAGAAGACTGGTGAAATGTTGAATGAGTTATGATACGTGATCAGGGTTAGCTCACTGTGAATGTTGCCCGTCAGCGTGCTGGATTTCTTTCTGGAGTTTCTGGCGATGGATCTGTGGGGTTGGTTGCTGCAGAAAGTTCTGTTTGTTTTGCTAGGCTACCTTGCTGCAGTGTTGGTTCTCTTCAGGTGTTTTAAGGACTTCCAGCCTATCTTGGTGCTGTTTGTCCTATGGTGTTTTATGGTCTTCCAGCTAATCTTGCTGATGTGTTGGTCTACTTTGGGTATTCTGGGCACTCACAGTCAGTATAGATGCCCCTTCAACCCACTCCCATTGCCTTTTGGGTTTTTATGACAGTACATCCTCTACTCTCTATCCAAATTCTACACGATCTTATCCAAGCAGTCCATGAACCTTCCTCCAGCACAGTGGATCTTGATTATAGGTTCCTATGCTGGAAAAAAAATTCCTCAATACTAGGACTATTACCTGGAGGCATAGAACTTGACTGATTACATGCCACTCTCGCTGCTTTGGCTCTTACAGTGTATCTAACTTCTATATTGCCCTTCCTTTGTTCTATTGTGGACTTCCAGCTGATCCTGATGCTCTGTTTGTTCTCTTATGGTGTTCTATAACCTTCAAGTCAATCTTGCTGCTGTATTGATCCTCTTTGGGTGTTTTGGGGTCTTTTACTCAGTCTCGCTACTATGTTGCACCTCTTCACCTATTTAGGGACTTCCAACCTAACTAGGTACTGTATTGTGTCTCTTTGGGAGTTTTAGGGCCTTCCAACCAATCATGGTGCTATTTGTACATCGGTCCCCTTCTTGTGTTTCAGAGTTTTTCAGCCATCTAGGTGCAGTGTTGGTCTTTTCTTGGTGTTTTACCACCTGCTTTTAGGCTGCTTTCCCAAACAACCCAGCTCTAAGATAAACTGAATGCATGGGGGCCACTACCAGCCTAACAATTATCTACAAGACTTAAACTCTTGCCAAGTTCTTTTCAATATTTTTGTTACTGTACATGTTGACTATCAGTTTCCTGCAACTATTTAGCCTTTGACTTTAGGGTCTTGAAGTCAGTCTTGTGGCTGCGTTGGTCCCAATTGAGTGTTTTAAGATTTTCCAACCTATCTTGCTACTGTACAGTTTTCTTTGGGTAAGCTTCTCAAATTATTTTTGCCTGCCTTATCAATGCCTTGCATCTAACTTGCTAGTGCTTGTGTTGTTTCCAGTTTTCATCATTTGGCTCCTTTTTCCATTTCCTGAAAGATGTTTTTTTTTTGGCAACAACAGCCTCTCTGACCTCACCTTTAAACCATGCTGGCAGTTTTTTGGACTTCCTTCCACTTTTCTTAAAGCGTGGAATACAGCTGGTCTGGGCTTCCAAGATAGTATTTTTAAACAACACTTATGCTTAATGTAAATCTTTAACCTTTGCAACTGCTCCTTTTAGTTTTTTCTTAACCATTTTCCTCATTTTATCATAGTCTCCCTTTTGAAAGTTAAATGGTAATACTGTGGATATCCTTACCATCCCTCCTCCTTTTATTAAACCAAAGAGATCATGCTATGATCACTATTGCCAAGGGCCCTAACACCCTTAGCTCTTGCACCGGATCTTGTGTTCCACTAAGGACTAGATCCAAAATGGCTTCCCCTCTGGTCATTACATGAACCAGTTGCTCCAAGAAGCAGTCATTTATTTCATCTAGAAACTTTATCTCCCTAGCACTACTTTTGTTTTTATTGGAACCTCTCTGCTGATATGCCCTAACTTCAGTCTTTTGCTAGTATCCTTCAAGGATACATTGTTCCGAACCATGCAGTCTTGGGCGACTGTTGGCTCTCCCCTATTATCTAGTTTATAAGCCGTTCTATCTCCTTTTTAAAGGTCAATGCCTGGTTCCATACCAGTTAAGGTGGAGCCCAACCCTTTGGTAAAGCCCTTCCTTTCCCCAGATTGTTTCCCATTTCCTAACAAATCCAAAATCCTCTTCCTTGCACCATCATCTCATCCATGCATTGAGATTCCAGAGCTGTGCCTGCCTTTTGGGTCCTGCGCGTGGAAGGGGATGCATTTCAGAGAATCCTACCCTGGAAGTTCTGGATATTAACTTCCTACCTAAAAGCCTAAATTTAGCATCCAGAACCTCCCTATTACACTTTCCTTTATCATTGGTACTTTGCTCTTCTGATGGTGGTGTCTAATCTTCATGCCACCATTTGTGTCCTTTGCCCCTCTTTTAGTGGTGTGGGATCTTTGTGACACTCTTGGTAGCTACTGGTGCCATTGCCTTTGTTATAGATACCCACCAGCAAGTTTGAAACAAGTTTCATTTAAAATAAATGGAAAGCTCCCATTAAAAAATTGCTTATCCCATGGACTTCAATGGGGGTGAATGAAACAAAGATGAAGAATAATTCAGTATCTGAAAATTTACTAAATGGGTTTCAGAACTGGATATGAATGAAACCAAAAATGTTTGCCATCCACATCCCTTTTGCCTAGTTTCCTTGTTTGGAATAGATATTTGCACCTCGTAATGATAGCGCTTCTATGGGATTCTTTTTGTGTACTAAGAAACCCGAGCAAATAATATACTTGAATCATTTTGAGATCTTCAGTGAGTTCAGTAATCACATGTCATCAGGAAGAAGTCCAGCAGTGTTCTAGTGTAACAACAATGATATTGTATTCTTTTTACCCTTTTTCACTTTATCAATCTGTCATATTTGTGTGGAAGCACATTTTAGAAAAGATACGGAGATCAGAACTGAGATATCACAGTGGCAACATTTACAGTTCTGATAGTATTTTAGTAAGAGCTTAGCTCAATATGGAGCCGTTCATAAAATACTGAATACAGAGGTGCAGATGTGTACGTGTATGTGCTGATAGCTGGAGCCAGACGAGCCATTTTGCAATTCTACACATGGGACAAAGCAACCAGGAAACATGGCTGGAATACAGGTGCCTGTACCATATTTTACAACTTTCACATGTACTGTAAGCACCAGCACCTACACATCTATGTGGCCCGTTTTGCAAGCCTGTATGTGTAAATGCCACCAGTTTCCTGCAGATGCCACCATGTTTATCTAATTCCAATTTGGAAGGGGAAACAAAAAATGAAGGATTAAGGAGGATAACCCACTTAGGACCCGATTCTAAGAAGACGATAGTGGGGCAGCACGTCCCACCAGGATGTGCTACCCCGCTATCTGCCTTGCCGGTATTCCACTTCCATCCCCTGCTGCATGCACACAGCCGCTGTGCATAATGGGAGGGTTAGAAGTGTGACGGGGGCAGAGAGTGGGCAGAGCGTGGGTGGGCCGACCCCTGGACATACAGGGCCGATTCCCGTGATGGCCCTGCAGGTCCAGGTATCACCGGGGGGGGGGGGGGGGATGGGACACCCTGCTTATTCCACCCCTGAGGTAGAATAAGCATGGGACGCTCCCCGAAATGTGGCTGGCAGCACCCCCCAGAGCCCAGCATCACCCCCCCCCCTAAGCAGCAGGCAGCACATGGTGGGTCCCAACCACCCAATCCGGGCCCCGGCTGGCCCCATCGAGGTTCAGGTGGTAGGGTGAAGGGAGTCGGGATATGGCAGGCTGGCTGGGAGGTAGTGTGGACATCTCCCGGCGGCCGCAGGGGCACTCTGGGCCATCCTCAGGCCTTATTCTGAATGCCATGGGAACGTTTTGCTCCCGCATTTCAGAATCAGGTCCAAACGGGCCCATCCTGCTCAGGGCCATCTGGATGGCCCAGATGTGCCCCTTTCTGAATCGGGCTCACATCTCACCAGTCTAGTTGTGAAGTTGAAAGATAAAGAATTGTGAAAGGTATTTCCCTCCTGCTGACAATCATCCATAATCCTGGAAGACTTGCAGAGCAATGGAACAGGCCATTTAGCGCATTCATTTCTGGGTTCTTGGACTAATATCAAGAAGAGGAATAAATGAAGCATAATACTGTTTAGCTCAGCTGTATCCAGGAGATATTATATCTCCAAGCTGTAAGCACACATTCTTTTGCTAAGTCTACACTGGCCTAAGCTCTCCCACATGCTGTCCTTTGCAGAATCATTATATACTGTGAGCCCAGAGCTTTCTGTGATTGCTGATTTCACTGAGGGTATAACTACATAAGTGAAATGTCTCCAAATGGTCTCAAACTGATAAAGCTATCATTTTTCAAAAGACAAAAGAAAGCAAGGAACTGGTACTGCACAGTGCAGAGTATATCCAGTGGCAACGGGTCCAAATAAAAACCTTCAAGGTTGCAATTAAGCTGCTTCTCTATGAGAAATGGCTTTTGGAATTTATTTTATTTTTAATGCTTTATTTACGTTTTATAACAACAAAGGAAAGGAAGACATACAGCTTAAAAGACAAATACATACATAAAATGTGATACATACACCAAAGTAAACCCCTACCACCCCCCTCCCCCCTGCTTCTTCTCTAGAAACTAATCATTCCCGAAAACGGGCGTGTACTGACATTATTATGGTACAAAACCGAACGGTGATCTGAAACATGATGAGTATACATTAAGCAGACATGTCTGAGCAATGAGCAGAGTGTACATAATCATTGAGCATCTGTCATTTAGACAGGCGAAAGTGAGTTTGGATATGGGGAATAGCTCTCCGAGATATCTGCTCATATTTACTATATAAGCAGACGAGGTTCCACCATTCATTGGCAGTAATTCGAGAGCTATCCTTCCAATTCCTCGTGATTAAACATATGGCTATACCCAGCATGAAATCAAGGAGAAAGCGACCCCTCTTAGGAAGAGAGGGGACCTCCGCCACTGAGCGGAGTCCTACAATCTTCCAAGAAAGAGGCTCGTGGAGGTGTAAGATAGATTGAATACGACTCCAGACCCGCCCCCAGTAAACCTGCAGTTGAGGACATTCATAAAGAACATGAGCGAGGGTTCCCACGGCAGTATGGCAAGACCAACACTGGTCCCTAGCAGTTGTGTTCCATTTAGCTATTCTTTCTGGAGTATAAAAGCATCTGTGTGCAAAAAAGAAGAGAGTTTGGGTTACAGAGGCAGATCTGGAAACCCGCACCACTTTGCTCCAGAAAACGCTCCATTGCGCAGGGGTTAAAGTGGTTTGCAGTTCGCGTTCCCAGGCTTGTTGAGCTCTACAGGTAGCAGTATCGGTACCCTGGCATAGTAATTTATAGAAGTTAGAGGCTACCCCATGCGTACTACTAAAAGAGTGAATTAGTTCTAATAGCCCGTCCTCAGTAGGGGCAGAGGGCGGCAGGATTTGAGCACTTTTGAGGCAGTGTTGGAGCTGTATCAATTGAAAGTAATGTTTCGCTGGCAACGCAAATTCCTTTTGTAAATCAGAAAAGGTCTTCCAACGAGCTGCAGAGAAGAGTTGTTGAGGTGTCCAGATCCCCCTAGAGTACCAGGGTTTCCATGCGATCGTTTTATTTAGGACTTGAATTCTGGGGTTATTCCACAGCGGGAGTCTGTCTGGAGGACAAACAGTGGGACCCAGTGACCGAATGAGAGTGTTAAAGGCCGCAAGAGTATCGACAATCATTGGGGGATGGCGTGTGTCTACTTGATGGGACATGCCGGGGAGATGGGTCAACGGAATTGGGCTACTTAGCTCCTCTTCAATGTCAAGCCAAACTGGTCTGTTGTCTGTTGATGCAGCTAGCCATCGGGCACCTTGTTTAAGTAGGAAGGCTTGATGATATCTGAGAAAATCAGGAAAGCGGGTACCCCCTAGTTCCTTCACAGACTGTAGTTTTTGTTTAGCTACTCTTGGTGGTTTTCCCTGCCAGAGATAACGGACGAGAAGGCCCTCTATGTCTTTGTAGGTATGTAGCGGGAGGAAACAGGGCAGCAGCATTTCTAAAATATAGTTCACTTTGGGGACTATCATCATTTTGACGGTTTCTAGGCGGCCCCACCATGTAAGGGATAAGGGAGACCACCGATTTGTGAGCTCACGGACTTTGGAGACTACCTCCTTGGCATTAAAACTAATAGTGTCTTCTAAAGGAGAACAGTAGTGGACGCCAAGATATTTCACCATGCGGGATTGCCAAAGGAAAGGAAAGGCCTGCATGTCAGCCTCATGTACCCAGCGGTTCAGTGGAAATGCTACGGATTTGGTCCAGTTTATTTTATAGCCCGATAATTGCGAGTATCCGTCAATCAGGTCCAAGACAGCCGGGACCGAATCAAGGGATACAAAGAGCATAAGGTCATCTGCATATGCAGAGAGTTTAATCTCTCTGTGACTGAAGGGGACACCTCGAATACGTGCGGACTGTCTAATAAGGAGGGCGAGGGGTTCAAGAGCTAGATCAAAGAGCATTGGTGATAGGGGGCAACCTTGACGCGTGCCTCTTTGAAGATTAAAAGGCCGGGACTTAATGGCATTTACACAAATACTGGCAACGGGTTGAGAATACATGACTTGGAGGTATCGGAGGAAGCCCTCCCCAAAGCCATACCATCTGAGAACTGCAAATAAGAAGGGCCATTCCAAACGATCAAAGGCTTTTTCAGCATCTAGAGAAAGACCCACCCATGGGTGGTCTAAATTGGCAGCACTGAATAGCACATGGCACAAGGTCCGAGCATTGTCAGCGGTGGAGCGGCCGGGTATAAAACCACATTGGTCGGGATGGACTAAGGTGGCCATCCTGTCAGATAGCCGGGTGGCCAAGATCGTTGCGAAGATCTTATAATCGGCATTAAGTAGGGAGATTGGACGGTAGTTGGCGGTTAGCAGCGGGTCTCTGCCTTCTTTCTCAAAAACTACCACATTAGCTGCAGAAAAGGATCCCAAAGAGGATGTATCTACCGCAAGGGTAGTAAAGTAAAGTTTTAAGTAGGGAACTAAATCTGCACTGAACGTTCTGTAGAATTCTGTCGGGAGACCATCAGGCCCAGCGGCTCGACCCGAGGCTGTTCGTTTTAGGGCAGAATGGATCTCTGAAGTAGAGAAGGGTTCATCCAGCGCATCCCTATCAGCTTCAGAAAGGGTCGGCCGCTGAATACCAGAAAACAAGCGCTCGAAGGTCTCGGATGAGAACTCACATTCAGATTGATATAGACGGGTATAGAAATCCCGAAAAAGTTCTACGATATCGGAGTCTGTGGTCAGTATGTCCCCTCCCTGTGGGGCGCGAAGGGCCGCTACGCGTTTGGCTTCTTTTTGACCTTTCAAGGCGTTGGCTAAAAGTCGACCGGCTCGGTTGCTTTCACGGTAGTATGTTCCTTGCTGAAGTGCAATACTCTGAGAAGCTGCAGTTGAGAGGATTGCATTATATTGAAAACGGAGACGCTGTAAGCGAACTAAGACGCATGGGTCATTACGTGAAGTTAGAACTCGTTCGCCTGCTTTGATTTGTTGGTCTAGTATAAGGAGCTGCTGTTTACGCTGTTTCCGCAGGCGAATTTGATAACTAGTGATCGTTGCCCGAATGGCCGCTTTAAAACCCTCCCACCAAGCCCAATTTGCAGTGTCCTGGGGTAGATTAAAGTGAAAGTAGTCCTGTATGGCTGCTCGAATTTCTAACTGGAACTCTGGTTGAGTTAATAGAGCTCTATCAAAGAACCAGGCCCCCGAATTCCCCTGGGGCGCAGTGGTGTGTAATTGAAAAGAAATAGCAGCGTGATCTGAGATATGTTGGGAGTGAATCTTTGCAGTGTCTACCTGTGGAACTAACAGTTTTGATATGAGAAAGAAATCTATGCGAGACTGGGATTTATGAGGGGAAGAGAAGAAGGTAAAGTCAAGCTCATTGGGGTGTAGTAACCTCCATAGATCGACTAAAGCAAGATCTTTGATCATAGAGGTAAGCGTAGTGTGACTCTTGGGGGGACCACTCGTCCTAGGCGGCTGTTTGTCAATCAGGGGATCAAGAACTAAATTGAAATCCCCCCGATTATCAATGAAGTATTAGCAGAGGCCTGCGCAACCTGAGCAATGGTAGCAAAAAAGGCAGGGTCATCAACATTAGGAGCATAAAGGCATATACATGTAACTTCCAGGTTACCTATCTTGAGGTGAGCCCTGGACCATCTGCCAGCTGTATCTGATCTAGTCGCAATGATAGTAGCATGCAGAGATTTCCTAACCAGTATGGCAACCCCACATTTCTTAGAAACGGCTGGGGAATAGGCGGCCACCATGTAAGGTTTAACATTGAGTTTAAGATTTCCTTCGAATTTAAATGCGTTTCTTGGAGGAAAATCAGGTCCGCAGCTTCATGACTGAGATAGCTCAGGATTTTCTTCCGTTTTATCGGATTATTGATGCCTTTTACGTTCAATGATAAAATCTTACATGGTGCCATCAATCAGTAAGAGACATTTTAGGTAAGGGCGCTTGAAAACATACAACAGAAGCAGAATCTGTACAGCAATGACATAATCACCAAGTATACTGGCCAATACACCCCATGTTGAAAAGCTTGTATCAAAGTAACTTAGAGAAGAAGCAAAACCCCCAATGAATATGGCGACCATATGTCTGCGGGAGGAGGCCCAAGAGAGGAGGATAAAGACATGAAAAAAAAAAGAAAGAAACACCAGAGTCCATAATTAACACTGTCTCTGATATGCATCGAAGCTACTCTGGGTGGATGGAGTCGGGTCACAAATATCATCAAAATAAGGCAACAAACCACCCTCGCCAGACTCTTTGCTGAACCGTGGCAAATCCAAAATGGCGGGTACAGCGGATATGAGAACGCTGGTAGGAACACTCTGGAAATCAGCGCATCAGGTCGGCTTCTTTAGCATCCAAAAACTCCGCTAGTAGATCAGGGTCCTCAAATGTTCTTGTCTGATTGTGTAGCGTGACTCGGAGCTTGGCCGGGTACATCAGGCCATAGCGTGCTTGTAATTGTTGAAGCCTCGGCCGGAATTCCAGAAAGCGCTTTCGGCGATCAACCGTGGGTTTAGCCAAGTCAGGATAGAAGGAAATCTTATGGCTCTCAAACTCCATATGGCCCTTTGCCCGGGAGGCGCTGAGAATTTGCTCCACTTGTTGATATCTCAAAAGTCGAAAGATGATAGGCCGCGGGGTCTTCCTGTTGAGCGTTATGTTGGTGGGTACACAATGAGCGCGATCGATCTCCAATTCTTTGGTAAAGGTGATTTGGAGCAGAGAAGGGAGGATTTTATATAGAAACTCCTTCATGTCACCCGATTCCGCTCCCTCCGGTATGCCCACTAGTCGTAGGTTGGTGCGGCGCGCTCTATTATTTCCATCTTCCACTTCTTTCTGCAAGGCCCGCACCTGACGTTCTACTTTGTCGAGTTTGGACAGCCGGACCGCGTGGGAGTCTAATATGCTCTCCATTTTGTCCTGACGCGAGGAAAGCCCCTCTAGCCTGCCTTGCAATACACCAAGGTCTTCCCGCAGCGCTCGGAGTGCTTCCCCGTTTGACTGCACGAGGTCTTTAACCCCTCTGATCTCTGCGAGGATCTCCTGCTGCATTTCGGGGCCCTCGCATAGAGCCAGCCCCTTCTGCGGGGACGGGGGTTCAGTTTTGGAGCGTTTGCCGTGTGTGGCCGCTGGAGATCCAAATTCCAGGCGCGTAGGTTTGGTCCCCGCCATCTCACCAATGTGACCCGGTAAGATCAGAGCAGAAATTCAAAAATATCCGGTGTTAATTCAGGATTCTGAGTAGGCCTCTCGGGAGCCTCAGCGTTATGCGACCATCCCGCTGGACATCAGGCTCCGCCCCGGCTTTTGGAATTTAAACATATTAATATCCTTCCTTGGGCAGGAGCTGAAATGAGTTCATGAGTCCTTGAAATGCGTTACCTTCTGAAGTTTTGTTTCCTTGCAATTTGTCTCCATGCACGGCTACAAGCCTTTCTCTTACACATTTACTTGGTACTTACTATTATGAAGTAGTACGATCATGTTTTTATTTTTTACGTCACTTATGTAGGGTGCAAATGTATTTTACCGAAAAGGATTTTAGGCAGATTATTTATGCCATTATTAATGTCAACTAGATTGTTGTAATTTGCTACATTTGAATTTGCTGGAAAGGGATGTCCATTCGCTCCAGTTTATTCAAAATGCAAGTGATCGCATTCTTACAGGGTACATTTGCTGGAACATATTTCTCCTGTCTTATGCAGTTTGCATTGGGTGCCCATAGGTATTTAAATAGAGTTTAAAGCCTTTAATTTGACTTTTAAGATTCTCCTTGGAATGGGCCCTTCCAGTTTACAGGAGAAGCTCCATTGTTACATCCCAGGAAGAAATCTGTGTTTGCAGAGCAGAAATGTGCTGGAAGCATCTAGGCTATGAGCTGCGCATTTAACAATGTTAGCATTCCAGATCAGTATTAGCTTTTAGGAAAGCATTTATTTGAGCTGGTCGAGACACTCACTAGTTTGGGGGTCTCCTGAGACTTGGCAACTGATTGTGAAGATGAATTCTGGGATCTTTGTATGCCTATTTTATTTTAACCCACCCTGAATTTATTATAAGGACGGGTTACACACCCAAATAAATACATACAAACATAAATAAATATAAACAAATACACTGGTGGATTGTAAGAAGGGAAACTGGTGCAAAGAGCTCCTTTTTCTTCCAATAGTGCCATGCTCAGGATACATCTCGTACTTTATTGCACATGACATGCAGTAGTTAAAGCCTTTGATAGTAAAAAAAATATCATTATGCAAAACTGAAGCATTTGGCTTGCCGGCACGTATCCTGCTCTGCAATATCCTACTCATATCTGCTGAGTTCACCTCTTCAAACCCTTACGTTGTACACTCATGTATGAGCTTCTGAAATCAGGCTCGACAGGATGTGCTTCCGCCTACAATTCCAGCCAGCAGACAATTGGATCACTTCCGCTATAGAAGGAATAAAGAAGGATTATCATGTTCCAGTTCCACAGTGCAATGACCGGGATTTCAGAAACTGATCAGATACGGGCTGGTGCTCATGTAGCAGCCACAATCAGATATTCTGAAGCTCCTTTTTTCCCACAGGGACCTTAAGCATTACAAGGATACTTTGTAGCATCTTTTGAAGTCCTGTTTCACAGTCATGGGACTCTTCGGGGGGGGGGGGGGCTAAGATTGTAAATAGCTGATGGGGAGGGGGGTTTGGACTGAAAATGGGCTGAATGGGGGGGGGGCTTGGACTGGAAAGTGGCTGAGTGGAGGGGAGCTAGAACTGGAAATAGCTGATGGGAGGAGGACTTGGACTGGAGATGGGCTAAGGGGGGGGGAGAGCTAGGACTGGAAATTGGCTGATGGGGGCTAGGATCGGACTGGAAAGGGCTGATGGGGGCTAGGATTGGAAATGGGCTGATGGAGGGGCTAGGATAGGACTGGAAATGACTGATGGGGGCTAAGATTGGAAATGGGCTGATGGGGGGCTTGGATTGGAAATGGACTGAAGGAGGAGCTAGGATAGGACTTAAAATGGGCTGATGGAGGGCTAGGATTGGAAATGAGCTGATGGGGGGCTAGGATGGGACTGGAAATAGCTGATGGGGGGCTTGGATAGGAAATGGGCTGATAGGGGCTTGGATTGGAAATGGGCTAATGGGGGGGGGGGCTAGGATAGTACTGGAAAGGGCTGATGGGGGAGTTAGGACTGGAAATGGGCTGATGGGAGTCTAGGATAGGACTGTAAATGGTTGATGGGTGGGCTAGGTTTGGAAATGGGCTGATTGGGGGTTAGGACTGTAAATGGGCTGATGGGGGGCTAGGATAGGACTGTAAATGGCTGATGGGAGGGCTAGAATTGGAAATGGGCTGATTGGGGGCTAGGACTGGAAATGGGCTGATGGGGGGCTAGGATAGGACTGGAAAGGGCTGATGGGGGAGTTAGAATAGGACTGGAAAGAGCCGATGGGGGGCTAGAATTGGAAATGGGCTGATGTCAGGGGTTGGATAGGACTGTGAATGGCTGATGGGAGGGCTAGGATTGGAAATGGGCTGATTGGAGGTTAGAAATGGAAATGGGCTAATGGGAGGTGCTAGGACTGGAAATGGGCTGATGTGGGGGGATGGGAGAATGGGACTAGAAGGGAGCAGATGCTGGGTAGGGCTGGAACTAGAAGGGAGCTGATGTTGGGGGGAGGACTAGAAGGGGATGGGGCTGGGAGAGTGAGGATGGAGAAGGGAAAAGATATTTTGTGTGGGAGGGAAGAAAAATCTACAATTGGCTAGGTTTTGGGAGAGTAAGTGGCGATTGAGGATGAAGGTGTGAAATTTGAGTGGATGAAACAGGAATAAAAAAAGAAATGGAGAAAAGAGCAAAAGGGGGAAAATCAGCATGTTAAAGCAGATGTAGAGAGAGAATGGAAAACAAAATTAGAAGAGAGAAGAAAGGACAAATGGACAGCAGACAATGGAGAGTCAGCAGAAGACACAAAGAAACCAGAAGAAAGTGACTGGAGCAATTGCAACTGAAAAATAAAATGCACAAACAACAAAAGATAGAAAAATACTTTTTTATTTTGAGTTTATTAACTAGAATATGTCAGCTTTGGGAAGTGTGCATCGTTAACATCTGCATTTTGTTTAGTACAAGAGGAAATTAATTTATATTTATATTTCCCCAGTATAGTTGTACATACCAAGTTTGGCTTTTGGGATTCCCAGTTTAATTATTGTCTTCCTATTTCTAGAATTGGCTCTGTACATCCAGGGCCGGCGACCGCCCACTGTCCGCCCACTCTTAGCTCTTGGGCCGCCTCTTCCCGCCCCCGACAACTTCCCTGCATAACCAGCGGGGAAGTTAGTCGGGGGCTGCGCCAGCACGAATAGTTGGGATGGACATCCTGTTGTGATGTCCATCCCCGCTATTCATGTCTCAGAATAACCCCCATTCTATTTATGTAGTTTCTATTTGACAGTGCCGCTTGTTCTCTTTCCCCAGTAGGAGATGCATTGATATTCTCTGAGATATATTGGATTAATATTTGCAGTGTTGCCTTTTGATATGTAGGGTTTGGTGCTTTGTGAATCCTGGTAGTTCTGTTATGATATGGCGGGTTTGCTATGGGTTCTAAATGAGCAGTGTTTGTAGTAGTTCCTAATGTGCCTGGAGGTTGGCACTGGAGTATAGTAATGTAGAAATCTGGTAGTTTTTCTTTACCCATACACTCATTAAGAGGCTTGTTTACTAAAATTGGTGCACATTAACATTATGCAATTATTTATGCAAATGAGGTCCCTTATGAAATGAGGCCCTGCAATGAGTCTTTGCACAAGGCCCCGCACACCCTTGTGCCGCCCTGACCCCTTCCTTACTAACACGGGATAAAGCACCAGATTCTTTACTAACATTGAAGAAACAGGTTCAAAACTAACTCAAGAAACCTTAATATGATATAAGTCACTGACTTCTAATATCACAGAAACAGGCCTAAACCTTGCTGCAAATTCTTCTGTTTAGATAGACATCTAAATGAATTGCTGTATACCACTGTCCCCTATAGCAATTTGTTTGGAATAAAAGGCTCTCTTTGCCTCTATTCAATATAGATTAAGGTGGTTATTTTAGAAGCATCCCCATGCGTAACTTGCAGCATTTAGAAGCGTATTTTGGCATATGCGTGCAAATGACATTTTAGAAAGGAACTATTTAACTGTGGTGATATACATCATGTTTAATTTGGCAGGAAGTGCATTAAGGATGTAGAGAGGGAGGGGTTTGGGTGGGCCTAAAATACTGATGTGCATTCCATATTTTTATTAGGGGAATCCACATCAATATGAAGAAATCGTGTCATCGGCATTTACAACCGCCTTAAGCCAAGAATAAATGCCTGCTTGAAGTGGCAGATGTACAGTCCATGATCTTCCTCTCCCATTCACCTAGCACCTGATCCCCCACCACCCCCAAAACATTTGATTCTCCACCGTCCGACTCACCAAGGCATCTGATTTTTCTACCTGACCCCCCACATGACCTCCTCAGCAAAAAGAGACCCTCTCAAGGACCCCCAGCAGACCCTACTACCTCCACTCCCAGATCCCCTCCCTGGGTCTTACCAGGGTCCCTGGTGTGCAGTGGGAGCAGGAATGATTCCCAGTCATTCCTGCACGTCCTATCCCAGATTTCATAATGGTGTTTGTGACCCCCAGTGGTAATCCCACTCTACTATTGCTAGTGGTCACAAGTGACATTTGGAAATCCAGGATTGGGTGACCAGAAGAGACTGAGAATCACAGGAACCCCAGTAAAACCTAGGGTGGGGATTGGGGGTGGCTTTGACAGGGGTGGGGGGTCCTCAGGGGAGCTGCTTGAATATGCAATGTCATTACAGAATGCATAGACATAAGAATTACACAAACTTGAGAAATGCACAGCGCTCATATACAATAATCATACAAAGAAAGAAAGATCCAATATGAATGCAAAGAAAAGGAAAAGTAACATTGATCTGAAGCCAACAGCTATCTGGAAAAAACCACAGAGAAACTTCAATCCTCCGAAGCTAAACTATGTTCATCAATCTTAGCTTGTAGGAAAACTTTGAGCTGGTCTGGTTCCAAAAACACATCATTATTTGCATGATCTTTTATCTGACATTTACAAGGATAATTAAAAATAAAACTGGCACCTCAACCAAGAACCTGAGACCGCATTACAAGGAACTGACAATGTCAAATGTGAGTAGAATAAGACACATCAGGATAGATTCTTACAGCTGTGGTCAACATTTTTGGCACCCTTGCAGTTCAACCCTTAATGTCCAATATCTCCTAAAGAAAAGGGGCCAGTGTAATGGCTTTGGACTACATATGCACACATATATGACATATAAAAAAATCAAAGAAAATAAGAACAATTAAAAAAGAAATAGTAGGAAATAGTATAAAAACTGTGACATTGCCTTAAAAACATTCAAATCAGTTTGAACAGAAGAACCTCATTCCCACTGCAGTAAAATTAAACACGCCTGTCATCAATTGTCAGTGCTCACATGACTTGAATCAACCAATGAATGATGGCTGTTATGTTTAAAATGGCCACATTCACCCCCTGTTCCATTTTCACAATGGTGAAGACATGAGGGATGTCAGACTATCAGAAAAGTCATTATCAGCAAATATCAAACTTCATAGAGGTGTAAGGCCATCTCCAAAGACCTTGGAATTCCTGTCTCTACAGTTCGCAGTGATATTAAGAATTTTTCTGCTTACGGAACTATCAAGAACCTCCCAGGATCTGGTGGGAAGAGGGAAAATTAATCCAAGAAGTCTTTGAAGGTTAGTGCAAACTATTGGAAAAACACCACCTACAATATCCAGAGAGCTTAAGGCTCATCTGGAGTGGTGATTTCAACACACACCATATGCCGCACATTAAAGAAAGAAGGACTTTATGGGCAAAAGCCAAGGAGGACCCCACTGTTCAAAGACAGACATAAAAAGGCATGCCTGATTTTTGCCCAAACCCACCTTCAGAAAACACAGTCCTTCAGGGAAAATGTTCTGTGACACTAAACTTGAGCTCTTTGGCAATGCAGACCAGCGATACATCTACAAGTGAAGAAATGAAGCTTATAAGAAAGAAAAAACACCCTTCCTACAGTTTAATATTACCACCCAGGGACTTCAGAGGGGCGCCTAAGGGTCGGCTTCCCCAACTGTTATGTTCACGGTAGCTGAAGGTAAGATAGTATCAACCTTAACCCCTACAAAGTCCAGGGATGCAAAAAAACCTAATTTCCTCTGGAATTATAAGGCCGCAGGGGCCGCGTCCCCGGGGCCGCCACTAACCGGGGGGGGGGGCGGCAGGCTGCCTTCGTCAGCGGGATCCGGCGGCGCGCATAGCGAGGGGAGGCCGCGCCGTCTGGCGGTCTCATTGGCTCCCGCGGGGTTTTCAAATGCGCGGGAGCCAATGGGTGTCGAGGACTGCGGGCCGCGGAGGGGGGGAGGTGCGGGGACTCTGCGTGGCTCCGGCCTTTCGGTTTGGTGGGCTGGAGGCGACGGATGTTGTTTGAAAACCTCCGTGCTCAGCGGATTCCTTTCTCGGCATTGGCTTAACGGAGCCGTCTGTGGGGAACCACGGGGCATTCCGGAGTGCCGTACCTGAGACCACAGTTGGGAGAGGCGGCAGCTGCAGATTTGGAACGGCGGCGTGCGGGTGGCGGTTCGTCTTCCTGCCGTGGTTTTTTCTCCTTTGCTGTGGAGACAGGACCTGATTTTCCAGGCAAGTGGTCCGGTTTTTAAGGGCTAGGTGGGTTGCTTGGCGCAGGGCACGTGTTAAAAGAATAAAAAAAAAAAACAAAAAAAACAAAGGGAGCTCTTAGGTCGGTTCCCTCTTGCTTCATTTTGCTTTGTGCTGGGCATGTCGACGAAAGGTAAAAAGGGGGGCCCCAAGCCATTGAGGAAGTCTGTCCAGGCTTCACCGGGTCAGTCTGGAGCCTGTGGGACATCTGCTTCAAGGCCCGATCGGCAGCCGGCTCACCAAGGGAAAGGAGGGTCTAGGTCTGGTGGAGAGCCACAGGAGCCACCTTCTCCAGTTACTCGGGGGCGGGGGGAGGCCCGGGGCAGAGCTCCTAGCCGGAGCAGAGCTTCCCAACGGGACTCTGGCTCTTTAACGGGTCCCGGGCGCGACAGGCAAGCGCAAAGTGGGGGTTCTGTGGCCCAGGGGGGGGGGCGGGGTGGTCGGGGTAGGTCTAGAGGGGCAGCGAGAGGTGCGCCGGGGGTTCGTGGGGCTCCCGGGTCACTGGGTAGCCGGGGTATTGCCTCGGCTCCAGTAATTGGAGGTGCTGGGGCCAACCAGCGGGGAGGCGATACTCCTTTTGGGCCGGCAAGGCTGGGGAGTTTATCGGCCAGTGCGGGAGGGGATTTCCTGCCTGCTTGGGAGCATTGGCAGAGCGGGGGTCAAGGCTCTTCTAGTGCGGAGTGGCTAGGGGCGTGGCAGCCACCATGGGCTTTGCCTGGTGTTCCTTCACCTTTTCCTGTTTTTTCTCCACATGTACCTGCTGGATGGAACTACGGGGGACATCCTTGGATGATGGCTGCTGGACAGACAGACGGCAGGACGGTGGTTTCTGGCGGTAGTCCCTTGCCTGGTGGGACAGGTGGTGGAGGGGCTGCAGCGGATTCATCGCAACGGGAGTCTGGAGTTCCTACTGAGACGATCTCCTCAGCGGCAGGTGAGTTGGATGCTGGCGCAGCGCCGGGTGTTGTTGACGAGGCAGTGCGAATCGCTAGTCATGCGGGGGGGGCTGATACTCTGTCAGCCGTAAAGGGTCGGAAGTGGTCGAGGAAGAGGGGGCGGCATTCGTGTCATCGTCGTCGGCGTTCGGAATCCTCCTCTTCCTCAACTTCGGATTTTTCATCCAGTTCTATTTCGGACGGAGGAGGCTGGGGGCGCGGGGGTAAGGGGGAGTCGGATAGGGCTGTGCAAGTGGGAGTGTCTCCTTCCGTGGTGGCTTTCTCAGAGTTATGGGAGGGAGTGCCAAAGAATCTGCGGAGAAGAATTGTTAAGCGTCGTTACTTGGATATATTCCGTTTGCTTGAGGGTCGAAAACGGTCGGGGGATAGTCGGAGGAAGCGAAAGGAGGATGAGAAGGCGGGCAGGGTTCGAAGGGTGGCGCGGAATGTGGTCAATTGGACGTGTTCCTTTCTGCGCTTAGCTAGTGTGTGGGGTAATGCGCATCCGGATCAGTATGGGATGCTTCTGGCGTATGCTGATTCCATCTTAGAGGCGTCCCAGACTCACGAAGGTTGGGCTTGGCTCAACTATGATGAGAAGTTCCGTGATAAGATGGAAGAGAATCAGCTGCTTTCCTGGGGAACGCAAGACATTAATCTTTGGCTGACGCAGATGGCGATCAGACCTAGTGGAGGGAGTGCAGGACGCGGTGGACTGTCGGGCGCTATGAAGGTGGATCGGCCCTTTCGATCCGGCGTGCCCCCTGCTTTGCAGAGAACCCAGGGGGGGGGGTGCGGGTGACTTGTGCTGGCGGTTCAATAAGTCTTCCTGCCCCTTTCCGGACTGCAAATTCCGGCACGCATGCTCCCTCTGTAATGGAAGCCACTCCGCGATTAAATGTGTTAAAAAGAGTGGCGGAGGAGCCGCCCCCCCCCCTTCCCCGATAATAGCAGCTTGTTGAGTTTGGCTCCCACTCCGATTGAGATTGATGTTCTTGGTCCCTGGCTTAGGCGCTATCCTCAGCGGCGTGTAAGCCGTATATTAGAGTATGGCTTTCGGGAGGGGTTTCCTATCCCAGTGGTAGGCAGTGTGCGGGTAGCCAGGGCCCAGAATTCGCCTTCAGTCAGGCGTTTTGCGCATGTAGTCAAGGACAAGTTGGCATCGGAGATTGTTCTGGGTAGGGTAGCGGGGCCGTTCGACGAGCCGCCTTTTGCTGACTTTGTGATATCTCCGCTGGGTATCATTCCAAAGAAGGAGCCGGGTAAGTATCGCTTGATTCATAATCTGTCCTTTCCCATTGGTTCCTCAGTTAATGATCACATTCCTAAAGACTTGTGTGCGGTACGCTATGCCTCTTTTGATGATGCGGTCGACCTGGTGAGAGCCTGTGGGTCTGGGTGTTTGTTGGCAAAAGTGGATATTGAATCCACCTTCCGGTTATTGCCAGTCCATCCGTCGTCATTTCCTTTGTTGGGGTTTTCCTGGGACGGGAAATATTTTTTTGACAAATGCATGCCGATGGGTTGTTCGGTTTCCTGTGCTTATTTCGAACGGTTTAGCTCCTTTTTGCATTGGGCATTTGTCGACTGGATGGGGTGCAGGGCGGTCGTCCATTACCTGGATGATTTCTTGTTCGTCGGTCCGGCGATTACTGGGCAGTGTAAGGCGTTGTTGGACGGTTTTGTACAACTAGCTCAGATTTGGGGGTTCCCCTAGCATCTGGTAAGACGGAGGGTCCTGCGACTATCCTTACCTTTTTGGGTATGGAGTTGGACTCAGTGGCGCGTGTCGCTCGCCTGCCCATGGAGAAAGTTGTCAAGTTGCGTGTGTTGGTTGCGAACGCGCTGGTTTCCAGCAAGCTAACGTTGCGTGAGATGCAGTCCTTGGTTGGTTCGCTTAACTTTGCTTGCAAGGTTATCCCCATGGGGAGGGTCTTCTTGCGCCGGCTGGCTGGGGCTACTGCGGGTGTGGCGAAGCCCCATCACTGGATTAGAATGTCACGCAGCCTCCGGGCAGACCTCAGGATCTGGGACGAATTTTTAAGTAACTTCAATGGGACCACGGTGTTACGAGACCAGGAGGTGACTTCTGCTGAACTGCAATTGTTTACTGATGCGGCCTGGGGAGCGGGCCTTGGAATTTATTTTGGGGGCTCTTGGTGTGCGGCGGGGTGGCCGCAGTCCTGGAGGGATATCGGCCTTACAGATAACATTACCTTTCTTGAGTTGTTCCCCATTCTAGTGGTCATGTCAGTATGGCCTAGCTGGCTTCACAATCGTAGAATTCTTTGGTGGTGCGACAACGACGCCGTAGTGCCCGTGATCAATCGCTATTCCCCAAGATGTAGACCCGTCGCTGACTTGATGCGCCAGGTTATTTTCGCTTGTTTACAGTTGAATTTAGTGATTAGGGCTCGGCACATTCCGGGTAGTCATAACACCATTGCTGATGCTCTTTCCCGTTTTAAGTGGGAGCAGTTTCGCGCCTTGGCGCCCGATGCGGACGAGGAGGGTGCATCAGTCCCGGAGCACCTCTGGCGCATTGGCCTAGTGACCTGATGGAGCTGCTTCGAAATTCAGTCTCTCCGGCAACCTGGGTTGCTTATCAACGAGGCTACAGCTGTGTCGTATCCTTTCTGGTACTTCATGGGTGGCGAGAGGGTCCGGTCTCTGATCAGCTTTTGGGTCAGTATGTGCTGGCGTCAAAGTCGGCGGGACTGTCGCGTGCTACCGTTCGGCGGCATCTAGCGGGGTTTTCCTTTTTTGCGCGCGCTCTAGGGTGGGGGGCAGCGGGTGGGGGATTTTTAACACGTATGCTGCTGCGTGGTTGGGAGCGGTCCTGCCCTGCCTTGGGGGATTGGCGGCGCCCTATCACGCACGACATGCTGCGGCGTTTATGCGATGCTTTGCCTCATGTGGTTTCCTCCTCCTATGAAGGGGTGCTTTTCCGCGCGGTTTTTTCGGTAGCCTTTTTTGGAGCTTTTCGGGTGGGTGAGTTGGTTGCGGAGTCGGGAAGGAATTGCACCGGGAGGGAGGTTCAGCTTCATCAGGTGCATTTCCTCGGGGGCGGGGTTCGTATCCGCCTTGCCCGTTCTAAGACGGATCAAGCGGGGCGGGGGGCGTGGGTGGACTTGACAGCGGTGCCTGGCTCCCCTTCGTGTCCAGTGGCATTATTGCAGGCGTACTTACGGGTGCGTCCGGACATCGGCGTTAGCATGTTTATACATCGGGATGCGCGGGTTCTCACACGTTTCCAGTTTGCGGCGGTGCTGCGACTGGAGTTACGGCACGTAGGCGAGGACCCCGCGGCGTTTGCCCCACACTCCTTCAGGATTGGGGCGGCGACCAGCGCGGCAGCTGCTGGCTTGTCGGATCCGGAGATCCAACGGATCGGGAGATGGCGATCGCGGGCGTTCCACAGCTATGTACGTCTTTAGGGTTGGGGGGGGGGATTACTAACTTTTTTGTTATTCTTTCTTTGCAGGAAAAAGCATGGGATCGTGTTGCTGTTGGGTGATTGGCCACTCCTTTGTGTTCTGGGCTGGTAGGCGAGCAGCGACACGGCCGATGGGGCTGCATTTGGGACTTTCTGAGCTTGCGGTAACCGTCTCATGGCTGGGCGAGCGCGGTCTTCGGTGGATCCAGCTCTTGCCTTTGCTGCGGCATCACCAGCGTTCCAGATGTGCACCGGACATTTTACTGATACACTTGGGTGGCAACGATTTGGTTTCCTGGACTTGCCGACAGTTGATTCGGGCAGTCAAAAAGGACTTGGGGGTGGTGTTCGGGATGTTTCCGGGAGTGCTAGTGTTGTGGTCTGATATCATTCCAAGGCCGTCCTGTTGGGCTCAGCGACAGTGGTCACGGGGTGTGGCGAAGATTAACCATCAAATTGGCAAATGGGTGGGTGACCAAGGGGGCTGTCAAATTCTACACCCTTGGGTGCAAGTGGGGTGCTCGGGCCTTTACCGGCCAGATGGCGTGCACTTGTCCCCGGTAGGTTTGGATTTACTTCTCAATGATTGGCAGGAGGCCTTGGAAGATATTAGGTTAAGGGTGAGGGCTGGTCGCAGCTTACCTTTGGGGGGCGGCTCCGGTCGTGGCTGACCTGAGCCAGTGGCGGGATCCCGGAGGTTTCCGGGGTCCGGAGCCGGAGGCAAGCAGGAGGGCGGGGGTAGGGTACCCCTGACCCGGTTAATCCCTCAGGTTTTTGCTAATAATATGGCGAAGCCGGAAGAGGGAGGGCGTGGATAATCATTGGGCCTGTGCCCGGGGGAAGCGGAAGCAGCGTCACCTTGCTCCTAACGTGGCGGGTGAGAGCTCGCTCTGCTTGGTGGGGGTGGGGGTGGGGAGAGTTATAATGTTTTGTATTTGTATTATCTGGTTTGTTAAAAGGTTATTAAAGCTGCGACCAGTTTGAAATCCAAAATGTTGTCATGTGATTGTTAACATGTATTGGGTAGAAGGAAAAATGGGGGTGGTTGGAGGGGCGGAGGGCAGCGTGTACGCCTTACCCGGTTATACCTTTACCGGGACACAGTAGGAATAAAGTAGACTAAGAATAGGCCTGGAGCTTTTGATGTTATTTAGTTATATTTAATGTTGTCTAAATGGTAAGCATATAGTTGAATATAATTACAAGTAAATGTATACACAAACATTTCCTATTTCCAATGAACTATCCATACTGTATATAAATATATATTGTCTCGGAGTAATTTGATTAATGGATACCCCTATTTGAGCGCAAATAGAACTAGTGTCTCAGATGAGTACTTATCACTAATTTCTTCTCCAGTGGGGCCCAGCACATCAGCTTCACTCTTCCCGAACTGAGGGCTGATGTCTTCTTTCTGCTTAACTTGGCAGGATGAAGAACTACTTGGCAGCACGCTGACAGCAAACCTTCTGTACCCCTAACTTCCTGTTCCTGTCCTTAAACTCCTCCCTTCAAAAATCTATTCCAAAATTTTTTTAATTTAAAATGGCTCTGGCCAGGCAAGATTATTTCATAAGTAAATCTCCTTCCACATTCCTTCTTCCTCTCTCTCTCTCTCTCTCTCTCTCTCTCTCTCTTCCTCTTCACTCTCTTAGTCACATTCTCCTGACACACCTCTATCTTGACCTCAATCACACTTACTTCTACTTCTAATTTTTCATTCACTTTCCCAGCACTCTTTCTCTCTTTCCTTCTCAGATTCAAATTACATTTCACTATTTCACCTTCTTCAAGGATCTTTCATTTTAATCCCGCTTCTAAATCCTAAACTCAAGTATTCTGTTCCCTCAGTTACCCTTCCTCCTTGTCTATTCCTCTCTTTCCGTCTTTCCCTAACTCAATAATCTCTCCCTAACTTCCTACCTCTTTGAACCACTTCTCTCCCTTTAATAAAAAAATAAAATAAAAATCTTACCAAATTCTATTCTCGTCTTTCTCAACCTCTCCCCTCTTCCTTCTCTCTTTCCTAACCTTTTTTTCACAGCTCTTACACTCACTTCCATTTCACTCTTCAATCATCCACAAAATCAAGAAAAAATAAATTAAAACCTCACAAAATCTTTGCCACACATATTTTCACCTAATTCCACAATCAAACTTCAAATATTCCTCAAAATTCCACTCATTCAGGGCCCTTCACTCAGACAACTCAACATACATCCACACCACTGTTCCCTCTAAGCTGTGCGCGTGTGCGCGCGCACACACCTCGCCGAGCGAGCGCACATACTTTACAACAGAGCGCACAAAAATTACGGCTCTGATTCTGATAGAAAACACAGACGTCTTAAAAGTTAAAAGTTATGATTGTAATTACTAGAAATTTCCCGCTTCATTTAGTAATCGTCTATTTTCATTTAATTTGATTAAAATCAATGTGGTGTACATACTGTATTCTGACGTGTAGTCAAATTTTAAAGTAGATAACTCCGAGTGTCGTTATGTGGCGCACAAAAATTTAACCTTCCTTCAAAAGCTGCACACAGCTGATATTTTATGCGCACACAGCCTACAGAAAATTAGAGGGAATATTGATCCACACTCTCCTTCTTCCAAACATCAACTGACAATTTTTTTCCACCACACCAGTACTCTGTTCTAGGTTCCATCACACTCTTCCATACTCTGATATCACTAAAAAATCCCATTCTAAATTAAATAAAACCTCTAATTTTCCATAATTCCCCAAATAAACCCCATACCTATACTTTTTAATCTTAAGAGACATTTATCTAGATGTTTATGTCAGGGCTGCTCTTGAAGTGTCAAATTTCCTCTAACTGCATCAGCTACCTTCAAGCAATTGGGCTGCCTTGTAACTACGTATCCCTCCACCCCTCCCCTTTACATCCTGGTATTTTCATACATAAAACCCTGATTTTTATTAAACATTAAATACTTCCAACACATTTTTTATATAATATATAAGCCCCTACAGCCCCAACACGTGAATTATGCCAGTTTCAAAACTCTAAAACCACCCTTTCCTTCTTTATATAACTTACTTAAATTGGCACCTTTTAAACCTTTAAAATTGCAAACCAAACATATTTTCCAGATCCCTGGATCCTAAAGACCTCTACTATTGACTTTAAAGCCTTCAACTTTCAAAAAAAAAAATACACTTTTAAAAAGGGTGTAAGCCTCGTCCCCAAATTTTCAATGAGTTCTATTTTGAAATTTAAACTACAAAACATTAAAAAAAACACTTTATTGAACTCACCATTACATTTGCTTCAATTTATACCACTTTAGCACTTTCAATTTTTGCATTTATTATTTCAGCTGTTTTTTCCACATTCAAACCCTTTTACACCATTGAAACTTATTGTAGGGCAGCCCTGCTATCTGCCTACAGGATTTCCATGTCCATTTCAACTATTTGGAGCCTTCTGGCTCATTAAACAATCCTTTACATTTCCCTCAGGTTTTATTCTTTATTATTTCTACATTTAATCTCTTCTTTTTATTTAAACCTCAGTCCTCCTCAACAAAGACTTGCTTTTGTCACTCCGTCAACATGGATCCTGTTCCAAACCCCCCCCCCCCCCGCCTTTCTTTCCTCATCAACCCAAGGCTCTCATTGGGCCAAGAAACTGGTTCAGCACATCCCCCTAAGATCAAGCTTCCCTACTAGCCCAGCAATTCAAACAGGATCTCCGGCCCACATCAACAGTCCTTTGGGCTCCTCAGCCCAATTCAAACCCTCCACGCCTTCTGACCTGGCACCCCTCTTCCTTTTCCAAAACCAGACCTGTCCCCCCCCCCCCCCACACACACACTCCCTTTATTTCTTGACATTGGGGCAAGCCTCACCCTCCTCCGTTAATGCCAACACAGATACGTTTTTTTTCTTCTCTGGTTACATAAATATGGTGGAGGTTCCATAATGTTGTGGGGCTGTTTTGCTGCCTCAGGAACTGGAGGCCTGGAATGTATTAAAGAATCATGAAGTCAGAGGACTACCAAGGTATTTTGGAGCAAAATGTGCTACCTAGTTTCAGAAAGCTAGGTCTGAATCGAAGGCCATGTGTACTCCAGAAGGACAATGATTCAAACCATACATCCAAAAGCATAAATGAAAAAAATAGACTGTTTTAAAATGTTCAGCAATAAGTCCTAATCTCAGTTCAATGGCAGACCTTTGGAAAGAGCTGAAATCTGCCATTGGTAAAAGGAATCCTGGAAACATTCATGAGCTGGAACAAATCATAGCTGAGGAATGGGAGAAGCTACCAGCAGACAAATGTACGAAACCTATAGATGGCTACAAGAAATGCTTGGAGTCTGTCATCACTGCCAAGGATTGTACACCAAATATTAGTTAAGGGTGCCATTAATCCTGTCCAGGTCATATTTGTTGTTGTTTTTTCTCATAAATTACTACGCCTAAATTGCACAGACATCTTTTTTTGTTGTATACTTATGAACATACTATTAAAATATTATGATAACATACAGTTAGAATATTTCCAGTTATTTCTGAAGATATTGTACACAACATACCTAAAATGCAAGAGTGCCAATAATGTTGACCACAACTGTATAGTACAGCTGAGAAATTTTTTATCATGAGATGGAAAAACATTTTGAAAATCCAGTCCTTGTCAGAATCAAGCAGCATAGTTACTAACAAAGTAGCTTTAATGAGAGAATCTGGAACTAATTGAGCAGAAATATGCAAGGAGAAGTCATTAGACACCTTATTCATTTCAACAAAAGTCGATGTAGTATTAGACACAGGAAACTTTTGATTAAAAAGTTTTAGTTGGTAAATAATATGCAGACAAAACTGGAGGCAAAGAGGCCTCTGGGATTTAATCTCATGCATATAACTTTTAAATAAGTTTACTGGAGACCTTTTATCTAATTTAAGAAAATTAACTAATCAAATGTTCTTTTGTCGTAAAATGTTCGCCATATTTTCCAACACGGGTATTGATCACAAAAGATTTTAAAGCCTCAACCGATACTGAGTCCACACATTTAACTTCTTCAGAAAGTTTAAGAGAATGTTGCACACAAGACTGTTCTCTAGTTTCACATTCTGTTAACCTATTCTCAAATTTAACAACATCATGCTGTAATTCTAATTTTTTTTAGCACTAACTTCTCCAGTCTAGAAAAAACACTCAATGTTCTTTCAAACGACAAATTACTTATATCATATTCATCCTGCAACACCACCATTTGTGTCACTGAAACAGTATTGTTAAAGCTCGAAGTCGAAGGATCTTTGTTGTGTTTTGCAAGGGTCTGGGATAATAGTACTTCTTGAACAAGTTGAAGCATATGACGAAGAGTCAGTAGTGGCCAAAATACCAGAGGTGGAATTATGGAAAATACCAGCCTCAGTTTTCCTAGTAGTCGAGCAGAAGAAAGAATACTCAAATGACACTGAGCCTCATCTGCACTCAGATCTTATAGATCACTCATCGATTCAAGAAGCAAATTGTTGGAAGCTGATACTGGAAAGTACTTCTCCAATGACACTAGCAACTCCTTATCTGACTCAGAAAGGGCTAGAACCGCCACGACAGAAAGATCCTCCATCGAGTAAGTTGCCTTTGAAGGTTCCGAATGTATTGGCGATAATTGTCGAGGGACTTTAGTTGCTTGAGCAACTTCAGAGCTGGGAGCTGGATTACCAGGCAGGGAGTGCACTAAAAAGCCACTTTCCTCATTCTTACCAGCTGTATTCCCAGAATCTCCCCCCCTGCTTGGCCAGGATGGGGAGAATAGATAGCTGATGCAGTTCTCCAGAAGAATTAGGAGAAACAACTTTCCTTTTAGACATATTAACCAAAGCAAGCAGGAGAGCTCAGGCATACAGTATCTAAACAGCGGCCATATTAGATACTCAGGGGTTTCTTGTTGCCAAGTGGGGGGGATATTCATGTCAGGGGGGGGGGGTAAACTGGGGGTATCAAATGTCATGGAGGGTTCTGTGGTGGGGGATCGGATATCTTGGGGGTCAGGGGCTTGTGGGGATCGCATGAATAAATGGGTGGTCGGTGATCGGAGTGGAAGTGGAAGTGTGTGGATATCAGGAGCAACATTTTTGAAAAACTGCTCCCACACATATATGGGAAACTGCATATTTTTGTCCCATATGCAGATTTTTTAAAATTATTGCTTTTCTTGGACATAGGGAGACACTGACATGCAGTCCTGCTTCTTACACATATTTTACAAGAGGCTCTTCATTTTTGGCAAAGCCTCTTCTAAATTACAGTGGGAAAGATCACACGGCCTATCCAGTCTACCCTTCCATACCAACTACTACCGTTCCTTTTTTCCTTTAGAGATCGTCTGGTTTATCCCATGCTTTCCTGAATTCAGATACAGTCCTTGTCTCTACTACAGTACATACGAGCACAAGTGATTTGCATGCATTACAAATTTTTAGCTGCCAAACGGAAGTTAACTATTTAACTTCCTTTATAGTGGATTAACACGGCCTTCACATTTCTTTATCCTTAGTTGCCAAAATGAACTGAATGCATGCCCTCACGAATGTGCATCCCTATCATGCAGTGTCCTCTAGTTTTTGCATTGTTTGAAAGTTTAAACAGAGATTCCTTATTTAATTGTTTCATCCCACCCATGATTTTATAACTGTCAGCAGCGCTGTTTCATGATTATAGGCCAAGGAAAATGTTTAAATTAAATCAAGTAAACTGCTTATGAATCAGTGTGTCAGACAGGATATTGGATATTAAGGCGTTAAACTGCAAGGATGCAATAATTTTGACCATAACTGTACCTCCACTGGGAGACTATTCCATGCATCTACCACTCTTTCTATAAAGAAATATTTCTGTATATTTTTCCTGAGTCTATCCCCTTTCAACATCATCCTATGCCCCCTCGTTGCAGAGTTTTCTTTCAAATGAAAGAGGCTCTCCTCCTGTGCATTTTGTATCACCTCTCTCCGCCATTCATGTTAGATTCTTTTTCCTTACTCTTTCAGCTATTTCTTTTGAGAACAATAGGGGCCTACCATTTCCTCTTACTTTGATTTACTTTCCCAACAAAAAGGCTCATTAATGTATGTTAGAACTTTTTAATATATGCAAATCACCTTTATCCTATTCAGGGCTGGCCAAACCAGCAGCTAAAATAGACGATCGCCTAGGGCGGTAACGTCACAGAAAGGGGGGCAGCAAAAAGTAGGGCATTCAGAGAGGCGGAGCCTGGACGCTTGTGGAATGAGCGCCTAGGACAAAGCTCTGAAGGGCCTTTTCTAGAATCCGGTGTTTGTGCTGGCAATTGTGAATCTCAGACCATACTAGTGGGATCTCCTGAGTTCGGAGTGTAACAGGGGCATGGCGGGCTCAAAACCAACCCGCTTGGACTTTGCTGGGGGTCAAGCTTCGAGCGTCAAGCGATCAAAGACGGAACCCCCGTCTCCCCAGTAAATGGCGGCGGGCCGTGAAGGGCCAGAGGCGATGCAAGAGATCCTTGCAGAAATAAGAGCAGTCAAAGAAATTGTCACGCTTAATAGCGATTCGCTATTATCTATGCAAGGGGATATCAATGTCTTAAAACAGCAAATGGAAGCCCTTGTTGTGCGGCAAGACAAAGTGGAGACGAAGATGGCGGTGCATGAGGAGAAACTGCAGGAGATTGGCAAACATGCAAAGCAAATTAAAGCACTACAAAGAGAAATTGAAGATAATAACAACAGATCCAGAAGGAATAATGTGAGGATTGTTGGAGTGTCCGAAGGTGTGGAAGGCAAGGATATGTATGCTTTTTTGCAGCAGCTTGTGCCAGCGGTATTGAAGATATCTTTTGAACTGCCTTTTGAAATCGAAAGGGCCCACCGTGTCCCTTCGCAGATCGCATTGAACAACAAGAAAACCAGGCCAATCATTTTCAAGGTGTTGAGATTTCAGCAAGCAGTGAAAATTCTGGATGCGGCTCGGGTACACTCGCCAGTGGAGTATGAGGGCCACAGGCTACTATATTTCCCGGACTTTGCAAAGGCGACAGTAAATAGGAGGAAAGCCTTCCTAGCGTTGAGACCCAGACTCCAACACCTTCAACCCAGATTTGGTCTCTTGTACCCAGCCAGAATGAGGGTCACTCTCCACAATCAAACCAGGAACTTTGATGAGCCGGAGGCTTTAAGGAACTTTTTGGACAATAAAGAAGCGGAGTTGATGTCCTGAGTAACATTGGCGACACCCAACTTGGGGTGGTCGGTATAGTTTGGAGGCTGGTAGTGGTTTGTGTGTTCATAAAGAATGTGTTAAGGTTTGTAGGGAGCACGATGTAAGTAGTGGTTTTCTAGCTAACATGCTTAGAAATTTTGTGCGTGTAGTGGCCAGCGCAAGCGTGTGTGTAAAGAGCGCCGGTCCTTGGGCCTCTTCTGCCGTATAAGGCTCACCTATTCAGGGTGTGGGCGTTATGTCCTCCATAGGGTCCACTGGATTCAGGTTCATGGGTATGCTCAACAGGGATTTTATGTGTAATCTGTTAATGCGCATGCAATGTATCCAAGTCAACGGGGTGTGTCAAGGTCAAATAGGCCAGGATGGGGTTGCTATGAATATCAGGAAAAGTGCTGGTCATTGGCAAATGCTAGAGCATGGTGAGGAAGCAATATAATGGCACCTATTAAGATCCTATCCTTCAATGTTAAAGGCATTAACAGCCCTATAAAACGGAAAAAAATAATCCAGTATGGCCAGCAGGAAAAGGTAGATATAATGTTGTTACAAGAGGCTCATCTAAACATGAAAGAGTCCTTGAAATTAAACATCAAACCTTTTATGGTGGTAGCATTTTCCGCTGCTGTACAGAAACATAACGGAGTGGCGATACTGGTGCAGAGGTCTCTTGCCCCACAGGTGATACAAGCTCAAGCGGATCAGATGGGAAGGTGGGTTAGAGTTCAGCTCCACGTAGGACAAATGGAATTAAATGTATTGAACGTATATGCCCCAAAGAGTGACAACCCTGATTTCTTCAGGTCCATTGCGCAAGAATTACACAAGGAAACGGCGATCCCGTTCCTTGTTGGGGGTGATTTTAACCTAGATCTGGACTCCTTAGTAGATAGGAAGCCTCCTAGATCATGTAAGCCGCCTAGAGCTCACTCAGTGCTGGTCTAGCTCCTTCAGGATGTTGGATTGGTGGATATCTGGAGACTATTGCACCCGTTAGATCAGGAGTTTATGTTTTATTCTCCTCCGCATAAGTCCTTATCTAGAATAGATTTTATATTGCTTTCCAAAACCTTGACGGCTAGTGTCACAAATGCGGAGATACATGCGATACATCTTTCGGATCATGCTGCTGTCTCTCTTATGTTGGAGGACGGGAGGTCAGGGCATGCTCCGACTCAGTGGTTTTTTGATGGAACCCTGTTAGAAAATGGTGACTTCAAGGCCAAAATAAGGTTGGCCATTAAAGATTATTTTCATTTTAATCCATCTCAATTGACATCGGGTTGGGCGAGATGGGAAAGTTTTAAAGCCTCCATCAGGGCTGTTATTACGAGCTTTAGCATTTATCAGGCGAGGCTCCGTAAGGAGCAGCTGGCCGAACTAGATTTGCAAATTAAAAAGGGCGAACGCATTTTGGTTAAGAGACAGGATCCATGTATCCTGCTTCGCTTACAGCGCTTGAGGTATAAAAATAATCAGTTGCTATCCGATGAGGTAACCCAACATATTAAAACTCAGGAAGGGCTATATTACTGGGAAAATAATAGGGCGGGGCGGCTTTTGGCCAACTCGTTGAAGGCGAGAAAAGAGGCCAGTCGTATAGCGGCCATTAAGGCCGAGGGACATTCGGCTTTGTTGGTTGAGGATAAGGACATAGCGGAGGCCTTTCGGGCCTTTTTCGTAAACCTATATTCCTCTGAAAAAAGTTGTTCACGGGAGGCCTTCGCCTGCTTAGTGGACAAAGTGGACAGGCCACTACTGAATGAGGATAGGGGAGACACTCTGAATAGTCCTATTACTCTGGAGGAAATCGAGCAAGCAATTATCTCACTACAACCTGGTAGGGCGGTCGGCCCGGACGGGCTACCTGCTGAGTTCTTTAAGATGTTTGTCAAGGATCTAGGTATATTTATGCAGGAATATTACCACGCATTAGTGGAGGAAAGCCCTCAGGTGGGCACTTTTGCAGCTGCTAGAATTATAGTTCTGGAAAAACCAGGGAGAGATTCGCAGTTAGTTAGCAACTACCGCCCGATATCCCTTTTAAACGTGGATTATAAAATCTTTGCCATGGTATTAGCACGGAGGTTGGCTGCAGTGATCCCCAGTTTAATCCATCCGGATCAATGTGGGTTCATAGAAGGGTGATCTACAGCGGATAATGCCAGGGTACTGTGTCATGTGTTAGCGGGGGTAGAGAGTCTGAATGAGCCATTGGTTGGTCTCTCCTTAGACGCCGAAAAGGCCTTCGACCATCTAGAGTGGTCGTTCCTATATTCGGTCTTGGAGTGGTTTGGGTTTGGAGAGGGGTTTCTCAAATTACTTAAAGTCATGTATGAATGTCCCTCCGCTAGTATCTGTTTGAATAATATCCAGTCGGGGGACTTTGCATTGTGTCGAGGTACACGTCAAGGCTGCCCATTATCGCCCCTTTTGTTTAATCTAGCACTTGAACCGCTGATCCTTCTCCTTAGACAGAATGATAACATTCAGGGCATTAGGCTAGCGGGGGGTGAGATTAAAGCATCCGCTTACGCGGACGATCTCCTGTTATTCACTAATCCAGGTTCTGTGGCACATATTCTAGAACAGATAGAGGAGTATTCCTCATTATCTGGATATAAAATTAACTGGGGTAAATCAGTTGCCTTCCCCCTGAACTTACGAGTTCATAAAATGGATCTGGCCGGTTTTCTGTTTGTGTGGGAGCCAAACAGGATTAAGTATCTAGGGGCATATTATTGTCACTCCTTGGATGAAACGTTGAAACATAATACAGAGGTAGTTATGGCCACTGTTCAGATCCTGACCACTAAATGGTCTCTGCTGTTATTATCCTGGTGGGGCAGACTGGAGACAATCAAAATGACCATTGTGCCTAAAATAAATTATATATTAGAAATGGTACCATTCTATTTCTCTCTGCAATTCTACCGGCAGATTGAGAAACTTCTAGCACGTTTCCTATGGCAGCACAAACCACCCAGGATTGCCATTAAAAAGCTGAAAGCCCACAAGGAAAGCGGGGGGGTGGGGGGTAGGTTTCCCTGATTTCTTAGCGTATCATCATGCATTCCTGTTGAAACAAGGTGTTAGATGGAGGGAGCAGCTATCTGAGTTGAGCTCGATTTGGTTAGCTCTGGAGAAGAGGCTAGTAGCTCCTTTCCCTCTGCATCTCCTTCCTAGAATGGTGTTTAGAGAGACCTTCGGGAGGCCCAGGATGATTACAGACACTCAGAGAGCTTTTAGAACATTAGCTAATATGGTGGGGACTGAGGGGAGTAGCGCTCTCGATCTCCCTTTGTGGTACAACCCATCCTTTAAGATCCAGCAAAAGACCTTTGCTTGGAAACCTTGGTATGAAAGGGGCATATGGACCATAGGGCAATTACTGGACAAGAGGGTGTGGAAAAGTTTTGATAAATTGCAGCAGGAATTTCAACTTCCTGGGACGTCATACTTCCAATGGCTCCAATTAAAGCACTGCGTGGGTAAAGTTCTTGCGGGGTGTGAGTTGCTGCAGGATGAATGGGAGGTAGATGCTATGATCATGTGGGCGCAGCAGTCTGGCAAGGCAGCCTCCTTTTTTTACAAGGAGCTGCAAGGTGGGGCGTCCTCACGATTACTTGGGCTGCAGAGAGTGTGGGAACAAGATACAGGAGTCTGCATGACACTGCGTTACTGGCAGAGATTTTGGGCATGACAAGTGAGAGTTGCCAAAGCGGCCTCCATCACGCAGACCCTATTCTTTTTTGCGCACAGGGCATATACAACACCCGTCAAATTAAGTAAATGGGACAGCTCGGCATCTTCGTTGTGCTGGACGTGCGGTAAGCACGTGGGTACACTGAAACATATGATGTTTGAATGTCAGGGGGTGCAGGCATTTTAGTTGCAGGTATGGGCAAGAATACGAGAAATATTGGACCTTGAGGCCCCTCTTACCTGGGGGTTGATCGCTTTTCGGTCGGCCCTGCCTATCCCTAGTCTGCGCAAGGAGGATAGGTTCCTATTAGATTTTATGATAGGAGTAGCTATTTGCTTGTTGGTTCGCCATTGGAAAAACATAGCAGCGCTACACTTCCAATCTTGGTGGACTCAGGTCTGTGTCTTTAGCAAATATGAGCAAATGCTCCGCAAGGGGGTGACCCACGGCCCTCATAGTCTGCAGAAATGGAGCGCCCTGAGGGAATTTGTTGATACTGCGCATTGTAACAAGGTCTAAGTGCTCTTGGGATTATTTGGGGTTACTATAAGTTGTCAGCTGTTTTCACCCATGAACATGGTTGTACTCTTTTTCTGGCTATATAACGGGATTCCAGTGGTGGATGGGAGGGCAGGGGGGGGGAGGGCGGGGGGGGGGGTGGTGGTGAGGGGAGGGGGGTTGTTTGCTTTGCTTTGGGAGGGGGCTTTATAATCTGTAACTGTTATGTTGGTTGTTTTGGTTTTATTTGTGTGCTGTTCAAAAAAGCTAAATAAAACTATTTAAAAAAAAAAGAAGGGCATTCAAAATGAAACAATAGATTTTGACAGTCAGGGGGGCTGTAATTAAAGGTTTGATTAGGACACTAACACCTTGAACCAACTCTGGGGCCAGCCCTGATCCTATTCCCCCTCATTTCAGTGCTTTCTTTCAATTGAAAGAGGCTCCCCTCCTGTGCATTTTTGCCACGGGGATACTTAAATGTCTCTATCACATCTCCCCTCTCCTGCCTTCCCTCTAAAATATATATAGATTGAGATCTTTACGTCTGTCCCCATATGCTTTATGACGAAACCCACTGACCATTTTGGTAACCACCCTCTGTACTGACTCCATCCTATTTATATCCTTCTGTAGGTGTGGTCTCCAGAATTGCACACAATACTCCAAATGAGGTCAAACCAGAGGCACTATCACCTCTCTTTTTCTGCTGGCCATTCCTCTTGCTATGCACTCAAGCAGCCTTCTGGCTTTCGTCATTGCCTTTTCTACCTGTTCTACCTGGAGCCGCTAGAACTTCCCTGTTAGCCACCTTAAGATCATCAGGAATAATCATACCCTGCTCATATGCAGAAGTGCTTTAGCCCCTATACTGTACCGCTCCCTTGAATTTTTGCAGCCCAAATGTATGACTGCATTTTTTAGTGTTAAATCTCAGTTGCCAAATTCTCAACCATTTTCAACATACTCCAGATCCCTCCTCATGTTAGCTACTCCTTCTTGAGCGTCTATTGCAGATTTTGTATCATCTGCAAAGAAGTAAACCTTACCCGATAGCCCTTCCACAATATCACTAACAAAAATGTTCAAGAGAATTGGACCAAAGTCAGATCCCTTCGGCATAAATCCTTCTCCTTCTCCCTTCGGCATAACATCCTTCTCCTCAGAGTGAGCTTCATTTATCTGTACCCAGTATTGTAAGTTACATTGAGGGGTCCCCGAGCAAAATTTTGCTGAGGGCCCTCCATGTGGCAGTAAACGACTTCATTGTGTTTGCTCTGCTGCGCTGCTCTTGTAAGTTCATTACAGGCCCTGTGGCTGTTCCCTGCCAGGCCAAAGTCTTGAAGTGTGAATATCATCATGAGACTTCAGCCTGGCAAGGAATAGCTACTGGTGCCATGGCAGATTTAGAAGAGAGGAACAGCGTGGTGAACATGATAAAGCAAGTTTACCGCACTGCTGCCGCCGCCGCTGTGTGAGCCCCCTTTCTGCCCAGGCCACTCTGCATTGCAGGGGCTGCTTGAGAGAAATTTACACCACTGCTTGTACCCTTTTTTGCCTCCCACTCAACCTATTTCTAACCTAGTCAGCCATTTTAGAGTCCATCCTTAGGACGCTCAATTTATTTATAAGTAGCCTGTGTGGAACAGTTTCAAAGGCTTTCCTAACCAGGGCTCCACACATCAAACAGTAAGTAAGTAAGGATTTGAGGGTTTCTTTGTTTGGTTTTTTGTTTTTTTTATTACATTGTTAGCTCTCTGACTGGGAGCTCTTAAAAGGGTTTTGTGTATACTTTTTAAAAGCAAGGTTACTTTCATTTTTGCTGTTTTAGGGGAACTTTACTGGAGCACAGTAGGTTGCTGAACTCTGTAACCTCCTCAGGTTCAGAAACTGCTAACACCTAATCAGGAGTTAGTGGGCCTGTTTCCTGAGTGCAGTTGAAGCCTGCATAAAAGGCTCCTGTGCCCTGCCCTTTTGAGGCTTTCCTAACCAGGGCTCCACACATCAAACAGTAAGTAAGGATTTGAGGGTTTCTTTGTTTGTTTTTTTTTTTGTTTTTTTATTACATTGCTAGCTCTCTGACTGGGAGCTCTTAAAAGGGTTTTGTGTATACTTTTTAAAAGCAAGGTTACTTTCATTTTTGCTGTTTTAGGGGAACTTTACTGGAGCACAGTAGGTTGCTGAACTCTGTAACCTCCTCAGGTTCAGAAACTGCTAACACCTAATCAGGAGTTAGTGGGCCTGTTTCCTGAGTGCAGTTCAAGCCTGCATAAAAGGCTCCTGTGCCCTGCCCTTTTGAGGCTTTCCTAACCAGGGCTCCACACATCAAACAGTAAGTAAGGATTTGAGGGTTTCTTTGTTTGGTTTTTTGTTTTTTTATTACATTGCTAGCTCTCTGACTGGGAGCTCTTAAAAGGGTTTTGTGTATACTTTTTAAAAGCAAGGTTACTTTCATTTTTGCTGTTTTAGGGGAACTCTACTGGAGCACAGTAGGTTGCAGAACTCTGTAACCTCCTCAGGTTCAGAAACTGCTAACACCTAATCAGGTGTTAGTTTCCTCCCTACCCACCCCGACTCCCACCCACCCCTAGTGAGCAGTCTTGCTTTATAGGGCACCTCCCCCTTTAGCAAATCACAGTGAATTGGACCAGCACATATTGAATATAATTAAAGAGATTTAACTGCTTTTTCTCTGAAAGGACAGCTGCGAAACCAGCTGATACTTGGTAGATATCTCTCTTTTGCTTTAACAGATACCTAAGGTCCACAAACAGAACAATGGCTGGGAAAAATCGTATTGCTAAAGCTGTTGCCCCCGTTACAGCTTCTGCCTCAGTCCAGACAGAGGTCCTAATGCCAGTTGAAGAACCGGTTCCATGTGCAGGGTGCCTGCATGCTGAAGCTCTGAGGAAACAAGTGGAGGAACTCAGAGAGGAGGTGGCGAGGCTGAGGAGCATTCAAGACAGTGAGAAGTACATTGATGAGATGCTTCTTGCAGCAACCAGGCTCTCCAGCACAGGAGAAGATGGGTGCCAACAGAATGTCGATGGAGCTGCAAAATCACCAATCCAACTTCTCCAGCCCTTGAATTGAAGAACCATTATGCAGCCCTGGAAGTGGAGGAGGTGAAAGCATCCCTGGAAAGGGAAGAACCAGAGTTCAAGTACCCCATAGTTGCGGAATCAGTGACCAGAAGGAAACGAAGGGTAGTGGTTGTTGGAGACTCTCTTCTGAGGGGTACTGAGGCGTCCATCTGCCGACCAGACTTGATGTCCAGAGAGGTATGCTGTCTGCCTGGTGCCAAGATCCAAGATGTTACGGAGAGTTTGCCGAGACTCATCAAGCCCACTGACTATTACCCAATGTTGCTAATCCATGTTGGAACAAATGATACTGCCAGGTATACCTCGGAATGTATCAAAAGTGACTTCAAGGCTCTGGGACAGAGGGTGAAGCAGGTAGGTGCACAGGTGGTGTTCTCTTCAATCCTCCCTGTTGAGGGTAAAGGCCAAGGCAGAGAGGCTCGCATGCTGGAGATGAATGCATGGCTGCGTGGATGGTGTCTTCGAGAGCGTTTTGGTTTCCTATACCATGGGATGCTGTTCCAAGGGTTGCAGAGCAGAGATGGCATCCATCTGTCCAAGAAAGGTCAACGCATCTTTGGTAGTAGACTGGCTAATCTACTGAAGAGAGCTTTAAACTAGATTCGTTGGGGATGGGTGAAGAAAGCCCCCAGGTAAGTGAAAGCCCCCAGGTAGGTGATACATTAAATACCTTTATGGAAATGGGTAACAGGGGTAACATATGGAAAGCAGTGTGTATTAATGCCCGTAGCATGGGAAATAAGATCCCTGAAGTTGAAGCTTTGGTGGGAGTGGCTGACTTGGATTTAGTGGCAGTTACAGAAACATGGTTCACAGAAAACCATGACTGGGATGTAACTATACCTGGCTATACTTTATTCAGAAAGGACAGGGTAGGAAGAAGGGGAGGAGGAGTGGCACTATATGTAAAAACTACTATTAAAGCTTTGGAATTACAGAGCTTAAAATGGAGAGAGGAGGCATTGTGGGTTAAACTAGAAAGAGGGAAAGAGAAATCTATTTGCATTGGTGTGATATACAGACCTCCCTCACAAGAGGAAGAGGTGGACAGAGAGTTAATTGAAGACATACGCAGCATTGCTAGGAAAGGGGAAGTGCTACTGCTAGGAGATTTCAATATGCCAGATGTTGATTGGCACATTCCTGCTGCAGTATCATCTAGAAGTAAGGAGATCCTGGATTCTCTACAGGGAGAACTATTCAGGCAATTGGTAACAGACCCCACACGGGAAGGGGCCATACTGGACTTGGTGCTTACCAATGGTGAAAGTGTTTCTGATGTTGTAGTGGGAGATCATTTTGCATCCAGTGATCACCAGATGGTGTGGTTCAGTATTAGGACTAGGGCTGTTAGAATCCATTCCAAGGTGAAGATCTTAGACTTTAGGAAGACTAACTTTGCGAAGATGGGCCAATACCTCAGGGAGTCGTTAGTGGGATGGGAACAGCTGGGGGATGTAGAAAAACAGTGGGCAAAACTGAAAGGGGGTATTTTAAAGGCAACCAACCTTTTTGTTAAAATGGTAAATAAAGGCAAAAGGAACAGGAGACCGCTATGGCTTTCGAAAGAAGTAGCTGAAAAAGTGAAGAAAAAGAAGGAGGCCTTCATGAAATACAAGAGATCACAGAGAGAGGAAGACAGGCATCTGTATTTGGAAAAACTTAGAGAAGCTAGCAAAGTAGTCAAGAAGGCAAAGATTCAAAAGGAGGAGGAAATAGCCAATGCAATAAAATGGGGGGATAAGACATTTTTCAGATATATTAGTGAGAAGAGGAAGGGCAAAAGTGGTATTGTCAGACTCAAGAGTGCAGGGGGGGAATATGTAGAAGCTGATAAGGATAAAGCGGAATTGCTTAACAAATATTTTTGTTCTGTGTTCACAGATGAAGAACCAGGAGCAGGACCTCAGAAAACACCCACAAATAAGAACAGAAGTGAGGGACATCTTGAACAATTTTCAGAAGACTGTGTTCGTGAGAAACTAGCTCAACTTAAAGTAGACAAAGCGATGGGACCGGATGGGATACACCCTAGAATACTGAGGGAACCTGGGGACGTTCTAGCAACTCCACTGACTGACCTTTTCAATGCCTCGTTGGAGTCGGGAGTGGTGCCAAAGGACTGGAGAGAGGCTCATGTGGTGCCTTTACACAAAAGCGGAAGTAAGGATGTGGTTGAAAACTACAGGCCGGTTAGTTTAACTTCGGTGGTGAGTAAATTATTGGAAACGCTGCTGAAAGAGAAAATAGTGAGGTTTCTGGAGTCCGGCGGATTACAGGATCCGAGGCAGCATGGATTCACCAGAGGCAGGTCTTGTCAGACAAATCTGATTGATTTCTTTGACTGGGTGACCAGGGAGTTGGACCGAGGGAGAGCTCTAGATGTGGTGTATTTAGATTTCAGTAAAGCCTTTGACACTGTTCCTCACAGGCGACTTATAAACAAACTGAACACCCTAGGGATGGACCCTAAAGTTACTGCTTGGGTTAGAAATTGGTTGGGTGGGAGGCGACAAAGAGTACAAGTAAATGGAGCTCACTCTGAGGAGAAGGATGTTACCAGTGGTGTGCCCCAGGGATCTGTCCTTGGTCCGATTCTTTTTAACATCTTTGTTAGTGATATAGCGGAAGGGCTGTCGGGTAAGGTTTGCCTCTTTGCGGATGATACCAAAATCTGCAATAGAGTAGACACTCAGGAAGGTGTAGATAACATGAGGAGGGATCTAGCTAAGCTTGAAGAATGGTCTAGAATTTGGCAGCTGGGATTTAATGTTAAAAAATGTAAGGTCATGCATTTGGGCTGCAGCAATCCAAGGGAGCACTACAGTATAGGAGGTGAAGTACTTTTGTCCACTAAAGAAGAGCGGGACCTAGGCGTGGTTGTGTCTGATGATCTTAAAGTAGCTAAACAGGTAGAAAAGGCGACGGCAAAAGCTAGAAGGATGCTTGGGTGCATACGGAGAGGAATGGCTAGCAGAAAAAAGGAGGTGATAATGCCTCTGTATAAGTCTTTGGTTCGACCTCATTTGGAGTATGGTGTGCAATTCTGGAGACCGCACCTTCAAAAGGATGTGAACAGGATGGAGTCGGTGCAGAGGGTTGCTACTAAAATGATTAATGGGCTTCATTATAAAGCATATGAGGACAGACTTAAGGATCTTAATATGTACACCTTAGAGGAAAGGCGGGATAGAGGTGATATGATTGAGATGTTTAAATACCTCCGTGGCATAAATGTTCAGGGAGAGAGCCTCTTTCAATTGAAAGCAAGTTCTGCTATGAGGGGACATGGGATGAGGGTGAAGGGAGATAGATTCAGGAGTGATATGCGGAAATATTTCTTTACGGAAAGAGTAGTGGATCCGTGGAATAGTCTCCCAGTGGAGGTGGTAGAGATGAGGACAGTAACTGAATTCAAAAAAGCATGGGACCAACACAGAGGATCTCTAAAGGTAAAAAGTGGACTGTTGTAGTTGTTATGGAAGGACAGACTAGATGGGCCTTGTGGTCTTTTTCTGTCATCATGTTTCTATGTTTCTATGAAGTCTAAGTACACCACATCTAGGGCTCTCCCTTGGTCCAACTCTCTGGTCACCCAATCAAAGAAATTAATTTGATTTGTCTTTCAAGACCTCTCTAGTAAAACCATACTGCCTTGGATACTGTAATCCATTGTATTCCAGGAACCTCACTATCCTCTGTTTTAGCAGTTTTTCCATTAATTTATTCACCCATAGAGGCCAGACTAACTGTCTTGTAGTTTTCAACCTCATCCATACTTCCATTTTTGTGTAAAGGGACCGCATGCACCCTTCTCCAGTCTTCAGGGACCACTTCCGACTTTAAAGAAGCATTGAAAAGGTCAGACAATGGAGCCGCTAGAACTTCCCTAAGGTCCTTCAATACTCTCGGATGTATCCAATCTGGCCACATCACTTTGTCTACTTTTAGTTTAGCTAACTCCTCACGAACATAGTCTTCTGAAAATTGTTTAATATCCCCCTTACCTCTGTTCCTATTTGTGGGTGTTTACTGAGGTTTTACTCCTGGCCTTTCAACTGTGAACACCAGGGGAAGAAGAACAACAACAACCCTCTGGAGAAATCACAGGAGTCACCAGAAAAGCGCAGGGAGGACACGGCCACACCTCTTAAAATCAAAGAAACCTTTTATTATGTAAAACCTTCAAAGGTACAGACCCGAAGGCATACCTGAGAAGCACTTATTGAGCTTTCAGCTCCTGGCTTTTATTTGCTACAATGTCCTGACTGCCATTGGAGTATATATGCAATTGAACCTTAATTGGCTAACAGCCGAAACATGGCCAAGTTGGGCACTGCATTAAGGTGGCCAACCGCCCACTGCCCACCCTAATGCTGCCCCCGATCTTCCCTTTTCCTGCCCCCTGTCTAGCTTCCCCGTACAACCAGCGGAGAAGCTAGATGCTGGCGGGATGAGGCATGAATAACAGGGATGGACGTCCCCCAATCTTCGTGTCTCGGAATGAGCCTGTAAGCCTCTGAGCCCTGTGCAGCTGCACCGCTCACACAGGGCTAGGTACGATACTGCTCCTTTCCGCTCTGCTGCTCCCAAAATATGCCCCTCAGCTACCTAACCTATCCACTGCTCTAAGGCATAGAAATGATCCCCAATTACTCCTTTCTCCTCAGTGCTCTTTTTCAAAATGCATTGGATAACTGGAGGATGCTATCATTATTTTGGTGATAATATGCAGATAAGGAAGGAATACAATTGAAATGTTTGAACATATTATTTAAATTTCTATTTATTAACATTTCATATTTTTCTTTTTCCATTTTGCTTTTTCTTTTGTCTAGATCTAAAACTTTTACAGTCTGGTCATTATTCATATTTGGGGTTTTTTATGACCTTGTGGATTTTATTACATAGGAACATTCCCTAGGGAATCTAAAATATGTCAGACTGTAAGCTCTGATGAGCAGGGACCGTCTTTTACATGTATCTGTACAGTGCTGCATACTCATTGTAGTGCTATTCAAATGATCAGCAATAGTAGTAAGTACTCAGGTTTATTATGTGCAGCACTAAAACTAATATCAATAGCGGAATATTTCAAAGAAAAAAAAAATATAAACATGTCAATCAGAATTCAAGGGCGTAAACATATACAGAAAGACCTCAAGTAAGACAAAGGAGAGTAAAGAACTGAAAGAATATAGTTCTCTACTACTACTTTAGTCTCCCAGTGGAGGTGGTAGAGATGAGGACAGTAACTGAATTAAAAAAAGCATGGGACAAACACAGAGGATCTCTAAAGGTAAAAAGGGGACTGTTGTAGTTATTGTGGAAGGACAGACCAGATAGGCCATGTGGTTGTTTTCTGTTGTCATATTTCTATGTTTCTATGTTTCTACTACTGAGCATTTGAATAGTGCTACAAGACGTACGCAGCACTGCACAGACTCATGTAAGAGACAGTCCCTGCTCATCAGAGCTTACAATCTAGTCAAGGCAGACAACACAGTAGGTATAGACATAGGATACAGCTAGGGGGAATGATAAGGAAACACAAAGGAGATCAGGTAAGTCAAGATCCGAAAGCAGCAGCGAAGAGCTGAGTTTTCAGTCTGGATTTGAAAAGGGCCAGAGAAGGCGCCTGATGTACAAACTCAGGTAGTTTGTTCCAGGCATAAGGAGCAGCAAGGTGAAAGGCGTGAAGTCTGGAGTTGGCAATAGAAGAGAAGGGCACAGATAGAAGAAATTTGCCAGAAAAGTGGAGTTCCCGAAGAGGGGTGTAGAGAGAGATAAGAGAGGAAATGTAGTGAGGAGCTGCCAAGTGAATGCATTTATAGGTCAGCAGAAGTCTGAACTGGAAGTGGAAACGGAAAAAAGAGCCAATGGAGTGACTTGAGAAGAGGGGTAATATGAGCATGAGAGGCTGATGGAAGATTAGCTGCACAGCAGAGTGTTGAACAGATTGAAGGGGACAGAGATGATTCATAGGGAGACCAGTAAGGAGCAGTTTACAATAGTCAAGACGGGAGGTGATTAAAGAGTGGATAAGTGTCTTAATAGTGTGTTCAGAAAGGAATGGGGTGGATTTTGTTGATCTTATAGAGAAAGAAACGGCAGGTCTAAGATATCAGATGGATGTGTGTGGAGAAGGAGAGAGAGGAGAGAGGAGTCAAAGACTTGTTTTCATATTTTTATTTCAGATGAATCTGAATTGTCCTTCTGTCATAAAGTGCTGATTTATGTGAATTAGAAACAAGGAGATATGTCTCATTTCTTTCCTTGGCAGAGAAATTAGCACATGATTACAATGTTTGTTATGTAGCTTTATGTGTAATAAGCACACCATTAAACAGCAGAGAGGTTATATTAGGAGATGCTCTTTGCTAAAGAAAATTAGGCAAAAAATGGGGTCAGCTTATTACTGCAAACACTAACCAATGGCAAAGTAGCTTCCACTTCCTTCTGTTTTCTATTAATCACCACCTTCCATGAACAAATGCAAAAAAGTGGCTTACAATAATCAAGCACATTAATACATTTAAAAGCACAAAGAACATAGCAGCATAAGTAATGTCCCAGTACATGATTCAGCCCCTCCCTCTCTCAGAACAAAGTAGTATAAAACTATGATATACTACTATATATGTATATAGTTCACCCCTGTTATCCAAGTTTGTACTCCTGTTCTATGTAAAACCAAACAGCTTGTTGTTATGGTCATTGTGTTATAATGTAAACCGCGCTGATACCGAATAGAGCGGTATATAAGAAATTGTAATAATAAATAAATAAATAAATACTACAAGAACTGCAAACAAATCATACTCCCCCACCTTCCACAACATTTTACCACAGCACCATCTTACTATGCTATTCAAAAATATCATCTTTCCATGACAGGAACAAATGCGCGGCGTCTCACAACCATTAATTAATGACCGTTGAGTAAGCTTTTGAATGGTGTTTTCTCTGGATTTGAGGTAATGAAGAGCATTATATCTTCGGTATCTGTATATCATCATAGAAAGTTGGTATCTGATGAACTTGTTTTGTTTATTTTTTAGAGCTTTACAAGATTCCCCTGACGAAACCTGAAAGGGTGAAACACACATATTGGCGCGTCTGTCAGCGTTGGGACATTTAAAGTTGAAGTTCCCTTCAAAAGATAAGCACTAGTTCTTTAAATTAAAGCATCAGTTCTTTAAACCATTCTTTAAACCATTTTTATCTTTGCTTGTAGTAGCAGTTCAAGTATAAAAGGTCGTTGATGTTAAAAGGGCATTGAGTCCATTAGACGATAAATCGTTAGTCAAATGGCAGCCCGATGTTACTGAGACCTTCTGCTACTAAGTTACTATTAACAGCAATCGTTTGAAACTGATATTGAAAATGTTACCTGAATATAAGTATTGTATCAAGTCTTAAGGAGGATACATTGTATACTTTTGAGTTGCAGTGCAGAGGTTTTTTCAGTATTGATCACATTCCCTCTGGCAAAAGAGACCTTAGATTGAGGTGTAAACTACAATCATGACTGTTTATATACCGCCTTTCTACAAGGCAAGGCAGTTTACATTTAATGCTGTGAGTGAAACTGGAACATTGTAATAGTTGTGCTCCTTACATTGAACAGCGATTGGGGGGAGGGGGGGGAGGGGAAGGGGGAGTGGGGTTGCAGGTTAACTATGTACAGCATGCTGTTGTAGGAATAGCGTCTGTGTGTTGGCTGGGGGTGATGGGCTAGTGAGGGTCTGCTCCATAGTATTCCAGAAATAATTGAGTCTTCAGGTTTTTTTTACTAAATTCTCATGTGGTTTTAATTCCTCATAGGTGGGGTGGTACAGCGTTCCAGATTGTTGGGGCGTATAGGGAGAAGGCTCTGTTGCATGTCCTTTGGCTTTTTGTGATTTTGATGGTCAGTACTTCTAGTAGATTGATTGTGTAGCATCTTCTGGGTCTATTATACTTGGGTATTTTTATGAGTGTTTGGAAGCAATCTGAGGATTGCTTATTTATGATCTTGTAGGTGTTGATGACTTTATATTTTATTCCTAATTAGTGAAGCTGTTTGAGGATCGGGGTGATGTGGGTGTACCGGGAGGTGCCATGTATGAGTCTCGCAGCCATGTTTTGTGCTAGTTGTAATTTGTTTGTGGTTTGCTTTGGTAGTCCCTGGTAGACTGGGTTTCAGTAATCTAGTATGGGTGTAATGATGGCTTGGCAAACTGTTCGGAAAACCAGTGGGTTCAGTATAGGGCCCAGGATTTTTAGAATTCTGGACTTGTGGTACACTGATTTTGTTGCTTGTTTTACTTGAGTTTGCATATCCAGCTCTTGATCTAAGATGACTCCTAGATATTTAACTTTGGTCCCTATGACGGGACAGGGATCACCCTCTCATACCCACACAGGCCTGACCAGGGGAGCATTGCCACAAAACAGACTGTGGGAAGGCAGACAGGGTTGCCCTACAGATAGCAGATGTATACAAACTGAAATAAGCCAAGCCAGAGAGTGGACATTGTATGGGACAGGTGTAGACACAGGAAGGGAGCTGCTATAAGAAATGCCAGTACCAAAGATATTGGAAACAGATGCCACAGTCAGAAGGCCATAGCCATTAAAACAGCATACTTTTGTAGCTCAGCAAGATTATGCATCCTTTGGGCAATTGCAAATGTAATTAAGGTTTTTGTGAACTTGGTAAGGGTCCATACTTAGCATTTTAAAAAGTGTTTTTAGAGATGACCAGTGCAAGAATAACTGAAATATTTTGATACTGCCCAGTACTTTTTGACACAAGGTATGTCATAACAAACATGTTAATATTTACTTTCTCTTATAATATATTAGAGTGCACTGAGATTATTTAGCACTTTTCTGGGCAGGAAAAGACTAGTATATAGTCTAGTTTGCATCATCATTCATTTATCATTAGTATTTATGTCTAGTTTGCATCAGCAAATTACTGTTAGTGAGATCCGCAGCTTAGGAGAAGCATGTTTAACCGAGGAGGCGTGGCCATCAGAGGCATCCATGGATATATCACGGAGACGGGACAATCTTGAAATGAGCAGCTGTTCAGAATATGGTAAGCGTGGGGACATCCAAAACCATTTCAACACCTACCTGTATTCTACGTTTAATAAGTTCGATGTAACCTGTTCTACATTTAATAAGTTCGATGTAACCTGCATGCCCACTGTTCAATGTAAACCATTTTGACTGGTAGAAAAATGGTATATTAAGACCAGTTAAATAAATGAATAAATAAATAAATAGATACCCGTGTCCCATAATATTAGCCTATGCCTGCATACGTTGGACATGCTGGAAATGTCTACATGCTGATTCCTTAACCACAGGCACATCTATACCTGTGGATGCAGACTTAGGACTGAATCACGCCCATGCCCAATTTAAACATGTCTACCAGAGATAACTGGCCTATATGGAATCTGCCTCATAAAGATCTTAGCAAAACCCATCCTCTCTAACCCACACACACACTGTCCCATATATACAATAAGGACATGCTGGCAAAAAAAAAATGTTTTGTTTCATTTCCTGTATTGTTTGTAGGTTATTTCAGTTTAATAAATTTTTGTTTTGTTTTTATAAATTTTCATTTCATGGTAATTTTGTTAATTAAAGATATATCTGTGGTGCTACCTAAATGAAAAACATAGCTGAAAGATTGCTAGAGGTTTCAGACAAATAAAAATTCCAAGTGACTTCTTTCCTCACAGTCAGAGACTGGTTGCAAACCAGTGACCTTGGGTTAGAAGGGAGACATTTTGCAGAAGAGACTTCATCTTCATGAGGGTTGGCTCTACCCATTCTGCTTTTAATTCTTGTATTGCTGGCCATCTTGCTTCCTGTTTTCTGATTGGCCAAAAGCTGGTCTACAGCTCTATAGATATGATAATGGGAATCTGTTGACTTCTGCTGTAGAGATTTAGTCAAAAGATTTTTTTGCCATGTTCTTGTGCTAGATATTCTGTGAAATCATGTCTAAGTATAGTATCAGAGACATTACCAAGCCTAATCCAGGTCCTGACTGATCATCACTAAATGGACTGCAGCAATCATATTGCTAATAGTTCATACAGCTAAACTGTCTCTCACCTCTTCCATAGTCCCTTTGTTGCAAGCCCTAGTACATATGTTGGCGAAAGTGAGAAGCACATCAGAACATAAAGAACAAACAATAGAAAGGGAAACAGTAGGTGGAGCAAAAAGCATAGGGCATAGCACACGAAAATGGTCAACAAGCCTATCTTTCCCTTGCAATAAATTATCCATGCCTGGAGTTCATTTGTTGTCTCCTCTCTGAACACTGAATTGACAGTGAGAATAGATGCATGCCTTCTTTTTTTAAATTTTTGGATAAAGGGGGAGAGGAGCTATGAGAATATCATTCTGAGCAGCAGTAGTAATGTTCAATCATAATTTTCCCAAATAAATGACTACATGTTAAAGCAGGTACTGCACATGTTCTACTTATTATTATAGTGTATAGCACACAAGGAGGTTAATTCCTGCCAGAATTTGCAGTCCTTTAGGAAATTTGCAACCAAGGATTTCAAGCTCATTTTCTAAGAGAAACTCCCTGCACTGTTTCCATTTGAAAATGTGCCCAGCACATGGATTAATAGTACAAAGAAGCTGCAAGAATTTGTGCCTGCCTGAGAACAAGCACAAAAGGTTTACAATGGAAATGACACACACAGACTAATTATAGAGTCTCCTTAAGTAATTGCTCTCCTCTGACCTAACTCCTTCCATTATTTCAGGTTGCTAAAAGTACTTGTAATATGAACCACACATACTTTTCTCCACGGAGAGGAAGGAAATAATCAGCCTGTCATTTTACGTGGGTAAATACAAGTTTGCTGATGTAAGCTGCTTTGATTATTTCCCTCTATGGGCCCGATTCTGTCCCACGAATAGCGGGGATGGACGTCCCAACGGGACATCCATTCCTGCTATTCATGCCCTCCTCACCGGTGTCTAACCTCTCCGCCGGTTGTATGGGGAGGATAGACGGGGTGAGGAAGGGGTGGATTGGGGGTTGAGTTAGGGCAGGTGGTCGCTGGCCTTGGATGTACAGGGCCGATTCTAATGTCGGCCCTGGATGTCCAGGGCCAGTGACTTGTGCGGGGAAATTATTCCACCTCCGAAGTGTAATAACTTCCCTGGACGTTTTTTTTGACGGGCCTGGGATGCGGATGGGGCAGGGGGGCTCAAGGACATTCCCTGAAGCCCGACCCTGGCCTTAGGAGGCCGGATCAGGGGTTGGGCTGCGGGGAAAGCCTTTGTTGAACCGGAGGCCGGGATCGTGGCTTTACAATGGAGCCGCAGTGCCATGACTCCATTGTAAAACCTTGATGTGCTCCGCAGGATCAGAATCGCGACCCCCCCTCTGTACGTCCGTTCAAACTGGACATACAGAGGGGGTATACGTCTGGGATGGAATGGGCCTGTATATGTAATTATCGTCTAAAAGTATTAATTAAAATAAAGATGTCTTTCTCAAATGATCTTTCCATATGCAATTATTGCAAATACCATGGCTTGGACAAGTTGAATCTTTATATGGAGAGAGACATCTCTCTACTTGAGAATCTTGTCTAGGTCCTTCATAGCCGTTCTTCTAAGGACAATGCATCATTGTATTTCTTGACTGCTTGTAGTTTCTTTATTGATTATTGATCCAAATATGTTAAAGTTGTCTACTTCATCAAGGATAAGATTATTGATTTTGCCAGTTGTCAGAATGTTTGTCTTCTTCATGTTAAGGTGCAGGCCCATTTTAAGACTATGTTCCTTGATCTTGATAAGCAAATGTTTTAGATCATCTTCACGTCCAGCCAGTAATGCTTGAATACTATGATTTGAATTCAGAAATGGATAGAAAGCCAGTGAAGTGACTTGAGAAGAGGGGTTACATGAGCAAAGCGACATGGACGGAAGATAAGCCGTGCAACTGAGTTTGAACAGATTGAAGGGAGAGTGATGATTAAAAGGGAGATCAGTGAGGAGAGGTTGCAATATTCTAGATGCGAGGTGAATAGAGAGTGGATGAGGGTCTTAATAGTATGTAGAGAAAGGAAGGGATGAATTTTGCTGATGTTAAAGGGAAAGAAAAACAGCTTTTAGCTATTGTTGGATGTGTGCAAACGACCCCAAAGTTGCGAGCTGAGGAAACAGGGAGGAGGATATTATTATCCGCGGAAATAGAGAAAGGAGAAAGGGGGGATGTAGGTTTAGGGGGAAAGAGCTCAGTTTTGGCCATCTTCAATTTCAGATGGGACCTGGAAGACGGGTTGCAGACTATAGGTACCCAACAGAGAGATAGAAGCAGGGAATGCAGAGACTGACTGACTATCTAGCAGCCAACATAGATCCATGAAGAAAGAGCCACTGGGAGCTGTGGGATGGAAGAAGGAGTCTCTGCATCCAGCAGAGAGTGGAAAGCACCCGCTCTTGATGGCCAGCAAATGCCTAGAGCAGTAAGTAAAGTAACCTCTATCTAGATATAAAATTGTTTTTCATTTTTATTTCTGGTTTAGTAACAGTTCAGAGCAGTACACACAGGGCTGGCACTACCATTAGGCGAACTAGGTGGGTGCCTAGAGTGCCAGCCCTCTGGGGCCACCCATTGGTACCACTGTCTCTCCTCACCAGGACCTATAGTGGCAGCAATAGATTGAAACAGCCCAGCAGCGCTTACCTGCAAATTTCGGCATCACAGGGCTGTCTGCTTCTGCCCCCTCCGAAGGCCAACTTCCGCCCCCTCCGAAGGCCAACTTCCTGTTTATTGGCAATGAGGGGTGGGCGGCTGGTTGGTGGGGCATAAGGGATGAGTTTGTCTAGGGCGCCTCATCTCCTTATGACAGCCCTGAGTGCACACACCCTCTGTAAACTGCATTGAATGCTTGTTCATATTTACGGAATATAAGATTTGTTAAATGAAAATAAATAGATAAGACATTTCTCTTTGTAAGGCCCCAAAGTTTGTGTGGCCAGGCAGCTGTGAATAGTGAGGGTTTTATTTGTATTTAATAGCACAAGCACAGGAGGACGCTGGAGCACATAGTGCCAGAGAGTAGCCTTGCTTCCTGAGATCCAGCTATATAGCATCTAAGAGCATTTCATTGGAGAGCAGACTACAGGCACCCAGTGGTAAGACTATTTCATGCATCCACATACATAATGCTTAGGGCTGTACACTTTTAGTAAATGAGCTCAATTACAAAGTTTTAGTGAGGCAAACTAGTAGAGTGCATTAGAACATTTCACTTATACCATGGAGGAACATTGCCTATTAGGAATAGCACAGTTACAATATCTGCAAAAATCCAATTTTTCCTCTGACTCTTGAGAGAGACTTCGGCAAGATACAAGAAGTTGCCTGCAAGAATTCAGTGACTTCTATAGTACTACTATTATTTATCATTTTTATAGCAGCACTAGGTATGTGCAGTGCTCTACACATATGAAGGTCACTGACCATTTTAGCAGCCGTTCTCTGCAGAGACTCCATCTTGTTTACATCCTTTTGAAGATGTGGTCTCCAGAATTGCACACAGTACTCCAAATGAGGTCTCACCAAAGATTTTGCACTATCACCTCCTTTTTCTTGCTGGCTGTTCCTCCCCCTACACCCAAACAGCCTTCTGACTTTTACCATCACATTTGTTACCTGATTAATCACCTTAAGATCATCAGAAACAATCACCCCCTCCCAGTCCCACCCCTTCTTTCGTGGAAAGAAACGCTTCATCCCCTATGCCATACTGCTCCTTTGAATTTTGACCCTGAATTGTTTTGCCATTAAATCTCAGCTCCCAAATTCCTGACCATTCTTAAGCTTCGTTAAAGCCCTCCTCATATTATCTGCACCTTCCTAGTTGTCTCCCTACTGCAGATTTTGGTATGATCCACAAAGAGACAAACGTATCCAACAGACCTTCCACAGCATCACTTACAAAAATGTAATAAAATCTGGCCAATGCACCACTAATAACATCCTTCTCCTCACATGAGCTCCATTTATCTGTACCCTTTGTTGCTTCCAATTCAACTATTTTCTAATCCAATTGGTCACTTTAGGGTCTTCCCTAGGATGCTCAGTTTATTTATAAGTTGCTTGTGCAGAATAGAAGTTAAAGGCTTTACTGAAATCTAAACACACCACAGGGTACATAGGGGTGTAATTTTGAATATCTGCCCTGGGTGCAGAAAAAGATGGCCCTGGCTCTGATTAATAATATATTTTGGATCCATGTAAAGAACATGCACTGAAAAATGTTTTCATTTGAGATTTGATTCAATGCTTATTGAAATGGGGCTTTATCCATTAATTTTACAAAGGACACACTAAAATGTAACCTTAATAAGTAGCCCTGATACTTTCATCAACATTACTACAAACAAGTGTATCGTCCATTCATCTCACAAAATCATCTCTTCTAATTATCCCAAAATTAAAAGACAAGTCATCAGAAAGGATTTAACTAGCCTCTACCAGCTCCCCCCTAAAGATCATGTCAACCATACCATGAGTACCTCATTCATAGTTCTGAATTCCTGCAACCGGGAAGGGCACCTGAATTATCGCTCAAAACCTGAAGAGATTCCAAAGTGAAAGGTATAATACCAGAATTCACCAGAAGGAGGTGATGTGCAACAAGAGACAGTCATTTAATACTATTACTACTACTTATTTCTAAAATGCAACCATACAGACACATAAGAGAGATAACCTCTGCTTTGCAGAGCTTAAAATCGAGTCTGATGAAATCACCATGTTTTGAAGGGGTAGACATGGGAATGGTGCTAATAGGGAAGGAGGGAACTACAGCCCTTACCTTTTTGATCACTGGATGCTTCCAAGCCACTCTGACAGTATTTATGACATTTATCACTTTCCATCAGTTTTGGGATCCATAGTTTCTGCATTTCCCTAGTGTGCACAGAACAAACATGTTCAATTTGTTTTCAGTTCATTTGGTCTTTTCCCAAAATTACAGATTTTTCCCCAGTTTTACTTATGCATTCATTGTAATAAAAATAGCTTAAGAAGAGTTAGACATTTTTAATGTGTTAATTCATAATGTGTGTTAAATCAATGTGCACACTCATTTCCTTAAGGTATACTAATGGGCCATGTGCAAACTAGCAAATACACATCCCTAATGCACCTGCAGGGAGTGAGTTCTGCTGTAGAAATCACAAGGCCCTTTTCTCCCTCAACATTTAGGTGGTCTATAATGTCAGGGGTCTCAGTACTCATATTTTACAAAGCTTCTCAGGTTCCTGCCATAATGTCTACATTCTATCACAGCCAGGCATAAATGAGGGCTTTGAGTATGGTCATATCATTTGAGGATGGTGAAGTAAGAAAGGATCTGTGATACACATTTTCTACATTAATATATATTTTTTCTCCACAGAAGCCTATCATTCCTTTGGTAGCCTCACCAAAGAAGCACAAAGGATGTCCCTTTAATACCTAACAGCCTGCCACACCACCATTGCCTTTGGCATATGACCACCATCATCGCTCATTAGAGTGCAGCTGAGAGGAACAACAGTATGGTCACAATAGAAAGGACTTTTGGCCTTTTGAAAATGCACCTCAGCTGCATGGATGTATGGGGAACTCTATTTTACCACCTCATAAAGGCATGTGAAATGTTTTCAGCATGTTATCCGCTCCAGGTCTGTACCAAGCTAGAAATGCGCCGTGTGACTTGCACATTTGGTGACTCCTTACCCCACCCAGCTTGTATGTAGGTACTCACTCTTAGCGGGTTTCTTGGTAGCCCAGTGATGACAACGGTGCCTTTTCCTTGCTTGCACTCTGTGTTGCATTACCGTTTACACAGCGCTTGGTACAGCCCTGGGCTGCTCCATAATTTGGCCCTGAGTTGCAAGCAGCCACCTCCTGAGGGATCAGCTAGAGTCTCCAAGAAGCAAACAGAAGGCTGCCATAGAAGTAGAAGGCCAGCCTAAGCAAGAACATGAGCGAGCAGTGGCAGCTGCAAATTACTTAATTCAAAGACATTTTTAATGAAAGATGTTAGATTACTTACAGAGTAAATGTTGCAATAACTCAAGGCTTGTGTGCCTCCCACAGCCTCAGAACATCCCCAGGTTCTCAGAGCCATTCCACTCAACTTCTGCAACACAGAGTGGTTTGGTTTGAGGTAAAACTGACCTCTCAGAGGGGCAGTATCTCATCTGGCACTTCATGGCCAAGGCTTGATGGTGGTGGTGGTTCAGAGGGATAAACTACAAGTAGAGAAGTGAGAGAAAGGAGAAAAAGAGACTGTTCAGTAAATTTATCCACTATCATCCGCAATAAATAAGCAGGGACTATGCTTTATAGTTAACTTGGGTTCATTTATCAAAGTGGTTTACAATTTTATATATTGTGGTTCTGAAAGTGTTCTTAAGGATTTGGAAGACAAAGGGGGGGGGGGGGCAGGGAAGAACCCTCCAGGGCTAGTCTCTTCCTCAATCCCATACAAAAAACAGGACAGATCCCCATCCTATAAACTCGGGGAGGCTCTGGTCAGAGGTATGCCAACACCCACAATCCCATGCAGGTAGGAAAATCCTCAGCAGAGAGTTAAGGGTAGGAAAGTTCCTGTTGCCAGAGAGACCGAGGGAGGGACAGAGGACCTGCAGTTTTCTCCAGATTACATATGCTGTCAGGAGTGGGATCCACAGAGCCTACACACCAGAAGGCCTATTACAGCCAAGAGGCCCAATGTGGGCCAGGTAAGAATACCTGGGTACAGGGGTGGAAGGAATGGTGGAGGCTTCTGAAAAGGGCAGGGCTGGGTTGGTCAAAGGGATCACACTTGGATCTCTGGTTGTTCTATCCACAGGTCCAGGACAGCCAAAGAGGCAATTGCTGGGGCCAGAGTCTGTCACCTGAGTTCAATAGTCAGAGGATAGAGAGAATCAGGTAGAGCAGGAGTTTCGCAACCACAGGCTGATGGCCAACATTTTGTTTTAAAGGTTTCTATAAACCAACATCCAGTAAGAGTACCTGGGAGGAGGAACAGAAGGGAGGTGCAGGACTGGGGAAATAAGCAGTCTGCACTTGGATTGTTCTGTTGTCATTATAGGAGCCTCCGGGTGGAGAGGAACAGCGTAGGATGGAAGCAGAGTCCAGTGGAAGATGCCAGCAGCCAGTCAAAACAGGAAAGACCTGGAAAGATCTGCATGTTTTAAGAACTCAGACTGTGATTATTTAGACAAGTCTCTGCTGTGGGAAGATTTTTGTCAGTTAGAGACTGGGGTGGGCTATGGCCTAGTCACTGTGGAGAAAAAGCACAGAGGGTTCTAGAAGAGCGGGAGTTGGCCCAGGTGCAGGTACTAGGGGGTACTGTTGAGTGGACTGTTGGCAAGGAGCTGAGTACCAGTGGGGAGAGGAAATATGAGGTCCTCTAAGAAGAAGAATAAGGGGGTACTAAATATATGTGGGGTTACAAGCCACAATAAGGAGAATTGCCTTGCTCCCCAACCAGAGGAATTTGGTGTGGTCAGACAGGCCACTGGGGGAAGGGATATTCCCCTGAAGCTGAATTCCCTGTGGGGGAAGGGGAAGTGTTGGGGCTAGGGAGAAGCTACGGGGTAGGCCTTTAGGTGAACAGGACAGTAGCGCAGAACCCTTTATCATACTCTATTGCAGGAGAGGGTGTAATGATTTTATTTATTTTATTTATTTTATTACAAATTCTTATATACCGCGCTATTTGGCATCAGCGCGGTTTACATTATAACACAACAACCATAACAACATGCTGTTTGGTTTTACATCGAACAGGGGTCCAAACTTGGATAACAGGGGTAACTATATACATGAGATTTTTACATAGTAAAGAGTAGCTTGGATAACAGGGTTGATTATATGCATGAGATATTTACATGGCAATGAGTGGGTGAAATAACATAATGAACGTGAGGGTTGTTTCTTAGAGTGGGTCATCTCTTCAGAGGGGTGTCATTGGAGTTTGGGTAGCATTGGAGGAATAAATGGTATTTGAGTGCCTTTCTGAACTGTGATGGGTCGGCAATCGCCCTAATGTCAGGGGGTAGGGCATTCCAGCATTTAGGTACATAGTAGCGGAACGCCCTGTTTGTGGTTGATATGTTGCACTTTGATGATTCCTTTGGTTTTACTAGTAGGTTTATGGCTATTGCTCTTCTGGATCTGTTGGGGGGCACCATGTGAATAAGATCTGTGAGTGAAGGGGATGAAATACCTTTGATTGTTTTGAACGCTAGGAGAAGGGTTTTAAAGATGATTCTTCCATGGATAGGTAACCAGTGAAGTTGTTTGAGAATGGGTGTCACGTGGTCTCTTTTGGCGGCTCCGTGTAGGACCCTTGCTGCAGCATTCATGGCCAGCTGTAAAGGGGCCAGCGTGGAGTGGGGGAGCCCTTGAAAGATGGCGTTTGCAAAGTCGAAGTGCGGCAGTATTAGCGCTTGGTATATGGTCCGGAAGTCATCTGGGTCCAGTAGGGAGCGCAGATGCCTGATAGTGCGGATTTTGAAGTATACAGCTTTGACAATGTTGTTTATGTGGTGTTTCATATCCAGGCGTTGGTCCAACGTAACTCCGAGGTATCTTATTGTTTCTTTGGTTAGTAAGTCCGCTTCATTAACACTGACATGGGGTGGAGGAGTAAAGTTGGGGTCTCTGGAGATGAAAAGAACCTCTGTCTTTTTATGTTGAATGCGTAGATTCTGTGATTGAAGCCACGCTGAGACAGCATTGAAACAGTCTATTGCTGGTGTTAGGTCCATTTGGGCTGTGGAGAACGGCATGTATAAAAGAATGTCATCTGCATATATCAAACAGCTCACATTAAATGATCTTATGATGTTGCAGATGGGCTGCATGTAAATATTGAATAGTAGGGAGGACAAGGAGGAGCCTTGAGGTACACCTTGTTTTTGATGGAAGTGTTTTGATTCCTCAGATCCAGACTTTACGTATTGTCATCTTGCTTCCAAATAGGATTTACACCACTCTAGTGCATTGTTGCAGATGCCCTTCTCTTTCAACCTTCCCAGGAGAATTTCGTGACTCACCGAGTCGAACGCAGCGGCGATGTCCAAGAAGATGAGCACAAAACCTTGATGGATGTTGTCTATGCCTGTGATTATTGCGTTGAATAGGCTGGTAAGTAGGGTCTCGACTCCATGATATTCTCTAAACCCATGTTGGCAGTGATCTAGGGGAGCTGCGGAGTCTATGTGATTTTGAATCTGCCGTTGTACCTCTTTCTCAGTTATCTTGGCTAGCAAGGGAATACTGGCTATTGGCCTATAAGAATCGGCCTTCTGCGGGTCAAGCTTGGGGTTTTTCAATAGTGGCCTAATGGATGTCTGCTTAAGTGTTGTGGGGAAGTATCCTGTTGTGAAGGAGAGGTTCATTAGGTTTGCGATGAATGGACTGAACACATCACGTAGTTCCTTAATCCAAAAGGCTGGGCATGGGTCAGTCTGTGCTGTGGAGGTGTTGAGGGATGTTATGATATCTTCAATACATTTAGTGGATGGTGTAGAGAACTTGTCAAGTAGGGTTAGGCCTGTTGGTTCCTGAAACTGAATTGCTGAATCCTTTTTGGTTTGAATGATCTTGGATTGCAGGTAGTCTGCGTATTCTTGTGGGTGAATCACGCTGTGCTGATCGGGTGATGGTTCTTTCGAGAGGGATTTGACCAAGTTGAAGAGGTCACGTGGTTTATTCAATGATCTCTTTAGTGTGTCGGTGTGATATTGTTTCATTTTGGTTGTGATTGCTTCACGATGAATTGAGAGGTGAGTTTGGTAGGCGGTCTGATCTTCAATAGAGAGTGATCGGCGCCATCGGCGCTCAAGTCTGCGTAGTTGGGTGAGAGAAGATCGCAGTTCAGGAGAGAACCACGGGGCAGAGCTTCTCTTCAACTTTGCTGAGTTGTTGGTGTCCGGGCGTTGTGCGATGGCATTTAAATTGGAGTTCCAGGATGATATCAGTTCTTCAAGGTCGAGCGTGGTATTGTTGAGGAGGGATTGGGTCTCTGATAGAATGTGTTCCCTGTTAAATGGGCGAAAGCTTCTTGAGGCTGCTCGTGGTGTGTTCTGATTTTGGCTTCTGTGCAGCTGCTCATTGTTGGTGGGTATCTGGATAATGATCAGTTTGTGGTCTGACCAAGGTACATCAATCACTGATATTGGTAGATTACGGTTTTGCTCGGTGATTGGCTGAGGAGCAAATACCATGTCAAGTATATTCCCTTTTATATGTGTGGGTTGATTGATGATTTGTTTGAGAGCGAGTTCTTCCATAGCACCAAGGAAGGCATTGGCGTGGTTTTGGGGTAGCGATGGGAGATTGAAATCACCCATTATCCAATTTGGTTTATTGGGGCTGAGGGTGTTGGCCGCAAGGTCAATAATGGTTGGGAGGTCATCTGGGCAAGCCGAAGGCGTTCTGTATAACAGGTTGAGAGAGCAATGTAGGTTTGCAATAGAGAGGATGTCTAGACTACTTGTGCTAGAGGAGTCTGTTATATGGAAGTCGAGGTCTGTTTTGGTGATTATAAGCACCCCACCTCCTTTTTTGTTTTCTCTGTGTCTTGTGTATATGGAGAAATTGGGGGTAGGAGCTGATTGAGGATAACGTTGTCCTCTGATGATAACCAGGTTTCAGTGATCATAAGTATTTCTAGGTTGTAAAGTGAGATTGTGTCTAGTACAACAGGCCATTTTTTGCGAATAGAGCGTGCGTTAATGATGGCACATTTCAGTGGTCGGCAGTTCAGAGGTTTTTGCTGGCTGGGTGTATTGGATAACTGGAGTGCTACATGGATAAGGTGGGAGCGGCGCGTGTAGGCGTCACTTCTTGGGTGGGAATATGGTGGATCATACCATCTTTTTCCATGGCTATTCAGGATAGGAATGTTGTTGTGGGATGTGTAGAGGGCCTGGGTGGTTCCAAGCCAGTGAGTGAGGAGGTAAAGGCTAAAGAGGGAGGTGAACTGGAGGGCCATTTTGAGGGTAGCAAGTAATAGTGAGGCACAATGTGATAGAATTAGTATCAATGAGGCACACTATAGTAGTGGAGCACACTACAGTATGTGGTATAGTAGTGAAGAGGAGATATTATACAAAAATATAAATTAAGGTGGAGCAGTAGGAAGGTTTGCAGTAGACGGGTCCTCAGTATATGGATGACATATCTAGGAGATTGAATACATCCCAATCATATCAAGGATATACAGAATGATATGCTGCAATGCTGCATTAACACCTTAATACTGAGATATCAGTAATGGGATAGGGTTCCAACAGATTACCTTGTATCTTAATCGGTAAAATAGTAACAGAAAGAAAAGAAGGAAAATAGGAACCTGCTTGAGACCCACAGGCAGGTTATAGGGGACCAGAATCAGCTAACAGTAAGCTTCAAAGGAGCCAAAAGGAAAGAGCAAGAGCTCATAGAGCTGAGAGACTTGGAAAAGGCCAGGATGGAAAGACTGCAGGATGAGAAGGTGGCCTTAAAGCAAAAGTTGAATAAATTACAAAGTCCCTTAGCTGGAAATGATAAAGAAATCAAAGGAAGGAGTATAACCCCAAACAGAAGATCCCAGTAATTGGGTATAGGGGGAACTATTTCCGTAGGACCAAGATTAGAGTCTAGAGAACAAAGAGGGAACAGAAGGAAAAGATCACTCTGGTCGACAGACGGGAGACCTGGTGGAGGCAGGCCTGGTATAAGAAAGGAAACAGAACATGGGCCTTTCTCAGGAGAATGGACCTGTGCTAAGCAAAAGGTAGGAATCCCTAAGGAAAAGGGAACATTTCAAGTCCACAGATACACACTATCCAAGCACAGGTCACACAAAGAGTCCCAAAGCCAAGATGTTCAACTAAGCAGAGCCTGGAATGACGGGTATAGAGTTGATCTAGGGAGACACCTAACGGACTATAAGGAAGGACAAGGTGGTCTCGGGGTAAAGGCAGAGCACCCAGAGCCAAGAAGCCCAGAGGTGAAGTAAAACAGAGAGGCTTGGGTAAAGTAAAAAAGAAACCTGTATATAAGGGTAAGGTACCTTGAGCCAGGAAGCCTGGGAGGATGTTAAGTAGCGTGGTATAGGCAGAGTTAGAAAGAATTTGGGTTTGGGAAACAGAAAATCCAGAGCTCGAAACCCAAGCAAAGAAATAAAACAATGGAGTTTGGGTAGGGTGAAGAAAAAATGGGAGAAAAAAGGTCGGATCCTCAGGACGAGAGCCCCAGGAGAAGAGATAAAGCGTAGGGGCCTGGAAAGGGTTAAGATTAAAAATGCTAATGCTCATCTAACCTGGTGGTACTTGGCCTTGCAGAACTATAGGTTGAATATGAGGCACCGAGCAGGGCGGCAGCATGTCCATGCTGATGCCATGTCCAGGGTTCATGAGGGAGGGAGTGATAATGACATGCAGCCAAGGAAATTTGAGGGGTGGGATATGTGGCATCAAAGGTGCCCTTAAGGAGTTGAATAACAAAGGGGGGGGGGAGCAGAGTAGGAACCTCCAGGGCTAGTCTGTTCCTCAATCCTATAGCTCGGGAGGACCCTGGTCAGCGGTATGCCAGAACTCACAATCCCATGCAGGTAGGAAAATCCTCAGCAGAGGATTAAGGGCAGGAAAGTTCCTGTTGCAGGAGAGAAAAGGGGGAGGGGCAGAGGAACTGCAGTTTCCCTGGGAGAACAATTAATATGTGCTCCCTCCCAAGAGCTAATCTCAACAAGATGGAGATAACTGTTACCCCGGAAACCAGGGGAGAGGTTAGGGTTAGGGACGGGGAGTTTTGCTGGGATAGAGGGGCCACAGAAACAATAAAGGGTGACTTCCCACAGAAGAGGGGAAAAGGGGAGTCTCAGGAAAGCAGCAGTGGAAGACTCCAGGAGCCTGCTTGCGTTGGCAGCAGGGAATCCAAGCTAGAAGGGCAGAATCCTCAGGAGGAGAGAGAAAGGAAGGGCTGGAGGCATCGGCAAGTGTGAGGCAGAGCTCAAAGGCTGTTTGCAATAGCAGCAGGTCCTGGGTGTGTCCTTCTGGGAGCTGCCATGGAGAAAGTCAGAGACAGGCTTACGGTAAGCCTGAGAAGCAGTGGGGGAAGCTGCAGGAGTGTCCTCAAGAAGAGGAGGGAGCTTGTAACCTCGAGAAGTGGAGGTACAGTGGGCAGTAAGCTGTGAACTTTATTTTGTTTTGCTGCTTTGTTTTTTTCCCTTTCGCCTGGATTGTTTGAGGTGGTGCAAAAGGGAGGCGCAATGAGAGTGTAAGTCACAGAGGCGTGGACACCTCAGTACTCTTTCTGGTCCCACTGTTTGAGACATAGTGGATGTTTTTCCCTTGTTTGAGGCTGAGAAAGAGGAATTATATTTGGTTTTGTCTTTTGCCTGGAGGAGCAACTGAAAGACTGTTTTGTTTGACCTGTTGGGAGGAACTGAACTGTGTAGGAAGGCTGGGACTATATCTATGTGAGACATCTCTGTAGTGGGAACTGTTTTTGGAAAAGATGGAGGCCTTTGAGGCAGGGGTGCTCCAAGCAGAGTGCGGGGCCATGTGCAGAGACTCATCGCGGGTCCTCATTTGCATAAATATTTGCATAATGTTAACGTGCTAACTTTTAGTAAACATGCCTCTTAATGAGTGTCTGGATAAAGAAAGACTACCAGATTTCTACATTACTATACTCCAGTGCCAACTGCCAGGTACATTAGGAAGTACTATAAACACTGACCATTTAGAACCCATAGCAAATCCACCATATCATAACAGCACTAGCAGGACTCACAAAGCAACAAACCCTACATATCAAAAGGCAACACTGCAAATATTAAACCAATACATCTCAGAGAATACAAATACATCTCCTACTGGGGAAAGAGAAGAAGTGGCACTGTCAAAAAGAAACTACATAAAATAACTTAGCTCAGTTAAACATGCAGAAAATAGACTATCACCAAACAAAGATCACAATTTAGAAATAGAAAGACAATAATTAAACTGAGAACCCCAAAAGCCAAAGTTGGAATGTACAACAACACTGGAAAAATAAAACTATAAATTAATTTCCTCTTGTACTAAACAAAAATGCAAAGACATTAGCAATGCACATTTCCCAGAGCTGACATATTGCAGTTAATAAATTCAAAATAAAAAAGTATTTCTCTAACCTTTTGTTGTTTGGGCATTTTATTTTTCAGTTGCAATTGCTCCAGTCACTTTCTTCTAGTTTCTCCGTGTCTTTGGCTAGCTCTCTATTGCCTGTTGTCCATTTGTCCTTTCTTCTGCCTTCTAGTTTTTTTCCATTCTCTCTCTACATCTGCTTTAACATACTGATCTTCCCTTTTTGCTCTTTCCTCCATTTCTTTCTTTATTTCTTTTTCATCCACTCAAATTTCACCCTTCTATCCTCAGTCCCAACTTACTCTCCCAAAATCTGGCCAATCGTAGATTTTTCTTCCCTCCCCCACAAAATATCTTTTCCCCTCTCCATCCTCACTCCCCCAGCCCCATCGCTTTCTAGTCCTACCCCAACATCAGCTCTCTTCTAGTTTCAGCCCCATCCAGCATCCGCTCCCTCCTAGTCCCATTCTCCCATCCCCCCGCATCAGCCCATTTCCAGTCCCAGCACCCCCATCAGATATTTCCAGTCCTATTCCAGTCCCCTATCAGCCCATTTCCAGTCCAAGCTTCCCCTATCAGCCCATTTCCAATCCTAGCTCTCTCATCAATCATTTCCAGTCCTATTCCAGCCCCCATCAGCCCATTTCCACTCCTAGCCCCCATCAGCCCATTTCCAATCCTAGCCCCCCATCGGCCATTTCCTGTCATATCCTAGACTCTCCCCTAAAGAGCCCCATGGCTGTCTAAGCTGCTTCAGAGGGAGCCGCAGAAGCCCGCACAAAGTCTCGGCTCACCTCTGCACGGCCGCCAGCGTGAAGAGCTGTTTTCTCTCATGCTGGAAGCTGTATTACTGTGAAGCCTGCTGAATACCGGGAAAGATTAAAGGGCATATCCCGACATGTGCATGCTTCATAGTAACACAGCTTCCAGCATGAGGAAAAACGCTTCCCCGGCTCATCTCTGAAGCCGTCCATTATGTGAAAATGAAGTTCGCATGGGACCCACTGAAGCTCATAATGCAGGACATTACTAAATAAAATGGCAACCCTATTATTTTTGTGAGTTGCTGCCGGAAAGACACATTCCTTAACCGCTCCCATTTAACCATTTTCTGTCACATCAAGGTGGGTCTCCTGGAGAAAAACCAAACTGGGGTAGCAACATTTTCTTTGTGCTTAATAAGATGATTAATGTATTTTTATTTAATGATAAAATTGTGCATCCAGACATTTATCAAACAAAAACTGCCAGCTCCATCATGCAGCCTCCATATCATACTCCAGCATCTTCCCTATGCAGCCCTTCACACTTATACACATACAATCTTAGTTTGTCCCAGAACATCCAACATATAGACCAAATGGTCTATGAGCAAGAAATAGGAGGTGGAAGCAGGCCTTAAAGGCACAGCCTGCGAGCTGCTACATATAACATACCAACAGTACTCAACCCAACCTTCATGCCTTACACCCTCCACTCTCGACAATATATTCTCCCTGTGCAGCAAATATCTCACCACCCCATGCACACAAACATTCACCACTATCAAATCCACCTAACTCACTGAACCCATCTGAACCTCATGTCAACCCTCAATGGTTATATATCCAATATCCCTTAGAACACTAAACTCAGTCAATAACATGCCATATTCACACACACACACCATTCCTAATACATAGCCTCATATCCAACAATCTATATAATATCCAAACCAAACCAGTCAGTTGTAGCTATACAAGAAGACAAAGCTTGAATGCACATCAGGCTCACTTATCCTCACTTCATAAAACAATCTATATTGGTACTTTCCAAACATTTATCCCATAGGACCCCATTTTAGCATCAGAAAATTCATGAGACCCCAGATGATGATGAAATCAAAATAGCAGATCTCCAGCCTCCTTTTTCTCTCTCCACTCATCTAAAGCAGAAAGCAGTAGTAGTAAACAAAGGGTCCTTTGTGTCAGTGTTCAGTGTGTGCTTACAGACCCCACTACTCAATATGGGTTTCCAGTCTAACAGAAAGCTTATCCAAGTGGGAGCAAGGGTCTATGAATGTTCACTGGCTCCCAGGCTACATGCTGACTGGTGATTGCCACTACTTGGCATACAGTAGGTCCCAGTGAAAGTCCAGAGAGGAGAGTAAATGGCTATGTTTCTGTGACTATAATAAATATAAATACCCTTAGTAACACCAATCTACAAAACTTACACAGTTCTCAATCTATCTGACAACTCTCTTTTCTTTATTATGTCATCATAATAAATGTGGATGTTGCTCGTATTGTAATGTGATGGAAGGTCAGCTATGTGTTCAACATATGAAGAAATCTTTCAGGTTAAAACAACACACTAATTGCAATACTTCGATTGTGGTGTATGCCTTATGGTGCCCCTGTCCTAAAGTATATATCGGAAAGACTACGCGTCCTTTGCGTACAAGATTGGCAGAGCATAAATACAGCATCATTAAGGCTAGACTTGAAACTCCATTAGTTCAGCATTGTATATCTTTGAATCATACCTTTGAAGAGTTGTGATGCACAGTGGTAGAGCAAGTTCTTCCCAATATACGAAGAGGAGATAGAGGTCGGTTATTACTCCAAAAAAGAGCAAAAATGGATTTATGACCTTAATACTTTGGACCCCAATGAGTTAAATGACAAAACTGAATGGATGCTGTTTATTTGACCACTAATCCTTGGGCTGTGAAGTCCCTTTCGGGTTTCCTCTTTTTCTGTGTAATGGTTTTTCATTGAGTTTTGTATTGAGTGTCTAGGATGAGTGTAAGGTTGTTGTTGAAAAACTATGGGGTATGTTTACTAAACCGTGCAATTGTGCGGGGCGCACTTGAGCGTGCGCTAAGGTACCTTAGCTAATAGTGCATTTTTGTGCCCCGCACACATGCGCGCTGCACTAACGGGCCCGTACAAGTGCGCGGCGCGCTGAAGTGCAATAGAGGCGTGGAAAGGCATTCCGAGGGCGGAGGAAGGCTCCCGAGGGGCAGAGGGATGGGGTCAATGGGTAGAGAGTGGGAGGGGAGAGGCTCCCCGCACAGGAGCGGGGCGGAAAATCAAGCTAAAAAATATCGCAAGTGAAAACCTCGCGTTAGAGCCGATTTAAAGGGAAGAGAAACCATTTACGTCAGCAATGTACAGCAAAACCGGGGAAACCAACAAAACGTGAGCAGTGTGATAAATGTGCACAGAACAAAATAGCAAATAAAAATTGAAAATGACCGCAACAAAATTCTAAAAAATAATAATCCAGCTGGGCAACAGTGATATCAATGGGCAACAATAAAAAACACTCCAAGGAAATCTCCAAAAAAAGGAAATGTATTTTGGAAGGGTCTAGTGTTATTTCCCTCCCTCCCTCCCCACACCCACCCACCCCTGGGATAATCATAACTTTATAGGTACTTACACATCTTAAAAGACAGGAGGTGCTTTCAGGTGAAGCTCATTACCCAAATCAGTCATACACTAAGGACCTGAGATTAATTAAGCTTCAGGTGAACAAGGTATATTAAACATATTAGGTACAGTTTTATTGGTATAAATACCCATAGCAACCCCTAGTAAGTAAGAACTTAAAGATCTAGACACAAACATAAAACTAAGATGCAGACAGCAGTCCAGCAGCGGGATGGGGGCTTTCCAGTCTTTTGCATTGAGTGTCACATGTATGATTTTCTCCCAGTTGGTGAGAGGTCTTACGTGTGCACTAGGTGCAAGGAGCTCTTTGCTCTCAGGGAACAAGTCCGTTCTCTAGAGGCTAAAGTAGCAGACTTGGAAAACATAAGACAGACAGAGAGGTACATAGACGAGACCTACAGGGATATAGTCCTGAAGTCCCAACTCCAGTCTGGCAGCACCCCTGTTGCCATGGAGGAGAGAGGTCACGTGACAGGAGAGCATCACCCTGGTGTGGCAGGAAGTGATCCTGTAACTAGGACCTGTCCTCCAGGTGATGTAAAACCCTCTCGCACCGAGGAAGTTTCTCCAGGGCCATGTGCCCATGAGGGAAGGGTTAGGACAGCCGTTATAGTTGGTGATTCGATGATTAGGCATGTAGATAGCTGGGTGGCTGGTGGACGTGAGGATCGCCTGGTAACATGCCTGCCTGGTGCGAAGGTAGCGGACCTCACACGCCACCTAGATAAGGTCTTAGATAGTGCTGGGGAGGAGTCTGCTGTCTTGGTACATGTTGGTACCAATGACATAGGAAAATGTGGTAGGGAGGTTCTGGAGGCAAAATTTAGGCTTTTAGGTAGGAAGTTGAAATCCAGAACTTCCATGGTAGCATTCTCCGAAATGCTTCCTGTTCCACGCGCAGGACCCAAAAGGCAGGCAGAGCTCCGGAGTCTCAATGCTTGGATGAGACAATGGTGCAGAGATGAGGGTTTTGGATTTGTTAGGAACTTTGGAACATTCTGGGGAAAGGAGGGGCTCTTCCGAAGGGATGGGCTTCACCTTAACCAGGCTGGAACCAGGCTGCTGGCATTAACCTTTAAAAAGGAGATAGAACAGCTTTTAAACTAGATATTAGGGGAATGCCGACAGTCACCCAAGAGCAGATGGTTCGGAAGAATGTATCCTTGAAGGATACTACCAAAAGCAGAGAGGTTCCACAAAAGAGTAAATTAGCCCAAATGTCCTCAAGTATGGAGCAGACAGAGCTTAAAGATCCCAATTTACCCATGTCTAACAATAGCCAAATTAACATGAATAAAATACATTCTCTAAAATGCTTGTATGCAAATGCTAGAAGTCTAAAGAATAAGATGGGAGAGTTAGAATATATAGCACTAAATGAAAGATTAGATATGATTGGAATATCAGAGACATGGTGGAAGGAGGACAACCAGTGGGACACTGTGATACCTGGGTACAAACTATATCGTAATGATAGAGCTGATCAAATTGGTGGAGGGGTTACGCTCTATGTTAGAGAGGGCATTGACTCAGAAAGGATTAAAGTTTTGCAGGAAACAAAATCTGCTGTAGAATCTATATGGATTGAAATTCCATATAAAAGGGGGAAGGCAATGGCAGTGGGGGTGTACTATCGAGCGCCTGGCCACAATGACCAAATGGATGATGAAATGCTCAAAGAAATCAAGGAAGCTAACAAAAGTTACAGCACAGTAATAATAATGGGTGATTTCAATTACCCCGGTATCGACTGGGTCAGTGTCACGTCAGGACATGCTAGGGAGATAAAGTTCCTAGATGAAATAAATGACTGCTTCTTGGAGCAGCTGGTTCATGAACCAACCAGAGGGGAAGCCATATTAGACCTAGTCCTTAGTGGAACACCAGATCTAGTGCAAGAGATAAGGGTGTTGGGGCCACTTGGCAATAGTGATCATAGCATGATCGCCTTTAATTTAATTAGTGGAGGAGGGATAGTAAGGAAATCCACAGTACTACCTTTTAACTTTTGAAAGGGAGACTATGATAAAATGAGAAAAACAGTTAAGAAAAAACTAAAAGGAGAAGTTGCAAAGGTTAAAGACGTACATCACGCTTGGGTGTTGTTGAAAAATACTATCTTGGAAGCCCAGACCAGCTGTATTCCACGCTTTAAGAAAAGTGGAAAGAAGTCCAAAAAACTGCCAGCATGGTTTAAAGGTGAGGTCAGAGAGGCTGTTGTTGCCAAAAAAGCATCTTTCAGTAAATGGAAAAAAGAGCCAAACAACGAAACCTGGAAACAGCACAAGCACTGGCAAGTCAAATGCAAGGCATTGATAAGGCAGGCAAAGAGAGAATTTGAGAAGAAGCTTGCTGCGGAAACAAAAACGCGAAATAAAGACTTTTTCAAGTACATTCGTAGCAAAAAACCTGTGAGAGAGTCAGTTGGTCCATTAGATGATAAAGGGGTTAAAGGAGCACTAAGAGGCGACAAGGCGATAGCGGAGAAACTGAATGAATTCTTTGCTTCGGTCTTTACTGAGGAAGATGTAGGGATGTTACCCATGACTGAAGTGGTATCTAAAGGTGCGGAAGAATTGAAGGAAATATCGATACATCGGGAAGATGTCTTACAACTATTAGATAAACTGAAGAGTAGCAAATCACCTGGGCCGGATGGTATACATCCAAGGGTGTTGAAAGAACTGAAATACGAGATTGCAGACCTGCTATCAGTATCATTAAAATCATCTCTAATACCTGAAGATTCGAGGATGGCCAATGTAACACCAATTTTTAAAAAGGGTTCCAGGGGTGATCCGGGAAACTACAGACCGGTGAGCCTGACGTCAGTACCAGGAAAAATGGTAGAAACCATCATAAAGAATAAAATTACTCAGCATGTAGATAGTCACAACCTAATGGGAGACAGCCAACATGTCTTTAGACAAGGAAGATCTTGTCTTACTAATCTGTTATGTTTTTTTGAAGGAGTGAATAAACAGGTGGACAAAGGTGAGTCGGTTGATATTGTGTACCTGGACTTTCAGAAAGCCTTTGACAAGGTCCCTCATCAGAGACTTTTGGAAAAACTAAAGAGTCATGGGATAGGAGGCAGTGTACTATTGTGGATCAGGAACTGGTTAAAAGATAGAAAGCAGAGGGTAGGCCTAAATGGCCAATTTTCCCAATGGAGAAAGGTGAATAGTGATGTACCCCAGGGATCTGTGCTGGGTCCGCTGCTTTTTGACATATTCATAAATGACCTGGAAAGTGGAATAACGAGTGAGGTTATCAAATTTGCAGATGACACAAAACTATTTAAAGTTGTTAAAACCCAAGAGGATTGTGGAAAATTGCAAGAGGATCTTGATAAATTGGAAGACTGGGCATCAAAATGGCAGATGAAATTTAATGTGGACAAGTGCAAGGTTATGCACCTAGGGAAGAACAACCCAAACTATGGTTACACGATGCAAGGTTCCACATTAGGAACCACCACCCAGGAAAAAGATTTAGGCGTCATTGTGGATACCATGTTAAAACCCTCGGCCCAGTGTGCAGCGGCGGCCAAGAGAGCAAAAAGAATGCTAGGTGTGATAAGGAAAGGAATGGAAAATAAAACAAAAGATATTATAATGCCTCTATTTCGTTCCATGGTGAGACCGCACCTTGAATATTGTGTGCAATTCTGGTCGCCGTATCTTAAAAAGGATATAGCGATTTTAGAAAAGGTTCAGCGAAGAGCCACCAAAATGGTAAAGGGGATGGAAGGATACTCCTATGAAGAAAGGCTAAAAAGGTTAGGGCTCTTTAACCTGGAGAAGAGACGGCTGAGGGGAGATATGATAGAAGTCTATAAATTAATGAACGGAGTGGAACGGGTAAACGTAGATCGATTGTTTACGTTATCAGAATATAGAAAGACTAGGGGACATGCAATGAAGCTAAAGGGTAAACTATTTAAGACTAATAAAAGAAAATATTTTTTCACTCAACGTGTAATCCAACTCTGGAATTTGTTACCGGAGGATGTAGTAAAGGCTGTTAGTGTAGCTGGATTTAAAAAAGGTTTGGACAAGTTCCTGGAGGAAAGGTCCATAAACCATTATGAAGAAGTGACCGAAGATATCAATGCTTGACCCAGTACAAGCATTGTGGAACTTGTGTCTCTTGGGGAAACTGCCAGGTACATATGACCTAGATTGGCCACTGTTGGAAACAGAATACTGGGCTTGATGGACCTTGGTCTGACCCAGTATGGCATATCTTATGTTCTTATGGGAACATACGCATGGTTAATACGCCTATATTTTACCCCACCGAGCATAGACACCATAAACAGGCGCATTACCTAGAGCAGAGTCTCCCAAATGCACTCCTGGAGGGCCACACACCATTCAGGTTCCATGCTGCCTCTAATAAAGATGCCTGTGCTGCATATCTATGCACCACCCCCATGGTATGCAGATGTAGCTCATGCATATTAATGAGGGACAGCATGAAAACCCGAACAGTGTTTGGCACACCAGTACTGGAGTTGGGAACCTCTGCCGTAAAGCAGCAGCCAACAGGGGCAGACACACCCACACCCATACCCACAGGCCCCATTGGCCAATGCCTCCTGGAGAGGCAGGACATTGGGCCCTGCGTGCATCTCCCAATACTAGCACTTGCATAGCTTAGCAATGCAACCCTATACCTGGGTATACGGTACACAGCTCTCAAACGTTTGCAATGAGTACTGGCAGATAGAAATTCCTACGTTAAGCACAGTTTGCTGATTGAGCTCCATCATAACAATCATTCTGATGTCTGCGGTGTGTGCTTCAGGTCTGGTCTCTGACAGTGTTTACCACCCTGGGGAGTGACCCCCAACAGTATTGCGTACCATATCCATGCCTCTACTGTGCCGAGGACTGGTGTGGTGGGCATGGCTGCTGAACTCCTCTATAGTAGTACAATGCTGGCATAGGTTTCAGAGTGTGTGTCTGTCTAGACAGTGTGTGGTGGCTGCAGACACCTTCCACAGCCCACACTGCCAGCATTGTTGCCAGTATTGGCCTGCCAATGTGCATAATGAGGAGCAAGGTACCATGGGTATAGCCTGGACAGTGTGGCCTGGCCAGGGTGCATCTGCACAGGGCATAGGGCACTGACTGGGACATTTTAGTGCTCGGCCACCACCTACACAGACAGGGTGACCTCAGTATGTCCAGCTGGGAGATCACTCTCACCCTGACTCTGCAGTGATGACAGCATGGCTAGGCACCCCCATAGTGCCATATAGTGTTTCTCATGTGATATTTATGGGTTTCCTTTTGGGGTGCAGTCACTGACTTATCTGCTTGTTGTGTGTGCTGCCATCCCAGTTCTGGGTGCATGCATTACCACCAGGAACATGCACTATGGACTAACTAGCAGACTGTTTGCAGCTGATATGTGTCTTGATGGAGTGCTGTGCAGTGGCTGCAGGAGAATATCAGATAGTGGTGGAGTGCAGCTTAGCATATACAGGCCTAATGTATGTCTGCTATTGTGTTATGGTTATGTACAGAGCTGCATTGACTGCCCTGAAGGGTGCCTTTTCCCCAGCAGGACTGGGGTTGATGGTCCCCTCTACTGCCACCATTGCAGGGAGATAGAATGTGGATCTGTTGATGGGAGACCCTGCTTGCCACCCTCAGCCCTGGAGGAGGAGGGTGGTAATCCTCCTAGGGTTCCATGGGGGCAACACCTGACTGAGACAGACAGATATATCCAAGGTGTTTCTGCAGAAACCTCCTATCTCACACATTAACACTGCTTTGTATCTGCATCATGGCCTCTTTTAGCCATGGCAGGTGCTGTGGACCTGGTGCTGGGCGCCTCACCAACCGTCAGGGTGAGCACAGTACCCGCACAATGTGACGGTGTGTAGCTACTCTGTGCCAGTAAAACACATGGTCTGTACCCCCTACCAGGCTGAGGTGCTGTGTTGGTGCACATGGTCACTTCCCCCTACCAGGCCGAGGTGCTGTGGGGGTGCATACCCCATCTTGTGTTTATCTGTGGACAGCTGATTTGCATGTGCAGTGCATCATGGGTACGGGTGGCCTAACCCTATCCTGGTGACCACAGCAGACTGTCTGTGTGGTGACGTGCAGGCTCTCTACAGCCAGCCAGGGGCTTGCTAGCAGTTATAGAGCTGTAGCCCAATGGTTGCTTCACTGCCTGTGAAGCCAGAGGTCATGGGTTCAAACCCACAGTGGGGTTATTTTATAGGGCTGCCCAAAGCATTATCTCTTATTAATGTACATTTTTGCTGCCAGCAAAAACACCCTCAGCGTACTGTACTCATAATGTGCCTCTGAGGGCGCTTTATATGTGCGCCCTATAGGGCACCTTATGGTTCCCGTCCATATAAGGTGCACTATACATTATCCTGTGACGCAACTTATAGGGTGCCCTATAGAGGACATTTTAGGGTGCCGTGGCGGACAGTGCATTTTATAATGTGCCCTATGGAGTGCCTTATAGGGTGCCTTATACGGCATTTTCAATTACGGCACGTGAGGGCGTGTTTGCTGGCAGCAATTAATAAAATAAAAATAAAGTGCTGCAGGAAACAAAATGTACATTGCAAAGCTGATGCCTCAGCCAGCCTTACATATTAGGCACCCTGGGGAGCAAACTCATGACCCCTGTATCAGCAGTCATTGCCTTAACCATTGTGCTCCACTGCTGCTCCTCCTTGTATGTCAGCGCACCTATGTATGCTTTTCATTCCTTACATTGCACAGTGCTGCCATCAAAAACAGTACTCTGACCTTGCGGTACCTCATACGGCACCCTATAAAGCGCCCTATAAGCAACATTCTAGGGTGCCTTGGCGGACAGTGCACTTTAAAATGTGCCTTATGGGGCGCCTTATATTAACACGCTTTGAGAGTGCGTTTGCTAGTAGTGATAATTAAAATAAAAATAAAATGCCTCCTAAAGCAATCATCCCCATAATACATAATGCCTCAGCCAGCCTTGTACATTGGGCACTGTGGGGGATTGAACTCCTGATGCCTGCACCATTGGTCAGTGTCTTAACCATTGTGCTGTGGTTCTGTTCCTGTGTTTGTACATCAGCGCGCCGCCTTATGCCTTTCAATATTAAAATGCCTCCTAAAGCAATAGCACGCCACCTTATGCCCATCAGCACTCCGCCTTATGCCGCCCAATATTAAACTGGCTCCTAAAGTAATGCCTCAGCCAGCTGTCTTCATTGGGCATTGTGGGGGATTGAATTCCTGATCCCTGTACCATTGGTCAGTGGCTTAACCATTATGCTGTGGTTCTGCTCTTATGCTTGTACATCAGCGCGCCACTTATGCCTCCCGCGCAGCTTTCTCATGCACTAATGTGCGGGACGCACATGGGCGCCGCGTACCTTAGTGCATATGTAAATCACATTTTTTCTTTTTAACAAAGAAACGCCCACTCCTTATATGGCACCCGCACACTAGCGCGTCCCGCACATTAGCGGGGTTTTAGTAAACATACCCCTATGTCAGCTTTTGTGAGCGTATCAGCTTACTTGATCTCTCTTTAAAAGGGTATGATGTCAGACGCTGTGGATTCAGGTGTTGGGAGGCATTAGCGATGCCCGATGTTGAAGATATTTTCAGAAAATTGTGGCGAATAGTATTTGGTAACCTCTATGAGAATTGTATTATTGGAATCCCTGATGAAGCCGAATAGGTGAAACAGAAGCTTTTGTTGGGCATTCAAAGTGGGTATTAAGAAACCTTTCACGATAACAGAGGTAATTCGCTACTTCTTCGGTGATACAAAGCCGAATGGAGAGAACTGACGTCTAACCACTGGCGCTGACTGGAGTCTCTACAATGCTCAGATAAGTGAATCATTGCTATGAAAATGCTGTATAATATTATTGAATTGAAGAGTACTTTGTTTCTCTTTTTCAGGAATTAACTGAGCAGTTTGCGAGCTTCAGTTTTGCTAAGGTGTAGACGATTTGAAATTTAAAATAAAATATAAAAAATAAAAAACTTTTTAAATTTTGAGAATCACTAAAAGTACTTTTTTGGGTGTAAGTCATCGATTAGATTTGTATTACTTTTATGTAAATTTAAATTAAAATGTAGAAAGATTGTGACCCGTGATGTGAAGTCTGCCATTTGATCCCATGGTGATTGATTTCGCCACATGTAGGGGAAGGGCTATCCTGAGGTCATTTATACCTTATATGATTGTGTGAGAGTTGTCAGATAGATTAATTAGAAAACTGTGTAAGTTTGGTAGATTGGTGTTACTAAGGGTATTTATATTTATTATATTTTTAGTTTACCCTTTGGCAGTAAGTTAGAAGAATTTATTATGTTTCTGTGACCCCATCCACTGATGATGTGACCCCATTTGGAGTTCCAACCCCAAGTTTTGGAACCTCTGATCTAGATCAACGTAATCCATGCATTGCTCCACTAGCAAATTCCAGTCCGGGGATGATCATATGTCCATTTGCCTCTGCTCCATCTCTATCAAAAACGTATAGATCTCCTCTGGTTTTTGAAACACATTGGTATTGTTGCATAGTGTTAATTTGAATATGGCTGGATAAAATAATCCATATTTAGTTCCTAAGATTTGAAGGTAAAACTGACATTCCAAACATTTCTTCCTCTTTTGCACCATTGCATTAGCATAATCCAGTGTTATACAAAATTTAGACCCTTCCCATACAAAGGGTGCTTTACCTTGTAATGCACGGAGAATTATTTCAACTTGAAATTAATACAAAAGCCTAATGATGATCAACGTGCAAGATCTCAGCATGCAGCAATGCAATGGGATCTCATCTATTTCCAAGGGTTGAGCAAACTCAATATAAAACATTTTTGAAACTGTCTGCTCAAAATCTCCACAGTCTCTTACCTTTTTCAGCCCTCAGGTAGACCATAAATCAGAATATTATAGTGGTGGCTTTGATCATTTGCTTTGTCAAGTTGCTTTTTGAAGACCTCAATAGCATGCCCTTGTGATTTCTGGTCAATCTTCTTGTGCTCTTCTTTATTGAAGCACTCTTCCAACCTGTTGTCTCTTGCATCAAAGTCAGCAATTTTTAAATTGACATTTGAAATATCAGACCACACGATGTCCAAAGCAACAGGGTTTTCTGTGTTCATAGATTTAATGGCCTTTAACCCCTCCAGGATGGCCCCACTAAAGCTATTAGTGGCCTTCTCCAACAGCTTCTTCTCTGGCATCGTGGGGGATCGGGTTTTGGGCAATGATAGGGTAGTTCAAATTAGTGGAGGGGTTGCACTCTTTGTTAGAAAGGGCATTGAATCACACAGGATTAAAGTTTTGCAGGAAACAAAATACACTGTAGAATCTCTATAGACAGAAATTCCATGTAAAAAAGGGAAGGTGATGGCAGTGGGGGTGTACTACCAAACACCTGGCCAGAATGAACTGATGGATGACATACAAAAGAGATCAGGGAAGCTAACCAAAGTTATAACACAGTAATAATGGATGATTTCAATTACCCCGGTATCGGCTGGGTCAATGTCACAGCAGGACATGCTAGGGAGATAAAGTTTCTAGATGAAATAAATGATGCTTCTTGGAACAGCTGGTTCATGAACTAACAAGAGGGGAAGCTATTTTGGACCTAGTCCTTAGTGGAACACAGGATCTGGGGCAAGGCTGGGGTTCCTTGGCAATAGTGATCATAGCATGCTCACATTTGATTTAATAAATAGATGGAGGATGGCAAGGAAATCCAAAGTGCTACCTTTTAACTTTAAAAAGGGAGACTATGATAAAATGAGGAAAATAATTAAGAAAAAAAATAAAAGGAGCCATTGCAAAGGTTAAAGATTTATATCAAGCATTAGTGTTGTTTAAAAATACTATTTTGTAAGCCTAAACCAGATGTATTCCATGCTTTAAGAAAAGTGAAAGGAAGGCCAAAAAACTGCCAGCAGGGTTTAGAGATGAGGTCAGAGAGGCTGTAGTAGCAAAAAAGGCATCTTTCAGGAAAAGGAAAAAGGAGTCAAATGATGAAAGCGGGAAACAACATAAGCACTGACAAATTAGATACAAGGCATTGATAAGGCAAGCAAAGAGAGAATTTGAAAAAAAGCTTGCCATGGAAGCAAAAATGCATAATAAAACCTTTTTCAAGTACATTTGTAGCGAAAAACCTGTGAGTCAGTTGGACCATTAGGTGATAAAAGGGGCGCTAAGGGAGGACAAGGCCATAGCAGAGAGACTGAATGAATTCTTTGCTTCAGTCTTTACTAAAGAAGATGTAGGGAAGTTACCGATGCCTGAAATGGTATTTAAAGGTGATAGTTTGGAAGAATTCAAATAAATATTGATAAACTGGGAAGATGTATTACAACTATTTGATAAACTGAAGAGAAGCAAATCACCTGGACCGGATGGCATACATCTGATGGCGCTGAAAGAACTGAAATATGAGATTGCAGACCTACTATTAGTAATCTGTGAACTATTATTAAAATCATCTAGCACCTGAGGACTGGAGAATGGCCACTGCAACTCTAATTTTTAAAAAGGGTTCCAGGGTGATGCAGGAAACTACAGACCAGTAAGGGGTATGTTTACTAAACTTCGTTAGTGCAATTCGCATTAGGAGCCGTGGTAGTGACAGAAACCCCAAATAAGGACATGGGCGGTACATCGTTACCACTAACGCGCGTTCAAAAAATTAACGAGCGTTACCGGGCGCCGTGGCGCGTTACTGCGCATTAATCTTAAGAAGGCGTACAGACACAAAGCACTGAAACAGAGCTGTAGCACAATGGTTACGGTACTGACCGCTGTTACAGGCAGCATGGGTTTGAGTCCCCAGTGTGCCTATCGCAGAAGGCTGTCCCAGGCATCACCCTGTACATTACAGAAGGAATGAGGAGGCATGTTTTTCTTTACGTTGAGTAGTGGTGTCAGAAACACACCCTCGGAGTGTGCCTAGCCACGTACGTTGGTGCGTGCGTTGGTACGTGCGTAGCTGCGCGCGTACAATCGTGCGTGGGTACGTGTGTTTTTACCAGTGTGGGCATCTTATATTACAGACTCTGTAGGGTGTCTTGCACCTATGCATTATGCTAACAGATGTACGTGTGATGGCCTATGGTTTATCAGAGCCTGTGAGCAGGTGCTGGAATTTCACAGGGTTGGATTGTGCCAGTCACACCCATGATGCACTGCACATGCAAATCAGCTGTCCACAGATACACACCATGGGGAATGCACCCCCACAGCACCTCGGCCTGGTAGGGGGAACTGACCATGGGCACCCCCACAGCACCTCGGCCTGATAGGGGGTACTGATCGTGTGTTGTACTGGCACAGAGTAGCTACACACCGTCACATTGTGCGGGTACTGTGCTCACCCTGAGGGTGCAGTGAGGTGCCCAGCACTAGGTCCACAGCACCATCCATGGCTGAAAGAGACCATGGCACAGGTCCAAAGCAGTGTTAATGTGTGAGATAGGTAGTTTCTGCAGGAACACCTTGGACATCTCTGTCTGTTTCAGACAGGTGTAGCCCCCATGCACCACCACCCCCAGGGCTGAGGGTGGCAAACAGGGTCTCCCATCAAAAGATCCACAGTCTACCTCCCTGAAAAGGTGGCAACCCCAGTCCTGCTGAGGAACAGACACCCCACAGGGCAGTCAATGCAGCTCTGTACACAGCCATAACACAATAGCAGACAGACATTAGGCCTGGATATGGCATGCTGCACCCCACCACTATCTGATATTCCCCTGGTGCAAGCCATCAGCCACTGCACCCTGCAAGCCACTCCATCACAACACCTACCAGCTGCAAACAGTCTGCTAGTGCCCAGTGGAGATGCCTGCACCCAGAACTGGGATGTCAGCATACACAGCAAGCAGATACATCAGTGACTGGGCCTCAAAAGAAAACCCATATTTATCACATGAGAGAAATGCTAGATAGTACTATGGGAGTGCCTAGCCATGCTGTGGTCACTGCACAGTCAGGGTGAGAGTGATCTCTCAGCAGGATATACTGAGGTCACCCTGTCTGTGTAGGTGGTGGCCGGGCACTACAATGTGCCTGTCACTGTCCTATGCCCTGTGCAGATGCACCCTGGCCAGGCCACCCTGTCCGGCCTATACCCATGGTACCTTGCTCCTCATTATGCACATTGGCAGCCCAATACTGGCAACATTGCTGGCAGTGTGGGCTGTGGAAGGTGTTTGCAGCCACCACACACTGGATAGACAGACAGCCACCCCCACACCTATGCCAGCATTGTGCTACTATAGAGGTGGACAGCAGCCATACCCACCACACCAGTCATGGGCATAGTACAGGCATGGATATGGTACACAAGACTGTTGGGGGGTCACTCCCCAGGGTGGTGAACACTGTCAGAGACCAGACCTGCAGCACACACCGCAGACATCAGAATGATTGTTATGGTGGAGCTCAATGAGCAAAATGTGTTTAACGTAGGAATTGATATCTGCCAGTTATCATAGGAAACGTTTGATAGCTGTGTACCATATACCCAGGTGTAGGGTGGCATTGCTAAGGTATGCAACTGCTAGTATTGGGAGATACAGGCAGGGCCCAATGTCTTTCCTCTCCAGGAGGCATTGGCCAATGGGGCCTGTGGGTGGGTGTGTGGCCCTGTTGGCTGCTGCTTTACGGCAGAGTTCCCCAACTCCTGGTGTTCCAAACACTGTTCGGGTTTTCATGCTGTCCCTCATAAATATGCATGAGCTACATCTGCATACCATGGGGGTGGTGCATAGCTATGCAGCACAGGCATCTTTATTGGAGGCAGCATGAAACCGGAATGGTGTGGGGCCCTCCAGGACTGCATTTGTGGGACTCTGCTTTAGGTAATGTGCCTGTTTCTGGTGTCTGTGTTTGGTGTGGTAAAATATAGGCCATGCGTATGTTCTCTGCAATAAAGGAGTGTCTTTACTATCACTGTTTAGTGATGGGTAAAACTATGGGGACTGGGTTGATAGGAGCCCCAGCTGGGATTTGAACCTGTGACCCTCTGGTTTTACAGGCACTGACTGTGTCTGTTGCACCACACTGTGGCCACAGTGACAGTGCAGCCCCTGGAGTTAGTTAAACCGGCCTGACGAGTCAGAAACCCTGCTCTGCAACAGGTTTACTGTGGCCTCATTTACCTTGTATGCAGACAAAGGTGCACATAAACCTCAGAAAAGACCTCAAAAAAGGGGCACACACCCATAACCAAGCTGGGCAACAATGATATCATTGGGCAACATTGCACAACACTCCCAGGACAGCTCCATTACAATGAAATGATCTTTGAAAGGGTCTGCGGAGCGTAGACCCTTCCACACATCATTTCTTTTTTTTTTTGGTGCTTTCCAGGGAGTGTTGTTCCTTGTTGCCCATTGCTATCACTGTTTCCCAGCTGAATTATGCTTTTTACAATGTTTCTTGTGGTCATTTCTAACGTTTTATGTGAAATTTTGTTCTGTGCACATGTATCACACTGCTCACGTTTTGTGGGTTTCCACGGTTTTGCTGTACATTGCTGACGGAAATGGTTTCTCTTCCCTTTAATATGCCTTTAACGACAGGTTTTCATTCGCGTTGGAATTGAGCTCAGGAATTCAGTGCGTTAGTGTGAGGGGAGCCTCTCCCCGCCCACTCTCCGCCCATTGACCCCTTCTCTCCGCCCACTCTCCACCTTCTGCGCTGTTTTAACGCGCCGCGGGACTTTACGATCGTTAACTATGCTTACCGCGCGTAGTATTACGTTAACAGTCGTTGGCGCATCGGTACACGCGTTATACCGCACTTACGGTCGTTAACGTCGTACAACGTGCGTTAGCCAAGTTTACCGCACTTTAGTAAACATACCCCTAAGTCTCACCTCAATACTGACAAAATGGTAGAAATCATTATAAATATAAAATTACTGAACATGGAAGAGTATGGTTCCGCAACATCCACCTCTGGGGAGCGCATGCGTCCAAATCAGGAATAGCTACAGCCAAACTCAGATTCCGGTTCCGCATGTTTACACATATACACAGTTCTGGAATCATGGTAGATACATTGCCACAGCTGTATGTTGAACACGCGCCCTCTAGCTGGCATGGATGTGCAGCCCAGGAAACTGGTATGGATGTGCAGCTCAGTTGCAGTCCGAAAATGTCCCCATCCCCATGAACTGAGGTCCACGTGCAACAGGAAGAATGTAGCAAGTCTCCCTCCCTTCCATTGGAAAACCCATATCACATCTCATTGAAAATGGCAACCAGGCTGAGGAACTTCAGTGAGGAGGAGACCAGGTTGCTCTGCTGCCTCGTCCTCCAGCAGGAGGAGGTGCTCCTCCCAACTGTGCTATAGAGGCCAGCCCTGTCTGCTGCCCACAAGGGCTGGGCCCAAATACAAGCCACCCTAGTGCAGAAAGTACTACACTACACACGTGGGAAGAGAGAGAAGCAGCCAGGCAGCAGTATCACATATGCACAGACCCAAACAGGGAAGCACAAAGTGAGGGAACAGGGCAGAGACATGAAATATATGTAATGTGCAGGAGGTATGCATGGCATTTGTTACAAAATGTCAAATATCAATGACAGTAGCAGCAGGGAGTGATGCAAATGGGCATTCTGAAAGCCTACAATAAACCCAGAGAACTCTTCGAGATAGTAAAAGATCTAACTAATGAACCAAGTCCTGACAAAGACATACAAATCAACCCTCAAACCTTTGCAAACTTTCTTCATGAGAAAATAGGTCACACACCGACTCAAATACATACTGAAACCTACAACTCCATCACAACAACAACAACAACAACAACAAGTTGGGACAGATTCCACACTCCTTCAATCAAACAAATTTCGGATATCATCTCTGCTCTCAATACCAGCACTGCGCCTACTGATCCTTGCCCAGTTCAATGGCTCAAAGCAACCAAGCATAACTTCCTCAGTTATATACACAACATCGTATCCATCTCCCTATCTCAAGGAACAATGCCTGAACAACTTAAACTAGCCTCAATAAGGCCTATCCTCAAAAAAACCAACCTGGATAAGAGCAATCCAGCAGCTTACAGGCCAATCTCTAGCATACCACTCCTAGCCAAAGTAATAGAAAAAGCAGTACAGCTACAACTCCAAGACCATGTTGACGAGCATGCCCCACTCGATCTACATCAACATGGCTTCCGCCCCATCCATGTAGTTGAAACACTGCTGCTATATCTGTTCAATGATATCACCCAGACCATAGATAATTACAGGCAAGGATCTCTAATGATCTTCATAGATATATCAGCGGCGTTTGACACAGTTGACCACACTATCCTCCTATCAAGATTGGAAAATATCGGTATCTCTGGTACTGTCCTTAGTTGGTTTAACTCTTACTTAACAAACAGGCAGTTCCAGGTTAAAATTGGAACCAACACTTCACAACCTACAAATATCAAACAAGGAGTACCACAGGGATCTGCGCTTTCTTCCCTTCTGTTCAACATTTTTATCCAGCCAATTTGTCAAATTATGGCAGCCCATCAAATAAGTTACACGATTTATGCAGATGACATTATGATTTATACACCGATTGATCTCATCAGCCCCGACTACAGCAAGATTATAAATTGCCTTGACAACATGTCTTCCTGGCTCACACTCAATAACCTTGCCATAAACTACAATAAGACAGAGGCACTTATTGTCACTCGAAACACCGACTTCAACCCCCCACATTTCATTAAATACAGCAATATTACAATACCAGTCAAGGACGAAGTTAGATATCTTGGAATTACCCTCGATAAAGGACTAACCCTCCAGTCACATATCAGAAAGACTGTGAGGAGTGCATACTATAGAATGAAAGTGATTAGACGCCTCAAGCCCTTACTCTCATATGACCACTTCCGGTCAGTCTGCCAAGCCTTAATAACTCCTATTCTGGACTTTTGTAATCCTATTTACTACGGACTATCAAAACACTCACTTAAGCCTCTTCAGATGGCTCAGAATACAGCAGCCAGAATAATTGCTGGCTCAACATCTCAAGATCACATCACCCCTACTCTCAAAGAGCTCCACTGGCTTCCAATAAGCCAGCGCGTCAAATATAAGATGGTAATTAATATATTCAAGATCAGACACAAGTGCTCTGCTTTTAGCCTTCATAATCTCTTACTCCAGAATAACAACAGGCCAAAAAGAAAAACTACATCAAACACTCTCAGCACCCCAAGTAGCTTCAGAAAAGCGTGTAAATGTACTACACAAAGGGCAATTTCCTTATCGGCCCCACTTATCTGGAACTCTCTCCCTCCCGATGTGCGATCCATAGATGATTTAAAGGAATTCAGAAAACAACTGAAGTTTGTACTCTTCATTGAGCACTATGGCACAGACACCTAACAAGTCTTTATTATTATAGCCTGCATGTAACGTGTTTATCTGTAACAGTTCCTTGATGTTGTGTATCCCAATTTTACCTTCACTGTATAGTTTAGTCAGTGTATGCCTCCCTGCCTCTGTTCTCCCTTCTTGTGTCTTGGTAACCGCTTTGATTTAAGGAAAAGGCGGTATAGAAAACCTGTTAAATAAATAAATAAATAAATAACAGGATGCATGGTTGCACAGTAGGAAGACCCAACCTGCCACAAATTACCTCAGTTTTAATTGTAATGTATCCTGTTCATGTTCTGAGTTTAATGTAAACCGCTTTGATTTAAGGATAAGGCGGTATAAAAAACAGGTTAAATAAATAAATAAAATAAATACTCAGCAGAAGTATAGTGGCATGCCACAAATTACACACAAAGCTATCATCAGTCACAAAATGTGTTATAAAACAGTGTGCAGTGCACAGTGGTGGCCACGACAACAAGTACAATGATTGGTAATAGTTGGAAAGGAATGGAGAAGCAAACAATGGATGTGAGCATTGAGGATACAAAGTGTATGAATCACATCACAATGTAGTCACAGTGTTGTACACTGTCACAACTGTGCAATGCCCATAAACATGGTGCCATGATAAGTTCGGACAAACATCAAACATCTAATGAGTATTGAAATGACATGGCCATAAGGAACTCCAGTGGGATTTGATCCCTTGGTTCCCCAAGCCATTGCTCCAACCATTAGGCCAGCCCTCCACTCTCCCATGTTTATGTGGCCACTACAGTTCTGCTTGCCCTCCCCTAAAATGGAGAAAATGGCATTTGACAAGCTATTTATTTATTATTTAGATGGTTTTGCATACCACCTTATCCTTCAATCAAAGTGGTCACAACACAATTGGGGGATACATTTAACACAAAGGGACATGAGATGTACACTAATGCTTACATGGAACATGGGCAATGGAAGGTTAAGTGGCTTGCCCAAGACCACAAGGAGCACCTGTGGGACTAGAAACCCCAGTCATTCTGGTCCAAAATTGCTGTCCTCTAGTGGGATTTGAACCCCTGACTTTCTGGCCTGAGGTAACTTGCCCCAACCACTAGGCCACTCCTCCCTAAGCTATGCAAAAGAGATGGATTCAGACCCCACAGAGGAAACACAAATAAGTCTAAGGGCCCTCAACCTGCAAAACAGATGGGTGAGAGGAGATAGGTAATCATGTATCTAACTCTCAGGGTGAAACAAAAAAAAACATGTCCAATGCTAGCTAGGGGCAGCCCAAGGGTGGTGCAGGGCCATCTGCAGAGACTCATTACAGGGCCTCATTTGCATATCCACTGGACCTCACTTTCATAAATTTAATTTATTTTATTTTAAAATGTATGTGCTGCCATGGAAAAGTTTAGGTGGCTTTTAAAGCAGTCCTTCACAAGCCTCTCTTTGCTCCTGTCAATGACTTAGGGGCATGTTTACAAAATACTCATGTGCGTTAAGTGCCTCTGCGCCAATAGAAATAAATGGGTGTGCCTGCACTTAGCGTACATTAACATTTGTGAATGTGCATTAACTTTTAAACATGCCTCTTAATGAGTGTCTGAATACCATTTGCATGGGCAGTGAGGATAAAGAAAGATTACCAGATTTCTACATTACTATATTCCAGTGCCAAAACTTCCAGGAAGTACTATAAACCCTGCTCATTTAGAACTCATAGCAATCCTGCCGTATCATAATAACATTACCAGGACTCACAAAGCACAAAACTCTACCTATCAAAAGGCAAAACTGTAAATACTAAATCAATACATCTCAGAGATTACCAATACGTCTCCTTCTGGGGAAAGAGAACTAGTGGGACTGTCACATAGAAACTACATGAACAGAATACTGCAGCTTGGTTATACATGCAAAACATAGTCATCAGAAAACATAGAACAAGGGATCACAATTTAGAAATATGAAGACAATAATTAAACTGGGAAACCCAAAACCAAACTTGGAATATACAAAAATATTGGAGAAATAAAACTATAAAATAATTTCTTCTTGTAGTAAACAAAATGCTAAGACGTAAACGATGCATATTTCCCAGAGCTGAATATTCCAGTTAATTAATTCAAAATAAAATAGTTTTCTTCTACCTTTTTGTTGTTTGTGCATTTTATTTTTCCGTCGCATCTGCCCTAGTCACTTTCTTCTGTTTTCTTCGTGTCTCCTGCTATCTCTCCATTGTCTTCTGTCCATTAGTCTTTTCTTCTCTCTTCTAGTTTCTTCCATTCTCTCTCTCTCTACATCTGCTCCAACATACTGATCTTTCCCCTCTTGCTCTTTCCTCCATTTCTTTATTCTTTTTTCATCCCTTCATCCTCAATCCCCACTTACTCTCCCAATACTCGGCCAATCGTAGATTTTTCTTCCCTTCTATACAAAATATCTTTTCTCCATCTTCACTCCCCCAGCCCCATCCCCTTCTAGTCCTCCCCCATCAGCTCCCTTTTAGTTCCAGCCCCACCCAGCATCCGCTTTCTTCTAATCCTATTCTCCCATCTCCCTGCATCAGCCCATTTCCAGTCCAAGCCCCCCAATTAGCTCATTTCTAGTCCTAGCCCCCAATCAGCCCTTTCCAGTCCAATCCTAGCCCTCCCCATCAGCCCTTAACAGTGCTGTTGTTGTTGTTGTTGTTGTGCCGTCGAGTCAGAGTCAACTCATGGCGACCCTCTGGATAGCTATCCTAAATTGTGTTCGGTCTTCAGTCAGGCGGTTCATTGTTGACAGACTGGTACCCGTAGCTGCTGTTATTGTATCTATTCATCTCATTGCTGGCCTTCCTCATAAGAACATAAGAACATAAGATATGCCATACTGGGTCAGACCAAGGTCCATCAAGCCCAGTATTCTGTTTCCAACAGTGGTCAATCTAGGTCATACGTACCTAGCAGTATCCCCAAGGGACACAGGTTCCACAATGCTTGTATTGGTTCAAGCATTGATATCCTGGGTCCCTTCTTAATAATGGTTTATGGACCTTTCCTCCAGGAACTTGTCCAAACCTTTTTTAAACCCAGCTACATTAACAGCCTTTACTACATCCTCTGGTAACAAATTCCAGAGTTTCATTACACGTTGAGTGAAAAAATATTTTCTTTTATTAGTCTTAAATAGTTTACCCTGTAGCTTCATTGCATGTCCCCTAGTCTTTCTATATTCTGATAAGGTAAACAATCGATCTACGTTTACCCGTTCCACTCCGTTCATTAATTTATAGACTTCTATCATATCTCCCCTCAGCCGTCTCTTTTCCAGGTTAAAGAGCCCTAGCCTTTTTAGCTTTTCTTCATAGGAGTATCCTTCCATCCCCTTTACCATTTTGGTGGCTCTTCTCTTCAAGAGGAAATATCCAATGCAATAAAATAAGGGGATAAGACATTTTTCAGATATGTTAGTGAGAAGAGGAAGGGCAAAAGTGGTATTGTCAGATTCATGGGTAAAGGGGAGGAATATGTAAAAGATGATGAGGATAAAGCAGAATTGCTTAATAAATATTTCTGTTCTGTGTTCACAAATGAAGAACCAGAGGAAGGACCTCAGAAAATGCCCACAAACAGGAAAAGAAGCGAGGGGCATCTTGAACAGTTTTCAGAAGATTGTGTTCAAGAGAAGCTAGCTAAACTTAAAGTAGACAAAGTGATGAGACTGGATGGGATACACGCTAGAATACTGAGGGAACTTGGGGGATGTTCTAGAAACTCCACTGACTGACCTTTTCAATGTCTCGTTGGAGTCGGGGTGGTGCCAGAGGACTGGAGAGAGGCACAACCACAAAAACAGATGTAAGGATGTGGTTGAAAACTACAGGCCAGTTAGTTCAACCTTGGTGGTGAGTAAATTATTGGAAGTGCTGCTGAAAGAGAAAATAGTGAGGTTTCTGGATTCACCAGAGGCAGCATGGATTCACCAGAGGCAGGTCTTATTAGACAAATCTGATTGATTTCTATGACTGGATGTCCAGAGAGTTGGACTGAGGGAGAACCCTAGATAGGTGTATTTAGATTTCAGTAAAGCCTTTGATACTGTTCCACACAGGCGACTTATAAACAAGCTGAGCACCCTAGGGTTAGACCCTAAAGTTACTGCTTGGGTTAGAAATTGGTTGAGTGGGAGGCAACAAAGGGTACAGGTAAATAGAGTTCACTCTGAGGAGAAGGAGGTTACCAGTGGTGCCCCAGGGATCTGTTCTTGGTCCGATTCTTTTTAACATCTATGTTAGTGATATTGCGAAAGGGCTGTTGGGTAAGATTTGCCTCTTTATGGATGATACAAAAATTTGCAATAGAGTAGACACCCAGGAAGGTGTAGATAATATGAGGAGGGATCTAGCTAAGCTTTAAGAATGGTCTAGAATTTGGCAGCTGAGATTTAATGATAAAAAATGCAAGGCTGCAGCAATCCATGGGAGCGATGTAGTATGGGGATGAAGTACGTCTGTCCACAAAAGAAGAGTGGAACCTAGGCAAGATCGTGTCTGATGATCTTAAAGTAGCTAAACAGGTAGAAAAGGCAATGGCAAAAGCTAGCAGGATGCTTGGGTGCATAGGGAGAGGAATGGCCAACAGAAGAAAGGAGCGATAATGACTCTGTATAAGTATTTGGTGTGACCTCATTTGGATTATTGTGTGCAATTCTGGAGACCACATCTTCAAAAGGAGATAAACAGGTTGAAGTCAGTACAGAGGGTGGCTACTAAAATTGTTAGTGGTCTTCATTATAAAGCATATGAGGACAAACTTAAGGATCTTAATATGTATACTTTAGAGGAAAGGCGGGTAGAGGAGATATGATTGAGTCTCCCACATGCCACTGGATTGATGCCTTCACTACTGCTCTGGTGAGAAGGATGAAAACCTACATCACCTTCCCCACCACGCCTGAACAAAGACAGGCGGCAATACAGGCATTTTATGATATAGCTGTCTTCCCATCTGTCATTGGCATCACTGACTGTATACATGTTGCACTGAGGGCACCGGGTCAGGACCAGAAGGTATTCCGAAACCACCACAATTAGAACTCCATGAATATGCAAGTGGTAATCAATGCCCACATGCTCATCACTGTTGTATGTGTCCATTTCCTGGGTTCCTGTCATGGTGTTTTCATCCTGTCGCAGTCTGGCCTGGAACAAGCAGCAGCCACAGGATACCTTGGAGTTGCATGGTTGCTTGGTAAATGGACACAACTGTGAGCAAATATGATAGAACTGTGAATCATTAACTATGTGAGGAGGCACCCCAAAATGGGAGACAGTAGAGTGGGCACATGTTAACTGATGCACCCCAACACAGATGCATATTCAGAAGGGAGAACTGAGAGGCCAGGATGAGAGGCTGAACATTAATGATGCAGTCACAGGGGGAACACATCTGAACAGTAACAGGGAACCCCAATGGAGAAAAGCAGGCCAGAGACATGGCAAGAGTCTGAACAACAGATAAGCAATGACATACTACACAGGGCTCTGCAGGAAATGTCACCAGAATGCACTGCCTCATGTCCCAGTCATGTGAAAAGCACTGTAAAGATACTGAACATAGGGGAAGACACAGGTGTCTTACCTCCAGAGGGAAATGAGACACATCCAGTGTGAGGCAATGGACCACCCAGCCACCAGGCTTTTGAAACAGGATAGGGCTGCAATCTCAACCTTCAGGGAACTAAGTGCTCAAAAAGACTACAGATGTACACATAGGCTAGGATGTTAGAGCGTCTCTTCAGCTCAAAGAGCATAGAAACCATGAAAGGAGAATAGGCCTTATGCACTAAATGATGCCTCTCAAGAGCCAAGGGAAAGACTTTTGTTCAGGCCATCCTTAAAAAAGACAAGTTGGATTTCCACTATATTAGGTCTGACCTGATGCTCATGGCACCAGTTGTCAAAAAGACTAGACATGCACACATAGGCCAGGTTGGTAAGCCTCTGTTCACCTTGAGGAGCATGGAAACCATGGCAGGAGAATAGGCCTTATGCACTAAATGATACCGCTCAAGAACCAAGCCATAAGTGAGAAGGGAGGTGACTCATCCAGCTCCCAGACTGGAGGCAGTCACAGAGGAGGTTCCTGCAGAAGCTGCATCAGGTCCCTGAATCACATCTTCTGTGACCAATCTGGTGCCACAAGACAACCTAGCCCAAATGTTATTCTATACAGCAAAGCACACACCCCACAAGCAGGCAAAGAAGAAACATATACAGCAGGCACTGCTTTGGCCAGGGCTGAACCAAGATGTCAATACCCTTGGTGTTGCTTCTCTATGGCAACTGAAGAATATGAGCACTTTGACATTGGCCTGGGTCAATATCAGATCCATCGCTGGATGACCCCAGAGGTGCAGCATCTGCTGTAATGATGCCTGACTCAGTTCCCACTCCCGGGATCAAGAGAGTAGTGACTGAGGAAGTCCGCCACCACATTGTTAACTCCAGGAATGTGCTAAGATAAAAGAATTAAGAGGTTACTTTCTGCCTAAGAGAACAGGAGGCTCTGGCACTCTTCATGCCCCCATTCTGATTGACATACGCCACTGCCATGCTATTATCTGAGTACATACAGACCGCTCTACCCTTGACTAGGGTCAAAAAGTGCAAAAGTGCAGGATGAATGGCCCTTGCCCCAAGATGATTAATGGATCATGCCGATTCCCAGCTGCTCTAGTGGCCCTGAGCTATTTGGTTCTTGCAATGGGCTCCCCAACCAAACAGGCTGGTATCCATCAGCAGGAGAAGCCATAAGTGATCATTCAGTGACATATCCCTCCTCAGATGCTAGGGCTGCTTCCACCACCACGGGCTGGACAACATCTATGGCTGGAGAGGAAGCCTAGCCCCAAACTCCTGAGAGCTTGGTGACCAATTGAGACAGCAAAGACCTCTGTAGTGGCCTCATATGAGTTTGCGCCCAAGGCACCATTTTGATTCATGACACCATCAAGCTGAGAAGCTGTAGATAATCTCAAAGCCTAGGAGCCTGCTGAGACTGAAAAGCTGCCAACTGATCAACAACATTTTCACTCTCTCCTTGGGCAGGAAGACCTTACCTACTAGAGTGTCAAACCATGCTCCCAGATATTCCAACAATTGGGAAGTCTCCAAGTGGCTCTTTCCTTGATTGATCACCCAGCCAAGATTTTCCAGGAACTGCACCACATGGGTCAAAATCCGAGATGCTTCTGTCTGAGACTTGGCTTGGATAAGCCAATCATCCAGATATGGGTGAACACAGATCCCTTGGTGCCCCAGCACAGTGGCTACCACCACCATGACTTTTGAGAATGTCCTTGGAGTGGTAGAGAGGCCAAAGGGAAGAATGACAAATTGAAAATCAGCACCAAGCAGAGCAAAACAGAGAAAGCACTATTGACCCTTACAGATATGAATGTGGAAATAAGCTTCAGCTAAATACAGTGACCTAAGGAGCTCCCCACACTGACCACAGGGTCTCTATACAGAAGTGTAGGGTGCTCAAGTGAGCGTTGATTCCCTTGAGGTTGAGGTTTGGTCAAAAGGAACCGTCTTTCAATGACCTCTAGAAAAGGAAAGGCTGTCATAGACTTCCAAACACCTTGCAGAAGGGGATGGATCTGTTGCTCTTGTTCTTCCATTGGAAGACCAGTCAAATGCAGAGCAGATGACACTTAAGCAATCAGAGAAACTAGCACAAGTGAGGTATTGCACTGCAAACCCCTGTCCCTTTAAGAAGAAAGGCTAGAGAATGCTTGGGAAGGGTGTGGTCAAGCTCCAGGCTTTATCCAGAAAGTAAGGGACCTGGGAAGTGAGAGGGAGAGAAGAGCCCAGAGTACAGAGTGATCACCTACTTCTAAAGGAGACACTATGGGAAGGTAGAAGCTGGGGTGTTTCCACATTGGTCCGCGGCCTTGTGGTAGTACTTCTGTGAACCCAGAGTGAAGGAACTTTGGAGCAGGGAAGAGCTATTTTTTCTGCTACTGTTGTGGAAGCCAGAGTGACGGAACTTTAGGGATTTCTCTGCTACTGCTGTGAACTCCCTGTAAATAAAGCATTTTCCTTTAACCCTCCACCTGGCTCCGTGGGGATTTGTGTCTTGCCTGCTCTCAGTGTGGTAGCAGTGGTGGGATTCTTCTTAACCAAGGGACAGAAGAAACCCCATGTTCCTCCTGGGCTCTGACCTCTCCACAGGCAAGAAAGAAAGAAAGAAAGGAAGATTGAGTTTTTGTGTTTAGTACATGGCTAAAGGAGTTAGCCCTCCTGTAGTTAGCAAACATAAGAACATAAGATATGCCATACTGGGTCAGATCAAGGTCCATCAAGCCCAGTATTCTGTTTCCAACAGTGGCCCATCTAGGTCATATGTACCTAGCAGTTTCCCCAAGGGACACAGGTTCCACAATGCTTGTATTGGTTCAAGCATTGATATCCTGGGTCCCTTCTTAATAATGGTTTATGGACCTTTCCTCCAGGAACTTGTCCAAACCTTTTTTAAACCCAGCTACATTAACAGCCTTTACTACATCCTCTGGTAACAAATTCCGGAGTTTCATTACACGCTGAGTGAAAAAATATTTTCTTTTATTAGTCTTAAATAGTTTACCCTGTAGCTTCATTGCATGTCCCCTAGTCTTTCTATATTCTGATAAGGTAAACAATCGATCTACGTTTACCCGTTCCACTCCGTTCATTAATTTATAGACTTCTATCATATCTCCCCTCAGCCGTCTCTTTTCCAGGTTAAAGAGCCCTAACCTTTTTAGCTTTTCTTCATAGGAGTATCCTTCCATCCCCTTTACCATTTTGGTGGCTCTTCTCTGAACCTTTTCTAAAATCGCTATATCCTTTTTAAGATACGGCGACCAGAATTGCACACAATATTCAAGGTGCGGTCTCACCATGGAACGATATAGAGGCATTATAATATCTTTTGTTTTATTTTCCATTCCTTTCCTTATCATACCTAGCATTCTATTTCCTCTCTTGGCCGCCGCTGCACACTGGGCCGAGGGTTTATGTATACCATCCGGCCCAGGTGATTTGCTACTCTTCAGTTTATCTAATAGTTGTAATACACCTTCCCGATGTATCGATATTTCCTTCAATTCTTCCGCACCTTTAAATACCACTTCAGTCATGGGTAACATCCCTACATCTTCCTTAGTAAAGACTGAAGCAAAGAATTCATTCAGTCTCTCTGCTATCGCCTTGTCGCCTCTTAGTACTCCTTTAACCCCTTTATCATCTAATGGACCAACTGACTCTATCACAGGTTTTTGCTACGAATGTACTTGAAAAGGTCATTACTTCGCGTTTTTGCTTCCGCAGCAAGCTTCTTCTCAAATTCTCCCTTTGCCTGCCTTATTTATTTATTTATTTATTTATTTATTTAATGTTTTTCTATACTGCACTATTCGGCTTCAGCGTGGTTTACAAGAAACAGGTTTGTACAATGTGGAACAGCCATACATTGAACTTACATCAAACAAGGAATTTAAACATGGATAACAGGTGAACTTTATACACTATATACAAAAGGGGATTGCATCATAGTTGAATTTATGTTACAGGCCCTAAAAGGGCTGATTAGGTGCGGAGGAAAGTTATCATAGGGGATTGGTTAGGCGACGTTGGGTTGAGAGACTGTAGGGTCATGTGATATTGTCTAGGTGATGTTGTTGGAGTTACAGAAGTGTTGTAGAAATAGGTGGTGCTTGAGGGCTTTTCTGAATTGGGGGAGGTTGTTTATGGTTCAGATTTCTGTTGGGAGGGAGTTCCAACATGAGGGGGCAAACAAGGCAAAGACACGGTTTCTGGTGGATTTGTTGCATTTTGTGATGGCTTTTGGAAGGAGGATGGTATTGCAGGATGTGGTTCTTCTTAGTTTGTTGTCTGGGGTAGGTTGGATCAGATCAGACAGGGTAGTTGCGGTGATACCATTAACTGCTTTAAATGTCATGGTTAGGATCTTAAATGTGATCCTGTATTGGACGGGGAGCCAGTGAAGGCTCTTCAGAATAGGGGTGATATGGTCCCTACGAGACGCTCCATAGAGGGTTCTAGCTGCGGTGTTCATCGCAAGCTGCAAGGGGTTTATCGAGTTCTTTGGGAGGCCAAGTAGGATAGAGTTGGCGTAGTCGAAGTGGGGCATTATTATGGCCTGGAAGACTGTTCTGAAGTCGTTTGGTTCCAGAGTATTCTTTATGAGGCGTAGTGTCCGTATTTTATGGTAGATTGTTCTGATGGTATTGTCTACATGCGCATACATGTCAAGGTGTTGATCAAGTGTTATGCCTAAGTATTTGATCGTTTAAGTTTAAGTTTAATTTCTTGATATACCGCTCAGGCCGAAGCATCAGAGCGGTTTACAATATAATTGATTTTTAGGAAAATACGAAAAGAACGCCATATATGAGATAGGACAGAGTGAGAGACAGTGATAGACAAAAGAACAGAAGAGAGAAGGAGGAAGGGGAACAGCAGATTACAGCCATGATATAACAGCATATGTCATGAGATAGATTTTACTCACACGCCACGGTTCCACGCCTAAGGGCCACGCCAAAGGGCCCTTTGGTGAGGCCCTCAGGCGCGGGCCCGCAAGGCACGGGCGCCCCTCAGGAGCGGCGGTATTTGGCCCGTTGGAGAGGGCTGCTGATTGGCAGGTGCAGGAGGCGAGGAGGAGCTTGTCTTGGAGATGAGCTCTGCGTTGTTCACCTTGATTGATGAGGGGGGAGTAAATGACTGGTCTCTACCAATGAATAAGACGTCGGTCTTTTTTAGATTTATTCTGAGCATTTGGTTGTACAGCCAGTCTGTGACGGCGTTGAAGCAGGAGGAGAGCTGGTCAAGGTTTGGATGCTCTAAGTCTATTGGAGTGAACATTAAGACATCGTCAGCATATACTAGGCAGTTGATGTTAAAGGACCGTATAAGGCTGCAGATGGGCTGCATGTAGATATTGAATAACAGGGCTGATAGGGATGATCCTTGCGGGACGCCTTTTTCCAGTGGGAAAGGGTCTGATAATGAGGATCCGGAGCGGACATGCTGCCATCTGTTACTCAGGTATGAGGCACACCATGCTAGAGCGTTGTCATGGATGCCTTTCTCAGCAAGGCGGGAGAGGAGTATTTTGTGGTCTACCGAGTCAAAGGCGGCTGCGATGTCGAGAAAGATGAGGGCGAAACCCTTTTTGATGTTATCGAGCCCAATTGTGAGGGAGTTGAATAACGTAGTCAGAAGGGTATCCACTCCATGGGACTCTCTGAATCCATGCTGGCAGTGATCAAGAGGAGCGTTGTTTTCGATGTGATGGGTCAGTTGCTGTTGGACTGTTTTTTCCATGATTTTAGCTAGGAGCGGGATGCTCGATATAGGCCTGTAGGAATCCATCTTTGAGGGGTCGAGCTTTTTGTTCTTCAGTAAGGGTCTTATTGAGGAATGTTTCAGGTTCTGTGGGAATATCCCTGACGTGATGGATGCTCCTATTAGTTTGGCGAGGAAAGGACTGAGGTCTGATTTTAGCGCTTTTACCCATTGTGCCGGGCACGGGTCACTCGGAGCTGTGGTGGTGTTTATGCATGTGATGGTATCTTGGATCTCCCTTGCTGTTGGGGGGGGAGAAGGAGATAAGAGTGTGATGGTTGTCTGCTGTCCCATTTAGAGGGGAGGAGTATGAAGGTAGTGTGATCGGATCTTCCGGGGGGTGGTCGTTTGCAGGGGCGATGTGTTGGCTCGTCTTTGAGCGAAGGTAGTCCGCATATTCCTGAGGGTCAAGCGACTTTGTTTGGTTGGAGGAGGGCTCTTTTGCCAGATTCTTGACCAGATTGAATAGCTCTCGCGGTTTGTTTATGGCTCTCAGTAGGACATCTGAGTGGTATTGTTTCATTCTTGTGGATACGGCTGTTCTGTGAGCGTAGAGGTGGGCGTTATATGCTTCATGGCTCTCATTTGTCCCTGACCTGCACCATCGTTTCTCAAGTTGACGTAACTGCCTTATGAATGCCTTGTATTTGACTTGCCAGTGCTTGTGCTGTTTCCAGGTTTTGTCGTTTGGCTCTTTTTTCCATTTCCTGAAAGATGCTTTTTTGGCAACAACAGCCTCTCTGACCTCACCTTTAAACCATGCTGGCAGTTTTTTGGACTTCCTTCCACTTTTCTTAAAGCGTGGAATACAGCTGGTCTGGGCTTCCAAGATAGTATTTTTCAACAACAGCCAAGCCTGATGTACGTCTTTAACCTTTGCAACTGCTCCTTTTAGTTTTTTCTTATCTGTTTTCCTCATTTTATCATAGTCTCCCTTTCAAAAGTTAAAAGGTAGTACTGTGGATTTCCTTACTATCCCTCCTCCACTAATTAAATCAAAGGCGATCATGCTATGATCACTATTGCCAAGTGGCCCCAACAACCTTATCTCTTGCACTAGATCTGGTGTTCCACTAAGGATTAGGTCTAATATGGCTTCCCCTCTGGTTGGTTCATGAACCAGCTGCTCCAAGAAGCAGTCATTTATTTCATCTAGGAACTTTATCTCCCTAGCATGTCCTGCCGTGACACTGACCCAGTTGATACCGGGGTAGTTGAAATCACCCATTATTATTACTGTGCTGTAACTTTTGTTAGCTTCCTTGATTTCTTTGAGCATTTCATCATCCATTTGGTCATTCTGGCCAGGCGCTCGATAGTACACCCCCACTGCCATTGCCTTCCCCCTTTTACATGGAATTTCAATCCATATAGATTCTACAGCAGATTTTGTTTCCTGCAAAACTTTAATCCTTTCTGACTCAATGCCCTCTCTAACATAGAGAGCAACCCCTCCACCAATTTGATCAGCTCTATCATTACGATATAGTTTGTACCCAGGTATCACAGTGTCCCACTGGTTGTCCTCCTTACACCATGTCTCTGATATTCTAATCATATCTAACCTTTCATTTAGTGCTATATATTCTAACTCTCCCATCTTATTTTTTATACTTCTTGCATTTGCATACAAGCATTTTAGAGAATGTATTTTATTCATATTAATTTGGCTATTGTTAGACATGGGTAATTTAGGATCTTTAAGCTCTGTCTGCTCCATACTTGAGGGCATTTGGGCTACTTTACTCTTTTGTGGAACCTCTCTGCTTTTGGTAGTATCCTTCAAAGATACATTCTTCCAAACCATCTGCTCTTGGGCGACTGTCGGCTTTCCCCTAATATCTAGTTTAAAAGCTGCTCTATTTCCTTTTTAAAGGTTAATGCCAGCAGCCTGGTTCCATCCCGGTTAAGGTGAAGCCCATCCCTTTGGAAGAGCCCCTCCTTTCCCCAGAATGTTCCCCAGTTCCTAACAAATCCAAAACTCTCATCTCTGCACCATTGTCTCATCCACGCATTGAGATTTCGGAGCTCTGCCTGCCTTTTGGGTCCTGCGCGTGGAACAGGAAGCATTTTCAGAGAATGCTACCCTGGAAGTTCTGGATTTCAACTTCCTACCTAAAAGCCTAAATTTAGCCTCCAGAACCTCCCTACCACATTTTCCTAAGTCATTGGTACCGACATGTACCAAGACAGCAGACTCCTCCCCAGCACTATCTAAGACCTTATCTAGGTGGCGTGTGAGGTCCGCTACCTTCGCACCAGGCAGGCATGTTACCAGGCGATCCTCACGTCCACCAGCCACCCAGCTATCTACATGCCTAATGATCGAATCACCAACTATAACGGCTATCCTAACCCTTCCCTCATGGGCACATGGCCCTGGAGAAACTTCCTCGGTGCAAGAGGGTTTTACATCACCTGGAGGACAGGTCCTAGTTACAGGATCACTTCCTGCCACACCAGGGTGATGCTCTCCTGTCACGTGACCTCTCTCCTCCATGGCAACAGGGATGCTGCCAGACTGGAGGTGGGACTTCAGGACTATATCCCTGTAGGTCTCGTCTATGTACCTCTCTGTCTATTTTATGCTTTCCAAGTCTGCTACTTTAGCCTCTAGAGAACGGACTCGTTCCCTGAGAGCAAAGAGCACCATCCCGCTGCTGGACTGCTGTCTGCATCTTAGTTTTAAGTTTGTGTTTAGATCTAAGTTCCTTACTTACTAAGGGTTGCTATGGATATTTATACTAATAAAACTGTACCTAATACGTGTAATATACCTTGTTCACCTGAAGCTTAACTAATCTCAGGTCCTTAGTGTATGACTGATTTGGGTAATGAGCTTCACCTGAGAGCACCTCCTGTCTTGTAAGATGCGTAAGTACCTATAAAGCTACGATTATCCCAGGGGAGGGAGGGAAATAACACTTATTAAAAGAGGGCTGCTACACAGTACCCTGTCTTGTGCTGCTGAGGTAAGCTATATTCTGATTTGATTTGATTTAAATTATAGCTCTTAGCTGCTGCTAGGCTCTAACTTCTTATGAAATTTAAACTACAAGCTCTCTGCTGGGTTCTAAATTTAACCAGAAAGCTCTCTTCTGTGTTTTAAATTTAAGCTAAAAGTACTTTGCTGATGCTAGGCCCTGAGTGACTATTAAATTTAGACTACAAGCTCTCTGCTGGGTTCCAAATGTAACCAGACAGCTCTTTCTGTGTTTTAAATTTAAACTAAAAGTACTTTGCTGTTACTAGGCCCTGAGTGACTATTAAATTTAAACTACAAGCTCTCTGCTGGGTATGAAATGTAACCAGAAAGTTCTGCTCTGTGTTTTAAAACTAAAAGTACTTTTCTGATGCTAGGCCCTGAGTGACTATTAAATGTAAACTACAAGCTCTCTGCTGGGTTCCAGACGTAACCAGAAAGCTCTCTTCTGTGTTTTAAATTTAAGCTAAAAGTACTTTGCTGTTACTAGGCCCTGAGTGACTATTAAATTTAAACTATTCAGTTTTGTTAGAAGCCGGACAGACAGGAATTTTGTTTTCTTTCTCCTATCCAGGGTGGGTTGGAAGGAAAAAATAAACCAAAATGGAGAAATTACTCCAAACCCTTGTGGAATAACAGCAACAGCTTCAGTATGCTCTATTGGAATGACAGCAGCAGCTACAGCAACAACAGCAGCAGCTACAGCATGCCTTAGTGGAAGGATAGCGGCAACAACAGCAGCTACAGCGTGCCCTAGAAGAGGGACAGCAGCAATAGCAACAGCTACTGTGGGACCTTTTGCAGACACAAGAGGCACAGCAACAACAAGTATTACAGAAATCAGTGGTAAAACAGCAGGGTTCGCTGGTGCAAGTCACCCAGGTGCTTCAGGGACAGCAGCCTTACCCCCTGGTACTACCCCTGCCTAAAATGGGAGAAGGAGAGGACCCAGATTCTAGTAAATTTTGAGCGGACGGCCCGACTGGCTGGGTGTCCGGAGATAATGTGGACTACATATCTGGGAAACTTGCTGACTGGAAGCAGTGAAGCTGCCTTTCTGGAGGTTAACCTTGAGGGAGGGGCCACCTATGCAGCATTCAAGACTGCCATCTTGAAGCAGCTGGGTGTACACCGGAGGTCTACCAGCAACAGTTCAGAGAAGGGGTTCTGGGACCAAAGGAAAACCCTTGGAATTTCTTCTATTGATTGAAAGAGACTGCCTGGAAATGGCTGCAACCTGAGGCAAAGACTGGAGTGGAGCTGGACTATATTGTATCATTGGAGCAGTTTATATAGGACTTGACCTCTCCCATGAGATGACGGGTGTGCCATTTCTCAAAATTAACCTTGGAAAGTGCTTTGGAAATTGCACAAAGTTTCTTTGAAGCTCAGCCAAAAGCAGAGATCCCCAGACAGAAGGAAACAAAGACATCTGTAGCCCAACAGGGTCAGCAAGGAAAACCCGAGCCATTGATGGTTCCCAGGCCAAGGTCTGCGCATTCTCCCCCTCTCCTCAAGGATCAGATGGTGGCTATCTGACCTCCTTCAAGTGCAGGGGTAGGAGCCACTATGCCCAGGAGTGCCCCTTAACATTTGGGGAACCAGTGGATACACATTTTATGACCTCCCATCTGTGCAGTCTTGCAGAAACATCCCCAGCCAAGGGTGAAATGTATGTGATACCTGTGGAGCTGGAGGGCACTCGGCTGCAAGCCCTGGTGGACTCAGGGAGTGTGAGGATTCTCATCAGGTGGAACACAAGGACAAGACATCAAATGAGCTATGATAAGCTCCAGATGCAGAAATACTGGAGGATGCCCCTGGGGCAGAGGCTGTTAATGGCATGATGATGTCATAGGAAGCCTCTAGAATGTTTTTATGTCTTCACATCTTCTGGTAGGAGAACACAACCCATCTGTCTGGACTGGTCTAGCAGGATGACATGGAAAAATGTGTTTACCATGTGAGAAGCAGAGTTAATGACTTTTGGACACTAGCAGCTGCAGTTGTGTGCATTAATTGAACAGTATGTATGAAAAGTAGGACACAGTAACCAAATAAGGTACAGTATTCCAGCATCTGAAGCATACTGCAAGAAACATATCCTCCAGCTGCTACATTCTTCCCCCCCCCCCAACCCCTGCATGCAGAGTGTCAAAGACACCTTTTAAAATACAGTGCCTGAGGAAAAGCCCTGGCAGCGCTGCCTTAGCCCTGGCTCTGGTGTAGCATATTGCGGATCATTGTTATCATTGGGTGCTTTCAGTGTATGTCTCTAGCAGAGTTAAGAGGAGCTGGAAAGAGCTCTGCATTAACAACCATGGCAGAAGGGAAGATGGATCATGACAGCAGCCGCAGCAGTGGATGGGTTGCCATGATTCTGTGCCAAAAGGCAAATCCTGTTGCTGTTACTGCTGCTTCAGAATCACATTAACGCAAAGGTTTGTCTTAAAGCATTAGTTTAAGACAGGAAAAAGCCTCTAACTATGGAATGTTAGGTTAACAGAGAAGGTGATAAAAGATAAGACAAAGAAAGAAAGGGGACAAATGTCTGCTGTGGGTAATGGATGCACTCATCATTGGTAAAACTAGACTTAATTGTAGAGGATAAGCATGCAGAGATTTCATTATTAAAGCTATTGAGGGTAATTTTATAAGAGGGTATCTGGGCATCAAAGGGACACAGGCACGTGGCCTGTAACTGTTTTATAATTTAATTTAATTTAATTTAATTAACAAGTTTTTATATACCGCACCTTCCAATGATCAGTTGCGGTTTACATTGAACAACAGTAAACAAGGCAATGCTGTTTTTACATATAACAATGAGAAGCTACAAAGATTCAACTCAAAACTTACAATTAACAGTTGTAACTATATACAATGAACAGGATTAATTATATACAAGGTATGTATAATTCAAGCATCGTTTTGTGTTTTTGGTACTTGTTCCAGATCAGGGATGGATAAGGTTGGCTGGTGAGACTATCCTTTTTCTTGTTGAAAAGGTGAATTCGTTAAAGGACCGTAGTATGTTGAGAATAAATGTGTTTTGAGTTTTTTTCTAAACTCCATGATTTGAGGTAAGGATCTTAGTTCAGATGGAATGTTGTTCCAAATTATGGGGGCAGCATGGGAGAATGCTTTCATGTTTGTTGATTTTTTAGCCTTTATAAATTCCTTTGGTGTTTTTAGTTTGTTTATTTGGTCTCTCCTTTGAAGATTAAGATTGGGTTCTTTATTGATAAGTTTGTTTAGTGTAGGAGGTGCTATATTATTTAGGGCTTTGTATGTAGTTAGGAGGGTTTTATATTGTATTCGGCATTGCATCGGGAGCCAGTGTAGATTTTGTAATATAGGTGTTATATGTTGAAATGGTGGGGCATTCATTATAATCCTGGCTGCTGCGTTTTGGGCTAGTTGGAGTTTTTTTAGGTTTTGTTTTGTTACGCCTATTAGTGTTAGGTTCGCGAAGTCAAAATGGGGGGTTATTATTGCTTGAATTATACGTTGAAAATCCTTTAGGTGCAGTAGGGGGCGGAGTTGTTTTAATACTTTAAGTTTGAAATAAACTTTTTTTGTTATATTCCTTATGTGGGTTTCCATAGTGAGGTGTTTGTCTATTATTACGCCTAAGTAACGTATTTCGGTATTTATTTTGATATCATTATTTTGTAATGTGATGTATGTTGGGGGGGTGAAAGTTGTATTCTTAGTTACTATTAAGGCTTCTGTTTTAGTGTGATTTATGTATAGGTTGTTTTCATTTAACCAGTTAGTTATCTCGTTAAGGCAGGTATTTATTAGAAGTGTTGGAATATTAGGAATTGTGAATGGGACATACATCATTATGTCGTCCGCATAAAGGTGGTAAAAAACATTGAATTTTTTAAATATTTGACAGATGTGTTTTAAGTAGATATTAAATAGTAGCGCTGACAGTGCAGAGCCCTGGGGGAGGCCTAGTTCTTGGTTGTAAGTTTTTGAAGCGAGGTTACCAATTCGTACCGTTTGGGTTCGATCACTTAGGTAAGATGAGAACCAGTTAAGGACTGTAGATTTTATTCCAATTTGTCTTAGTTTGTCAATCATTGTTGAGTGGTGGACACTGTCAAAGGCTGCGGAGATGTCAATGAATATAAGTAGGAATGCCTGTTTTGAATTATCAATGCCTCTTACTAGGGTGTCGATTAGGACTGTTAGTAGTGACTCCACCCCGTGATGGGGGCGAAACCCATACTGTTGATCATCAAAGGGGGCTGAACTGTCAATATATTCTTGGGTTTGAATTTGTACTGTTTTTTCTATTAATTTAGCCATGAACGGGATGCTTGATATGGGTCTGTAGGATTTGGGTGATGCTTTGTCAAGGGTAGGATTTTTTATTATTGGGCGAATCTGTGCGTGTTTTAAAGAAGGGGGTAAGTACCCCGTTTTTAGCGAAAGATTTACTATGGGGAGGATGAATTGTGAGAGGGTAGGTAAGGAGCTTTTTATCCATGTTACTGGACAAGGGTCGAGGGGTGAGGTGGTTGTATTTATGTTTGTTATGATGTTCTTGAGTGCCATGTTAGATAGGGGTTGGAATTCTGTCCATTCATCTGTAAAATGAGTTAGAGGTATGTGTTTTGGTTTTAGTAGCTGGGGGAGGGATTTGACTTTGGTCATGTAGTAGTCGGCCAAGTTCTGTGGGGAAATTTCAGTAATTTCAGTGCTGGAGTTGTGGGTGTTATTTGTTAACCTTTGGGCTATTGAGAATAGTTCTCTAGGTCTGTTTATTGCATTGTTGAGTATAGAGGAGTAGTAATTTTTCTTGGCATTGTTAATTGCATCTTTATATTCATTAAGGAGAGTGATGTATGAATCTTTGTTTATGGGGTTTTTGTTTTTTCTCCATTTGCATTCCGCTTTCCTTAAGTTTCTTTTATTATTATTTATTATTTATTATTATTTATTTATTATTTATTACAATTTCTTATATACCGCACTATTGTCAGCGCGGTTTACATACAACCAAATGACCATAACAAACTGTTTGGCTTCACATAGAACAGGAGAAAACAACTTGGATAACATGTTTATGCTTTACATAGAACAGGAGTAATAACTTGGATAAACGGGGGCTTTAGTGTTTTATTGTACCATGGGGCTTGGTCTGCTTTCGGGTGAGTGATTTTCTTTCTGGTTTGCTTATTGGCAGCTGCATTATTGATGATTTCGTACCAGTTTTTTACTGCTTCATCAAGATTTTGTGGTGAGGTAGTTAATTTGGGGATTGTCATGTCTAAAAATTCCTCTTTGTTATGTTTTTTAAATCTGTATGGAGGAACAGTAGGTGGGGTTCGTTTAACTGTTGTGTTATTGATAGTAATTTGAAAGTTAATGAGATGATGGTCTGACCAGGGGGTTGAGGTGCATTTGAGGGAGTTGGGGTTATAAAATTTGTGAAGTATATCTGGTAGTAGGACCATGTCAAGTATATTCCCTTTATTGTGTGTGCTGTCATTTACTATTTGGTGAAAATCCATATCTGTGGTGGATTCTAAGAAGAGAGAGGCATATGATTTTGGTAAGGAGGGGAGGTTAAAATCACCGAGCATTAGTATTGGATTTTGGTCGGTGGAGGAGCTTAGGAATTCAATTACGGGGTCCAGGTTTTCTGATTGTTGATCTGGTGGTCTATAAATTATAAGTGCAGTATATGCACCTACGTGCCTTTATACTCGTATAATAGCCTATCCAAACATTTCTACACAAAATTAAGCTTTCCCCAAGGCACGAGTAGCTTTCTGAGTGCATTTGCAGGTAAAGATGGGCACATATGGTATATTTTATAAAATGCATGCATATGAGCCAATCCTAAGCTGCTGCATTCATTGCACCCCAGGAAGACCTATGTGCATATTGAATAAAAGTGGGATCTATATTTCCTAAGCACCTACTCTTATATATCTATATCCCTTGGCAATTTTATAGGTAGCTACATGAGCTTATACATCTGATTAATTTCTTTGACTGGATGACTAGAGAGTTGGACAAAGGAAGAGTGCTATATGTGGTGTACTTAGATTTGACCAAAACCTTTGGTATACGAGTATGTCTATACAGGTGCCTTACAACTAAAGGGGGTCATTTTAGAAGCCGTCTTCATGCTTTGGACGTCTGAAAATGGGCATAGAGATGTCCAAAGCACAGATTGTCTCCAGAGCCATTTTAGAAGCTGGCTGTGGGGATGTCCAAATCTGAACAGGGGCATGGAGGAGGCATGGTGGCGATGTCCCACCTGATCACAGAAACGTCATGGATGTCTGAAATCGGGTTTGACTGTAGACCTGCTCCAAGGCATGCACAGTGACAAACAAACATCTGAAAACTGCTTGTTCTAGCTGAAAAACATCCAGAGGGTGTAGAGAAGAAAGCACTCTATCATCTGCAGTACTCAATAAAATTTCAACTATAGCAGCAGCAGGCTTTGAACCCTGTCTGTCCTGTACCTAACCCACTACGCTAATCATTATGCTATCCTAGACATATTGAGCATGTCCAGTTGGTGAAATCATGGCAGCACATGGACGTGCTCGCATTTTTTTCAAACATTCTGGCTTAGACATCCCAGATTGCACTTGGATGGATCTTCTAAAATTCCCCTCAATATGTATACTTTGGAGGAAAGGTGGGAGAGGGGAGATATGATAGAGATTTAAATATCCCTGTGGCATAAATGCACAAGAGGAGAGTATCTTTCAGTTGAAAGAAAGCTCTGGAATGAGGGGGCATAGGATGAAAGTGACGGGGGATAGACTCAGAAGTAGTCTAAGGAAATATTTCTTTATGGAATAGCCTCCCAGTGGGGTGGTAGAGATGAGAACTGTATCTGAATTCAAGAAAGAATGGGACAAAAACAAAAGATCTCAAAGGAAAGAAGGGATTGTAGAGCTCAGTAATTGGTATGGATGGGAAGGCTGGATAGGCCGTATGGTCTTTATCTGTCATCACTATTATATATTCATATATTTTGATGAAATGGGAGACAGTCAACATGGCTTTAGCCAAGGAAGGTCTTGTCTTACTAATCTGATATGTTTTTTTGAAGGTGTGAATAAACAGGTAGACAAAGGTGAGTCGGTTGATATAGTGAATCTGGATTTTCAGAAAGCCTTTGACAAGGTCCCTCATGAGAGACTCATGGCGAAGTTAAAGAGTCATGGAATAGGAGGCAGTGTACTATTGTGGATCAGGAACTGGATGAAAGATAGAAAGCAGAGGATAGAGCTAAATAGCCAATTTTACCAATGGAGGAAGGTGAATAGTATAATAAATAAATAAATAAATAATAGTGGAGTACCCCAGGGATCTGTGCTAGGTCCACTGCTTTTTAATATATTCATAAATGACCTGAAAATGGGAATAATGAGTGAGGTAATCAAATTTGCAGATGACACAAAATTATTCAAAGTTCTTAAAACCCATGAGGATTGTGAAAAATTGCACGAGGACCTTGATAAATTGGAAGACTGGGCATCCAAGTGGCAGATGAAATTGAATGTGGACAAGTGCAGTTATGCACCTAGGAAAGAACAACCCAAACTACAGTTATACGATGCAAGGTTCCTCATTATGAAAAAGATGCGTCACATTAGGAAAAAGATGCATCATCGTGGATAACGTTGAAACCCTCCACCCAGTGTGCTGCAGCAGCCAAGAGAGCAAATAGAATGTTAGGTATCATAAGGAAAGGAATGGAGAATAAAACAAAAGATATTATAATGCCTCTATATCGTTCCTTTGTGTGACCGCACCTTGAATATTGTGTGCAATTCTGGTCACCGTATCTTAAAAAGGATATAGCAGAATTAGAAGAGGTACAGAGAAGAGCCACCAAAATGGTAAAGGGGATGGAAGGATACCCCTATGAAGAGAGGCTAAAATGGTTAGGGTTCTTCAACCTGATAAGAACCCTTACATCATGTAGCTTTAGTTTGGGCTGTTCTTCTCTAAGAGGCAGATTCCATACACTGCACGCCTAGGCCGGAGACATAGATAATTCCTAGATGGGACGAGTTCAATCCGATTCCACAATCATGGAGCCTAGACGCACCTGTGATGGCAGAATTGGGGAGATAGATGGGTTGGCATTCACTGAATTCCAGGTGGGTGTATGTAGACTAACCTGCCTATCCCCATGTGACCATGCAACTAGTGGTGCAAGTGTGCCATGGCATCCCATTACCATGGTGCTGAGATGTCTACCGTGTGGTGCAGAATCAAATCACACATAGCTGTCCCTGCAATCTACTGGCCGGTTGTCACAGGTGGCCCATATGGAGTGGATCGCGTCTGCAGGTGCTACAGCCAGCCATCGCCATGTGGGCAGGGGGGTGCCGGCCTGCATATGCTGCTTTGCCCTGCCCTTATACCACTGTCATCCTGGAATAATCTGAACGTCTGTTGTGGTGCCGCGGAACGTATATAGGCCATTCCTGAATACACTGTATACATCCTGGCACCTGTCCATGCCCTCTTTCTGCTCCTGTTCCTCCCCCTCCCACCCACCTACAGCACTTCCCACCCAAGCTCTGCAAACTGCCAGGGCGGAATAGGTGCAGCATTCGCTCCAGAGTATTTTCGCCTCTTGCATATCTGGCCCGCACGTACACTGGCGCTATTCGCCATATGGAATGACCTCCATAGTGCATAACTTTGCACTTGTCCACATAAGATGTATTCAGCTATTTTGGACACTCTGTCTCCCAATTTCTCAGCATCCTCTTGCAATCTGTCACAATCCTCTTGTGATTTAACAACTTTGGATCATTTTGTGTTTTCTGTAAATTAAATCATCTCACTCACTGTCCTCATTTCCAAGTCATTTATAAATATGTTAAAAAGTACTTGGTCCAGTACAGATCACTGAAGCACTTCACTATTTACCTTTATCTATTAAGAAAAATGGCCATTTAGCCGTACTCTCTGTTTTCTATCTTTTAACCAGTTCCCAATCCACAATAGGAAGCTTCCTCCAATCCCATGACCTTTCATTTTCCTGAAGAATCGCACATGAGGGACCTTGTCAAAGACTTTTTAAATATCCAAATACATTAAGTGGCATTTTTTAAAGGATATCCAAGTCCATTTGGGGATGTTGAGGGCATAATGTGCCAAGAAATGCTAGGGACATCTATGTCTCCACTCAATTTTTGTAACTGACAGTCTTCACGTGGATGTCCATGCTCGCAGCCACATAGACTCCCTCTTAGGCAATCATGGGGCAGGGACGTCCATTGCGTGCATTCTAGCATAAGGGGATGTCCAGCAGCATGGGGAAATGATAACATGAGCCCTCAGTCCTCATCAGTGTTTGTTATTGGCATGGGAAAGATAGAAGACATGAGCATAGCTCCTTCTCCATACCTTCCAGTGCCTATTCATGCCCAGAGCAGGTATAAGCTTGGACATGGCTCAGGACATTCTGGGCATTAGTGAAATCGGGTGAGGATGTCCAAGCTCTGGAACACCCCAAACATGACTACATCATGCCCTATTCAGACACGGACCTCCTCACACTGGGATGTCCACCATGCCAGCTTCTAAAATACCTCTGGGAGCATCTTCATGCTTTGGATCATGTCTGGATGCCCATTTTCAGACATCCAAAGCATGAAGAGGCCTTTTTAAATAACCCCACTATGTCCATTAACACACCTTTATCTGTTTATTCACTCCTTCCAAAAAATGTAGCAGATTGGTGAGGCAATACTTCCCTTGGCTAAATCCCTGTTGGCTTTTTCCCTTAAACCATGACATTCTTCATGTTCAATAGTTTTATTCTTTATAATGTTTTCTACATGCTAAAGTTGCTTATAAAATTATCCCCTGAAAGCAGATCACAAAAATATTTGTGAATTATTTTAGGACAGTAAGGAGACCTTGGCACAAGTTTATCTGTGTAAATGAGCTTTTTGATTACTGCTCCTTATGAAATCTTAAGGCAAGAGTGCATGCTGTTAACAACATTCCCCCCCCCCCCCCTTCCCCTCCAAACACACACATACAAAGGAGCAAATACTGATTGGGGTGGAAATGTCTGCAAATAGATTGCACAATCAAATCTCCTCAAGTACTTTCCAGTACATACTTTTTTGCCTGCCCCAATGGAGGCACAAAATATGTAGGGATGTTGTTCCTATATTGTGTGTGCCTATGGAATCTTGAAAATGAGATTGCAGTGCTGCAGGGACAAAGGTCTGCGGCAAGACTCTTGATTGCCTTCATGACTGAATGATTGTTGCTGTTTTTAAGTAGCAGATATTGAAGCTTTTCAAGTGGAGGAGTAGCCTAGTGGTTAAAGCAACTGCCTAGTACCCAGAAGATCAAGGGCACTCCTTGTGACCTTGGGCAAGTCACCTTACCCTCCATTGCCTCGGAAGAAAAGGCCTGGCAATCTACTTCCGGTGATACATTGCCAAGAAAACCCAGAGGTAGTTGGGTTGCTATAAGTCAACACTGACTTGATGGCACAAAAAAAAAAAAAAAGAAGCTTTTCAGTATCAGAAATTAATCTGTTCATAAATGTCCCCACTAAGGGGCATGTTTATTAATGTGCACTGTTAGTGTGGGGTTTGCCACATGCTAAGTGCACCATGCTAGTGCGGGGGCCATGCTAAAATTCCCATTCTAACTAGGTAGCACACAATTGGGCGGGGACTGGTTGGGTTAAGAATGGAATACATTGTGGTTAGTGTGGATGTTTTGGGAGTGCGTTAACTATGAATGTTATCATTAATGTGGGAGAACTTAAGACCATCTCAAGGGGTTGCAGTGAGGGCATGTGTATGCCAGTTAGTGGGTGCAGTGTGTTAGCAATGTGCTATGGCAAATGCACACACCCCTGAATGTAGCATGGGCCTCTGTACTCTTTTTGTGGCTCAAACGTGAGATACCAGCATACCCTTTAGTAAACATGCCCCTTAATAAATTGCCCCATAGCTGATTATAGATCAATATACTTGTCTTCCTGACTCAGGGGTATATTTTCTTCTACTTTAGGCAATTGTTTTGATTTATAGTCAACAGTTTTTAAAAAAAAGTGTGACATTTTTATGGCATGCTGCATAGCAGAAAGCCCAGGGGTCATTTTATAATCAAATGAGAGAAGATAGATAACAAATGAATTCATGAAAAATGGAAAGACTTTTCTTGAGCAGGTTACAAATATAATGTTGATATTGTGTCATTGCACAATAATGGTTAATAGCATTTGGATTTTAAACCTTTCTGGTTTAGACCATATACTTGGCATTTACTTTCTTATAGTTTTTAAACTGAGAGGGAAGCAGACAATGACAGTGTTTACCCAGAGTCCGTTTCTTCTAAACCTACTGACTAAAAAGTAAAAAGCTAGGGACACTCATGTTTAAACAATGAAAAATAAAGGAGTGTTTTGGGGTTTTTTGCTTGAACAATTACAAGTTTTGAAGGAAGATTGTGGACCAGTTTCCAGAGCAACATTAGATAGTGTTTATCTGCTTCAATTTGAGGTGCCGACTGATCCAGGAAGTAGGAATTTTTGATGTCCTGATGTCATTTCTCTCCTAAGAAATCAAAGGGACTGTGATAAAGAGTTTTCTTTTCTCCTTTAGATGACCTACCAAGATGCTGTCAAGGAATGAGACTGACCATTCTTTGATCAGAGGCAAATTGAGCAGAGACACATTGTTAGAGCCATCACGGGTCACAGGCAAGTCAGACTAGTTCAATATACATGAATCTGAGTATTTGCCAGCATAATTTTGCTTCAAAATTGTTTCATCAGTACTTGGCATACGACTTACTGATGTCCAATTATTGTTTGATGCCTGAAGCACTTGCACATCAGTGTGCCAACAAGTTAATCTTACAGTCCAGTGGATTTGTTAAAAATATTGCATAATCTTCCATCTACAAGTCAATCAGTCATCTGTGAAAAAGTACATTACTGCAAAAAGGGCAGAGACATGAAACGCATATGGATTAAAATGCTACTCTCCCACACTGCAAAGCTAGGAAAAATTTTTACTCCCAGGATTTAATAAACCCAAGGTTAGTTAGTATCAAACTTGTCAATGAATGACCTTATAACCTGTTACGATTAGTCTGGTGACTGAATGGAAGCCTCCCTTGGCAGATACTTTATTAGTTGCAAGTCTCCAAGCAATTTACTCAAGGTTCACTTTTTAGCATGCTTGTTATCCTGAATCTGAAGCAATCAAATGCACTTTCACGTCTTCAAAATGATAAGCCTAATTAAAGATGACTTTAACTACATCACTGAGTCTTAACGAAAGCGTGAAGCGTAAGAATATAATTCTTTGTCTATGCAGGCACAACTCTGCCATGTTCTTCCATAAGTTTGAGCTCTAATTGTTCCGTAATACAAGATAGTACTGTATATTTCCTTGCCATCCTTCCTCCATTTATTAAATAAAACGTGATCATGCTATGATCACTATTGCCAAGTGGCACCAACACCCTTATCTCTTGCACTAGATCTGCTGTTCCACTAAGAACTAGGTCCAAAATGGCTTCCCCTCTGGTCGGTTCATGAACCAGCTGCTCCAAGAAGTAGTCATTTATTTCATCTAGAAACTTTATCTGCCTAGCATATCCTGCGGTGACACTGACCCAGTCGATACTGGGATAATTGAAATCACCCATTATTATTACAGTGCTGTAACTTTTGAAGGACAGACTAGATAGGCCATGTGGTCTTTTTCTGTTGTCATATTTCTATGTTTCTATGTTTCCCTGATTTCTTTGAGCATTTCATCATCCATTTGTTCATTCTGGCCAGGCGGTTGATAGTACACCCCCACTGCCATCGCTTTCCCCTTCCATTTTTTACATGGAATTTCAGTCCATAGAGATTCTACAGTGTATTTTGTTTCTTGAAAACTTTAAATCCTCTGTGACTGAATGCCCTCTCTAACATAGAGTGCAACCCCTCCACCAATTTGATCTGCTCTATCATTAGGATATATTTTGTACCCAGGTATCATAGTGTCCCACTGGTTGTCCTTTTTCCACCACAAGGAGTTATCCCAGGTCAGGGGTTAAAATCCCACTAGAGGACAGCAAACCTGGGTCAAAAGGACTGGGGTTTCTAGTCCCACAGGTACTCCTTGTGGTCTTGGACAAGCCACTTAACCCTTCATGTTCCCTGTAAGTATTAGTGTATGTGTCTCATGTCCCCTTGTGTTGTGACCACTTTGACTGAAGGATAAGGTGGTATGCAAAACTGTATAAATAAAATAAATGCCTCTGAGATACCAATCATATCAAAGAAAATAACATATGCCATACTTGGTCAGACCAAGGTCCATCAAGCCCAGTATCCTGTGGCCAATCTAGGTCATACACACCTAGCAGTTTCCTAACCTCTCATTATAGTGCTATATATTCTAACTCTCCCATCTTATTTTTTAGACTTCTATCATTTGTATACAAGCATTTTAGAGGCTGCATTTTATTAATATTAATCTGGTTATCAATAGGCAGGGGTAATTTAGAAGCTCTTTAAGCTCTTTAAGCTCTATCTGCTCTGTACTTAAGGGCATTTGGGTTACTTTTGTCTTTATTAGAACCTCTCTGTCGATATGCCCTAACTTCAATCTTTTGCTAGTATCCTTCAAGGATATATTGTTTCGAACCAAGCACTCTTGTACAACTTTTGGCTTTCCTCTATTATCTAGTTTAAAAGCTGCTCTATCTCCTTCTTAAAGATTAATGCCGGCAGCCTGGTTCCATCCCAGTTAAGTTGGAGCCCATCCCTTCATAAAAGCTTCTCCTTTCTCCAGAATGTTGTTCAGTTCTTAACAAATCCAAACCCTCTTCCTTGTACCATTGTCTCATCCATACATTGGGACTCTGGAGCTCTGCCTACCTTTTGGGTCCTGCGTGTGGAATGGGAAACATTTCGGAGAATGTTACCCTGGAAGTTCTGGATTTCAACTTCTACTTAAAAGCCTAAATTTGGCCTCCAGAAGCTCCCTACTACACTTTCCTATGTCACTGGTACCAACATATTCCAAGACAGCAGACTGCTCCCTAGCACTATCTAAGACCTTGTCTAGGTGATACATGAGGTTCGCTACCTTTGCACCAGGCAGTCATGTTACCAAGCGATCCTCACGTCCACCAACCACCCAGCTACCTACATTTATTTATTTATTTATTTATTTAGCTGTATTTATATCCCGCTTTTCACCGGGTCAAAGCGGCGTTACATAAAAAGGGGGGGGGGGAATTTACGTGTAGGGTGGGGCCGTCACCGGGGAGGCTACATTGATGATTTCAACAAAAGACATAGGACAGACTTTGGACTTGGACAGATTTTTGGACATGGTTGTGTTAGTATAGTTTGAGTTGGGTGGTCATGGTGGGAGAGATCAGAGGTTATTTCGCTTTTTGGTGGGAGTCATGTTGAGGTATTCCTGAAACAGGATGGTTTTCAGCTGCTTTCTAAAAGATAGTAAATCGGTGTTATTTCGGAGACAGTTTGGTAGAGAGTTCCATAAGGATGGAGCATGCCTAATGATCGAATCACCTACTATAACGGCTGTCCTAACCCTCCCCTCATGTGCACATGGCCCTGGAGAGAGGGTTTTACATCACCTGGAGGACAGGTCCTAGCTACAGGATCACTTCCTGCCACACCAGGATGATGCTCTCCTGCCACGTGACCTCTCTTCTCCATGGCAACAGGGATGCTACCAGACTGGAGGTAGGACTTCAGTACTACATCCCTGTAGATCTTGTCTATGTACTGTACCTCTCTGTTTTCCTTATGTCCTCCAAGTCTGCTACTCTAGCCTCCAGAGATCGGACTCATTCCCTGAGAGCAAAGAGCTTCTTGCACCTAGTACATACCAACTGGGAGAAAATCATACATGTGACTCTCAATGCAAATTAATGGAGCCTTACCCCCCCCCCTAAAATCTTAGAATCTACGAAATGTGCAGCATTAAAAAAGAGACCAAAAGCATTTCTTCCTCTAATGTGCAAAATACAAAAATAAAAGAAATCAAGGTTCTGGCAAAGCTTCACAGGAGTCCTCTGCCCATGCTACTGCTGGTAAGAGGGAAAGGGCTGTGGTATCATATTTTTAGTCACAACGAGCAGGCAGCGTGTTCTTTTCATGATGAAAAGCATGATATCATTGCACCTTGCCCTACTAGCTGCAGCACAAGTGAAGCATACTCACACAGCTTTGTGAGAATTTGGAAGAGATGCACATTTCCCAAAGCTGCCAAATTGCATTCCCTAAAAAAATTAAAGTAATTTTTCTACCTTTGTGGTATAGGTATTTTATTTTTCCAGGCTCTCTTTTCCACTTTCCTTGCATCATCTGCTAAGTTCTCTTCCAGGGTCTCCTTTCCATTTCTTGGCTCTCCTCCTGTTTTTTTCCCTCTCGTCTCTATATTTGTCTGGTACTAATCTTTCTTGTCATCTTTTTTTTTCTTCCATTTCTCTCTTTTCTGCATCTCCACCCAATTAGGTTTTATCCCTCATTTTCCCCTCCAAGCCTTAATATCCCATTCTCCTTTGTTTCCTCCTATTTTTTCAGCTTCACATTTCACTATAACCCACTCCTTAGTCCCCCATTGTCATCCCCTGTGCTCTGCCCCTCCCAATCCATCATCTGCCTTCCTCTGACTCTCATTCCCTTACTTGCCCCACCTCCTTCTCTGTCATTCAACCCCTCTTGACATCCACCTCCTTTCCTTCCTAATCTCTACCCATCTTCCCATTGACCTTCTTTCATTTCTTTACAGTCCTATTTCCAGAATCTTTTACTCCTGCTTCCACATTCCCCTGTCCCTTTACTGTACATTCATTTTCAATCCTTTCCTAACCCCCCTTCATATCCTTTCCTCTTCCCCTCTTCTTGTCCTCTCTCTCCATCTCTAAAGGCTGTTTTCTCTTTACACTCACTCACTTCAGATACTGTCTTCCTCGAATCCTCCAGACACTCTTCCACATTTCCATTCACACCATTCCTTACTATAGGCATGATATTCCCCCTTTCACCCAATCCCCATCTCCTGTTAGTGTAGCTGGGTTTAAAAACGTTTTGGACAAGTTCCTGGAGGAAAAGTCCATAAACCATTATTAAAGGGGACCTGGGAAATCCACTGCTTGCGCCAGTACAAGCATTGTGGTACCTGTGTCCTTTGGGGAAACTGCTAGGTACTTGTGATTGTCCACTGTTGGAAACAGGATACTGGACTTGATGAACCTTGGTCTGACCCAGTATGGCATATCTTATGTTCTTATAGATACATATTGAGGTCTTTAAGCCTATCCCCATATGTCTTATGATGAAGAATACTGACCATTTTAATAGCTGTCCTCTGGACCAACTCCATTTGATTTTAATTATTTTGAACATGTGGTTCCCTGAATTGTACACAGTACTCCAAATAGGGTCTTACCAGAGACGTTTAGAAAGGCACTATGATCTCCTGTTTCCTGCTGGCCATGCCTCTCCCCATGCACACAAGCATCTTTATGGCTTTCACTGTTGCCTGTTCTACTTGTTTGGCCATTTTATGATTATCCAATATGATCACCCCTAGGTCCTGCTCTTCTTTTGTGCGTTGAAGTACTTCACCCCTATACAAATCCTTTTCCTGGGGAACCTTGGATTGTGCAACTGTAGTTTAGGTTCTTCTTCCATAAATGCATAACTTGTCCACATTAAATTTCATCTGCCATTTGTATGCCCATTCTCCCATTTTTTCAAGGTCCTCTTGCAGTTTTTCACAATCCTCTTGTATTTTAACATCTTTGAATAATTTTGTGTCATCTGCAAATTTGATCACCTTATGTGTTGTTTCTTATTTGGTGGACCTTGGTCTGACCCGGTATGGCATATCTTATGTTCTTATGTTCTAAATGACCTGGAAATGGGAATGAGAAAGGTGATCAAATTTATAGACGCTGTCTTGGATCTTGTAAGCCCTTGAATTCTAGAAATGAATCTATACTTTGCTTTTAGCAGCGATTCCATTAATTTACCCAACCCAGCGATAAGAATAACTGACCTGTAGTTCTCAGTCTCTTCCTTCCTTCCATTTTTGTGGACAGGAACCACATTCGCCAATCTCCAGTCCTCCAGGATGACTCCTACATTTATACAAGTATTGACAATGTCAGATAGTGTTGCTACCAGTACTTCCCTGAGTTCCTTCAATACCCTTGGATGAATGAATCCTCCTTTGTCTACTTTTAGCTTAGCTGGCTTCTCATAAACAGTCTTCAGAAAATAGTTCCTATTTGTGTTTGTTTTCTGAGCTCCCATTCCCGGCCCTTCTTCTGTGAACATAGAGCAGAAATATTTATTAAACAAGTCTGCTTTATCCTTATCAGCCTCTACATATTCCTCTCCTTCATTCATGAGCTTAACAATGCCACCTTTGCACTTTTTCCTGTCACCAGCATACCTAAAAAAAGGTCTTGTCCCCCATAATTTGTTATTTTGGCTATTTTTCTTCCATTTGCATCTTTTCTTTCCTGACTACCAGCTTTCCTTAGCTTTTCCAGATATTGCTTTCCTCGTTCTACAATCTCATATAGTTTATGAAGGTTGACCTCTTGCTTCTTATGTTTTCAGATACTTCTTAGGAAAATTACAGTGGCGTCCTTTTCCTCTTATTTACATTGCTAACAAAAAGGTTTATTGTCCTTAAAATAGCCTTTTTAGTGGTTTGTGGTTTATTTAAAAACTTGATATACTGCCCTTCACTACATCAGGATGGTATACCAATTTCTCAATTCTTATTCTGAAGAAATTTCACTCATTTTGCTTCCTGCTTGCACTTTGACCCATTTTACTTCCCATCCAAGACTTGACTAACCTCTTCAAACCATCCTGTTTTGGCAGGATGAACACTGTTTTGTCAGACTCCAGTGTGGAACAGCCATTGTACATTTTTACCATGTGGATAGATCTATTTGTACAAGACCTAGAAACAGAACTGCATGCATGTTAAGAACGGCCTGCACATTTTGCTTTTATTACATATGCAGCACCATAAATCTTGGCTGTCCAGCAGTGAAACTGTATCTGTCAAGGCCGCACCTGTGGTAATCCCATCAGGTGGCCAGTTACACTGCCTGAACAACACGGGGCTTTATTTACATTGCCCAAGAACCTGAACTCCAAGAGCACATCTGCTCTTCCCTTTCAGCCTTGTCAGCATAAACATTTTACAATGGTTTTTTTTATAAGCAGGGTTCTCTGTTGTTCAGATTTTGATTGTGCAGGCCATCATATTAATTACAGTAAAAAAGCAAAAGTGCTGAACACATTTGTGGGTCATATGATTTGAAAATATGTGACTTCTGGTCAACAAGAGTTACTCATGCTGCATGGACATAGTCAGAACTTATAAACTTCGTTGGAAGATCTTTAGTTAGTCATAATGTGATGTGCAGAACTCAGACAGCTGGGGTCATATTTTTTTTTCTTCTTGATCCTACAGTTTCCTCCTGCTCTTTCTTCAATTCTAGCTAAAGTGGAGCCAGCCTGGGATCTGTTGCCATGACCCTTCATTTGCAAGTACCCAGGACTTTCCCTTGTTTAATATGGGTTCTACACCTAGGATCCTTCTAGACCCCTTTCAGTCATGAACTCTAAATCCTGTCACCAGGTGTCAATCCTTTGTAGTGACCATAACCTTTCACATCCTGAAGGGGTAAGAGGACCGTGGATGCTGGCTCCACAGAAATCCTAGCTAAGCAGAAGACCCAACTCGGGTTTCAAATCCTGGGCCTGTCGCATGGTAATGCACAGCACATGCAACTTGAACCATCAAGAAAGTCCCTATTTATACATTTGTTTAATGCAATGATTTGTGATGTACCATAAAACAAGACAATACTTAAAATCCACACTATCAAGAAAAGAAGGGAAACATTTAAAGAACATAGCCCTGGTCGGGATGAAATCCAACCAAGGGAACAATAACAGTTCTGCTCTGACATCCTTTGTATTTATGGCCAACAGCTGAGGAGAAGAATATATTAACACATAAGAACATGAGACATGCTATACTGAGTCAGACCAAGTCCATCAAGCCCAGAATCCTGTTTTCAACAGTGGCCAATCCAGGTAATAAGTACCTGGCAGTTTTCCAAAAAGACACACAGGTTCCACAATGCTTGTATTGGGGCAAGCAGTGGATTTCCCGGGTCCTCTTTAATAATGGTTTATGGACCTTTCCTCCAGGAACTTACAACTACACTAACAGCTTTTACTACATCCTCTGGTAACAAATTCCAGAGTTTGATTATGCGTTGAGTGAAAACATATTTTCTCTTATTAGTCTTAAAGGGGTTACGCTGTAGCTTCATTGCATGTCCCCTAGTCTTTCTACTTTTTGATAATGTAAACAATCAATCTACTTTTACCCGTCCCACTCCATTCATTAATTTATAGACCTCTATCATATCTCCCCTCAGCCGTCTCTTTCCCAGGCTGAAGAGCCCTAACCTTTTAAGCCTCTCCTTATAGGGGTATGCTTCCATCCCCTTTACCATTTTGGTGGCTCTTCTCTGTACCTTTTCTAATTCTGTTATATTCTTTTTTTTTTTTAATTTTTATTTAAGAATTTTCCAATGCATCAAGAAATTTACAAACAGGAACATGAGAAAAGAAAATAGCAAATACAATAAAGAAAGTTTTCCCACATATAAGAAACACATCAAGAGGAGAATCGCCTCCAATCATAGTAGAAATAGAATTCAATCAGAGTATAAGAAATAAGAGGTTACAAAACCCCACAAAAGGGAGCTGAAAAAACCCCAAAATCATTCCTCCTCCACAATCAAACCTCCCTCTGCTTTTGAATCCAAAAAACATTTCAAAGCATTAACATCATTATACACATAAGTTTGTCCCCCTAAGGTAATCACACAACGACAAGGGAATTTAAGAAAGAAAGTTGCCCCTAACGCCACTACCTGTGATTTTAATAGCAGAAACTGTTTACGCCGAATCTGCGTATAACGACAGACATCTGGGAAGATTTGGATAGCCTGGCCACAAAATAGGGCACACCGATGTTTAAAATATGCTCTCATAACCCGCAGTTTGGCAGAAAAAGCTTCCTCCAGGTCCCGCTGCTCTGAACCGTGCGGCTGGTAAATACACGGCAGCTCCCTCACAGCAGCAATCTCCCAACTGCTCACTCTCAACCGGAGGGCTTTATAGGGCACAGCAGGGTCCTCCGGGCCAAGGCACGTCCTCCTCCCGCCTGCCCGATGACCAAAAAAGCTTCCTCCAGGTCCCGCTGCTCTGAACCGTGCGGCTGGTAAATACACGGCAGCTCCCTCACAGCGGCAATCTCCCAACTGCTCACTCTCAACCGGAGGGCTTTATAGGGCACAGCAGGGTCCTCCGGGCCAAGGCACGTCCTCCTCCCGTCTGCCCGATGACCGAAAAAGCTTCCTCCAGGTCCCGCTGCTCTGAACCGTGCGGCTGGTAAATACACGGCAGCTCCCTCACAACGGCAATCTCCCCGTTATATTCTTTTTAAGATATGGCAACCAGAATTGCACACAAAATTCAAGGTGCGGTCGCACCATGGAACGATACAGAGGAGAATAAAACAAAGGATATTATAATGCCTCTGTATCGTTCCATGGTGCAACCGCACCTTGAATATTGTTAAACCAACTGAGGACTATGTACCAAGAGGCCATTGTTCCTGTGCTAATGCATGTTTCATCATTCAGGTGCACTCTGCCTCTCACTACTTTACTACTCTGTTAATTTTCTTTTGAAGCATTCTTTACAGGAAGTATTGTAAGAATATATTATTGGCCTGGTGATTTGTCTGTGCAATTTTTTACCTGTGCAAATGAAGGAACTTATAACTTTCCTGGTGCAAGGAGGAAGAGGAAGGGATTGTAGAGTTAATAGTTAGTATGGAAGGACAGACTGGATGGGCTGAATGGTCTTCATATGGTATCATTTTCTATATGGAGTGGAGGAGTGGCCTAGTGGTTGGTGCAAGGTACTTCAGGCTGGAAGGTCAGGTGTTCAAATCCCACTAGAGGACAGCAACCTTGGGCCAGAAGGACTGGGGTTTCTAGTCCCACAGGTGCTCCTTGTGGTCTTGGGCAAGCCACTTAACCCTCCATAGCCCATGTTCCCTGTAAAATAGTTATCTCCAAGTTATAATGCCCTGTTCAATGTAAACCACCTTGATATCATGAAAGGCAGTATATAAGAAATGTTAAATAAATAAATATATGAACCAGGCAGACAGCTAGAGGAGTGAGGGGTGGAAGTGCTGAAGACTGCTGCCATTTCCCAGTGACCATCCTGTCAATTATACTATTGGCAAATCAAATTCATACTATTTATTTATTTTATTTTATTTAAAAGGATTTATATACTGCTTTATCCTGAAATCAAAGCGGTTTACACATCAAACAAATCAAAAAGTGCGTGGGTGTAGGCATGTAGAATTGACAGTGTAAAAGATGATCACGGGGTGAGCTATATACAATGAGATCTATGTACAGGTGAGCTAAATGCAATAAGAATTCTGTACAGAAACTATATACAATAAGATTTATGTACATGAATTATATACATATCGCAGGGAGTGGGAGGTGGGAGGCAGCGTGGATAGGGGGCGAGGTAGGGCGAGGAGAGGATCGTTGGTAAGGTCAGGTGATGTCCTTATAGTGTTCTGTGAAGAGAGTCATTTTGAGCATCTTCCTGAAGTCATTGAGGTCTGTAGTAGATCTCAAGTTGTTGGGGAGTGAGTTCCAGAGTGCCAGCGCGGCCAGGGATAGTGCTCTTCTTGAGGTATCCTGTCTTGTTTTAGTAAATGCTTTGGGTGTGTTAATGATGTCTGAGGTGTCTCTTCTGGGTCTGGTGCATGTGTCAGGTTTGATGAGGGGTTTCAGACTGTCTGCTGAGAGGTTCTGTTTGATTTTGGAAATGTTTAGTAGCACCTTATAACGGATGCGGGAGGTGATTGGGAGCCAGTGGAGTTGGTTGAGGATGGGGGTGATGTGATCGTGCCTTGAAGCACGTTATTATTCAGGTGGCAGTCTTTTGTGCCATCTGTAGTGGCCGGGTTGCTTGTTTTTAGAGTCCGAGGTAAATGGGGTTGCAGTAGTCTAAGATAGGAGTGATGAGAGCTTGACAGACAGTGCGGAAGTGATCCTGTGAGGCGTCTTATGGTTCTCATGTAAGATCATGAGGACAATTTATAAAGCAATTTACTCAGATAAAAAGTGTTTTACCCATATTTATTGTCTATCTGAAAACTGCTTTCCCACAATTGTGCTAAAAGTACGTGTCCTAAATTGGGATGAGGTATTCCCTGGGATGTGTTTAGATCAGGAAGAGTTCATGGGTAGTTTGAATTTTTAAATCTTCATCTATACTTTCCAGCAAAGAACTACCTGGGCAAATGGTAAAGCAAAAGGCTGCGGATAAAAAGTGTGCATGTGTTTTGTTCTCAATAAACAGTTTGAAGTGTCCCCAAATGCTTATGAAAAAGTGTGGGGGGGGGGGGAGGGGAGGATTACTTTATAACATGTCATGTCAAAGTTCCAAAAAGGTGCCTCGGTTATAAGGGCATATATGCAGCTATGTGCCTATGAAATGGGGACCAAATTACACACACATTCTCACATACAAATTTACATCTCTTCCCAAGAAAGTGTAAATGGTTAGGTATTCTCTATACTTATATTTGTGTATTTTAATATGCATAATGTTGTCCATTCCTGAACACGTGTGTCACTTTTTAGTGCTTCTTCCGTGTGGAGGGACGTCCGAGTGCAAACTGGGATGTCTAAGCTGGAACGTCTGAAAAAAATGCAGGCACATCCAGATGCAAACATACTTTCACAAACATGGATGTGCCCGATATGGACAGCTGAGAGGGAATCTGCATATACATCCCCAGAACTGTATTTCAGAACCTGCCCATCCACAATTAAAGAAAAAAAAGAAAAGAAAAAACAACCAATTAAAGGGATCCCAAAATGATACACTCCATGGTCCCAGGGAAGGTCAATAGGTCTGGCTCCATTCTATACAAACAAGTTCTCATCCACTCACCGTGAAGTAAGAATCCACATTCAGGTCAACAACAATAAAACGTTGAGCTCAACCAAGTTCCACGAGTCAGATCATATCCCTTTGCCACTGATCCAAAACAAAAACAGAGGAAGTAAAAATCAAACCATAGTTCCACATGGGGGGTGACAAGCTTGAGTTAGATGATTCCCTGTCATACCAACAAGAAGCCACACCAATGGACCCAGAAGACTAAGGCTACCAACCACCAAGGAACCATGGACAATCCTTTTATGAGTCATCTTGCTGTCTGGACTCCAAAGAATACTTGGCAAAGTCCAACACCGATGATGGGGAGTCAAAAATATGAGCAGTTCCATTGTGGATAATGCATAGGCATGCTGGATACTGGAGAGTGAAGCATATTTCTGAGTCCACTAAAAGAATGCAGACCCGGAAGAAGGATTTCTGATGCGCCGCCAAATAGACAGAATAATCCTGAAAGGCCAACACTTTGTGGCCTTCATACTCCAATGCATTTCCCCACCCCGCAGAGCAAAGGATCACTTCCTTCTGTACATAACTCATGAAGCGAGCTAAAACTGCCCTAAAACATGGATCTGACTGCATCTTTGGACCCACCCGGTGTACCTGCTCCAGACATACCTCTCTCTCAGCAGGCACTAAGGTAGGGCTAAGAGGTAACCCAGGATTTCAGGAATCCCTTTAGCTCACTCTCCTTGATGCTTTCCAGTAGCTCAATAAATCTGATGTTCTTTCAGCAACCTCAGTTTTCAAGGTTATCCAGTTTCACTGCTTGTTGTTCTCTGCTTTCAGTGTAGCAAGACTCTCCACAAGGCCATGGGAAGAATCCTCCAAAGCGGAGACCTGGACCTCGGCTTTATCCATCTGAGCCTGGAAGAGTTCCAATGAATGGGAGATAGAGTAGATTTTCACCGCCATCTGGTCAAAGCAGCTGTCGAAAGCTCAGATCGCTGCCATGGTAACCTCCTCTACCATTAAATTATAGTTTGGGTTGTTCAGAATGCCAGGCTACAGATCCGACAACTTTGAGATCCCCGGACTTAGGCTTGTCTCTCTCCTTCTGCAGTGCTTTCTTCTCCATTAGGTCTGGGAAGAATAGTCACCCCAAGTAACTTGAAAGAAGATGGGAAGACACCATGGGTCTCGTTGATTGGGTTCAATAGGTCACTGAAAAGAGGAACCCTGTAGGGAATAGCTCAGAGTCTAGAGTAAATACATCTACCCCAGCTCACCACATCGTGTGCTGTTCTGCTGGTGCATTTAAACACGTGGCAGTAATCTGAAATCAACTGCACATATGTATTATCTTTTATGGAATGCCCCAGACACACCTCCATCACACCCCCATGCAACATAGATGTAATCGCATTGGAAACGTGTACACTCGGAACATTCTAAAATGGTTCTTGGGACATGGATGTGATTGGGACATTTGAAAGGCCTTCTCTAATAGTGTTAAGGAAAGTAACTTTAGCAAAGAAAGAAAATCTAAGCAGCAGGAGACTTTTGAAAAATTATCAAATAAAATTATCCAGACTGGTCCATCCAATGTGGTTCAGTCTTCTGGAGACCAAGTGTTAGTTTAGAAAGCCTGAAAGCAAAAAAAAAAAGGGCTCTTCTTACCCTTTGTTTGCATTTCTCAGCCAGAGACCCATGCTGAGCGACGGTTAACTACCTGAGCCCAATCCTTGCTATTGCCAAATACTGGCTAGGGCTTTTGTTTAAAGCTACAATTTAATCAAGGCTGAAATCTGGACAGCAAGGGATTAATGACAGGCAAAAGAGCTAGGTAACTTCTATATGGTAAAGGTCTGTTTGCAGGAATATAAACATTCTATTAGAAGAAAACACTATTTCTGATAAGCATCAAAATCCTAAGTGCTCAGAAGCATTTTTACAGTAAACTTGCCTAGTATTGGATTCCAGACAGTCTATTTGTTTTGATTTTCAAGAAATCATTGAGTGCCAGTCAGGGTTAGAAAGGATTCATTGGAATAAATATTTATCCTACATTACTTTGCCTCTTCCAAGGACAACAAATATATAACATTAGTAATAATTTCTATTTCTAAAAATATATATTATTCATAAATCAATTTTTCTGGATAATAATTTAGCCCATTCTACTTTATCAAAATCATCTCACCTTTTAAATAGAGGCTTTCATAAATTATAGTGGACATATTTATTCCTACAGAATAGGAGAGGTACATGGATGGGCATAAAAGTTCCTGTGTTGCGTCATATCAATCCTGTGATTGTTTCAAACTGGATTTTAATGTTACTAGCTAATTTTTTGGGGGCTCATGTTTGTTAAAGATGGAGTGGAGGGTAGCAGAAAAGCAGCCTTAAGGTATGAGAAGCTGGACTTTGTTCTGTTTGTTTGCGTCACAGTTGCATAGAAATGACTCTGACCCAGTTGTAAATACAAAGGTCAGTCTAGTGTCCACAGTTAAATCATCTTCAAATGAATGCAAATGTCTAAAGTAAAAAAATAAGAAGAGTTAGAATGCACCCTTCTCCAGTCCTCTGGGACCATGGCCGACTCCATATCTGGAGGATATATAAGGAGGATAACCAATAGGGCATGGAATACCAAGGTACACGTCATATCAAATTAGATCAAATTGGTGGAGGAGGAGCATTATAGTTTAAGGATGGTATAGAGTCAAGCAGGGCAAAGGTTTTATAGGGTAAAATACATTTTGGAATCTTTATGGATAGAAATTCAAAGAGTGACAGGGAAGAATATAGCAGTGGGCATGTACTATCATCCATCTGACCTGGATGAAGAAAATGACAGTGAAAAATTAACAAAAATTAGAAACTCTAACAAAGTCAGTAAAACAATAATAATGTAATATTTCACTTATCCCAATACTACAGTAATTGGATAAATGTCTCAGAGTATTCCAAGGAGATAATATTTCTAGTTGCCCAGGGCTAGTGCAAGGGTATAAAGTGCCCTAGGTGAGCCCTCATTCCTCCTGCCCCCACCCTCCTCCCATCCCCATCACTGCCACACTTTTCTGGGATCTGCAGTACTATAAATGACATTAAAACAGCTATACAGCACTGGAGGGAGTGGAGATTGCTGGTCAAAGTGAGCATGAACAGTACATAGGCTTTAGGTAAGCAATGTGTTGTTGTTTTTAATGCCATTACCACCACAGCAAGTCCCAAAGAGGGGTGACAGCAGTGACAAGGGCAACTCTCAAAACATTGACATTCCAGGTGACCACCTTGTTTACCTAATGGATAGTGTCAGCCCTGTAGTCATCATAAATCACTGCTTTTGGGAGCAACGGGTCCTGGAACTGCTGAGTAAGGAACTATTTTAGATCTAAATAAATAAATCTAGTCCTCTTTGGAGTACAGGACCTAGTACATGGGGTAACAATTGTAGGGTCATTTGAGAATGGTGACCATAATACAATGTGTGCCTTTGAGTCAATCCTGACTCCTGGCAACCCAGGAGCTCCTGGGTTTTCTTGGCAGTGTTACCAGGCCTATCTTCTGAGGCAATGGAGGTTAAGTGACTTGCCCAAGGCCACAAGGAGTGCTAGGGGGAATCAAACCCTGGTTACTTGGTTACCAAGCCAGTGTTCTAATCACTAGGCTACTCCTTGCCCCACTCAGCATGACCTTGATATTGTTCCTCACCTGATGGGTTTTCTTAGATCTGGGAGCGTCTGGAGTCTTCCATTGTGGGGATTGAGCCTTAGATTTTGGGTCATAACTATAAACCCATGATTCATCATCAGAAATAACCTTTTTGATGAAATCAGAGTCATTTTCAACGCATTCCAATAACTCCCTGGCTGCAGACAGTCCATCTTCTTTTCGGTCAGGGGACAGGAGTTTCTGCACGAATTTTTCAGACACACATCTCATTCCCAAATCAACAGTAAGAATGGACTGTACTGACCTGAAACTGATGTCCATGTCCTCAGCAAGCTCCCTGATAGTCAATCAATGATTTGAGCATATTGGGGTATGCACTGCTTCAACTTTGTCTTTATTACTGCTCGTAGATGGCCATCCAGAACGTTTGTCACTGCCAGCACTTTGGTGACCCTCTTGGAAACATTTGTACCAGTCATAAACTTGAGCATGACTCATGCATTCATCGCTATACACGTGCTGTAACTTGTCTTCAGTCTCCTTGCACAAAACTCCAAGTTTCTGACAGAATTTAATGCAAATTCTCTGTTTAATTTTTTCACTCATTGTAAATCTGACAAATTGCTTTTACATGATACCAAACATCAAGTGATTTAAAAAAGTACAGGTGTGCTGCAGCCACGCTACACTCTGCATATGCAGAGCACATAACTAGGTCACTGCATGCTTAATAGCATCGTGGTGCGACATATTGTTATATAGCTACACAAGTCTCGATACCTTTTGATCACACCTCGTATTACAGTCTTCCAGGTAGGCTTTCTTTTTTACATGGGCAATTTTTGAAATACAATTTTTTGCTGTTGTGGGTGTTTTTTGCTGTTGTGGGTGTTACCATTGTTTGAATTTATATCAAGTTGTATGTACCGTTCCAGGCAGGTTACCACTCTGGGTTAATGGGAAGTGCAGTATGAGCTAAGTTTTTAAAAGACTTTGTGTTTTTTGTTTTTTTTTACTTTCCAATAAAAATGAGCTTTAGTAGCGTTACTGCAAGTGGAAAAATCACTCTCGTTACTTTGTTTATACCTGGGAGCTGACGTTTCAGCATGGGAAGCTACAGTTTTTGAAGTCAGTATTTTATAGTTTAATCAAGTTTCATTGCATCAACATATGTCCCAGATGCACTTTCTTAACCCTGCATTTACAGTATGAGCTACTGTTTTCAAACCCTGGGACTTATTCCACCCCTGAACTGGAGTAAGTCCCACGTCCATTTGGCCCCCATCGTATGTACAGGACTGTGACCAGAATAGGCCCTGTACATCTGGGAGAGTCGGCCCGCCCCAGCTCCCACCCTCCCCCTCCCCCACCCACCCCCATCCAATGCTTTCCACACAAGCCCTCTATTCGTGCAGGGTGCGCTGTGCAAGGAATTGCATCCAGGGTCTGAACGGGGGTTGGACGTCTATCCCGGATGTCCAACCGCTATTCGGCCCATAGAATCTACCCAAATGTTTCTATACACCAAGTATTTACATATGTATACAATCTGATACTGATGACCTTTTGTGAATAGTTTTTGTAAATAGTTACAAATAGTTGTATTACTGTTCCATGTAGCTCTGCTGTACATAGTTAAAACACAGTTTATTTATTTATTTATTTATTTTATTTTATTTATTTATTTAACAGTTCTTCTATACCGCTCTATTTTAGATCAGAGCGGTTTACATTCAACATCAACCATACAACACAGGAACCCTGAGTTGTATTTACAATAAACAGGAGATCAACTTGGAGGTAACTGGGGGGAACTATGTACATTGTATAACATATCTACATCTTATTTACACTGGGGGTCCTGATTCCATTTCAGTGGGTATCTTCTGAGCGATCAGTTGATTATCCTTTTTCATGCTGAGTCTGATTGTTTAATTGTAATGAGTGATTGTCTGAGGGGGCATATGTATGATTACTAGTGCTGGATTCAGGGTAGTATGTGGTGAATAGGTGCTGCTTTAATGCCTTCCTGAAGTCAATTAGGTAAGTGATGTTTCGAATAGAGGTGGGGAGAGCGTTCCATGCTCTGGGTGCGTAAATCGTAAAGGCCCTATTTGTCGTTGCTTTTGTGCATTTTGTTATTACTTTTGGGACCTCTAGTGTGTTTTGCATCATGGGTCTTCTGTTTCTGTTCTGTGGTACTTTATGTATCATCTTGCTGAAGGCTGTGGGGGTCAGGGTGTTTGCGGCTTTGAAAGTTAAGGTTAGAACTTTGTGGCGGATTCTTGCTTGAACTGGTAGCCAATGGAGGTTCATCAGTACTGGCGTTATGTGCTCTCTCCGTGAAGCCCCTGTTAGTACTCTTGCCGCAGTGTTCATTGCAAGCTGGAGAGGAGCCAGTGTTGCTTGAGGGAGACCGTGTAGAATTACGTTGGCATAGTCGAAATGTGGTAATATTAATGCCTGATAGATCGAACGGTAGTCGCTGAAGTCAAGCAGCGGTCGGAGATGTTTTAGGGTCCTTATTTTCATGTATACTGTTTTTACTGTGTTTCTTATGTGGGTTTTCAGATCCAGTTGTTGATCCAGTGTAACGCCAAGGTAGCGGATTGTGGGTTTGGTTTTCAGCTCTGTGTTGCCGACCTTTAAAGAGAGTGGCGGGGTGAAGTCCTGGTTCCTTGAGATGAAAAGGACATCTGTTTTACTGTAGTTGATTCTCATGTTTTGTGTGCTGAACCATTCTGCTGTTGCCTCAAAACATCTTGTTAGAGGGGAGAGGTCTGGTTGGTTGGTCCTGAATGGGATGTATAGTAGGATGTCATCTGCGTAGGCTAGACAGTTGACCTTGAATGAACGTGCTAGGGCACATATGGGCTGCATGTAGATGTTAAACATCAATGCAGATAGTGACGAGCCCTGTGGTACACCCTGGTTTTGTAAAAATGGTTCAGAGGTTGTGGAGCCTGACCTTACATGTTGCCCTCTATTAGTCAGGTATGACTTGCACCACTTTAGGGCTGTTCCCTGAATTCCTTTCTCGCTGAGGCGTTGTATGAGGATCTCATGGTTCACCGAGTCGAAAGCCGCTGCAATGTCGAGGAATATGAGGGCGAATCCTTGATGCATTTTGTCGGTTCCAGAGACTAGATGGTCAAATAGGTTGGTGAGTAGGGTTTCAACCCCATGTGCTTCTCTGAACCCATGCTGGGAAGGATCCAGTGGGGCTTCAGTATCAATATGCTGTTGGATTTGGCGCTGTACTAACTTTTCGATTACTTTGGCAAGCATGGGGATACTTGAAATTGGTCTGTATGATTCCACTTTCGTTGGGTCCAGCTTGTTATTTTTGAGCAGTGGTCTGATTGATGTTTGTTTCAGACTTTGTGGAAACGATCCGGTTGTAAGGGATTGGTTTATTAATTCGCTCAGATATTGGCTTAAGTCACATCGTAACTCCTTTATCCATAAAGCAGGGCATGGGTCATTGGGTGCGGTAGTGGGGTTGATTGCAGCGATCGTGTCTTCAATCTCTCTGCGTGATATTTTTTCAAAGTCGGATAGTGGTGATGGTTGGGGCAAGTTGTGCTGAGAGCTGTTTTCCGCGGAGTTCGAGGTTGCACCAGCCTGGGTGACTTCAAGTTGTAGGTAGTTGGTTGCAGATGTAGTAGTCTGGATCATTTTTGACTGTAAGTAGTTGGAGTATGCCTGTGGGTGTGGCATTTGTGACTGGTCTGCAGGAGGTTCTCTTATGAGAGATTTCACTATATTGAAGAGGTCGTGTGGCTTGTTTAGTGACCGCTTCAAGATGTCGGAATGGTATTGTTTCCGCTTTTTTGTTAATTCATCGCGGTGTGATTTTAGGTGAGCGATGTAAGTATCTTGTGCTTCAGTAGAGTGAGATCGACGCCATCTTCTCTCGAGCCTGCGCAGGCACTTGAGTGAGTCTCGGAGTTCTCTGGTATACCATGGTGCATGCTCTCGTTTCTTTGTTGTTGTTTTATTTGTGGCTGGTAAACATGCGATGGTCTTGAGGCTCTCATCCCAGGTGGACACCAATGCATCTAGGTCGTGTGGTATGTTGTTGAGGAGTGGGAGGATCTTCTCTCGAAGCTCTTCTTTATTAAAGGGGCGGAAGCGCTTCAAAGAGGTTTCGTGGACAGTGTTGTTTTTGTTGGAGTTTTTATTGTTCCATGTAAAGTATACTCAGTTCCATGTAAAGTATACTCAGGTATACATAACTGTTACTTGTTTAATGTGAACCGCCCTTGATCTCTGGAAGGGGCGGTATAGAAGAAACTGATAAATAAATAAATAAATAAAATAAATTGGAATGCGTTGAAAATGACTCTGATTTAATCAAAAAGGTTACCGAAAAGAAGATGGACTGTCTGCAGCCAGGGAGTTATTGGAATGCGTTGAAAATGACTCTGATTTCATCAAAAAGGTTATTTCTGATGATGAATCATGGGTTTATAGTTATGACCCAAAAACTAAGGCTCAATCCCCACAATGGAAGACTCCAGACTCTCCCAGATCTAAGAAAACCCATCAGGTGAGGAACAATATCAAGGTCATGCTGAGCGGGGCAAAGAGTAGCCTAGTGGTTAGAACACTGACTTGGTAACCAAGCAACCAAGGTTTGATTCCCCCTAGCACTCCTTGTGACCTTGGGCAAGTTTCTATACACCAAGTATTTACATATGTATATCCCTGGCAATTTTATAAGAACCCATCTGTGCCCACAAAGCACTGCTCTACACATTTAATAAATTATCCACTAACTGGATGGATCACTGATGTTCCACACTATCCAGTTAACATTACACATTCACATCTGGTTGGAAAAATATTTGGCCTGAAGCTAACTGGATTATTTATCCAATTGACTTTGACCAGGTATATTCAGCAATAGGGACTTAACCAGATAAGCTTTACTTTAATGGAATATGCACTGGCTGAATATAACACCTTCCCCCAAGCATGAGAAGTACTCGTCTGCACCAGATTCCTTCTCAGAATCTCTCAGGGGTGCTCAAAGCACTTGTCTCTTTCTTTTGCAGCTCCAAGGTCTCAGACTTTGGGTCCTGAACTTTCTGAGGAGAAATGGCACAGAATGTCTGGACTGCTTCATCATATTGGATGCTTTCAAACTCAACAATGTCTGGAAAACCATTATACGCACTCTCCACATGACTGCGAGATACATTCCTCACTACTAACAGGAAGTTCCGAGGGCAATTTTATAAGGTGTGCCTAGATTACTGCATGTTTTTGTGCATGCATTTGACACCTGTTTTATAAAGTACACGCATGCTTACTTTATAAAATAGTAACAAAGTGGTCAAAATCAAGTTCATTTAAGGCACGGGTATTTACACCAGACATACAGTAAGTATAAATGTCCACACCTAAGTTTGTTCAGAATGTATGTTAATTATAGTATTTTATAACGTACATATGCACGCCACTCAAGCTGTATCCAAACTCCACCCCTGTACACATCCATAGTGCAAGTACGCATGATCAGTCCGATTTGTGTACTTTCAGAATGGTGACCGCAGCCAGTACATAAGTAAAATGCCCACTTAGAAACTTAGAAATATGACGACAGGAAAAGACCACATGGCCTATCTAGTCTGTCCTTCCATCAACCACTAACAACAGTCCCCTTTTTTCCTTTAGAGATCCTCTGTGTTTGTCCCATGCCTTTTTGAATTCAGACACTGTCCTCATCTCTACCACTTCCACTGGAAAACTATTCCACAGATCTACCACTCTTTATGTAAAAAAATATCTCCTTATATTATCCCTGAGTCAATCCCCCTTCACTCTCATCCTATGTCCCTTAGAAGCAGAGCTTGCTTTCAATCGAAAGAGGCTCTCCTCCTGTGCATTTATGCCACGGAGGTATTTAATTTTGCAGCAAAGGTATACTTTTAAGGTTACAGGAACCTTTGCATAGTGGGCTGATATACAGAAGTGAGATTTCAGTTTGAATATTTCAGTTTCCATTGTCTGTTACAAGCCTGCTTCACAGAGTGGGGCTAATTGAATCAACTCTGCAAATGACCTAATACCTGAACCAGTCTGCTCATCAGAACCTCAAGAGACTACACACTTAGCTAAGGCTTTCAAACTTTACAATTGCCTGCTTTTTGATAAACTTTAGCTGTTGAATTCAGATTTTTAGGAATCTTCAGCCTGCCTATGTTCCTTGCATAGCCTTTAAATCAGGTATCTGAGTGTGCCCTCAGTTCATAGAAGGTCTACTGGGGAAAGATCTTTGATACCTGGGAGCTGCCGCGGGTGCTTGTTCCGCGGAGCGGCGTAGCAGGTGGGAGCCAGGTCCCTGCTCGGTCAACTGCAGGCATTGGTTGGTCGCCCTTGGTGCTGAGGACCCCCCCGAGCCCTTTAAAGTACAGCTGGAATTACAACGTGCTGGGAAAGATCTTTGATACCTGGGAGCTGCTGCGGGTGCTTGTTCCGCGGAGCGGCATAGCAGGTGGGAGCCGGGTCCCTGCTCGGTCAACTGCAGGCATTGGTTGGTTGCCCTTGGTGCTGAGGACCCCCCCCGAGCCCTTTAAAGTACAGCTGGAATTACAACGCGCTGGGAAAGATCTTTGATACCTGGGAGCTGCCGTGGGTGCTTGTTCCGCGGAGCGGCGTAGCAGGTGGGAGCCGGGTCCCTGCTCGGTCAACTGCAGGCATTGGTTGGTCGCCCTTGGTGCTGAGGACCCCCCTGAGCCCTTTAAAGTACAGCTGGAATTACAACGCGCTGGGAAAGATCTTTGATACTTGGGAGCTGCCGCGGGTGCTTGTTCCGCGGAGCGGCGGAGCAGGTGGGAGCCGGGTCCCTGCTCGGTCAACTGCAGGCATTGGTTGGTCGCCCTTGGTGCTGAGGACCCCCCCGAGCCCTTTAAAGTACAGCTGGAATTACAACGCGCTGGGAAAGATCTTTGATACTTGGGAGCTGCCGCGGGTGCTTGTTCTGCGGAGCGGCGGAGCAGGTGGGAGCCGGGTCCCTGCTCGGTCAACTGCAGGCATTGGTTGGTCGCCCTTGGTGCTGAGGACCCCCCCTAGCCCTTTAAAGTACAGCTGGAATTACAACGCGCTGGGAAAGATCTTTGATACCTGGGAGCTGCCGCGGGTGCTTGTTCCGCGGAGCGGCGTAGCAGGTGGGAGCCGGGTCCCTGCTCGGTCAACTGCAGGCATTGGTTGGTCGCCCTTGGTGCTGAGGACCCCACCGAGCCCTTTAAAGTACAGCTGGAATTACAACGCACTGGGAAAGATCTTTGATACCTGGGAGCTGCCGCGGGTGCTTGTTCCGCGGAGCGGCGTAGCAGGTGGGAGCCGGGTCCCTGCTCGGTCAACTGCAGGCATTGGTTGGTCACCCTTGGTGCTGAGGACCCCAGTAGGGCAGGAACAGATACAGGAATACAATACATCTGTGGATGTGGTGCAGATGTATTGTATTCCTGTATCTGTTCCTGCCCTACTGGCAGAGGAAGGGGTTCCCCCTCCAACCGATGTTTCAGTAGCGCAGGCCCTTACCGCTTTTTTGGAAGATTCGCTAGATCTCATCACCAAACGTTGCACTTTGGTGGTGACTTTTGGCACTGAATCTCTCAAATTGCGTATCCTCCATGCCTATTTCAAATACAAGGACGTTTTGTTTTGTGGATTCAAACTGCAGGTGTTCCCAGATGTTGGCCGTGTGTAGTGCTGCAAACAAACACACCCTCACAGTGCCGTAACATAAGGCACCCTATAAGGCATTCCAGAGGGCACATTATAAAGTGCACTGTCCACCAAGGCACCTTATAATGTTCCCTATAGGGTGCCTCATAAGGCGCCTTATAGGGTGCTTTATAGAGCGCTTCATAGGGCGCCTTTTGAGGCACCTTAAGGTTACAGCACTGTGAGGGTGTTTTTGTTGGCAGGACTAATTAAAATTAAAAAAGGAAATGCCTCAGACAGCCCTATCAAATAACACCACTGTGGGATCAAACCCATGACCTCTGCCTCCACAGTCAGCAAAGTAACCAGTGGGCTATATCTCTACAGCTACTAACAAGCCCCTGCCTGGCTACAGAAGGACTTCAGGTCACCACACAAACTGTCTGCTGTGATTACCAGGATAGGGTTAACCCACCCATACCCATGATGCACTGCACATTCAGATCAGCAGGTGCTGTGGGGGTGCATACCCCATCACAAGATGGGGTATGCACCCCCACAGCACCTCGGCCTGGTAGGGGGAACTGACCGTGTGTGGTACTGGCACAGAGTAGCTACAGACCGACACATTGTGGGGGTACTGTGCTCACCCTGAGGTCGAGGTGGGGCGTCCAGCACCAGGTATGCAGCACCTGGCTTAGCTGCGATAGGCTATGCTGTAGGTTGCTATCAGTACTATTGTGTGATAGGTAGTCCTTGCAGGCACACCTAGGATAAACCTGTGTCCATCTGTATTTCCCAGTCACGTCTAGCCCTTGTGGACTATGATGTATCCAGAATAGTGCATATCCTGTGTGGGTGCCATGGTCACATGATTTAAGTGAAGGGGGTGTTTGGACCCATAGGAAGATTATGTAGCACCACCCATCCCACTCTCTGTTGCTCAGGGTGGGGGACAGGATCTCCCACCAACAGATCCACATTCTACATCCCTGCAATGGTGGCAGTAGAGGGGACCATCTTCCCCACTCCTGCTGGGGAACAGGCACCCTACAGGGCAGTCAATGCAGATCTGTACACCTCCATAAGGCAATGGCAGACAGACAGTAGGCCTGGAAATGCTCAGCTGCCCCCCACCACTATCTGACATTCTCCAGCAGCAAGCACAGTGAGTCTCTAGCCACTGCACCCTGCAGGGTGTGCCAGCCATACGCATACTAACTGCAGACAGTCTGCTAGCTAGTCCATGGTGCATGTTCCTGGAAGAGATGCAAGCACACCCACCAAGCAGATAAGGCAGTGATTATGCCCCAAAAAAGAGAACCCATAAACATCACTTGAGAGAAATACTATATAGCACTATGGTGGAACCTAGCCATGCCGTGGTCACTGCTCAGTCAGGGTGAGAGTGACCTCCCAGCAAGACATGCTGTGGCCACCCTGTCCATGCAGGTGGTGGCCGAGCACTACAATGTCCCAGCCATTGCCCTATGCCCTGTGCAGATGCATCCAGGCCAGGCCACCCTGTCCGGGCCATACCCACAGTACCTTGCTCCTCATTATGCACATTGGCAGGCTAACACTGGAAACAGTGCAAGCAGTGTGGGCTCAGTAAGGAGTAGGCAGCCACAACACACTGGATAGACAAACACACACTCCCACAGCTATGCCAGCATAGTGCAAATATAGAGGCTTTTGGCAGCCCTGGCCACCACACCAGTCCTGGGTACAGTGCAGGCATGGCTATGGTACGCAATACTGTTGGGGTCACTCCCTGGGGTGGTAAACACTGTCAGAAACCAAAACTGAAACACACTCCACAGATATCAGAAAGGTTGCTATGATGCAGCTCTATCAGCAAATTGTGCTTAACTTAGGAATTCTTATCTGCCATTACTCATAGCAACCTTTTGATATATGTGTAACGTATTCCCAAATGTAGGCGGCATTGCTAAGGTATGCAAATGCTAGTATTGGGAGATGCTGCTGCGCGCAGGGCCCAACAGCCTGATTCTCCATGAGGCTTTGGATAGTGGAGCCTGTGGGTGTAGGTGTTTATACCCCTGTTGGCCGCTTCTCTAGGATAGAGGTTACCAACTCCGGTCCTTATGTGCCAAACACTGTTCAGGTTTTCATGCTGTCCCTAATGAATATGCATGAGATACATTTGCATACAATGGGGCAGCGCATACTAATGCAGCACAGGCATAGTTATTAGGGACAGCATGAAACCTGAATGGTGTTTGGCCCTTCAGGACTGCAGTTGGGAAACTCTGCTCTAGTTATTGCACATGTTTATGGTGTCTGTGCTCTGTAGGGTAAAATACAGGCGTTTTAGGCATGTTTATTTTATCTGAAATAAAGGTTCCACCTTTATTACCACGGTTTAGTACTGGGTAAAATTTGGGGAAAGGGTTGGCAGTAGCCACAGCTGGGACTTGAACTTGTGACCTTCTGCTCCTGAACACACTGGCTGTGTGTACTGCACCACACTGTTGCCAAAGGGAAAGTTCATTCCCTGGGGATACCATGACTGTTCGTCAGACAGACCCTGTCTGTTGTATTGCATGGCACCCACCTAAACTGGGCTAGGCCATGGTCTGCTGTGGGCAGATGCCACTGCCCCCTCCACCACCAGTACCCCTCCGCCACCATGCTGCCATGCCATTATGCCAGTGGTGCTGGTGGTGCGCAGTCCTAGGCCATCCAGTATTCTGGTAGGCAGATGCCTATGGTGTGGGTTCTCGGGTAGGGGTGCCTACATTGACATGCGCGCTTCCCCCCCCCCCCCACACCACCTGCCAATGTTATGTGCCCTTGGGGGTACCTGCTGGGTAATCTCCCATGTGGCACTGTGGGACACGCACTTGTGCCCATGTTGGACCCTCATCAGTTGCTGTATGGCTGCTCTACAGTTTAAGCATTCCTATATGCCACCTAGGCATCTGCCTAGTCCGCACTGTGCCCCAGCTGCACCACAGCATGTGCCGCCTGCAGCCCTCTGTATCCCATTTCCAGCATCTGTATAGTTGCCCTTTCCTACATGCCCACCCTGCTGTTCTGGCACATGTGCACGCCATAACAAACCTGCCCAATATAAAAGGAAAACCCTGACCACCACTATTTCAATGTGGGATCATTCACCTTGTAAGGGGACAGACCATAGACCCTTCCAAACATGATATCTTCTTTTTTATGTTTTCTCAGTGTTTCTTTATGTTTCTCATTAATATCACTATTGGCCAGCTTGGTTATTAGGATTTTAAATGTGGTTCAGGTCATTTTCTATGTTTATTTGCCATTTTGTTCCGTGCACATGTATCACTACTATCACGTTTTGGGGTTTCCCTGGCTTTGCTGTACATTGCTGACTGAAATGGTTTCTCTTTCCTGCAAATGTGCCTAGCGGGAGGGTTTCACTTGCGCTAATTTTATGCCCTTCATTTCACGGCGTTAGTGTGCAAGGAGTCACTCACCGCCCATTCTCCGCCTATTGACCCCTTCTCTCCGCCCTCTGGGAAGCCTTACTCCACCCTTCAGAGCCGGATTTCACAGTGTTAGGGTGCCTTAACGCCGCAGCCATGTTATCGCGCAATAAGTGACGTTACCGCGTGATAAATCACGTGATAACATCACTTATCGTGCGAAAATACCACCACTGTGACATTAAGACGGTTTAGTAAACATGCCCCTTAATACCAAATCTACTGCTAATGTACCAAATAGGAAGAAAAAAAATCACAAAACAGAAAACTACTACTCCTTGTAGATTCCATTATCAGAGGCACCAACTTGGGAACACAGTTCAAAGGAGAGTGGATGGTCAAATGCCTCCCAGGTTCTTTAGCCAGCAGGAATACAAACCAAATTGTTGGTATAGTTAGTGCAGAAAGTGAGCACTCCAAAACTGATATTGTCATCAACTTGAGTACAAATGACCTGGCTAGAAACAGTTCCTCTGCTGTTCAAAGGGACTTCCAGACTCTGGGAGAGAAATTCAAGCCCATTGCTAACAGTATACCATTCTCGGCAGTTCTACCTGTTCATGGTAAGGGGGCAGAAAGGCTGCATTGCATAAATAACTTTGATACATGGCTCCAAACCTGCTGCAGGCAAGGATTTAAATATATAGGCGACTGGGGAAACAAATGGATCAACAAGAGACTATACTGTGCTGATGGACTACATCTCTCTGTCGCAGAGAAAAGAATCATAAGTGAAAAATTCAGGCAGTATGTGACAGGCATTTAATCTAGGGAAAGGGGGTGACGAATGCAGAAGGACAAGTTCAGTACATCATTCCCAGCAAAAGCAAAACAACATTAGAAACAGCCACACTTTTGAATCACACATCAATGACAAGCAGAAGGGGCATGCAGAACAAAATCCATGCAAAACGCAGGCAAGCCAATCAACAAATGCTGGAAAGCAATGAGCACAAATGCTCGAAGCCTAGCCAACAAAGTTCCTGATCTGGAAGCCCCAGTGGTGGAAATGGACTTGGACATTGTGGCCATTACAGAAATATGGTTTAATGAGTCACATGAATGGAATATAGTCATAGCTGGCATAAATTTATTTAGTAGAGAGGGTAGAAAAGGAGGAGGAATAGCCCTATATGTCAAAAGCAATATTAAAGCTGCTGAAATGCAGGGGATATGGGGTAAAGAAGAAGCGCTATGGATTGTTTTGGAAAGAGGAGATGGCAATGTCATCCATAATGGTGTGGTCTACAGGCCTCCAATTCAAAACAAACAAATGAATAGTGAATTGATTGTTGATATTGCAAAGATAGCCATGAAGGGGGAAGTGATCATGCTGGGTGACTTTAATCTAACCAATGTGGATTGGAATGTTCCTTCTGCAAATCTGGAAAGAAGTAAAAAATATTGTGGATGCCTTCCAAGATGCATTGCTTAAACAAATGGTGGTGGAACCGACCAGAGAGAGCTCGGTGCTGGATTTAGTGCTCACCAACGGAGATAGCGTGTCGAATATCTAGGTGGGTGCCCATGTGAGCAGCAGCGATCATCACAAGGTGTGGTATGAGATAAAAGCCAGCATAGAATCCAATCACAGCAAGTTCAAAGTCCTAGACTTCAAAAACTCTGATCAGTAAAATGGCCAAGTACCTGAAGGAGGAGTTGGCAGAGTGGGAGGGGATAAGGGAAGTGGAGTTGCAATGGGCTAAACTAAAAGATGCAACAGATACATACATAAGGAAAGTAAATAAAAGCAAGAGGAAAAGGAAACCTATTTTATTCTCCAAAGAAATGACTGCTCAAATAAAGGCAAAAAACACAGCTTTTACAAAATTCAGAAGCTTGCGAACAGAGGAACACAGAAAAGAATACAAGATCAAACTAAAAGAGACAAAAAGAGAAATAAGCATAGCAAAATCAAAGGCAGAAGAAAAGATGGCAAAAGATGTGAAGTGTGGCAACGAAACCTTTTTTCAGGTATATTTGGGAGAGGAGGAAAATCATAGGTGGAATTGCAGGACTCAAAAGTGCTGGGAACGGATTCATGGAAAGTGATGATGAAAAAGCAGAAATGCTAAACAGATACTTCTGCTTTGTTTTTACTAGAGAAAATCCTGGAGAAGGACCACCTGTGATTGACAAATATACAAATGGGACAGGAGTAGATATCACACCATTCACAAAAGATAATGTGTTAGAACAGCTTGTAAAACTGAAAGTGGACAAGGCTATGGGACCAGATGGGATACATCCCAGGATACTGAAAGAACTTAGTGAGGTTCTTGCAGGGCCATTAAAGGATGTTTTGAATAGATCCTTGGAGACAGGAGAAGTTCCACAGGACTGGAGAAGGGTTGATGTGGTATCTTAACACAGAAGTGGTAATAGGGAAGAAGTGACAAACTATAGGCCAGTAAGCCTTACCTCGGTGGTGGGAAAAGTAATGGAGGCGCTCCTGAAAGAGCGAATAGTGGACTTCCTCGAAACCAACAGGTTGCATGATCCAAGGCAACATGATTTTACCAAAGGATGATCTTGCCAAGCAAATCTGATTGAGTTCTTTGACTGGGTGACCAGAGAACTAGATCAAGGGCATGCGATGGATGTGATCTACCTAGATTTCAGCAAAGCCTTTGATACTGTTCCTCATAGGAAGCTTATCAATATACTCAACAGCTTGGAGATGGGTCCCAAGGTGGTGAACTGGATCAGAAATTGGTTGACTGAGAAACAACAGAAGGTGATAGTAAATGGAACTCACTCAAATGAAAGGAAGGTGATAAGCGGTGTGCCCCAGGGTTCGGTCCTGGGAATGGTACTGTTCAATATATGTGTGAGTGATATTGCTGAAGGACTGAATGGAAATGTCTGTCTTTATGCAGATGACACGAAGATTTGCAACAGAGTGGACTCCCCTGAGGGAGTGGGAAACATGAGGAAAGATCTACAAAATCTGGAAGAATGGCCTAATGCTTGGCAGTTAAGATTTAATGTGAAGAAGTGCAGTGTCATGCACTTGGGAAGCAGAAATCCAAGGGAATTGTATGCAATAGGGGGCGAGAGGTTGGTGTGCATGGACCAGGAGAAGGACCTCGGAGTGATTGTTTCTGAGGACCTCAACGTGGCAAAACAGTATGACAAGGGGGTGGCAAAAGCCAGAAGGATGTTGGGTTGCATACAGAGAGGAATTACCAGCAGAAAGGAAGAAGTACCAATGCCACTGTATAAGTCATTGGTGAGGCCTCCCTTGGAATATTGTGTTCAGTTTTGGAGACCATATCTCGCAAAGGATATAAAAGACTGGAAACAGTTCAGAGAAAGGTGACCAAAATGATCTGGAGTCTGCTTCAGAAGACTTATGAGAAAAGTCCTAAATATGTACACTCTGGAGGAGAGGAGGGACAGGGGGGATATGATTCAGATCGTTAAATAAAGATTGTATGACTGCCATCTCTGCACCAGCTCCTTTGGTTTGTTATCCTGCAGGTGCCTTTGCCATCCCAGTCATGGTTGTCTGTGAACCATGTCTCTGCTATATATGACTAAAATGTTGATTTGAGCACATTGCACATAAATCCAGGAGGCATTTTAGAAAATTACCCTTTATGTTCCTCTTACATCCTTATCCCTCACATCTGGGTTCTGAAGGTCTTCTTTCCCTCCTCACAGCACTCACAGTATGTGGCTTGAAGGCTTATCTTGTACTTTTCAAGTAGGCTAGAGTTCACTGTGATATTTTTGTGGGTCTCACAAATTCAAATTTATGTACAGTATTGAATTTTACCTCATAGTAACTCTTTTTTATCATGCTGTAACTTCTAGTACATGGTAATGTAAAACTACAGTGGCATATTTTTGCATCTCATTAGCTTCATCCATAGCAGCTGATTGACAGATTTTTTTTGTGTCATAATTTTTATGTCATCCATGATAGCTTAATTAAATTATCACATTTCAGTTCATTTGATTCCTATTCTGAAATGACGCTGTTTCTGAGTTCTGGCATCCTAATGACAATTCTTAGCACAAACTATACTCATGTTTCTAAGTCAAAATTAACTCACCTGAGTAAACATTTACAGCCACCTTTTCATTTGTGGCCTTAGAGAACTCTTAATCTTTGTAGCAGAAACAGTCTTGACTTCTTTTGCTCCATATGGTGTATTTGGCAGTACTTTAAACAAAACAAATTAAAATTCCATGGAGCTCACACTGTTCACATGCTGAGGACAGACATTTTAAGGATTTTCTTATAATCACTTATTGTAGAATAATTCTTTCCCAAGATAGTAAGATGTTTGAAAGCACATTAAAATGGAAATGGAGAATCTCAGATTTGGAAGGTGAGAGCAGACCAAATAAAGTTAGAAACTCTCACGGAAAAAAATGTTCAACAAATCCTGTCATAGCACCTCATGCTTTATGACACAGATTTCTTCTTTCAGTGCTGAAAAAATGGGCTGGATTAAGATTTATCTAATGACCCAAGATGAGTAAGAACTGTAGCACTGAACATTAGCTTTTCAAATAAATCTTCTTTCTCCTGAATGTCTGTGCCATGGTTTTGATATGTGCTTGATGTAATCCAATAGTTTAAATGAAATTACAGTATATTCCGTTTGTTACAAAAGTAAGATAATGGGTGGGGCAAGTGGAGGAGCAGCTTTTCATGGCCCCTTTAAGTGCAGGAAGAGAGAAGGCCGAATCCTGCTGCACTGGAGACAAAGGTTAAGAGTGTGAGTGTCACCAGTGAGGCAGAGCCTGATTAAATTCTCCCATTTCCAAAGGGATGCGTCATAGTGTTCTTCCCCCCCCCAAAAGAAAAACCCCATGAGCTCTGCAAGCCAATTTTCCCCCTCCCCCCCCCACCCTTGAGGAGTGAGATATGAAGGAGATTGGACTGGTTGTGGCCATGGCGCTTGAGGACAGGGAAGCTCAATAATAGTGGGCCTTGCTATTGGCAGCGGAAAAAAGGAGACTTACTTGAATGCAAGATAAGTACTACATTGAAAGTAAGGTATGTATTGCTTGCAGGTAAAGAGAGAATTTGAAAAAAAGCTTGCCATGGAAGCAAAAATGCATAATAAAAACTTTTTAAAATACATTTGTAGCAGAAAACCTGTGAGAGAGCCAGCTGGATCACTGGATGATAGAGGGGTAAAAGGGTTGCTAAGGAAGGACAAAGCCATTCTTTGCTTCAGTCTTTACTGAAGAAGATGTAGGGAAGTTACCCATGCCTGAAATGGTATTTAAATGTGATATACGGGAAGAATTGAAAGAAATATGGATAAACTGGGAAGATGTATTACAAGTATTTGATAAACTGAAGAGTAGTAAAGCACGTGGACCACATGGTATACATCCAAGGGTCTTGAATCAACTGAAATATAAGATTGCAGGTCTACAGTAGAGTGCAAAAGTCTTGCATAGGCTGCATGATCAAGCTAGTCTCAACTTTATTTTGACAATCTTTCCAAAATCTGTTGCAGAATCCTGGCTTATTATATACTGTTTTGTTGCAAATTTAAATTGGCAGCCATTCCTGCATGAAAAATTACTTGTCTGTGAACCTTTGTATGGCTGTCATGAGGAAACAATGCCCCACTACGATCAACTGGATTCTGTGTCAAAGCAGCATTAAAATGAACCAATAGAATACTGCGCGTCCTCAGCCAATAGGAAGTCATATTTGATAGCCATTCAGTACATGGTATTTTGGCAGCACACAGAGTTTGAACTTAAATGTGGATCAACTCATGTGTATTGCATCTGATGCTCAGCATCCTGGCATGGTGAAGAGGCTGCATTTTCTATCAATGGAGGACCGGGTTCGGGCAGTAATTTTGCACGAGGAGGGGCATTCCAGCCTATAGATTGCAGCAAAGTTGACTGTAATCAGAGCACCATTGTCCACATTCCGCAGAAGCATAAGGAGACGGGAAATATGCAGGACTGACATTGTAGCAGTCAGTCTAGAAGTTCAACCAAGAGAGATGGCAGGGCCTTGATAAGGATATCTCTTGGCAACTGCAAGCTAACCTCCCCTGAGCTACTGCAGGAATGAAAGGAGAAGTGTTCTGTTGCAGTTTGCACTTCCACTATGAGGAGATGATGCTTGGAGTACATTTGAGGGGCTGTAAGATACAGAGGAAGCCGCTACTAATGATGGAACAGAGGAAGAGACACATTGAGTGGGAATCCAAGTACTCAAAATACAGCAAGGCTGACTGGGAGAAAATTCTGTTCAGCGACGAAAGCATGTTCTTCATTCTGGGTGACCAGGGCAAAACCTATGTGAGGAGGTTTCCTCATGAAGAGTACAAACCAGAGTGCTTGAATAGCTCCGTGAAGCATTCAACCAAGGTCATGATCTGAGGATGCATGGCAGCCGTTAGTGTTGGAAGACTCCATATTGTTGATGGGATGGTGAATGCAGTGAAATATATAGAAATTCTGCAAACATGCATGCTGACATCAACTGAGTGTTTCGTGGCAGATATTTCTTCCAGGAGGACAATGCACCTTGCCACTGAGCGAAAACTATCTCCTACTGGAAGAAAATAAATAGAATTCAAACCATTGACTGGCCAGCTCAGTCACCCAATCTCAACCCGATTGAGAATCCATAGTATAAGGCATCAGTTGAGATTACCAAGAAGCAGCCACAGACCAAGTGAGAGGTGATTGAGTCACTAATTACAGCCTGGAATCGCTTCATAACATGAGAACATCTTGTCAAACTGGTCCACTCCATGCCAGACAGACATCATCTGGTGAGAAAGGGCAAGGGCTGGCCCATCAAGTACTAATGGCCACCAACAACAAAACACAACCCTTTTCAGGGCTACCTAATCTTTATCTTTATCTTTATTTGTTTCTTGATATACCGCACACGCCAAAGACACCAGCGCGGTTTACAACAAGCTTAAAATAAGGGGCATAACATTGCTGCTAGAAATTAAGAAGAAAACATGCACACTGCCAACATACACAGAACAGAAAATACAACTTTTTGGGCACTTATTGCATCTTTGTACATAGGTTCACAACCAAACAAACATGGGTATTAAACGGTCATAAAACAGTGCTCAAGTCATGGCAAATTTGTCAGACAGAGGAAGAAAATGACATGCAGAATAGGTTGTAAACTGTAACGCATTTTGTCCTTGTGATCCAAACAACTAAAAACTGCCAATTCGGCACTACCGATGCAAGACTTTTTCACGCCATGTACTATTAGTAATCTGTGAACTATCATTAAAATCATATGTAGTACCTGAAGATTGGAGAATGGCCAATATAACGCCAATTTTAAAAGGGTTCTAGGGTTGATCTGGGAAACTACAGACCGGAGAGCCTGACGTCAGTACTGGGCGAAATGATAGAAACCATTTTAAAGAATAAAATTACTGAACATGTAGATACAGTGCATCGCAAAAGTATTTATTCCTTCTACATTTGTCCTGTTTTGTCGCATTACAACCTTGAATTAAAATGGAGTTTTGGGGGTCTGCACCATGTGATATACACAACATGCCTATGACTTTGAAGGTGCAAAATATCGTTTATTGTGACACAAACAATGAATAAGACAAAAACAAAAATGAAAGCAGGAGTGTGCATATATATTCACCCCCCAAAGTCAATACGTTGTAGAGCCACTTTTGCTGCCATTACAGCTGCAAGTCTCTTGGGGTATGTCTCTATTAGCTTAGCACATCTAGCCACTGGGATTTTCACCCATTCCTTCAGGCAAAACTGCTCCAACTCCTTCAAGTTAGATGGGTTGCGTTGATGTACAGCAATCTTCAAGTAATGCCACAGATTCTCAATTGGATTGAGGTCTGGGCTTTGACTAGGCCATTCCAAGACATTTAAATGTTTCCCTTTAAACCAGTTTCAGCAGTATGTTTAGGGTCCCTGTTGTGCTGGAAGATGAACCTTCTTCCCAGTCTCAAATCTCTGGCAGACTGAAACAGGTTTTCCTCAAGAATTGCCCTGTATTTAGTGCCATCCATCGTTCCTTCAATCCTGACTAGTTTTCATGTCCCTGCCAATGAAAAACATCCCCACAGCATGATGCTGCTACCAACATGTTTCACTGTGGAATGGTGTTCTCGGGGTGATGGGAACTGATGGGTTTGCGCTATACATGGTGTTTCTCATGATGGCCAAAAAGTTTAATTATCGTCTCATCTGACCAGAGAACCTTGTTCCATGTGTTTGGGGGGTCCACCATATGCTGTTATGCAATCTCCAAATGTGTTTTCTTCTTTCTTTCTTTAAGCAATGGTTTTTTTCTGGACACTCTTCCATAAAGCCCCACTCTGTGGCGTGATCGGTTTAAAATGGTCCTATGGACAGATACTTCCATCTCTGCTGTGGATCTTTGCAGCTCCTTCAGTGTTATCTTTGTTGTCTTTGTGGCATCTCTGATTAATGCCCTCCTTGCCCGGTCTGTGAGTTTTGATGGGTGGCCTTCTCTTGTCAGGTTTGTAGTGGTACCATATTCTTTCTATTTTGTTATAATGGATTTAATGGTGCTCTGTGGGATATTCAGAATTTGGGATATGTTTTTATAATGTAACCCTGATCTATACTTCTCCACAACTTTGTCTCTGACCTGTTTGGAGTGCTCCTTGGTCTTCATGTTGCTTGCTTATGTTTATGTTTATGTTTATTCAACTTGATATACCGCCCTTCATTACACCAGGGTGGTTCACATAGTACAAACTAACCGGGATGGGCACAAGCCCTATAGCAAGAAAGGAAATACATAATTGGGACAGGAAAGAGGAAAGAGAAAATAGAAAGAGATGGGTTAAAGAGGGTGCATAGGGGAGACAAAGACAAAAAGGAAGACACAAGTAAACATGAATAAACCAGGTCAACTGGGTGTGGCTGGGAGGTTGTATGCAGAGGCAAAGAGATGAGTTTTAAGTAAAGACCGAAAGGTAATATAGTTCTCTTCCAAACGAAGCGGGTTGGGTAAAGAATTCCAGAGGGCTGGACCATAGAAGAAAAAGGCAGAGTGGCGGGTAGACTGTAAACGTGCACGAGACGGTGAGGGAAGATGGAGCCAGTTGATGTGGAGAGAGCGGAGACTACGTGTGGGAGTGGTGAAGTGGAGGTAAGGTATTGAGGTGTATGCGTTATGGCACGTTAACCCGGTTTAATGTCATGGCACGCTAACCTGGGTTAACGTCACGGCGCGCTAACCTGGGTTAATGTCATGGCGTGTTAACCCGGGTTAACGTTACGGTGCATTACGGCGGGTTAATGTTACGGCACGTTACGGCGGATTAACATTACGGCGGCCAAATCAAACCATTATAAGTATATGCACAGATTTATTTTGCTGTAACCAGATTGATGAGGAGGGAAGATATAAAATTTAACATTTATATAGCGCTACAAGGCGTACGCAGAGCTGTACAGAAATATATAAAAGACAGTCCCTGCTCATCAGAGCGTACAATCTAGTTAAGATAGACAATACAACAGGTGAGGACAAGGATACAACTAGGGAAGGTAAGGAGACATATAGCAGACTAAGCGGAACAGGATCCAAAAGCAGCCTCAAAGAGGTGAGCCTTTAGCATGGTGTTACAAAGTCAGGGGCCTTTCAGAACAGATATATTTATACAGGCATCATATGACAAATCATGTGACACTGATTGCACATAGGTGGACCTTAATCAACTAATTATGTGACTTCTGAGGTTAATTGGCTGGGCCAGATCTTATTTAGGGGTTTCATAGCACTCACAATCTTTCAGTTTTTACTTATATACAAGGTATTTTATTGTCATTTCACTTTACAAATTTGAACTATATTTTTAGGTGCATTAGCTAACACCCAAATGAATCTCCATTTTCATTCCAGGTTGTACATAATGTAACAAAACAGACAAAAAACAAGGGGATGAATAATTTCGCAAGGCAGTGTAGTCATGGTTTAATGGGAGAAAGCCAACATGGATTTAGCTAAGGAAAATTTTATCTTACTAATCTGTTTTATTTTTTTGAAGGTGTTAAGAAATAGGTAGACCAAGGTGAGCCGGTTGATTATAGTTTATCTGGATTTTTAGAAAGCCTTTAACAAGGTCCCTCATGAGAGACTCTTGGGGTATGTTTACTAAACGGTCTTAACGTGCGCCCGGTGATAATGTGCAGGATGCCATAAAAGGAGTGGGCGTTCCGGTCTAAACGTAGCAAGCGCGCGTTATCACGCGATAAAGTGCACCACGCACAGTATCGGGCGATAGAGGGAGCTGCGCACGTTAACGCACGTTAGTCTTAAGTAGGCGCATTCAACTGCAAACAGCAACAGAGGTGTAGCACAGTGGTTAATACACTGACCTGATGGTACAGCAGTCACAAGTTTGATTCCCCAGTAGGCCTAATGAATAAGGTTGGCCAAGGCAATTCCTTTTTCTGCTTGCAATCTGTGCTGGCAGCTAAAAATACCCGCACCCCAGTGCTATAAATTAATGCACCTTTTAGGGTGCACCAGAAGGCACATCCTAAACAACCACGTCAGCGAGGGTGGGTTATACTGTGCCCCAGAGGCCATGTTGAAAGGTTGCCAACTCCCAAGGCATAATAGTAGGCACCCCATAAGCTGCCTGAATCTAAGGTGTGGCGTAAGATGCCCCAAGGATGTATAGGTGAACCCAAAAATGTTGGCCAAGAGCAGTAAGGTCCCCCAATTTGAAAAGCAAGAGAGGTATGGGCCAAACACAGATATAACCCTAACACTGCTCAGAGCAGCAAGGAAAGACAATGCATAAGTAATGGAAGGAAGTAGATCTGAGCTGATGGACCAGACAAATCTGCGTCCAGCCCATGTGGCAGCTGGAAAAATGGACAAACATATCTGGGGCAGCTGTAGCGATGCACAGAGTGATGGCAATGTACCATGCAATAATGACAGTGTGCGGCAGAGGATGGGAAGACGTGTCCAGCAGAGGAGGTAGAAGTGGCAGGATAGGTGTAATGTCAGGATAACAGTGGAGTAGCAGTGCCATGCAGAGCACACACAGGAGAGGCAACCAGGGAGAGCTGCAATGCAGAAATGTGTAGCAGTGCAGGATGTGGGGTAGCAGCATGCACATCAGGGTAGGACGGCACACAGCTGGCAGACACACATAAATGGACAGAAGGATGGTTGACAACTGTGATAAGGGTACAATGTACTAACAGCACAAATCTGCACAGATATGACTGTCACAGGAATGAAAAGTAGTTGTGCAGGACATGCATACAAATGAAAGAGAACAGAGAGGAATCAAACCTATGACCATTAGCACAAATGGCAATGCACAAACCAGTAAGCCACACCACCAACGTGAGCTCATTAGCAAAGGCTGCACACAAAAATACTGCAGGGCATCACACAAGAAGCCTGCTGGCTGCCAGGATAGGCAAACCCCCAACAGTAACCATGATGAAATGCACATGCAGATCTGGTGTGTACAGATCAGATCACAGTCTGTAATTGGGACCAGAGCCACATATAACTACATGCACACACAATGAAATGTTATGCAGAGGATATAAAAGATGAAAGAACCTAAACCCCAAGGGCAGCAGAGGATGCTCTGTGGAGCAGGTGCAAAATCTGGAACAGGACAGGAGAGAATTGAACCTGCAAACAAGTGTGCCACATGCCAGCTGAACCACAGCAATGCCAAACCCCCAAGTGGACTGCCATGTAAATGCCATAAAAAAGAGACATATGTAACAGCTAATATGTGATGGATAGGCAGCACAGAGGACACACCTTGGTGTACAGTGAAGAGATGGAAGGGTGTGTGCAGAGGTGATGAACCTGCAGGTACCTAATGGTCATGTTAGCACAACAGAAAAAAAAAATAAACCCCCTGTGGGGGTCAAGCCTGCAACCTATGGTGTTATAACACATGTCTGTAACCACTACCCCAAACAACCACGATGAGCGCAAAAATAGTACCACAAAGGGAAGGTGTATATGGGAACCTGTAACACCCAGTGATGTGGCAAATGGCTGGCAGATAGACAGATGCCACTGTACAAGGATATGAGCACAGGTGGGCCATGTACATGACCAGGAAATCAGTAAATACAAGTGTCAGTGTGATCAAGGAGTGGAGGAGTAGCCTAGTGGTTAGAACACTGGCTTAGTCACCAAGAAACCAGGGTTCAATTCTCACTAGCACTCCTTGTGACCTTGGGCAAGTCACTTAACCTTCCATTGCCTTGGAAGAAAGGCTTGGCAATCTACTTCCAGTGACACTGCCAAGAAAACCCTGGAGTTTCTGGGTCACAAGGAGTCAGGACTGACTCAAAGGCACACATTGCATAGCCTGATCATACCTTGACTAACATTAACAGCTGTGTGCTGATGAGTTGCAAATATATATCTCAATGTCTGCATTATGTCTGCTAAACCACACCCTGATGTCTGTTTGTGACCTGACCTTGATGGCTGCATGTCATCCCACTGTGTGAAAGTGATAATGGCAAAGCATGGGTAGTCTATATGTGCATCTAAAACCTCTCCTCCCATCAGAGCCTTTTGTGTGTGTGTGGACATAACTTTCCTTCTCTAGGGTCCGCAATGTAGTTGTTGTCTTGGAGTGCACTCTCCTCCTCTACACACTTACACAGCTTGTAATTGAGTCATGTGGTTTCTGTCTAGATGTCATCAGCTAGATTTGCTCTGTCCTCCCTGAAAACACCACTAAAACCCAATTCCACCCCCACATTCAGCTCTCGGCGTGCCTACTGTAACCTACACCTTGCTGATCTGGCCTGAATCATCTCTGTCTGTGTGTAAATATGCAACAATGCACTGCATGGCTATTCTACACCCAAAATAAAGGGCAATGATACTCCCCCTGGCTGGACACCGCACAGGTTCCCTATCCTTCCCCGCATCCATGTCAGGGCTATGTGATGACCTATACATTTAGGCACACTGTGGTGTTGCAGTAACTTCCCTTAAGGATATTAAATACCAGTATTAAAAATACTACTGAGCATGTATATATTGCTACATATCACATGTAGAGCCATACAAAAACAACAAACACACAGATCCTGCTCATCAGAGCATACCAACCACACAATCAGCTCAAAATACTAAATGAAAAACACCCATAGCTGGACAACTGGCCCCAACCATGGTCTGCTCTCCCACTGTTAACTCCACACCACATGTCTTTCACCTTGCTGCACCCAAAGCATCAAACTAACTACCTGTGGCTGCACAGCAGCCGCTATCACAATCAGCCACAAACCAGGTATGTCACCCCAACACCTCCCACAAGCCTAAAACTCCCCACACACATAATCCAACTCCACCCACTGTTGTGCCCTGCCCACATCTTTTGGTTCTCAGTCATGCTTAGATTTGAAGTTGGGATAGCCAGGCAGTGTCTGTTACATGTCAGTGCAGTGTTGCATCTTACTGATATTGGTATACAAATGTTAACTAGTATTAGCAGTACACACATATTCCAACAAATGTAGGTGGGAACATATGCAGTACTTACATGAGAAGAGCTCTGCAATCACCTGCTGCCTGACTGCTGTGCCCTCACGTGTGTCACCACGGGCACGTACAGGAGAGCACATCGGATCATCCTCCAGATCCTCATTAATCTCGACAGGGATATTGTGCCTGAGAGCAATGTTGTGCAGGATGCAACAGGCTATAATGATCTCTGCCACAGTCTGTGGATTGTATTGTAAGGCCCCGCCTGTCCTATCCAGACACCTGAAGCGACTCTTTAAAACGCCAAAGGTGCACTCTATGACAGATTCAGCTGGAGGCATGGGCCTCATTGTACCTCCTCTCTGCACGTGTCTGTGGTTGACGTACGGGGGTCAACAACCAGGGGCAACACCCATATCCTGCATCACCTGCAGAAATAAATGTGGAATGTTAAAGCAGAAGCTCATGTCCACCCAAATGGACACAGGTATATACGTGCAAAACAAATGTATAACACATCCTGACATAAACATATGACATCACAACTATGTATCAGCGTGGGAAGTTAAGACACACAAGACAAGGGGTAGGTGTATGGATTGAAAACAACATAATCTGTAACCACCACACAAATTCTAGCATCCATTCAACCATCATCACACAGCACCATAGCAAGGTGGAATTGGAGGGCACCAACCCCCCCCCCCTTATATCACACACAGCCAGATGACACACACACACACAACGAGGGATATACCTCCAAGACAGACATTTGCACATACAGTTAGTCACATGAACACCATGTGCATGTCAGAAATGAGAAATATACACCCAGCAATATACAGTCCTCATACTGTCCTGCCTCAAATTGTCTGAATAGTGCCGAGTGGTAAGGGGGACTGTTGCTTCTGGAGGGAGATCTGCAACTGTGGGTATTTACTTCTGGTAATTTTCTAAAAGGAATTCTTTGTATTAAAGCTAATTAATCTGTGATCCACTATTTTTGTTAAATCAGTCAGGGCCTAGTAGCAGCAGTTTAAGTTTACATTTAAAACACAGAGGAGAACTCTCTGGTTACATTTCATACCCAGCAGAGAGCTTGTACTTTAAATTTAATAGTCACTCAGGGCCTAGTAACAGCAAAGTACTTTTAGTTTAAATTTAAAACACAGAAGAGAGCTTTCTGGTTACATTTGGAACCCAGCAGAGAGCTTGTAGTTTACATTTAATAGTCACTCAGGGCCTAGCATCAGCAAAGTTCTTTTAGCTTAAATTTACAACACAGAAAAGAGCTTTCTGGTTAAATTTAGAACCCAGCAGAGAGCTTGTAGTTTAAATTTCATAATAAGTTAGAGCCTAGCAGCAGCTAAGAGATATAATTTAAATCAAATCAGAATATAGCTTACCTCAGCAGCACAAGACAGGGTACTGTGTAGCAGCCCTTTTTTAATAAGTGTTAATTCCCTCCCACCTTCCCCACAACCACCCACCCCTGGGATAATCGTAGCTTTATAGGTACTTACACATCTTAAATGACAGGAGGTGCTCTCAGGTGAAGCTCATTACCCAAATCAGTCATACACTAAGGACCTGAGATTAGTTAAGCTTCAGGTGAACAAGGTATATTACACGTATTAGGTTCAGTTTTATTAGTATAAATATTCATAGCAACCCTTAGTAAGTAAAGAACTTAGATCTAAACACAAACTTAAAACTAAGATGCAGACAGCAGTCCAGCAGCGGGATGGGGGCTTTCCAGTCTTTTGCATTGAATGTCACATGTATGATTTTCTCCCAGTTGGTGAGAGGTCTTACGTATGCACTAGGTGCAAGGAGCTCTTTGCTCTCAGGGAACGAGTCCATTCTCTATAGGCTAAAGTAGCAGACTTGGAAAGCATAAGACAGACAGAGAGGTACATAGACGAGACCTACAGGGATATAGTCCTGAAGTCCCACCTCCAGTCTGGCAGCATCCCTGTTGCCATGGAGGAGAGAGGTCACGTGACAGGAGAGCATCACCCTGGTGTGGCAGGAAGTGATCCTGTAACTAGGACCTGTCCTCCAGGTGATGTAAAACCCTCTCGCACCGAGGAAGTTTCTCCAGGGCCATGTGCCCATGAGGGAAGGGTTAGGACAGCCGTTATAGTTGGTGATTCGATCATTAGGCATGTAGATAGCTGGGTGGCTGGTGGACGTGAGGATCGCCTGGTAACATGCCTGCCTGGTGCGAAGGTAGCAGACCTCACGCGCCACCTAGATAAGGTCTTAGATAGTGCTGGGGAGGAGTCTGCTGTCTTGGTACATGTTGGTACCAATGACATAGGAAAATGTGGTAGGGAGGTTCTGGAGGCTAAATTTAGGCTTTTAGGTAGGAAGTTGAAATCCAGAACTTCCAGGGTAGCATTCTCCGAAATGCTTCCTGTTCCACGCGCAGGACCAAAAAGGCAGACAGAGCTCCGGAGTCTCAATGCATGGATGAGACAATGGTGCAGAGATGAGGGGTTTGGATTTGTTAGGAACTGGGGAACATTCTGGGGAAAGGAGGGGCTCTTCCGAAGGGATGGGCTTCACCTTAACCAGGATGGAACCAGGCTGTTGGCATTAACCTTTAAAAAGGAGATAGAGCAGCTTTTAAACTAGATATTAGGGGAAAGCCGACAGTCGCCCAAGAGCAGATGGTTCGGAAGAATGTATCTTTGAAGGATACTACCAAAAGCAGAGAGGTTCCACAAAAGAGTAAAGTAGCCCAAATGCCCTCAAGTATGGAGCAGACAGAGCTTAAAGATCCCAAATTACTCATGTCTAACAGACAAATTAATATGGATAAAATACATTCTCTAAAATGCTTGTATGCAAATGCTAGAAGTCTAAAAAATAAGATGGGAGAGTTAGAATATATAGCACTAAATGAAAGGTTAGATATGATTGGAATATCAGAGACATGGTGGAAGGACGACAACCAGTGGGACACTGTGATACCTGGGTACAAACTATATCGTAATGATAGAGCTGATGAAATTGGTGGAGGGGTTGCTCTCTATGTTAGAGAGGGCATTGCGTCAAAAAGGATTAAAGTTTTGCAGGAAACAAAATCTGCTGTAGAATCTATATGGATTGAAATTCCATGTAAAAGGGGGAAGGCAATGGCAGTGGGGGTGTACTATCGAGCGCCTGGCCAGAATGACCAAATGGATGATGAAATGCTCAAAGAAATCAAGGAAGCTAACAAAAGTTACAGCACAGTAATAATAATGGGTGATTTCAACTACCACGGTATCGACTGGGTCAGTGTCATGTCAGGACATGCTAGGGAGATAAAGTTCCTAGATGAAATAAATGACTGCTTCTTGGAGCAGCTGGTTCATGAACCGACCAGAGGGGAAGCCATATTAGACCTAATCCTTAGTGGAATACCAGATCTAGTGCAAGAGATAAGGTTGTTGGGGCCACTTGGCAATAGTGATCATAGCATGATCGCCTTTGATTTAATTAGTGGAGGAGGGATAGTAAGGAAATCCACAGTACTACCTTTTAACTTTCGAAAGGGAGACTATGATAAAATGAGGAAAACAGTCAAGAAAAAACTAAAAGTAGCAGTTGCAAAGGTTAAAGACGTACATCAGGCTTGGCTGTTGTTGAAAAATACTATCTTGGAAGCCCAGACCAGCTGTATTCCACGCTTTAAGAAAAGTGGAAAGAAGTCCAAAAAACTGCCAGCATGGTTTAAAGCTGAGGTCAGAGAGGCTGTTGTTGCCAAAAAAGCATCTTTCAGGAAATGGAAAAAAGAGCCAAACGACGAAACCTGGAAACAGCACAAGCACTGGCAAGTCAAATGCAAGGCATTGATAAGGCAGGCAAAGGGAGAATTTGAGAAGAAGCTTGCTGCAGAAGCAAAAACACGAAGTAAAGACCTTTTCAAATACATTCGTAGCAAAAAACCTGTGAGAGAGTCAGTTGGTCCATTAGATGATAAAGGGGTTAAAGGAGCACTAAGAGGCGACAAGGCGATAGCGGAGAGACTGAACGAATTCTTTGCTTCAGTCTTTACTGAGGAAGATGTAGGGATGTTACCCATGACTGAAGTGGTATTTAATGGTGCAGAAGAATTGAAGGAAATATCGATACATCGAGAAGATGTATTGCAACTATTAGATAAGCTGAAGAGTAGCAAATCACCTGGGCCGGATGGTATACATCCAAGGGTATTGAAAGAACTGAAATATGAGATTGCAGACCTGCTATTAGTAATCTGTGAACTATCATTAAAATCATCTCTAATACCTGAAGATTGGAGGATCGCCAATATAACACCAATTTTTAAAAAGGGTTCCAGGGGTGATCCGGGAAACTACAGACCGGTGAGCCTGACGTCAATACCGGGAAAAATGATAGAAACCATCATAAAGAATAAAATTACTCAGCATGTAGATAGTCATGAACTAATGAGAGACAGCCAACATGGCTTTAGACAAGGAAGATCTTGTCTTACTAATCTGTTATGTTTTTTTGAAGGAGTGAATAATCAGGTGGACAAAGGTGAGTCCGTTGATATTGTGTATCTGGACTTTCAGAAAGCCTTTGACAAGGTCCCTCATGAGAGACTTTTGGCAAAACTAAAGAGTCATGGGATAGGAGGCAGTGTACTATTGTGGATCAGGAACTGGTCAAAAGATAGAAAGCAGAGGGTAGGGCTAAATGGCCAATTTTCCCAATGGAGAAAGGTGAATAGTGGTGTACCCCAGGGATCTGTGCTGGGTCCGCTGCTTTTTGGCATATTCATAAATGACCTGGAAAGTGGAATAATGAGTGAGGTTATCAAATTTGCAGATGACACAAAACTATTTAAAGTTGTTAAAACCCAAGAGGATTGTGGAAAATTGCAAGAGGATCTTGATAAATTGGAAGACTGGGCATCAAAATGGCAGGTGAAATTTAATGTGGACAAGTGCAAGGTTATGCACCTAGGGAAGAACAACCCAAACTATGGTTACACGACGCAAAGTTCCACATTGGGAACCACCACCCAGGAAAAAGATTTAGGCATCATTGTGGATACCATGTTAAAACCCTCGGCCGAGTGTGCAGCGGCGGCCAAGAGAGCAAATAGAATGCTAGGTAATGATAAGGAAAGGAATGGAAAATAAAACAAAGGATATTATAATGCTCTATATCGTTCCATGGTGAGACTGCACCTTGAATATTGTGTGCAATTCTGGTCGCCGTATCTTAAAAAGGATATAGAGTTATTAGAAAAGGTTCAGAGAAGAGCCACCAAAATGGTAAAGGGGATGGAAGGATACTCCTATGAAGAAAGGCTAAAAAGGTTAGGGCTCTTTAACCTGGAAAAGAGACGGCTGAGGGGAGATATGATAGAAGTCTATAAATTAATGAGCGGAGTGGAATGGGTAAACGTAGATCGACTGTTTACCTTATCAGAATATAGAAAGACTAGGGGACATGCAATGAAGCTGCAGGGTAAACTATTTAAGACTAATAAAAGAAAATATTTTTTCACTCAACGTGTAATCAAACTCTGGAATTTGTTACTGGAGGATGTAGTAAAGGCTGTTAGTGTAGCTGGGTTTAAAAAAGGTTTGGACAAGTTCCTGGAGGAAAGGTCCATAAGCCATTATTAAGAAGGGACCCAGGGAGGGGGGCGGAGCCTGATGTCCAGCGGGTAAGACGCTTCGCGTTGAAGCTCCCGAGAGGCCTACTTAGAATCCTGACTTAATACCTATACAAACTTACTATTTTGCTCCGGGCTGACCGGGATACCTCGGGGGGGATGGCGGCCCATAAACCAGCGCGCTTGGACTTCGGGTCTCCTTCTTCTTCTCACGGAAAACGCTACAAAACAGAGGTGTCCTCCCCACAGAAGATGGCTCCATTTCGGGAAAACCCCGAGATGCACCTGGAGATTTTAGAGGAAATCCGCGGCGTGAAGGAATTGGTGCAGTCCAATGGAGAAGCGCTTAGAGCCATGCGAGAAGACTTTGGAGTACTCCAGGACCGACTTGAAAGTCTCTCATTACGGCAGGACAATATGGCGGGGGTCCTCGACTCGCACGCGGTGCGCTTGGGCACACTGGACAAGGCTGAGCGCCAGATACAGAATCTTCAAAAGGAGTTAGAAGATAGCAATAATCGAGCCCGTCGCAACAATGTGAGGCTCATTGGAATACCGGAGGGGGTGGAAGCGGGTGATATGAGAGAATTCCTGCTCAAAACTCTTCCCTCCTTGCTGAAGATCACCTTTCATAAAGAACTGGAAATCGATCGTGCACACCGTGTTCCTACCCACATGGCGCTCAACCGAACGACCCCCCGGCCTATTATCTTCCGCTTGCTACGATATCAACAAGTGGAACAAATTTTAAATGCTGCCCGGGCGAACCATCATTTGGAATTTGAAGGTCACAAAGTCTCCTTCTTCCCTGATTTGGCAAAGCCTACCGTTGACCGACGGAAGAAACTCCTTGCTTTTCGCCCTCGACTTCAACAGCTACAGGCTCGCTTTGGCCTGTTGTATCCCGCGAAGCTCCGAGTGACTCTCCACAACCAAACCAGGACATTCGAAGATCCTGATCTACTATCAACATTTTTAGACTCCAAAGAAGCAGAGCAGATGCGCTAATCCAACGACTTGGACTTTTATTTGCCGGCTCTGTCCGCCATTTTGAAGGGCCCGATGCGGCGGTCATAGTTAAGCACAGAGACTACCTGGACTTTCTTTCTTTCTTTCTATGACTTTTGTTTTTGGTCTCCTATCCCTCCATGATGTGTGCCTCGGTCGGATTCGGAGCACGCACAGTCCTACAGGTTATGTGTTTTCTCAATTTCGGCCTTCTCTGGGGCTTCTCCCCGCAGACACATGGTCGCCAGTAATTTTTGGGGTTCTGCTTCTTCTCTACCGCGCTGCGGTTTTTCTTTTTTAATGTGGGGCGCTTCATTGTATTATCTAAGCTTATTTTCTTTTATGCCATATGTACAGCCAGATACAGTCAATATGAGGGACATTGTGAAATTATGTGCGCTATCATGCTCAGAATTTTTAACTTGTCTGAATGGCCTTATGTAAAATCTTATCACTCAACGTAAAGGGCATTAATAGTCCAATCAAAAGAAAGAAAATCCTTAGCTATCTTAGCCATGAGCATGCTGATTTAGCGTTTCTTCAGGAAACGCACTTAAACTCTGCTGAAACACTGAAACTCAATGTTAAGCCTTACATGGTGGCTGCCTATTCTCCCGCCGTTTCCAAACGGTGCGGGGTAGCCATTCTGGTTAAGAAATCTTTGCAAGCTACTGTAATTGATACTAGCGCTGACAAGGAGGGTAGATGGGCCCGAGTACATCTTAAGGTTGGAGATAGTGAATTTACATGTATTTGCATTTATGCCCCGAATGTGGACAACCCTGCTTACTATGCAAGTATTGCGCAGTTGGCACAGGCCTCTGCCAATACTCCATTAATACTTGGTGGTGATTTTAATCAAGTGTTAGACCCTCTGATAGATAGACAGCCGCCTAGAACGAGTAGTCCACCCAAGAGTCTTGCTACCCTTACAGCTCTGATGCAAGATCTTGCGCTGGTAGATATATGGAGGCTGCTTCACCCCTCCGACTTAGAGTTCACTTTCTTTTCTGCCCCCCATCACTCCCAATCTAGAATAGATTTCTTTCTCATTTCCAAAGCACTGATTTCTCAAGTAGACACGACTAGGACTCATCCTCTCCATATTTCAGATCATGCTGCCATATCTTTATCATTGCATGTCACTGCGCGGGACGATTCTCCCCGAGCTTGGTTTTTTGATAGATCCCTACTGGGTCAAAAAGATTTTCAGGTTGATATAAAGGCCGCTATCCAAGATTATTTTCATTTTAACTCACCCCATGACACAGCGAGCTGGGCTTGGTGGGACGGTTTTAAAGCATCTATCCGCGCAACTATAACTAGCTATCAAATTCGGCAGGGGAAACAAAGAAAGCAGCATTTACTGATTCTAGAGCAGCAGATACAAGCTGGGGAGCGTCTCCTCACGTCCCGTACTGACCCATGTATTTTACTCCGTTTACAACGCTTGCGTTTTCAATACAATCAGCTTTTGTACACTGCTGCTGTTAAAAATATTGAATCACAACAAGGGCTATATTATCGGGAAAATAATCGTGCTGGCAAATTATTAGCAAATGCCCTAAAAGGTCAAAAAGAAGCCAAGCGTGTTACCGCCCTCCGTAATCCGTCGGGGGGGGGGGGTTGGTCACTAAAGATACCGAAATCTTAGAACTCTTTCGTGATTTTTATACTCGGCTTTATCAATCTGAATGTGATTTTGAGCCAGATGTATTTGAACGCTTACTTTCAGGGGTACAAAGACCGACCCTATCTGACGAAGATAGAGTGGCCTTGGACACACCATTTACTGTCTCAGAAATTCATTCTGCTATCAAGGAATGTGCCTCAGGTCGAGCCGCAGGCCCAGACGGTCTCCCTGCTGAATTCTACAAAACCTTTCACGCTGACTTAGCTCCAGTTTTGAAACTTTATTTTTCTGCTCTGGCCGAGGAGGGTTCTCCTTCTGGGTCCTTTTCAATGGCAAATGTAGTAGTTTTTGAGAAAGAGGGGAGAGACCCGCAACTAACAGCTAATTATCGTCCAATTTCCCTCCTAAACGCGGACTATAAAATATTTGCCACCATTCTCTCTACCCGGCTCTCTGATAGGATGCCTACCTTACTACACCCAGATCAATGCGGTTTCATTCCTGGTAGATCAACTGCTGACAATGCTCGGACTCTATGCCATGTACTGACTACCGCAGTTAATCTTGATCGCCCATTTGTTGGCCTCTCACTTGATGCTGAGAAGGCCTTTGATCGCTTAGAGTGGCCCTTCCTATTTGCAGTCCTCCGCTGGTTCGGATTCGGGGAAGGTTTTCTCCGTTGTCTTCGCACCATGTACGCACAGCCTACAGCCAGTATATGTGCCAATGCTTTAAAGTCTCAGCCTTTTCCTCTTCAACGCGGCACTCGCCAGGGATGCCCACTGTCTCCACTTCTCTTCGATCTTGCACTTGAACCCTTGGCTTTACTAATCCGGCAATCGGAGGAGATTCATGGAGTCCCCTTCACCCATAGGGAAATCAAAATTTCAGCGTATGCTGATCACCTTATGCTTTTTGTCTCTTTAGACTCAGTACCGGCTGTCCTAGAGCAAATTGGTAAATACTCACAACTGTCCGGTTATAAGATAAATTGGACCAAGTCGGTAGCCTTTCCATTAAATCCTTTGCTTCATCAGGCAGATATGCAATCCTTCCCCTTTTTATGGCAACCTCGCATGGTCAAATACCTTGGGGTTCACTATTGTTCTCTTTTGGAAGACACTATCTCCTTCAATGCCAAAGACTTAACCTCTAAAGTCCGGGCGCTTACTCATCGCTGGACTCCTTTAACACTTACCTGGTGGGGTCGATTAGAAACCATAAAAATGATGATTGTTCCGAAAGTGAATTATATCTTAGAAATGTTGCCCTGTCTTTTACCTCGACGTATATATAAAGATATAGAGGGCCTTCTGACTAGATACTTGTGGCAAAACAAGACACCTAGGATAGCGAAACATAAGCTGCAAGCAGATAAGGAAAATGGGGGTGTCAGATTCCCTGATTTCCTGAAGTATCATCAATCTTTTCTTCTCAAACAAGGCGCTCGTTGGCTAGAAGATCCAGTACCGAGTAGACCTGTGTGGCTAGACATAGAAGAGGACCTTTGCAAACCGATTCCTCTTACTTTTCTTCCTGGTATGACTCTCCCATCAGACTCCAACTTTCCACCAATGCTTTTAGACACCTTAGGTGCCTTTAATAATCTTATGCACTCTTTAGACTCCCGACTCTGTCCGTTAGACAAGCTCCCAATTTGGTACAATACTCGATTTCGAATACAAAATAAGCCGATGGCGTGGAGCCCCTGGTACACTAGGGGCATTTGGATTCCTAGTCAGTTGTTCCATGAAGGTCGCTGGAAAACTTTTAGTGAATTGCAAATTGAATTTGGTCTCCCAGCGAAACACTACTTTCAGTTGGTGCAACTTCAGCATTGCCTTCGGAGTGCTAGGGTGCTCCCGCCATCGGCCTCCCCTACACAAGGTTGGTTGGAGACTATCCGATCTATCGGTAGTTCACCGGGTGTAGCATCCAATTTTTACAAAACCTTATGTAATGCTATAACGAGAGATACCCCTATAGCGCAGAAAGCATGGGAGAGAGAATTGCATGTGACTTTGACCCCGGAGCAATGGAGCCTTGTCTGGAGTAGAGTGACACGGGTCTCCCGATCCGCCTCACTCACTCAGACACTCTTCTTTCTAGCCCACCGGTGTTTTTACACTCCTGACAGATTAGCCAAATGGAATACTACTCAGGGCAATAGTTGTTGGACATGTCATGCGGCCATTGGTTCACTACCTCATGTTATGTATGAATGTCCCGCACTACAGTATTACTGGCGTCGGGTCTGGGGTCGTATCCAGTCTATTTTGCACTTTCAAGAGCCCCTTTCTTGGAGGATAGTGGGACTTCGCTCAGCTGCGGGGATCCCCTCTCTTCCAAAAACGGCTTACTTCCTTCTGGACTTTATGCTTGGCATTGCTATTTCCCTAATTACGAAATACTGGAAAAATAGCTCCCATCTGAGCCCCAATGAATGGTGGAATCATGTCTGTCTCTACAGTAAATATGAACAAATACCTCGTATATTTGCTTCCCCCTTTCAGACTCCTCATCATCGGTCTAAATGGAAGATGCTCAATGACTATGTACATTCTGCTCAATGCTCTCATCTGACTGTCTAAATTTGTATATATCGTTGTCCCATGATTATTCTGTATCGCAGATACTCTTTTGATTGTTTTGATGTATAATCACTGTTGTTTGGAAGCGCTCACATGCTGACATAATCAGCTAGAGAAGAAGCGTGGGGGTGGGGGGTAATTGGGTTTACTTTTCTTTATTGTATACTTGTTTTGTCTCCTTTGGTGTGTTGTTTCTTTTGTTTGTTGCAAAATGAAAATAAAAGTTTAAAAAAAAAAAAAAGAAGGGACCCAGGATATCAATGCTTGAACCAATACAAGCATTGTGGAACCTGTGTCCCTTGGGGAAACTGCTAGGTACATATGACCTAGATTGGCCACTGTTGGAAACAGAATACTGGGCTTGATGGACCTTGGTCTGACCCAGTATGGCATATCTTATGTTCTTATGTTCTTATGAGTGATGCAGGATATAGGAGTCATGGGTGGACCCTGCAAACCTAGGGACCACATTCAGAATATGCATATTTGCATCACATACAACCTGAACATTCAGGGAATGATAGTGTTTGCGGTTGCGGAACACTACCTCCCTGTCTCTAGGCGGGACCAGGGCCACATGTGTGCAATCAATAGCTCCCATCACGTGTGTATCCAAGCTAATGCCTCAAAGTCCTGGTTCAGGGTCCCCCACTGTTGCCTTGTGTGGGGAATGGCAATGTAATTCCCCACCCAGCTGACCATGGCACGCAGTACTTGGTGGAGACAGCGTGAGAAGGTGGGGCGGCTCATGCCACCCACTGTGGCCACAGATGACTGGAAACAGCCAGAGGCAAAGAAATGTAGGGCACCAAGGAGCTTGATGAAACCTGGTATGGCATTTGACCGATCAGTCAGGGGCTCGAGGTCAGATCTTAGATCCTCATAGAGCTCCCTAATAGCCCCCATGCTCAGGCGGTAGAGGGAGATGACCTGGTCCTCACGCATGCCCTGTATCTGGGCCCTGGGCCTGTAGAGGCGAGGCTGACGAGCCTGCACCTCAGCATGCCTCCTGCGCCGTGCCGGCACAGCGCCTGCCTGGTCTGCCCCCACAGCTGCAGGTCTGTTGTGCAGCGGGACTACACCCATGCCCTGAGCCTCAGCCCCATAGACACCATCTCCCCCATCAGGCAACCGCAGCGCCTGCTAACCTCCCACTGCAGATGCAGCAAACACAAAGGCCTCCATAAACTCCACCCGTCCTACTCCTCTAACCCACTCAAACATAGACACTCACTTCATTAACCAAGCCACACACCTTACACACCACACACAAACACAGCCACACAATACAAACACCACCACTCACAAACCCAGCCACACTCCACAATACACCTGCTTCTGACTCTCTCCTTCCTTCACTGACAACGCACGCCTTCTCTCCCTCGCCTACACAAACCCCTCAAAGTGAACCAGGTATGCAGGTTTATTTATAGGTATGTTTTACGCAGTGTGCTTTGCGCATGCGCAGTTGCGCAAGCGCGGTGGCTGCACAAGTTCGTCCAGCATTTTTGGCACCCATCTCGCACACATTTTTTTGTAGTGCAGTTTGTCCGTAACAATGTGATAAACTACTGATCTTGAAACTTGTGGAAATGTCTGATGCAGCTCGTCTATAGTGAAGCACCTGTTTTGGCGAATTTCCTCATCAACTTCTTGTGTCAGGTCTTCATTCATGACAGTAGGCCATCCAGATCGTTCTTCATCATGAACATTTGTCCTTCCTTCCTTAAACATCATTCATTACACCTTCCCCATACACTTCAACAAGCTGCCGGTGAATTTCAGCTGGACGAACTTGTTTTGCATTTAAAAAACGGATAACCGAGCGCACTTCACAATCGGAGGGATTACTGATTGACATGGCGGCAAACGAAGCAGTATAACCATACAACCAACACTGGCAGAGACGTGAAACATAATGGCGGCATAGTGAGAGACTGGCCAAGAGTGGCTGACCTTGAACGGACGTCACTTGACAGATCGCGTGGACACGATGCGCAATCGGTTCTTACTTTAAAAATGACCCTCGTATATTACATCCTATGTGTTTGATTCCAATGTGTGGCACTGTGGCCCCCTACGTACTCTGCACCTCCTGTTGTCTCTCTGCCCACATGTGCCTTACCCATGCCCCTCAGGGGTGGGGTGTCTGTACTGCCACCTATCAGCGCCCATAGGTCATACCATGCCCTATGTGCCATGGACTGTGGCAGGTTGCCACCCTACTATCTATGTGTGTGGGTATACCCGTCCTCTCCCGTTGCCCAGGAAGATGTGCACGGTGGTACATGTCTGGTGTAGGGATCTGCCACCCTCTCCTACCCCATACACTCTCCATCATTGGACACACATGTGTGACCATTCTCCCTGCCCACACCAGGGCCTATGTGGCTGTCTTCCCACATAGGCTTGCATGTGGCACAGGCAGACAAAGGTGGCTTGCTTCAGTCAGATGATCACCCTTCACTAGCGTTTGTAGTCCCCCACCGCTCATTCTTGTGACATGCACTGTCCTATGTCACCCTCAACAACTATCACTGAGCAGCTCCTGGGTACAGCATTCCATCATACCCTCCATGCCACAAACCTGCTGCTAGCCGTTTCCCCTATTGGCACACAAGCATGGGGCATCATTTATGGTTCCCACACATTGCACACAGCATGCACGTGACCAGGGACTTTAGGACATGCTCCACATTGGCACATCACAGGGTCAACATAGGACTCAGATGCATACGCACATGGCCAGCCCCCACAACTGCGTGTGGAGACGGTCCATGTATGATACCCATGTCTACCTTGCATACACATACTGATCTACACACATGTCCCATGCTTACGTCCATAGTCTGTCTGTAAAGGCGACACATGACCATTTGGATGTTTTTGAAAAACTATTTACAACTGTTTTAAAAACGGTACATAAACATATTTACATATGCACATAGGAACATAAGATTTGTCATACTGGGTCAAACCAGGGTCCATCACGCCCAGTGTCCTATTTCAAACAGTGGACAGTCTAGGTCTTAAGGACCCAGCTGTCCTGTCAGGTCACAGAAGACAGGACAGCAGAGAACATGTGTGTGGGCATCACAGGGGCCATCACACGCTTCTGGGATGCCCATCAGAGGATGGCCGGCGACCGAGCAGACGCTCCATCTCGGAAGCCATCCACTGAATGGACCCTACCAGCCACCGGTTGGTGTGCTCCAAGTAATGGAGGCGTTGCTCCACGCCATCCATGACCACATACAGGTCGTGGACGCACCTGCCACCACACACACATGGTGCCAGGTGTCCGTGTGGTGGCATGTGCATGTAACCTGTGTGTGACCATGTGTGGCATTCCCACACCCAGGCATCCACCATCCCAACCACATGCGGTGGCTGGCAGGGACCCACAGTGCCCTGTGCTGTCCTGTGTTCTCTCCCACCCTCCCCCCACCCAACACCCCCCACCTCCCCCCCTGCCACCTCCCACCCACCCTCCCCACCCTCTGCACTCCCCCCTCTCCCTCACCCCTCAAACCATCAGCCACAATCTCGTCCTCCCCTACCACCCCATCCACCACCACCCCTCCATATCCCCATCATCCCATTCCGCCTCCGGTGCATCCGCTGCTTCCTCCTCCGCCTCCTCCTCCTCCTCCTCTGCCCCCCCTCCTCTGCCTCCTCCTCCTCCTCCATTTGACGATGGGCAGTGGGGCGCCTCAGACTGTGGCCGGATGTGGAGGGGCCCTCACTGGCGGCATCACCCTCTGTGGAGGATGACAGTCATTATCACACTATCATGTGAGTCACATACCACATGTACATATTCAGGTGCCACACAGGCTGGTGGGCCACTGTGACATTCTTTACTGAGCTGCAGAGGCTGCAAAACTCACCTCCACGTTGGCCCATCGCACCCCTCTGGAGGCAGGCAAGGTACTCGGGATGGTGCAGCCGCAACTCCCGACCCTTTTTCCATAGGTCCTCTACCTGGGGGGGGGGGGAAGCAATGGGTGGGAGCATCAATGACCGTATATCTCTGGTGGGTAGCATCGTGCTGCTTCTGCTCCGCTGCTCAGTGTGTCATATATTAACTGTTGCCAGTGCCACCTGCATGTATGGCTGTGGGTCTGGCCATGTGTGCAGTGACACTCATGTGTACTGTGCATAACACCCTGGACACACCATACCGTGTTCCTATGCTCTCCTTGCATGACATGGCAGCACCATGCCACGTGTGGTTTGGCCATGCTGGTGTCCAGGGGAACCCCCTAAGCCCCTGTGTGGTCTGGCAAACACATTTGTGTTTTCCTGACCTACACACATCATCCGATACAACCCCAATGGCAACATGATATCCTACCACGCATGGGTGATGTGTCCCTACATGGAGCGGAGGGTGGGTGGCCCTGTGCACCTTGCCAGGGGCCACTACCATGCCATTTGGCTTTCTACTATACCTCTATGGTCATGACTATGGCCTCATGTGAGTAGGGCAGTTGTGGTTGGCAACAACAGGGGCAGGGGCCAACACACCAAACTGGCCTATTAACATCTGTGCTCCTGTCTGGGGTTATGGCAGTGCTGTGCAACCCCAACAGGTGCATGTATCCTTACAACAGCATCTGTAATGTTCCTCTGCAATCAGGTACGGAAATCCTGGTGAGTGGGCAGATGTGTGACCTGAATCTGCGTACAGTTCAGAGATATATGGCTTTGTTACAGGCCTTCGTAAACATATCTCATAGCTCATGGGGGTGGGGTGCTGTAAAGCACATCCACAGCTGCACCTACCATTCCATCTGGATCCATCACAGACGTGTGTAATGAGGTGTGGACCTCAGGGACTAAGGGAGACGTGAGACCTACCCGGCATAACCTACCACAATATCTAGATGACATTCCCACCTTTGCAATCAGGTCTCAGGCCTCCTGGGGGTAGGGTGTCTTAGCACACATCATCAGCAACATACACCATATCACCAGGGTGACTGACAGGACACCTTCAGCAGGTCTCAGGACTCCTAGGGTGAGGTATAACACATCAACAGCAGCATTAACCATACTATCAGGGTGACTGACAGCCCACTTTGGTGTGCTCTCAGGACTCCTTGGGGTAGGGCAGATGTTTTAACCTGCATATGCACACACAACCATATCACTGGGGGGGGGGGGCTGACAGACCATTTGGAGCACGTCTTAGGACCCCTAGGGGTAGGGCAGATGTGTGACCCTGCAAATGCGGATCCTACCATATCAGCATGGGGGTAGAGTGGAATATAACAGAGCAAAAACAGCTTAACCATATCACCAGGGTGATTGACAGCCCACTTTGATGTGCTCTCAGGACTCCTGGGGCTAGGGTGGAATATAACAGAGCAACAGCCGTTTAACCATACTACCAGGATGACTGACAACCCACTTTGGTGTGCTCTCAGGACTCCTGGGTGTAGAGTGGAATATAACAGAGCAACAGCAGCTTAACCATATCACCAGGGTGAGTGACAGCCCACTTTGGTGTGCTCTCAGGACTCCTGGGGGTAGGGTGGAATACAACAGAGCAACAGAAGCTTAACCATATCACCAGGGTGAGTGACAGCCCACTTTGATGGGCTCTCAGGACTCCTGGGGGAAGGGAAGATGTTTTAACCTGTAAATGCACACACATTCATACTACCAGGGTGACTGGCAGCCCACTTTGGTGTGCTCTCAGGACTCCTGGGGGTAGGATGGAATATAGCAGAGCAACAGCAGCTTAACCATACTACCGGGTGACTGACAGCCCACTTTGGTGTGCTCTCAGGACTCCTGGGGGGTAGGGTGGAATATAACAGAGCAACAGCAGCTTAACCATATCACCAGGGTGAGTGACAGCCCACTTTGATGGGCTCTCAGGACTCCTGGGGGTAGGGCAGATGTTTTAACCTGTAAATGCACACACAACCATACTACCAGGGTGACTGACAGCCCACTTTGGTGTGCTCTTAGGACTCATGGGGGTAGGGTGGAATATAACAGAGCAACAGCAGCTTAACCATATCACCAGGGTGACTGACAGCCCACTTTGATGGGCTCTCAGGACTCCTTGGGGTAGGGCAGATGTTTTAACCTGCATATGCACACACAACCATATCACTGGGGGGACTGACAGACCATTTGGAGCACGTCTTAGGACCCCTAGGGGTAGGGCAGATGTGTGACCCTGCAAATGCGGATCCTACCATATCAGCATGATGTTTACAAAACCTCTTTAGGCAGATATATGGGCTCCTTGTGTTACGGTGTGTTTTAACACATCAACAGCAGCAGCTGCCATAACACCAGGATGACATCTGGAACTCTGTGATCAGGTCCTTAGCCTCCTGGGGATAGGGAAAACCACTCTGATGTGTTACATAGACGGTATATCACGTGGGTTTAACTAATAAACATAACTGAGATAAACTACCTACGCACAGCAGCATGCATAGCTACAATTAACACTGGATATGTATATGGATATACTGACCTGTCCCCATACACTTACCTCACGTGGGTAGTCTGCAAACCGATTGTAGCGCCTTCTGACATGGTCCCAGGCCCTCCTGACTCACCCCAGGTCCTGCCGCTTGGAGGATCCTGGGAACAGCTTATGCTGCCTGGTGCAGATGAGGCCTGCCAGGTGGCGAAGTTCCCTCATTGTAAAGGCTGGCTTCCTTGATCAGGTCGCCATTTTCAGCAATGCGCATGCGTGCTGGCGCCTACAAGCCTCAAGGCGCGCAACGCGCATCACTGAGGCACGTTAGCAATCTGCCCGTGCCTATGCCCCAGCTGGTACACAGGAAATGGTGGCGCAAACAATATATTTAAAGATCTATGCTGCAGACACACATTGCAGTGATGTGTCTGACCTTTTTAAACACAGTTTGTTTATTATGCATTTCTCTAGTTGTTGGCACACTTGGGTCTCAAACTCATCACCACTGGCGCTTAGGGCATTGCATTAACTGGTGTGCTATGCCTTTCTGCATAGCAAAGGCTGGCTAAACAGTTACACCAGGGGGTATGTTTACTAAACCGTCTTAATGTGCAGCCAGCAATAATGTGCAGGATACCATAAAGAGAGTGGGCGTTCCAGTCAAAATGTAGCACTTGCGCAAAAAAAGTGCGTGGCGCACATTATCATGCGATAGAGGGATGCATGCCACGTTAACGCACGTTAGTCTTAAGTAGGTGCGCTGACTTCCAAACAGCAGCAGAGGTGTAGCACAATGATTAATACACTGCATGATGGTACAGGGTCATGGGTTCAAACCCCCAGTGGGCTTAATGAATAAGGCTGTCTGAGGCATTACCCTTTACTTTTACTCAGTGCTGTCTGAGGCAATTTCTTGTTTAATTTTAATCTGTGCTGCCAGCAAACACACCCTCAAAGTGCCGTAACCTACGGTACCACATAAGGCACCCTATAAGGCACTCTAGAGGGCACATTATAAGGTGCACTGTCCACCAAGGCACCCTATAATGTTTATGTTTATTGACTTAATATACCGCTCAACAAATACATATCAGAGCGGTTCACATAATACAAAAAGGAAACCATACGGTAGAGAGAGAAAGAGGAAGTTACAATATTAACAGGAAAGCAAACCAGGCAGATTCATTCGACACGACAAGAGGAGAAGGGAGAGGGAGAGGAAAGAAAAGGGGGATGTGGGCTACACAGAGGGGTCGGGGAGATCGAAAGCAAGGGCAAAGAGATGGGTTTTAAGTTTATTTCTGAAAGTGGTGTGTGTCTGTTCTAGCCGGATAGAGGGGGGTAGAGAATTCCATAGAGCAGGGCCGAGGAAAAAGAAAGCAGAGGAGCGAGTGGATTGGAGGCGAGCGCAAGCAGGTGGAGGTTGAGGTGAAGAGACCGTAAGGAACGGGCTGGGGTGTGGAAGTGAACAAGATCAGCGAGGTACTGAGGGGAGTGGGAATAAAGGACACGGTGAAGGAGTGTCAGGACTTTGAAGTGAATACGAGATTTGATGGGAAGCCAATGGAGATGGATGAGTAAAGGTGTAGCGTGGTCGCGCAGAAAGGAGTGAAAAATGAGGCGAGCAGCGGTGTTTTGAAGGCGCTGAAGACGGTGAAGTTGAGTGTTAGGGAGACCTGCTAGAATTAAATTACAAAAGTCGACACGGGACATAACCAGGGAAAGGAGAAGGATGGTAAGTGCTTGTGCAGTGAGAAAAGGCCTGATGGTACGGATCTGTCGGAGGAAAAAGAACGAGGTTCTTGAAACGTAAGCAAGGTGATCACGAAAGGAGAGGTGAGAGTCAAAAAGAACCCCCAGATAGCGGAAGGAAGAGACCAGAGGGACGGATGAGCCAGAAAAAGAGGGGGCAATATGGGGAGAGGTATCACCACGGGAAAACCAGATGGCAAGAATTTTAGTTCTCTATAAGGCGCCTTATAAGGAACTTTAGAAGGCACTTTATGGGGCGCCCTATGGGGCACCCTATGGGGCACCTTAAGGTTACAGCACTATGAGTGTGTTTTTGCTGGCAGCATTAATTTAAATTAGAAAAACAAAATGCTTCAGGAAGCCCTATCACATAACCCCACTGTGGGATCAAACCCATGACCTCCGCCTCACCAGACAGTGAAGTAACCAGTGGGCTACAGCTACTAACAAATCCCAGACTGGCTACAGAGGGACTGCAGGTCACCACACAAACTGTCTGATGTGGTTACCTGGATAGGGTTATCCCACCCATACCCATGATGCATTGCACATGCAAATCAGCAGTCTACAGATGATCACAAGATGGGGTATGCACTCCCACAGCAGCTCGGCCTGGTAGGGGGAACTGACTGTGTGCACCCCCACAGCACCACAGCCTAGTAGGGGGTACTGACTGTGTGTGTTACTGGCACAGAGTAGCTACAGATCATCACACTGTGCGCGTACTGTGCTCACCCTGAGGGTGAGGTGGGGCGCCCAGCACCAGGTCCACAGCACCTTTCATGGCTGAGTTAGGCCATGCTTCAGGTCCCCATCAGTGCCAGAGTGTGTGTGGTAGGTAGTTCCTGCAGACACAGCTAGGATACATCTGTGTCCATGTGTATTTCTCAGTCACATATAGCCCTTATGGGCTGTGATGGAACCAGAATAGTGCATATTTTGTGCTGGTGCCATGGTCACATGATGTGGGCAAGGGGGGGTCCTTGGAACCATAGGAAGATTATGTAGCACCACCCAACCTGCCCTCTCTGGCTCAGGGTGGAAAACAGGATCTCCCACCAACCAATCCACATTCTACATCCCTGCAATAGTGGCAGTAGAGGGGACACCAACCCCAGTCCTGCTGGAGAAAAGACACCCTACAGCACAGTCAATGCAGATCTGTACACATCCATAAGGCAATGGCAGACAGACAGCAGGCCTGGAAACCTTCAGCTGCCCCCCACACCATCATCAGACATTCTCCAGCAGCAAGCACAGTGAGTCTCCAGCTGCTGCACCCTGCAAGGTGTTCCAGCCATACACCTATAACAGCAGACAATCTGCTAGCTAGTCCATAGTGCATGTTCCTGGAGGAGATGTGAGCACACCCACCAAGCAGATAAGTTCATTTGAGAGAAATGCCATAAAGCACTATGGGGGAACCTAGCCATGCCATGGTCACTGCTGAGTCAGGGTGAGAGTGACCTCCCAGCATGACATGCTGTGGCCACCTTGTCTGTGCAGGTGGTGGCTGGGCACTACAATGTCCCAGCCATTGCCCTATGCTCTGTGCAGATGCATCCTGCCCAGGCCACCCTGTCCGGGCTATACCCACAGTACCTTGCTCCTCATTATGCACATTGGCAAGGTAACACTGGAAACAGTGCAAGCATTGTGGGCTCAGTAAGGTGTTGGCAGCCACCACACACTGGATGGACAGACACACACTTCCACACCTATGCCAGCATTGTGCAAATATAGAGGCTTTTGGCAGCCCTGGCCACCTCACCAGTCCTGGGCACAGTGCAGGGCATGGCTATGGTACGCAATACTGTTGGGGTCACTCCCCGGGGTGGTAAACACTGTCAGACACCAGAACTGAAACACACTCCACAGACATCAGAAAGGTTGCTATGATGCAGCTCAATCAGCAAATTGCGCTTAACCTAGGAATTGCTATCTGCGATTAATCATAGCAACCTTTTGATATATGTGTAACGTATTCCCAGGTTTAGGGTGGCATTGCTAAGGTATGCAAGTGCTAGTATTGGGAGATGCTGCTGCACGCAGGGTCCAACATCCTGCCTCTCCATGAGGCTGTGGATATTGGAGCCTGTGGGTGCGGGTGTTTCTGCCCCTGTTGGCCACTGCTTTGGGGCAGAGATTCCCAACTCCGGTCCCGGTGGGCCAAACACTGTTCGGGTTTTCATGCTGTCCCTAATGAATATGCATGTGATACATTTGCATACCATGGGGTCAGTGCATAGAAATGCAGTACAGGCATCTTTATTAGAGACAGCATGAAACCTGAATGTTTTTTTGGCCTTCCAGGACTGCATTTGGGAAACTCTGCCCTAGGTATTGCACATGTTTATGGTGTCTGTGCTCTGTAGGGTAAAATATAGACATTTCAGGCATATTTATGTTATGTGCAATAAAGGTTCCGACTTTATTACTGGGTAAAATATGGGGACTGGGTTGGCAGGAGCCACAACTGGGACTTGAACCTGTGACCTTCTGCTCCTGAACACACTGGCTGTGTGCACTTCACCATACTGTTGCCACAGGGACAGTTCATTCCCTGGGGATACCATGACTGTTTGTCAGACAGGGCCTGTCTGTTGCAGTGCACGGCACCCACCTAAACAGGGCTAGGCCACGGTCTGCTGTGGGCAGCAGCCACTTCCCCCTCCTCCACCATGCTAACATGCCCTTATATTAGAAACAGCATGAAACCTGAATGATTCTTGGCCCTTCAGGACTGCATTTGGGAAACTCTGCTCTAGGTATTGCACATGTCTATGGTGTCTGTGCTCTGTAGGGTAAAACATGTTATCTGCATTAAAGGTTCCCTCTTTATTACCATGGTTTAGTACTGGGTTATATATGGGGACTGGGTTGGTGGGAGCCACAGCTGGGACTTGAACCTACGACCTTCTGCTCCTGAACACACTGGCTGTGTGTACTGCACCACCGTGTTACCACAGGGAGAGTTCATTCCCTGGGGATACCATGACTGTTCATCAGACAGGGCCTGTCTGTTGTAGTGCATGGCACCCACCTAAACAAGGCTAGGCCATGATCTGCTGTGGGCAGCTGCCACTGCCCCCTCCACCACCAGTATCCCTCCGCCACCATGCTGACATGCCCTTATGCTGGTGGTGCTGGTGGTGCGCAGTCTCAGGCCATCCAGTGTGCCGGTAGGTGGCTGCCTATGGGTGCGGGTTCTGTGGTAGGGGTGCCTGCATAGACGTCCACACTTCCCCCCACCACCGCCTGCCAATGTTCTGTGCCCTTGGGGGTACCTGCTGGGTACTATCCCCTGTGACACTGTGGGAAACACACTCATGCCCATGTTGGGCCCTCATCAATTGCTGTCTGGCTGCTGTACAGTTTCAGCATTCCTATGGGCCACCTAGGCATCACCCTAGTCCGCACTGTGGACCAGCTGCACCACAGCATGTGCCACCTGCAGCCCTCTGTATCCCATTTTCCAGCATCTGTCCAGTTGCCCGTTCCAACATGCCCACCCTGCTGTTGTGGAACATGTGTATGCCATAGGACACCTGTCCAATAAAAAGGGAAAACCCTGATCAGTGCTATTGCACTGTGGGATCATTCACCTTGGGGACAGAGCATAGACCCTTCCAAAATTAATATTTTTTTTTTAGCTTTCTTGGTAGTGTTTTTTTATGTTTCCCATTAATATCACTATTGCCCAGCTTGTTTATGTTTTTTTTACATTTTGTTCAGGTCATTTTCAATATTTATTTGCCCTTTTGTTCCGTGCACGTGTATCACACTTATCACTTTTTTTAGGTTTCCCTGGCTTTTCTGTACATTGCTGATGGAAATGGTTTCTCTTTCCTTCAAATCTGCCCTAACGCCAGGGTTTCACTGGCGTTAGTTTTCAGACCCGGCTTCCACAGCGTTAGTGTGCAGGGAGCCTCTCCCCTCCCACTCTCCACCCATTGACCCTCTCTCTCCGCCCCTGGGGAGCCTTCCTCTGCCCTCCAGGAGCCTTTCTCCACCTTCAGCGCTCGTTTGCGCCGCTGCTCGTGTTATCGCACGCTAAGGTACCTTATCGCCTGGTAAAGCACCATTATCGCGTGATAATGTACCTTATTGCATGATAACTTCTCAGCAGCGGAAATAGCACCTTTTAGTAAACATACCCCTTGGTAAAATTTAAGTCAGGAGGCAGTGTTCTATTGCGGGTCAAGAACTGGTTAAAGATAGAAAGCAGAGGGTAGGGATAAATGTCCAATTTTCTCAATGGATAACAGTGAATAGTGGAGTACCCCAGGGATCTATGCTGGGCCCGCTGCTTTTTAACATATTCATAAATGACCTGGAAATGGGAATAGTGAATGAGGTGATCAAATTTGCAGATGATTCAAAATTATTCAGAGTTGTTAAAACGCAAGAAGATTGTGAAAAATTTCAAAAGGACCTTGATAAACTGGAAAACTGGACGTCCAAATCGCAGATGAAATTTCATGTGGACAAGTGAAAAGAACAACCCAATCTATGGTTACATGATGCAAGGTTTCACTTTGGGGCCAGTTGCATTAATGCACTTCTTGGCTGTGGGCACATCCAAATCTTAAACATGTCCAACTTAAACGAGATTCTGCATTAGACGAACATGCAGTTTTGGAATAGGGACATACACATTTTTGGCGCTGCACGGACAAAGCACTATAGAGGATAGGACATGGCTATATGCAGCAAATGGCTTTGTATGTCCCCACGCTCATATATTCTGAAAAGTTAGACATTCACGAATCCGCCCATCTCCGCTATAGACCTGCGAACAGCCACGCCTCCGTGTAAGACATACATCTTCTAAGCTGCTCCACTCACTGACAGTGTTGTGCTGATGCAAACCACATATGACTACTGATGATACAGAACTGGTGGTGCAAACTAAACTATCTAGACCAGTTTGTTGCATGCCCAGAACACTTCAAAGATAGCTCATTGCACTCTACAGTAGTATAAAGGCAGGTAGAATATGATTTGTTTGACATGACATACCTCGCATTACAAGATACATGGCAGTGGATGACATCCTTAGTTATGCTTGTATTGGTCATCTCTGAATACAGTCTATGCAATGCTCAGTATGGCCTAGAAGAAATTAGAAGAGGGCTTCTATAGCGAAACGTCATGAATGGGACTATTCAGTAGTGCAAACAGCGCTAATAAATAACCAAAAGCACCGCTCTCTACATTTGTGCATATTTCTAGAGAGCTATGATGGTGCCCCTGGGCATATCTTAGTGCCGTTTGCACTGTTGACTGCTCTCATTCTGAGGGGCCCTTATTAGTGACAGGGATTGTTGTGACATTTTGCTGTAGAGAACCTCTTCTGATATAACCTCCCCGATCACACTGGCACCTGGTGACGCTGCGATCCAGGTACCGGCCAGACATTCGTGTCCCTCCAGATTAGCAGATGAGCACTACTGATCCTCCTGTGCAACACACACACACACACACACACACACACACACACACACACACACACACAACAGCCTTTATAGACGTCCCTCACTTGTGCATTCCATTCTGCACATCTGCATCTTGTGCACTCCCAGACAGCAGAAACACACACACACACATATGCAGCAAATGTCAGCATAGCCAGAATGAAGTTCCTTAACCTTAACTTTATAAACGTCCCTCACTTGTCCATTCCATTCTACACATCTGCATCTTGTGCACTCCCAGACAGCAGACACACCAGTTCAGTACAGATGGAGGATCACTGGTGATAGAAAGAAAGGGAGAGTCCTGAAGACCGAGCATTGGTAGAGGCTTCTGGATGTCAAAGACCACTAGAAATTGGCAGGATTTGAAGACCATTGTTGGGTGGAGAGATCAAGAATGAAGTTGGGGAGATTAAGGACCACTGGGAGGATGACATGGATGGCTAGGAATGGAACATCAACAGAGGGAGTAAAGAGGATTTTATGACCTAGGTATTAAAATGCCTAGTTACAGTATTATCAGACATGTTGTGTTTTGCTGGAAATCCTATAGTTCTTCATTGCAAAACTCTGAGTCAGTAGTGGCTCCTGATGTTTCTAAGTTCAGCCCCTGACTCTCTTGGTATCTCACTAATTCTTTCCATCTCAGCAGTATGAGAACTAGATCATAGTTAGGCCAGCTTTGCTTCGAGCTAGTTTTCACTCATTTTTACACTGGTTCAAATGTGAGTCATCCAACTGAGTTAGGTCACTGTAGGCTCATGTATATCTAGCTGAAACCTTTAACAATATTGATATCTAGGAACAGATTTATGTATTGGCCTGGGATGGAGATGAGAGCAAAGACCCATTTCAGCAATTTATTGTGCTTTGTGCCCTGTGTGTTAAACTCATGAACAGATTCCTGTGGCTGTCTTTGCTTTCTGAACCCAGTGAAGTGGGAATCCTGAGTCATACTGTCTATGAGATTTGCATTTTTCATAGAGGGCGTGTGCATCACCCTCATGACAGCAAGCTCCAGATTCTCTAGTGTGTGTTAATTACATTTCCTTCTGCTCAATGGATGGGCAGAATCTGTGTGCATGCTCTACATGTTGTTACAGATTCCAATTTACAATATTAGCGCATTCCTAATCAGCGAGGCATTGCACGGAAAGGTTAAAACAACTAACAGAGATTTGAAAGGAAAAAAATAACAATTCACAAGTCTTAAACTAAGGGGTGCTTTTACTAAAAGCTGGTAAGGACGCAGCATTTGTGAGCGCTAAATGGCACCATTAAGGGTCTTAACGTGCATTAAAGGATGGGGCGTGGAGTAGGCGTTCTGGTGTTAAGAGCACTAGCGGCCACTTAGCAACATGATGTGTGGGTGCCAGCATTAGACCGTGAACTGGCTGGTGCAGCACGTGCCAGCAGCTGTGGGAGCTGATGATCTGCAGGCGCACTATGCATCAGGTGTCTGCCCTCTCCAGAATTCTCTCCAGCTAGGGGTTCCTTAGCAGGTGGGTGAGGAGGTAAGGGCTGGTACAGATCAGGATCATCTAGGGGAGTGGCAGAACGTGGAAAGAGAAGGTTCTCACCTGCTACAGAGGTGCTGCTCCTATGAAGTCTGAGGCTGACAGGTCTCTCCACGTGTACCTCTATGGCCACCACCATCCCCTCTTCAGTCTCCCTTTCTTCCTCTTCCTCAGTCTCTCTTTCTTTCACCTCTTCAGCCTCACCTTCTTTCTCCTTCTCTCCTCCAGTGGATGGAGGGGCTGCCTCTTTAGCTTTGCAGCTTTGCTGGGGGGTGTGTACCTCCTGTGAAGAAGGACCATCACCTGTACAAGAAAGAAAGATCTACAAGGAGGAAACTACTCACCTTCTTTCCTCATCCAAACTCACTACCTGCTCCTCTGATGCTATTCCCACCCATCTCCATAGTTCCATCTCCTCTACTGTAGTTCCTTCCATCTCTCAACCTATCACTCTCCACTGCAACTTTCCCTGCAGCCTTTAAGCATGCTGTGGTCACTCCTCTCCTCAAGAAACCCTCACTAGACTCTACCTGTCCTTCTCACTATCGATCCATCTCCCTCCTCCCCTTTATTTCTAAACTACTTGAACGTGCAGTTCACCACTGTTGCTTCAACTTTCTCTCCTCTCAAGCCTTTCTGGATCCTCCACAATCTGGCTTTTTTCCTTTTCAATCTACCAAAACAGCTCTTGCCAAAGTCTTCAGTGACCTATTCCTGGAAAAATCCAAGGGTTTTTACTTGATCCTCATCCTTCTTGACCTTTCTGTTGCTTTTTTACACTGTTGACCACAACCTTCTCCTTGATACCTTGTCCTTGCTTGGTTTTAAGGACTCTGTGCTATCATGGTTCTCTTCTTATCTCTTCCAACACTCTTTCAGTGTTAGTTCTGGTGGATCCTCCTCTATTGCTATCCCACTCTCAGTTGGGGTACCCCAAGGATCAGTCTTGGGTCCACTCCTTTTCTCTCTCTACACCCAGTCCCATTGTGCACTCATCTCTTCCATGGCTTTCAGTACCATTGTTATGCTGATGACTCCCAGATCTACCTTTCTACACCTGAAATCTCTCCGGCAATCCAGGCCCAGATCTCTGCTTGACTTTCTGGCATTTCTGCTTGGATGTCTCACTGCCACCTGAAAATGAACATGGCTAAAACTGAGCTTCTTATTTTTCCCCCTGAATCCTCCTCTCCCCTTCCTCCTTTCTCAGTCTCTGAGGATAACTCTCTACCCGCCCTGTCTCATCAGCTCACAATCTTGGGGTTGTCTTTGACTCCTCTCTCTCCTTTTCCACACACATCCAACTGATAGCTAAAACCTGCCATTTCTTTCTCTACAACATCAACAAAATTTGCCCTGAACACACTATTAAGACACTTATCCACTTCTTAGTCACCTCCCATCTAGACTATTGGAACCTGCTCCTTGCTGGTCTCTCTCTGAGTAATCTCTCTCCCCTTTAATCTGTTCAACACTCTGCTGCACGGCTAATCTTCCGCCAGCCTCATCATGCTCATATTACCGCCCTTCTGAAGTCTCTTCATTGGCTTCCTGTTTCTGCATCCAGTTCAAACTTCTCCTGCTGACTTATAAGTGCATTCACTTTGCAGCTTCTTACTACCTCTCCTCTCTTATCTCTCCCTCCTCCTCGGTTACTCTTCTTTTCTGGAAAATCACTCCTATCTGTGCCCTTCTCTTCTATTGCCAACTCTTGACTTCGCTCCTTTTACCTTGCTGCTTCTTATGCCTGGAACAAGCTACCTGAGTCTGTACATCATGCACCTTCTCTGACCCTTTTCAAATCCAGGCTGAAAACTCACCTCTTCACTGCCACTTTCGGATCTTGATTCATCTGATGTCCTTTGTTTCCTTACCATTCCCCCTAGCTGTATCCCATGTCTACAGCTACTATGATGTCTGTCTCAATTAGATTGTAAGCTCTGATGAGCAGGGACCATCTTTTACATGTGTCTATGCAGCACTGCGTAAACTGTTCAGTAATAGTAGTAGTATTAATAGCAAGCCTCTCCACCAACTACACTGTGAGCCACATTAAAGGAGCATGAAGGCATGTGTCCACCTCCACCACTGCTAGGATGACAGTGTGATCTATTGTATGGCCACAGATGAGACAGTGAGAAGGTGTGTAACATGGAAGTGTTTCGTGTCTTCACCACTGGTTGCACATATACCAATAAGAATTGCCACAAACTTGGCAGCTGAGATTTAATGTTCAACTGTGCAGGGTCATGCATTTGGACTGCAAAACATCCAAGGCAGTGGTACAGTATAGGGGGTGAAGTACTTCTGTCCACGAAAGATGAGCTTGACCCGGCCATGATTTTTTCTGATGATCTTAAAGTGGCGAAACAGGTCGAAAAGGCAATGGCGAAAACCTGAAGGATGCTGGGGTGCATAGGGAGAGGAATAGTCAGCAGAAAAAAGGAGGTGATAGTGCCTCTGTATTAGTCTCTAATGTGACCTCATTTCGAGTAGTGTGTTCAATTCTGGAGACCACATATTCAAAAGGATATAAACATTATGGAGTCGGTGCAGAGGGTGACTGGTAAAATGGTTAGTGGTCTTCATTATAAAGCCTATGGGGAGAGATGTAAAGATCTAAATATGTATATGTTAGAGGAAAGGGAGATAGAGGAGATATGATAGAGATGTTTAAATGTGATGCCCATCCTAAAACAATTACATCGGCTACTAATAGCTAGCCGCCTAAATTACAAAGCCCTCCTGATTCATTTAAAATGCTGCATGACCTCTCCACAGTCTCCCTTGTGGAAATCATACAATGGACACCAGACAATAGAATGAGAAGAACAAACATGACTAACACACTTACCACCCCGTCAGCAATTAGAAAGAGTTTCCAAGCTGCTAAGAACCAAGCCTTCCCATTGTACGCACCAGCTCTGTGGAACACCCTCCCTGCCCCATCTCTGACCTTTCAACCTTCAGGAAAGCAATAAAGACACATCTTTTCCATCTGTACTATGACCATATACCACAGCTATGCTATAGACCTTGCCTGCCAGCCTTAGCTCCGTCCACCCTGCTTCTTATGGGACACATAGCTTGTAATTAGTTCTCCCTATTCCTATCCAAGCTGACGACTCTGTTAATATAAAATGGTTATTGTTTATTGCGCAACACCTGATGTTTATTATACTGTTCTTTGATGCCTGTTCTATGTAAAGAGTTTATTCTTGTTCTGTGTAAACTGTGCTGATTTCAAAATAGTGTGGTATATAAGATCAAATAAATAAATACCTCTGTGGTATTAATGCAGAAGAGGAGAGCCTCTTTTGATTGAAAACATGCTCTGCTATGAGGGGACATCGGATAGACTCAGGAGTGATATAAGTAATTATATTTTCTGTGGAAAGAGTGTAGATGTGTGGAATAGTCTCCCAGTGGAGATAGTAGAAATGAGGACAGAATCTGAATTCAAGAAAGCTTGGGACAACACTAGAGATCTCTAACGGAAAAAAGGGGACCATTGTAGTTGCTATGGAAGGACACACTAGATAGGCTATATGGTCTTTTTCTGCCATCATGTTCCTATGTGTCAATGTTTTCTCAGAAGGGGCTGAGCTCACATACCATATGTGATGCTCATAGAGCTCACAGCCAGATAGTAAAAGGGCATGCTCTTTGGGGATGGTCTGAAATATCTTAGTGCTGAACTTGTCCCCTGTGTGTGAACTGTGTACAGTTGGAAATGATGTGGACACGATGTACATCATACAGGCAGGTGATAGGGCTACACACAGAAAATGTACAGTGAACATATGTACTATGGGCCCGATTTTCATTTAGGCAGGCTATGCAGCATGCGGGCACATAGCCTGCCCGCTGACCCCCTTAACCTAGATTTTCACTTCCAAGGCAACTGAAATGAATATCCAGGTTGGCTAGAAACACCGGCAGCTGCCGAGGCTAAGTGGGTAGCAGAAATTTTCAATGCTACCCGGTTAGCCTCAGCGCCTCAAAGATAGCCCTTTCCTCCACCCCCGCTCTGCCCCAAAACGCCTCCAAAACGCCCCAATGCTAACCGCATAGCATTGGGTTGCATAAGGGACAAACCAGAGAATTTTCAAAGGCACTACCCCTGTAGATGCCTTCGAAAATTCCCTGTTAAAGACATGTACATTGGGAAACTAGGGCAGTTACCCATGTAAATGACTTCAAAAATCAAGCCCTATGTGTGCTGGTACAGAAATGCATAATGAACCTCTTGCCCATAGTGGAAAGCCACACTTGTTGCACTGGCAGACATGTGTCATGTGCAGCATGGCATGGTTGCATACATCATCCTTGCAATATCCCCCTGGGCAAAGTAACCATACATTACAGCTGGATAAAGACATGCCCAATGGTTAATTTTGTAAAGATGATTGCTGGGAACTTATGCATTCATGAGTGTGGTGTGTGTGTGTGGAGATGAGAGTTATATTGACTCACCTTCCTGCTGGGGCCGCAGCTCCTCCAGCACCTCAGCTACAAATGCTAGATGCTTCCAGCGCAGCTCCTGTTTCTTCTTTCTCAAATCCTCAAGCTGTCAAGGAAAGAGTGCAGAGTTGTTACATTTTCCTCACATAGGTGACAGATATGAAAGGCTACACTCCCATGACAGACCTGTTGAAACATCTAATACAGTGTGCTTGGATGCTGGATTACTGCAGACGTGTTATGCATATCTGACAATAGGTACATTGCTCCCTTTACGCTTGCCAGCATATTATAATGCTATCCTGTGTCACCCGGTGCCCTTCCTACATCTCTGATGTGACCCACATGTCGACACATGCATCCTATAGCAGTGTGTTGACCAAACATATGTCTATACTTTAACAGAGGCCATTTTTTCAGGGTCTGACATTATCCCAATTGTAGAGCTGGTCCAGAATATTAATGTGGCCCCAAAGTGCAAGGGTCAGAAACTGTGATCTGGCTGAACCTAGCTGGAACACAATCCAGAGGGCTGTGTGCCATCAGACCTATGCTGTGGCTACTATATGACAACCAAATATCCTTGGATGAGGTCTCATAAAATCAACTCTGGGTGTCTGGCTGTGTGTGGTCACATACGTACGTAGGTGAAAATTCAGGCCAGACATAGGTATGAATGTGCCTGCACAGACTTTCTCTTATGTGTTATGGATGATGTTTGGCATGGGAATGAACCCTTGTTCTAGAATGCACAAGATGCAGATCATGAGACATCCTGGCCTGCACTCTGAAATCATTCCAGGAACAGGGTATGTGTGAACCTCTGCCCAAATCCCTGAGGTGGAATATGTGCCCCATCTTGGGATCTCACATTCCCACTGTCAGGAAGTGTTGGATCTTCTAGTCCTATCCCTTATCTTGGGAAATCACTGTGTCAGGGACCAAAATACATCCCCATGGGATTCCCACATACCCAGGAGAGTATCCCCAAAGCACTCTATGAAATTGAACACTTGCCAACTCAGTTACACCTAGACTGTACTGAACATGGTCAGCCATAGTGGATTGTGAGCAAGGACAGAGCTGTGTTGCACATGTCACCTAGCAATGCTCTATGGTATGTGTACACCCTGCTTGTACTCATGTTATGTTCTGCTACAAGTCCCTAAATACTTCAGGATGAGCTGCTCCCAACATTAGCACTGTGTGAGGAATTCAGTTCTGGACCTGGGAAGCCAAACAACTCTGAACTATGAGGGTATAAATGCATGTGAAGGCATTGGATATGCACCTGTGTAATAGCTAATATGTACAAAGAGATGTGTGAAATCATTATTGCCTCATAAGGGGAGTTGTCCCAAGCCAACTGGTATTGCAAGATCCCACATGTTCAGTGGCATGTTTCGTGTGTCATCTTGATGGAACTGCATTGTATGTAGAGAAATGTAGGCTGCCTTGTCAGAGGCAGCATTTCAGAGACATGAGAAGCACCTATCCCAGCATTTATTGGCATGCCCAAAACATAGGTCCAGATCTTAGCAAAGTATTTATTTTATTTAACAGGTTTTTTTTATACCACTTTATCATTTAGGTCAAAGTGGTTTACATTGTAACTTAAAACTAGCAATGTGCATTAAACAGGACATTGATAACTTGGACTTTTCTGAGGCAATGGAGGGTCAAATGACTTGCCTAAGGCCACAAGGAGTACCAGTTGGAATTGAACCCTGGTCTGCTTGGTTTTTAAACCATTGCTCTAATCATTAGGCTACCCCTCCACTCCTCCACATATAATGTCTCATATATTCCTTTATCATCTCCCATATTATACTATATGTTTCAAATATCATTCTAACATCATACATCAGCTTGCTTTTGAAATAAGAAGCACCATCAGGCTCTGTGACAGAGACTCTCTCCAGCTCCTGTCCGCTCTGCATCCAGCACCACTCACCTTGATATGATTACTATAACAAATGAACTCTGCTCTATCAACCTTTTATATCGAGCTCCAACACCCTCACCAGACGAATTACCAACAATAATCAATCTTGCTTGCAATTCCAATATCCCAAGCTGGATAATGAGAGATTTTAACCTGCCTTCTCTAACAACTGCACATGCAACAGCCTTCATTGATGCTATGAAAGATCTGGGATACAATCAGATAATTGAATCACCTACCCACATCAAGGGAAGCACACTTGACCTGATTTTCACCCCACAGATAGCAACAAATATAGCTCACCACTTCGCCACATCAATAACTTCAGTACCCTGGTCTGATCATGATCTTATCACATTTCAGATACCCACCATCCATTAGACTAACAGCACTATCAAGGCACAAGCCCCACCGAGCTCTCTATCTACACGTTTTAAGCCTTCTGTTAAGGATAAAGCCCTTGAGGAAATCTTACCTCGCCTTATTATCACACTATCTGACCCAGATAAACTAGTTTCCAACTGGGACCACGCCCTTAAATCAGCTGCCTCCCTTCCAACCACAAGAATAAACATCAAGAAGCGAGAACATGCTCCATGGTACACCAATGACCTTAGAGCGTCGCTCCTTCACTTACGTAAACTAGAGAGACACTGGTGCCACGCCCGGTCCCCTGAATCTCTACGTACATACACCTCTTATCTACAATCTCATCGAGCAATGACGATGGAAAAAAGAAAACAATACCATGCAGATATTCTAAAGCGATCGCTTAACAAACCCCATAATCTGTTCAGCATAGTTAAGTCCCTAACAGGTGACCCAGCTCCCACCCAAACAACTATGCCTCACCCACAAGATTATGCAAACTACCTACAATCAAAGATAATCCAAGCCAACAAGTTATCAACCTGCACAATCTCCTCTACTACATGTAAAACCCCTCTACTCAAATTTTGCGAAGTATCCAATAAAGAAATACAAGATATTATCACATCCATTAATCTTACCACTGCCCCTAGTGACCCATGTCCAGCTAGTTGGATCAAAGAATTACGCCAAGAACTTAGTCCCGCTATAAGCAGAATCACAAAACAATCCCTCTCCATAGGATCTTTCCCAGAAAGCCTGAAATTTACTTCAATCCGCCCATTATTAAAAAACAACAAACTTGATTCCTCCAAAGTTGAATCCTTTCGCCCAATATCAAGCATCCCCCTACTCGCCAAAATCATTGAAAAGATAGTTCAATGACAAATCCAACAACATATTGACGATGTAGCTCCACTGGATCCACTTCAACATGGCTTCAGAGAAACTCATGGTGTCGACACCATCCTCACAACTCTCTTCAATGATCTAGTTACAGGATTTGATAACATCCGCCAGGGATTTGCCCTCATTTTCATGGATATTTCTGCAGCCTTTGATTCAGTCAACCATGAAACTCTGATACTCCGTCTTATGGAGAAAGGAATACAAGGCTCAGCTATAGCATGGTGCAAGTCCTACCTATCCAACAGATGGCAACAAGTCAGAACAGGTCCCATGACTTCTGACCCATTCCCTCTCAATCAAGGTGTACCTCAGGGTTCATCCCTATCTGCATTAATGTTCAACATATATATGCAACCAATTTGTACCCTAATCCGCTCCTTCAACATTCAGTGCCTAGTCTACGTAGACGACGTCCTAATCTACTCACCATTCCTGATTGATCAACCTGACTTTTCACCTATATCAAGCTGCTTCAAAGCTGTATCACAATGGCTTACAACACAAAATTTAAGGATCAACCATAGTAAAACAGATGTCTTATTCCTCACCAAGAACCAGATGTTCTCCCCACCCCCCACATTAAAAGTAAACAATATTGAGTTGATAGCAAAATCAACTATCCGCTATCTCGGCATCACGCTTGACCAACGACGCGACATGTTTACACATGTGAAGAACATCACAAAAGCAATTTACCATAAGGTCCGGATACTACGTCACCTGCACCCCCTATTGGACTTTAATGACTACCGAACTTTCTTCCAAGCCTTGGTGCTCCCACATCTAGACTTTGCAAATATTATCCTTCATGGCCTCCCTCAGTCAACACTAGGACCTCTTCGCCTTGCAATGAATGCTGCAGCAAGGGTACTTGCAGGTACATCAAGAGCTAAACATATAACCCCAGTCATGATGGATCTCCACTGGCTTCCACTTCAGGCTAGAATCCAGTATAAGTCCCTAGTACTAACATTCAAAGCCCTAAGGAACCAGATCACCTCACCCATCAGCAAACTCATTCAAAGACGGCCGTTCAACAGGATCAGGAGATCTAATCAAGCAAACACTCTAGAGATCCCCAACATTCTAACTAAGTGCAAAAAGGCTACTGCCAATAGGGCCTTCTCCCTATTTGCATCCATGAGCTGGAATGCCATCCCCACTGAGCTCCGTTCCACCCCAGACCTATTGTCATTTAGAAAAGCCCTCAAACAACACCTTTTCCTCATCCATTACCCAGAATCCAAGCCCAGAAACAACCACCCATCCTCACATCCTACACCCTACTCCACCCCACCCAAAATCCAACACCATAAAGAAAATGACTAGCTCTACCACCATATCCCCTCTCTTATTTATTATTGGTACTGATCACACATCTTATTGATGAAACCTCTTATAAATATGTTGAAACCAAGCTATACTATATGTATAATTTCTCACCATACTATATGTATAATTTCTCACCATACTCCATGAATAATTACTCTGTAATTAGTTACCCCTGTTACCTCCAGGTTATCTCGTCCATGTTCAATGTAAAAACTAAATTGTCATGTGACATTGCAGTATGTTTTTTGTTCAATTGTAAACCACACTGATTTTAATAGCGCGGTATATAAGAGAAGTAAATAAATAAATAAAAATAAATAAATAAAAATACATAGAGCAAGACAAAAACCTCTGCAGTGCAGAAACAAAGTCATCAAGGAATATATCTAGGGGAACAACAGGCGATATTAGTGGATCCAAAATACTCAACCGGCTGTTCGCATTCTGTCATCATTGTCCCACATCCTCCTATCGATCTTCCACTCTTCAGATGATGTTTGGAAACAACAAATTATAGGTGGCATACTGACTGTTAACAAGCGAGTGCTTGCCAGTTACAGACACTTTGTAATGTAAGAGAAGTTATTTCCACACATCCTCAGAGAAGATGAAACACTTGTGGAATCCATATAAATATCACAACTTGGGGCAATGATGATGGAATATCTATGTCAGGTTTCATATGTTGTGGCCTGTAAGATGACCCTTGGAGCCCCAGTACTTTATCCTTTGGTACATAGGTTAGATATTGTTGGTGTTTGTAACTTGCTATTTGTATGATAATGACGGGTTATCAGCAACGTGATATGAAAGACATGTAGTAATAAGGAACACAGGACGAGCTTTGTAAAAAATATTGAGACATGTTCTCTCTGATTAGGGACATAGGTGATATAGGTGTATTGCCAATCTGTATTTGGGGAGAGGCATGATAGGATCAGGCACCCTGGGAATGTTGCATCACTTTTGGTAGCTGCACTTGCCAAGGTAATAAGGCATGCAGTGCCATCAATTAGATATTGTGACTGTAGTAGGCGGCAAATGGCACTGGTTGTACTCTTGTGAATCAATGCTGCAGACATGGTGATGTATCATGATGAGACTGTTGGAAATGCAGGAGTGGTCACACCTGACTATCATGGAGGTGCCTAACATGAAAACTCTCTCATAGGTCTGGAGGAGCCTTGTTGCAATGAGATGTGTGTATCATTTAAATCATGCAGCAACTACCCTGATGTGTGCACCTGGAAATTTTCTGGAATGCATTTGTAATCCACGGCCATATTTGTGACAGGACTATCCTGATGCAATGGGGGACATGCAGCTTGGTCTACAAATGTGCCTGACAGGCTCGATGTAGTCTGTGGTTGACCCCATTGCATGCAAGGAATTGTAAGTTAACTTTGTTAGTGGAGTACCATGGAGGAATTGGAACTACCAATTCCTGCATGCACTGGGGTAAACTCTGGAATGGATCAAGGCAGTACGGTACATCTTCAACCAGATGCAAAGCATACAGGCAGCAGTGATAACAAATAATTCACATCAGGGTGCACATATACCATATGGCATTGCAATGTAAGTAGGAGCAAAAAAGTGGCAATAAAATCCCATAGTGAATTTGGAGACCTGAGCTACTCAGAAGGTTTTCCAAATGGCTTGAGATGCACCTGTCACCCTTGGTGCAGTCCTGGCTTTATCCCAAGACATGCAGGGACATGTAGTTCTGATTTTCCCATTGCACTCCATAAGTAATGGGAAACTACAGCTTCATGCAAGCAATCGTGCAACACCTGGAATGATGAAAACATGGTGGTCTAATCCAGAGCCAGTTAGGAAACTTTCCATACCCAGAAGGGAAGTTATTGGCAGGTACTTACTGCTCTGGGGTGGTCTGCTGTCTGATTGAAGCGATGCAGCATGCCCTGGCAGTGCTACTGCAGCTGCTCCTTGTTGTGTCGTACCCCAGAGCTGGGGAAAAGCACATGCTACTGGAAGCAATCAGCCCAGCCAACAGGTGCAGATCAGCATCCAAAAAAGAGGTTTCTGGACCTGACAGCCATTTTCACATGTGATCCCATGTTGCCAATGTTAGATGTCATGTGTAGCTATAAAGCACACTGGCTACACCCATACCAAACTGGTGCACGAGCGCAAACATACTGTAGTCTGCATGTGTTCCTGTACTGTCACTTCAGACTCCACTGCCAAGACCTTTACACAATGCAAAGCAAGCCATGAATCTGAATAGGGGTGATGCCCAAGTTGCTGCAACTCTGAACACACATACCAAGCTGCATCACACAGCATGTTCTGGTAGCCAGCTACAGCATACACATTTCCTGCATTGTGAGCCACTTCAGGTAGTCAACCCGGATCAGTATTGAAATTGTTCTGTGTGTATCTGCTTGCCCCTGCCACAACATGCTGACTCCCAGTGATGCTGCTGCTATTGACTGCTCTGTCAAGTGGGATCCCAAGTTGATTTGTAGATGTATCTTACCAGGTCTTGGAGGTGACCATGACTGCACTTCAAAACTCACAACCTCTGCTTTGAAAGGCAGTGCTTCAACCACTGAGCTACACCTTTTCTTGCAAGGAGGTGCCATCCAGAGATTGTTAATTCTGTACCATATATTGCACATAATATGGGAAGAGTACCAACATCCCCCAGTGGAGTCAGTAGTCCTGGACACTACTGAAATCCAAGAAAGTATGTGATAAATACAGAACAGTTGTAAGAGAAACAAAGAGGGAGCCATGCCATCAGTGGTGCATTGTTGTGAGGGTAGTCAGTTCCTGAAGTGAGGTCCTAGGCCAGTCCTGGTAATCTGAGTATCTCTGTCAGATGCCTTATGGGACTCACAGTACTGCTTCAAATGCTATATATTTAAAACACGAAGAACAGCACTATAACATGACAAAGATGATTCACTCACACTGAAAATGTGGCTTACCCACACAGATCTAGGATGGGACTCAAACCAGTGACATTCTCATTAACTAGGTAACCCTATTTTTGCTGCAGCTATCCAAGCTGTAGGTGTCAGAGGCAATCATACAACAAATAAGGACAGCTCTGAGATAACTAGACCCTCTTCCCCCACAGGCTAGTAAGTATAGCACCAAGGTGAGCACAGGAACCCAAGGACTGTGCATAACTGACCTGTAGCGCTGTACTGATTACCTAGATATGTGCAGTTCCATATTCAAAAATTTGTCATGTACACACACACAACCTTACTCCCCCCGTCCTTGTCCTTAATTTCTAGGGTTATCAGGTCCAGGAAGCAGTGGCATTCCGTCATGTCTTCCAGTTCCAGGAGTGAAGTGCCTAGTCCTGAATCTCTAACAGTATCATTTGGATGCACCATGTGACTGACCGCAGTCCTTTCAATGTTTACAACCATCTGAGAGTCTGGACAGGTCACATTGTAGACTTTGTGTGTACGCTGGTGACATATAATGCATGTGCACAATACATGAATGCACAACACCTAAACTCTCGCAAGCAGCAATGCCACCTGTGCTAGAGATGATATATAGACATGACAGGATATGTAACACACTGAGCCAAAACCAGCCCATAGTTCAAGCAGGGAGATCTGGGAACACACACACCTTGCTACCTTTCAGGCTCCCAGGGTACCTAAATGTACACTGGGAGCCTGATGCAGTCCTATGTAGACCTTGGTTGTGCACTGTTCATTATTTCTGACAGTACATCACAAGGCTTGCTATAATGAACAATGGGTAGTGGTAGGACCTCATGAGGTCCCAGTGGGAATCAAACTGGGATCTGCTGTACATTAGACCACTGCTGTGGTAATCATGCTACACCTCTGCCCTATTTGGTAATGCACTCCATCATAACAATGAGACAACAACTTCTTGCATGCATTGCCCTTCACCCTGACCTGATACCAACCTTCAGATGGTTGCCCAGGCTGCATACAATTTGGTCACAGTCATAGCAAGGCATAATGGGTATCATTGTATACTCTGAGCCGATTCCTATGAGCAGATATTCCACCTCGGTCACTCTGCTTGCAATTGTGGCCATGTCTCACCGCATAGATGAAGCTGCACATTTCCCATGAGCCTCTTCAGTATATGAACACAAATAGGCACATGGGAAGATGTGGAGAATCCACATATCCCTTTGAGGAGTAGGTACATGTGATGAGTCAGTGTATGAAATTGCCAAGATAAAGCCAACACATATGGCACGCCACATTCTCACCACTCATCCTGACTGTGAGGATGGGCCCACATAGCCTGGTGCCCATCTCAATCAACACTACTGATGGTCTTCCCATTTTGTGGAGCAGATCTTTATCAGTGTCTGAGTACAGCAGGGTTACGTAGGTGGCCATAGGGCTCAAAGCTGCAGTGTTATCTCATAGTCTAGCCAGCTGCTATGCAATAATGATTGACGTGGCCCAGTTGATCACAGAGCATATGCAGTGGTTGCTAAACACTGTTGCACTGCAGTGCTGTTCCTACCAAAGGGGGAAGAGCCATTCTGAGTGAGGCATATGGCAGTAAGGGGGCAGGCCAGACAGATCGATACAGCTATGATTTTATCAGAATTACCTCTTACAGGCAGCCTTTATGAGATACATGGCTGTGTTACCCACCCACACACTATGTGGGTACAGTCAGCTGCACAACACGCACTGCATATGCACATAGCCAGCATGAAGACGTTGGCTCCATAGAAACAGCATGGACAACCTCCAGGCTGGCTAGTGATTGGACTGCCATAAAGAAAAAGTGCCCATGTCATTGCAGATTAACCCTATATAGGACTATGTGGATACATAGCAGTGACATGGTTACAGCTCAGTCAGAGTGAGAGTGGCCTCGCAGCAAGGACAGATATGTACAGTCAGGCCTTGCTCATGCCAGACCCATGTTAAGATGGCTCGGCCATTTACCAAACCTCTGACTCATGTACATCCTGTGTAAACTTCAGAATCATCTGCTCCTCATTTGTGTACCCTTGTAGTTTGAATTTAGGGACAGCTAATACAATGCAAAGAGCACTGAAAATTGACCCAGAGACTGGCTGCAAGTCCATATTGGCCCACAGTGGCCTACGTCTGTCACATACCAGAAGACTGTGTCCCCCTACACAGGTTTTGGCAGTGAGCATTGAATATAGTGCCATGCTTGTATTCCCATATTATTTCATGTCCCTGGCCATGGATACTGTGAATGTGGCCAGTGCAGCACATTCACTCTCTCACACTCCGGGCACAGTTTCCCCTTCTCCAAGAACACATGGAAGCATTTCAAGTTGGACATGGGATTAGATGTTGGTACAGTTGCTGGCTACACATACGCCGTCATCCCCAGCCTGTTTGCCCTTGTGGCTGTCATACTCAGTGTCTGGGGAGAGTAGATGAGGCTGTCATGCAGGGCCTCTGATGTAAAGTATGCAGATAGCCTCTGGCCAGCAATGCCATCTACCAGAGGCACATTCAAAACATGTATGGGACTGTTCCCCCCTCCCCCCACCTCCACCCCAACATTCACTTCCAGCACTGCCTTCCCACATGGTGGCAGGTGATGCAGAGACCAACATGACATCCTATGGCACATTCCTCCAGCTGGAGTTGTGCATGCATCAGAACAAGTTGCAGAATCAGTAACCACAAGGAAACGAAGGGTAGTGGTGGTTGGAGACTCTCTTCTGAGGGGTACTGAGGCGTCCATCTGCTGACCAGACTTGATGTCCAGAGAGGTATGCTGTCTGCCTGGTGCCAAAATCCAAGCTGTTACGGAGAGTTTGCCGAGACTCATCAAGCCCACTGACTATTACCCAATGTTGCTAATCCATGTTGGAACAAATGATACTGCCAGGTATACCTCGGAACGTATCAAAAGTGACTTCATAGCTCTGGGACAGAGGGTGAAGCAGTTAGGTGCACAGGTGGTGTTCTCTTCAATCCTCCCTGTTGAGGGTAAAGGCCAAGGCAGAGAGGCTCACATCCTGGAGATGAATGCATGGCTGCGTGGATGGTGTCATCGAGAGCGTTTTGATTTCCTAGACCATGGGATGCTGTTCCAAGGGTTGCAGAGCAGAGATGGCATCCATCTGTCCAAGAAAGGTCAGTGCATCTTCAGTAGTAGACTGGCTAATCTACTGAAGAGGGCTTTAAACTAGATTCGTTGGGGATGGGTGAAGAAAGCCCCCAGGTAAGTGAAAGCCCCCAGGTAGGTGATACATTAAATAACTTTATGGAAATGGGTAACAGAGGTAACATATGGAAAGCAGTGTGTATAAATGCCCGTAGCATGGGAAATAAGATCCCTGATGTTGAAGCTTTGGTGGGAGTGGCTGACTTGGATTTAGTGGCAGTTACAGAAACATGGTTCACAGAAAACCATGATTGGGATGTAACTATACCTGGCTATACTTTATTCAGAAAGGACAGGGTAGGAAGAAGGGGAGGAGGAGTGGCACTATATGTAAAAACTACTATTAAAGCTTTGGAATTACAGAGCTTAAAAGGGAGAGGGAAGGCATTGTGGGTTAAAGTAGAAAGAGGGAAAGAGAAATCTATTTACATTGGTGTGATATACAGACCTCCCTCACAAGAGGAAGAGGTGGACAGAGAGTTAATTGAAGACATGTGCAGCATTGCTAGGAAAGGGGAAGTGCTACCGATAGGAGATTTCAATATGCCAGATGTTGATTGGCACATTCCTGCTGCAGTATCATCTAGAAGTAAGGAGGTCCTGGATTCTCTACAGGGAGAACTATTCAGGCAATTGGTAACAGACCCCACACGTGAAGGGGCCATACTGGACTTGGTGCTTACCAATGGTGAAAGTGTTTCTGATGTTGTAGTGGGAGATCATTTTGCATCCAGTGATCACCAGATGGTGTGGTTCAGTATTAGGACTAGGGCTGTTAGAATCCATTCAAAGGTGAAAATCTTAGACTTTAGGAAGACTAACTTTGCGAAGAAGGGCAAATACCTCAGGGAGTCGTTAGTTGGATGGGAACAGCTGAGGGATGTAGAGAAACAGTGGGAAAAACTGAAAGGGGATATTTTAAGGGCAACCAACCTTTTTGTTAAAATGGTAAATAAAGGTAAATGGAAAAGGAGACCGCTATGGTTTTCAAAAGAAGTAGCTGAAAAAGTGAAGAAAAAGAGGGAGGCCTTCATGAAATACTAGAGATCACAGAGAGAGGAAGACAGGCATCTGTATTTGGAAAAATTTAGAGAAGCTAGCAAAGTAGTCAAGAAGGCAAAGATTCAAAAGGAGAAGGAAATAGCCAATGCAATAAAATGGAGGGATAAGACATTTTTCAGATATATCAGTGAGAAGAGGAAGGGCAAGAGTGGTATTGTCAGACTCAAGGGTGCAGGGGAGGAATATGTAGAAGCTGATAAGGATAAAGCGGAATTGCTTAACAAATATTTTTGTTCTGTGTTCACAGATGAAGAACCAGGAGCAGGACCTCAGAAAACACCCACAAATAGGAACAGAAGCAAAGGACATCTTGACCAATTTTCAAAAGACTGTGTTCGTGAGAAACTATCTCAACTTAAAGTAGACAAAGTGATGGGACCGGATGGGATACACCCGAGAATACTGAGGGAACTTGGGGACGTTCTAGCAGCTCCACTGACTGACCTTTTCAATGCCTCGTTGGAGTCGGGAGTGGTGCCAAAGGACTGGAGAGAGGCTCATGTGGTGCCTTTACACAAAAGCGGAAGTAAGGATGTGGTTGAAAACTATAGGCCGGTTAGTTTAACTTCGGTGGTGAGTAAATTATTGGAAACGCTGCTGAAAGAGAAAATAGTGAGGTTTCTGGAGTCCAGCGGATTACAGGATCCGAGGCAGCATGGATTCACCAGAGGCAGGTCTTGTCAGACAAATCTGATTGATTTCTTTGACTGGGTGACCAGGGAGTTGGACTGAGGGAGAGCCCTAGATGTGGTGTATTTAGATTTCAGTAAAGCCTTTAACACTTTTCCTCACAGGCGACTTATAAACAAACTGAGCACCCTAGGGATGGACCCTAAAGTTACTGCTTGGGTTAGAAATTGGTTGGGTGGGAGGCGACAAAGAGTACAAGTAAATGGAGCTCACTCTGAGGAGAAGGATGTTATCAGTGGTGTGCCCCAGAGATCTGTCCTTGGTCCGATTCTTTTTAACATCTTTGTTAGTGATATAGCGGAAGGGCTTTCAGGTAAGGTTTGCCTCTTTGCGGATGATACCAAAATCTGCAATAGAGTAGACACCCAGGAAGGTGTAGATAACATGAGGAGGGATCTAGCTAAGCTTGAAGAATGGTCTAGAATTTGGCAGCTGGGATTTAATGTTAAAAAATGTAAGGTCATGCATTTGGGCTGCAGCAATCCAAGGGAGCAATATAGTATAGGGGGTGAAGTACTTTTGTCCACTAAAGAAGAGCGGGACCTAGGCATGTTTGTGTCTGATGATCTTAAAGTAGCTAAACAGGTAGAAAAGGCGACGGCAAAAGCTAGAAGGATGCTTGGGTGCATACGGAGAGGAATGGCTAGCAGAAAAAAGGAGGTGATAATGCCTCTGTATAAGTCTTTGGTGCGACCTCATTTGGAGTATAGTGTGCAATTCTGGAGACCGCACCTTCAAAAGGATGTGAACAGGATGGAGTCGGTGCAGAGGGTGGCTACTACAATGATTAGTGGGCTTCATTATAAAGCATATGAGGACAGACTGAAGGATCTTAATATGTACACCTTAGAGGAAAGGCAGGATAGAGGTGATGTGATTGAGATGTTTAAATACCTCCATGGCATAAATGTTCAGGGAGAGAGCCTCTTTCAATTGAAAGCAAGTTCTGCTATGAGGGGACATGGGATGAGGGTGAAGGGAGATAGATTCAGGAGTGATATGTGGAAATATTTCTTTACGTAAAGAGTAGTGGATCCGTGGAATAGTCTCCCAGTGGAGGTGGTAGAGATGAGGACAGTAACTGAATTCAAAAAAGCATGGGACAATCACAGAGGATCTCTAAAGGGAAAAAGGGGACTGTTGTAGTTGTTATGGAAGGACAGACTAGATAGGCCAGGTGGTCTTTTTCTGTCATCATATTTCTATGTTTCTATCATTCAGAGATCAGTGTCATATATTCATGATCAGTCAAACCAATGCATGTTGTTTCTGTAAACATAAGGCTGGTTGTTGTTATGGAATAAGACATAATGACATGCTGACTGCTGTAGTCAGTGATCAGTAGACAGTGTTGAGATAGTTTATATTGTGTGCAGATGTACCTGAGATGGACATATCTATATGTGCATATGGAGCTAAGAGACTCCTAGAATCCACTCTGTGACTATAGCATAGGACAAGAGCACATAATCTTTACTATCTTACAAACTCAGTGACTCCATTGGACATTCACAGAGGCCAGCCCTCCTTGTCAGCCTAGCTCCCAATAGGCTGCAGCTGCACCAATGGGGCTAACAGTGTTGCCATGGATACAGCTATTCTGGCAGTTAGCATTAATCATCTGTGTAGCCAGGTGTATCCTGAGGCCTGAAGGCTCAGTCAGAGATGAGAGTAGCTTTACACACATATGTGATGGAGCTCTCCCTGGTGAGACTTGGTCTTCCAAACTTACTCCAGTGAAACCAGCAGGCAATATGGGAGCTGTACAGCAGTGTCATGTTGGGAAGAAAGTGTAGGGGCATGCTGTGGGGATGAACCTTGAGTAGGTGTAACTGGGAATGCATTTGAGTATCACAGCTTTGGGGACAAAATGAGTCCAGGCACAGCTATTCAGCCAGTGACTCACTCAGGTTGCAATTACTTAATGAAAAACAACCTTCTGTCCATAAATAGTGTCTCACATAGTTTGTGTAGTTGTTGGCTAACTGATCATGCAGCATGTTGTATGTAGAGCCATAGAGCCTGGCATAACATGCTGCAGCTCACAGTCCTCTGGACACACACACAAATGACCCCACTGTCCAAAATAGATGTCAGCTGGCATTCTTAGTTGGCTCTTAGGCCTCTTTTAATGCTTGGGTGTTGTCAACACCCACACTGTGTGTGCGCACACTAGTAGTGCCCACACACACCCCTCCCATAAGAACAAAAGAAAATAAGAAATGCCATACTAGGTCAGACCAAGGTCCATCAAGCCCAGTATCCTGTTTCCAACAGTGGCCAATCTAGGTCACAAGCACCTACCAGTTTCTCTGAAAGACACAGGTTCCACAATGCTTGTATTAGGGCAAGCAGTGGATTTCCCTGGTCCCCTTTAATAATGGTTTATGGATCTTTCCTCCAGGAACTTGTCCAAACCTTTTTTAAAGCCAGCTGCACTGCTAGCTTTTACTACATCCTCTGGTAACAAATTCAAGGGTTAACTGGTGTTAACCACACAAGGTGTGGGTGCTAGTAGCATATTCTGACATCCAACCCATGTTGGTGCAACTTCTCAGTTTGAGGACTCATACTGTACCAGATAGGGAGGGTTGTACATGCTGATACAGCTCTGGAAATGTAGGATAAAGTTAACACACCTGTACTTATCATTCTTGACCTACAGGCTGGTCTTGAACCCATGACTCTTCTTTCTCATACACAGTGGCCATATGTTTGGAGCCACAGAGCAACCATGTGGGGAGTAGATGCATCAATTCATGTATGTATAAGTGGTCATTGTCAGGCTGCATGAGGGCCTGAGCTTGGGGTATACTTATGTCTGCATAGCTCTCTGAAGGCTCTTTGCCATACTTGTCTAACAAGGTATGTGAGGCTGCTGTGGGAGAGGTACATCTTGTTAGGTTTGTATGTAGAGCTGCATTGATATGCTGCTGATAAAACTGACGCTCATGTCTTACATATGGGTTCTGTTCTGCCAGAGGGGCAGGGCATGATACATGAACACACATGCAAGACCCTGGGTGACCTAGCAGAGTGACCAATGTAACTATGTCAAGGAGTGTGCTTGTGGGCCACTCCTGGAATGATTCCATGGATGACAGACCACACTGAGTAGCTTGGACTCCCATGTGGTTCAGATGGATGTGGTACCTCCCTGAGCACTTACTCATTAATAGGTCACACGTAGGCTTTGGTCATCATTTGGCAACTGAGAAAGCAGTGTGATTATTTTTTCTTTGAGATGGGGTGTTATCATATTGCCTAATCTTGCAGTCTCGGTGGCATATTTTCCCCCCCATATGCACATATCCACTCAATATGTGCATGTGGAGGGTATCCTGATCCAACCTTCCCCTGTCAAAGTGCTGTGACACTGCTGATTACTGCAGGCTGTGATCATGGGTGGACACAGGCAACTGATGGTACTGATGATGTAGCCAGGAGACACCACATGCACAATCAGGGCATTAAGGCAATAGCAGTTGTCAGACAACACTTCCCAGTCTCTGGGTGTTACAGGTGCTACATGTGTTTTATGTATAGACACCATTAATTGTGCTTGCGCACGCATTCTCTCACACTGCAGGTTACGGGTCACAAACTGTGGTCTCTCATTAGGAAATGCATGGTTAATCTTAACTAAGCTGCACATGTCTCACAGTACCCAGAGCCGGTGCATCCACTAGGCCAGCTAGGTAGATGCTTAGTTCTACCAGTCATGGAGGACAGCATGCCAATCGATCCCTCCCTCTTTGCAAATGTGGCTCAGTCACCACTTCAGTTCTGTGGGCATCCTTCAAGCAGTGGCGCACATGCGGCTAGTCATGCTATGCCATTCCTGCCCCCTTCTGACAGGAAGTGTCGGAGGAGGGCAGGGGTGGCATGCTGTGTGCATGTGGGCTGCTGCCTTAAGCCCACCACTACGGAAGGGAGGAATCACCATGGGCTCCGCTTTCCCTGCCAGTGACATGCTTGCCATGCCCCTGACTGTAGACACAACAGCACTGCACCTGACACTCAGGACAGGGACTAAGGTATCTTCTGCACCAGGTAGAGGCCATTGCCGCTGCCATCTTGACCCCCACACACTGCTAACATCACTGCATGGTGGCAGTGGCACGACTCCTTTGTGACAGCGGTGGCATGTGTGTGTTCCATCACTGTCACAGCAGAGTCACAACAGACATGTTATTTTTTTAAATTTATTTCTATACCACCTTTCTACAATTCAAAGCAGTTTACATCAAATGAAAGCTATACGAGGTATGCTTGCACAAGCTGTTTTTCATTGAAACACAACATAACATGAGTAATATATAATTGAACTTGAACTTTAGCATAGGTGCTAAGCTAAACTAGGGTATATTGAACTGGTTACCTTCAACTGAAATGGGAAATTTATTCAATAGAACTATCTACACTTTTATTTGCTGGATCTGTAATGTTCTGTTTAGGTGATTAGGTGATGGGCTGGTCCTAGACGAAGCTGGGCTGATTTCACGGAAGTATAGTAGTGTTGAAGTGATCCTGAAATAGGTGAGTCTTCAGTTTTCTCCAGAAGACCGAGAGATCCTGACAATTTATTAGCTCTGGGGGGGAAGAGGGAGAGTGTCCGATTGCAAGTAGATTGCTTGCTCCTTATCTTTCAGGTTGAGATTGTAAGCAAGTCTGATGAAATATGTCTACAGAGTCTGTCATTTTTTGGTCTTGATATCAGTTGCTGTAAACAGGTTACAGAACTGTTGTGAATGATTTTGGATGTAACAATGATAGATTTTACCTTATTCTAGAGTGAATCAGAAGCCAGTGGAGTTGCATCAATATAGTTGCATCAATATAGACATTGCAAATGTACACCCTTGGTGGCCACCTTGTCTGCCTAGTGGTTTAACCAGTCCTGATCATTCACTCGTATGGCTCCATCTTTGCCATTTTGGCACCAACATAGTGCCCTTTAGTGAAAGGGCACCATGCTGTAATTGCCAATAGACCACTACCATCACTAATTTCAGGGCTCCAGCCTTGTTGCTGAACACTGCCTACATGCAAATAGTCTCTCTATGTGGTGTTTAACAGGCGTGAATGGCTCTCTGTCTTATAAAGCAGCCCATAATGCCAGCTGAGGTTCTCGGCGGCTGCAACTGTAATGCATGGTGGTGGGACAGCCATTAGGGGAACACACGCTGTCTCTGCCTATGTTCCACCCAGTTAATGCCCCTTCTCCACCATTTGCAACTTACTGTCCAGTAACAGAGCTAATAATACATTCACACAGCACAGAGGTAACAATAACCGGGCACTGATAACACAAGCACATGGCACCTTTGCGCCTTTACCGGCTTTTAGTAAAAGTACCCCAAAGTATCAAGTCAGTGTGATGTCTTGACATAAATTCACACAGTGGTTCCACATATCACAACCAGCATATTGTGCCCTTGCTCCTTCCTATACTGCATAAGGTACATTTCTCAGGGTACCTAAAAAATTACCCCCAAAATTGCTTATTTTATAAAGATAACATATGTGCCTATGTGCCGTTATACATTAGGATTCCCAAACTATTCCCAGTAGCACATCAATGTTCTCCCACAAATGTACAAGTTCTTCGAGGCAGATGTAACTGCTTATATGTACTAGGGGTGCACACAGGAAACATTTCTGAATTAATCATCCAATTTGCTTCATTTTTGAATATCAAATGGCAAACAATTATGTACTGTAACAGTGTGTGGGGGGTGGGGGTGGGGGAAGGGGTATAAAACCAGTGACTCTCCTTCTCTGGTCCTCAGGGCTTAATGAAATAATTCTAGAAATACCTTGCATTTGGATTACTCACCTTTCCATACCCAAGTTGAATTACATTTATTTACAGAAGGTATTTTTCTGACATATAAAAGATTTACTGTCTAAGCAAAAGTAATTTGCATGCTGAGTGTACTTTACCTTTGAATGTAATTAAATCCAAATTCAGTTGCAACAGCAAGGGCGAATGAAGTGATTTACTCAAGATCACAATGAGCACCAGTGGGAGAAGCAGGATTTGAACTAAGAACATAATATACAGTATGCCATAATGGGCCAGACCCAAGGTCCATCAAGCTCAGCATTCTGTTTCTAAAAGTGGCCAATCCAGGTCACAAGTATGTGTCAGGTTCCCAAAAGTTAGAAAGATTCCATGCTGCTTATTCTAGGGTAAGCAGTGGATTTCCCCAGTTCACTTTAACAATGGCTTATGTTTTTTTCCTCCAGGAACTTATCCAAATCTCTTTCAAATCCAGTTACACTACTTGTTGCAGCCTTGAGCAAGTCACTTAACCCTCCATTGCCTCAGAAAAATCCAAGTTATCCATGTCTCTGTTTAATGTACATTACCAAGTTTAAATTACAATGTAAACCGTTTTGACTGAAATGATAAAACAGTATAAAAAAAAACCTGTTAAAAAATAAAATAAAATAAAATGCATCCTCTGGCTTCAGTGGATCTTACCATTAGGCTATTCCTTCAGTGTTCACAGCAATTTGGAGGGGTTCATTTGTCAAGCTATGTAGGTCCAGAGAAGACCTTGAGTTCTTGTACTTTTTTCCTGTACCTACTCCTGATAACCAAGTCCTTTAGTTTAGTGCTGTCAAGTCAATGCTGACCCAGTAGCCCCTGGGTTTTCTTGGCAAGGTACTACTAGAAGTAGATTGCCAGGCCTTTTCTTCCGAGGCAATGGATAATAAAGTGACTTGCCCAAGGTCACAAGGAGTGCCAGTGAGAATTTGATACAGATCTCTTGGGTGCTAGGCTGTTGCTCTAACCATTAAGCTACTCCTCCATGCCAGTTGTTAATACCTCATTAAGTCAATAGCATTTTTTAAACAGATTTCTACACTTGTTAGAGTTACCATAGGGGGGAGCTGTGGGTAGTACTAACATGCATGCAAATATGTATGTTGTATGCAGGCATCAACTAACACACATTTAACACAGACATTAACACTAAGAGCATTTAGTATATAAACATCTACATTCTTTGAAAGCTCCTCCTCTCCCTTGTGATGTCCCGTCTTGATTATTGTAATGTCATCCTTGTTGGTCTGCCTCAATCCCAATTGTCTCGTCTCCAACGTGTCCAAAATTCAGCTGTTCGTCTTCTTGCCCATGCCTCTCGTTTTGACCATGTTACCCCGCTTCTTCTTCGTTATCACTGGCTGCCTATCTCTTTCCGTGCCCAATACAAAATTCTCATTCTCACGCACAGGGCTGCTCACACTGGCACTCCCCTCTATCTCACTGACCAAATACACTTTCGTCTTCCCCCTCGCTTGCTTCGGGCCATACACTCTAACCGACTTGCCCTTCCCTCACCTACCCAGGCTCATCTTGTTTCCACTCGTACTTCTGCCTTCTACTTTCTAGCCCCCAGCCTTTGGAATTCACTCCCCCCCTCACTCCGTGCAGAGGAGTCCTACCCAAAATTCAAATCACAACTCAAAACCTATCTCTTCAGTCTAGCATTCGACCTGCCATTCCCATCTCCCCCCCCCCCTCTGTTACCCCCTCCCTCCTGCCCTCTTGATGTCTATTCACCTGTTCAATTAATACACTGTGGTTTGTCCTTTCTTTGCCTTTCCTTTCCTCCTCTTTCCTATTTGTTTACTGGCGTTCCTTTTCTCCTTCTCAGCCATTTTAAACGGTTTTAGAATACTGTTTTTAAGTTTGTTTTAAACTTGTATTGTAAACCGCCCAGGTACTACTAAGTGTTGGGCGGTATATAAAGTCTGAATAAACGTAAACGTAAACGTAAACGTTTAACAATAAAGGAGATGGATGAGCAGCTTTTGTCTTCTATGTAAAAAACTAGTAATTAACAATTTTGGGGCAATTTCTCCAAATGGGTTGGTTTTGCACATACCATGAGTCATGAACCTCACTTGTAAGCCAAGGTATATGGAGTATGATCTCAGTCTCTCAAATTCACTGCTAATGCTCAGCATAGTACTTGCAGCATGCCTAAGAGAGCTGCTTTTTGGAGTTCATGTGATGTAACATGTATGGGTAGTCTATCAAGGTGTGCTTGGAAATTCCTTTTAATCAAGCCTGTGGCAGCCAACACAATGGGAAATAGGCCGGTATCCTTTTGCCAAATTTTCTTGGTCTCTGACTGCATTTCTTGGTACTTAAAGACTTTTTTCCCTCTCAATGTGATTCACAGAATAGTTGATTGGAACTGACACCTCTATAATCAATGCCGTTCGGGTGTTCTTCTCCTTTACCACTATATACGGTTTCCTCACATCTAGCTTATATCGGTCAGAATGGGAGTATCCTAGGTGATCATAATCTCTTTATTCTCTGTAATTCTCTTAGGGTTATGATCCCAGGGCCCGATTTTCAGTTGGGCAGGGCTAAGCGTTGTAGCTGTGTAGCCCTGCCTGTGACCCCTTAACCCTGGATTTTCACTTCCACGGTGACAAAAGTGAAAATCCAGGGTTTGCCACACAGACAGAAAACTGCCAAGCCTAACCAGACAGCAGCAGCTTTGGATGCTGCCTGGTTAGAGCTGTGCACCTTAAAGATAGGCAAGGGTTTTTCTTGCCTATCTTTAAGGTGCAGAGCGCTAACTGGGCAGCATCCAAAATCATTGCTAACCGGTTAGCACCATTCACCATCTCCGCTCCACCCCAGAACGCCCCCAACACGGCCCGAAGCTAACCGGATAGTATTGGAGAAAGTAGGGGACTTAATTGGGGATTTTCAAAGGCACTAGCCATTTAGGTGCCTTTGAAAATCCTCAATTAAGGTATTTACATGGTTAACATGGGCTGTTAACCATGTAAATGCCTTCAAAAATTGGGTTCCCAGTGCTTTTCAGGGACAGTGATGCTGTAGTGTTTACAGAGTTTTCAAAGTATGAGGCATGCTACTTTGTTGTGCCTTTCTGTATAAATGTTTTATGCCATCAGAACTTCACAGCTAGCTATGAGATGAGTTACTGTTTCCGGCTCCTTACAGAATCGACATATGCCTGTTTTACCAGTTTTTTCAATGCTCACCGTAAACCCTCTTCTCCGTAATCCACTGTCTTAGGCTGCAATTATCAATCTTGCCCATAATCTACTGTCCTTGGCTGTAATTATCAATTTCACATCCTTTGGTTTCAGTTCACCTCTCTTTAACCAGTCATGTGTCTGTTCTTGATCGACAAAGGGTTCCTGGAGTAACACTCTATTTCCCACCATATTTGTGCATTTGCTACTTGTTTTTCCTCCTTTGCTGATCTAATCCTTTGAAGAGTTTTTTCTCTTTTTTTTGAAAATTCAGTTACTTCCTTCCCTGTGTGTACTTGTGAATTCTCACTCATTCCTTCTAGACTTTGGAATGCTTATCCAAGTTTAATAATGGAAATAGATTCTAGACATTTACTTTCATATTTCAGCACTATTTTGTATTTGGATCCAGTGATTATGTTAGGTAGTCCTGGAGGCCTATGATAGCAGGTCTGTATGTGCAATCAGTCTCTATGAGGCCTAGCCCTCCTTCAACTCTAGGGATTTACTGTCTCAGGATACACTGATTCTTGCAAATTACCTCATGGGCATGGAGGAATTTGCACACATCCAGTTTTTCAAGATCTTTAAGAGGCCAGTCCACAATCTGAATGCTGTGAAGCTCAATATAGCATGTTTTAACATTCTTATTTGACTCCTGAGAGTCTCCAAAGGTTGTGATCTGTTACCCTGGATACTTGCTGGAAAGGCTGTTAAAAATTCAATGGAAGTAAAACCAGGATTGATTCATCCTATCCTCTACAGCATCCCCAGCTGATCTGCAATCAAAGTAAAACCAGGACTTAATCAACCTATCCTCCATAACCTGGAGCCATCTGGTAACCCTAAGCATGGAGGTAGCAAATGATCAAAAAAAAGCAAAACAAAACTCTGATTGGCCAAAAACTAGACCTACGTTTTTCTGCTCACAACCAACTAAATATTAGCATTGCTATATTTTATTCTAATGGTAGAGCTTGTGGTGCCCAGATATGCCATTAGCTTCCAATGGACAAGATCCAGCTATAAGAAGGGAACATTTTATTTATAGAAGTGATAGTAGCAGCATCACGCCATTTCAGTCTTAGGAGCATGTTTAATAAATGTTGATGCAGGTTAGCAAATGTTAATGCATACTAAGTGCCAGTGCATCTATAGGAATGAAAGGGTCCGAAGTGGCACGTCACACATGTTAACACACTTAGGGTCCCTTTTATGAATGCTTAGCATGCACTATCTGTTGCATGGCCCATTTATTTTCCTATGGGCTGTGTGGCAGATGGTCTGTGCTAAGTGTTAGTAAAAGAGGCTCTTTTTGAGAGTTGACCTGTAGTAAACATGGCTCTTTTATTCTGTCTCTCAGACTCCATATTTGCTTCTCACAATTGATTCCTCTGCTTCCATCTTTCTCTCTCTCTTATTCTTCACCCATGGCCCCAGTTATTTCTCCCAGTTCCTTATTCTTTTCTCTTAGTTATTTTTCCTCTCTCTTCAATCACTCCACTTTGTTGACACTTTTCTGGTAATCCTATTCTTGTTTTTTAATTTATTTAATTAACAGGGTTTTTTTATACCACCTTATCATGTATTCAAAGCAGTTTACATTACAACATGAACGAGGAAATGTACATTGAACAAGGACACTAAACTTGGATGAGTATATGGGGTGTGCCAAATGACTCAAAGGATAAGTAACGATAGAGTATATTAACGAGAAGAGAGTATGTACTGGGTGCCTGTGTAGGCTAATAGGACAAGGGAGTACCAACACAAGTAGGAGGAAGGGGTTTACAAGACATTTAGGAAAAGGGAAAGGGACATGTTATACAGTCTGTACAAGGGAAGAGTGCATTATATGTTCATAACATGGGTCCATAATACTCCTTGAAGAGGAAAGGTTTTATTGCTTTCCTGTAGTCCAAGAGGTCTTTAATAACTCTTATTGTATCAGGCAGATCATTCCATAGTGGAGGGGCATAAAAGGAGAATGCTCTCTTGCACATTGTTTGCTTGGCTTTTGTCTTGCTTTTAGGGATGGCCAGAGTGTTATTATTCAGGGTTCTTCTTGTAGCTGGTGTAGGGGGGCGTTATGTGACAGTGCCTTGCAGCTCCAGTGATTATGCGAGCCACAGGGTTTTGTACCAGTTGGAGTGGGTGGATTGTTTTTTTTTTCGGGAGACCTTGGTAAACTATATTACAGTAGTCTAATATGGGTGTTACTATGGCCTGACATACTGATCTGAAGTTGCTGTTGCTGGGTAGGGGCTTAAGTTTATGCATTGTTCTTAATTTGTGATAGGCTGACTTGATTGTTCTCTTGATGTGCGGCTGAAAGTTGAGTTCTTGGTCGAACATAACTCCAAGGTACTTCACTTCACGTCCGACTGCTAGATCATGGAATAAGCTTTTTATGGACTCGGGTGGTGAGAATAATGCATTCCTGATAATGTACAGTACCTCTGATTTTTTGAAGTTTATAGTGATGCTATGTTCTTTGAGCCATCCTATCATTGCTTCAAGACATGAAGTAATCTGTATATAGTCAGGTTGTTCAATGTTGAATGTAGTATATATCATTATATGATTGGCATACATCTTGTATTGGATTTTATGTTGTTTTATGACATGACCAAGAGGTTGTAAGTAGATGATGAAAACCAGTGCTGACAGGGCTGATCCTTGTGGAATACCCTGTGGTTGTGGGAATAGTCTTGATTGTTGACTTCCAGATCTAACTTGTTGTTTTCTGTGTGTTAGGTATGATAGGAACCATTTCCGTGGATGCCTATTTCTTGAAGCCTTCTTAGTAGGGTACTGTGATTGACAGAGTCAAATGCTGTAGCTATGTCGATGAAGAATAGAATGAAGACCTGCCTTATATTATCTATACCGGTTATTAGACTGTCCGGGAGTGATTTGAAGAATGTCTCCACACTGTGATTAGGTTTGAAACCATGTTGGTGGGGGTCTAGTGGAGCATGTTCATCTATCTGTTCCTGTAGCTGTTGCTAGACCACTTTTTCAATCACTTTGCTTATAAATGGAAAACTTATTGGTCAATATGAACTGGGGTTCTTGATGTCAAGGTTCATGCCTTTCAGAATAGGTCTTATGGATGCTTGTTTGAGGTGGGGGGTGGGGGATTTTTCCTTGCAAGTATGATCCAAGTAGCAAGGCATGGATCAAGAGGAGAGGTGGATGCATTAAGATTGGCTATGATGTTCTCTAGTTGTTCTTCTGTAGGGATGTGTAAGGACTCCCATAGTTTTCTGTTGTTATGACATGTGAGCATCACTTGTAGTTGGATAGTTTCCAGGGATGACATATTCCTGTATTTGTGTTCTAGAAAGTCTGCCATGTCTTGGGGACTCAGGGTATTAATATATTTGGTTGTTGTTGCTGTTAAGTGCCGTCAAGTCGGTGTCGACTCATGGCGATCTTCTGTTGTCCTAAATAGTATTCGGTCTTCAGTCAGGCGGCTCATTGTTGACAGACTGGCACCCATAGCTGTTGTTATTGTATCGCTACATCTCATTGCTGGCCTTCCTCTTTTGCATTGACCTTCTATCTTGCCAAGCATGATGTCTTTCTCTAATGATCTCTCTCTCTTTGCATGATGTGTCCAAAGTATGAAAATCTAAGTCTTGTCATTTCAGCTTCTAAAGAAAGCTTAGGTTTGAACTCTAGTACTGACTGGTTTGTTTTTCGGGGAGTCCATGGTATACATTCATTGCCAACACCATAATTCAAAGGCATCAATTTTCTTCCTGTCTATTTTTTTCACTGTCCAACTTTCACATCCATATGATGTTATTGAAAATGACATGGCTTGAACAAGTTGAATCTTTGTATGGAGAGAGACATCTCTGCTCTTGAGAATCTTGTCTAGGTCCTTCATAGCAACTCTGCCAAGAGCAATGCATCGTCTGATTTCTTGACTACTTATTGCTTCTTTATTGATGGTTGATCCAAGTAGATTAAAGTTTTCCACTATTTCAATTTTTTCTCCATCAACGATGAACTTATTAATTTTGACAGTGGCAGGATCTTTGTCGTCTTTACATTAAGGTGTAGGCCCATTTTAAGACTATGTTCCTTGATCTTGAGAAGCAAATGTTTCAGATCGTCTTCACTTTCAGCCAGTAATGTGGTATCATCAGCATAGCAAAGGTTGTTGATGAGTCTTCCAGCAATCTTCACACCTCGGTTGTCTTCATGCAATCCTGCTTCTCTGATGATTTGTTCTGCATATAAATTAAGCAGGTAGGGGGAAAGTATGCAGCCTTGTTGTACACCTTTGATGATTTTATACCATTCTGTTTCTCCTTCTTCCATTCGAACTGTTGCTTCTTGATCAATGTAAAGGTTGTGCAAGAGAACGATCAGGTGTTGTGGTATACCCATGCTTCTTAATGTGGCCCAGAGTTTTTCATGTTTTACACAGTCAAAAGCCTTGCTGTAGTCAATAAAACACATGATTACGTTTATGTTTATGGTATTCTTTTGTCCTTTCAAGGATCCATCTCACATCTGTGATGATGTCTCTCGTTCCTCGCCCTTTCCTGAACCCTGCTTGCACTTCAGGTAGTTCTCATTCCAGGTATGATTGTAGTCTCTGCTGAATAATCTTGAGTAGAATCTTGCTGGCATGGTTAATGATGGCATTGTCTAAGTCCGACAGCCATGTTTCATTAATGCACATTATATTTATGTTTTGGTCTTGTATATAGTCCTCTATAGTTTGGCATTTGTTCCAGATGGAGCAGGCATTAATTAATGCACACTTGAGTGAGATATGCTGTTGATTACTGTTTTGATTTACCTCCCATGGGGTGGTAGGGTTTATTTGGATTAGCCTAGGATGCTTGCTATGCCTAGTTTGGTGGTGGTAGAGCCTTTGCACTTCATGTCTGCCTCTCTGCATTACAGGGATTAGTTGTCCTGTGTGGAGAAGGTTGGGTCTCCGGCATTCATGAATGGGAGCTTGAGTAGTTTTAGAGCAAGGAGGCTAAATGCAAGAAGTTTATTATTCATTTTGTTAGCTTTGTTCCTGTGAAAGAGTAAGGGTTCTGTATTCTACAGCCTGTGTCTGTATCTGTTAAGAAGTAAGTGTGAGGGAGGTTCTTTTATTTAGTTCTAGGTTGCTAACTGTGGGTATAGGATCAGTGGAGCAATTGGGGCCCAGGGGTATGAATGGTATATATATTGGATGCAGGGTTTCAGTACTTGTGGTAGTTGGTGTCAAGATATGTTCATGGACTCGGGGGCTCCTCAGGAAGGTCAGTAGCGAGGTTTCACTTGCATGCGATCTGTTGCAGGGGCTTAGGTCAACTCTCTGCTCGACCTTGTCATTTGGTCTAAGTTGCCAGGTGCTTTGAGTTTGCCTACATTACCACTGGTAAGGTTCTTGGGTGTAGCTGCGGCTTTCATGAAGAGGGACCTTTTCACGCTTCCAGGCAACTCTATGGGCCATGCCTAAGGGCCCTTTGCTGTGGCCCTTAAACACGGACCCACTGGCATGGGTGCACCTGGATTATCTACTTTTTAAATGTCCCGGTTGGCATCCAATGATGCTGTGCAGAAGGCGGAGCTCTCAGCTGCGTGTGTGCAGGACAACCCTCTCCTGACCCTGTATCTTGTCTGGTAGGCCACTGAAGATATGATCGAGAGGCAGAGGAGGGTGCGATCAGGAAACCAGCCATGTGTGCTGCAGTCGTTGGGGAAGGATCCATCTGATCCTGTGTGCCTGGGTTATCTGCTTTTTAAATGTTCCAGTCAGTATCCAATGATGTTGTGCAGGGGACGGAGCTCTCAGCCATGTGTGTGCAGAACAGCCCTCTCCCGATCCTGTACCTTGTCTGGTAGGCCACTGAAGATGCAAGCAGGAGGCAGAGGAGAGTGCAATTGGGAGACCAGCCACGTGTGCTTCTTATCCCTCCTATCAAACACTCAGAGCTTCCAATTTACCCAGTTTCAAGAGGGAGATTTTAGTGTAGTCTTGGATTTCTAACAGCCTTATCCTGAGGCATTATGGGACCTGCAACACTAGTTTCAATGGGCAGAATCAGGGACTACAAATACCACACTGCTTTGGGATGTAAGTTTAAAATCAGGATTGGCCAAAAAGTCTCTCTCCTGGAACTGGGTAACCTGACAGCTCTGAACTTCTTTTTCTTGTTTTCTATAATTGCCACCTTCTTCTTCTTCATCCTCACTTTGCCACCTCTATAGTCCCTTTTTATTCTCCCTCTTGGAGGCAGTAGCATAGTGGTTAGAGCAGCAGGTTGAGAACTAGGGTTCAAATTCTACTTCTCTTATTGATGTCTCGGAGCCCTGGACAAGTTACTTCACACTCTATTGCCTCAGATACCAACAATGGATTGCAAGATCTGAGACAGCATGGTTTACTAGAGGTAGATCTTCAGACAAATCTGATCAAATTCTTTGATTAGGTGATCAGAGAACTGAATCAGTGGGAGAGCGCTCGATGATCAGATGTTTATATAGGGGTCATAGGATAAGGTGAAAGGGGTAGACTCAGAGGTAGCCTAAGGAAATATTTCATAATAGAAAAGGTAGGGGAGAGCTTGGAAAGACAAGGACTGTATATGGATTCACAAAGGCATGGGACAAGCACAGAGGATCTCTGAGGGAAAGGAAGGGATTGTAGAGCTTAGTAGTTGGTATGTACAGGCAGACTATATATACTGTATGACCTTTATTTGCGATCATTTTCTCTATTTCTCTGTTTCTTTGTTGTGTACTTAGATTTCTGTTAAGTTTTTTGACACAGTTCTGCAAAGGCAATTAATAAATAAACCATGTGCTATTGGTATGAACTCTAAAGTGACTAATTGGGACAGAAACTGGTTGAGTGAGAGTTGATAAAGAGTAGTAGTAAGTGGGATTTACCATGAGGCTAGCGGTATTACCAGTGGTATGCCAAAGTGATCAGTTCTTGCTCTGGCTCTTTTTAACATTTTTGTGAGCCCTATTGCAGAAGGATCATCGGGAAAGGTTTGCCTCTTTTTGGATGACCCTCCAAAGATCATGTCCACTCAGAAATTTCTCCTTCTGACCAAACTTTTCTCCCATAAATACATCACTTGGTGTAGAGCCTGAAATACATCTTGGCCAGTACCTCCATCAAATAAAGACATGTATCATAGAAGCCAGCTGTAGCAGAAGAAGGAGCAAGTGAAGAATATGAGGTGTCTCCAGAAATGGTCGTCTACATGAACTCCACAGTTTTGGAATCCTGGGTAAGCTCATTCTATCTGGGTTAGTTAGCATCAGAGTATAGAGCTGGTTGGGTAACTATTCTACCAAAATCTATCACATTATTCATTTTAATAATTTACAGTCTGTAGCTGGCTTGTCATTTGACTAAGAATAAATTCCTGGTACAAAAGATCAACCTAGCTGTTTACAGTATATGTATTATAGAAGGGCAAGTGCAAGAGCTGTATTCCTATTCCCATGAACCCTCCAGTACGACCCCTCCATATCCACCTTCTTTCCACCTCCAATCTCTTCCTTCTCTCCCCTCTGATCCTTCTGTCTCCTTCTCCTTGCCTCTAATCTCTCTATCCCCATTACCTCTCACTCTTCTGTCGCACCTCTCTGGCCTTTCTTTCTTTCTCATTCACTTCTTTACTCAAGTATTTCACATCTCCATTGACTGTCAGGGATCTGTACTGGATCTGATGCTTTTTAACATTTTTATAAATGATCTAGAAATGGGAACAATGAGCGAGGTCATTAAATTTGCAGATAACAGCAAATTATGCAAGGCTGTTAAATCATACGTAGATTGAGAAAAATTGCAGAAGGACCTTATGAGACAGAGAATGGGTATCTATATGTCAGTTGAAATTTAATGTGGATAATTTCAAACTGATAAGCACAGAGAAGAATAGCACAAATTATAGTTACATGATGCTAGGTTCCATATTAGGAGTCACCACTCAAGAAGCCATTGTGACTAATACATTGAAATCTTCTATCCATTGTGTGACAGAAAGCAAACAGATTTGGAACACATTTGTTCTCCTTTCCCTGGTAAGCAGAGCCACTACAGATACTGTAAGCATTTCAAGTTTTTAATTTAAAACGTTTGCTTGATAGAGTAATATCTATTGTACTTCCTAAGAATTTGGATCATAAACTGTTATGCACTGTGTTTTACTTTGGAATATTGCCCCCTTTTACATCTTTCTGTCCATAACAGCCACTAAGCAACTCATTGGTCCTCTCATTCCTGCAAATACAGTATCTGGTACCTAATGTGATTTTTAAAAAATTTCTGCTGACTTTATTTCCCACTCATCCCATTGGTCTAAAATTTCTTATGTAGTTTCCCTAGGGCTCATTAACACTGCTACTCCCAGATGCAATCAACCCACTGCAGCTTCCACACCTGCTACCCCAGGCTCCATCTAGCTGCTTGCCAAAAGGCACGCAGCATACCATATCATATTTCCTCACTTTTTTACTTTCCCTTCTCCATCTATTTTCTATGGATCTACTATTCTCTCTTCTTGATGCTAATTCTCCCTAATATTTTCCCTTCATTCAAGCAACTTCAAATCTTTAGTTCACATTACCCATTCCTTACTTTCTTCACCTCTCCAGCCATTTTGTCTGCTACCTGTCATCTGCTCTTGAGCTTCAAATGTTTTTCCTCTTATTAATCTATCTACATTCTCTGAGATCATCTGACTCTCATCACCATTATGTCCCTTCTTCTCTTTGCTATACTCTCTTGTTGCTTCTCCTTCTCATAGCTAGAATATCAATTACAATCCTGGCCCTCCAAGGCATCTCTCCCCCCTCTCTGTGAATCACACCACTACCCTTCCAATCTTATAGGCAACCCTCCCCTTCCCCATTCTTCTCTCCCTTTCTTATGCACCCTGTGGAATTCCTGCTATGTTTCCAACAAACTTGTCTTTGGTAATGACTACTTTATCTCTCATAGTCTACATCTTCTTTCTCTAAGTGAGACTAATGTCCAGTCCCGGAGTTTGTTCAAGATGTTTGCCCTGCACCCCCCCCCCCCCCCCCCCCCCCCGCTTCCAGGCTTTCAATGCCCTGCTCTTTGCCACCCGCAGAAGCTGTCACCCTAAGTGATCACTTAATTTGTCTAATGGTTGGGTCAGCCCTGGTGAGTCTTCTCTATTCCCCAAATATTCTGCCCACAACACTGCTATCCGGTTACTACACTCTCCTTCCTGTGGTTTTTAACCCCTTCTTCCACTCCAGTCTCACTGCTCTTCTTCCTTTGAAGTCCACTGCATCTATCGATTTGCTCCAGTACCTCTCCACATTGTTATCATTTTTTGAGCCCCCACCCGTTAAGTCCACCTATTTCTTTTCACTGACTGACTTCTGGTTTTCATTCTTTTGTGAACCATCTTTCCCATTACTCATTCTTGGAGATTTTAATATAAGAACATAAGATATGCCATACTGGGTAAGATCAAGGTCCATCAAGCCCAGCATCCTGTTTCCAATAGTGGCCAATCTAGGTCACAAGTACCTAGCAGTTTCCCCAAAAGACACAGGTTCCACAATGCTTGTATTGGGTGAAGCAGTGATATCCCGAGCCCCTTTTAATAATGGTTTATGGACCTTTCCTTCAGGAACTTGTCCAAACCTTTTTTAAAGCCGGCTACACTATCAGCTTTTACTGCATCCTCCAGTAACAAATTCCAGAGTTTGATTACATGTTGAGTGAAAAAAATATTTTCTCTTATTAGTCATAAATAGGTTACCCTGTAGCTTCATTGCATATCCCTTAGTCTTTCTAAATTTTGATCGTGTAAACAATCAATCTATGTTTACCCATTCCACTTGTGAGGCCCTGTTACCCACAAAAAGACCAATCACTAATTATCACTAATTTCCTATAATGTCCAGATCCAAAGTCAGCAAAGGTGCTATCAGAATCTCTGTTTATTAGGCAACCGATGGACAATACAGGCAATGGAGAGGAGTGCTTCTATTGGGCACTAGGCACCTCCAGAATTTCTCCTCCCCTTTGGTACAATATTCTTGTTACTTATATACATTTTCTTACTTCTGTGTATGTGCACAGCTTCCAAATCTATTTCTCCTTGTATCCCATCTTTTCTTACCATCTGTTTCCTGTTATTTCCTTTCTATCCCCCCTTGTTCCTGTTTAATACCCATTCAGGTTCCTTCTCTTGTCTGCTCTTGCACTATACCTACCGTCAATCACCTGCTTTCTTCAGGGCTGATGGGCTCAGCATATACTTTGTCCATGTCAGCTTGTGGTTTCCTGTGTACGTGCTTTGTACAAGACCCTGCATGACTATTCCTGGACTCTCCAGCTCAGGAATATGCATTGCTGAGAATTGTTTTTTTCTTATATGGTTTCTTCTTATGCTGGCCTGCTTTCTTTCTGCCCACCATATAGCAGCCTGGTTGACATATATTTTTATTAGAGCAGACATTTACAAAGGCCACCAAGTGGTATGAATCAGGAAAATATCCCTAATCCCTACACACTCCATTCTTTAATTTATAGACCTCTATCATATCTCCCTTTAGCCATCTCTTTTCCAGGTTGAAGAGCTCTAACATTTTTAGCCTTTCTTCATAGGGGTATCCTTCCATCCCATTTTGGTGGCTCTTTTCTGTATCTTTCCTAATAACGCTATATATCCTTTTTAAGATAACAACGACATATTCATGTTGATGACCCCTCTGACTCCTATGTCTCAAAGCTCTTGGCTTTACCTCCTGGTTCAACCTCCAATTGTGTTCTATTACCCCTACTCACCAGCATGGCCACTGCTTCGACTTTTTCTTTTTCTCCATCTGCTCACTCTCAAACTTCACCTCAATTTTTCCCCCTACCTCCACAATCCCGTCCAATGTCCAACAACATGTTTAGAAATCTGCAGATTATTGACTGTTGCACTTTCTCCACTGCTGTCTCTCTGCTCCTCTCATCCACTATGTTATCTGAATTTGTCATTGAGACAGTTTCTTCCTATATTCTCCTCTGCATTGGAAGCTCTCGCTCTTCCCATTCCATGTCCTGTAAGGCATACCATACCTCCACCTTGACTTATCTCCAGAATCCACTACTTACATTACCGTGGTCACTCTGCTGGGGTGCCTTGAGCTAAACTCCCTTGCCCATGCTGACTTCATACACTTCAAATTTTCACTTGCCAAGCATGCATACTATACCCATCTGACAAACTCTCTGGCCTCCGACTCTCACCGTCCCTTTGCCATGCTCGACTCTCTCCTCAATTGCTTCTGCCTTTGACCCCCACCTTCACTTTCTGCTGTCTATGACTGATTACTTCCATGACAAGGTTCATAAGAACATAAGAACATAAGATATGCCATACTGGGTCAGACCAAGGTCAATCAAGCCGAGTATCCTGTTTCCAGCAGTGGCCAATCTAGGTCATACGTACCTAGCAGTTTCCCCAAAAGACACAAGTTCCACAATGCTTGTATTGGGTCAAGCATTGATATCCTGGGTCCCTTTTTAATAATGATTTATGGACCTTTCCTCCAGGAACTTGTCCAAACCTTTTTTAAACCCAGCTACACTAACAGCCTTTAATACATCCCCCAGTAACAAATTCCAGAGTTTGATTACATGTTGAGTGAAAAAATATTTTATTTTATTAGTCTTAAATAGTTTACCCTGTAGCTTCATTGCATGTCCCCTAGTCTTTCTATATTCTGATAATGTAAACAATCAATCTATGTTTACCCATTCCAATCCGTTCATTAATTTATAGATTTCTATCATATCTCTCCTCAGCCGTCTCTTTTCCAGGTTAAAGAGCCCTAACCTTTTTAGCCTTTCTTTATAGGGGTATCCTTCCATCCCCTTTACCATTTTGGTGGCTCTTCTCTGAACCTTTTCTAATAACGCTATATCCTTTTTAAGATATGGCGACCAGAATTGCACACAGTATTCAAGATGTGGTCTCACCATGGAACGATATAGAGGCATTATAATATCCTTTGTTTTATTTTCCATTCCTTTCCTTATGTTACCTAGCATTCTATTTGCTCTCTTGGCCACCGCTGCACACTGGGTGGAGGGTTTTAACATGTTATCCACAATGACGCCTAAATCTTTTTCCTGGGTGGTGGTTCCTAATGTGGAACCTTGCATCGTGTAACCATAGTTTGGGTTGTTCTTCCCTAGCTGCATAACTTTGCACTTGTCCACATTAAATTTCATCTGCCATTTTGATGCCCAGTCTTCCAATTTATCAAGATCCTCTTGCAATTTTCCACAATCCTCTTGGGTTTTAACAACTTTAAATAGTTTGTGTCATCTGCAAATTTGATAACCTCACTCGTTATTCCACTTTCCAGGTCATTTATGAATATGTCAAAAAGCAGCGGACCCAGCACAGATCCCTGGGGTACACCATTATTCACCTTTTTCCATTGGGAAAATTGGCCATTTAGCCCTACCCTCTGCTTTCTATCTTTTAACCAGTTCCTGATCCACAATAGTACACTGCCTCCTATCCCATGACTCTTTAGTTTTGCCAAAAGTCTCTGATGAGGGACCTTGTCAAAGGCTTTCTGAAAGTCCAGATACACAATATCAACCGACTCACCTTTGTCCACCTGTTTATTCACTCCTTCAAAAAAACATAACAGATTAGTAAGACAAGATCTTCCTTGTCTAAAGCCATGTTGGCTGTCTCCCATTAGGTCGTGACTATCTACATGCTGAGTAATTTTATTCTTTATGATGGTTTCTACCATTTTTCCCGGTACTGACGTCAGGCTCACCAGTCTGTAGTTTCCCGGATCACCCCTGGAACCCTTTTTAAAAATTGGTGTTACATTGGCGATCCTCCAATCTTCAGGTATTAGAGATGATTTTAATGATAGTTCACAGATTACTAATATCAGGTCTGCGATCTCATATTTCAGTTCTTTCAACACCCTTGGATGTATACCATCCGGCCCAGGTGATTTGCTACTCTTCAGTTTATCTAATAGTTGTAAGACATCTTTCCGATGTATCGATATTTCCTTCAATTCTTCCGCACCTTTAAATACCACTTCAGTCATGGGTAACATCCCTACATCTTCCTCAGTAAAGACTGAAGCAAAGAATTCATTCAGTCTCTCCGCTATCGCCTTGTCGCCTCTTAGTGCTCCTTTAACCCCTTTATCATCTAATGGACCAACTGACTCTCTCACAGGTTTTTTGCTACGAATGTACTTGAAAAGGTCTTTATTTCATGTTTTTGCTTCCGCAGCAAGCTTCTTCTCAAATTCTCTCTTTGCCTGCCTTATCAATGCCTTATCAAATCAGGTGGCTATGTTCTACGTGAACAAGCAGGGAGGGACAGGGTCCCATATCCTGTGCCAGGAGACACTGGACCTCTGCTCCTTTGTCATCAGACAGGGTATGTCTCTCAAGGCAGTTTACCTGCCAGGTCAAGAGAACGGCCTAGCAGACAAACTAAGCAGAATTTTTTAACCTCATGAATGGCAACTGAATCCGGAAGTGGCCCAGCAGATCTTCCTCTGCTGGGGACATCCGTCCATAGATCTCTTCGCCAGCCCACAGAATCATCAGTTGCCCAACCTTTGCTCCAGATAGCCACATCTCCGAAGGATGGCTGCCGATGCTTTTCTGATCTCCTGGTCTGTGGGCTTCTTCTATGCATTTCCTCCCACGCCTCTGGTGGCCAGAACTCTCTTCAGAATCCTGCAGAACAAGGCCTCGGTCATCCTGGTAGCCCCCAAATGGCCAATACAACCTTGGTTCCTGCTTCTTCTCCAGCTGGCAGTGGAGACCCCACTCCCTCTGGGGACGAGGCTCGACCTCCTGTCCCAGGAGCAGGGCTCTATCTTACATCCCAACCTCAGGTCTCTCAACCTGATAGCATGGCTGCTGAAAGGGTAGTGCTGGCTCCTCTCCTCCTACCTAAGAATGTAGAAGAAGTGTTACTGGCCTCAAGGAGGCAGTCCACTAGGAAAACCTATGCCTTCAAGTGGCGGAGGTTTGAGGTGTGGTGTAACCAACACAATGAAAACCCTTTCTCTTGCCTTGTACCAGTGGTGTTATAGTACCTGCTTCACCTCTCTGACTTAGGCCTCAAGTCTAACTCTGTCAGGGTCTACCTGAGTGCTCTGTCAGCACATCACTCACCAGTGGAAGGACAACCTCTTTCATTTCACCCCTTGGTGTCCAGATTCCTCAGAGGTCTACTTCTACTAAAACCCCCGGTTCGTCCTCCGGTGACCAAGTGGGATCTGAATGTGGTCTTGCAACAGCTTACTCACCCACCTTTTGAGCCAATGTCCGCTTGCCATCTGCGCTTCCTCTCCTGGAAGGTACTCTTCCTGGTGTCACTCACATCTGCCAGGCGAGTGAGTGAGCTACAAGCTCTGGTTTCAGAAAGACCGTACACACGGTTTTAAAGGAACAGGGTGGTACTACGCACTCACCCCAAGTTTCTCCCGAAAGTGGTCTCTCTGTTCCACCTCAACCAGGAGGTGGTTCTTCCAACATTCTTTCCCAGACCACATGCTAGCCAGGCAGAGGCAGTTCTACATACACTTGATTGCAAGAGGGCATTAGCCTTCTACTTGGAGCGTACGCGGGAGCATCGAAGGGCTCCTCAACTCTTCATCTCTTTTGACCCCAGTAAGCTGGGGCTACCTGTCTCCAGCATAGGTTGTCCACCTGGGTGGCAGACTGCATTGCCTGGGCATACAGGGAGCCGACCTCCTGTTGCAGGGTCGCGTCACGGCCCACCATGTCAGGGCTAAAGCCGCATCAGTGGCTAACTTCCGCTCTGTTCCACTGGCAGACATCTGCCAGGCCACCACCTGGTCTTCAAGCCAGACTTTTGCAGCCCATTACTGCTTGGATGGAGAGTCCCGATGAAACAGTGCTTTCGGCCAGGCGGTACTCCGCAACTTATTTGAGGTTTAGGCAACTCCTACCCTCCGGCCCTCTGGTGTCAGGCTTCCGGGGGTGTTGTGTCTCCTCTGGATTCCTATTACAGCTGCTGCGGCTCTTATATAGGGAGACATTTTCAGCTGTGGGTTCTTGGTAGCCTATAGCTAGGGAGTCCCATAAGTGAGGACTGACTTCCTGTTTGTTCCTGGAGTAAGCGTAGTTACTCACCTGTAACAGGTGTTCTCCAGGGACAGCAGGAATCAGTCCTCACGACCCTCCCTCCTCCCCTGGAGTTGCAGTCCTATTATTGATTTTATTCTTTTTGCTGTCTTTTTAGCTATGTCATTAGACTGAGCAAGATGGCACCCTTGGGTGGGAAGGGGACCGTGCATGTGTGATACAATCCCAAAGGCTTTCTTTGAAAGCTGGGGATTTGCTCTGCACGAGGGCTCCGTTGGCACCGACGTCACCCATATGTTAGGACTCATTCCTGCTGTCCCTGGAGAACACCTGTTACAGGTGAGTAACTACGCTTTCCACACATTTGAAGGACTACAACCAGGGCTGAATCAGTCTAATTGAATTAAGCTAGGTGAGTAGGTAACCCTGAAGGCCCAGTGTGATTACACGGCCATCAGTGCTACTGATTCTTCTCTCAGAAAGGTTACACTGAGGTTAAAAATATTGTGGTAAATTTTCAATGGTTTGGTAAATGCATAAAATTATACAGCTAATTTTTCCAAACTGTGTGTATCTTGAGCCAGACTACCTGTACAATTCTGTTAATTGAACATGCCAGCATAACTTCATATAGCTACAGTAACTTAAAATGTTTTCCCCGGATATTTCTGCATTCAGACTTAAGCACACAAGTTGTGTGCATAGCAGCTGAGTATCACCATTATCTGTATAATGTCTGGGCCATGCTAAATTCCACCCCACTTTAGCCACATAACTTTAGGCAGTATCGCAATTCCAAGGAAATGTTTCTGAAAATCATTTATAGGGGCAGCATTTGTTGCTGATCGCTAAGTACCTTTGACTATTGTTTCTACTGTCTCCATGTCTGAGATCAACTCGCAAAGTAACTGACAATAAAAAACTAAGCTTACTGAAATCATGAAAAGTTAAATTCCTAATGAGTTGTTGTATAAACTAATAAACTCATTTTACTACTTTGCTAGTGCTTTAAAAATGCTGGAAAGTGCAAGGAGTTAAGGCATTTCATATCTTGCATACCTGCAAAATGAACACAAAAGCACTACATGCTTTACTATTTCACTTAGTATCACTTAGATATAACACAGACATTTGTAATAATTATTAATGAGCTCCAGAAGGAGATGCACCGATTATTCTGACTCTGCATGCATAAACCTGTCTGGCACTTCATTAAGAAGATACAGAGTAAGCCTACTTAAATACACCAAGCACTGACCAGCTGTGAATGCCGGGCTAGTACAAAGATTCATGCGCTCTCAGCCAAGACTGACAACTAATCTGGATTTTAGGTTATATACACTGATATTTTGCATAACTTTATTACCTTGAAAATCAGACCTATTTATGGCTCTGAGAAGCTGTAGTTTTTATAATATAGTATAGTTTTATGGTAGCCAACATCTTTAATAAGAAAAAGTATCTCAAAAAAATTGAGAAAAGACAAGATACGAGGAAGCATAAGTCCTTTTTAAACAGACACATGTTAGAAGCTAAAATATCTGCACTCAGTTCTTCAAAACTGTAGATGAGCAGGGAGAGAGGCAGGTGAACAATGCCAAGTGCAGAGAGTGTCCTATCATATCTCCTCCGCTGGGTTTGGGGCCTCCCTCCCTGGTACATTGCTAACAGAAGTCACTTGCTCACTGATGACCTTGTAGCCTCATCCTCTTTGGAACAATCATCACGGTGAGACAATAAAAGCCGGTTAAAAATCCTGCGCACAATAGTAATACTGTAAGTGGGAGAGGTAGGTGGACAATGCTGACCAAAGGTATTTTTATTTTATTTATTAATTTATTTAACATTTCTTCTATACCGCGCTATTTTAGATCAGTGCGGTTTACATTCAACATCAACTATACAACGCAGGCAATCTGAGTTGTATTTACAATGAACGGGGAGATCAACTTGGAAATAACTGGGGAAACTATCTACATTGTATTTACACTGGTACCTACTTTCAGGCAGGGTCTATCTACATCTTATTTACATTGGGTAGGAGAAGGTAGGAGAAGGATGCTATCTTCCTCACTAGATTTGGGTCTCTCCTACCTGATGCACTGTTGTAAGAAGTTCCAACTTGCTGACATACTGGAGACTCTGCTTCCTTTTGAAGACCCCATTGCTGTGAAATGGTACTTCCATTAAAAGCCACCTCACAGTGGTACGTTATCACAAGCACCATGTACAAAGAGGGGTACCCCTTCATGAACCTGTTTGTGAGTATTGAGGGACATGGAGGACCCTAGGTTCATGCTTTTCATTTCTGGGATTCACAGAGAGGGGGATGGGAAAGCATATGTCTAAAATTAAAGTATACCCTGTAGAGCAGTGATTCTCAACTCAGTTCTCGGGACACACCTAGCCAGTCAGGTTTTCTGGATAACCATAATTTATTTGACTGTTTTTCTAACCACTTTTCACCGGGTCAAAGCACTGTACATTAAACAACATTGATACATAGAACAATATGAATTTATTTACAAAGAACTGTTTGAACTTATTTACTTTGATACATGCAATAGTATGAACTTAAATACTTAGGACTGTCCAATCTCATTTACATAGAGCAGTACAAGCTTGTATGTAGATGTATTAACATATTTACATTTGGTGTGGGGTTATGTGTGATAGGAGGTTATGGTAATGTGGGGTGTCATGTTGTGGGACCGAAGTGTTCAGTGAATAAATGTGTTTTTAGTAACTTTTGGAAGGCGAGTAAGACGTTGGTATTTCTGATATTTTCAGGGAGTAAATTCCACGGGCTGGGGGGGGGGGGGAAGAGTTTGAATGCCCTTAGGCATGCATATTGTGTACTTTTTGGTTTTTCATGCGGGATGGTCAACATATTCTTGGTGGTTTCTCTTTGGCTTCTCGCAGTACTGTTTATGTTTAATAGTGTTTAAGAGAGAGATTTGCATACCTAGCCTTCACTGTATGCAAATCTCTATCATACATTTCATTTTGGTTTTCCTGAAAACCTGACTGGCTAGGTGTGACCCAAGGACTGGTTTGAGAACCCTTGTAAAGTATACTTCAGTTTGGGGCTCAATTGATGTTTTCATAACTATGACAGCTATAAAGAAGAATGCTGTAATCTTCGTTAAAAAATGGAAATCATATAAATCCTTCTTTAGAAGTATTTTTGAGCTCAATAGTTAAGCCTTCACCACAATATCCAAGAGGAGAGTACTGATACTGTATACCTCCCTAAAGGCCCTTGTTAGGATGAAAGCTACCTAATTTATTTATCAGGATTTTAAACCGTCAAGTTGGTGTCTACTTATGACGACCATCTGGACAGTCAGGCGGCTCATTGTTGACAGACTGGCACCCACAGCTGCTGTTATTGTATCGATCCATCTCATTGCTGGCCTTCCTCTTTTGTGTTGACCTTCTTCCTTGCCAAGCATGATGTCTTTCTCTAATGATCTCTCTCTTTGCATGATGTATCCAAAGTATGAAAGTCAAAATCTTGTCATCTGAACTTCTAAAGAAAGCTTAGGTTTGATCTCCTCTAGTACAGACTGGTTTGTTCTTCGGGCAGTCCATGGTATACACAGTATTCGTTGCCAGCACCATAATTCAAAGGCATTAATTAAAAAGGGTTCCAGGGGTGATCCAGGAAAGTACAGATTGCTGAGTCTGACATCAGTACCAGGAAAAATGGTAGAACCCAATATAAAGAACAAAATTACTGAACATACAGATAGCCATGGCTTAATAGGATACAGCGAACATGGCTTTAGACAAGGAAGATCTTGTCTTACTAATCTATTATGTTTTTTTGAAGGTGTGAATAAATAGGTAGACAAAGGTGAGTCAGTTGATATAGTGTATCTGGACTTTCAGAAAGCCATTGACAAGGTCCCTCATCAGAGACTTTTGGCAAAACTAAAAAGTCATGGGATAGGAGGCAGTGTACTATTGTGGATCAGGAACTGGTTAAAAGATAGAAAGCAGAGGGTGGGCTAAATGGCCAATTTTCCCAATGGAGAACGATGAATAGTGGAGTACCCCAGGGACCTGTGCTGGCTCCGTTGCTTTTTAACATATTCATAAATGACCTGGAAATGGGAATAACACGTGAGGTTATCAAATTTGCAGATGACACAAAACTATTTAAAGTTGTTAAAACCCAAGAGGATTGTGGAAAATTGCAAGAGGATCTTGATAAATTGGAAGACTGGGCGTCAAAATGGCAGATGAAATTTAATGTGGACAAGTGCAAGGTTATGCACCTAGGGAAGAACAACCCAAACTATGGTTACACGATGCAAGGTTCCACATTAGGAACCACCACCCAGGAAAAAGATTTAGGCGTCATTGTGGATACCATGTTAAAACCCTCGGCCCAGTGTGCAGCGGCGGCCAAGAGAGCAAATAGAATGCTAGGTATGATAATGAAAGGAATGGAAAATAAAACAAAAGATATTATAATGCCTCTATATCGTTCCATGGTGAGACCGCACCTTGAATATTGTGTGCAATTCTGGTCGCCGTATCTTAAAAAGGATATAGCGATTTTAGAAAAGGTTCAGAGAAGAGCCACCAAAATGGTAAAGGGGATGGAAGGATACTCCTATGAAGAAAGGCTAAAAAGGTTAGGGCTCTTTAACCTGGAAAAGAGACGGCTGAGGGGAGATATGATAGAAGTCTATAAATTAATGAACGGAGTGGAACGGTTAAACGTTGATCGATTGTTTACCTTATCAGAATATAGAAAGACTAGGGGACATGCAATGAAGCTACAGGGTAAACTATTTAAGACTAATAAAAGAAAATATTTTTTCACTCAACGTGTAATCAAACTCTGGAATTTGTTACCGGAGGATGTAGTAAAGGCTGTTAGTGTAGCTGGGTTTAAAAAAGGTTTGGACAAGTTCCTGGAGGAAAGGTCCATAAACCATTATTAAGAAGTGACCGAAGATATCAATGCTTGACCCAGTACAAGCATTGTGGAACTTGTGTCTCTTGGGGAAACTGCTAGGTACATATGACCTAGATTGGCCACTGTTGGAAATAGAATACTGGGCTTGATGGACCTTGGTCTGACCCAGTATGGCATATCTTATGTTCTTATGTTATGGGTAGTTCATATCTATGTAGTCCTGGAGTTGTCTGCATATGATTTTTTCCAATATCTTGGTCAAGAATGGGAGGCTGGCTATGGGTCTATAGGAGGATGGTTGGTTGATGTCATTGGATGCTCCTTTCCTGACAGGACGGATAGAGGCTGACTTGAATTCAGGTGGCACAAATCCATGAAATAGCGATGGTTGGATGATTTTTAACATTGATGGAATGAGCTCTTTCTTGGCTGCTTTGATCCAGCTGACTGGACAGGGGTCGAGCAGAGAGGTGGTTGTGTTGATATCTGAAATGACCTTCTCTAGATATTCTGGTGTGATTTTCAGGGATGAGATCCATGTGCTTAGATGTGTGGTTTAGGTTGCTGTGGTTGTGTGTTGGTTTGTATTGTTGGGGTGTGTCGAAGTTGACCTTAGAAGTAGTCAGCTATTGCTTGTGGTGTGTGGTTGGATTTATTCGTTTGGTTTGTGTGGTCTTTGCATAGTGTTTTGAGTATGTCAAAGAGTTCTCTGGGATGATTTAAGGAGCTCTTAAGTATCTGGGTGTAATAGTCTTTTTTAGCTTGAGAGGTGGTGGCTTGATAAGATTGTAGCTTGTGTTTGTACATGTCAAGGGTTTCCACTGATTTAGTTCTCCTTCATTTTCTTTCTGTGATTTGAAGATCTCTCTTCAGGTCCTTTAGTAGGGGTATATACCAATTTGTTGTGTTTTCTCTGGAGCGCTGGTTCTGAGTGGGTGATTTCATTGCAGTCTCAGCTATTGCTTTGTTCCAGTTGCTTATCAGGGTGTCTATGTCTTCTGTGCCATCAGGGCAGTTTAGTAGCTTAGGGAGTATGTCTGCTAGGAATTTTTCTTTGTCCCATTTGTGGAACCTGCGTGTGCAACGTTCTGGATTATGTTGCTTGTATTCCTTTATTTCCGGAGGTATGTTTATAGTTATGATTTTTTGGTCTGAGCAGAGGACATCCGTGATGGTTGGTGTTGGGATATTTTGATGCCTGAAAATATTGTGTGGTAGGAAGATCATATCAAGGGTATTGCCTTTGGTGGAGTGGCTTGGTTGACTGTTTGTATGTAGTTTAGAGATTCCATTGCTTCCAGAAAACTGCTTTGTTTGGTGGTGCGAAGGCGAGGTTGAGGTCACCTAGAATCATGAGGTAATTATTCTTTGAGTTGTTGGTGATACTGATGGCTTCTAGGATATTCTTCAAGTTGTTTGCATTGGTACTCGGTGATCTGTAAGCAAGGAGTATTGTGATTTTGCTTTTTGTGATTGTTAATGTTTCTAGGAAATTAGCAAAGTCCATGAGAGGGTGCAAAAGTTTAGTCATTTTCTTGTTAGAATGGAAACACCGCTGCCTCTTTGGTTTGTCCTTGGAGAGCTGAATAGGGGCAAGCTGGTTTAATAGGACTGCATCGGTTTCGGTGAACCATAAGAACATAAGACATGCCATACTGGGTCAGACCGAGGTCCATCAAGCCCAGTATCCTGTTTCCAACAGTGGCCAATCTAGGTCATACGTACCTAGCAATATCCCCAAAAGACACAGGTTCCACAATGCTTGTACTGGGTCAAGCATTGATATCCTGGGTCCCTTTTTAATAGTGGTTTATGGACCTTTCCTCCAGGAACTTGTCCAAACCTTTTTTAAACCCAGCTATACTAACAGCCCTTACTACATCCTCCGGTAACAGATTTCAGTTATGTTTAGGATGTCGCGTTGATAGTCGTGCAGTAAGTCAGATAAGATTTGTGTTATGTTCCTTGCAGATCATACGTTTAAGAGGGAACATTTTATTTGGTGGGTCTGTACTATAAGAGTTAGGAGAGGGGAGTTTAGTTGTTCATGCTTTGATGTTGATTCAGATGAGGTATTGTGTGTGTTTGGGCATGTGCCTGTAGAGGTGGGAAGAGGTTATATGTGGTGGGTATGTGTGGATGATAGGTATGGGTGATGACATGTCTGTGGAGAGGAATAGAGGGCTAGTAGGGGAGATTGTAAGCATGATTAGAACGTTGAGGCATAAGGTGGTAGCTAACTGGTTGTTCATTGTAGCAATGTTGGAGGTAATTAAGAGGCTACCTTGAATGTTGGCTAGCTGATTCTGCTGCAATGTATTTCCCCTGTTTTGTGATTTGTAGTGTCCAGACTTCTTTTGTCCTTTGTTCTATTTAGGGGGTAGGTTTTATAGCTTATAGCTTTTTTTGCTTGGTTAGCGGTCCACACCTAAGGGCCACGCCAAAGGGCCCTCTGGCATGGCCCTCAAGCGCAGACACGTCTGAAGTATGCTCTGCTTTAATGTTGTTGTGCAGGGAGAAGTTATGTCCTGATTTGCCTTGGCGAGGGAAGCAGGAGGGGTTTATTGCTCCTGCTTCCACCCTCGATGCTGAATCGGGTATTGATAATGCTAGTAATCAGTCCTTTTGTAGCCCTAGCTGAGGTGCTACTGGTAGATAAAGAAAGAGACTGGACTGTGAGCAGGAGGGAACCAGAGCCAATGTGAGAGAAGGCACTGTGCGAAGCAGGACCAGTGCTACCACTAGGCAAACTAGGCAGTCACCTAGAGCACTTGCCTCCTGGGGATACCCCTATGCCTATTGTCGCAACTGGAGCCTCTCTCTGGGGCCGACAACAGTGGCAATTACCCCTGAAATTGGTATGCAGCACTTACCCTCTGTCTTCAGGGCTGCATCGCAGTTTCATTCTATTTAATCTGTTGCTTCGGCTGGACTGGAAGCGTACGATGGAGGAAGTGCCCGAGTGGCAGATTGAATAGAATGAAACTGTGATGCAGCTCCGGGGACAGAAGGTAAGTGCTGCATCATGGTTTCAGGGGTAATTGCCACCGTTGTTGGCCCCGGGGGTGCGTGGGAGGAGCAGCAGGGGCAGCTGGATGAGGGACCTGTCTAGGGTGCCTCCAGTTCTTGTACCGGCCCTGGTGTGAAGACCAACTGCAAAGAAGAAGAGACTGCAGGGAAATTCTGTTCTTGCACTATACCTAGTTGGGGACACTAAGGGGGTTATTCTGTGCCACGAATAGCGGGGATGGGGAAGCTAGATGGGGGTGGGAAAGGGGAGGATTGGGGGCGATGTTAGGTCGGGCAGTGAGCAGTTGCCGGCCCCCGACATACAGGGCCGATTCTAATGACGCCCCTGTAGGTGGAATAACTTCACTGGATGTCGGGGATTGGAGGGGCCAGGGCTGGGAAAGGGCAGCAGGGGGTAGAGAGCATTCCCTGCAGCTCGACCCTGTCCCTGGGAGACCAAATCCGGGGTCGAGCTGCTGGGAATAAACGCTTTGTTCTGGCAGCCGGGATTGCGGCTTTTAAATGGAGCCGTGGTGCCGTGGCAACCGGGGATGTTTACTAAGCTGTGTTAACTGTTAACACCATGCTTTCACTGACCAGCTTGTGCAAGGCCACGCTAGCAGCTAGCATGTACTCAAAACAGAGCACATGGCGAATTCAGTGCTATCTGCTTAGTGTGCGATGGGGAAGGAAATGGGCGGAATTGGGACAGTACTGACTGCACGCTGGGGTTAATGTGAGGGTGACTAACACATGGGCATCATCAATGTTGCAGTTGCTGGCACAAATCAGGGTAGGAGTCAGTACGGTATCTGCTGGGGCCATGCAGTACATGCCCCCAATGGGTAGCACTTGACTATTGCACATATCGTATGTTGAGTTTTGCACTCAACACGATACGTGCCGATTATTAGTGCAGCTTAGTAAACATATCCCTAAATGTTACTTTTAATTTCTTGCTAGAAAGGAAGGTTCCTGTTTATGGGATAGGGAACACTTACACCTACGGGCCTGTCTTCTAAAGGTTTTTTCCCATTTTGTGCCCATGGGGAAAATGCTTAGTAGACAGGCCCCCTAGTTTAGATATTTAAAAGAAAATAAATAACAGGAGCCTAGGAATTTTCTTCCTTTTGATTTTCTTAAGGTAGGGAGACAGGTACTGACATGAGGCAAAAAGCTCAAGTGGTCTTGGGATCCAGTAAACAACACAGCACAGCTCTGTGGTACATGAACTCAATATCTGTGTATGTGTGTGTGTGGGGGGGGGGGGAGGGGGACAATAATACACTTTGGGGTACCCTTGTACACAGTTATTCAGCAGGTAAATTCAATCATGTCACCCTGCTCTTGAAACACAACCGTTTGGCTACCTGTATCAGCATGTGTCCAACACAAGTTGTTGATTCCTGTGTACAAGGTCCTTTCTGATGAGTCTCCACCCAGGATTCTCCGTTCTCTCCATGACAACAGATTACACATTCCACCTTCCAATAAAGCCTGTTTAGAATCTGCACCCCACTCGGCATTTTATTTCTGTGTACCCCTTTTATGGAATTCCTTGCCCCGACCCCTTCATCTCGAACCCTCCTTTAGTTTATTTAAGGCCCAACTCAAGATGCACCTTTTTTCTCAGGCATTCGGAGCCTAGGTTGTCTGAGATCTAAGCTAACCTGCCTCTTGCTCTCTCCCCCTTCTCCTCTACCTCTACTATCTGTCTTTTCTTTCTGGTTTCCTCTTTCCTGTTAGTTTATGGCGTCCTTTTCCTTTCCCTTACTAGTATTTATATTTTATACCACTTTGCCTCCGCACTGAAAAGTGTATATAAAGTCTCAAATAAACAATAAACAATAAAGTGAGGCTGACACTACATTTGAGGTGCAGTGTTAATATTTACTTGCAATAAGTGTCCCTTCTCTTTGGGACAATCTTTACTTGCAATAAGTGTCCCTTGTCTTTGGAACAAGGGACACTTATTGAAAAGAATTAAAAAACAAAACAAAACAGTGGCATGAAATCTCAGGCACTATGGTGAAATTTATAAGTGCTATGGCGATCTGGCACCTGGAATTTGTAGAGTGATGATTTAAGAGGGATCCTGATTTAAAGACTCTGCCTGCGCAAGCATGTGGGTTACAGAATATTTCCTTGAGAGTTCATTCCTGGAAGGGCCTTTACTTTGTCACTCCATGAAATTGGCTCTCTTAAGGTATTATCCTCTGAGCTTGTTTAGTTTACCTTGAGCTAGGTGAAATGTTTCAAGAGGTGTTAGGCCCTGTTTCTGCAGTAGCATGGATAATGAAGGAAGCTACAACAAAAAAAAAATCATTCAAAATTTCTGTTATTCGGATCTCCATTTGTTTCAGCCTTTTATAGCAAGATTTAGAAATTGTATCATCCTCTTCTTTATCCTGCCCAAAATATTCCAGAAGGGGATTACAGTTTCCAACAATTGCTTGAAGTAAAAACCGCCTAGACAATAGCGCACTCGATATTCAGAAGCATCTACTATTTCTTGAAATTTTGATTTTTTCGACAACCTACAGAGCACTGTGTAAATAGCTTTCATTAAAATTTCAATGCCCTTTACAAGTTTGACAGCTTTCCATTCATTGAATCCCAAGTCTTATACTTTATTGTGAGCTAGCTTTTGCCATGTGCGCAGGGTTCATGATCTGTGTACATGCACACACGCGCACAACTTAGGACACTGCTTATTATGTGTCCATCCCCTTCCAGATTTACAAAGCTCTATCTGGCAGACCCCTTTTTCTGGCCGGTTAGCTTCTGTGCTGTGTGCGGCTGTGCGGCCATCCTGGATATTCATTGCTGGTGGCCAAATATGGGAAGCCTGAAGTTTAGATTTTCTCATGAAGCTAAAGGAGAGATGTTCTAAAGAAATGTGAGAAAAAATTTTTTCAGAGAGAGTGGGAGATAGCTGGAGCAGACGGAGGAGGAGGTGGAAGTGGCTAAAGTCAAAACAACAGCAAAATTCAAACATGTTTGGGACAGCACCAAAAGAATCTTGGTAAGAAAGAATCAATGACCGAGTGGCAAACCAAGAGGCAGGTAGAAATGGTTAGACTGGGTAAGCCCGTTGCTGACCTCTATTGGGTCATTGCTGACCTCTTTTAGGTCATTTTTTTTAAATGATGCCCATGGCACTGACTATTTGGATAGAGCAGCAACCACCAGCATTATCTGAATAATGAACAATATTGGGTGCCAGAACATGCATAACTTAGGACAGCCTTTTTGCCCTCCTAAGCTATCCGTATAATTTCCTGGCCCGCCCACACTATATAGTGTCAGGATGCTCATTAATGATTTTCAGTGGCACTATCCGGATACTGTAACTGCTTATTCAGAGGGATTGACATGATTAGCAGACGTACTAACCACACTAATCCCATGAGTGGGATATTTAGCAGCACGTAGCCGTTTTGCTGCTACTGAATATCCCCTCCTAACCCTACTGAATGCCCCGACACCAACTGCTTAGAGTAAGGGCATTCCGGGAGAGGAACCAGGGGTTAGCCAGTCAGAGGCGATATTAGCTGGCCGGTTAACCCTAACTTGTTAAAGTTAGGCCAAAAATATTTTCTCCACTTCAACTGTCTGGCCAGCAGCTGAATATGGCCGTTGACTGGTTAGCTAATTGACTAACCAGGCAACCCAGATATTTAATGCTGGTGGTCGGATATGGCCCTGGAATATCTGGGTTGAACCTGAAGCAGTGATGGCCGGTTGCTTTAAGTGAGCTGGTCGCTGCCCCAAAAAGGTCCCTCTATGTTACTGTTACCTTAGACCAGTGGTTCACAGCTCATTCCTTGGAACATACTCCGGTTTTCAGGAATAGTGAATATATATTTGATAGATTTGGATTCGCTGTCTCCATTGTATGCAAAACTATTTCATACATATTCATTGTGAAAATCTTGAAAATATGTCTAGCTGAGTGTATTCAAAATACTGGCTTAAGATGCATTTGAGGGAGGAGTGGCCTAGTGGTTGGGGCAAGGTACTACAGGCCGGAAGGTTGGTGGTTCAAATCCCACTAGAGGGCAGCAACCTTGGGCTGGAAGGACTGGGGTTTCTAGTCCTGCAGGTGCTCCTTGTGGTCTTGGGCAAGCCACTTAACCCTCCATTGCCCATGTTCCCTGTAAGTATTAGTGTATGTGTCTCATATCCCCTTGTGTTAAATGTATCCCCCAATTGACTGCTTTGACCCGGTGAAAAGCAGGATATAAATGCAGCTAAATAAATAAAATAAACATATTGCACTGGTCAGTACTATCCAGAGCAGGGATTCTCAGCCCAGTCCTTGGAACATGCCTAGCCAATTGGGTTTTCTGGATAACCACAATGAATGTGCATGAGAAAGATTTGCCTACAATGGATGCAGTGCATGCAAATCTCTCATGCATATTCACTGTGGCTATCCTGAAAATCTGACTGGCTAGGTGTGTCCCAGGGAATGGGTTGAGAACTCCTGATCTAGAGTCAAGGCGTGTTCAATAGGCTATGAATGTGTATTGTTTACCCAGCAAGAAAAGGATTTCTAGAAGCAGTTACACCATTTTCAGAATATTTTTAGAAATAACATCCTGTAGGCAGGTAATATACTATATATGCAGAAGGTTATGGTTTTATGTCATGCACTGAAAAGCACTGCGTCATGTTCAGCACATTAGACTAATATCCTGTTTAGTCTATGGGAATTGAGAAGTCATATGTTGGTCCGTAAATGAAAATAATCTCTCATTTCATTGATGAAACTTCACACAGAGCTACATCATTTTTTTTTAATCAGTGGGAAAAGCAACACTAAAGGATGTATTGTTTGCCACTTGAGAAAGTGTCTGGGGAAGTGCAGTTTGCCACGGTCTGAACAATTATGGGAAGCTCCTTTAGTTTTAAGAATGTGTTTTTGTTTTGTGCATAAGTGGAAAGCACTTCCACATCTTCGCGTATTTGTGTGGTTCAAAGCTGGGACATAGTTTTCAGAGTCCTGACAGCACTTTCTCTGAAATAGAAGACTGCTGAAGAGAATGAACCTCTTAGTGCCATAGTTGAGGAAATATTGTTTTCATCCTATTCCAGCAATATTTCAAGTTTTATGTGTAGGAAAACCTGGAAGCTACTTGCAAATACATCTTTTCAAGTACATTTTTGTTTATGCATTTAACTATCACACAGCCTTCTCTCATTTTCTCTGTCATTATGATTAGACTACTGAGAGTGAAAAACCAAGGAGAACACACATTTTTATTTTCAGCATATTTAAACCAAGCAACATTAAACTGAGGATCTCATGAAACAAAGTGAAAATAAGAGGCCCGGATATAAAACTATACTGTATGCTTTCAACTGTTTTATGGATTTCATTTTCCTTCTTTGTTTTAATTATTATTGATGGCAAACAACAGATGAGTTAATACTTAAATAAGTTAAAATCTATTTCATGTCCCATCTTTTCTTCATCTCTTGAACTAGTGTCAAACCTGTTCTTGTTTAGTAACTTGTGGGATAATGGGTTCTTGGTGTTGTAAGAGATTCTGGGAAATTCCATTTCTAGTACCGCTCAAATTCAGGCCAAGATATAGCCCCGAGAATGGAGTTTCATGGGATTTCTCATTCTGTTATTACATAGTAGTCAAGATACTGCTGCCTTTGTTGGACAAGACTGGAATTGGTAGACACCTTTTAATATCTGTTTATGCAAGAGTAAGGGATATGCATTTGATAGCATGCATTCAATTCATTGATGTGCCTTAAATATTTTAGTGTGCATAAAATTGATGTGAAGGCACATTTTAGATACTATATTCAGAACTGAGATGTCATGGTCACGACATACACAATTCCAGCCGTATTTTAGAAAAGGCTAAATTTGGAGCCATTTCTAAAATACTGAATACAAAGGTACAGGAGTGCACATGTACTGTATGTACCAATGCATGAAGCCGGAGAAGCTATTTTGCAATACTACATGTCCAGGGCCGGCCCGTCCATTGAGCAAGAATGTTTTTGCACAGGGCCCCGCGTTTCAGGGGGTCCCACGCAAAGAACATTCTGCTTTTTTTAAAAATTTAATTAAAAAAAAAAAAAAGCTGGCTGTTGCCGTGGCAGCGGCAGAATGGAGTGTCCCGTGGGGCCCCCTCTGCCCGCTGAGCCCCTCTGCAAGGGCTTTCAGATTCGCGAAGGGAGAGTGTCTCCCTCGCGTCTCTGTTAAGCCTGCAGGGGCTTTTTTTTTTTTAAATGTCACTGAGCCGATGTGGGGGGATTAGGACGTGACTTGAGGTGGGCTGTGGGGAGGGGGGGGGGGTTAAGACAGGAAATGGGCTGATGGGGAGGGGTTAGGACTTGAGGTGGGCTGATGGGGTTAGGACTGTTAATGGGCTGTGGGCTGATGGGGGGTTAAGACTGGTAATGGGCTGTGGGCTGATGGGGGGTTAGGATTGGTAATGGGCTATGGGGGGTTAGGACTGGTAATGGGCTATGGGGGGGTTAATACTGGTAATGGTCTGGGGAGTGTCTGGATATGGGGAGATGGGGGGGTTAGGACTGGTAATGGGCTATGGGGGGGTTAGGATTGGTAATGGGCTATGGGGGGTTAGGACTGATAATGGGCTATGGGGGGCTAGGACAGGAAATGGGCTGATGGGGAGGGGTTAGGACTTGAGGTGGGCTGATGGGGTTATGACTGGTAATGGGCTGTGGGCTGATGGGGGGTTAGGACTGGCAATGGGCTATGGGGGGCTGACTGGAAATGGGCTGATGGGGTTAGGACTGGAAGTGGGCTGATGGGGGGTTAGGACTGGTAATGGGTTATAGGGGGGGATAAACTGAAAATGGGGTGATGGGGGGTTAGGACTGGAACTGTTTTGATGGGGGGCTAGGACTGGTAATGGGTTGGGGGGTTGCTAGGACTGGAAATGGGCTGAGTGGAAGGGGAGGCTTGAACAGCAAATAGCTGATGGGGACGGGGACTTGGAATGGAAATGGGCTGAGTGGAAGGGGGGGCTTGAACTGCAAATAGCTGATGGGGAGGGGGCTTGGAATGGAAATGGGCTGTGAGGGACTAGGACTGGAAATGGGCTGATGGAGCAGCTAGGATAGGACTGGAAATGGGCTGTTGGGGGGAGCTAATATTGGAAATGGGCTGTGGTGGGGGCTTGGATTGAAATGGACTCATGGAGGGGCTAGAACTGGAAGTAGGCTCATGGGGGGGGGGCTTGGACTGGAATTGGGCTGAGTGGAGGGGAGCTAGGATTTGACATGGGCTGATGATGGGGCTAGGAAATGACTAGAAATGGGCTGATGGGGGGCTAGGATTGCAAATGAGCTGATGTAGGGACTCGGACTGGAAATGGATGGGGGAGCTAGTACTGGAAATGGGCTGATGCAGGGACTAGAAGGGAATGGATGCTGGGTGATGCTGGAACTAGAAGGGAGCTGATGTTGGGGAAGGATTAGAATGGGATGGGGCTGGGAGAGTAAAATGGAGAGAGGAAAAATATTTTGTGTGGGAGGGATGAAAAATCTACAATTGGCCTGGTATTGGGAGAGTAAGTGGGGATTGAGGATGGAGGGGTAAAATTTGAGTGGATGAAATAGGAATGAGGAAAGAGCAAAAGGAGAAAGATTAGTATGTTAAAGCAGATGTAGAGAGAGAGAACGGAAAAAAAACTAGGAGAAGAAAGGACAAATGGACAGCAGACGATGGAGAGTTAGCAGAAAACATGAAGAAACCAGAAGAAAGTGGCTGGAGCAATTGCAACTGAAAAAAAATGCACAAAAGGTAGAAAGATATCTCTTTATTTTGAATTTATTAACTGGAATATGAAAGCTCTGGGAAATGTGCATCATTAACGTCTGCGCTTTGTTTGGTACAAGAGGAAATTAATTTATAGTTTTATTTCTACAGTGTTGTTGTACATTCCAAGTTTGGCTTTTGGGGTTCCCAGTTTAATTATTGCCTTCCTGTTTCTAAATTGTGATTCCTTGTTTGGTGATGGTCTATGTTCTGCATGTGTAACTGAGCTGAGGTATTCTGTTTATGTAATTCCTATTTGACATTGCCACTTGTTCTCTTTCCCCAGTATTCTCTGAAATGTATTGGTTTAATATTTGCAGTGTTGCCTTTTGATAGGTAGGGCATGGTGCTTTGTGAGTCCTGGTAATGCTGTCAGGATACGGCGGGTTTGCTATGGGTTCTAAATGGGCAGCGTTTGTAGTAGTTCCTAATGTGCCTGGCAGTTGGCACTGGATTATAGTAATGTAGAAATCTTTTAGTCTTTCTTTATCCATATATGATGTAGATAGTTTCCCTCAGTTACTTCCAAGTTGTTCTCCCCGTTCATTGTAAATACAACGCAGAGTGCCTGCGTTGTATAGATGTTGTTTGAATGTAAACCGCACTGATCTAAATAGCGTGGTATAGAAGAATTGGTAAATAAATAAAAATAAATAAATAAATAAATAAATTTATCCATACACTCATTAAGAGACATGTTTACTAAAAGTTAGTGTATGGTAACATGCAAATATTTATGCAAATAAGGCCACTTATGCAAATGAGGCCCCACACCGAGTCTCCGCACATAGCCCCGCAACCCCCTTGGGCCACCCCTGTACATGTCGGAAAATGCAACGGGAAAACATGAGCAGCATGTACTTGTAAGTGCCAGATTTTACAGTTTCCTTGTGTAAATATTGCCACTTAACATATGTATGTTGGCCATTTTGCAAGCCTACACATATTCATGCCACCAATTAACAACAGATGTCACTATCTCTATCTATTCCTACTTTAGAGGAGGAAATAAACAAGGAAGGATTAAGGAGATAACCCCCTTAATCTCTCCTGTAAAGGCTGGATGAACTGAGCACTTTTTACAATTATAAACAGGCCAGGGAGTAGGTGTAAATTCCAGCATGGACAGTGTTGGTCATATGTTTATTCCCTCTCTGAAATGAAGAATACAAGTGTACATTGTAATCCCACCTAGGCCACTCTGTAGCCATGACCCTGGCATGTCCTCTTACAATTCTGATGTAATAAGGACATCCACGTGTAGATTTTGCCCTTTCAAAAATCACCATTTCCCTATTATCCTGCTAGACTAGTCCAATTGTATGAGTTATGCTCCCCTGACAGCAGATGGAGGAAGAATTGAGCAACCATTAGTGCTGATATCACCAGTATATCCTCTGGTGCAGCACTGAGAGAAGCCAGCATTGTCTGTCTCCAGCAGGTGGCAAAGTGTTTGGAGTGTTGCAGCAGTACAGATAGGCCTGCCTCTCCTGGCCCAGACTATGGTCCTGTGGCCTGTATGCTTGAGACCAGTAGACCCAAAGTTTGTTTGGAGCTCAGGTATGCTCCTGTCTCCTTCAGCCAACCTTTTGCCCTGTATCCAGTGTTTGGTGGGCAGGAAAGAGGACAGGTGGAGCCCACAGGATTCCTGAGGGAGTTAGTAAGTTGGGTCCATGCTCTTCCTTCCTCTTGTTCTCCTCTGTCTTCTTTGGGGTTTTTTTCAGAAGTTCTCTTTTCCCATTTGTTTCTCTTGCCACTTACAATAAAGTAGCTCTACATTTATTTTTTTAAAAGTGGCTTTTCTTTTCTTCAGCAACTAGACGGATGGGGCAGTCCTTTTCAGGTTTCTCTGGCTGGCCTGACAGGTGCTAGGATTCCCTTTCAGGGTTTCTTTTTCACCAGAGTTGTTGCATTTTTTCCATGGTTCTTGTTTCATAGTCTTTTTTTTTCTTCTTACCATATGAAGCCTTACCACGATCCTGGGACCTTGGCGCTGTGTCTCTTGAAGTACCTTTTGGGTCAGCTCCTTGGTGGGATCCTTTTATCCTGTGTATTATGGTCAATTGTTGGGCACCCCTGTTTTGGCAATTTTGGGATCCCCCATGGGGATCCCGAGGCCTGATACTGATGCCTCCTTTGGTTTTTCCATGGTTTTCCTGCCTGTAAGACAGACTGCCATCTTGAATGGCCACATGGTCCCTGCAGAGGGGGAACATAATGAGGAGGCCCTTTCTGGAAGTCCGCAAAGTCCTTTTTCACTGGGATTTGGACAGCAGCTACTGAAACAGCTCACGGATGGCCACCGTTGGAAACAGGATGCTGGGCTTGATGGACCCTTCGTCTGACCCAGTAAGGCATCTCTTACTGTATGTTCTTACGTTATGTTCTAGTTGCTTGGCAGCCACCTCTGTGGGGGGTCTGAGGCTCAGGCTCTCTCTATGAGGGACCTGGGACTCTCAAGCACCTCTATTTCTGATGGCAGGGGGGGTCAAGTGCCCCCACTTTGCTTTTTTGCCTGTCCATTTCTCTGGTAGCACAGTCATATTCCCTAAGGGGGTTATTTGGGATGCAAATGAGGATGGCTTTTCTCCAGAGGGTGAATTTGAGGAGGAAGATGAACTTCCTCTAATGGAAGGCAAGGATCCTTCTGTAATCCGCATTTTTCACAGAGAGCACCTGCCTATCCTCATTCAGAAAGCTATGGCAGCTATACATATTGATGAGCTGGCTCCCATTCAAGCTTTACAATTCAATCCTATTTTGGAGTGTTTATGGTGTCCTTCTGGCCTCTTTCTTCTAGCAGAGCTTATTCAGTAGCTCCTGGTCTCCCGATGGGAGACCCCTGAGTTGGGACTTAGGAGCCCTCTTGGCTATACCCTTTTCCCCTGTGATAATTAGATCATCTCTTTTGGCGCCCTTTGTATGGCAATGACAAAGTATACAACCAGCCTAGTAGAGGGTGATGCTGTGCTCTTGAAGTCTCATGATAGGAGGGTAGAGGCCCTCCTCAAGAATGCTTTTATGGCTTAAACCTTAGGCTGTGTTATTTTTCTTTTTGGGTAGCCTCTCTATTTGAGGGCTAGAGTGGGTTGGGTATTTGATTTTGTTATTTCTTCATGCATTATCAGTGGGACTATTTAGTTCTGTGGAAGTTTTTCCTTACCCTTCTCAGTTTCAGTTTCAAGAATGTATTCTTGATATGTATGTTGAAACTTATAAATATTAAATAAAAAAATAAAAACCTTAGGCTGTGTTGTTGAGCAGAGAAGCATCTAATTTCACTGTCTGCAGTCCACATAGCAAGCATCAATAACATGTCGGAACTCAGTGGATCCGAAAAATGGGAGCTAAGCACTCATGCATTCAACCTCATAGTGCAGAGGTGGGACCTTGCCATATTCAACCTAATAGCCTTTCAGGAGAATGCTAAGATGGAGAAATATTTCTACTGCAGAAAAAGATCCAAAAGAAGCAGGCTTGGATGCCCTACTTCAGGAGTGGTCCTAAGAACGGCTTCTGTATTCCCCCCCCCCCCCACCCCCACCCCCACCCCCCATGGCCCTTCATGAAATATTTGCACAGAATTCAATCTCACCCAGACTTGGTGATTCTACTGGTTTCAGATTTACCATGCAGGTATGGTACATGGTTCTCATGAGTCTGTTGGTGGGACCCTTGTGATAGAAGATCCTGTTCCTTTCAAACTTATGGCCTGGCCCTTGAAAGACATAGGCTGTCCAAGAAGAACTACTCTACAGCAGTAGTGGACACTCTACTTAAGGCTCAGGGGTCCTCCACTTCCTTAGCCTATGCAAGAGTTTTGCAGGGTTTTTGAGAGGAGGTATTCCTCTCGGGCCCTAATGGAGGGAGAACATTGTTTGGACCAGGGGTTGACAATGAATTCTCTCAAAATTCAGGTTGCAGCCTTGGCATTTTACAGGGAGTGTATTCAAAGCAGATTCTTAACAGCATACCCTGATGTGTTCTGTTTTCTTCAATGGTATGAAGCAGATCAGTCGGACAGTTCTCCTGGTTTTCCCTCAGTGGAGTCTTTCTTTGATCTTAAAGGCACTGAAAGAGCCTCCCTCTGAGCCCATTTGTAAAGCCTATCTCAAGAATTTGATCATTTAGGTCACTGCTTCCCTAGTGTGACCCCATTTTAGCAGCTAAAAATGCCCGTGACCCCAGATAGTAATCAAAATTATAAGCCAAATGACATAAATAAAACATATAAATATATATTTTTTAAGTAATTATCTGATGTACTCAACTTGCCTGACACATACAGGCTTGAAAGTTATGACACAGCTTCTTGAACATATGCAGTGTGGGAGCTGAAGCGTCTCTGGGGCAATGTGTGCCGGGGGTTAAGCGTCTGTGGACAGTATGTGTGTGTGCGTTGGAGGGGGGGGGGTTTGAATGTCTTGGGACAGTGTGTGTGTGTGTGTGTGTGTGTGTGTGTGTGGTGGGGGCTCACTGTCTGGAAGTATTATATGTGCAAGGTTGTGGGGGCTAAGTGTGTGTGTCTGAAGCTAAAGAAAGCACAACCTGATAGTGGGTTTTGAGGTCCCCTCCCAAAGTTTTGCCTCGAGCTGGGCCCCAGCCATATCTACAGTAATAACAGTCCTAGCAGATGTGTATTTAAAAAGCTAAGATATTCCAATCACTAAACAGAAAATACAATTATGTTTTTAACCTTCTTTTCTGGCTATTTTATTTTTCTAATCTTATTGGTCCCAAGATCTGGTTTCTGCTTTTCTCTGCCTTCTCTTAACTTTCATTTCCATTGTCACCTGTCTTTCGTCATTTTTTCTCTTTCCTCCTGTCTTCTCTTCATCATGTATATCAATTTGTAGCACTGATCTTTTCTTTTTAGTTTTCTTTCTTCTGCTGTTTGCTGTATATATCCACAGCTTTCCATCACTTTCCGTCATTCAGCTCTCCCATCCCTATCTCTCTCTCCTTTCCAAGCCTCTTATTGCCCACTTTTTCACTGTCTCTCCTCCCCTATGTCCTGCATCTCCCCCTCTCACCCTCCCCATCCAGGGTTTCTTTATCTCTCCCATGTTCAGTATCCTGTCTGCCTCTCTCATCCCTCCCACACCTGTCCAGAATTTCTTCTGTCATCCTAGTCCCCCCATGCCCAGCATTTCTTCTGTCTCTCTTCCTCTCATGTCCAGTATCTCCTCTGACTATCTCCCTAGCTCTACCCCTAATGTTCAGCATTTCCTGTCAATCTCATCAGTACTTGTGCCCACCTGTCCAGAAGCTCCTTTCTCTCCCCTGCTTAGCATTCCCCCAGTGTCATACATCTCCTGTATCCCTCCTTCCCATGCCCAGCATCCCTTCTGTCTCCCTAGTTCCCCCTCCTCCATATCCAACATCTACTTTGTCTGTCTGATCCTGTAACACCCCCATGTCAAGCATCTCCCTGCCATTCAAACTATTCCAACACTCATTGTGTCCAGTTTCCTCCCTATTTCACCATCCCCTGGTGATCCAGCCTCCAACGTTCCCTCTCCCTCCCCCACAGTCCAGAATCTGCCCCTAATCCTGCACTATCTTAACTAGGCTGTGGTTGACTGCATCATGGCCCTGTATCCTCTGAACCTGCAGCAGTAAGCATTAACACTACTGCCTTCAATCAACCTCCCCCACCCCCGATCCAGCATCAACCCTCTCCTTCCTTCTGTGGCCATTCCTCCCTCCCCTGGAACTTGCATCAGTGCTCACAGTACAAATGCAATGTGCGGGAACTTCAAGTTGAAGTCTGTGCATGTGCAGAAGGTTCAGCCTCAGCAGTATCCCATCCCATAGAAACAAGAAGTCTGGGAGGGGGTGGGACACGACTGAGGCTAAGACTTCTATGCATGCACAGACTCATAGTAACATAGTAACATACTAAATGACGGCAGACAAAGACCAGCATGGTCCATCCAGTCTGCCCAGCAATATGGCAAGAGTAGGTGCACCTGTCACTCTGTGCAGGCCACCCCTCTCCATGTCTTTGTTTAGGGGTGAACCCACCAGTCCATGTAGGACACCCCTATTTGTTGAGAAGTTAAATGGTTCAGATGTTAGATGGTTCAGTTTATTTTGTTTTTATCCTGTTTCTGTAAAGGGATCCACTGTGTTTGTCCCATGCCGTTTTGAATTTCGTTACCGTGTTTGTCCCCACCACTTCCATCGGGAGGACATTCCAAGCATCCACCACCCTTTCAGTGAAAAAATATTTCCGGACATTGCCTTTCAATTTTCCACCTTGCAGCTTCATGTTATGCCCTCTAGTTTTACAGCTTCCCCGTCTTTGGAAGAGGTTTGTTTGTTCATTGTTTCTCTTTAAGTATTTAAAGGTCTGAATCGTATCTCTCCTGTTCCTCCTCTCCTCCAAAGTGTACATATTTAGGTCTTCAAGTCTCTTCTCATAAGGCTTCTGATGCAGGCTCCAAATCATTTTGGTCGCCTTCCTCTGAACAGTTTCCAGTCTTTTTACATCTTTTGAAAGATATGGTCTGCAAAACTGAACACAGTATTCCAAGTGAGGCCTCACCAGCGACCTGTAGAGTGGCATAAGTACCTCTTCCTTTCTGCTAGTAATCCCTCTTTGTATGCAGCCCAACATCCTCCTGGCTTTTGCCACCGCCTTGTCGCACTGTTTTGCCACCTTGAGATCATCAGAGATAATCACACCAAGGTCTTTCTCCTGAACCGTGCATACCAACCTCTCGCCCCCTATCGCATACATTTCCCTCCAGTTTGAGATGCCTGTACTTCTTATCTGTTATATGAGTGCTTGCTGATACAGGTTCCAGGGAACAGAGAAGGGGCATGATTCTATTGTCCACAGAAGGAAAGAGAAGAATGACACTGGATCAGGGATAGGGGAGGTTGGTTGAAGGCAGCAGTGGCAGAATATTGGTGACAGTCTTCTTTATCTTCCCACAAAACTCTGCATGAGGCTGCAACCACAAATGAGAATTTTGGCCCCCATTTTAAGGTCACAAACCACAGTCTAGGAACTGCTGCTTTAGGTGGTCTTCCTGGTGGCTATTTGGTCAGTCAATCAGGTATCAGAGCTGCAGGCATAGTTTTCCATGGAACCTTTCTTGATCATCTTGATGGTTTCTGTCTCCTTTTCATTTTAACTAGCCCATCACTCTTCCCTCCTTCTTCATGCAGGAGGACCATTGGTGTCTGATAGATGTGGTGGAGGGTATTAGATACTTGGAGGTTACTTCTCCCTTCTGTTGATTGTACCATCTCTTTGTCCTATTCAGTGGTTCAAGAGAAAGTCAAGTAGTGGCTAAGCCTTCTGTTGCCTGCTGGATTAAGGAATCCATTAATTCAGCCTATATTTTGGCTGGAAAGTGCATGCTGGAGGGAGTCGGAGTTCACTCCATTGGAGCCCAGGCCCTCTAGTGTCTCCAAGAAAACATCTGTAAGACTGCAACCTGGTCATCTCTGAGCTCCTTATAGGTTGCAGGCACAATTTGGAGTGGACAACATCTTTTTGGCAGGTCAGTTCTGTCTAGAGCATCATCTTCCTCCCATTCTGAGTCCTGACTGCTTTAGTACACCGCATACCAGGGACAGCCCAACCATTAGGCAAACTAGGTGATTGCCTAGGGTGGAAGCTTCTGGGGGCTGTGAAGAGCAGAGCATTCAAAGCTAAACAATAGATTCTGACAGTCAGAGGGGACATAAGGCTTAAAGTTTGCCTAGGGTGTCAACACCTTGAACCAACTCTGGGGCCGACCCTGTCCCACACATCTGGCCAATCTAGCAGGATAAGGAAGAAGAAATTATATATAACTGATTATTTTCTTTCCTTTAATCCTTCTAGACCAGTCCAAGACTCACCCCAGAAGATTATTCCTACATGTTTGGGCATACTGCTGATGTTTGATTGCATGGTCACGTTCAGTGCCTGATCTAGTCAGTTGAGGTAAGAGAGCCAAATACATGTTTCTGTTGATTGTTCCAAATTATAGTTGTTGCATACTAACATTTAGAGTTAGAGTTTTCTGAGCTTTTCAGTCTTACTTACTGCTTAGGAAATGTCATACTGGCTTCTCATAGTGTTGCACCAGAGAATATCCTAGTGATGTTATCACTGAAAGTTGCTTAAGTCTGTCTCTACCTGCTCACTAGGGAGCATAACCCACACTTCTGGAATGGTCTAGCAGGACTTCAAGTAAAAAATATTATCAGGTAAGTAAAATTTCTCCTTACACATCAATACCATTTACATATGTAAGTGCTAGTATTAACACATGTAAATAGCAAATAAGGCATCTAAAGTAACCCCATCAATGTGCATTAGCCTACAAATCAATGTATATAGAATCGGTTTGCTCATGTTAAAAAGTTTTAATGCACATTTTAAAAAGTTAATAAAATGATTGTTTAAAACGAGACAAAAGAATTCAAAAGTTAGAGAAAAAACCCAAATGAATCCATAACGAGCCAAATATTTTTGGCCTGTGCATTTCCCTATGCAAGAGACTGCTCAGGCATAAATGGACCTCAATGGCACCACAAGACAAGAACACATCACACCTACCCTAAAAGATCTCCACTGGCTACCAATCAGCTCCCGCATCTGATACAAGACAATCATAAACATATTCAAAATCAAGCAACAGTCGTCAACTTTCAGCCTACACCCACTCATACAACCCAACAGCAGCACAAGACTGAGGAGGAGAGGCACATCAAACCATGTCAACACACACAAAGACATCAACAAGGTACGCAAGGACACCAAAAATGAGCATTATCAAAGGTGGCACCAACAATCTGGAATGCCCTCCCTGATGAACTACGGTCAACAACAGACATTAAGGACTTTAGGAAACTGTTAAAGACGACCCTCTTCATAGAGCACTACGGTGACATCACTTAAACAGTGCAACAGACAATACCCCAACTCAACACCCCACCCTAGTGACATGATTTAGTGTTAAAGTCCTGATGTACATAGTATTGTAAATAGCCCACGTTGTAAATAGATCACCAAGAATTAATGTCCATCTACACACACACGCACTCACTGCTCAATGCATGCACACACTAGACACTGTATCTTGTTGGTTGCTGTATAGACCGCCTTGATTGTAGGAAAAGGCGGTATAGAAATCTGTTTAAATAAATAAATAAATGATACTAATGACAAATGCAAAGTTTTGGTAACACAGAGGTACACCCACTTGTAGCTCAACTGAGAACATTTCTAATCTTAATATAAAAACTTCACTAATACTCATGAAGCTGAGGACATGATAAAATCACATGAGAAATATTTGTGACATCATTGCATTTTCTCCAGTAGATCAGTAAGCTGACTAGCGTCCGAATAAACAGTACAGCAGAGGAGTAATACACTCTGCGAATCTGTTTGCACTACATATCCTGGAGCTTTTTAGAAAAAAGAAACTCTGGGAAAGCTATGAGTAATGATTTAAGCATGCTTGATGAGACCTATGAGCAGAACCAGCCGCGGTTTGGACTTCGATCTTAGCTACTGATCATTTGTGCATCCGCCATTAATATTCATTTTCTTAAAAAGCTCCTGTATTCTCTCACTTCAGGGCTTGGGCTCAAAACTCACAAAATGTTGTCTGTATTTTTTAAGACTACCTGAAATATCAGAATGCCAATAAAAAAATGGATTTTGCAAGGAAAGGGCTATTTCTGGGAGGGAAGATGTGAATGGGTAGGGTAGAGGAAACAAATATAAGATATGGGGGAAAGTGCATAGTTTCCACTAACTAGAAAACCAAGTGGGGGGAGAGGCTTTTCGATTCTCTAGTTAAGTCAAAATACACTTTAGAAAACTGCAGCAAACTGACATATGCAGACTATGGGCCTCATGCAGAAACATGAGTTGCAGGGCTGCCCCTCAGGCCGTCTGGGACCGATTCCCCCCTCTGGCTCTCCCCATACTTCCCATTGCTCAGGATGGGGAGAGCCAGTGGGAGGTGGGAGGGGGCAGGGTCAGGACAGAGCGGGGATGGCCCTGTACGTGCTGCCAGGCCCGTGGGGATCGTGCATTTTTGGCACGATCGGGGCCAGGGATACCCTTCTGGAGACAAAGCCAGGTGTGGGGGGGGGGTCCCCGCTGACCAATCCAGACCACAGCAGTCCAGTCTTGGGTTGGGCGATGGGGGAAAGGGGAGCTGGAGTCATGGGAGTCAGGAGCGCCTGCAGGGAGGACGTCCACGCAAGCGACAGAGGCACGCCGAGCCATCCTCGGGCCTGATTCTGGGCACCATGGGAACGTTTTATTCCCATGATCCAGAATCGGGTCCAAATGTGCCTGTCTTGCTTGGGGCTGTCCGGATGGCCCGGACATGCTTCTACCAGAAGCGGGCTCCATGTCTAATTACACAGGAAAGTAAATGCATATATACCACAACTTTCCTGTTTGTGCCCTCCCTTCACCTCCCCCCACCAATTCCCTAAGGACCATCACCTTTCTTGCAAACTCATTTTCTTTCCTGGTATTAATATTTCCCAGGATGACTGTAGAAGAATAGAGCAATCATTTCTTGATCTCTAACAGTCTACATGTTTCCTTACAATCCTGAGACATGTGAATACTGGGATTTTTTAAAGAAAGTGCCTGTTTTAACAATGTTGCTAAAGATGCATACATAGTCTAGCTAAAGCTTTCAAGTACTAAAGTACAGTTTGAATTTAAAAATCATACCTACTTAAAGTGCATTCAAACGCATCTAAATTACTAGCATATATGGCAGAGAACGTCTAAAATTAAGGTTCATTCACTTACAGCAGCCCTAAGCGCTTGTGTAAATGAATGTACATGCATAAATTATTGTATTTTATAATCAACATGTGTACTTGCTTGCACTGCATAGAATATGCCCATATTCTGTCTCTATGCATACCCAGAGCAAAGAATGCAGGAGTAGCCTAATGGTTAGAGCGCTGGCTTGAGAACCAAGCAGACCAGGGTTCAATTCCCCCTAGTACTCCTTGTGGCCTTGGGAAAGTCACTTAACCCTCCATTGCTCAGAAAGCTCCAAGTTATCAATGTCCCTGTTTAAGTTTCAATGTTAACTGCTTTGATTGAAATGATACAGCAGTATAAAAAAAACAGATAAATAAATAAAGTGTGCACTATGCAATCAACACACATACTTTTACTCTGGTCAGCACTTGCAGGAGGACAAAGGGGAGGAGTTCACATATTTGCATATTCATTTGCATGTATGTATTTCATACATATCCATTAGGGTTTTCTTAAAGAAAAAATAGACTGGATAGGAAGCCAGTATATCGAACAGCAAAGATTTATAATGAAATATGCCAGCACTGCGAGAAGATTCTCTCTTGGTACCCCCAGCATCTGCCAGCATCAGCCCCCTTATCCCATCCCAGCCCCAGTGTCAGCCTCCAGTCCCCTTCTTCCAGCTTCAGAATCAGACTCTTCTCCAAACTCAATCCCCAGTCCTAGCATCTGCCAGCATCAGTCCTCTTCTCCCAGGTCCAGCCCCCTTCTCCCATCCCTAACATTTGCCAGAATCGGACACTTTGTCTCTCTTCCTCTCTCTTCCTTCCAAACCAGTATGTCTCGGTCTCCTGGCATGCAGGGCAGATGCTAGTCCATGTGAGGGAGACACAGGCACTGAGGGACTGATCATTTGTATAGCACTACAAGGTATAAGCAGCGCTGTACAGAGACATGTAAGAAACGGTCCCTGCTCATCAGAGTTCACAATCTAGTCAAGACAGACAACACTACAGCTGGGGAATAGGATATACTGTATCTAGGGGAATGGTAAGGAAACACATAGAGCTGAATAGGAGACTAAGGGGATCAAGATCCAAAAACAGTCTCAAAGAGGTGAGTTTTTTGTCTGGATTTGAACAGTGCTACAGATGGAGCCTGACATACCAACTCAGATGGTTTGTTCCAAGCACAAGGAGCAGCAAGGTGGAAAGATCAAAGTCTGGAAATGGTAGTGGAAGAGAAGGGCACAGATAGAAGGGATCTGCAAGCAGAGTGGAGTTCCTGAGGAGGGGTGTAAGGAGAGATAAAACAGGAAAGTTAGTGAGGAGCAGCAGAATGAGTGCACTTATAGGTCAGTAGGAGAATTTTGAACTTGATACAGAAATGGATAGGAGCTAATGAAGTGACTTCAGAAGAAGGGTTATATGAACATAACTACAGTAGATGGGTAGAAGATTAGCCACATGGCTGAATTTTGAATAGACTGAAGGGGAGAGAGATGATTCAGAGGGAGACCAGCAAGGAGGAGATTGTGATAATATAGATGGGAGGTGACTAAAGAGTGGATAAGTGTCTTAGTGTATTCAGAAAGGAAAGGGCAAATTTTGCTGATGCTTTGGAGAAAGAAACGACAGGTTTTAGCTATCAGTTGGATGTGTGCGGAGAAGGAGAAGGAAGAGTCAAAGATGACCCCAAGGTTGTGAGCCAAGGAAACGTGGAAGAGAAGAGCATTATCCACAAATAGAAAAAGGAGGAAGGGGGGAGATGGGTTTAGGGGGAAAGATAAGAAGACCCCCACTATGCCCATGCTGGTCAGTATTTTATAAGAGGGCCTTTATGAACATATGGCCACTTATGTATGTGAATGATTAAAATGCACACAAAAGTACCCTAGCACCCCATCAGCCCCTATGTGGAGCATAAACGGTTTGGGAGGGATCTCAAAGCTATGGTGATCTGGTGAACTGCAACTCCCGAGCACAGACCTGGGGCTACCATTCCCTTCAGACCCCTATTACATCCTCTCATACCACTTTTGAAGACCCTTAATGACACAGACGTCAGATGGTTCTAAAGACAATGCATGTCTGTGTGCTACTCTCCTTTCCTGCCTGTCACTGAGTTAATAGTTCTCCAATTTCCTTGCTAAGTATAGCAGCCTCTTCCATGCAGCACAGCCAACAACCCTACAGGCATACACATCTGCCAAGCCAGTCAGCAGTGCTTATTGGCTGGTTCTGGTTAGAAGTCAAGATAAGTCCTATTAAAGAGGGAAGTTACAAGGTTCCCTGTCCTGAACCCTCAGCAGGGGGGGAGGGGGTACCACACAAAGCCCAGTTAGTTGAGAGAGGCAAGGTAAGTTATACAGCTGAGAAAGCTGAAGCAGCACACCAATAAGACAAACAATAAATAATTAAATAAACAGCTAGAACTCACTGCAAGTTGTCACAGGAGGTAATAGCCACCTCTCTAGCAGAGCACTGTGAGAGCACTGCTCTTCCCAGAGCAGGGAGAAGCAAACAAAACAGACTATGCACACGTGGTGGAGACAGGAAGAAGGCTACACAATACCTCAGCGGGGGGGGGGGGGGGGGGGGGGGGGGGGGGTAAACACAGGTAGGTTAGGGCAGGAAAACAAAATTTAAAAACACAGCAGGTTCAGGGGGGGAGAGCAGGGAGAGAGATTTAATTTAAAATGAACAGTTAACCTGGCTACCACACAAAGCCCAGTTAGTTGAGAGAGGCAAGGTAAGTTATACAGCTGAGAAAGCTGAAGCAGCACACCAATAAGACAAACAATAAATAATTAAATAAACAGCTAGAACTCACTGCAAGTTGTCACAGGAGGTAACAGAAAGCTCCAAAACTCCAGGTACCGGCTCCAGCCCAGCCAGGGGTTTTTTTTTAAATTCATTGAGCATAGTCTATCTACCCCAAGGAGATCAGCAGCCCACAGGAGGATGTCTGGCCCACTATGCCCAGGACTCCTGAGCACTTCGGGTGGTCAGGGAGGATTACCTCCTCCACCTGACTCAAATACCTCTCCCTTATTTTCCAGGAAAGCACCTCAGGTTTCCCCTCCACCATCTACTGAAGGAGTTGGCAAGTCTTCTTGAGGACAAAGTAGTGGAACCGGTGCCCCACCATCTCAAGGGCATAGGGATCTACTCCAGGTACTTCCTCATTCCAAAAAGAACAGGGGGCTAAAGCCCATCCTCAATGTGCATAACCTCAGCAAATTCCTGGTGAGGAAGAAGTTTAAAATACACTCCCTTGGAACATTGCTGCCCTATGTCCAGCAGGGAGATTGGCTATGCTCCTTAGACTTGAAGGATGCCTATACCCACATTCTCATTCACCCCAACTACAGGTAGTACCTGTGGTTCATTGTGGGGGGCAGAGACTGTCAGTACAGGGTGCTCCCTTTCGACTTGGTTTCTGCCCCAAGGGTCTTCACAAAATGCCTGGCAGTCGTGGTCCATGTTGCTAGCCTATGTGTGGGTCTGGTGCTTAAGAACATAAGAACATAAGATATGCCATACTGGGTCAGACCAAGGTCCATCATGCCCAGTATTCTGTTTCCAACAGTGGCCAATCTAGGTCATATGTACCTAGCAGTTTCCCCAAGAGACACAAGTTCCACAATGCTTGTACTGGGTCAAGCATTGATATCTTCGGTCACTTCTTAATAATGGTTTATGGACCTTTCCTCCAGGAACTTGTCCAAACCTTTTTTAAACCCAGCTACACTAACAGCCTTTACTACATCCTCCGGTAACAAATTCCAGAGTTTGATTACACGTTGAGTGAAAAAATATTTTCTTTTATTAGTCTTAAATAGTTTACCCTGTAGCTTCATTGCATGTCCCCTAGTCTTTCTATATTCTGATAAGGTAAACAATCGATCTACGTTTACCCGTTCCACTCCGTTCATTAATTTATAGACTTCTATCATATCTCCCCTCAGCCGTCTTTCTTCCAGGTTAAAGAGCCCTAACCTTTTTAGCCTTTCCTCATAGGAGTATCCTTCCATCCCCTTTACCATTTTGGTGGCTCTTCTCTGAACCTTTTCTAAAATTGCTATATCCTTTTTAAGATACGGCGACCAGAATTGCACACAATATTCAAGGTGCGGTCTCACCATGGAACGATATAGAGGCATTATAATATCTTTTGTTTTATTTTCCATTCCTTTCCTTATGATACCTAGCATTCTATTTGCTCTCTTGGCCGCCGCTGCACACTGGGCCGAGGGTTTTAACATGGTATCCACAATGACGCCTAAATCTTTTTCCTGGGTGGTGGTTCCTAATGTGGAACCTTGCATCGTGTAACCATAGTTTGGGTTGTTCTTCCCTAGGTGCATAACCTTGCACTTGTCCACATTAAATTTCATCTGCCATTTTGATGCCCAGTCTTCCAATTTATCAAGATCCTCTTGCAATTTTTCACAATCCTCTTGGGTTTTAACAACTTTAAATAGTTTTGTGTCATCTGCAAATTTGATAACCTCACTCGCTTTTTTGAGGCTTGGTGTGGAGAGTGGGAGGTGAGACCTCTTGCAGCTTCTCTCCCTGAGATTTTGGCCTTTTGCAGATAGGGCTTGAAAAGGGTATAGCCTTGAGTTCTCTGAAGGTGCAGGTTGCTGCTTTGGCTTGTTTCCAGGGTCATGTACAGGTTGACTGTTGCTTTGCATGATGATGTTGATTTCCGTCAAGGACTGTTTTTGTCCTGTGGTCCTATCCAGGGATCTGAATCCAGTTTTCTACTTTTGCAGTGCCTCTGAGCCTCTTAAGGGAGCTTCTTTGAAGGATCTGACTTTAAAGGTGATGGTCCTGCTGGTGGTCTGTTCAGTGTGCTGAATTTCAGAGTTACAGGCTCTGTCATGCCAGTAGCCTTACTTGGTGTTCTTGAAGGAAAAGGTGCTCTTCTGGTGCCTTTCTTCTGGAGGCGATGTCTGTGATCCACTTGAACCAGGTGGTAGCATTACTGACCTTTCCTGGTTCTTCAGAGGTGGCTGAGTTCAGGATTCTTCATTTGCTGGATGTGTGTAGGTCACTCAAACATTTGAAGTTTATGGAAGTGTTTAGGTGTATGGAGCTTTTCTGTTCTGTTTGACTGTCCCAGGAACGGTGAGGCTGCTTCTAAGGCATTCATTTCCTGCTGGATTAGGGAGGATATTGAACCTGCCTGCCTTTTGAAGGTTTTAGTAGTGCTAACAGGTTTGAAGGCTCACTCTACTAGGGCTCAGGCTGCTTTGTGAGCAGTTTAGTCTGGTTATGCCTTGAGACATTTGTAAGGCAGCAACTTGGTCTTCTCTGCATTTGTTCACATCATCGGCTGGATGTGAAGGCCAGACAGAATGCAAATTTTGGGGTGTGGGTACCACAGGCCAGTGTTTCTGTACCCACCCAGTGGTTAGTACTGCTTTGTCCCATGCGTCTGGACTGGGGGGATGATTACAGGAAGGTGATATTAGACCTGCTAATTTTCTTTCCTGGAGTCTATCAGTCTAGTCCAGGACCTGCCTGTGACTTGATTGGATCTGTTGTCTCGAGCCTGTTCTTGAAGGGTGTGGTGGTTGGAGCAGGAAAGTTTGGGGCAGCTGTTTTCTGTTGGTGGCATTTGGTGGTTCAGTTTTGTTGGGAGCGTCACTGTTTTTCTGCTGTTTCCTTTCCCTTTGGTCCTAGGAGGAGTATGTTAAAGTCAAAATGTAAAGTTCAAAAAAAAAATTAAGATGGAGTCTTTTCATTCTGTAAAGTTTTAGTTAACTGAGGTTCCGGTGGAGAATTGGGGTATATGGCTCCTTTCTTTTTATTGAGGTTCATACTGGCTTGGTATAGGAACATAGTTTATTTAAGAGGGAGTGTTTCAACTCTGCATTTCTCAGTCTTGATTTGCTGGTGGATGACTATAACCCATGTGTCTGGAATGGATTAGAGGGACTCCAGGAATGAAAATTAGCACATAGATCTAATTTCATTCTGTCCATTAGCCCTTCCCTCAATGTTCCACTCACAATATTTCAGAGGTGCTCAATTTGCACGCATATCTCCCACTATCCTCTTACTTTGAGGGCATAGGGCATCAGGGCAGGGGATCTCTAATAGAGTTTTCTTATTTTGTAAGCCTCTGGCCAGAAAATCCCAGAAACCCATTATCTAATTCTGTTCAAAACAGTTTCCAGAATCATCTTCAGAGGAGGAATTTAAATTGACCTCATCTTTTTGCACTGTACCCTTTTAAATTGTGCTGGGAATGCCTACCCTGTTTTTCCTAGAAGACTCTCCCCCAACTCTCCTCAAGTCTTGTGACTATCAGCTGACTTCTTTCGTAAGGAAACTGCAGGGAAATATCCCCTCTTTCAGTCTTGGGAGAATACCTGTGCTGATAAACCCATCACACTACCTGAATCCTCATTTTTTAAGAGAAATATTTAATACTTTATGGCTCTTTTGTGTTTAATTTTGATCCTTGTAGTTTGGCCAGTTTAAATGGATCTTTTGAAACAAATTTAAAGGAAGCATCTCATGGTGGTACTAATCATTTATATACCACTACAAAGCAGGTGCAGCACTGTACATATAGATGTAAGTCTCCCTGCTCGTCAGAGCTTACAATCAAGACAAAACACAGTGAAACTGGGGACTAGAGTAGAGATTGTGAAGCATCAGGATTCAAAAGCAACTTCAAAGAGGTGGGTTTTTAGCCTAGATTTGAATAGAGCTAGAAAAGGGACTTGACTCAGTCTCGGGTAATTTGCTCCAGGCATATGGAGCAGCAAGATGGTATGAACGAAGTTTGGAGTTGGCAGTGGCAGAGAAGGGCACTGATAAAAGGGATCTGCTAGAGGAGCAGAGTTCCTGAGGAGGGGTGTAGAAAGAGGAGGAAAGGTAGTGGGAAGCCGCAGAATGAAAATCCTGCGTCAGAAGCCTTATGAGAAGAGGCTTGAAGACCTAAATATGTACACTTTGGAGGAGAGGAGGGACAGGGGAGATATGATTCAGACCATTAAATACTTAAAGAGGAACGATGAACAAACAAACCTCTTCCAAAGACGGGGAAGCTGTAAAACTAGAGGGCATAACATGAAGCTGCAAGGTGGGAAATTGAAAGGCAATGTCAGGAAATATTTTTTCACTGAAAGGGTGGTGGATGCTTGGAATGCCCTCCCGATGGAAGTGGTAGGGGCAAACATGGTGGCGGAATTCAAAAGGGCATGGGACAAACACTGTGGATCACTTTACAGCAACATGATAAAAACAAAATAAACTGAACCATCTAACTTCTGAACCATCTAACTTCTCAACAAACAGGGATGTCCTACATGGAGTGGTGGGTTCACCCCTAAACAAAGACATGGGGAGGGGTGGCCTGCATAGAGCGATAGGTGCACCTACTCTTGCCATCTTGCTGGGCAGACTAGATGGACCATGCTGGTCTTCATCTGCCGTCATTTACTATGTTACTATGTATCTTTTTCTAGCATATTATGGTTTATTAATTCTTATGTAGCAGATTCAAAGAAAAAATAATGTAAGAAATAATTTTCCTCCTGTATATTCTGCTGTAAGTTTTATTTTTTGTTTTTGTTTTAAGATTGAGTGAGTTCTCTTTGGGGAGATTTTTGAGTTGGCTTTCATTCTAGCCCACAGTGAGGGTAACTGGACTCTTCCAATGTGTAAACTGAAAAAAGGGAGGGGGCAGTTATCTCAGTCTGTTGTGACTGTTAATTTCTGTGATTAACCAGTTGTCCCTACTCCCTTAGCACCAGGGATGGCTTTATAATTAGGTAGAGTGAGGCAGCCATCTCAGGCGGCAAAGTTTTGGGGATGGCAAAAAATGCCCCCAAAACTGCCCAGCCATGGCCATCTCACTCTGCCTTTGACCTGCTCCCACTGCCGCTTTTTCTGGGTCTGTGGTGGCAGCAGCATCAATCACCCCCCCTCCAGACAACATGTGGTGGCTTAAGAAAAAAAACAAGCAAAGGTGCCATGTCTTCCTGACTCCAGCATGCTTGCAAGGCTGTCATGGTCCCGCCCCCTTCTGATGCATATTTCACATCAGAGGAGGGTGGGGCCAGCAGAGACTTATGAGCGCGCTGGAGTTGGGAAGAATCTGTGCTTTTGTTTGCTTTTTTATTAAGTTGCCACTCATTGAGAGAAGCAGCAATGGCAATAGTTTGGGAGCAGAAATGGAGGGAGACCACATTGGACATTGGCTACATGGTTGGGGGTGCAGAGGTGGAGGGTAGATAATGGACATGGGGGCAGGGGCACAGAAGTGTAGGGTAGATGATAGACATGGGGGGCAGGGGAAAGATGATGGACATGGGGGACAGATGCTGGACAAGGGGGGGCAGGGGGACAGATGATGGACACCGGGGGCAGGGGAAGGATGCTGGATTGGGGGGGGGGCAGGGGAACAAATGCTGGCCATTAGAGGAGAGGGGGGAGAGAGCAGATGCTGGCCACAGGGGAGGCAGAGGGCAGATGCTGGCCATGGGATGATGGGGGCAGTGGGGAGAAGGTTGCCAAAGGAAAGATGAAGAGCAGATGCTAGGCATGGGGAGGGATTTGGGAAAAAGGTCAGATGCTGAGCATAGTGGGGGGACATAAGGGAAAAGGGCAGATACTGGGCATGATGGGCATAGAGGATAAATGGAAGATGCAGGACATGGGGGCCTGGAGGGCTGTTGGGGAGAAAGGGCAGATACTGGATTCTAGAGGGTAGAGGAAGAGAGAAGAGATGCTAGACATTTGGGGGCAGAGAATGTGAGAGGAGGCAGAGAGGAAAGATAGTGGACTGGGGGAAAAGAAAGAGGAGAGATATGAAATTCTAGAGAGGAGGGAAAAGGGGAGGAGAGGTTAAATGTTGGATCTGGTGTGGGGGGAGATGCTGAACATGGGAATGGAGAGAAAGGGGGCTATAATGGACCCAGGGCAGGAATAAGGAGGGGGAATGATGGACATGATGGGGTGGGGTAAGAAAAATAGGCTGAAACGCTGGATGGAGAGAGGAGAAAGTGGAGAAATACTGGACATGTTGGGAGGAAGATAGAAAGGGGAGAATTAAAGGCTGGGTGGAAAGAACTGTGGAAGGGATTGAAAAGTGGTAGATGCAGTATTGAGGGGGGAGCTGAAATCTGGATGGTAAGGAGGAGGGGCAAAATCTGAATTGATAGAGAGAGAGAGAGAGATAAATGAAAGAAAGCTGAAAGGAAAAGATAAATGCCAGATATGTAAGGAAGTGAAGAAGGCAGGAGAGGAGAGAAGTGGCAGATGGGCCGGAGACCCTAAAAAGCAAGTTAAGAGAAGACAGAGGAAAGCAGAAACTAGACTGAGACCAACATGATTAGAGGATAAAATGGCCAGTTGTCAAAGGTGGAAAAATTAAATTTATTTTTAATTTTGTGATTGGAATATGTCAGTTTGTGGAATCTACATGTTTTGTCTTTATATTTTGCACATTACAGGGCATGTGCATCTCTTTCTATTTCCCTGATGTTGTACTGCATGCAGTGGTATAGCCAAGGGTGGGCCATGCCCCTCCACTAAGGCATTAGGCCCACCAAATCAGTGGTAGTAGAACAGGTAAATGAGAGGATAACTGGATGCAGAGTCAATATTTGCACTGATTTGTGCCCATACTGGTTAATCCCAGGCCCAAGGTTGGCCCCAGAGTTAGTTTGAGGTATTGGCACCCTAGGCAAATCAAGCCTTATGCTCCCCCTGACTGTCAAAATCTATTTTTTAGCTTTGAATGCCCTGTTCTTTGCCACCCACCATCCCCCAAAAGCTGTCACCCTAGGTGACCGCCTAGTTTGCCTACTGGTTGGGCTGGCCATGCTTAGGCCCCACCAAAAAATTAGCCTTGCCTATGCCAGGGATGCAGAGTCTGGCTTCTTTGGGTTTCAGTTTAATTTTTGTCTACAGTACATATGTCTATTTTTAATTTGTGGTAACTTATTCCTTACTTGGTGAGGATCTATCTATTTTCTGAGTATGTGACCAAAGGCAGGTATTCTTTTAGCATGGAGTTTCCATGTAGGGGGTTATTCTGAGCCACGAATAGCGGGGATGGACGCCGGTTGTGCAGGGAAGTTAGACAGCGGTGGGGAAGGGGCAGAGTCTGGGTGGATGGTGGGTGGTCGCCAGCTTTGGACTTACAAGGCCAATTCTAATGTCGGCCCTGTATGTCCAGGGCGAGCGACATGTGCGGGGAAGTTATTCCACTTCTGAGGTGGAATAACTTCCAAGGGTGTGTTATTGTTGAAATGTCAGAGCACGGATGGGGCAGGGGGGCCAGAGGACATTTCCCGCAGCCCGACCCTGGCCTTAGGAGGCCAGATTGGGGGTCGGGCTGCGGTGAATAAGCACTTCTGTCCAGTGGCTGGCATCGTGACTTTTAAATGGAGCCGCGGTGCCATGGCAACCAGACGCCATGGCATCGCAGCTCCATTTAAAAGCCCTGACTGAGTTAGTTGGGCAGGTCATGTATGTGCAGGCTGGACTGAATTGCAATCCCGGCCTACACGTACATGTCTGATCGCGATTCTGATCCTGCAGGGCTAAATGTGCCCCGCGGGATCAGAATCGCAACCCCCTCTGTACATCCGGTCAAACCGATCATACGGAGGAGGTGTATGTCCGGAATGGAATGAGCTCTGTAGGAATCAGTAATAATCTGGCTGATTTGGTTTTCTAAATAGGAGTATGGATATTTTAAGGCCCATTGCCACATTTACAGTGCTGCTCTTTTCTGGATAAGCCCCTTGTGTGAGTTTTGGATGTTAATGCTATTATAATATGGTAGATTTTCTTTGTAGGTCCTAGGTCATTTTTGCAAGGTTTTGTATGTCCAGTATATTGCTGTTAGTTGATTTTGCTCCTTGTATAGTATGCGGGTCATTCCAATCTGCGAATAGCAGGGGTGGACAACCCCTGCTAATTGTAGGGAGCAAATTCCCATCACCAGGCTCCCCACATGTACAGCGCGTTGTGTGGGGATATCTGGGAGGGGGAGTGCCGGAGGAGGAGCGTGGGCAAGGCATGAGGGTCGTGGCCCTGTAGTCTGGTGTCTAGGAGTTAGATGGGGTACTTATTCCACCTCGGAGATAGAATAAGTCCCTCCCGAGGGTGTGGAGTGGCATCGGAGGACCCTCCCCCAACCCAGGTGAACAGCAGTGGGAGGTTCCCTTCAGCTTGACCCTAGACTTGGCAGGCCCTTCCAAAGATCGGGCAGCAAGGAACAGCTTCTTTGAACATCTGTGGGGAATCGGGGCTCCTGCATGGCGTCCTGGTGCCATGGCGATGGTACACCTCGGCACCAAGACTGCATGCAGGAGCACTGGGAGGGTTGGACGGGGTGGGAGCTGGATGTAAAGCGGCACAGAATCAGGGCACATCCTGCCCATCCAGGCCCTTTGCAGCTGATTCTGCTTCTGCAGGAGCTCCTGCGGTTGTAGAATCGGGTGCAAATCTGGCCTGTTCAGATTTTGGGCATCCGGACATGCCAGATGGGCTCCGGTCTGAATTGGGTCCTATGTGATCACCTTGCATCTCCGTATCTTTTACAGAATATTTATTTACATTAAAAACCACGCCGGTCCAGTGTGTAGTGTCAGGATTCAATATATTTTATATTAGATTCCCAGGCTAGATAAACAGCTACATCATTGCAAAGGCTTTTTTTTTTGTTAAATTGCACAGCCTGAAAACATATTGCTTTATCTTCTATTGGGGCAACCACATGACTGGTGTCCTGAGTGAGAGGACTCACTGTTCCCCGACCAGAGCTCTGAGAAGGCCCCTTCACTTTGGCTCCGGGGGGTAGGGGGGGGGGCAGGTCATCTCTCACCTCAGGCAGCAGATTATCTTGATCCACCCCTACTTAGCACAGTTCTGTACTATAACATGAAAGTTATACTAATAAAGCACAATATAAGTAGTCTGTAAGTACATTTGAGCATGATGAGTAATCTTATGGGAAATTTGTTTGCCCCGATCTCCTCCATTCTTCCTACTCCTTCCTCTTTCCCTTTCTTCAGTCTGCCTGGGGCAGAGACTGTGAAGCAAGTTTTATCCTGACTGCTGACCAAGTAAGATGTGCTAATGGCATCCAGGTGCAACATATTTCTCTTTGCGTCTGCTACATAAGCACTAATAAACAATCGTGATATGCCAGGCTCCTTGTATACTCTTCAGAAGCAAGCAGGAAGAGCCAACAGGAAACAATACATGAACATGCTCAGTTTAGCATTATCTTCCCCACAGGATATTACTTGTTAATGTTGTTTAGCCAATGAATTTTCAGGATTCCATGCACTACAGTAACCATCGTCATGCTTCTGGGGATATTTTCTGCCATTTTGCATCACTCATTAAGTGGCATTTTAATATGTCCATTAAATTATTTGCAAACATAGTGTAAGCTTTGTTAGCATGAATTTTATTTCATAGGCAGGCTATGTTTGTGAATCTAAGGAAGTAGGTGAAGCTTGATTAAAATTATCAGAATCACACGGAAGGAAAATATGCACAATGGGTACATTCAGATCTCTGCAACTAAGACAAACATAATCAAACAGAGTTCAGGAAAGGGTGAAGGGCTGGCTGTCATCTTCAAAGAAATTCACTCCAGCCATACAAAATGTAATTGAATTAGAAAATGTGCTATCTTTCCAGGGGTTCATAAACCATTCAACACAGAATATATAAACAACGTATGAAACATATAATAAAATAATACACAATCTATAAAATAGTATACAGTAAATATAGGCAGTGACTTGGTATGTTACTGATTTTATAGAATAGAGAAATGTTCTTGCTGGTGGACAGGGAGGTTTCTGTGCTGGGAGTCAGCACAGAGATGACTGTGATAAGTTTGGTGGATATGATTTGGAGAGGTTTAGATCAGGGTGAAGGAGGTCTGATTGGGGTCCTAGATTGGAAAGCAGCATTTGATACAGAGGATCATACTATTTTATTAAAATGATTAGAAGAAATGGGCATAGTTTAGATCCTACTGAAATGGTGTCAATCCTTTCTCGAGGGTAGATCCCAGTAAGTGCATTGGGGAGTTGCCTTCTCTACCAGTAAACTGGTAAAAGGTCTCACAGAGCACTAGCTTGTTCCCAGTAGTATTTAATTTATATATGCAACCTTTAACATAATTGATTGAAACTCTAGGGTGAACATACTATGGGGGTCATTTTTTAAGCCTTATTCAAGCTGTGGACATCTGAAAATGGTCACACAGACATCCAAAGCATGAAGATATCCCCAGAGCCATTTTAGAAACTGGGTTAGGGGACATCCCAAGCATGAGGATGTACTTGTAGAAACAGGGGCATGGTAGATGGATGTCTAGGGCAGTCCTCCAAACTTAGACATGCACAGCTGATTTTGGAAACAGGCATCACCAAAATACTCATTTTCCCAGTAAAACCACTAGAGGGTACAGAGAAGATGTACCAAAATACTATATCCCTGTGCTGTCCGCAGCTGGAAAGGGAGGTGATCAAAAATGTGCTTGTAGCGCTGTTGACCATCTGAGCTTGCAGACTGGCAGGCTGGGATACATCCCCAGTCTACCATGCCAATATGAGGATGTCCATGTAATGTAGATGTCCCCTAGATCAAAGCAACAAAATAGAAGTGAGGTATCAAGAAAAAGTCTTTATTGAAGATAACATTGCCAAACACCCAACAAGGCCATGTTTCAGTGAATAGCCTTCATCAGAGATGAACAACAATAAATGTGGTCACCTTTCAGAGCATAAAATACTGAATAGTAACGAAATGATAATTTTACAGCTCCACTCTTTAACTACGAGAATAGAATCCTCAAGCAAATAATATCTTCATGGCAACTAGGTCTCAGACTTATATCAAGCATATTGTCGTGAGCCCTCTCTGTGCACCTGTAGGTAGAACACGGTATTGCACTGGGCCTCAGTATAACTGGCCTTCTTGTAGATGTAGTTGTGCTGCCAGTTATAAATCAGTCGTGGAAAACCGATGGTCAGGTTAAATAGGGCTTTATTTCCCTTTCCCAATAGGATATCTCAATATGTACAAAAATAAAGAAATATAACCCTTCTTGGGCATAACAGAAAGAAAACTGTAACAAAAATAGCTTTCTTTCAGCTTCTTAACAAAACAAATATATTACAAACACAGACCTGTAGCAACCAGGAATAAGGCCTTCCCTTCACCCTGTCAGGCTTCTTATTCCTCTCTATCTCAGTAAGACTATGTTGTCAGCCAGAGAAATGCTACAGTTCATTTGTTCAATGTTATCTTCTATTACAGATGGTTCATATTGCATAAGTTCCTCAGCAGGAATTAACACCTCTTTACCTTCCTCCTGTGGGAGCTTGGCAAACAGTCCGTCTTGGCTGTGACGTACTTTTCTTTCACTAAGAAGAAACTGCTTGCTGTTACCACATTCACTGAGGCTTTGCTGGTAAGAGCCTCCCCTCTGCTGATACCTGTTAGGCAAGTTACAATATTCCCTTGCCCACCTATTAGAAGGAATTACTTCAGCTCTAGCCTCTGCTCTGCTTAGGACCCTGGAAACAGCTGGAGCTCTTAACGGCAGCCCTTCTGAGACTCTGTGCCTCACGTATCTCTCAGAGTGGTTTACTTCTGCAGGTAAAAAGCCTTTCTCTTTCTCTTGTTTATGATAAGGGTAATGAAGCTTCTCTGCTTCCCTTAAGCTGGCTTTGGATGGCTTCTGGACTTCAACAAACTGTCCCCTATAGCCAAGCCCTGTGCTTCCCCTTTTTGGACAAGAATAAAACTTCCCGGCTTGTACCCTTTTCCTTCTGGCTCTGTTCCAACCTGGGCTGTTATATTCACTCTCACTTTCTGTGTCAAGCTGTCTGTACCTCTCGCTCAAGCATTCATTGGACTCACTCAGACCTCCGTTCAGGCTTCCAAAGTGGTAGTCAGACTTGCTATTTTCACAGCTTCTCTCGTCCTCTCCATTCATCCAGTTCCTATTCTGGGTCCTACCCTGGTTCTGCCTAACTGCTTGTGAGCTGTGCTTATCTAGGTGTTTCCTAGCTGCACCACCCCACAGCTGATTAGTATCAGGTGAGAATCTCCTGGTTTCTCTACTGGCTGGGTGTGTCTCCCTAGCTCGTGACCTCACTTGCTTACGTTGCCCATGGCAACTTTCTATCATGTGCTCTCCCCAAACGTTAGTATCTTCTTGAACTGCTATATCATCTGTCTCCATAGGGGTCACTAGTGAGTCTGCTCTGTGACAATATATGTAAACTCACTAAGTGAGAATTTAATGCTTATGATCGCATCAATGACCTATCAATGTTGCCGTATTTGTTCTTCTTTCATGAACTTTATCTAGAAACAGATAGTGAACTCTTGGTAATTTTTCAAAGATAAAACAGCACTTATCTGTTGACCAAAGTGATCCTTCCCCACAGCCCAACCCTTGATCTGGCCTCCTAAGGCCAGGATCGGGTTGCAGGGAATAAACCCTGCCCCCCCCCCCCCGCCCCATCTGCACCCCGGGCTTTTCAAAAATCACATCCAGGGAAGTCATTCCATCTCGGAGGTGGAATAACTTCCCCGGATATTTCGCCGGCCATGGACTTACAGGACTGACATTAGAATTGGCCCTGTACGTCCAGGGCCGACGACCTGTACAACTGGCGGGGAAGTTATTCGCGGGCAGGCAAGGGCACGTCCATCCCCGCTATTCATGGTTCAGAATGACTCCAACTGTGTATTACAAGGAGAGACGTGTATAAAATATATTCCTTAAATAACACCAGAGTATGTGGGTAACAAGGGGACTAAGTGAATAAATTAAACAAAATGAAGAGACACCATCCAGACTTACAGTGTGCTGCTTACTTGTTGTGAACCAATGTGGGTTAGATCATTATAAGCAGAGCCCCGTTGGGGAGAACGCAAAATAGAAAAATAAGGATTGGAAATAAATGATTCTTAAGATTTGTATAAAAAGAACCTCCTACTATTAAACCTAGAGAACTGGCTCCAACAGCAGAACTGTTATATAAACGCCGGCAGGAAGGAGAAGCATGCCGATGCTCAAAATCAAGGAACATTTTAAGAGACACCGAGGGACCATCAATATGGAAAGAGAATAATAGATTAAAATGACCTTGTAACAAGGACCACAAACACCACAGGATTCTAGGATCCAGTGTCCAAATGCCATCAGTATAAACGCCTTTTACCTGGCAAGCTAGTAAGCCTGCAAGTGGGTAGAGCCTGCAATTTTGAGGCTGAATTTGGCACCATTAGAATAGGGTGTCATGGAAACCATGTAAATAAATTATAAATAAATAAAAGCCTAGAAGTAACTAATAGGCACTTTTTAAGAAAGAAATCATTCAAAGAAGTAATAAAAAACTGGATAGCTTACAAAAATCTTAGGATCAGGTCAGAACAATATGCATTGGAGGAATCATTGACTGTGATCTATGTGGTCCTGATCATTAAAAATAATAACAAGATAAAAATGAATCACACAAACTTAAACGTTCTATAAGGGAAAAAAGGTAAAACACACAATAAAGTTAAAACCTTACATAATAAATGGGAGACCAGTGGAATAAAAATAAATGGGAGATCGGTGGATCATAAATAAAAGGGATAAAAATGAAATGAAAAGGTCTCCCAAACTTATAAATATGAGACAATTAAACAAAGAATAAAATGAGTATCCGAAAAAAAGACGAACTGAATGACCAGCCTAATAACACAAAATGCTCAGGGAGACTTAAGCGGAGCAATAGGTTCCAAACAAATGCCAATATTGAATAGAATAATGCCACTAAATGTCTTAGTGAATGTAAATGATCTGAAACATGAAAATCAGGGAGTCCTAGAAATTTTAACAATGCATATTTATTTTAAAATTATAAAGCACATAGATAATAGCACAGTGAATTGAAGAATGTCATAGAAGGTGTCTTGCTTTGGGATATGAAGGCATGGACTACTCAAGATGTACATATGAGAGTACAGCGAAGTACAAGATGCTATGGAAACTGTCTTGCTTCAAAGGCATGAACTATTAAGTAAAAATGGAATAACCCATGTCCATGTTAAATCAATGCGGAGTCAGAAAATGAACTTCTGTTCCAAACATGAAAGAACTCTATTTGTATCTCCACCTCTCCAGTTGGGTTTCACAGCTTTTATTACAAAGTATTTCAAATCAGAGATTCAATGTGTCTTCTCAGTCCAATGTGTTACTATTGGTTTATCCGGAATATGTCTCTTGATACTGCTTCTGTGTTGCAGATTTTCTGTGTGTTTTCACAAAATAAAAATGATGTAGTTTATGGTTAATGGTTTATTTATTTCTTAATATACCACCTTTCAGTATCAATCAAAGCAGTTTGTACTACTATAAATATTACTGGAAGAATGAAAAGAACTCCATTATATCAGCTAGGATTGTGGAAATAGATATTAAAGATAAGAGAACAACAGGGAGAAGGCAGAGAGTGGTCAGGGAGCATCCAGTCTCTCCCTGCGCCACCACTACAGAGGCTCAAAGGCCACCTCAAAAAGATATATTTTTAGAGAGGCCCAAAACTGGCGATAGGTTTGTTCTAATCAAAGGTATGGTGGTAAACTGTTCCACAATGAAGAAGCTCTGACAAAGAAAGTGGACTGCCAGGTGGACTCATATTCAACCCTGGGAGTACCGATGGGGTCAAAAGTGACCCCATTGCAAGTTTCACAACGCGTATCTCGGAAACTAGTTGTTCAAGAATGCAATATTTTTATGACTTTTCACATGTCAATATTCTCTTTATATTGCGCCATGAGAACAATAATTTTCATCCGCTAGGTGACGCTAGTGATGAATTGCAGCACAGAGTATCAGTGGGGTCATTTTTGACCCCAGTTGCTTACGTCCGGTTTGGATCGTGATACAATTTGCAGTTTTGTGAATTTTTTGATCTGACAAAGGTATTTATCATTAATAATGTATCATTTATTTTTTGTACTCTTATTTTATGAAAATTACACATTTTCTGTAATTGATATCATACGTTCTCTCATTATTTCCGATGAAATCTAAAGGCTTTCAGCTCGTTCATCACGATTATTGTACACCTATAGTAAAACTGCTTTGCGTTTTATTCAACTTTATCTTTGTTTATTTATTTTAGGTTATTGTTTATGATGTCAAAATGAAAGTATTCAGCTGCCCAAGTAAGAGAAATATTGCAACGAGATGCTGACAGTGACGACTCTGAGTTGTCTGCTGATGCAGCATATTCAGCAAGTAAAGAAGCATATCAGCCAAGTTCGGGCGACAAATCTGATGATGACAGTCATGATTCAGATGGCGACAGCAGTTGGTCACCAAGTGAATGTGAGACTGATGTTGAGCCGGTAACATCGCCTGCAGCAAAGAGTCAAGTTACAGGTCAAGGCAAAGGTCGAGGCTGTGCTGGGTGGGGACGAAGGCAGGAGTCCTCGGTGTCAGTATCATCTGTGAGGAATCTTAGTTGTGGTCATAGAGGAGCTAAGAGGTCATCAACTATAAGCACAAATGTTGCCATTGAAGTCTATGTATCTAAGGATGCCACATCATGGAACAGGAAACCTATAAAGCAAGCTGCTGGAAGATACACCAGAGCTAATGTCATGCCCGTACAACAAGGTCCTACAAGATATGCTGTACGAAATGTTGATGGCCCTCTCGCAGCATCCCACTTGTTCATGAGGAAGAACTTATTGAATGAAATCATGATGTGGACAAACAAACAAGGAAGACACATTTATGACGACACCTGGAAAGATTTGACAGATGGAGAATTTCAACGTTTTCTTGGACTTCTGATCCTCTCAGGCGTGTACAAGTCACGAAATGAATCCATAGTTCAGTTGTGGAACCTTGAAGATGGTCGTTCTGTTTTCGGCAAAAATATGACCCATACCCGTTTTCAGCAAATTTCTTGTGCTCTCAGATTTGATGATGCAACCAACAGACGTGAACAACGAGGCATGGATAAGCTTGCTTCAGTCAGACATGTTTTTGATACCTGGGAAGCAACTCTAAGTGACGCCTTTGTTCCTGGTGAAAATGTTACCGTTGATGAGCAACTGCTTACATTTCGTGGCCGTGTTCCATTCAGACAATATATTCCCAGCAAACCTGGGAAATATGGCATAAAGCGATGAATCTTGTGTGACAGTGCAATGTCATATGTTCTGTGTCTTCAAGTATATGCAGGAAGGGAACTCGGACAAAACAGGGAACAGAATCAGGGTGAAAGGATTGTGCTGCAACTCACTGAAGGATTGACGCGATCTGGCAGAAATGTTACTGTTGACAATTTCTTCTGCAGTTTATCCCTCTCACGGAAATTTCTAGAAAAACAAATGACACTTTTGGAGACAATTCGAAAGAACAGAAAAGAATTACCTCCAGAATTTGTAACAGCAAAGGGCCGAGAGGTATTCACTTCACTGTTTGCCTTTCGCGATTGACGCCACTCTGGTTTCCTATTGCCCGAAGAAAGGAAAAGTGGTTGTTCTTCTGAGCAGTTTGCATGATCAAGAAGAAGTAGATAACACACGTCCAGACAAAAAAACATGCATGATCTTGGACTATAATTCTAGTAAAGGTGGAGTAGATACGGCAGATCAAATGTTGCGCACGTATATCTCAAAACGAATGACAAGATGCTGGCCAGTGACAATCTTCTACAACATGTTGGACATCGGTGCTTTGAACACCTTCATTGTTTGGATGTTACTAAATCCAGAATGGCAGTCCAAGTCAAAGCACAGACGTCGTCTATTCCTCTTGGAATTAGGAAAGCAGCTGCTTCAGAGTAATTGCAGAGAGACTTCTTCCAGCATTGAAGAAGCCACTGATGCTGTTTGCAATGTCAGGATCCCAAAGAAAAGGGCAAGGTGTCACTGCTGTTCCAGAGAAAAAGACAAGAAAAGCAACATAGTTTGCACCTCCTGCAAGCGCAATGTTTGCAAAGAACATTCAGAAATTGTCTGTGTCTCATGCAAATGACTGTAGTACTTTACTGTGTTCATCAAATGCATGCAAAAACTGCTTTCATGGCAACTCTTGCTATGAAAGCAGTTTTTGCATGCACTTGATGAAATTCATGTAATGATGAAATGCACTTGATGAAATTCATGTAATTTTATGATAAAGCATTAAATTTCAAAACATTTAACCTTAATATAATAAATAACACAGGTACACTACCAAAACACTGCCTCCAGTTTTGCAACTGATTCCTATAGATTTTGGGGTGCTGAATCCAGGAAAAATAGCCAAAATGTTCCATCACGTCACGTTTTCTTGCAAAATTAGATTTCTTACCCATATAAGGAATGTTCACATAATTTCTTTTTAGCCGACTGCAGTTTATTTTCTTGGCCCAAAATAGAGGTTGTAATGGTTAACTAACTAGAAACACTCCCTCGTGATATTTTAGATTGTTTTTTATTCATTTTATACATTAACAGGACAATTGGGAGGCGGGGGGCTAAATCCAGTACTCGCGCTGGCGCATGTTCTTTCCTGTTCGCCTCGCCTCGTTCGCTCGCTCAAACACGGTGGTTGCGACATGAACGTTCCTGTCAAATTTCAGTTTCTTGCAAGTTCATTATTACCTTTTGTTTGCTCAGTCGTAATCCAGCTTTATTCTGAAGTGGTTCACTACAGTTGTAGTTTGCAGTGCTGTGTATTTGTGATGGCTCACAGAACCAGAGGTTGCGTCAACTCTCTGGACAGTTTTTGTTTTATTTGTGGGGAATATACTGTGAAAAAGCGGCAGAGGAACATTTCTGCATTTATTAAAAAAGTATATTTCGCCTATTTCGGTTTGAAGTTAGGCGATCAAGACAAACACTGCACTCCGGCCTTCTCAACAGCTCTCCCGGCGGGGATTGAGCCGGCCGGAGCAACAACCACCCCCACCAGGGATCACTGCCCAATCCGGGCAGGCGGCGGCCCAGTTTAAAAGAGCGCCAAGCGGGCGCGAGGGCCTTTCCTGCACTCCGGCCTTCTCAACAGCTCTCCCGGCGGGGATCGAGCCGGCCGGAGCAACAACCACCCCCACCAGGGATCACTGCCCAATCCGGGCAGGCGGCGGCCCAGTTTAAAAGAGCGCCAAGCGGGCGCGAGGGCCTTTCCTGCACTCCGGCCTTCTCAACAGCTCTCCCGGCGGGGATCGAGCCGGCCGGAGCAACAACCACCCCCACCAGGGATCACTGCCCAATCCGGGCAGGCGGCGGCCCAGTTTAAAAGAGCGCCAAGCGGGCGCGAGGGCCTTTCCTGCACTCCGGCCTTCTCAACAGCTCTCCCGGCGGGGATCGAGCCGGCCGGAGCAACAACCACCCCCACCAGGGATCACTGCCCAATCCGGGCAGGCGGCGGCCCAGTTTAAAAGAGCGCCAAGCGGGCGCGAGGGCCTTTCCTGCACTCCGGCCTTCTCAACAGCTCTCCCGGCGGGGATCGAGCCGGCCGGAGCAACAACCACCCCCACCAGGGATCACTGCCCAATCCGGGCAGGCGGCGGCCCAGTTTAAAAGAGCGCCAAGCGGGCGCGAGGGCCTTTCCTGCACTCCGGCCTTCTCAACAGCTCTCCCGGCGGGGATCGAGCCGGCCGGAGCAACAACCACCCCCACCAGGGATCACTGCCCAATCCGGGCAGGCGGCGGCCCAGTTTAAAAGAGCGCCAAGCGGGCGCGAGGGCCTTTCCTGCACTCCGGCCTTCTCAACAGCTCTCCCGGCGGGGATCGAGCCGGCCGGAGCAACAACCACCCCCACCAGGGATCACTGCCCAATCCGGGCAGGCGGCGGCCCAGTTTAAAAGAACGCCAAGCAGGCGTGCCCGCGCCTAGCGTGCCCGCGCCTGAGGGCCTCGCCAGAGGGCCCTTTGGCGCGGCCCTTAGGCGAGGTCCGTGGCGCCGTTTCGTAGACTGTGGCCGAATTCTTTGAGGAAGCTCTCTAGTTACTGTCAGCACCATCTACAATTGTTTAATGTTCACTGAAGAGCTGCTCAGGTCCTCCGGAAGAGCTGACTAAATAGCGAAGAGCAGCCTGTTCAACCTGAAACATCAATGAATGCTGTCTGACAACAAGCTGGTAACTCTGTTTTACTATACTTAGTGATCTGTTAACTTTGTATCCACTCTAAACAGATACTTCTCTTTGCATTCCTGCAGACAGCCTTTTAAACATCCCGCGCAATCTAATCTTCTATATATCATCCTGCCTGCCTAATCTGTATTACTTGTGCTATTATATATGCATATAATAACTTGTGGGCCTATTATAGATGCATATAATAACTAATCTATACCTAAAGCAATTGATTGTGCTTTTTTTTTTCACTCTGAATAGATACTTCCTTTACCTTCTTGCAGGCAGCCTGTATGCTATCTAGGTTAGTCTAGTCTGCTAATGTTAAATCTTGCCTGTATAAACTGTGTTACTTGAATAATTGATCTGTATTCCATAACCATTCTATACCCAGAATAAGAGAATTTTCTTGTTTTCGTCGCCAATGAGAAATAGCCCTACTGAATTCTCACAAATCTCTCCCACTCACTAGTAATATCTCATTGTCTCTGCGACTACATTCAGAGTGAGTAAGATGGGTTCCCCTATTACCCTAACGGGCTGTTACCTAATCTTCTCCTTCTGCCTCTCATTCTCCCGAGCTCTAACCCTTGAGGGCAACCAGATACCAATCCTATACGGCCAAGGAAAAAGAGCGTCAGGTACACCTAAGTTCAGTTATAATGGGAACTCTCGGGCACATCACCAGCATCTAATATACATTCCACTCCAACTTTCGACGAAAGCCAAACAAGACGAAAGCCTCTACTCACAAAGCCTCAAATGTGCTCTCATCAATGCCCGTTCAATTCGTACGAAATGGCCGGTGATTGTGGATACTATTTCCCTACATAACCTTGATATTCTCATGGTTACTGAAACGTGGCTTTCTGCAGAAGACAATGTGCTACTTAACCAACTTCTTCCACCAAATTTCTCAGTGTTTGCCAGCCACAGACAAAACAAGCGAGGAGGGGGCGTGCTCATTCTCTCCAGATCAGACCTTCAGTTCCAGCTGAAAGATACCCCTAGATCCGACCACCTCGAGTTAGTTTCTATCTCCAACAAATTATGCACGATAAGCCTTCTATACAGAGCACCTTCATCCTCCCCAGAAGTCCTTCCAGCCATTATAGATCTGGCATCCAACATTCAGAATCCTAATATCCCAACTTGGATTGTGGGTGATTTTAACCTGCCAGCGCTCCAAGATAGTCACTCTTCCTCCTTCCTCAAAGCACTTGAATCCCTGGGATACCAACAACTAATCCATGAACCTACCCATGTAAAGGGAAACACCCTTGATCTTATCTTTGCCCCACAGTCCTTAAACACCCAATCTTACACTGCCGCGATATCTATTACTGATGTACCGTGGTCAGATCATAAACTCATCTTTTTCCAAATCCCTACGCACAACAGACATTCAATGACTAACAATGCTCTGGATAACAGCCCCAAATCTCTGGCTAGGAGCTTTCTTCCTTTCAACAGAGATCGCATCCTTGCTGGAACATGCTCACTTCGTAACAAGGCCTCCCTAGAAATAGAAGATCTAATCACCTGCTGGAACACCAGTCTTAATTCAATTGCAATACGACCATCACTCAACAGGCTGCCTAGAAAGAGAGCTTCGGCACCATGGTACACAGATGACCTGAGAAGATCACTATCCCAACTACAGAACCTCGAGAAGCGCTGGCGTCGGTCTCGCTCAACAGCAGACCAGGCAGCCTACCTCAATCAGCTATCCATCCACCGCAAGGCCATCTCAGAGAAAATGAAGCGGTACCACACGGACACCTTGAGGCGGGCACTAAACAAACCTCATGATTTGTTTAACCTAGTCAAAACCTTATCTAAAGAGCCAGCCCCTGAAAAGCAAGGCGAGATCCATCCTCAAGACTTCGCAGCCTACCTACAATCCAAGCTTACACAAACAAATAAACCTCCATTAAAATTAACCCCCATAGATCAAGATTGCCAAACAGCTCTAACCATGTTTTCTACCCCTACCAAGAAGCGAATTGAGGATCTGATCATGTCTCTCAATTCCACAACTGCTCAGACGGACCCCTGCCCTGCCTTCTGGATAAGGGATCTGCGTTGTGAATTCAGCCCAATAATAACTAAAATAGTAAACCTGTCTTTCAACTCCGGTACATTCCCATCTGCCCTCAAGCAAACTTCCATCAGACCTCTCCTGAAAAACTGTAAGTTAGATCCTCAAAAGGTAGACTCCTACAGACCCATCTCAAGTATTCCTTTTCTCGCGAAGTTAATAGAAAAGGAGGTACAATGTCAATTGCAAGACCACATCGATACCAATGCTCCATTGGATCCTTGCCAACATGGCTTCAGAGAGTCACATGGTGTAGAGACTCTCCTCACAGCTCTCCTCAATACCATAATTTCTGGTATCAACAACATCCGACAGGGTTTCGCACTTGTGTTCCTGGACATAGCCGCTGCTTTTGACTCTGTGAGCCATGACCTCCTCCTATTACGGCTGAAGGAGAAAGGAGTAGGCGGAACTGCCCTTGAGTGGTGCAGATCATACTTATCCGAAAGATGGCAACATGTTCGTGCTGGGGGAGTGATGTCTGATCCATTCCACCAATGGCAAGGGGTCCCACAAGGCTCCTCTCTCTCTGCTTTGTTGTTCAATATTTATATGCAACCTATTTGCAAGATCATCCGGTCTTTCAATGTTGATTGCATGATATATGCGGATGACGTCCTGCTTTATATGCCTTTCAACATTGACAATTTGGACCTGTCCCCTCTGAGCAACTGCTTTGACGCCATATCGGAATGGCTCCTATCACAAAACCTCCGGATTCAACATAAGAAGACAGAGGTGCTTTTCATGTCAAAGAACCCGAACTTCAGCCCTCCACAATTCCTTAAGGTGAAAGATGCTGAGCTACAATCAAAACAGCAAATACGTTATCTGGGTGTTACACTCGATCAGAACCTGGACATGAAGGCGCATATAGCTAACACGGTAAGATCCATATACTACAAAATCCGATCACTAAGACATCTTCGCCCACTGCTTGAACCTGAGGATTTCCGTACCATCTACCAGGCTCTGATCATGCCCCACTTTGACTATGCTAATGTCATTTTGCTAGGCCTCCCTCAATCCACCTTGAACCCTTTACAGCTTGCAATGAATAGCGCTGCGAGGATTCTCTATGGGGCATCTAGGAGTGAGCATGTGTCGCCCCTTCTGAAGCAGTTACACTGGCTTCCTGTACAGGCCAGGATCATTTTCAAGACATTACTACTTACCTTCAAAGCGGTAAACAGTCTCTCATCCACATCATTAACTGAACTCATCAAACCCATTTCTTCTAATAGATCAAGAAGATCAATGGCATTAAATACGCTATTGGTTCCCCGTGAACTTACAAAAAGCACCTCATCAACAGCAAACAGAGCTTTCAGTCTCCGTGCCCCGAAGCTTTGGAATATGCTGCCACCTGATATTAGAGCAATCACCAGCATACTCCAATTCAGAAAGGCCCTCAAACATTACCTATTCCTTATATACTTCCCAGTGTGTGCAGAATCATGACCCATCACTGCTAGTTATAGAAACTCTGAATCACCCATTGACCCTGAATTCCCCACTTAGTAAGTTCAACGCTCAACTGACCATTACGTCTCAACGGCGCCCTAACTTATAGATGTAAATAGTTTACACTACAATCAAAGTTTATTTACCTGAGTTGTAAAATTACCCTGTTATCCAAGTTGTTAACCCTGTTTAATGTAACTCAGACATTTTTGTGTACTGAAATGTTTTGTTTGATGTAAACCGCGCTGATGTCAAATAGTGCGGTATATAAGAAATGTAAATAAATGTAAATGTAAATAAACCGTGGGCTCCTCACAAAGTGTGCAAGACATGTGAGGAAGATCTACGCTTATGGATGAAAGGTAAAAAACAAGCATTTCGTTTCGGAATACCTATGATGTGGCATGAACAAAGAGACCACAGCAGTGACTGCTATTTTTGCTCTTGCATTGTGAAGGGATACAACTTAAAAAATAAGAACGTAATAAGTTACCCCAACCTTCCCTCAGCAATTAGGCCTATGCCTCATAGCAACGAAGTACCTGTGCCTGAACCATCAAAATCTTTGGATCATATTTGTGTGGACGGTTCTGATCATGATGAGACTCATCAGATGGCTTTTCCCGATGAGTCCAGTACTTCCGAGTTTGAAACAGAACCAGATCCGAAACCTGAACTTTTCTCTCAAGCTGAATTGAATGATTTAGTCCGGGATTTAGGACTCCCAAAAGATGCTGCCCAACTGCTAGGTTCTCGGCTTAAACAGAAAAATCTATTGTCACCAGGAACAACTTTTTATTGGTACCGCAACCGCGAGACACAATTTTTGAAGTATTTCAGCAAAGAGGAAGATTTGGTATTTTGCAACGATATATACGGAGTGATGGAAAAGTTTAAACTCAAGTATGATCCTGCTGAATGGCGGCTGTTCATTGATTCGTCAAAAGACAGCATAAAAGGTGTTCTTCTTCATAATGGCAACACATACGCTTCAGTTCCTATTGCTCACTCTGTTATTCTCCAAGAAAAATACGAGAATTTGGCCCTGATTCTTCAGAAGATTCGTTATGATGAGCATAAGTGGATGATTTGTGGAGACTTTAAAATTCTATCCATGCTATTAGGGCAGCAATCCGGTTTCACCAAATATCCCTGCTTCCTTTGCTTGTGGGATAGCCGGGCCCGCGACCTACACTGGGGGAAAAAAGACTGGCCAATTCGGGAGTATTTGAGACCCGGTGAGAAAAATGTTCTTCATGAGAGCTTGGTACCGCGTGATAAAATTCTATTACCACCTCTCCACATTAAGTTGGGTCTCATTAAGCAATTCATCAAGTCCCTTCCAAAAGATGGTGAGTGCTTTCGGTACCTTTGCTCAAAGTTCCCCCGACTTTCTGAAGCAAAGCTAAAGGAAGGAGTGTTTGTTGGCCCTGATATAAGGAAACTCATTTCAGATGGAGCATTCGCTGAAACGATGTCTGAGAAGGAAAAAGAAGCCTGGGATTCCTTCAAGGATGTTGTTCTCAAATTCTTGGGGAACAGGCGGGATGAGAACTATAAGGATATTGTTGCCAGGATGCTCAATGCCTTCAAAGAACAAGGCTGTAACATGAGCCTGAAAGTCCATTTCTTGCACTCCTATGTGAACTACTTTCCTGAAAACTTGGGGGCGTACAGTGAAGAACAAGGTGAAAGGTTTCACCAGGACATCAAGGACGCAGAGAGAAGGTACCAAGGAAGATGGAACACCACTATGATGGCTGATTTCTGCTGGTTGCTGCTGCGGGAAACCCCAGATGAAAAATACGCCAAGCAGCGCACCAAGAGAAGCATTCGGGGGAAGAAGAAACGGGCCCACCAGGAGATTGATTGACCCAAGAATGACTTTAAAATCTAAACTGTGTTGACAAATATCGTGTTTTTACTAAACTTTGAAATAAAAATTTGCTAGTTATTACCACAGTGTCGGATCTCATTTATTAGAATTTTATTTTCACACCATCGGGTGTTTGTCTTCATGTATTGCAATGGTGCGGTTTGCGTTTTCTATTCTTACATACATACCTGTACAACATTTTTTGCACATTTCTTTGCTTTGCTTTGTGTCTAACCTCGCTCTTATATGCTCAATGTTTGTGCACATGTATGTGGCTGTTTTAAGTGCAGACAATTTTGCTACCATCACAGTGTGTTTTGTTGACATTACTCTATTCTTATGTGCTGCCTTGTTACAATTTTCTTTATTCTTATTTGAATAACTACTAAACAATTAGTATAAAGAATTCATCCAAGAAACTTTTATCTCGATCGCACTCAATCTGAAACGTTCACCTCAAACTGCTAACCCAATGTAGCAAAAAATCTGTACGTGATGGAGCAAATTGGTTACCAGATTTGGATTCAGCGCACCAAAAAACGTAAAAATCAATCGAAACATTAGAGGCAGTTTAAAAAAATTTTTTTTAGTGTACCTGTGTAATTAATTCGGAATAATATTTTGTCTGTTTAGTTTAAATTTTTCATGGTTAACAATTAAAATTCGTTGTGGGGTCATTTATGACCCCAACGGTATTCAGTGTGTGCAAAACAATCTCGGCAATTCCAGGGTTAACTTAGATAGGCATGGATATGTAAATTATTTCCATGGAGAAAGCATAACACTAGGGCATGGGCATGTACATAATTCATGATGAAAGATATTTGGGGATGCTCATACAGAGGGCCTTGAATCAGGAGCTTGAAAGAAATCCTAGAGGGAACAGGGAGCCACTAATGTTGAATAAAGAGTGGTGTGATGTGATAATATTTCCAAGCTTCTGAAAAGATTTGAGTTGCGGCATGTTGGATAGTGTGAAGGTTTTTTATCTCATAAGCAAGTAGACCAGAGTAAATGGAATTACAGTAGTCAAGGCACATAATGACAAGTCTGAGGATTAAAGTGGTCAGTGAATTTGTGTTGCGAAAAGGACAAATAACACATATGCATCGAAGGATAATAAATGATAGTCTAACGACTATACCTATCTGTTGGGAACAAGTAAGCCCAGAGTCTACATATGTTCCTAAGTATTTGAAGGAAGGGGCCAAAGCAATAGAAAAGGTGCCGATACATGGAGCAAGAGGAGGTATATAGGAGATCCTGAAAGCCAGGTAGCAGTGGTTTTGGTTGGGTTTAGTTTATGATAGTTAAATTCAAGCCATGTAGTCACGGCAGTCAAGCAGTGATTAGTGGGAGCAAGGTCGAGGGAATAGGGGTAAGTATGGAAGATCAATAGAATATCATCTGCATAGGTGTAAGTGTTAATGCCCGGCTCTTGAATTAGGGTTGCAAGAAGGCTAATGAAGATATCAAAAAGTATAGGGACCAGCATTGATCCTTGAGAGACATCACAGGTAAGTGGTTGATAAAGGGAGAGTGATGAGTCAGTCTAGTAACTAAGTTGAATGACAAGTTCCATTAAATAGCTAAATGGTTATGGAGTAATAAGTTGAAACTAAATCATTCTAAGGCCAAGCTGCTATGATTGCATAAACATGTGTCACATTAGATTTCCAGCAAGTTAGATTGGTTGATAATGTTTTACAACCAGTTGACAAGTTGAAATTGTTAGATGTGATATTAGGTTCTTCCCTAACTATGGGAAGACATATTGCAACAGTGGTAAAAAAGGGCTGGTGTCATCCTTAGAATATACGTTACGTGTGACTGCTGTGGTGTCATCTAGAAGTAAGGAGATCCTGGATGCTCTACAGGGAGAACTATTCAGGCAATTAGTAACAGAACTCACACGTGATGGGGCCATACTGGACTTAGTGCTTACCAATAGGGAAAGTGTTTCTGATGTTACAGTGGGAGATCAACTCACATCCATTGATCACCAGATGGTATGGTTCAGTACTAGTAGTAGGGCTGATAAAATCCATTCAAAAGCGAGGGTCTTAGACTTTAGGAAAACTAACTTTGCAAAGATGGGACAATACCACAGAGAGTCGTTAGCGGGATGTGAACAACTGGGGGATGTATAAAACAGTGGACAAAACTGAAAGGGAATATTTTAAAGACAACAAACCTTTTTGTTAGAAAGGTAAATAAATGTAAAAAGAAAAGGAGGCCACTATGGTTCTCAAAAGAAGTAGCCGAGAAGGTGAAGAAAAAGAGGGAGGCCTTCTTGAACAACAAGAGATCAAAGAGAGAGGAAGACAGGTGTCTATATTTGGAGAAACTTAGAGAAACTTGCAAAGTAGTCAGGAGAGCAAAGGTACAAAAACAGGAAGAAATAGCCAATTCGATAAAATGCGGGGACTGACATTTTTCAGAAATGTTAGTGAGAGGAGGAAGAGCAAAAGTGGTATTGTTAGACTCCAGAATGCAGAAGAGGAATATGTAGAAACTGATTGGAAAACTGCAGCATTACTTAACAAATATTTCTGTTCTGTGTTCACAGATGAAGGGCCTGGAGCAGGACCTCTGAAAATACCCATAAATAGCAACAGAATTGATGGGAATTTTGAAACTTTCAGAAGACTGTGTTCGAGAGGAACTAGCTAAGTTGAAAGTAGACAAAGCCATGGGTCCAGATGGGATACATCCAAGAATACTGATGGAATTTGGGAATGTTCTAGTGGCTCCACTTTCTGACCTTTTCAATGCCTCTTTGGAGTCGGGAATGGTGCCAGAGGACTGGAGAGAGGCACACCTGGTCCCTTTACACAACCTCTGTGGTAAGTAAATTTTTGGAAAGACTACTAAAGGAGAGAATAGTGAGGTATCTGGAGTCCAATGGATTGCAGGATGCAAGGTAGCATGGATTTACCAGAGGTAGGTCTTTTCAGACAAATCTGATAGATTTCTTTGACTGGGTGACCAGGGAGTTGGACTGAGGGAGAGCCCTACATTTGATGTATTTAGATTTCAGTAAACCCTTTGACACTGTTCTGCACAGGTGACTTATAAACAAATGAGCACCCTAGGGATGGACCCTAAAGTTAGAAATTGGTTGAGTGAGAGGCAACAAATGGAACAGGTAAGGAAATCAGAGAGGTACACAGACAAGACCTACAGGGAGGTAGTACTGAAGTCCCACCTCAATCTGGCAACACCCCTATTGCCATGGAGGACAGAGGTCACATGATAGGAGAGCATCACCCTGGTGTGGCAGGAAGTGATCCTGTAGCTAGGACCTGTCATCCAGGTGATGTAAAACCCTCTCGTACCGAAGAGGTTTCTCCAAGGCCATGTGCCCACGAGGGAAGGGTTAGAACAGCCGTTATAGTTGGTGATTTGATCATTAGGCATGCAGATAGCTGGATGACTGGTAGATGTGAGGATCACCTGGTAACATGCCTGCTTGGTGCAAAGATAATGAACCTCATGCTCTACCTAGACAAGGTCTTAGATAGTGCTGGGGAGGAGTCTGCTGTCTTGGTACATGATGGTACCAATGACATAGGAAAGTATGGTAGGGAGGTTCTGGAGGCCAAATTTAGGCTTTTAGGTAGGAAGTTCAAATCCAGAACTTCCAGGGTAACATTCTCTGAAATGCTTCCCATTCCACGCGCAGGACCCAAAAGGCAGGCAGTGCTCCAGAGTCTCAATGCGTGGATGAGACAATGGTGCAAGAATGAGGGGTTTGTATTGGTTAGGAACTGGGCAACATTCTAGAGAAAGGAGGGGCTTTTCCAAATGGATGGGCTCCACCTTAACCAGGATGGAACTAGGCTACTGGAATTAAAAGGAGATAGAGCAGCTTTTTAACTAGATAATAGGGGAAAGTTGATGGTTGCCCAAAAGCGCATGGTTCAGAAGGATGTATCCTTGAAGGATACTAGCAAAAGATTGAAATCAGGGCATATCGACAGAGAAGTTCCAATAAAGACAAAAGTAACCCAAATGCCCTTAAGTACAGAGTAGACAGAACTTAAAGATTCTAAATTACTACTGCCTACCGGTAACCAGATTAATATGAATAAAATACAGTCTCTAAAATGCTTGTATACAATGCTAGAAGTAAAAAAAAAAAATAAGATGGGAGAGTTAGAATATATAGCATTAAATGAGAAGTTACTGTAGATATAATTGGTATCTCAGAGACATGGTGGAAGGAGAACAACTAGTGGGGCACTTTGATACCTAGGTACAAATTAAATCGCAATGATAGAGCAGATCAAATTGGAGGGGAGGTTGCACTCTATGTTAGTGAGGGCATTGAGTCGCACAGGATTAAAGTTTTGCAGGAAACAAAATACACTGTAGAATCTCTATGGATTAAAATTCCATGTAAAAAGGGGAAGGTGATAGCAGTGGGCGTGTACTATCGACCATCTGGTCAGAATGAATAAATCAGGTTAGCAAACAATATTTACAGCACATAAATAATAATGGGTGATTTCAATTACCCCGGTATCGACTGGATCAGTGTCACAGCAGGACATGCTAGGGAGATAAAGTTTCTACATTAAATAAATGACTGCTTCTTAGAGCAGCTGGTTCATGAACTGACAAGAGGGGAAGCCATCCTGGACCTAGTCTTTAGTGGATCACAAAATCTGGTGTAAGAGATAAATGCTTGCATTTGATCTAATAAATGGAGGAAGGACGGCAAGAAAATACACAGTACTACCTTTTAATTTTCAAAAGGGAGACTATGATAAAATGAGGAAAACAGTTAAGAAAAAACTAAAAGGAGCAGCTGTAAAGGTTAAAGATTTATATCAAGCATGGGTCTTGTTTAAAAATGCTATCTTGGAAGCCCAGACCAGATATATTCCACACTTTAAGAAAAGTGGAAGGATGTCCGAAAAACTGCCAGCATGATTTAAAGGTGAGATCAAAGAGGCTGCTGTAGCCAAAAAAGCATTGTTCAGGAAATGGAAAAAGGAGCCAAATGATAAAAACTTGAAACAACATAAGTACTGGCAAGTTTGATGCAAGGTAGAACAGGCAAAGAGAGAATTTGAAATAAAGCTTACTGTGTAAGCAAAAATGTATAATAAAATCCTTTTCAAGTACATTCGTAGCAAAAAAAAAAAAACTGTGAGAGAGTCAGTTGGACCTTTGGATGATAGAGTGGTAAATTTCTGAACAACACTGAATAATTTTGTGTCATCTGCAAATTTGATTACCTCAATCATTCCCATTTCCAGGTCATTTACGAATATGTTAAAAAGCATGGGACCCAGCACAGATCCCTGGGGTACTCTACTATTCACCTTTCTTCATTGGGAAAATTGGCCATTTAGCACTTCTCTCTGCTTTCTATGTTTTAAACAGTTCCTGATCCATAATAGTACACTGCCTCCTATCCCATGACATTTGATTTTTGCCAAGAGTCTCTCATGAGGGACCTTGTCAAAGGCTTTCTGAAAATCCAGATATACTACATCGACCGACCCACCTTTGTCTACCTGTTTATTTCCATCTTCAAAAAAATATAACAGATTAGTAAGACAAGACTCCCTGGATAAAGTCATGCTGGCTGTTTCCCATTAAACCGTGACTATCTATATGTTCAGAAATTTTGTTCTTAATAATGGTTTCTACCATTTTTCCCAGTACTGACATCAGGTTCACAGGTCTTTAGTTACCCAGATCATCCCTTGAAACCTTTTTAAATATTGGCGTTACATTAGTCATCCTCCAATTTTCAGGTATTACTGATGATTTTAATGATAGTTCACAGATTAGTAATAGTAGGACTGTATTCTCATATTTCAGTACTTTCAACACCCTCAGATTATACCATCTGATCCAGGTGATTTGCTACTCTTCAATTTATCAAAATGTTGTAATACATCTTCCCAGTTTATGGATACTTCTTTCAATTCTTCTGCTGCATCAGCTTTAAATACCATTTCAGTCATGGGTAACTTCCCAACATCTTCTTCAGTAAAGACCAAAGCAAAGAAATCATTCAGTCTCCGATATGGCCTTGTCCCCTCTTAGGGCCCCTTTTATCCCTCTATCATTCAATGGTCCAACTGACTCACAGGTTTTTTGCCATGAATGTGCTTGAAAATGTTTTTATTATGTGTTTTTGCTTCCACAGCAAGCTTTTTTTCAAATTCTCTCTTTGCCTGCCTTTTCAATGCCTTGCATCTAACTTGCCAGAGCTTATATTGTTTCTAGTTTTTGTCATTTGGCTCCTTTTTCCATTTCCTGAAAGATGCTCTTTTAGCTACAACAGGCTTTCTGACCTCACCTTTAAACCATGCTGGCAGCTTTTTGGACTTCCTTCCACTTTTAAAGAGTGGAATACAGCTTGTCTACCCTTCCAATATAGTATCTTAAACAAGACCTATGCTTGAAGTAAATCTTTAACCTTTGCAGCTGCTCCTTTTAGTTTTTTTAAACTGTTTTCTTCATTTTATGATAGTCTTCCATTTGAAAGTTAAAAGGTAGTACTGCAGATTTCCTTGCCATCCTTCCTCCATGTATTAAATCAAACACAATAATGCTATGATCACTATTGCCAAGTAGCCCCAACACTCTTATCTCTTGCACCAGGTCTTGTGTTCCACTAAGGACTAGGTCCAAGATGGGTTAGATTTAAATTAAAAGCTCTCTGGTGCTACTGAGTATTTCTACTTATTGAAGGAGTAAACAAATGATCTATATTTACCCATTCTACTCCATTTTATAGACCTCTATCGAATCTCCCCTCAGCTGACTCTTTTCCAAGTTGAAGAGCACCAAGCTTTTAAGCCTTTCCTCATAGGGATATCCTTCCATCGCCTTTACCATTTTTGTTGCTTTTCTCTGTACCTGTTCTAATTCTGCTATATCATTTTTAAGATATGGCGACCAGAATTGTACACAGTATTCAAGGTGTGGTCGTATCATGGAATAATACAGAAGCATTATAATATCCTTGGTTTTATTCTCCATTCCTTTGCTATTTGCTTTCTCGGCTGCCGCTGCACACTGGACAGAGGGTTTCAACTTATTATCCATGATGACGCCTAAATCTTTTTCCTGGGTGGTGGTTCCTAATGTGGAACCTTGCATCATGTAACCATAGTTCGAGTTGTTCTTTCCTAGGTGCATAATTTTGCACATGTCCACATTAAGGGGGATGTTTACTAAAGTGCGGTAAACGTGACTAACGCACGTTATACGACGTTAACGATCGTAAGTGCCGTATAATGCGTGTACCGACACGCTAATGACCGTTAACGTCATACTATGCGCATTAACCGTAGTTAACGATCGTAAAGCTCCGCGGCACGTTAAAACAGCGCAGAAGGTGGAGAGTGGGCGGAGAGAAGGGGTCAATGGGCGGAGAGTGGGCGGAGAGTGGGCGGGGAGAGGCTCCCCTCATACTAACGCGCTGAATTTCAGAGCTCAATTCCAACGCGAATGAAAACCTGTCGTTAAAGGCATTTAAAGGGAAGAGAAACCATTTCCGTCAGCAATGTACAGAAAAACCGGGGAAACCCACAAAACGTGAGCAGTGTGATACATGTGCACAGAACAAAATATCACATAAAACGTTAAAAATTACCAGAAGAAACATTTTAAAAAGCATAATTCAGCTGGGCAACAGTGATAGCAATGGGCAACAAGGAACAACACTCCCTGGAAAGCACCAAAATAAAAAGAAATGATGTGTGGAAGGGTCTACGCTCCGCAGACCCTTTCAAAGAGCATTACATTGTAATGGAGCTGTCCTGGGCGTGTGGTGTAATGTTTCCCAATGATATCATTGTTGCCCAGCTTGGTTATAGCTTGGTTATGGGTGTGTGCCCCTTTTCTGAGGTCATTTCTGAGGTTTATGTGCACCTTTGTCTGCATACAAGGTAAATGAGGCCACAGTAAACCTGTTGCAGAGCAGGGTTTCTGACTCGTCAGGCCGGTTTAACTAACTCCAGGGACTGCACTGTCTCTGTGGCCACAGTGTGGTGCAACAAACACAGCCAGTGCCTGTAAGACCAGAGGGTCACAGGTTCAAATCCCAGCTGGGGCTCCTGCCAACCCAATCCCCATAGTTTTACCCACCACTAAACAGTGATAGTAAAGACACTCCTTTATTGCAGAGAACATACGCATGGCCTATATTTTACCACACCAAACACAGACACCAGAAACAGGCACATTACCTAAAGCAGAGTCCCGCAAATGCAGTTCTGGAGGGCCCCACACCATTCCAGCTTCATGCTGCCTCTAATAAAGATGCCTGTGCTGCATAGCTATGCACCACCCCCATGGTATGCAGATGTAGCTCATGCATATTTATGAGGGACAGCATGAAAACCCGAACAGTGTTTGGAACACCAGGACTGGAGTTGGGGAACTCTGCCGTAAAGCAGCAGCCAACAGGGCCACACACCCACCCACAGGCCCCATTGGCCAATGCCTCCTGGAGAGGCAAGACATTGGGCCCTGCCTGTATCTCCCAATACTAGCAGTTGCATACCTTAGCAATGCCACCCTACACCTGGGTATATGGTACAGAGCTATCAAACGTTTCCTATGATAACTGGCAGATATCAATTCCTACGTTAAGCACATTTTGCTCATTGAGCTCCACCATAACAATCATTCTGATGTCTGCGGTGTGTGCTGCAGGTCTGGTCTCTGACAGTGTTCACCACCCTGGGGAGTGACCCCCCAACAGCCTTGTGTACCATATCCATGCCTGTACTATGCCCATGACTGGTGTGGTGGGTATGGCTGCTGCCCACCTCTATAGTAGCACAATGCTGGCATAGGTGTGGGGGTGGCTGTCTGTCTATCCAGTGTGTGGTGGCTGCAAACACCTTCCACAGCCCACAATGCCAGCAATGTTGCCAGTATTGGGCTGCCAATGTGCATAATGAGGAGCAAGGTACCATGGGTATAGGCCGGACAGGGTGGCCTGGCCAGGGTGCATCTGCACAGGGCATAGGGCAGTGACAGGCACATTGTAGTGCCCGGCCACCAGCTACACAGACAGGGTGACCTCAGTATATCCTGCTGAGAGATCACTCTCACCCTGACTGTGCAGTGACCACAGCATGGCTAGACACTCCCATAGTGCTATCTAGTATTTCTCTCATGTGATAAATATGGGTTTCCTTTTGGGGCCCAGTCACTGATGTATCTGCTTACTGTGTGTGCTGACATCCCAGTTCTGGGTGCAGGCATCTCCACTGGGTACTAGCAGACTGTTTGCAGCTGGTAGGTGTTGTGATGGAGTGGCTTGCAGGGTGCAGTGGCTGATGGCTTGCACCAGGGGAATATCAGATAGTGGTGGGGTGCAGCATACCATATCCAGGCCTAATGTCTGTCTGCTATTGTGTTATGGCTGTGTACAGAGCTGCATTGACTGCCCTGTGGGGTGTCTGTCCCTCAGTAGGACTAGGGTTAATGTTCCCCTCTACTGCCACCTTTGCAGGGAGGTAGACTGTGTATCTTTTGATGGGAGACCCTGTTTGCCACCCTCAGCCCTGGGGGAGAGGGGGTGGTGGTGGTGGTGGTGGTGCATGGGGGCTACACCTGACTGAAACAGACAGAGATGTCCAAGGTGGTCCTGCAGAACCTACCTATCTCACACAGTAACACTGCTTTGGACTTGCGCCATGGCCGGTGCTGTGGACCTGGTGCTGGGCGCCTCACTGCACCCTCAGGGTGAGCATAGTACCCGCACAATGTGACGGTGTGTAGCTACTCTGTGCCAGTACAACACACGGTCAGTACCCCCTACCAGGCCGAGGTGCTGTGGGGGTGCACATGGTCAGTTCCCCCTACCAGGCCGAGGTGCTGTGGGGGTGCATTCCCCATGGTGTGTATCTGTGGACAGCTGATTTGCATGTGCAGTGCATCATGGGTGTGACTGGCACAATCCAACCCTGTGAAACCCCAGCACCTGCTCACAGGCTCTGATAAACCATAGGCCATCACACGTACATCTGCTAGCATAATGCATAGGTGCAAGACACCCTACAGAGTCTGTAAAATAAGATGCCCACACTGGTAGAAACACACGTACCCACGCACGTAAAAACAAACGTACCCACGCACGTAAAAACACACGTACCCACGCACGATTGTACGCGCGGGGCTACGCACGTACCAATGCACGCAACCTCGCACGCACCAACGTACGTGGCTAGGCACACTCCGAGGGTGTTTTTTTGACACCAATACTCAGCATAACGAAAAACATGCCTCCTCCCTCTGTAATGTACAGGGTGATGCCTGGGACAGCCTTCTGCGTTAGGCACACTGGGGACTCGAACCCATGCTGCCTGTAACAGCGGTCAGTACCGTGACCATTGTGCTACAGCTCTGTTTCAGTGCTTTGTGTCTGTACGTCTTCTTACGTTTAACGTGCAGTGACGTGCCACGGCGCCCGGTAATGCTCGTTAATTTTTTTAACGCGCATTAGTGGTGACGATGTACCGCCCATGTCCTTATTTGGGGTTTCTGTTACTACCGCGGCTCCTAACGCGAATTGCACTAACGCAGTTTAGTAAACATACCCCTAAATTTCATCTGCCATTTGGATGTCCAGTCTTCCAGTTTATCAAGGTCTTCTTGCAATTTTTCACAATTCTCTTGCGTTTTAACAACTTTGAATAATTTTGTGTCATCTACAAATTTGATTACCTCACTTCCGGATAATTTATGAATATGTTAAAAAGCAGCAGACCCAGCACAACTCTGGGATACACCATTGCTCACTTTTCGCCATTGAGAAAATTGACCATTTAGCTCTGTTTTCTATCTTTCAACCAGTTTCTAATCCGCAATAGTATATTGACTCGTATCCCATGGCTTTTTAATTTTGCCAAGAGTTTCTAATGAAGGACTTTGTCAAAGGCTTTCTGAAAATCAAAACACTATATCAACTGGCATACCTTTATCTATCTGATTATACACCTTCAAAAAATGTAAGAGATTGGTGCGACAAGTCTTTCCTTAGCTAAATCCATGTTAGCTTTCTGCCATTAAACCATGACTATTTACAAACATTCAGGCTTATCAGTCTGTAGTGTCCCAGATCACCCCTGGAACCCTTTGTACAAATTAATGTTACATTGTTCAATCCCAAGTTTTCAAGTACTAAAGATGATTTTAATGATAAATCACAGATTACTTATAGTTCTATAATCTCATATTTCAGTTCTTTCAGTAACATGGGATGTATGCCATCTGATCCAGGAGATTTGCTGCTCTTTAGCTTATCATTTAGCTGTATTACACTCATTTCCTGGGAGAAACAGGCAATAGTGAAGAGACCACTTGCCTTTCTACTACTACTACTTATCATTTATATAGCGCTACCATGCTGCTTATTGAAGTTTACAATCTAATCAAGATGAAGAACATTACAAAACTGGGAACTGGAATATGGTAAGATACACAAAAGTGGTGAACAAGAGAGTGAGGGGCATCAAGATCCAAAAGCAGCCTCGAAGAGTTGGGCTTTTAGCCTGGATTTGAATAGGGCTATAGGAGCCCAATGCATTGACTCAGCCCAATGTACTGACTCAATTTACATGTCAAAATCACAGGCTCAATTGCTCAGCTTCTCTTTTCTCTGTGAATTCATTTCCAGTACAAGTAGTGCTTATGCTTTTGGAAACCACATAAAATACTGTTTTAATAAAATTTCCTTCCTTAAGTTTGTTTTTATCCAAAATACTTTGAACAGGAACAAAATATGGAACTACAATTTGTTTTAGTAATAATGTTGTGTTGAAGGAAGTTATAGATATTAGTCTTTTCTATAAGGGGAAAAAATCACAAACTAAGAAATGGAAATCATTGCATTTTGTGTACGTTGTTCTGTAATGCAGGATAAGCAGTTCACAGCCTGGAGAAAGAGATAAGGTGAGGGTTTAATTGTTACTTTTTTCTCAAGCCGTGTCAAGGAAAGAAGTAGGAGTTTATTAGCTGACCCTGAAGAACAGGCAGCCCATTCTCTAATCATTTCTGTTTTAATTATTGAACTTCATAGTTTCAAGGTAGAGAGATCAGGATGTAATATGCTTTCTTGGATTGTAATATATTTTGGTATTGCTTGATAATGAACTTCACTTTTTGCTTATGCATTGAATTTTATACTGCTTTCATCACTGTCTAGTATAAAGCAGCACTCCTTTTATTGAAAAGACTTACAGTTATAGTGCCAAGGAAGCCAGACGCTTCAAAATATGAGTCAATTCAGAGCCAGAATAGCTTGGCCTAACCTAGTTAAAGCACATCTTGAGCCAAGATATTCAACACTAACTTCTATGTCAACCAAAAACAAAATGAATACTTTCTTATCCTTTTCAGGCCTTTTGTGCTTTTTATTCTTGTTGTCTTTTCCTATTTTAATCAATGTCTTCTTTTCTTTGCTTAACATTTGTTTTTATTTTATGTTGTTGTTGTTTTTAAATCCTGCATATGCAAATTCTAAACTTCCGCTTCCGAGCTTCTTTTTATTTTATTTTTGAACTACATAGATCACTAAACATTTGGAATGATATCCATACAATTGTGGGCTGGGTTAGGAGGAGGGCAAAAGTGACAGCTTGATTTATTCAGCCTCTAAACAGTTTATAGTTTATTAAACAATCAATATACTGTCTTGCTTTTTATAGTGAAGTGGTTTACATTAAAATGTTAAATAAAAATCAGAGAAGAAATTACAATAAACTTAGGGGTATGTTTATTAAACCGTCTTAATGTGAGCCCGGCGACATTATTGGGCGATAAGGTACCTTATCGCCCGATGAAGGCACGTTACCGGGTGATAAGGTACATTATCGCGCGATAACATGCGCAGCGGCGCAAATGAGCGCTGAAGATGGAGAAAGGCTCCCGGAGAGCGGAGGAAGGCTCCCCAGGGGCGGAGGAAGGCTCCCCAGGGGCGGAGAGCGAGGGTAAAAGGGTGGAGAGTGGGAGGGGAGAGGCTCCCTGCACACTAATGCTGTGGAATCCGGGGCTGAAAACTAACGCCAGTGAAACCCTCGCGTTAGAGCAGATTTAAAGGGAAAAGAAACCATTTACGTCAGCAATGTACAGCAAAACCAGGGAAACCTACCAAAAGTGATAAGTGTGATACATGTGCACGGAACAAAAGGGCAAATAAACATTGCAAATGAGCAGAAGAAAATGTAAAAAAAACATAACCAAGCTGGGAATAGTGATATTAATGGGAAACATCAAAAACACTCCCGAGAAAGCTAAAAAAAAAAAGATATGAAGTTTGGAAGGGTCTATGCTCCGTCCCCATACAAGGTGAATGATCCCACAGTGAAATTGCGCTGATCAGGGTTTTCCCTCTCCATTGGACAGGTTTCCTATGGCATTCATATATCATTAGGCATGTAGATAGCTGGGTGGCTGGTGGACGTGAGGATCGCCTGGTAACATGCCTGCCTGGTGCGAAGGTAGCGGACCTCACGCGCCACCTAGATAAAGTCTTAGATAGTGCTGGGGAGGAGTCTGCTGTCTTGGTACATGTTGGTACCAATGACATAGGAAAATGTGGTAGGGAGGTTCTGGAGGCTAAATTTAGGCTTTTAGGTAGGAAGTTGAAATCCAGAACTTCCAGGGTAGCATTCTCCGAAATGCTTCCTGTTCCACGCGCAGGACCCAAAAGGCAGGCAGAGTTCCGGAGTCTCAATGCGTGGATGAGACAATGGTGCAGAGATGAGGGTTTTGGATTTGTTAGGAACTGGGGAACATTTTGGTGAAAGGAGGGGCTCTTCCGAAGGGATGGGCTTTACCTTAACCGGGATGGAACCAGGCTGCTGGCATTAACCTTTAAAAAGGAGATAGAGCAGCTTTTAAACTAGATAATAGGGGAAAGCCGACAGTCGCCCAAGAGCGGATGTTTCGGAAGAATGTATCTTTGAAGGATACTACCAAAAGCAGAGAGGTTCCACAAAAGAGTAAAGTAGCCCAAATGCCCTCAAGTATGGAGCAGACAGAGCTTAAAGATCCCAAATTACCCATGTCTAACAATAGCCAAATTAATATGAATAAAATACATTCTCTAAAATGCTTGTATGCAAATGCTAGAAGTCTAAAAAATAAGATGGGAGAGTTAGAATATATAGCACTAAATGAAAGGTTAGATATGATTGGAATATCAGAGACATGGTGGAAGGAGGACAACCAGTGGGACACTGTGATACCTGGGTACAAACTATATCGAAATGATAGAGCTGATCAAATAGGTGGAGGGGTTGCGCTCTATGTTAGAGAGGGCATTGAGTCAGAAAGGATTAAAGTTTTGCAGGAAACAAAATCTGCTGTAGAATCTATATGGCTTGAAATTCCATGTAAAAGGGGGAAGGCAATGGCAGTGGGGGTGTACTATCGAGCGCCTGGCCAGAATGACCAAATGGATGATGAAATGCTCAAAGAAATCAAGGAAGCTAACAAAAGTTACAGCGCAATAATAATAATGGGTGATTTCACCTACCCCGGTATCGACTGGGTCAGTGTCACGTCAGGACATGCTAGGGAGATAAAGTTCCTGGATGAAATAAATGACTGCTTCTTGGAGCAGCTGGTTCATGAACCGACCAGAGGGGAAGCCATATTAGACCTAGTCCTTAGTGGAACACCAGATCTAGTGCAAGAGATAAGGTTGTTGGGGCCACTTGGCAATAGTGATCATAGCATGATCGCCTTTGATTTAATTAGTGAAGGAGGGATAGTAAGGAAATCCACAGTACTACCTTTTAACTTTCGAAAGGGAGACTATGATAAAATGAGGAAAACAGTTAAGAAAAAACTAAAAGGAGCAGTTGCAAAGGTTAAAGATGTACATCAGGCTTGGCTGTTGTTGAAAAATACTATCCTGGAAGCCCAGACCAGCTGTATTCCACGCTTTAAGAAAAGTGGAAGGAAGTCCAAAAAACTGCCAGCATGGTTTAAAGGTGAGGTCAGAGAAGTACATTCATAGCAAAAAACCTGTGAGAGAGTCAGTTGGTCCATTAGATGATAGAGGAGTTAAAGGAGCACTAAGAGGCGACAAGGTGATAGCGGAGAGACTGAAAGAATTCTTTGCTTCGGTCCTTAATGAGGAAGATGTAGGGATGTTACCCATGACTGAAATGGTATTTAAAGGTGCGGAAGAATTAAAGGAAATATCGATACATCGGGAAGATGTATTACAACTATTAGATAAACTGAAGAGTAGCAAATCACCTGGGCTGGATGGTATACATCCAAGGGTGTTGAAAGAACTGAAATATAAGATTGCAGACCTGCTATTAATAATCTGTGAACTATCATTAAAATCATCTCTAATACCTGAAGATTGGAGGATCACCAATGTAACACCAATTTTTAAAAAGGGTTCCAGGGGTAATCCGGGAAACTACAGACTGGTGAGCCTCACGTCAGTACCAGGAAAAATGGTAGAAACCATCATAAAGAATAAAATTACTCAGAATGTAGATAGTCATGGCCTAATGGCAGACAGCCATCATGGCTTTAGACAAGGAAGATCTTGTCTTACTAATCTGTTATGTTTTTTTGAACGTGTGAATAAACAGGTGGACAAAGGTGAGTCAGTTGATATAGTGTATCTGGACTTTCAGAAAGCCTTTGACAAGGTCCCTCATCAAAGACTTTTGGCAAAACTAGAGTCATGGGATAGAAGGCAGTGTACTACTGTGGATCAGGAACTGGTTAAAAGATAGAAAGCAGAGGGTTGGGCTACATGGCCAATTTTCCCAATGGAGAAAGGTGAATAGTGGTGTACCCCAGGGATCTGTGCTGGGTCCGCTGCTTTTTGACATATTCATAAATGACCTGGAAAGTGGAATAACGAGTGAGGTTATCAAATTTGCAGATGACACAAAACTATTTAAAGTTGTTAAAACCCAAGAGGATTGTGGAAAATTGCAAGAGGATCTTGATAAACTGGAAGACTGGGCATCAAAATGGCAGATGAAATTTAATGTGGACAAGTGCAAAGTTATGCACCTAGGGAAGAACAACCCAAACTATGATTACACAATGCACATTAGGAACCACCACCCAGGAAAAAGATTTAGGCGTCATTGTGGATAACATGTTAAAAACCTCGTCCCAGTGTGCAGCGGCAGCCAAGAGAGCAAACAGAATGCTAGGTATCATAAGGAAAGGAATGGAAAATAAAACAAAAGATATTATAATGCCTCTATATCGTTCCATGGTGAAACCGCACCTTGAATATTGTGTACAATTCTGGTCGCCGTATCTTAAAAAGGATATAGCGTTATTAGAAAAGGTTCAGAGAAGAGCCACCAAAATGGTAAAGGGGATGGAAGGATACTCCTATGAAGAAAGGCTAAAAAGGTTAGGGCTCTTTAACCTGGAAAAGAGACGGCTGAGGGGAGATATGATAGAAGTCTATAAATTAATGAACGGAGTGGACTAGGGGACATGCAATGAAGCTACAGGGTAAACTATTTAAGACTAATAAAGAAAATATTTTTTCACTCAACGTGTAATCAAACTCTGGGATTTGTTACCAGAGGATGTATTAAAGGCTGTTAGTGTAGCTGGGTTTAAAAAAGGTTTGGACAAGTTCCTGGAGGAAAGGTCCTTAAACCTTATTGAGAAGGGACCCAGGATATCAATGCTTGACCCAGTACAAGCATTGCGGAACCTGTGTTTCTTGGGTAAACTGCTAGGTACGTATGACCTAGATTGGCCACTGTTAGAAACAGGATACTGGGCTTGATGGACCTTGATCTGACCCAGTATGGCACATCTTATGTTCTTATGTTCTTTAGGGTCCATCCCTAGGGTGCTCAGTTTGTTTATAAGTCACCTGTGAGGAACAGTGTCAAAGGCTTTACTGAAATCTAAATACACCACATCTAGGACTCTCCCTTGGTCCAACTCCCTGGTCACCCAGTCAAAGAAATCAATCAGATTTGTCTGACAAGACCTGCCTCTGGTGAATCCATGCTGCCTCTGATCCTGTAATCCGCTGGACTCCAGAAACCTCACTATTTTCTCTTTCAGCAGTGCTTCCAATTTACTCACCACCAAAGTTAAACTAACTGGCCTGTAGTTTTCAACCACATCCTTACTTCTGCTTTTGTGTAAAGGCACCACATGAGCCTTTACACAAAAGCAGGCGCCCTGATTCCCGCCACTGAACAAACCTGCTGTTCCCTACCACCTGACCCCCGAAAGGGCCTGCCAAGGCCAAAATCGGGCTGTGGGGAACCACAGTTCAGGGGGGCCTGTAAGTTCCTATTTCCTTCTTTGTGGAGACTTATTCCACCTCCAAGGTGAAATAAGTTCCCCGTCTAAGTCCTTCAAGCTGGACGTACAGGGCCACGACCGGAATCGGCCCTGTACATCCTAGGTTATGGGCCCTCCTCTGCCCTACCCACACTCCTCCTCCAGCCCACCCCCCCTCCTGTCTCCATCCAGAGCTCCCCACAAATCTCCTGTTTACATGAGGAGAGCTTTTGGTTCGGAATAGACCCTAAGCATTTGGCGGGGGATGTACGGCCAGACCAGATGTACATTCTCACTACACACTGCACAGAATGACCTCCTTTGTGTATTTACCGACTTGTATTGTATAGTAGATAGGTATAATGTTGGTGTAAGGTGTACCTAGGTGAAGATTGATCTGAATAGGTTGCAGGAGTGTTTATATTTTAATTTAAGGGATGTTCAGGGTCAGGATTTGTAGGTCAATATTAGATATTGTAGATATTTGACATCAGAGTACTGAGGGGGGTTTAGATGATGTGTCTTCCTTCAAAGTGTGTCATAGGAGAAAAGGTTAAAAAAAGTTCCCTGGTTTTGCAATGGGACATCTACAGTTAAGCTATTTGAATTTCTTGGCAGTACTGGTTTTAAAACTTAATATTGATTCCAGGAAAGGAAGTGAGATTGTTCAGTTGATGGTGAGTCCTTTTCTCATTTAAAGTGACCTATATCCTGAGTAGCAAGAAACTCTTTACATTTCACCTACTTCAGTACAATCACTTCCTCTTTTCGTGTTCCTTCTAACCAAATTTCCTATTACAAATTCTACTACACATTCCTCTACAAATTCCACTGTGACTTAGCCACCTTTTTAATGGGACTAGAAATGAAATAAGAAATAAAAGAGAGGGGAAATGCTGAATTAACATTCTGCCAGTACTTCAGAAACTATTATTGTCTTCAGTGTACAGCTGTCAACTAGACAGTAACCTCCACAGAGCAATACTCTTCTACATGCCTGTGCATCACCAAATACACCTTGCACAAATGTTTAATAGTAACACATTGGTTAGAAGGGTCATCTTTAGGGGTGTCTGTCTTGTGAGGTTGCACAGGCTGCCATTACTTCATGGACAATGTGGTAGCTCTCCAGTTTTGTGATGTTTGCTATGTTTTTTCATCTTGGTTAGATTGTAAGCTCTGATGAGCAAGGACTGTATCTTACAGTACATCTATATGTACAATGCTGCGTACACCGTGAAGCACCATACAAATGATAAATAGTACTTTAAAGGAGCACCTGCTAGGTACATATGACCTAGATTGGCCACTGTTGGAAACAGAATACTGGGCTTGATGGACCTTGGTCTGACCCAGTATGGCATATCTTATGTTCTTAGATGGTGCTGTACCTACTACTTTCACAGGACTCCACCAGTACTAATGTCAACCCTGGTGGTAAAATACTGTCCAATTAAGAATTTAGAGGCTGTCAGTATATTATAATTGTAACACTGGATTTCACTGCTGGGAGCCAGATTAAGAATACATGTACAGGTTAAATGTCGAAATGGAATCCCCTGCTGACTGCAGGAGTTGAGATGAATAATAAAGTGTGAAGAATGGACTGCTAGGTAAGAATAACAAGAACAAAACTACTTAGCATAATATATCATCTTAGAAGGAAGGGAGAAATGTGAAGTTCCTACTGCAAAGAGCAGATGGTTAGAGACACAGCTATAAGGGCCCAGGCCAAATTGGCAATGGAATAAAATAGCACAAAGCCAAAACCGTAAATGTTATATTCCTAACAGGGGCTATATATTTCAAGCAAAAGTAAAAGTTTGTGGCTTTTTTAAATTACAGCTCTCTGCCTGGGAGCTCTTAAAAGGGTTTTGGTACATTCTTAAAACAAAGGTACATTCTTTTTGGTGCTTTAATTTAAAAGGGGAAATATTTTCTTTAGTGGGGTAGGTTTAAAATTCTGCTTTAGTATCTTTCTCATCCCTTTGAAGCTACTGACACCTCATCAAGTGATAGTTCCCTCCCTACCCCCCCCCCCCCAACTCCCACCCACCCTTTGTGAGCAGTCCTGCTTTATAGGGCACCTCCCCAATTGAATACACACAGGGACTTGGAACAGCATATTTTGAACACACTTAAAAGAGATTTAACATTTACAGTAAATGATTTTTTGCTCAAAGGACAGCTGTGAAACCGGCTGGTACTTTGGTAGGTCTCTCTCTCTTATAATAACATAAGATATGCCATACTGGGTTAGACCAAGGTCAATCAAGCCCAGTATTCTGTTTCCAACAGTGGCCAATCTAGGTCTAGCAGTTTCCCCAAAAGACACAGGTTCCTCAATTCTTGTATTGGGTCAATCAGTGAAATCCCGTGTCCCTTTTAATAATGGTTTATGGACCTTTCCTCCAGGAACTTGCCCAAACCTTTTTTTAAACCCAGCTACACTAACAGCTTTTACTACATCCTCCGGTAACAAATTCCAGAGTTTGATTACATGTTGAGTGAAAAAATATTTTCTCTTATTAGTCTTAAATAGGTTACCCTGTAGCTCCATTGCATGTCCCCTAGTCTTTTTATATTCTGATGACGTAAACAATCAATCTACATTTACCCATTCCACTCCATTCATTAATTTATAGACCTCTATCTCTTTTGCTTCAACAGATACCTAAGCTCCACCAACTGAACAATGGCTGGGAAAAATTGCATCGCCAAAGCTGTTGCCCCACTACAGCTTCTGCATCTGTCCAGACAGAGGTCCCAATGCCATTTGAAGGACCGATTCCATGTACAGGATGCCTGCATGCTGAAGCTCTCAGGAAACAAGTGGAGGAACTCAGAGAGGAGGTGGCGAGGCTGAGGACCATTCAAGGCAGTGAGAAGTACATTGATGAGATGCTTCTTCCAACATCCAAGCTCTCCAGCAGAGGAGAAGATGGGAGCCTACAGAATGAGAATGATTGGACACAAGTAACCAGGGCCTGCAGAATCACCAATCCAACTCCTCCAGCCCTTGAACTGAAGAACCATTATGCAGCCCTGGAAGTGCAGGTGAAAGCATCCCTGGAAAGCGAAGAACCAGAGCTCGAGCATCCCAAAGTTGCAGAATCAGTGACCACAAGTAATCAAAGGGTAGTGGTGGTTGGTGGCTCTCTTCTGAGGGGTACTGAGGCATCCATCTGCTGACCAGACTTGATGTCCAGAGAGGTATGCTGTCTGCCAGTTGCCAGAATCTGAGATGTTACAGAGAGTTTGCCGAGACTCATCAAGCCCACTGACTATTTACCCAATGTTGCTAATCCATGTCGGCACAAATGATACTGCCAGGTATCCCTCTGAGCATAACAAAAGTGACTTCATGGTTCTGGGACAGAGGGTGAAGTAGATAAGGGCCCAGGTGGTGTTCTCTTCAATCCTCCCAATTAAGGATAAAGGCCAAGGTAGAGAAGCTCGCATCCTGGTGATGAAATCATGGCTGTGTGGATAGTGACATCAAGAGCGTTTTGGTTTCCTGGACCATGGAATACTGTTCCAAGGGTTGCAGAGCAGAGATGATGTCCATCTGTCCAAGAGAAGTTGACGTATATTCCGTAGCAGACTGGCTAATCTACTGAAGAGAGCTTTAAACTAGATTCATTGGGGATGAGTGAAGAAAGCACCCAGGTAAGTGAAACATTTAATACCTTTATGGAAATGGGAAAAGGGGCAACATATGGAAAGTGGTGTGTATAAATGCCCATAACATGGGAAATAAGATCCCAGATGTTAAAGCTTTAATGGGAGAGGCTGACTTGAATTTAGTGGCAGTTACAGAAACATGGTTCACAGAAAACCGTGACTGGGATGTAACTATACCAGGCTATACTTTTTTCAGAAAAGACAGGGTAGGAAGAAGGGGAGGAGGAGTGGCGCTATATGTAAAAAATAATATTAAAGCTTTGGAACTACAGAACTTAAAAGGGAGAGAGGAGGCACTGTGGGTTAAACTAGAAAGAGGGAAAGAGAAATCCATTTGCATTGGTGTGATACACAGACCTCCCTCACAGGAGGAAGAGGTGAACGGGTGAGTTAATTGAAGACATACTCAATATTGCTAGGAAAGGGGAAGTGATACTGATAGGGGATTTCAATATGCCAGATATTGATTGGCACATTCTGGCTGCAGTATCATCTAGAAGTGAGGAGATCCTGGATGCTCTACAGGGAGAATTATTCAGGCAACTGGTACAGAAACCACATGTGAAGGGGCCATTACCAATGGAGATAGTGTTTCTGATGTTATAGTGGGAAATCATCTTGCATCCAATGATCACCAGACGGTGTGGTTCAGTATTAGAACTAGGGCTGATAAAATCCATTCAAAAGCGAGGGTCTTGGCTTTTAGGAAAACTAGCTTTGCCAAGATGGGCCAATACCTCAAGGAGTTATTAATGGGATGGGAGCAGCTGGGGAATGTAGAAAAACAGTGGGCAAAACTGAAGGGGATATTTTAAGGGCAAACAAACTTTTTGTTAGGAAGGTAAATAAAGGTAAAAGGCAAAGGAGGCACTATAGTTCTCAAAAGCAGCTGAAAATGTGAAGATGATGAGGGAGGCCTTCATGAAATACAAGTGATCACAGAGAGTGAAAGACAGGCATCTATATATGGAAAAACTTAGAGAAGCCAGCAAAATATTCAGGAAAGCAAAGATACTAAAAGAAGAAGAAATAGCCAAGGCAATAAAATAAGACATTTTTCAGATATGTTAGTGAGAAGAGGAAGGGCAAAAGTGGTATTGTCAGACTCAAGGGCAAAGGGGAGGAATATGTGGAAATTGATGAGGATAAAGCAGAATTGCTTAGTTATTTCTGTTCTGTGTTCTCAGATGAAGGGCCAGGAGCAGGACCTCAGAAAACACCCACAAATAGAAACAGAAGCATCAGGGATCTTGAACAATTTTCAGAAGACTGTTTGGGAGGAACTAGCTAAACTAAAAGTAGACAAGGCGGTGGGACCAGATGGGATACATCCGAGAATACTGAAGGAACTTGGGGGATGTTTTAGCGACTCTGACTACTGACCTTTTCAATGCCTCAAAGTTGGGAGTGGTGCCAGAGAACTGGAGAGAGGCACATGTGGTCCCTTTACACAAAAGCAGAAGTAAGAATGTGGTTGAAAACTACAGGCTGGTTAGTCTAACCTCTGTGGTGAGTAAATTATTGGAAATGCTGCTCAAATAGAAAATAGTGAGGTTTCTGGAGTTCAATGGATTATAGGATTGTAGGCAGTGTGGATTCACCAGAGGCAGGTTTTTCAGACAAATCTGATTGATTTCTTTGACTGGGTAACCAGGGAGTTGGACAGAAGGAAAACCCTAGATGTGGTGTATTTAGATTTCAGTAAAGCCTTTGACATTGTTCGTCACAGGTGACTTATAAACAAACTGAGCACCCTAGGGATGGACCCTAAAGTTACTGCTTGGGTTAGAAATTGGTTGAGTGGGAGGCGACAAAGGGTACAGGTAAATGGATCTCACTCTGAGGAGAAGGAGGTTACCAGTGGTGTGCCGTGGGGATCTGTCCTTGGTCCAATTCTTTTTAACATCTTTGTTAGTGATATAGCAGAAGGGCTGTCGGGTAAGGTTTGCCTCTTTGCGGATGATACCAAAATCTGCAATAGAGTAGACACCCAGGAAGGTGTAGATAACATGAGGAGGGATCTAGCTAAGCTTGAAGAATGGTCTAGAATTTGGCAGCTGAGATTTAGTGTTACAAAATGCAAGGTCATACATTTGGGCTGCAGCAATCCAAGGGAGCAATATAGTATAGGGGGTGAAGTACTTTTGTCCACTAAAGAAGAGCGGGACCTAGGTGTGATTGTGTCTGATGATCTTAAAATAGCTAAACAGGTAGAAAAGGTGACAGCAAAAGCTAGAAGGATGCTTGGGTGTATGGGGAGAGGAATGGCCAGCAGAAGAAAGGAGGTGATAGTGCCTCTGTATAAGTCTTTGATGCGATCTCATTTGGTGTATTTATTTATTACAATTATTTATTTATTACAATTTCTTATATACCGCACTATTCGATATCAGCGCGGTTTACAATATAACAAAATGACCAGAACAACAAGCTGTTCGGTTTTACAGAGAACAGGGGTACAAACTTGGATAACATGGGTGAACTATATACATAAAATATTTACAAAGAACAAGTGTAAAAGCTAAGATAACATGAGTGAAATATGTACATACATCTGCAGGCGGGGTGCTGACACTGTATCAGAATTAACATATGGTTACTTTCTTAGGTGGGGTTAACTAGGCTTCATTGCTTACTGGGTAGTATTGGAGGAAAAGGTGATGTTTGAGTGCCTTCCTGAACTGAGTTAGGTCTACAATAGCACGAATGTCAGATGGTAGAGCATTCCAGCATCTGGGGACGCAAAGACTGAAGGCCCTATTCGCCGTTGTACTGTTGCATTTTGTCAAGGCCTTCGGGGTTATTAGCGAATTTACAGCTGTTGCTCTTCTGGATCTGTTGGGAGGCACTGTGTGAATGAGTTCTGTAAGTGAAGAGGCTGAGAGGCCATTGATGGCCTTGAATGTGAGGAGTAAGGTCTTAAAGATAAGCTTTCCGTGTATGGGGAGCCAGTGAAGCTGCTTCAGGATAGGAGTCACGTGGTCACTTCTAGAGGCTCCGTGGAGGACCTTTGCTGCAGCATTCATGGCCAGCTGTAACGGGCTCAGTGTAGATTGAGGGAGTCCTTGTAAGATGGCATTGGCAAAGTCGAAATGGGGTAAGATTAGTGCTTGGTATATAGTCCGGAAATTGTCCGGATCCAATAAGGAGTGCAAATGCCTGAGTGTACGGATTTTGAAATATACAGCTTTTACTATATTGCCTATGTATGATTTCATATCATGACGTTGGTCCAACGTGACGCCAAGGTATCTTATTGTGTCTTTAGTTTGCAGGTCAGCTTCCTTGACTCTTACATGGGATGGAGGAGTAAAGTTGGGGTCTCTCGCAATGAAGAGCACCTCAGTTTTCTTGTGCTGAATACGGAGGTTTTGAGATTGGAGCCATTCTGAGACCGCATTGAAACAGTCTACCAGGGGTGTAAGGTCCATTTGATTCGTAGAGAATGGCATGTATAAGAGAATGTCATCAGCATATATCAAACAGCTCACGTTAAATGATCTAATGATACTGCAGATGGGTTGCATGTATATATTGAACATGAGAGATGACAAAGAGGAACCTTGCGGCACACCTTGAGTTTGATGGAAGCGTTTTGATTCTTCTGATCCGGATTTTACATGTTGCCATCTTCCATCTAAATAAGACTTGCACCATTCAAGCGCAGTGTTGCAGATGCCCTTCTCTTTCAATCGCCCGAGGAGAAGTTTATGACTTACCGAGTCGAATGCTGCGGCAATGTCTAAGAAGATGAGCACAAAACCTTGTCGGATGTTGTCGATGCCTGTGATTATATTATTGAATAGGATGGTGAGGAGGGTGTTGTGTGCAAATCTGGAGACTGCACCTTCAAAAGGATATAAACAGGTTGGAGTCAGTACAGAGGGTGGCTACTAAAATGGTTAGTGGTCTTCATTATAAAGCATATGAGGACAGACTTAAGGATCTTAATATGTACACCTTAGAGGAAAGGCGGGATAGAGGTGTTATGATTGAGATGTTTAAATACCTCGGTGGCATAAATGCACCAGAGGAGAGCCTCTTTCAATTGAATGCAAGCTCTGCTACAAGGGGACATGGGATTAGGGTGAAAGGGGATAGATTACGCAGTGATATGAGGAAATATTTCTTCTCCAGGTTTGTAACTTTATTGGTGTTATTTACTTTATTGGTGTTATTTACTTGGTTTTGTTTGTTTTGATTGTGTGCACACTGGTTGTTAGCTGTTTCTACATGCAGTTGACAGCGTTACATCCCGTCATTGCTGTTCTTCAGGTGCCATGGTGACTGCCCTGTTCTACACTTACTTGCAGCTGTGGCAACCTCCTCCCTGAGGCGCTGGATATATGCTGGCCTCTGTCACTGCATGGTGCGGAATCTGCACTTCAGTGCCCTCAGTGTTTGCCTCACACCATGCACTGTGGGAGATTGATAGGCATTACTAATCATCAGCCCCCATGACCTGTAACCATGGCCCCATTTTCTATTTCCACATGCTCCCTCATAGTCCCTTGCCATCATCTCCAGGCCCTGACACCTTGACACATGCCTCCACCTGCCTCCACAGCATTTTCGACTGGACACTGCACTCTGTCCCATTTCTGCTCAAGTATCGCCCTCAGTTAGCTGCACTGTCTCTCCTCGGTTAACCTCTGGCCTTCCTATACTGCTCATGTGAGCACCACGCCAACTTCTGGCCCTCCCTATTGTGACTCCATTCTTGGCCCAGCTCACCTAAGTGTATGGCTTGTGCAGGTTTGTGGTTGCAGTGGTGATCATGTCTACATGGCGCCTGCTGTATGCCACTGTGCATAGTTCACACCCCTGCAACATACACCTCCCCAATAGGCCCCAGATGCTGGAACTGTTCCCAATCTATGTTGATGTCATTATTGCCCATGCATTTGCTATATATCCTCTGACAGGTGGAGTTCTAGCATCTTCCTATGTGCTTACTGCAGTTGCAGACCTTTAGGCATTCCAGCTTGGCAGGGATCTCCATTGTACACTGCAGTTGCTGGCAGGTACAGGACCCAGAGACATGGCTCTGGGGATTGCACGTGTGTCATGACCCATCCTCACTGATATACACTCTCCCACAGTTGAGCCCGTGGCAGTGTGTTCACAATGAGCTGCTGCTCAGCCCATCCCCCCCATGTCCACCGAGGCCCTACATATCCTACTGGTGGCTCACCTCAGCAATTGGAGCTGGATCCCCTGCCAGATGACTGTCAAGAGGTGCAGGTTTGCCCTGAGGTTCCCTCGGGCTAGAGCACCCCTTCATATCACAGGACCATTTTGGCTAGGGTCTCTGCCTCAGCAGGGCTGAATTTTTCCATCCTCCTGGCGGCCATGCTATTGCTGTGCATCATCCCAGCCAGAGGGGGCTCCGGCACTAGCATAGTCGTTTTCTTGGTATGGTGGTACACAATACCCATATTTCCCATGGCCTACCTGCCCATACCTATTCATGTGTGCACGGTATCAGGGTCTCACATGTAACGGCACTCATACCCATTCATGGGATGCTGCATCTCCCATGTAACCCCGACTCATTTTCCGTTTTGCCTGAGTTTTACTGTTGCATGATTTGCCCCACTCTTCTGCGCCTTTCACAGTTTATAGGCCAATATTGTTTTGGGTATGTCTGCACGTGTAGAATGAATATGACCTACTCCACACTACCTGGGTATGTGAATTTTGCTGCCGGCTGCACTTCCTCCGATATGTGGCAATATTCTCCTCTTGCCTGCTTGTACTTTGCCTTATTCGCGATTCATGCCTCTTTGCTGAGCAGTTTTTCTTAGACGCTTATTGGCTGCTTTGGCACCTTGTGCAATATCGGGCCCTACATATGTAACAATGCAATGCCAATATCACTGCTCTTTCACTACTGTACACAATAATTATCATATTGGTTTTATGTTGCTCTGATTATTTCACATTGGTATTTTAATGTATTATCAGTTGTTCTATTGCTGTGTTTTACTTATGTTCTTAGTCTTTTCATTTTACTCATGCACTCCTTGCTTTATTTAGGGTATTACTTTTATCTTATGGTTTAACCAATTGAATTTGACCTGTTTTATTTCATTTTTGTTATATTTATTATGTTTTATCTGCATGCTTTTACTCCCACCATTATATTTATGTTTTTAGTAAGGATGTTTACCACTTTCTTTTGATTATTGATATATATATATATATATTTATGTTTTTAATTGAGGTCCCAAGCCCCTGACAAAGGCTTTTTTTGCTGAAACACGGATGTGTAGGGAAGGACCTCTGATCACTCAAAGTCTTCTACATACTGCAGTTTCCATGGTGTAGTTTGTCACCCTGCTCTCTGTATTATTTTGCTCTTCTCTGTGGGTGGGTGAGCTCTTTTCAGACCACTGGGAAAGGAAGTATTTATTTATTTCACATTCTTATATACCGTCTTATCTGGCAAACAAGGCGGTTTACAATAAACAGAACTTGAACAATACTTTGAACAGATTTAACTATGTACAATAACAGTAGTATAACGATAAACTATTTACAGTTTGATTTGTCTGACAGGCATAGGGGATGCAAAGACAATTTGGTGTGTAATGGTGGTTAGCTGATAAGGGAGAGATGTGTGTTTGATTGGATTGAGCGGGATGAGTAATTTATTATTTTATTTAAAAGGATTTCTATACTGCCTTCTCCTTCAATCAAGGTGGTCTACACAGCAAACAATCAACAAGAATGGGTTATGTGTGTTCATGCAGTGATACAGTGTGTGTGGTGGTGTACAGTAGATTCATTTATTTACATTCTCTTATATACCATGCTATTCTGCATCAGTGCGGTTTACATTGAACAAACTGAAATTACATTGAACAGGGCATTATAACTTGGAGATAACTATTTTACAGAGAACATGGGCTATGGAGGGTTAAGTGGCTTGCCCAAGACCACAAGGAGCACCTGTGGGATTAGAAACCCCAGTCCTTCCGGCCCAAGGTTGCTGTCCTCTAGTGGGATTTGAACCCCCGACCTTTCGGCCTGAAGTACCTTGCCCCAACCACTAGGCCACTCCTCCACTAGGCCACTCCTCCATTCATGTTGAGCTATTTACAGCGTGCGCTATTATACATTCCTATGAACATGGGGAAGGTGGGGTTGGTCTGCGGTCTTGACTGGTGAGTAGATCATGTAACGTCCCCGTAGTATTCGATGAATAGTGTTGTCTTAAGCTGCTTCCGAAAGTCTTTGATGTCTGTTGTTAATCATAGGTCATCTGGGAGGGCATTCCAAATTGCTGGTGTAGCCAGAGAAAGTGCTCGGTCCGCGGTGTCAATGTGTACCTTGGTGAGGTCTTTTGGTGTGTTGACACGGTTGGCGGTGACCCTCCTCCTTGGTCGTGTGCTTGTGTCAGATTGTATGATTGGTTGTAAGCTGAGAGCTGATGACTGTTGTTTGATTTTGAATATGTTTATGACTGTCTTATATTTGATGCGTGAGCTGTTTGGAAGCCAGTGTAGATCTTTCAAGATGGGTGTGATGTGTTCTTGTCTTGCTGTACCAGATATTATGCGTGCCGCTGTGTTTTGTGCCAGTTGCAGTGGTCTGAGTGTTTGTTTTGTGAGAATGAGATAGTCTAGAATTGGGGTTATTAGAGCCTGGCAGACTGTGCAGAAATGCTCCGGGGAGAGGAGGGGTTTAAGGCGTTGGATTAGTCTCATCCTGTGGTATGCGTTTTTGGTGGTTCTGCTTATGTGTGATTTTAGGTTCAGTTCTTTGTCCAGAGTCACTCCGAGGTATTTTACTTCCGGTTTTATGGATATGGTTGTGTTGTTTACCTTGATGTTGAGTGAAGGGACGAATTCGGTGTTTCGGGTGATGATTAGTGTCTTGCTGTAGTTTATGGTCAGGTTGTTGTCTTGAAATGGTCAGCAAAAGGCAATATGGTGGTGTTAAGGTACCTTCTGCTATGTAGTAATGGATTCTGAGTGGGACTGACTATAGTGCTTATTGAAAAGGAATGTCTTTAATCTTTTTCTGAAGATGATAAGATATTTTATTTCTTTTATTGTTGGAAGCAAGGAATTCCAAAGAGTTAGGGCATAATGTGAGAAAGCTCTTTTGTTTGTCGTTTTTTTTTTTGTCTTGTGGAAGTCAGCTGGTAAGCATAGTGAGTTTCGGGTACAGCGCCTTCTCTGTCTAGTATCTGGAGTTTTGGATATTAGTGTGGAGATGTGTGATGGTGTTATGTAGTGTAAAGTTTAAATATAATAACCAGATTTTTGTATTTACTTTGGCTGGCTATCGGGAGCCAGTGAAGGCTGCTAAGATTGGTGTGATGTGGTCCGAATTAGATACTTGCACTATTACACATGCTACTGTGTTTTGTGCAAGTTGGAGGTCTGCTTGTGCTGCTTTGGGAGACCATGGAGAATGCTGTTACAATAATCTATATGTGGCTTGATCATTGCTTGTATAACTGTTCTAAAGTCTGATGGTTCGAGTAGGGGTCTTAGTCATTGTAGCATTTTAATTTTTCTGTATAAGGCTTGCGTAGAATTGTTCATGTGAGTGGTGAGGTTGAGGACTCTAAGGTGATTCCCAGGTATTTTATCTCTTCTTTTATGGTGATTAGTACTTCTCCAAGGTGTATCTGTGTGGGTGGGGTGAATTCTTTATCTCTGGTTATGAATATGGCTTCTGTTTTATCAATGTTTATTCTCAGGTTGTCTGATGTAAGCCACTCTGAGGCTTCATGATAGCATGCTGTGATTTGTTCTAACTTAAGTTTTAATGCACTGATTGGGAGGTACATCATAATATCGTCTGTGTAAACATGGTAGAAAACTTTGTGCTTTTCAAAGATTTTACAAATTGGTTGAATGTAGATATTAAATAAGGGGGCAGACAGGGCTGACCCTTGGGGGATTCCATGGTTCTGGCTGAAGGGTTGTGATGAGATTTGGCCAATTTTTACTTGTTGGGTGAGGTCCTCTAGATATGATGAGAACCAGGTCAGGGCTATTCCGCAGATTCCAAATTGTTTTAATCTTGCTAAGAGTATGTTATGGTTAATTGAATCAAAAGCTGATGCAATGTCCAGGAAAATCATTATGATGGCATTTTTGGGTTTTTCAGTACTTTTGATGAGCATGTCAAATAGGGCTATGAGAAGGGTTTCCACTCCATGGTTTATTCTGAAGCCGTACTGTTGTGTATCAAGAGGAGAATTTGAGTCTAAGTGGTCCAGTAATCGGTTTTGAACTTTTTTTTCTATTATTTTTGCTAGGTATGATAGGCTTTATATTGGTCTATAGGAGCTTCGCTGTAGTTTGTTGAGTTTATTTGATTGTAATATAGGGCATATAGATGCTTGTTTAAGTGATCTTGGCATGTAGCTTTGGGTTAAGGATAGGTTTACAATTTTTTGGATTATTGGGGCTAGGGCATGATGTGCCATCTTTATCCAGGTTACAGGGCATGGATCTGCTGGGGCTGTGGTTGTCTTTATTGTTGTGACAATTTTTTCCAGTTGTGTTAGGGAGATTGCTGAGAGTGAGTTTAGTTTTGGGGAGTTAGGGGGGATCTATTAAGGAATTTGGGGGGGGGGTCTTGTGAGGTAACACATAATTTGGTGCTGTAGTAGTTCACCAGTGTGTGTGGACTAATTTGTGTAGAGGGGTTAATGGCATCTGGCGACTTGGTTAGAGATTTTACTATTTGAAATAGCTCTCTTGGTCTGTTGAGAGATTTCATTAGTATTTTTGTGTGGTTCTACTTCTTGGCATTTTTGTTTATGGACTCTTTGTATTTGTGAAGTATGTTCATGTATTGGTGTATGTCTTCTGTACTTTTGGTTTTTCTCCATTTTCTTTCTATTTTACGGAGAAGTCTTCTTAGGGATCTTAGCTCATCATTATACCATATGTTTAAATTTCTGGAGGTTTGATCATTTGTTGATGATGGGGCAGATGCTGCCTCTGATACTGTAGTGTTCCAGGTGGTCAGAAGTGCATTAGTCTGTTGTGTCATGGTTTAATTGTGGAAGGATAACTCTAATGAATGAATCCTTGTCAAATAATTTGAAGCGAGTTTTGGGTGGGAACATAGGTTTCCGTTTTCTGCCTTGGGTCATTGTGTGGCATTTCAAATGAGATGCTGTAATTTTTATGTATTTATTTATTTAGACAGTTTTGTATACCACCTTATCATTCAATCAAAGTGGTCAACAAGACATTGGGAGGCATGCATTCAACAGTAGGAGATACGATTCACATACGTAAATAGCTATCTACTTATAGGTCTAGCGAAATGATCAGACCATGGTACAGGCTGTGTTTGGAAGGGCAGGATATGGTCTTTTAGTATCTGGGATGGGAGGAAAATAAGGTCCAAGGTATTTCCTTTGCTGTGTGTTGCGGTATTTATAATTTGAGTAAAATACATTTCAGTCATGGCTTTAATAAAGGAGAGGGCTTGGGAGTTTTGTAGTGAGGCTAAATTATAATCGCCAAGCATTACTGTTTTTGGGATTATCGTGGGTGCATATTGTTTTAAGTATTGTGCTAAGTCCTTTGAAGGTGTTCTGTATATAAGCTAGAATTTTGCCTCACTTGTTTCATTTAGGAGGGTGTCTAGACCTTCATAATATGTGTTATCAATTAAAGTGGGTTTTAGGTTCATCTTCGCTAGAATCGAAGCACCACCTCAATGCTTACTTTTTCTTGTGATGTGAAAAGATTCATATTCAGAATGCTTAATTTGGTTGAGTAGGACAGTATCTCTTTCTGCTAGCCAGGTTTCTGTGATGACCATGATATCTGGTTTGTTATCATGCATGTAATCAAGTAATATGGGAATTTTGTTCTTTATCAATCTAGCATTTCTTAGAAGACAGGTTGTATTGTCTGGTCTTCATTGGTTTGTGTTTGTGCATGAATTATGTTGCATGGAATTATATGGATTCACCTTTGTTGTGTATTTTGTGTTTTTCCTAAGTGTTTGTCTCCATATAATATGTCTTTTGGATGATAATTGTATGGGATTATAGATATGTTGTAAGATAGCTGATTTGTAAGACATGTTTGGTGTATTGCAGGGGTGATCAGATTTGTAAGGTTGGCAACACAAATCAATATAAATAAAGATTTGTATGCCATTTTCTCTGAGTATTTAGCGATATAAGTAGTCTTAATGGTGGTGCTGTTTTGGGGTACAAATCTTTTTTTAGGCTAGGAGAAAAATGGTAGTTGGGTCATGCTGATTGCCGGGAAGCAGCGAGACCTGGTTAAACACTTAGGTCTGTATAGTTTGTGATAAGGAAGCTTATCATAGCTCAGGTAGGAGCTATAGAAAAGATGATGTGACTCTGAACAAGCAACCTGTCAGTTCTGGTAGAAGCAAGAAAACAGAGTTTTCACATAAAAGACTACCAGTCCCAGAATGCACCAGGTTTCCAGCAGCCATGAGAGGGGCTGAAGTGAGGAAATGTGTGTGCAATCAAGAGAGCTATGAGGTAATCCCTAAGCACTCATCTCAAAGGGCAGGGCCTGATTCAAGACAGCTGCGCTGTGTTAGGGAGCAGCACACATTAGAACAGGATAAGAGTAGAGCTTATTCTTCAGGAAACAGTTTCAGCTACAGAGGGAGGAAGAGATACAGAGACAGCAACGGCTACGAGCTCAAGCACCAGTATCACCTGGAGAAACAGAAGCCAAGCCAAGCAGATAGAGAGAGAAGGAAACTCTCTGGAAGGAAGAGAAGAAGAAAGGCCATTGGAAGGTCTGGGAGATTCCAAGGCAGTACTCATACTGGGAGGTATTCCAAAAGCCAGCAGAGTCCATTGGACTGGATTCAGCCAGAGGAATGGAGTGGCAGAGATAGGAATCACCAGTGGCTACCTGGAAGAGAGAAGACTGCATGTGGAAGGGACTTTCAGACCAAGGCCAGAAGGTATGTGAGAGAAGATCCAGCGTCCAGGGATCAAGATTGGAAGGCTGGACATCAGAATTGGATTACATATTGGCCAGGCTATACAGAGAGGAATAATGATAGCAGGAGAGGCTCAGGTATGAACACTGATCCAGACCCTATCTATAGTAGAGAATGGCAGCAAGGGAATAAGCATTCTCATGATAGTGCCTTAATGAAAGACTCATCTGTGCCAATGTATGATATTGACCCTATGGTTGTTGATACAGGGGGAAATACAGCAGATGAAACTATTTACATGGACTGTTCTTTATCTAAATACTATTGCTAGTTTTCTATGAGCAAACACATCAGCCATCACAAAGAAACCTAACTTTGTTCTTTATTTCCACTGAAAACAGCTCTTAAAGCAGGATTTGGGCTCACACAGTAGCAGCCAGCCAGCTAAAGGCTTTCAGCTGGTCCATTGATAGTAATTAGGGCTGCACCTGATTGTGTGGGTGAGCAAGGGAGAATCACTGCTGAGATCTGCGTGGAAAATAAGCAGAAGTTAACCTAACTAGCAAAGTTTATTCTTTACTTTGTGCCTTTGTATTTGGTAATTACTTGCTAAGAAAACATTAGCTAATTGCCTGACAAGCTGAAGGTTGTTTTCTGGTTTACTTTGTGACTTTTTGTTATCCCTTTAAACACTGCAAGCAAGTAACCTCATTTATAGTGCTATCAAGCATACATGTGCTGGGTGAATTAAACCCCATCAATAAAAGAAGTATTTTATTGATCTTACCACTTGGTTTCACAACTCAAATTATTGTCATCAGCTGTGTTTGGGAGTGAATGAACTACAATACCCACAATACCTTGCAAGAATCATATGAATATATGCATCGTCAAGATTGTGTAAGTTCTCACCCTAGGCAGCCGTCTGACAAGTTGTATTACACATAATGTTCAGAAGGGAGTATACTATCATGCTACTTAGCTGCTGCCATTATGAGATCTAGGTGACATTTCTGAGATACCTGTACAGTCATGTAATCATGGAAACATGAAATCTAGCTGATATCTAGTATTACTTGTCCAACATAAATCATACCATTATCTATTGTAGGGTATCAGATTGTTTTGAGTATGTCTGGTTAACAGGGTATATTTCTATTAGCCTATAGTTACCTCATTTGACTTGCTTTTCTTCAGAGTCTCTAAGGGATTGACTGTTCACATTAGATAGTCCTTGCATTGCAGCCTTTTAGGCTGCGTACGCTTAGCTGTATCGTCCCTGATTGAATTTAGTCGGTGACCGGGAGGTGATAGAGCGTCTTGGTTACTTCCCGGGTTGATCAGGAGCGGAGAGGTGGAGCCTCTCGGATACTGCCTGGATTTATCAGGAGCGGAGAGGTGGAAGGGCATTTTGAAGCACATTGGCAGAGGGAATAGTGTGCATGGTATAAGTGCAACATCGCGGTACAGTTATACAGCAAGTTAGTACAGGTTACTTCAATGCAGAGGGTAGTCACATCAATTACAGTGTATGCTAGACAGAAGCTGAACAAAACCATGTGGTGCTAAGTGATCAGCAAGGAAGCTGTATAGGCTATTACACTGTGTGGGACATTTGAAACAACAGCTTTCTTATGGTAAAATATGTTTATGGTAAAATACGTTTATGTCATATTTGCAATCTCGAGAAGACTCAACCTATATTTCATCGCTTAATGGTAAAATGCTTGTGAGTCTAGTTAGGCAAGATGGTGCTTGCACAGAGGGTAATTGTTTTTGTGAACCATGAGGTGTGAGTAACCTTAGTAAATGTAGGGAGTTGGTTAAGAGTGGTCTAATGGTTCTTGCAGGCTGAGTAGGTTTTAGACTTACAGTTTTGATTCTGTCCAATATAAGGTTTTGGTCTGCTTAGGATGTTTATTCTGGACAGCGGTCCTCACCCAAGGGCCCTCTGGTGAGGTCCTCAGGCGCAAGCCCGCAAGGCGCAGGCATGCCTTGTATTGTTCTAGATTTAAGGACTCTGGTGCAGCGTGGTGGTGGGGCCCGATTGGCCTTGTCATAGGGGAGCGGGGAGGAGCTTACCTGCCCGCTCTCCCTCGATGCTGCCGAGCGGGTAGTGGCTTGGAGGAGGAAAAGGCCACAAGGACAGGGAAGAATGGCTAAGCCTACAAGAGGAGGTTGGATAATGAGAAATATGAGGAGGCAGGTCATAGAGGATGTTTGCAAGATAAAGAAAATTCTGTGGTTGTCACGTTGGGTCAAACTCCGGGCCTTGGTTATAAAACAAAGACATTATAGAGCTTGATCAAGCAAGATTTGTATCTACGGAATATATTTTTCTTTTGTCACACCCAGAAAAGTGCATACCATATTGATGGACAACAGTTATAAACTTCTAAAGTTCTTTTTTCTAAAGCTTTTGTTGAAAAAGTATCTTTCCAAGAAAAGAGGGAACATAATATAATTCTGACCTTCTATTGACTATTCACATGTTTCTTTTGGATAAACATGCTGCATCTTCTCAATGAGAATATTACCCAATATCAAATCTACAGGTCTGAAGTAAACTGATTTTTGTAAGAAATGCAAGAAACAATCCCAGAAATATTCTTTTTACTGTTTTTTTTGTATCAAAAATGAAAAAGAAATGTGTATTTACTGCCACCATATTCTTAGCAGCTACGTGTTTTGCTAATGTCGTCAGCAATTCAAAAGAACCAAAAAATGTAAGAGGCGCCATGATGGATCAGACAAAAGCTCCATCTGCCCAGCACCCTGACAGTTGCCAATTCAGATCACTTGAAAGCACCCTGAATGTCCTAATGGGGAGAAATTCCATGCAGCCACTCCCCAAACTAAGAGATGGCAAATCTTAAGTTTACCTGGCCAATAGCTACTAATAGGCCTTGCCCTCCAGAAGCCTGACCAGACCATTATTAAACCCAGCTATACTATCAGCTTTGACCACATCTTCTGGTAACAAATCCCACCGCTTAAAGGGCATTGACTGAAAAATGCTTTTCACAGTTATTTTTATGGAGTGCCTCCTGGTCCCCGTACCAGTGATTTTATAAATCATTATCATGCTGTCTTTGTTGTGTCTTCTCCAAGCTGTTTAGTCTTTCTTTATAAGGGATCCATCCCATCACTTTTGTTGCTTTTCTCTGCTGTCTAGTTTTATTGATGTAGCAATCAGATCTGCACTCTCAATTAGCTCACTATTCAGGGATTATTTTCTTAAATGGTACTGGGTCAAAAAATGATGGGGTAAGTGGGAGTGGGGGGGGGGGCGCGGGTGTGTCTGCACTGATTGGGGACTGTCATAGTTGTCAATATGGAAGGGCAGACTAGATAGGACATGTGGTCTTTTTCTGTCATCATTTTCCTATGTTTCTATGATCTTCTCCCCCCACCCCTTCCTACTTTCCTGAATAGCTATAGTGATTTGGGCCTGTCTGATTTCTTCTATCCAGTGCAGTCTACCTCTCTCTCAACTATTTCATCCTTTTACTAAGGTGCAGGAGAGTTTTGCACTTATCACATGTTCCATGCTAATATTAATGTGCGATAAGTGTAAATCCTGTGTGGTAATGTTTTGGGAGCACTGGGAACCCACTGTTTCAAAATATCTATTTGTCCAAAGTGGTTCACAATAGTATATACAAATTAATGAAAGCAAATAAAATGACAAACGTAGATCAATAAAACAAAAAACATACATGAATCAGGAAAAGCAAGATTTAAAAATTGGGCCTTAATTCTTTTACAAAATGAAAGGAAATTTCTGAATTTTCTTGGGTAAGGACTCCTTACTTGGTTGCTTGGACCCCAATAGTAATACCACGAAATTAACGCTGGACTCAGAGCTGCCATTTTGAACCTGGAACTAGGAATGAGAAGGAACAACTGGGATTGTTCCTGTTCCCCACTATATATTAGGGACCACCAGTAGGAGGTGGGGAAAATATCCGGGGGGGGGGGGGGAGGGAGTTGATTGTGTGAGTGGGTAGGGATTATTTTGTTTGACTGTCAGAAGGTATCAAGTAGGCAGATCAGGGGGTGGGGAGGTTTGTATTCAATGTTGGGGTGTCAGGTGGGGGATCAGGAGGTGGTGTGGGGGGGTTGTATTTACTGTCAGGTGTTTTTGGGTGGGAGGTCTGAATGTATCCACTGTCAGAGATAGTGCCTGGGAATCGGGAGTGATGTAGATTCTTCTATTTCATGGTAGGTGCATCAGGGTCAGGCGGCTCCATAAATGACAGCACATGCTAAAGTCCTGTTTGCTAATTGTTCTATATAGCACATGCCCTCTCTCCACCCCTTTCCCAACCCCTAACAGGGTATGCAGTTAGTAAATGAATTAGTGTGTGCTGCCATGCTAACATGCCAACAGTTACACGTTCGCGAACTAACAGCACACACAAATACATGCATTAACTTCTAAGTGCACTTTAGTAAAAGGACCCCTTTGTTCCTAGCAATTTTTCTTTTAATCCCTCCATCCTCAGTAGTCTCTGCCTGTCTCTCAGTCCCTAGTCTCCATATATGTTTTTCTTTTTCTCTCTCTCTTACTGTGTGTCTAGGCATTTCTCCAGCAAGCAGCAGCGCCTAGGCAGTGGTGAAGATACCACCTCCCCTCTAGCCCATGGCTGGCCTTTGCCACATTCTCCTTTCCTTTGGTCCACAAAGACTACTGACGGAGCACCCTCCTTCTCTTTCACACATGAGCATCGGACACCCTTCAGTCCATGTAAGCATCTGATGCTCCCTCCTCCTCTCTTCAGCTCACACAGACCATCACATTTTCTTCTTTCTCTTCAGCCTGTGCAGGGTCTATGTCAAAAAGATTCTGGGTCACTGACCCTGCATGACCCGACACAAAAATACCACTGGCAATATGTAAGGTGTGGTCAAACCTTGAATTTGTAGAGAACATAAGAACATAAAAATTGCCATACTGGGTCAGACCAACAGTCCATCAAGATCAGTGTTCTCTTTCTAAAGGACATGCAGGTGAGAATGTGGGAGGCTACACCATTCCATAATAATCAAATCCACTCTCAAAAGGGCCAAGAGCTTCAGGGCTCACTCGTTGACACCCTCAAGCAGAAAAGCCCACACACTGGATTCTTTTGGTAGAAGATTTTATCAGAATGCCATGCTCACTGCCCACTTAGCATCCTATCAGCTCTTCATGGGCATGAACTTATAGAACATCATGCGTGATAATTGGCTGTCTCTCTCCCTCCAGAGAACGCTGAGTAATTTCTGTGCCTAATGAGCAAAGGAAAGGAGTGTGGAAAATACCTAGATCAGCTCAGTGCTTAATTTGTGCCGGAATGGGGTGGAACGGCGTTCTGATACTTCTTGAGGAGGCAGAAGCAGGGCTTGACAATTCTCAGGGGCCCACAGGGATCCCATCTTACCTCCTCTCCACACAAACACACACACAAACCCATGATCACAGGCAGCAGAGAATGAGGCCTCTTCTGTCTTCCCAAAGGGATCCGATTCCCATGGGCAGACAAAAGGAGTCTTTGCCCCAATCGTGGTCCACACCCAAGAAAAAGATTTAGGCGTCATCATGGATAACACCCAGTGTGCAGCAGTGAACAAGAAGGCAAATAAAATGCTAGGGATCATAAGGGAAAAAAATGGAGAATAAAACAAAGGATATAATGTCTCTGTATTGTTCTAAGATACGACCTCACCTTGAATATTGTGTTCAATTCTGGTAGCCGTATCTTAAAAAGGATATAGTGGAATTAGAAAAGGCACAGAGGAGAGTCACCAAAATGGTAAAGGGGCTGGTAGGATGCCACTATGAAGAGAGGCTTAAAAGGTAAGGGCACTTCAACCTGGAAAAGAGATGGCTGAGGGGAGCTATGATAGAGGTCTATAAATTAATGAATGGAGTGGAACGGGTAAACATAGATCAATTGTTTATGCCATCAAAAAGTAGAAAGACTAGGGGACATGCAATGAAACTACAGTGTAGCTCGTTTAAGACTAATAAGAGAAAATATTTTTTCACTTAACACGCAATCAAACTCTGGAATTTGTTACAGGAGGATGTAGTAAAAGCTATTAGTGTAGCTGGGTTTAAAAAAGGTTTGGACAAGTTCCTGGAGGAGAGGTACGTAAACCATCATTAAAGAAGATCCATGTAATCCACTGCTTCCCCCAATACAAGCATTACGGAACCTGTATGTCTTTTTGGGAACTGCTAAATACTTGCAGCCTGGATTGGCCACTGTTGGAAACAGGATACTGTGCTTGATGGACCTTGGTCTGACCCAATATAGCATTATTTTATGTTCTTCTGTTTGTGGGAGATTGGATCCTCATGGGCAAAAGAGGAGGAGAAAGCTGTGATTGCAGCAAAAGACCCTCCTGTCTGCCCATGGGAGATTGATCCCCACGGGTAGGACATGTGGCTTTGAGGCAGCAGACTATCCGCGGGATCCCGCCACCTGTGGCTAGTCAGGCTCCGCCCATGCCCACCCCAACCCTGCTCCTGCCCCGCCCCCACCCCACCCTTGCTCCACCCCCTGTCCCCAAAAATATTGCAGAGAGGGCAATGTGCAAACTGAAAGAGCAAGATTTCTACACATTCTTAAACAGAAATTCTATACTGACAGAATACGCAGCATTGGTTGTACACACACACACAATACAGACATGTCTTCATCAATAAATGAGCACAAAAAAAGAGAAATACATAGACAAAAATTAAACTGAAACCCCAAGAAGACAGACTCTGCATGCAGTGCAATATCAAATAAATAAGAGATACAGTTCCCCATACTGTGTAAAATATAAAGATAGTACAAAGTCCACTCATTAAATTGAAAATAAAATTATTTTTTCTACCTTTGTTGTCTGACCATTTTATTCTCTGATCATGCTGGTTCTGATCTGAGGCTTCCGTTTTCTTGTCTTCTCTTAGCTCATTTTCTATTGTCTATAGTCCATCTGACATTTCTTGTCTCTTCTTTTCTTCACTTCCTTAGCCTATTTCCAGTCCCAGTAACCCTCCATCAGCCCCCTTTCTAGTCCTTCCCTCCCATTACATTCCAATGTCAATCCCCTTGTGTTCCCAATGGCATCCATTCCCTTCTAGTCCCCCTCTTTCCCCACTGTCCAGCCCCTTGTAGTCCAAACACCATCCCAGGTATCAGCTCACTTCCACTCCCAGTGCCTTCTCCATGTCAACTCCCTTCCAGTCACCCTACCCTCGGTCCATCCCCCTTCCAGTGTCATCCCCACATTTCTGCTCCCTTCGTCCCAGTGCCCCCCTCCCTTCCAGCCTCCTCCCCATTACCCAGTCACTTACCAGTACCATTCACAGGTGTCAGCTCTCTTTGAGCTCCCTCCTTACCCCCTTTGTCAGCTCCCTTTCAGCCACCTCCTCCCCATCTTTCAGCTCTCTTCCAGCCCTCACCTTCCACCTGTCAGTCCCTTCTGCCACCTCTTTTCCCTTGTAGCCGCTGCTCCTGCTTCTTACAGGGTAACGGCAGCAATAAAGTTAAGTTAAAAATAAATTTAAACTTGTGTGGAGCCTTCTGCCTCCCTCCAGTGCAGCTTCATCTTCCCTCCCCAGTACAGCTTCACCCCCCCCCCCATAGTAAAGCTTCACCTTCCCCCTGTCCTCCCCAGTGCAGCTTAACCCCCCTCCTCAGTGCAACTTAACTACCCCCCAGTACAGCTTAACCTCCCCCAGTGCAGCTTCACCCCCCTCTAGTGCAGCTTTACCCCTTACAGCCACTGCTCCTGCTTCTTACAGAGCAGCAGCTGCAATAAAGTTAATTTAAAAGAAAAGAGAACCTGTGATCCTAGGAAACGCCTTCTGCAGTGCCCGGGCTAAAAAGGAAGTGATGTCAGAGGGGGCGGGTGCTGTAGAAGTTGTTTTCTAGGATTGGAGGGCTCCTCACAGGTTCTCTTTCCTTTTAAATTAACTTTATTACACAGCCGGGATTGCGATTGCAATCGCAAAGCTGGTTTTCTGTTCTGGCCGCTTCCAATCTCGCGGCCAGAGCAAAAAAATGGCTTTTCAAGGGCCAGTTTTGTATCTCTGCCGGCAGCCGGCTTGGCCATGGAAAAACAGGCCAAGCTGGCTGAAAACCGGCCAGTTGGCAACCCTAGGGCAGCCAGATCTGTGGCCTGATGAAAAAAAAAGGTCAGACAAGAGGATGGGGGGAGTGAGGCAGCAAAACATTTAAAGAGGCAGTAGATTTAAAAAAACAAAAAAACAAAAAAAGGGAGCATGGGGTAATGGAGGACAGGGAATGGGAGTGCTAAAGAGGAAGTAATTGAAGGGGAACAGAATATGAGGAGGGATTGGAAGGTGGAGGGAAGAGTGCAGGATGTTGAAGGTTAAAAGGATGAATACAAGGACAAAAGGGCACAATGTGCATATATATGCCAAAGGTGCATCCCCCCCACCCAGAACACACTTGCACACACAAGCACCCCATCCCCATACAACAGAGGCACACACACAGGCACCTTACCTCCGTACCACAGGCGCACACACACACTCACACTTGCATACACATAGACACCTCACCTCCACACCATACAGTGCTCACATGCACACATACACAGGCACTCCGTCTCCACAACTCAGACATGCACACACACACACTCGCACTCACATAGGCACCTCACTTCCATACCACACAGTACCACACACACACACACACACATACACACACACACGCACTCTACCTCTGCACAACACACACACACAGGCTCCCCAGCTCTGTAGCAGATGCACACATACACTGCGCTGAACTCCAGTCATACAAAAGCATCCACAACCACATCCCATACACAGATAGGCAAGCCACCGTTACACTACACAAGCACACACAGACACTTTATACATAGTTCTGTCTAAAGATGCCTTGCACAGCCCCTATTACCATAGTAAAACACACTTTATCATTTCTCTTCAAAATCTTCCACCCTCCCCAGACATGCATGAGTTTGCAATGGAGGAACGTCAGTGGAAGATGGAGGCAATGGGGGAGGGGCAGGGCAGAGGAGATCACAGCCACTGGCTCCTAAGATTTTGGACTGGCTCCTCAATACAAACAAAATTTGTCAAGGCCTATACTTGCACGGGGATGGGGTGCAAGTATAGATTCTGTCATTCCGTCATCCCACCTCTTCTGTGCTGCCATATCCATAGTAACACAACACAGACACAGGAGCATTTTTGTTTGCTCCTGCGGCTGTGCTATACTGAAGCAGCTCGGCCACAGCATGTTTAGTAAAGCAAAATAAACACTTTAATATAGCTGCAGCAGTACAGAAGAGGGAGAAGACAAGAGAAGGTAGCCATGGTCATATTAACACTTAACACAGCCGTGAGAGCATTTTTGTTTGCTCCCATGGCTATGATGTACTGAAGCAGCCCGGTCATGACATTTATAGTAAAGCAGGAAGTGCTTATTTTGCTTTATCAAAAATGCTGCAGCCAGGCTGCTTCAGTACAGCACAGCCGTGGAAGCAAACAAAAATGTTCCAGCGGCTGTGTTAACTTAGGAACAGGTAGGGAGAGGTAGAGAGGAGGTATCTGGCCACAAGTGATGTGGGGGTAAGAGGTGGCTAATGGACAGATCTGATCGGAGTGGGAGCTTGGGACTAAGGGGCTGATGTAGGATAAGGAAGGAAGGGACTGTAAAGGGGCTGAGGCATTGGAATGGTGGTAGAGAGGCTGGTACTGGAAGAGGGCCAATGATGGCACTGGAGGGCTGTGACTGGTAATGGGCTGACACTAGGTTTGGGGAAGGACTGGAAATGGGCTGATACTGGGGCTGGGGGAAACTGGGACTGGAAATAGACTGATAATGAGGTTAGGGGGAATTGAGACTGGAAATGAGCTGATACTGCACCTGGGGGGGACTGGGACCGAAAACGGGCTGATACTGGGGCTGGGGGCACTGAGAATGGAAATTAGCTGATACTGAGGCTGGGAGGGGGAGCAGGAAATGTGTTGATACTGGGGCTGGGAGGGATACTAGGACCAGAAATAGGCTGATACTGGGGTTGGGGGGGGGGGGGAGACTGGGACCAAAAATGGGCTGATACTGGGCCTGGAACTGGAAATAGTCTGATACTGTAGCTGGGAGTACTGGGGCCGGAAATAGACTGATACTGGGCCTTGGGGGGGGGGGGGACTGTGACTTGAAATTGGCTGATACTGGGGCTGGGAATGGAAATGGGCTTATGCTGCAGGGGGACTGGGGAGCCAAGGTGAGGGATTCTGTTAACATGTTGGTTCTGTGTAGGAATCTGTAGTAGTGTGGCTTGTTATCTTTTTCCAACTAGAGGTTTCTGGTGTTCTCGAATAGTTGCAGTGCTGATTTTTCATAGGTAGGGTTGAGTTCTTAGATATGGTGCTGATGTTGCGTGTCCATTTGCAGAGTTTTATGTTCTGATAGGCAATGTTTGACAGTAGAGGGAGTTGGTGGTATTGTCACTGATTTGAGACCAGAATTTGAATGGAATCTTTTTTTGTATGTTGAGTTGTAAAGTGAAAAACTCTACTTTTGATGTGCATTTGTTGTTCGGAGAATTTTATTGGTGAATCTGGGAGTGCTATATATGAATGAATAATTATAACCTATCGTACAAATGAAGAAATATGCCTCATTCAAAGGAAATTATTCATTTTCTGGCAAATGCATAATTAGCCTATGTCTTTTCAAAAAAATGTACAGATAATATCAGGCTAATTGGCCAGATATGATCTGTATATTTGTGTATATTAATGGGCCATGTTAGAGCAGGAGCAAGCGTAGGCCAGACAGTTATCTAGATAGCAGCAATATTCAGCCACTATATAGATAAGTTACATATTTAGTTTAGGCCTGCCAAATAGCAGGCCTAGCCTAAGCAAATAGTTTATTCACCAATACGGTAACCAAAAATATGCAAACACTTCCTGTCCTGGACCCACCCTCACCGATCACTTCCAGCCCCGCCCACAGTTCCACTTCTTTTTTGTCTACAAATTACTGTAAGCCCTGGATCAACTTCTGATACAGCACTGAGAACCTCCTCGATGAATACTGGCATCAGGAGACTCTTATGATTCCAGGAAACAGACTTGCAATATGATGCTCTGGAGATGCTTTCTGATGTGCTGTGTCATGGAAAGAATCACTTCAAATAAGGTGCAGGAGACTGATACTCTCATTAAGCAGAACATTTAAGACCCTCTCCAAGCCAGCTTCTGAACCGGTCTCCTCTTCTTCTCAGATGTTACACAGCAGAGGACATAAGAGGACCTATTACTTTCATAAATGTAAACAGGGTCGCTCATGGAGATCATCCCTTGTGCCCCCCATGGTGTGTCCCCCCCCCTCGCGGCACCCATTGCCACCACTGCCACCTCTCTTTGGGATCGACAATGGTGGCAATAGCCACAGACTACCCTGTGGAGCTTACCTTCAAGTTTCAGCGCCACAGGGCTGTTTGCTTCTGATGCCTGATGCCAACTTCCTGTGCAAACAGGAAGTCAGCATCGAGAGTCAGCTGGCCTATTATTGTTGGGCCTTCTCATTCATGCCCAGATCAATAACATCATTGGTCATAAAAAACCTACCATAACACTCATTAAAGTATCAAAAGAGATTTCAAGTAATCACTTATCTCTCCAGTGCGTTGCCTCATTTTACAAAATTTCAAAGCTTCACAGAACTCAAATGCCCCAAACTCATTAACTCCAACGCTGATAGCGTTTCACTCAATGCTGCTTCAGGGATTGGTCCAGGGAACTTCTCCTTAAATTCCATAAACATTACACTAATTCTAATTCACTTCAGGCATAGATCATCTTATCACTGTTTGCCACTGACATTGCATCTTCCAGCCTTTCAAATGACCCATGATGGTATTGATCTTGGCATGAATGAGCAGGCACAACACTGATAGGCCAGCCTTACAAAGTCCATTATATGCACTGAGATATTTTTCCTTCCATTTAAAATTTTTTTTTAAATAAAATATTTTTGATGAGACATGAATAGAAGATAAGAACAATACTTGAGGATGTGTGAATTTGGTAGCTCTTTTTATATATGTGCTTAGAACATAAGAACGTAAGAAATGTCATACTGGGTCAGACCAAGGTCCATCAAGTCCAGTATCCCCTTTTCCAACAGTAGCCAATCTTGGTCACAAATACCTGTCAGGTTCCCAAAAGGCACACAGATTCCATGATGCTTATCTTGGGGTAAGCAGTAGATTTCCCTGGCCCTCTCTAATATTAGTTTATAGACTTTTCCTCCAGGAACTTGTCCAAACCTTATGGACATGCACTGTATGTGGCATAGGAATGCATAACTTTCTTCTTCTTCTTCCAATGGTGGGTCTTAATATAACCTTGGGCCTATAACTTGCTTATCTTGAGTAGGCTTCAGTAGCACTGGTACCACAGGAACCATGGTCAGTACTGAGAATGCTGTCTTCATTCACATACTGCACATCTGGTTAAGAAGGGATATCTTTGTTGGACTGAGCATATAAAGTTGGTTTCACAGTGGTTAAATGTATGGCTTGCTAAAGTGAATGAGTGCATTTGATTTCCTACCTATTGGAGAGACCACAGGCAATTATACACTGAGGGCAGTAGCACTGAGACTGAGGGGGGCCAGACTCCTAGAGAGGGACCTCCTTTATAGAATGTGGCAGCCAAGGCAGAGGGTGGTGCATGCACTGAGATGAAAGACCAGGGCCATCCAGGAGAGATGTTAAGATATAGAGGTGGAGGGCATGCCAATATCCAGGAGGAGGGTGAAGAGAAAGAGGAGGTGGCTGACATTCACATTCCATGATGGCCAGGAGTCTGTGGAGGAAGCACCAGCAGCATTGGAATTTGAAGAGCCTCATGCCAGCGGAGCCTCATGCCAGTTGACAAAGTCATCAGTTATTGTGGTTTGATGAGTATCTGTTAAAGCAGAATCAACAGCTCCTGGCTCAATGTGCTTAGAAAATTGAGCTGTAGAGGAAATTGGTTACCATCAGTGAGCACCAAATACACAGGAAAGAAAAACAGCTGGAGATGTCAGAGGCCCTGCTAGCCAAGATTCGGGGCCTGTGCAGGGACCTCCACAGACATAGCCATCACATCATTGCCATTCCATCTGCTTTGCCAACTGCCCCAGCACCATCTGGTGCTGGGACAGAGGGTGAAGCAGTTAGGTGCACAGATGGTGTTCTCTTCAATCCTCCCTGTTGAGGGTAAAGGCCAAGCAGAGAGGCTCGCATCCTGGAGATGAATGCATGGCTGTGTGGATGGTGTCATCGAGAGCGTTTTGGTTTCCTAGACCATGGGATGCTGTTCGAAGGGTTGTAGAGCAGAGATGACATCCATCTGTCCAAGAAAGGTTGATGCGTCTTCAGTAGTAGGCTGGCTAATCTACTGAAGAGGGCTTTAAACTAGATTCGTTGGGGATGGGTGAAGAAAGCTCCCAGGTAAGTGAAAGCCCCCAGGTAAGTGATACATTAAATACCTTTATGGAAATGGGTAACAGGGGTAACATATGGAAAGCAGTGTGTATAAATGCCCGTAGCATGGGAATGAAGCTTTGGTGGGAGTGGCCGACTTGGATTTAGTGCTAGTTACAGAAACATGGTTCACAGAAAACCATGACTGGGATGTAACTATACCTGGCTATACTTTATTCAGAAAGGACAGGGTAGGAAGAAGGGGAGGAGGAGTGGCACTATATGTAAAAACTACTATTAAAGCTTTGGAATTACAGAGCTTAAAAGGGAGAGAGGAGGCATTGTGGGTTAAACTAGAAAGAGGGAAAGAGAGATCTATTTGCATTGGTGTGATATGCAGACCTCCCTCACAAGAGGAAGAGGTGGACAGAGAGTTAATTGAAGACATACGCAGCATTGCTAGGAAAGGGGAAGTGCTACTGATAGGGGATTTCAATATGCCAGATGTTGAATAGCACATTCCTGCTGCAGTATCATCTAGAAGTAAAGAGATCCTGTATTCCTTACAGGGAGAACTATTCAAGCAATTGGTAACAGACCCCACATGTGAAGGGGCCATACTGGACTTGGTGCTTACCAATGGTGAAAGAGTTTCTGATGTTATAGTGGGAGATCATTTTACATCCAGTGATCACCAGATGGTGTGGTTCAGTATTAGGACTAGGGCTGTTAGAATCCATTCAAAGGTGAGGGTCTTAGACTTTAGGAAGACTAACTTTGCCAGGATGGGCCAATACCTCAGGGAGTCTTTAGCGGGATGGGGACAGCTGAGGGATATAGAAAAACAGTAGGCAAAACTGAAAGGGGATATTTTAAGGGCAACCAACCTTTTTGTTAAAATGCTAAATAAAGGTAAAAGGAAAAGGAGACCGCTATGGCTTTCAAAAGAAGTAGCTGAAAAAGTGAAGAATGGGTTAGAAATTGGTTGGGTGGGAGACGACAAGGAGTACAGGTAAATGGAGCTCACTCTGAGGAGAAGGATGTTACCAGTGGTGTGCCCCAGGGATCTGTCCTTGGTCCGATTCTTTTTAACATCTTTGTTAGTGATATAGCGTAAGGGCTGTCGGGTAAGGTTTGCCTCTTTGCGGATGATACCAAAATCTGCAATAGAGTAGACAACCAGGAAGGTGTAGATAACATGAGGAGGGATCTAGTTAAGCTTGAAGAATGGTCTAGAATTTGGCAGCTGGGATTTAATGTTAAAAAATGTAAGGTCATGCATTTGGGCTGCGGCAATCCAAGGGAGCAATATAGTATAGGGGTTGAAGTACTTTTGTCCACTAAAGAACATAAGAAAATAAGAACATAAAATATGCCATACAGGGTCAGACCAAGGTCCATCAAGCCCAGTATCCTGTTTCTAACAGTGGCCAATCTAGGTCATATGTAACTAGCAGTTTCCCCAAAAGACACAGGTTCCACAATGCTTGTACTGGGTCAAGCATTGATATCCTGGGTCCCTTCTTAATAATGGTTTATGGACCTTTCCTCCAGGAACTTGTCCAAACCTTTTTTAAACCCAGCTACACTAACAGCCTTTACTTCATCCTCCGGTAACAAATTCCAGAGTTTGATTACACGTTGAGTGAAAAAATATTTTCTTTTATTAGTCTTAAATAGTTTACACTGTAGCTTCATTGCATGTCCCCTAGTCTTTCTATATTCTGATAACGTAAACAATCGATCTAGGTTTACCCGTTCCACTCCGTTCATTAATTTATAGACTTCTATCATATCTCCTCTCAGCCGTCTCTTTTCCAGGTTAAAGAGCCCTAACCTTTTTAGCCTTTCTTCATAGGAGTATCCTTCCATCCCCTTTACCATTTTGGTGGCTCTTCTCTGAACCTTTTCTAAAAACGCTATATCTTTTTTAAGATACGGCGACCAGAATTGCACACAATATTCAAGGTGCGGTCTCACCATGGAATGATATAGAGGCATTATAATATGTTTTGTTTATTTTCCGTTCCTTTCCTTATGATACCTAGCATTCTATTTGCTCTCTTGGCCGCCGCTGCACACTGGGCCAAAGGTTTTAACATGTTATCCACAATAATGCCTAAATGTTTTTCCTGGGTGGTGGTTCCTAATGTGGAACCTTGCATCATGTAACCATAGTTTGGGTTGTTCTTCCCTAGGTGCATAACTTTGCACTTGTCCACATTAAATTTCATCTGCCATTTTGATGCCCAGTCTTCCAATTTATCAAGATCCTTTTGCAATTTTCCACAATCCTCTTGAGCTTTAACAACTTTAAATAGTTTTGTGTCATCTGCAAATTTGATAACCTCACTCGTTATTCCCTTTTCCAGGTCATTTATGAATATGTCAAAAAGCAGCAGACCCAGCACAGATCCCAGGGTACATCACTATTCAACTTTCTCCATTGGGAAAATTGGCCATTTAGCCCTAACCTCTGCTTTCTATCTTTTAACCAGTTCCTGATCCACAATAGTACAAAGCCTCCTATCCCATGAGTCTGTAGTTTTGCCAAAAGTCTCTGATGAGGGACCTTGTCAAAGGCTTTCTGAAAGTCCAGATACACTATATCAACCGACTCACCTTTGTCCACCTGTTTATTCACATCTTCAAAAAACATAACAGATTAGTAAGACAAGATCTTCCTTGTCTAAAGCCATGTTGGCTGTCTCCCATTAGAAACAAACACAAAAAGCAGGAGTTATTGGAAGAACAGAAGGGTCTTTATTGTTCAAAAGGGACCCCAACGCGTTTCGGCAACGCCTTCCTCAGGGGGAATATCACTGGTAAATAATAATAAAACATAGACATAATAAATTAAATAAAAACAAAGTAAAAATATATTAAAAACATATTAAACAATAGTACATATGAAAGCACCGGCATGACATTAAACCATAAAAAAATCTAATGACAAGAACAAAGAATAAGTCAATGTGAAAGTAAAAAAATAATAATAAAAAGATAAAAAGCAGGGCTGAGAGACCAAATAAGGTATAGAAACCAACATAGAGCAACAACAATAGAACACACTAATTAATGTTAAATGATAGAAATGGTGTGAATACATAATATATCGTGACTGTATCATTAAATAAGTGCATAAAAATATAACTAAAAATATGAATGTACGTATGAATACGGAATAAATATATATATATGTAGCTAAAACAATAAGACATCATTATAAATCTAAGGAAGAATATAAGATAAATATACAAATCAATAAAACCATAATTTAAATACAGATGCACTCAACTAAAAAAGAAAAACATTGTTATAAATATAAAAAGGCAATTATAAGAACAGACGTACACAATTTGTAACACATTATAAAGACATCTAAAATATGAAGGGACAAGGGAGGCAGCATAGGGTTAACTTTAACACCACGCTCATGTGAACAAATAAATAGCAGAGTGGCCAGAATTAAAAACAAACATAAAAGACATGTAATAAATACTGATAAGATCATCTAGCCAAAAAGTAATAAATTATAAACATGGTCAATCTAAAATATTGTTAATAAAGAGTATCATTGACAAACCATACATTAAAACCATATGCAAATTGATAGACAAAAGTCATAATATGGTGTACCAGGGACCAAAAGGGTGTTGGATGTAAATAAAACATGTATTAAGTTAAAACCATTGTGAAATGGATCGCTGGGTGGGAATACTAATTACAAAGTAAAGTGAAAGGTAATCATGAAAACTATACAAAAGATCATTAGATAGTCCAATCCAATATGAGTGTAATAAGTAAAAACATCAGGGTTTGACAACAAATGCATATCACTTCGTCAAAAGAAGAGAATAAAAGGTAATATGGGGCCATGAATGGTCACTACATGAAACATGTTGCAGATGGCATAAAAGAAAAAACTCAAGGTGAGACTACAAGATTAAAAATGAAACGGAGGGGTAGAAGGCTTGAGGTGTATACAGTAGCAGGTATTCTAAAAATGCTAATTGAAGTAAACGCTGTAGCACAGATACCAATTGGTGTGAACCCTTATTATACTTTAATATATAACTCACATAATAGTTGGGTCACGTCATTCAGCAAGATAGCGGCACGAAAGTACAAAAGGCGAGGGGTCAGCAAAACAAAAAGCTTGTCGACAGTGCTGTCTCCCATTAGGCCATGACTATCTACATGCTGAGTAATTTTGTTCTTTATGATGGTTTCTACCATTTTTCCCGGTACTGACGTCAGGCTCACAGGTCTGTAGTTTCCCAGATCACCCCTGGAACCCTTTTTAAAAATTGGCATTACATTTGCGATCCTCCAATCCTCAGGTATTACAGATGATTTTAATGAAAGTTCACAGATTACTAATAGCAGGTCTGCAATCTCATATTTCAGTTCTTTCAACACCCTTGGATGTATACCATCTGGCCCAGGTGATTTGCTACTCTTCAGTTTATCTAATAGTTATAATACATCTTCCCGATGTATCGATACTTCCTTCAATTCTTCCGCACCTTTAAATACCACTTCAGTCATGGGTAACATCCCTACATCTTCCTCAGTAAAGACCGAAGCAAAGAATTCATTCAGTCTCTCCACTATCGCTTTGTTGTCTCTTAGTGCCCCTTTAACCCCTCTATCATCTAATGGACTAACTGACTCTCTCACAGTTTTTTTGCTACGAATGTACTTGAAAAAGTCTTTATTTCGAGTTTTTGCTTCCGCAGCAAGCTTCTTCTCAAATTCTCCATTTGCCTGCCTTATCAATGCCTTGCAATTGACTTGCCAGTGCTTGTGCTGTTTCCAGGTTTTGTCATTTGGCTCTTTTTTCCATTTCCTGAAAGATGGTTTTTTTTGGCAACAACAGCCTCTCTGACCTCACCTTTAAACCATGCTGTCAGTTTTTTGGACTTCCTTCCACTTTTCTTAAAGCGTGGAATACAGCTGGTCTGGGCTTCCAAGATAGTATTTTTCAACAACACCCAAGCTTGATGTAAGTCTTTAACCTTTGCAACAGCTCCTTTTAGGTTTTTTTTAAACTATTTTCCTCATTTTATCATAGTCTCCCTTTTGAAAGTTAAAAGGCAGTACTATGGATTTCCTTACTATCCCTCCTCCACTAATTAAATCAAATGCGATCATGCTATGATCACTATTGCCAAGTGGCCCCAACACCCTTATCTCTTGCACTACATCTGGTGTTCCACTAAGGACTAGGTCTAATATGGCTTCCCCTCTGGTCGGTTCATGAACCAGCTGCTCCAAGAAGCAGCCATTTATTTCATCTAGGAAATTTATCTCCCTAGCATGTCCTGCTGTGACACTGACCCAGTCGATACCGGGGTAATTTAAATCACCCATTATTATTACTGCGCTGTAACATTTGTTAGCTTCCTTGATTTCTCTGAGCATTTCATCATCCATTTGTTCATTCTGGCCAGGCGGTCGATAGTACACCCCCACAGCCATCGCCTTCCCCTTTTTACATGGAATTTCAGTCTTTTTTTAAGGGTATGCGCTGGTACTGAATACTGGCACTTTTTTCATTGCCTACTAACAATGACCCATGGCTCTCATGTATTAATGAAAGAGCTCTGCATATGAGTAGGGCACCTTTTTGGCTAGGAAAAATGCACCGGACACAAATATATAGATAAAACAAGTTATAAGGTTGCCTCATGCAATCCTTGCTATTATATCCAGATACATTTTTATCATCTCTCTTCAACCTTCCCCCACCCCCCAGACATCTATGAGTTTGCAAATGGAGGAAGAGAAATGCACCATTTTTTCACTCTATAAGTGTGTTCTTTTCAGCTTGTTTCAATCCCTATTCGTTTTGTGGATAAGCTGTAAATCTGGACGTGGATGATTTAAGGCTTATACGTGCATCTCCTATATGAAATGGAGAATACATTTGTGGGGGGTTTTCTGCCACTCAAGTCACGCCCAGACCACTCCACTAACATGCCCCCGTGCAACTTGGACTTGAAAGGGACATTCCTGTGTTAACTGGACCCTTTTTAATATGCCATAAAATATATTGAAAATGTTTTATTATCACAATCCAACATGGATGTTTTGGCACAAAATGCCAGTATCACAGGATGTAAATTAAAACTGCAAAAAATGTATAATATATAGAAAAACTAAATAAACATATAACATATGTAATTAAAATTACATAAAATATGCCATAAACTAAATATAAAACAATTAAAATTGCAATAAACATAAAGGTTAAATACAATTACTTAGCTATACCTAAAGCTAAGGATGAATATTGTTGATATACATATAGCCAGCCAGCCAGCCAGCCAGCCAGCCCACTCTTATCCTTCATTTCATTTCACATACTTATACTTAGCCTTCTAACTTTTGATCTCACATCCCTCCACCTCCATTTTTCTTTCAACCTTACCACCTCTCGACACCATTGCTAAATTTGTCTTTCCTCCTCCTATTGAGAAGCATGCTTCTTTTCTAAACAGGAAGCCAACAGAGGGGCATATGTAATTAATTGTGCTATACCTAGTGCAGAGGTTGCAGTGGCTTTAGCATGGATTTTCTCTGCACAAAAATTACTTTCACTGCAGGAAGAATTTGAGGCTCCTATTTACAAAGCCACATAGAAGTTCTGAAGTTAGCACGTTAACTGCATAAGATAAGCTGTGGTAGCTGCAACACTTCTGCGGTAATATAGGGGCACTTGAGCAAAAACCTTGGCACTTGAGCAAAAACAGCTGTGCCACTAACACAGGGTCACAGCCTTTACTGCATGTTAATACCATGGCTGCTCATCCAGAAAGTAGTTAATTGCTTCTCTAGATGTACAGTTACTCATCAACAACCTTCGCTATGCTGATGATACCACAATACTGGCTGAATGTGAAGATGATATGAAATATTTGCTTCTCAGGATCGAGGAACATAGTCTTAAAATGGGACTGCACCTTAATGTAAAGAAGACAAAGACCCGGACAACTGGCAAAATCAATAAGTTCATTGTTGATGGAGAAGAAATTGAAATAGTAGACAATGTTAACCTGCTTGGATCAATAATAAAGAACGACAAGCAGTCAAGAAATATGACGACTCTGTATAACAACTAGAAAGTAATACTAGTCAAATTCTGGATTGACAATACTTATATCACTTAAACTTTAAACGAGTTTGAAAATTCTTATCAGGTAGCCGCGTGGTCTCAGTATCCACGGTCAGCTGGCTGACTAATTGCCCGGAAAGTAACATCAATGACCACCACTAGGCAGCTCCCGAATTTTTTGTAGATATAGCAATGTTGAGCAATGAAACATCCTTTACTTGAAATATCTTAAAATGTCTTTCCCAACATTGAATCATAAAAAATTCTTAGCTTTAGATGGCTTTCTCCAAATGGCTTTCTCCAAATGCTTAGCTAGAGATGGCTTTAGATGACTTTCTCCAAATGCTTAGCTAGAGATGGCTTTAGATGACTTTCTCCAAATGCTTAGCTAGAGATGGCTTTTCCCCTAAAAACATAAAAACACATCCTTTTAGACTTATACTTTTATCACAGAAAAATTTGAACACATAGAACTGTACTTCCACGATTAATGTGAAAAACATATCCATACCTCTTACACACGCTGGCGTTCTACTCACAAAAATTGCTGAACTGCGAAGCGGTTGTGGAAAAACGCCACGCATGCGCTGTTTAAATAAGAAGGACTATCAGAGAATGGAGTTTTAACGAACTGACATCACACACAGGTTTCCCACTCTATCCTAGCATTCAAACCTGCTGGGGTGACCGTCTGAAGCATGTATATCCAACGTTGTTCCATATACAATAAGGTCTGGTCTTTGGTTCGACCCTGCTGTGGCCTTATTATTTGAGTGATGCAAAAACAGCGTAGGTCCTCAAAAGCATGATGTAAGGACAAACAGTGCTCGACAAGGGGAGCCTCCAATCGCTGACACTTTAATCTGCTTTTGTGTTCATTCATACGAATTCTAGAGGGGCGATTGGTTTTTCCCACATATAACAGGGAACAAGGACATCTTATGCAATATACTACATTCGAAGATCCACATGAAGTGTTAGCACGTAACCAATAAGTACGCCCCTTATGTATGAAACTAGTGCATTCATGAGTAATTGAACAAATCGTACATTCTCCACACTTCCTATGGCCACTGAAATCAAACCCCTCTTCATGATCAGAACGTAAAACTGTCAGACAAAATATGTCTTTAAAATTCCGTTGACGCTGCCACACGCATCCATACAAAGATTTGACATGTCCAAGCCATGATTTTTTCAATAACATCTTATGGATGTGAAAGCTGGACAGTGAAAAAGATAGGCAGGAAGAAAATTGATGCTTTTGAATTATGGTGCTGGCAAAGAATACTGTGTATACCATGGACTGCCCAAAGAACAAACCAGTCAGTACTAGAATAGTTAAAACCTAAGTTTCTTTATAACCACAGATGATATGACTTTAACTTTCATACTTTGGACACATCATGCGGAGAGAGAGTTCATTAGAGTAAGACATCATGTTTGGCAAGGTAGAAGGTCAATGCAAAAGAGGAAGGCCAGCAATGAGATACATCTATACAATAACACAGCTATGGATGCCATTCTATCAACAATGAGATGCCTGACTGAAGACCAAACACAGTTTAGGACAACTATCCAAAGGGTCGCCATGAGTCGACACCGACTCAACGGCACTTAACAACAACAGATATTCAGTTAACCACTCCACATTATTTGCCATGTTAGCAATTAATGCTATTCACACCCAGATTTATTGTATGACACCCTCCACATCCCTCCCCCTCAACATGTAATTCCACATTAGGTGTTTAATGTGGTGGTTAACACATGCCGTTAACCTGGTGCGTTAGCTATTGTTCAAGCTCCATGTTAAAAGTGGGCTCTAAAATCTGTTTTAAACAACCAATGTGGTTTAGTAAATAACCACCGAAGTGCACAGAAAGATCTGCACTAAAAGGGAAGTAAAACATTTTCTTCCAGTGCAATACAGCCAGATAATTAATTACTCAGCTAAATCCTTGTGAAATGTGTACATTTTTGACACTATTTCGAAAAGCTGCTGATTCTTAGTATCGGTATAAAACATGCTATGACAGTCACTCTTGTCAAAGAACAGATGGAATGAACTTTGTCTATAGTCTAATGTAGAAAGGGAAACTAACATAGCTCACACTTTTCAATCCCCCCTCCCCCCACAAATCCACACATTTATTTAGATTTTCTGCAGCCTGTAGAATCAAGAAGGCATAAAGCAAATTGTTTTTTTCTGTTGTCTACAAACAGCCATAACTTCCACTCACAGCTAAATTCAAATTTGCCACATGAAGGGGATGGTTCATACTACGGTAAAAGAGAAAACTGAAAACATTTCCATAGTTCTTTCATCCTTACAACATTCCATGCTGTTCTCCTTGTGACAAAGCCCACATTTTTGCTGTAAGTGACAGATAATATTGCTTTGAAATGCACAACAAAGAATATTTACTAAGCTGTTGAAAAATAAAAAAGAACACACATAGCAGAAAGAGCATGTAATAGCAGTTACTCTCAGTTGATTAAAGACATAAACAGCATTTTGAGGAGGAGAGACATATGGCACCAAGAGCTCTACAAAATATATTTTAGAGTCATTCACGATATGGGGAAAGAAACTAAGGTCAAACAAGTGCTTTCCACTGATTCTATTTATTTGTTCTTCTTCACTATCTAGATTAGGCATTCCCAAATTTCTGTCCTGATAATTCCAAATCCTATCTGTTTTTCAGAATATTCACAATGGATATGCATGAGATAAATCTGCATAGATCAGAGACCCATTAGATGCAAACGTATCACATGTACAGTATGGGGTATGTTTACAAAACAGCGGTAGCAGCCTCCGTGTGATATCGGAGCTGCGGCCCTGATATCACATGGGGGCTCTACCACTGCTTGTAAACATACCCCTATATTCATTATTGATATTCTGAACTCCTGACTGGCTCTGGATTCACCAGAATAAGTTTGGAAAACCCTGATCTAGACACTAGGATCCATCCTCAACTCTAGTACAAGCACACATTTACATCTTTTTCAGGGCGGATGTAAACTTGTGCACTATTGTGATAGTTCTGGGAGCCTGTTGTATGAAGGCATTTAGACACATGTTTCTTTTATAAAATATGCTTCAATTAGGCATCTCTTTGGACTTATCACATAGGCATACTGTTATAAAATTACTCCCCACCGGTGCCTTTTGCATAAGTGAAAGCACCTGTTGCCAAGGCTTGGTTCATCATCTGTCTATCTCTATATCCATAAGCATATTTGTATAGACACAGAATGAATGACAGCCATAGGATAGAAGCCAGGAGGCTAGGAGTGGGGAGAACCCCAGGCCCTATCACCTGGACAATTGAGTGGCAGCAAAATTGATGAGAGAGCAACAATGCAATGTGTGCCTTTGAGGTAGTCCTGACTCCTGGTGACTCAGAAGCTCCTGGGTTTTCTTGGCAGTGTCACTGGAAGCAGATTGCCAGGCCTTTCTTCTGACCTAAAAAAGATTCACCATCTAAACACCCCAATCACTTTCATATTACTTTTTGTTGAAGCGTGTCGAGGGAGGGTAAGAATTGTTTATCCGACCCCCTCCAGACGACAAGCTACTTTTTATTTTATAAGGTACTCCACCTCCAAATTCAGTTTAAAACTCATAACTTATCTGTCCATAAGTCCGACATTTTTCAATGAAGTTGTCACTGTTGTCTAATATACAATGTTCTGCATGACGTGCACGTTTCGGAAAATAATTTCCTGTCTCAAGTGCCTTCTTGTCTGTATATCCAAGCAATACAACCGTAAACTCAAAAGACGCCGTCTTGCAGCTTGAGGCTTACTCTTCAATCTCTATGGCATGACTTCATTCGCTCTTTTTCAAAAGAGAACCAACCAATGAGAATGTGCAAAACCCCACTGTCAAGGGAATCCCACACTTCATTGGCTCAACAGAGAAAGCAACTACTCTGCATGCAAAGACATCATAATAAGCTAAACCACTCTATCTCACCCAATAGGGGACATTGTATTAAGCTGGAAAATCCAGGCCTTTCTTCTGAGGCAATGGAGGATTAAGTGACTTGCCCAAGGCTACAGGGAGTGCAAGTGGGAATAAAAACCCTGGTTGCTTGGCTACCAAGCCAGTGTTCTAACCACTAGGCTACTCCTCCACTCCATGAGAGAGATGGGTGGTAATGTCAAGTTGGGAAAAGAGGAGAAGAGAGAAGGAAGGTCACCACACATACCCCTGAGCATACACACACACACATGCACACAAACATATACATCTTCCCATCATACATATCCCACCCTGAGCATGAATACATACCCCACACATCTCAGCCCTCATAAACTCCCATTATGTACACACATGCACCCCTATAATGCCCCGTGCACCCCCATAACCGTCCAGAGCAGTCCTCACACATCCCCACACATATCATTTCTCTTACACTGTGATTCTCCACATTTGTATCCTCTACACATACTCTATAATCTCCCCAAGCACACATATACGCTCTGCACAATACCCAGACTAAATACACATATCCCATCCACATCCTCAACAAACACATTCCCACACATCGCACAATGTACGTATTACGCAGAGTATTAGCAGTAAATTTGAGAGACTGAGGTCATGCTCTGCCTCTTTGCGGATGATACCAAAATCTGCAATAGAGTAGACACCCAGGAAGGTGTAGATAACATGAGGAGGGATCTAGCTAAGCTTGAAGAATGGTCTAGAATTTGGCAGCTGGGATTTAATGTTAAAAAATGTAAGGTCATGCATTTGGGCTGCAGCAATCCAAGGGAGCAATATAGTATAGGAGGTGAAGTACTTCTGTCCACTAAAGAAGAGCGGGACCTAGGCGTGGTTGTGTCTGATGATCTTAAAGTAGATAAACAGGTGGAAAAGGCGACAGCAAAAGCTAGAAGGATGCTTGGGTGCATACGGAGAGGAATGGCTAGCAGAAAAAAGGAGGTGATAATGCCTCTGTATAAGTCTTTGGTGCGACCTCATTTGGAGTATGGTGTGCAATTCTGGAGACCGCACCTTCAAAAGGATGTGAACAGGATGGAGTCGGTGCAGAGGGTTGCTACCAAAATGATTAATGGGCTTCATTATAAAGCATATGAGGACAGACTGAAGGATCTTAATATGTACACCTTAGAGGAAAGGCGGGATAGAGGTGATATGATTGAGATGTTTAAATACCTCCGTGGCATAAATGTTCAGGGAGAGAGCCTCTTTCAATTGAAAGCAAGTTCTGCTACGAGGGGACATGGGATGAGGGTGAAGGGAGATAGATTCAGGAGTGATATGCGGAAATATTTCTTTACGGAAAGAGTAGTGGATCCGTGGAATAGTCTCCCAGTGGAGGTGGTAGAGATGAGGACAGTAACTGAATTCAAGAAAGCATGGGACCAACACAGAGGATCTCTAAAGGCAAAAAGTGGACTGTAGTTGTTATGGAAGGACAGACTAGATAGGCCATGTGGTCTTTTTCTGTCATCATATTTCTATGTTTCTATGTTTCTATATTCTTGCTTAAGAGTGAGGTTCATGGCTGTCATGGTTTGTGCAAAACTAATTTGGAGAATTCATCCTATACATAAATATAGAGTCACATAGACAAACATTACTACACACACCTACTTCCCACACACAGACACATATAATCCATGTAGACCACTCACCCCACAACATATAACACTACACATCCCCTCTCCTGCTCCTGGATTGCGCAGATGAGACTGCAAATTCAGAAAGGGAAATGTGCCTTTCGTCACTGTGCTAGGTGCACTTTACACCTTGTTCTCTTCTGCTGTCTTTCCCCTATGCCTCGTTAGAGCTGGCAGATATAAAGTAGTGATTGTGAGTGGAGAGTAGATTACTAAAACATGGCAGGCAGCATTATAGGAAAGAAAATCAAACTGCAGAAATGGATAGTAACATAGTAAACAACGGCAGATAAAGACCAGTATGGTCCATCTAGTCTGCCCAGTAAGATGGCAAGAGTAGGTGCACCTGCTGCTCCGTGTAGGTCACCCCTCCCCATGTCTTTGTTTAGGGGTGAACCCACTGCTCCGTGTAGGACACCCCTGTTTGTTGAGAAATTAGATAGTTAAATTTATTTTGATTTTATCCTGTTGCTGTAAAGGGATCCACTGTGTCTGTCCCATGCCATAACATAATTCAAGCAAAATTTGGTGGTAGGTTTACTAAAGAGAATTAAGGGCGCAGTGGTTAGCAATTGGTAACGGCAGCAGTAAGAGTATCATCATGCGGTAAAGGCTGGAGCAGACAGTAGGCATTCCAACGGTAAGGGTGCTTGGCTCCACCTATTGGGCGCTAGAGGACATCAGGCGTTGAGGTGAAAAGTGTACACCTTACTGTCCAAAAATGGCAGCCCCTGCGAAAGTCACATTTGAGGTGATGGATGGAAGAAAGGGTAAGAACTGATGGACCTTTCAGATCCATATGTAGCCTACATGCTTGTCAGTAAGTGGGGTGAGCATGTGGGAGGCAACTGTACTGTACTAGTGAGGGGTGCCCACAAAATATGCTGTAATGTGTGTGTGTGGCATAGGGTTGGGAAGAAGTGTCCCCTGATGGAGCCAGCATTGCCATGATGTGGGCATCAAAAGGATAATGAAGCAGGAATGGTGACGTACAGATCATACACAGGAATGGTGTGAGTGATACAACCAAATGAATAAACTGTTCCTGTATGGGCCATAGTGTAGCAGTTGGCAGGAGAATACATGACTGTACATAATGGGCATATGCTGATGGATGGGGTGAAGGATGGATGGCGGTAGATGAGAGTGCGATATGGCCTTGTTGCCCAATATATTTGATGTGATCACACAAATGCACTTCTAGTGTGTGTGAAAAAAATGTAGCTGGGCCACAGGGAAGTCCCAATACCAGCTATTTGGATATGATAGCTGTGTCAGCTTTTCTAACCACCATACAATCCTCCTGACATATGTACATGTAACAGCTGGAGAAGTGTCTTTCGTATTGGCCATATGGAGAAAGTAGAATGTGTGATGATCCCTGCAGGTGGCCATTCCAGGAGTGGGATGTGCCTGCATGTACTGCATACATGTGATGGAGCCAAAGATGTTCAGTCACAGTTATGATGAAAACAACTCATGTGTCATACAACTGCAGGGTGAAAATGTCTGACCATTTGCAATGGGCTAAAGGAGAGCCAATAAAGTCATGCTGTCAGATGAGCATGATTGCAATGTGCATGTTTGCAGACCCAATGTGCTATCGTAACACATAAAAAAAGTATAGGAATGTGTATCCTCCAGTCAATGCCGACCCAGACTGTTTCTGGCAGTATAATGAAGTGAGTTTCCCACAGCTACTAAAAGAACAAGTGGGAGTCAAACCCTGCTCTGTGGTTTACAGAGTCAGTGTCCAAACTATTAGGCTACAGCTCTACACACCTCTCTGCAACACTGTCTAGAAGCAAGGAGACTGCAGGTCCCTGCCTGCAATGTGCAAAACCCAGGACATGTAACAAGGTAGCTTGCACATTATGAGAAAGTGATATACCACAACTAGGGCCCACCTACAGCTGTGCACATGCAATATACACTCAGTATACTAGCTGAAAAAAAGACACACAGCTGCAGAATACATCCCTTGTCCAAAGGCCAAGCCACAAGTGAGGTGAAAATGCCTGTCCCTCCACTGTACCTCCAACGCCAAACAATAGTGGTATGCAGTGTAGCACTAACCCCTGAGGCAGCACATGTGCAGGGCATGCAGTCCTTTGTCACCTGCTGAACACTGCAAGAGAGGTACACCTGCACATATGCCTAACTCAAACCACATTCATGATGTCTGCAGTCCATGGCTGACCATTCTGCCCTCTTTGGGGGGCCATTCACATGTTTCAAACCATCATAGAAGACAGGCAGGTACCTGACAATGCTCCAGTGATCACAGTCACTGCTGTGGCTGCAGCTGGGGCCCTGGGTGTTGATATTGGTTAGCCCCTCCATAACCCATGATACAGCGCACAATCTGAGCAGTTTCTCCAAATGGGTTAGTTTTGCGCATACTATGACAGGCGTAAACCTCACTTCTAAGCCAGGGCATAGGGAGTATGATCTCAGTCTCTCAAATTTACTGCTAAGGCTCAGTGTAATACTTGCAACATACCAAAGAGAGTCTACTGCTGGAGTTTGTAAGATGTAACTTGTATGGGAAGTTTATCAAGATGTGCTTGGAAATTCTTCTTTATCAAGCCGGTGACACCCAACACAATGGGAAATATTTATGTATCTTTCTGCCACATTTTCTTGGTCTCTGACTGCATTTCCTGATATTTCAGGATCTTTTGCCTCTCAACTGATGTACATATGGAGAATGCAGCAATCCATCACAACACTATTGTACTATGCAGGGACAATGTGTCCTTCCTGCACATGACAGCTAAAATATGTGCAAATGAACTGTTTCTGCAGTCACCCTAATTATGAGGGAGGGCACACATCACCTGGTCTCAGAGCAAGCCCTGCAATAGATGGACTCTTCAGGTTCTGGAGCAGATTTCTATCACTGCCAGTGTGCTACAGGTATTGTCTGCAGTGCATGATGTTAGTCACTTGTGTGATGTAGGAGCCCCTATAGAGCCCATGGAAATAGAAAGAAAGGAAAAGGTTACCTTTAAAACTGACAATCAACCAGCTCACATAGCTCGCTGTTTACAAGAGAAAGACAAACAGTGGGAGATAGGAGCTGAGCTGACACACCCAAGCTCTGACGTAGCAGCAAGCCTGGAGCTTGATCACTCACACCTGTTCAGAAAGGCAGAGCCAAGCCTCAGGCAACAGAAATATAAACGCTGGTTGGGAGCAAAGGAGGGGCAGCGAGGACAACTTGAAAAGCAAGGAAGGAAGCCAGAGATGGAACAAGAGGAAAGAGCTCCTGGGAGACGTGGTTGGAGAGGCTCAGGAACCCTAGAGAATGGGAGATTTGGCAAAGAACCTACCTGCAGTTCTGGGAGAGAGGCCGGCAGACTAGAAGGTGGGAAAGCACAGCCTGTTGCCAGGAACCAGCCTGGGCAGAGAGAACAGGGAGCCCTTCAGTCCTTACTGCCTGAGGAAACGCTTCAGAGTTTTCACAAGGGGAGACCCAGCTCCAAAGCAGGGAGGTTAAGAAGCTCTACCTGAAACAGAGAGCCAGGGGGTGGCTCTAGTCCGGAATTACAAATGGAGAGTTACAGAGCATTTCCTTATAAGTGGAAGGAACTAGATGAGAGCCAGAGAAGAAGCTCCAAAGCCACAGGTATTTCAAACCTTGCTGTCTAGAATTGTATACAGGGGAAACACCCAAGTTTGCAGAGGGAGGTTACCCTAAACACAGTAGTAACAGCTGGCAGCCAAGCTCAGTAAATCCTGAGCTGGAAGATATGCAAACGGACTGTAATGTTAATGACATAGCTGAAGTTCCAATGGATTGCACGCTTTGCTTAGCTGATGATATCGAGTCATTGTGTTAAGTCTTTGAGTTAAAGAGCTGTGAAACAGAAAAGGAAAAGAAGTTATTTTTCTTTGCCAGAAGAAGCTGTTTGGTTTTCCCATTTTTGTTACTTAGAAAAGGCACAGCACGTTTTGGAGCCAGAGTGTGAAAAGCAGTTATCTTATTTTGTTGTAAATAATCCTCAAGCAAACACCTGGACACTCTCCTATTTTGTTCTACACTAAGTCCTAATGTGAGGGGAATAAATTTCTTGTCATTTTGCCTTAAACACTTGACTCATAACTATTCCTTTATCAGAGGTCTAAAAAGGGACTACAACTCCCAAGAGGCATTGTGAAAGCAGAAAGGTGTGGTCTCACTTTCTGATTAAAGGACATCATGGCAGGCCAGCCCTCTTAGCCCTAGGCGGAGGGCCGACCTCATGACAAGTGGCGTAGTTGGCAGGATTTTTGGTGTGGAACATAAAGATATTCGAGTGGGAAAAATCCAGGAGATACGCCAGAGGTTTTTTCAACAAGAACATCAAGGAAAATCCGTCAAGCTGTGCACTGGAGAGCCGTGTGGGATATCACTGGCAATATCGGCCGGAGGGACCGAAGACCAGCTGAGAGACTCCTTTCTCAAAACCTGAATCTACACCATGCTCAGGTAAAGGGTATGTGGGCATGGATGTTTAGGATTCATGTGAGGAGGAGAGCTTTTGACCTGCATATAAGCTAGACAGTTGGGAGAAAAAGTTGGTGTGCCGCACTTGGTGGGCCTGTCTTTCTTTTTGTTTCTCTGCAGAAGGAAAACCATGGAGATGGATCCTCAGGAGGTCCTACGATGGATGGCTTCTCAATTCGAGAAACAGCGGGAGACGACCCAGCACATCCAGGAACAAGGTGCTGCAGCCATGCAGGCCCAGCAAAAACCCATTGTAGAGCTTATAGAGGCTTTGCTTGCCGGTCAAAAGGTGGCGGAACAAGCAAGACCAACACCCACTTGTGTGGTAGGGCCACAAGACTGTGGATCCTTAGCTTTTGGACAGCTTACAGCTGATGATAATATAGATGACTTTATTGAAGCATTCGAGGAGAGTGTCACTTACTGTGAAGTGGCCGCTAGAGTAATGGGCAGTAAGGCTCGCTACGTCCCTAACGGGAGAGGCCTTACCCGTCTATAAAGCCATGCCCGCTGCTCTTGCGATGAACTACGATGAGCTTAAAAAGGCTATAAGGGATAGATTAGGTTTGACACCCTTGGTTTATAGGAGCATGCTAAGGGATACTAAACTAAGACTTAATGAGACACCCAAGGCTTTGTGCCAAAGGATACGTAGCTTAGCTTGGAAATGGCTCACTCCTAAGGGTAAGACTCTCAAGTCTGTGATAGACACCATTGTATTAGAGCAATTCATGGAAGCAGTTCCCCATAAAATATGATCCTTTTTGATCTTGCAAAGTTGCCAGACCACAGCAGAGGCAGCCCTCCTTACTGAACGATATTTGGAGGCAGAGTTGGCTAGTAAGCCAAAAGGAGGCGCTCTGAGCGTGTCTGGGGCAGCAAGCTTTGGAAAGTCAGAAAAGGAAACAAGAACCAATGTAAAATGTGTAACCAGTTGTATGCCAAAACAAGAATGTAAATGGGAAAAAGGAAAATGTTTTAAATGTGGTAAACCAGGTCATATGCAAAAAAATTGTATTATGCGGACAGCACTGATAACTGCTAAGGAAAAACAGGTACAAGAAGGTTTTCTTTTAGAGGTGGAGGTTCAGGGTGTTCCGGCCAGGGCGTTGCTTGACTCAGGTGCTGACCAGAGCATGGTTTCGAAGAAACTCTGGCAGGCCATAGTAGCCCGCGTCGGGTCAGTACTGAGCCGACCAGAAGGTAGGGTTAAGATCCGGTGTATACACGGTGCATCCTCCTTCTACCCGCTATACAAACTCTCAGTGAAGGGGTTATGAACACGAAAGGAGGTTCTAGTGGCCATAGTCCCCAAGCTCCCCCATGACATTGTGCTGGGTAGGGATTGGCCCCAGTTTCGTAGAGGGATGGAGAAGGGTCTACATACCAAGGCAGGCATGGTCTCCACTAGGTCCCAGGCGGGAGCTTCGGAAGGGAAAGATGAATCTGAAGAGAGGGAGGAACCCCCAGAGGATGAGGGTGAACCTGCAAGGGAGGTGATGGAGGAGCTTCCCACACATGAAGACCTAATTAGTGTCCCTGTTAAGAAGACTAAGAAGGGAAAGGCCGACAAACAACGGGAAAGACAACATAGGGCTCAGGGGAGGGCCGAAATTGAAGCTGTACAAGGGTTGCCTTGGGTGCCCACTGATATCGTTAGGAAGTTCCCTTCCTTCCCCAAAGAGCAACAAGCGGATCCCGCGTTAAAACGGGCCTTTGAGTATGCCCAAAGTGAGAGGGGCACTCTCCCAAGATTCCTGTTAGATAAAGGAATATTATATAGGGAAAGTAATGAGCCGCAGACAGGGGCAGTTAGGAAACAATTGGTGGTTCCAACTACATTCAAGGCAGTGGTTTTAAGATTGGCCCACGATCACCTGGTAGGTGGTCATAAGGGGATACAGGGGACCTTGGATCAGATTTTAGCCCGTTTTTATTGGCCGGGGGGTTTTAAAGAAACCGCCCGTTTCTGCGAATCCTGCCCCTCGTGTCAGTGGGTTACCGCTGCCAAGCCACCGGGGGTGCCCATGATTCCTACCCCTATGATATCTGAACCTATATGGCGCATGGCAATGGACATCGTAGACCCCTTGTTAAAGACACCTAGAGGCTTTCAGTACATCCTGGTGGTGATGGATCAGGCCACCAGGTTCCTGTGGGCTATGCCCTTGCGGAACATTTCAGCTAGAACCATAGCCTTGGAACTGATTAAACTATTTTGTGAGGTAGGATTTCCCCAAGAGATGCTCATAGACCGGGGTAGTAATTTTATGTCGAAATACTTGGCCCAAGTATGGGATGCATTTGGGGTACACCACATAAAGACCGCCGCCTACAATCCCCAGTCCAATGGACTAGTGGAGAGGTTAAATCAGACACTCAAACAAATGCTGCGGCGTGGCTTGGATGGGAAAATGTACGAGTGGGATGTCATGCTCCCTTTTGTATTGTACGCCTGTCGGGAGCATACGCAGGCATCCCTGGGTGCATCCCCCTATGAATTACTGTTTGGATGGGTTCCAAGGGGAATCTTAGACATTTTACGTGAACAATGGGTGGAGCCTGCAGTGGAGGAAATAGGGGTACCACAGTTTTTACGGGATCTGCGAGGTCGATTGCAAAGGGCTTTGCAGGCGTCAGAGGAAAGCCTACAGGCCAGTCAGAAACGTCAGAAGAAGTATTATGACCGAGGGACAAAACCTCGTCAGTTAGCCATAGGAGAGAAGGTGGTAGTGATGGTAACAGACACCGGTCCAAAATTTGAGGCCCAATGGAAGGGTCCATTCAAAGTGGTAGAGCAAGTGGACCCAGTTTCCTATGTGGTGGAGAACACTAGAGGACGCCGCCAAGTTTACCATCTGAATGTCCTTAAGTCCTGGCATGAGAGGACAGCGACAGCTAGTCTGTCCAGAGTAGAAGAACATATCGAAGCATTATCACGGTTTGCGAGCTGTGCGAATGAGGGTTCGCCAGCCCGCAATATCTTAAGGGAGGGGGGGATATGTGATGTAGAAGACCCTATAGAGCCCATGGAAATAGAAAGAAAGGAAAAGGTTACCTTTAAAACTGACAATCAGCCAGCTCACATAGCTCGCTGTTTACAAGAGAAAGACAAACAGTGGGAGATAGGAGCTGAGCTGACATGCCCAAGCTCCGACGAAGCAGCAAGCCTGGAGCTTGATCACTCACACCTGTTCAGAAAGGCAGAGCCAAGCCTCAGGCAACAGAAATATAAACGCTGGTTGGGAGCAAAGGAGGGGCAGCGAGGACTACTGGAGAAGCAAGGAAGGAAGCCAGAGAGGGAGCAAGAGGAAAGAGCTCCTGGGAGACGTGGTTGGAGAGGCTCAGGAACCCTAGAGAATGGGAGATTTGGCAAAGAATCTACCTGCAGTTCTGGGAGAGAAGCTGGCAGACTAGAAGGTGGGAAAGCACAGCCTGTTGCCAGGAACCAGCCTGGGCAGAGAGAACAGGGAGCCCTTCAGTCCTTACTGCCTGAGGAAACGCTTCAGAGTTTTCACAAGGGGAGACCCAGCTCCAAAGCAGGGAGGTTAAGAAGCTCTACCTGGAACAGAGAGCCAGGGGGTGGCTCTAGTCCGGAATTACAAACGGAGAGTTACAGAGCATTTCCTTATAACTGGAAGGAACTAGATGAAGCCAGAGAAGAAGCTCCAAAGCCACAGGTATTTCAAACCCTTGCTGTCTAGAATTGTATACAGGGGAAACACCCAAGTTTGCAGAGGGAGGTTACCCTAAACACAGTAGTAACAGCTGGCAGCCAAGCTCAGTAAATCCTGAGCTGGAAGATATGCAAATGGACTGTAATGTTAATGACATAGCTGAAGTTCCAATGGATTGCACGCTTTGCTTAGTTGATAATATCGAGTCACTGTGTTAAGTCTTTAAGTTAAAGAGCTGTGAAACAGAAAAGGAAAATAAGCTATTTTACTTTGCCAGAAGAAGCTGTTTGATTTTCCCATCTTTGTTACTTAGAAAAGGCACAGCATGTTTTGGAGCCAGAGTGTGAAAAGCAGTTACCTTATTTTGTTGCAAATAATCCTCAAGCAAACACCTGGACACTCTCCTATTTTGTTCTACACTAAGTCCTAATGTGAGGGGAATAAATTTCTTGTCATTTTGCCTTAAACACTTGACTCATAACTATTCCTTTATCAGAGGTCTAAAAAGGGACTACGACTTCCAAGAGGCATTGCGAAAGCAGAAAGGTGTGGTCTCACTTTCCGATTAAAGGACATCATGGCAGGCCAGCCCTCTTAGCCCTAGGCGGAGGGCCGACCTCGTTCAGTACAATTGTAGCATGTAGGAATGGCCTGTTTTATCTGGGTTTTGTGTCTTGCTCCTGTTGGCCAGGAACTCTTCTATGACATCTCAAGTCTATCTCTAAGGTTGCGGCAGCTGCTGCCAAGGAACACAAATGCAGTGAGTGTTGTCTAGGTAGGAAGAGGGGGGTACTGACACCATGCAGAAGGGCCTGCCAAGACCATAGTTATCAATAGGTTACCAACAGTCTAGGAACAGCACTAGCCTCGCTTTCTGGGAATTCCAGTCAACTAGATCATTCCCAGCAGACTGCATATGTTGGGCAACATTGTCCTATGTCAGCCATTCAGATGCTATCTGTGACCAGTTTACTAATCCCCACTCACTGCAAATACACATAGCAACCATGAACACATTGACTTTGTACAAACAGCAAGGACAGCCAACAGCTTGTGTAGCAACTAGACTACCATAAAAGAAACATCTCACCTATCGCTATAGCTTAACTCTATATAGCACTATATGCATAGATAGCCATGACATGGTCACAGCTTGGTGAGAGTGAGAGTGTCCTCTCAGCATGAACAGATCTGTGCACCTGGACATGTCCATGGCACACCCATGCTAAGATGGCTCAGCCATTGACCTACCCTCTGACACATATACATTCTATGCAAACCGCTCTGTTTTAGGCAATACCCAGAATCCTCTGTTCATTATGTACCCATTTATCTTGGACGGGAACAGCTCATGAATTGTGAGGAACAGTGGAAAGTGAGCCAGAGACAGGCTGAGAGTGCATGCTGGCGCACAGTTGGCTATGTCTGTCACATACACAAATACAGTGTCCCATACACAGCTCTTGGTGGAGAGCATTGAACCTAGTTCCATGCCTGTACTCACATATAATGTCATATCCCTAGCCATGGATGCTCTAGACCTGGCCAGTGCAGCACATGCACTCTCCCATGCTGCAGACGTATTCCCCCCCATGAACGCATGGAAATATGGCAGGTTGGATATGGTGTTGGATGTTGGAACAGTTGCTGGCAACACATATGCCACCATACCCTGCCTCTTTGTACTCTAACACCATCCTTGTGACTGTCACTCTTGTGCCCATGGGGAACCAGTGAGGCTATCATGCAGACCCTCTGATGTAACACATGCAGACACTGAGTAGGCTTGCATAGGTTCTGACCATGTGAACATAGGCTTTGGCCAGCAATCCCATCTAAAAAGGGCATATACTAAACATGTATGATACTGTTGCCTGCACCCCTACCCCCAATCCCTCCCCACCCCAATATTCACCTCCAGGCACTGCCTTCCCAAATCGTGGCAGGCAATGCAGGGATCAATATGACATCTTGTGCTACATTTTGGCAGGTGGAAGTGTGCATGTGCCATTCAGAGGTTAGTGTCTCACTATCCCAATCTGGCACACAGGTGCATTTGGGTTCTCCTTTGGGGTAATAAGTTATGTACTGCTGGATGCTTTGGCCAATGATCAGTAGACAATATTGAGGGGACAGTGCCTCTGTATAAGTCTTTGGTGCGACCTCATTTGGAGTATTGTGTGCAATTCTGGAGACCGCACCTTCAAAAGAATATAAACAAGATGGAGTCGGTGCAGAGGGTGGCTACTAAAATGGTTAGTGGTCTTCATTATAAAGCATTTGAGGACAGACTTAAGGATCTTAATATGTACACCTTAGAGGAAAGGCGGGATAGAGGTGATATATTTTGAGACGTTTAAATACCTCTGCGGCATAAATGCACAGGGGGAGAGCCTCTTTCGATTGAAAGCAAGTTCTGCTATGAGGAGACATGGGATGAGGGTGAAAGGGGATAGATTCAGGAGTGATATGTGGAAATATTTTGTTATGGAAAGAGTGGTGGATCCGTGGAATAGTCTCTCAGTGGAGGTGGTAGAGATGAGGACAGTATCTGAATTCAAAAAAGCATGGGACAAACACAGAGGATCTGTGAAGGAAAAAAGGGGACTGTTGTAGTTGTTGATATGGAAGGACAGACTAGATAGGCCATGTGGTCTTTTTCTGTTGTCATTTTTCTATGTTTCTATGTTTCTTGTGTGCGAATTTGCCTGATATGTATCTCTCTGTAAGTGCATACACTGCATGGAGCAAAGAGTCCCCTGGATTGCACTCTGAATGCAACATGGGACAAGAGCAACATGCATGCTGGTAAATCGCAGATTCCTACCAGTGTCACTAACTAAGTGAATGGTTTGGATATTCAGAGAGGCCAGCGCTCTCCCTAAGCCTAGTTCTCTATAGGCTGAAGCTGTGCCAAGTGGGCTGACACTATTGCCACAGATACTGTTGTTATGGCAGTTGGCATTAATCTGGCCCCTCACCTGTGCAAATTGGTGTGGCCTGAGGCCTGGAGACTGAGTCAGAGGTGAGGATTACACATACACACACACACATATGTCCCCCCTGTTCCCTCCAGCCAAGTCAGCAGATGATTTGGGAGCTGCATAACAGTGTCATGTTGGGAGGTAAATGTAAGGGAATGCTGTGGGACGGGCCTTGTCCATGGTATAACTAGGAATGCATTATAGCGTCACAGTCACAGGTTGCAACTACTTAGTGCAAACTAACCTTCTGCTTGTAGATGGTATTTCACACAGTATCTGGGGTTACTGTATAGCTGACCTACAGCATGTTGTATACACAGCCATAGCGCCTGGGCACCACATGCATGCACAGTGCATTGCTGAAGCTCACACTACTCTGGAGACACACACAGACTACCACACTGTCCAAAAATATTGCATGTTCGCATTCTTAACTGCCCCTTAGGCCTTCTTTGATGCTCCACCGCTGTCAATGCCTGCTCAGTGTGGAGGCACTATTAGCATGTTTTGCAATGCTCGATGCTGTCAAAGCCTGCTCAGTGTGCAGGTCCTATTATTGTACTCTGCAATGCCTAGGTGCTGTCAACGCCTGCTCAGTGTGCTGGTGCTATTAGCATGCTCTTCCATCCAGCCCGGGGTGATGCTACTTCTCAATGTGGCAGCTGTGAGGACTCTTGCTGGATGAAATGTTGAAGGTTCCAGTGCTGATACAGTTCTGGAAACATAGGATAAAGTTAATACATCTGGACATACATTTCCTGATCCACATGTTGGTCTTGAATCTGTGACCCTTCTCTCATACATACATACATTGACCATGTGTTTAGAGCCACAGAGCAGCCATGTGGGGGGGGGGGAGGGGGTCATAAGTCTATGGGTATATATGTGGTCATTGTCACATGCAGGTATGAGTTGGGATATGCCTATGTCTGCTTAGATCTCTGCAGGCTCTCTGCCATACTTGTCTGACAAGGTATGTTCGGCAGGTGTGGGAGAGGGACATCTTGTTAGGTCTCTATGTTGCATTGCCTTGCTATGCTGCTGGTTCAACTGATATTCATGTCTTACATATGGGATCTGTCCAGTCAAAGGGGCAGGCCATGATACATGAACACACACATGGCAGACCATGGGTGTACTAGCAGAATGATCAGGAATGTTCACATTTCCTGGTGTGTGTTTGCAGGGCAGTCATGGAATAATCTCATATCTTGCAGACTAACAGAGCTTATTTGGATTCACATGTAGATCAGATGGTTGTAACTGACTGAGTACTTACCTATGGAGAGATCAAAGGTTCACTCACAGATTTTGGCAGGTGAGGGGTCAGGGTAACCATTTTTCCTCTTACATGGGCTGTTAACATATGGCATACTATTCCTGATTCAGTGCCATATTTTTCCCCCCACATGCACAAATCCACTCAATATGTGCATTTGAGGGGCATCCTGATCCCAGGGCCAGCCCATCAACTCGCAAAACTGGCTAGGTGCCAGGGTCCAAAGATTACGGTGGACATTATGCCAGCCGTTCCTTCCCTCCCTGCCATCATGGCACAACCTCCACTTAAGTATTGCAGGTGGCCTTATCAAAGTTGCACACATGCAGCTAGGCACACCTTTCCACTCCTGCACTCCTCCACTGGGGTGTATGGGCATGCATGCTGCTGCCTTATACCTCGGTAGGTGGGGGATCACCATGTGCTTCATTGTACCTGCTGCTGACATGCTTGCCATCCCACTGACAGTGGCAACTGCAGTGTTGCACTGGACACACAGGGCTGGGACAAAGTTTCATATGCAGCAGGCCTCAGCCACTGCGACTGCCGCCCCCACCCTCACACAATGCTGTCATGGCAGCATCATGGCAGTGGGGGTAGCGTGACTTCTTTTTGACTGTAGCAGCATGCATGTGTGCTGCCACTATCACCAAGGGCTGTGTGAGCGATGCGGCCACACAAGGAGCAAGCACAGAAGGGGGCGCTGAGAAACTCAAACAGAGTGAGTTACTACAAGTAGCTGGGTGGAGAGGGAGCACCAGATTTATTAGTCACAAAGGGTGCATTTCTAGCTTGGTGTGGCCCTGGGGACACATCCTTTAAGGTGGGATTTGGAAGGAACCTCTCCTACCTCATTGGAGGTATGTTTGGTCACCCTCAATTTGACAAACTCTTCCAATGACAGACCTCTCAAATAAGACAAATGCCAGGAATCAGGTAATTAGAAAGCAGGATTCTCACTTCAAGGTTCTAGATCAATGCAATGAGATTTAAGGACAAGTTTCAAATCAAACTAGGAAGGTTAAAAAGGATTAAGACACTTATGGCTAGGTTTACTAAAGGAGCACTACTGGATTAGCGTGTGCCAATGCCATTAATATGAGTTGTTAGCAAATAGGTCCCACGGCGTAAAATGGAACCTGTGGTAAATCATAGTAATGCATATTAGTGGTTTTATCACATACTAATGTGGTGCACAGTTTAGTACATTTATTATTTATTTGCATTATTTGATATACCGCCTTTCATTATAACATCAAGTCCAGCCCTCAGATTGTCCGGCTTGAAATTGTCTCTCCCCGTATGGTCGCTTTTATGTTCTTTTAGTGGAGGTGTTCCTGTATGTTATTTCCCAGCCAAAAACCTCCCGCAGCAAAAGCAGGAGTGAAATTTACAGATCATTGTATCCCTGGACAATATACAGAAAAAAAGTGTGTATGTGTATATGCCCCTGAGAATTAGCTGCGGAGAACCCATGGACTTTGAGCCACTCAAAACCAGAGTGGAGATGTAGCCTGGTGTTTAGAGCAGTGGGCTGGGAAACCAAGGGTCAAATTCTGCTTCACCCTCTCATGCTGTTGTTATATGGGGCAAGTCATTTCACCCTTCAGTGTCTTGGACAAATTGTAAGTCCTAGTAGGCAGGGAAATGCTTACTGTGCCTGAAATCCAGTTTGCCTTGTGTTCAGATTGAGAAAATTGTCCATTTTAGATTTAATTATCCTTTCAATTCCTGTCAGTCAGAATGCATCAGTCCCCAGTGTTCTGTGTTCTGGTTTGCTAAACATGGCTATTTACAGTCATTATTTTTGTAAAAAAAAAATGTCTCTTCAATTACAAAATTCCCTTTGTAAAAATTGATTTTTTTTGTACAATTATATGTGCACCTTTGATAGCATGCTGAAAAAAACATTTCAGTCATTAGCCTAAAGCTGTTGAGTTCTGCATGGTTACAGATTGTGTGCATTGTATTGTGACACATCAAATTAATAGAGTCATGGTTCAATTTACTGATCAATGATAAATAATAACTTGGATCATTGCATGCAAAAGGCTATTTAAAATGCAAGGCTTTTTTGCTTTTTGTATTTCAAACATAAACTCGCACTTATCAGGTTTTATTTTAACTGCATTTTATGCGGGGCCGGCCCAATCACCAGACAAACTAGGCAGTCATCTAGGATGGCAGTTTCTTAGGCAGGGAGGGTGGGGGGGGGGGACAACAAAAAGCAAGGCATTCAAAGCTAAATGATTCTGACAGCTGGGTGGGGGACATAAGGCTTAAGGTTGCTTAGGGTGCCAACATTTTGAACCTTCTCTGGGGCCAGCCCTAATTTTATGCATGTCTATCTTGCAATACGCCTATAGCAGTGGTTCCCAACCCAATCCTCGGGTATCCCCAGGCCACTCAGGTTTTCAGGGTATCCACAATGAATATGCATTCAGATCTATCTCAAGCATATTCATTGTGGATGCCCTGAAAACCTGACTGGCCTGAGTGTACCCGAGGGCTGGGTTGGGAACCACTGGCCTAGATCATTGCATAAATAAATACATACATATGTATGATAAATTGTCATAGGATTAGCTACTAAGATGCAGCAAAATGTGATATTTTACCACAATGAAATTTATCACATGAGTCACTAACCTGCAGTGTCTGAGTGGTCAAGTTAATGCTGATTCCTGGCAACCCATCCCCTGGGTTTTCTTTGGAAGTAGATTACCTGGCCTTTCTTTTGCACAGTAAGTCTACTACACCTGATATTCCAAGGTGGTCTCTTTTCCAAGTACTAGTCAGACCTGGCCCTGCTTAGCTTCAAAGATCAGCCAAGGTCAGGCTCATTCAAGGTAGAAGTACATTGGTAAATTTAAGTTTGCATTGCTGCAGATGGGAATATTGTGCATTCTGGGAATGCTTCCTTATTTGTCAATCTGACTGCCTAGCAGTAGTGCTGAAAGACTACTGCTAGGGGACTGAGGCAGCCATTTTGAAGCCAAGAGTTGCTAGAAAAGGAACATTCCTCCATCTGCTGCTTTTATATAAGGGTGGAAAAGAGTTGATGCATGTTCAAGAGGACATGATTGAAGATCCATTGTCCAGGAAAGTAGGCTTGGAAGTCACCCTATCCCTACAGCTTTTTGGTAATAATGTTTGATGTATACCCTTCAAAACGTTCTGTTTCAATATAAATGAATTCTCCATTTAAATTCAGGTTCTCGTGCAAAACTGCAGAAACAGAATGATTAGCGAAAATAAACTGATGCATTCTAAACAACATGTGATATTTCATCAAGGTTACACCTGACTGCATTCAGTGATTAAATAGATATGATATCATCTGAGATTTTACTTGGGGCTGTTATTTTTCAATATCCTAACTCATTTCTGTAATAAAAGACCCATATTGTACTAGAGCTCTATCACTTTTATAGAGAATAAGGCAAAACTTGTGCATTTCGTGTTCAACATACTATTGGCTAGGTTCAGCAAGGGGGAAATCCCCTTGAAAGTGGAATCTTCTTAATTTACCATGCCTGCTCATACACATTCAACCACTATCCGAGGCTCTACCTTTCTCTCAGGAATGGACAATTTAAATTGAATTAACAGGAAACTGCATCATTCCTATCACTCCTACTTTTGCAGCTGTGAGTCTGTTTAGTTCGTCTTTCTTAACCATGTTTTCTGTAAATCGGTTCGCTGGAGTCATGTGCTTGCCTTATCTACTGCTCTAGGCCCACAACAGAGCATTTAGAGGACAAGGTCTAATTATCTCCATGATAGGGGGCTAGGACTCCTCATCCCACCTGGGTTATTCCCTGATAAAGAGTATGAAACTCTAACAATAGCAAAAAGAAAGCAAAAATTGTTTTTGCTCCGTAAGTGCAGCCAGTTCTTGCTTTTGTGCAGGGGGCAAGGAAGCACAGCTTACTTATAGCAGAAGTTTATTTTGCTAGCTTAGTGTATGTGCACAGTAGCAGAAGCAGAAGCAGGTCTTGGGAAACGGAGTTGCTCTGTGTTCACTGCCTTTGTTCCATTTAAGGAGGTCTGTTGAGACAATCAATATTTCTGTTAGCAAACTGGATGGGTAAATTATGCTCAGTGACATTGCTTCCTCCCTTGTTCCTTCCCCTCTGTGCTATTTTTATTACCTGGATGTGCGTTAGGAGACATATTTTGTTAGTGCAGGAAAATATGCAGACTGTAACCAGTCATCAGTTTCCTTCAAAGATTTTTTTAAATGGTCTCAGTTCAGTTCAGACTTTTTCTTTGGATAACTTTTTTTTGAGGGGGGGAGGGGAGAGACATGGAGTATTCTTTAGGAATAAAAATGGGTTTAAAGGTGATGCCTGTCTGAGAAATGCTTTCACCGGATCAAAAGTATTTTTATTCTTTAGCTCCTTTATACTTTGGATGCGCAGCAGGATTTTCCAGTGGAGACACGCAGCTGAGCTTCATTGTAGACATTATTTATTGAAAATGGAAAGTAAGCAAATTCACTTGAAATGCTTACAGCTCCTAAAAATAAAGTCACTTTTTAGCTCTGCTGTCTGCAAGACAGAAGAAATATTGTTATGTTATCGTCTTTGACGTCTGTAAAGAGCAGGGAACATCCCACTTTCCAGAGAGATATGAACACATGGAAGCTTTAAAAAAATTGCTGTTCACTGAGTTTGTTCCTCTGTTAAAAAAAAAGAATCTAGTGGATAAAAATAAAACTTGCAGAAAGGATGAATTCCTAAATTAAATGTGCATGGTGAATCCTTGAACAAAATTTGTGTTTTTTTGAATTGCTCTTGCATATATGAACCAACACCCTACTAATAGTGCAGTGCCCTCCCTCAAGAAGTGCCAGATTTATCATAGGTCTCTCCCTCACCCCCATCACCATCTACCAAGCCCTCCCCATGACTGGGGAATCAGTAGAAAGATGAAGAAGAATGAAGCCTACCTGTTTCCTACTGCTTTATCGGTCCTTGACTGAATGGATAATTTGGCCTGCACATTGCATTAATTTTAATGTTTTTTTAAACATTTTGTATTTCTAGGATAGCTCTTAAGTGCACTTGATGTAGAGAATCTGAAAAAAAAAGAGCTATCTTGGTTAGTCAATAAGATGCCACGCAGCCTGTAGAATCAGGGCCTTTTATGTTGATAAACTTAATATACTTTTCTGCTTATAAAAGGGAAATATTATTGAATCTTTTCTACATATATTTTGAAAGCTTGTGTTTTGGAAATTGAAGACCCATCATGAAACCCATAGGTTGTAATGAAAGGGAACCAGTTTCATATTCATCCCATGTGTTCAGAAGGACCACAGCCCCATCGTCGTGTGGAATGACATGCTATTGATTATGAGGTGTCATATAGAATATTGGCTATTTCTCTTTCTATGGCAGATTTTACATTCTATTATCCTTGTTTCACAGAAAAGTTTCAACCCGAATGAAGAGGAACAAAAAATGAAACTTATGAGTTTATATACTAAAGCTTAGCATATCTACTGAAGCCAGAAGCCAAGTACCAAAGCTCCTACAGCAGACATAGGCTTGGGAAACATTGTGTTGCCGAAGCTGTAATTATCATTCAGACTTCTGCCTCCATCGAAATGCATATGCCTGCAGGTTGAATCCCTCAGGAAACAAGTGGAGGAACTGAAAGAGCAGGTGGTGAGGCTGAGAAGCATCTGTGATTATGAGAACTACATTAATGAAATAATTCTTAAGGTGTCAAAGATCTCCAGCAGAGGGGGAAGATGAAACTGTACTGAAAAAGGAGAGTTGGATACAGATCACCAGAGCCTGCAAAATCCACACACCCATTTCCACTCTCAAACCCAAGAAATGGTATGCAGTCATGGAAGTGGAAGAGGTGCATAAGTTAGAGCAGACTAGACATGTTATCCTGGGTCTTGTGCTATCTGATTGCTGCTGAGATCTGATACATTAGGAAAGTTTGCCAGGACTCACCAAACCTACTGACTATTATCAGATATGGTCAATCTATAGTGGCAACAAATTATACTGTTAGGTATCCCCCCAAATGTATGAAATGACAACATAATTAGTACCCCTGCTGAATACTGTAGGACAGCGTTTTTCAACCACTGTGCCGCGGCACACTAGTGTGCCGTGAGATATTGTCTGGTGTGCTGTGGGAAAAATTCCAATTTCATCCGTAACATGTGGCCTCGGCTCACAAATTAGGGTTGCCAACCGGCCGGTTTTCAGCCGGCCTGGCCGGTTTTTCCATGGCCAGGCCGGATGCCGGCACAGTTGTAAAACCGGCCATTGAAAAGCCGGTTTTTTGCTCTGGCCGCAAGATCGGGAGCGGCCAGAGCAAAAAACCGGCTTTTGTGCCGAAGTCCGCGGCGCGAACGCGATCGCGATTCCCTATAGCAGTGCAGCCGCTGGTTCTGCTTTGTACAGAGCAGCGGCTGCACTACACTTACATTGAAAAGTAAAGAGAAACTGTGTCAGGAGCCCTCCGATCATGCAGAGCCCGAGGAAGTGATGTCATGGGGGCGGGCTCCTCACAGGCTGTCTTTCCTTTTCAAATTAACTTTATTCACAGGCTGTCTTTCCTTTTCAAATTAACTTTAGCTGCAATAAAGTTAATTTGAAAAGGAAAGACAGCCTGTGAGGAGCCCGCCCCCATGACATCACTTCCTCAGGCTCTGCGATGACCGGAGGGCTCCTGACACAGTTTCTCTTTACTTTTCAATGTAAGTGTAGTGCAGCCGCTGCTCTGTACAAAGCAGAAGCAGCGGCATGGGCAGAGGGTGTGTGTGTGTGTGTGTGAGTGAACCAGCAAGGGGGGGGGAGTGTGAGTGAACCAGCAAGGGGGGGAGTGTGAGTGAACCAGCAGTGGAGGGGGGGGGGTGGTGTGAGTGAACCAGCAGGGGAGGGGGGTTGGTGTGAACCAGCAGGGGAGGGGGTGTTGTTGTGAGTGTTTGATTCCTATTCAAGAGAATTACTTTATATATAGTCAATATAGGCACAGAGGTAAATTTTTTTAACATTTTCTAATGGTGGTGTGCCTCGTGATTTTTTTCATGAAAAAAGTGTGCCTTTGCACAAAAAAGGTTGAAAAACACTGCTGTAGGACTAAACAAGCAACTTCAAAAAGAGCTCCTTCTTTACTGGCTTCCAAACTTTGGAACTCTCTCCCGATGGACCTCAGAATTATGACTGATATCAAAGATTTTCGCAAGGCCTTGAAGACCCTGCTATTTGCTGAAACTTATAATTTGATATATAGTTAATAGTTTTTACCAATAGGCCCATTTTATTACATTAATTCATCTTAGTTTTTATCTGTTAATGTCTTATCTACCCTATGTTATTTGTAACCTTCCACTTGTATTGTGACCACTTTGATTGAAGGATAAGGTGGGATACAAATCTGTCTAAATAAATAAATAAATAAATGTGACTTTGTGGCACTAGACGAGAGGATGAAGCAGACAGGTGCACAGTTGGTGCTCTCTTCCATCCAATCAGTAAAAGGGAAAAGCCAAAGCAGAAAAGCTCTTATTCTGGAGATGAATACATGGCTTTGTGGATGATGTCATCTAGAATGTTTCAACTTTCTGGACCATGGAATGATTTTTCAAGGGTTGCTGGACACAGATTGCATCCACCTATCAATGATGGGGCAACATGTTTTCCATAACAGACTGGCTAAGCTGCTGAGGAAGACTTTAAACTAGGATTATTGGAGATAGATAAACAAAGTCCCCAAGTAAATAAAAGACCTTGGGTAAGTAAAATAAACACTTGCATAGAAATGGGAAAAACGGACAACATTTGGAAAGCTGTATGTACTAATACCCATAAAATGGGAAATAAAGTTCTGGTGCAAGAGATGAGGGTGTTGGGGCCACTTGGCAATAGTGATCATTGCATGATTGTGCTTGATTTAATAAATGGAAGAAGGATGGCAAGGAAATCCAAAATGCTACTTTTTAACTTTCAAAAGGGAGACTATGGGGTATGTTTACTAAACGGCGCTAATCGTGCGATAAGTGGCATTATCGCGTGATAATGGCGCATTATCATGCAAGAATGTCACGTATCACGCGATAATGTCTCTGGCGGTGTTAAGGTGTGCAGACGGTGGAGTAAGGCTCCCCAGAGGGCGGAGTAAGGCTCCCCAGGGGCGGAGAGAAGGGGTCAATGGGTGGAGAGTGGGCGGGGAGAGGCTCCATGCACACTAACGCCGTGAAATGAAGGTCTGAAAATTAGAGCCAGTGAAAACCTTGCGCTAGAGGCACATTTGCAGGAGAGAGAAACCATTTCAGTCAGCAATGTACAGTAAAGGCAGGGAGACCAAGAAAAGTGATAGTAGTGATACATGTGCAGCAGCAGCATAGTGGCCAAGTACGAGAGGGCACGACGGTGAGGCTGCAAATGGGGCACAGGGGGCTGAAGGCAGGACATGCAGTGGGGCAGCTGGGGCACAGGGTGTACCAGGCAGATGCCTAGGTGGCACTTAGGGACACAGAAACAAAAAAACTGCAAGACATCAACTGACCAAGGGCAAACATGCCCACGAGTGTGTGTCATACATTGCCCCAATGGACATCAACCAGCAGGTACCCCAAAGGCCACAGAACATTGTCAGGAAGTACGGTGGGGAAGCGTGCATGTCCATGTAGGCACCTCCACCCAAGAAACCACACCATAGGCAGCCACCTAACGGCACACTAGATGAGCTGCAACTGCGCATCACCAGCACAACCGGCAGAACAGCATGTTAGCATGGTGGCGTAGGGGTGCTGGTGGTGGAGGGGGCAGTGTTATCTGCCCACAGCAGACCAAGGCCAAGCCCTGTCCAGGTGGGTGGCATGCAATCCAACAGACAATGTCTGTCAGATGAACAATAATAGTACCCCCTGGGAAGGAACTGCCTCTGTGGCAACAGTTTGGTGCAGTACACACAGTCAGTGTGAACAGGGGCAGAAGGTCACAGGTTCAAGCCCCAGCTATGGCTCCTGCAGACCATGTCCCAATATTTTACCCTACAGAGAATATACACAATAATAATGTGCACTCCCCAGAGCAGATGGTGGCAACCCCAGTTTCGGAAGGCAAACACCATTCAGGTTGTCAGGCTGTCCATACTAAAAATATGCATGAGATGCATTTTAAGGAACTTACCCCATTGTATGCAAATGTACCTCATGCATATTCAGTAGGGACAGACTGACAACCTGAATCCTGTCTGAACCACCAGGACTGGATTTGTGAACCTCTGTCCCAGAGCATCAGCCAACAGGGGCACAAACACACACACTTACAAGCTGCACCATCCAAAGTATAATGAAAAGGCAGGCTGTTGTGTCCTGCACATAGCACCAGCCCTCTCTACTAGCACTTGCATACCTTAGCAATGCCATCATAAACATGGAAACACATCCCATATACATCAAAAGGTAGCCATGACCAATGTCAGATAACAAATCGTAACTTAAACACAACTCTCTAACAGAGATCCATCATAGCAACCTCACTGATTTATGTAGCGTGTGCCCCCCTCATCCATATCTGACAGTGTTTACCACCCTGGAGAGTGTCCCTAACAGTACTGATTATCCTACCAATAACTGCACGAAGCCCATGACTGGTGTTGCGCACTGGGCTGCCAACCACCGCTATCGTCGCATAATGCTCAAATAGGTGTGGTAATATGTGTATGTGTGTCCATTGTTTTGTGGCCACCCAGACCCCACTGAGCCCCCAATGTTTGCACTGTTTCCGCTGCTCCACCTCCAATGTGCATAATGATGAGCAAGGTATTGTGGGTATGGCCCCTACATGGCCATTTATCCAAGATACATCTGCATAGGGCATAGGGCAGTGACTGGGATATTGTAGTGGGCAAACGTCATCTGCACGGACAGGGTGGCCACAGCAGGTCATGATGGGAGGGCACTCTCACTATGATTGAGCAGAACATAAGATATGCCATACTGGGTCAGACCAAGGCCCATCAAACCCAGTATCCTGTTTCCAACAGTGGCCAATCTAGGTCATATGTACGTACGCAGTTTCCCCAAAAGACACAGCAGTGACCATGGCATCTCAGCCTTCCTACATAGTGCCATACAGTGCATTCAACAGTGATATATGTGAATTCCCATTCCTGGGGCCCATTCACTGACATACCTGCTTGGTTTTGGTGTGAATATCCCACATCTGGGTGCACGTTATTCCTCTGGGAACTGCACTAAGTATGGGCTAGCACACTGTATGCAGTCAGCATGTGTCTCGCTGCAACACCTTGCAGGGTGCAGCAGGTGCACGCTGACTGTGGCCTCTGCTGGTGAGCAACGAGGGAGCCGCTTCAGCCCTCCACCTCCCTGCATCGCTCAGCAGCTCCCCCGATCGGGGTAGAGCGCCTGAGCGGGACATCCTCCCGCTCAGAAGCTCCTGCCCAATCGGGGCAGTGGGAGCAACAAAGGAAGCAGCAGCAAACATTTAAAAGCGGCGTCCCTACAACGAGGGAGCCGCTTCAGCCCTCCACCTCCCCGCATCGCTCAGCAGCTCCCCCGATCGGGGTAGAGCGCCTGAGCGGGACATCCTCCCGCTCAGAAGCTCCTGCCTAATCGGGTCAGTGGGAGAAACAAAGGAAGCAGCAGCAAACATTTAAAAGCGGTGTCCCTACAGGGCGCGCCCGTGCCTTGCGGGCCCGCGCCTGAGGGCCTCGCCAGAGGGCCCTTTGGCGTGGCCCTTAGGCGCGGCACAGAGGTGCACACAAGCAGAACCAAAATAAAGAAAGACAGGCCCCCCAAAAGAAACCTCCGGAACTCCAGAAGGCAACAAAAAGCAACAAAATAACCCAAAAAACACGGAAATCAGCTCATCGAACAACACATCAAGAAACCAGGCACGCCTACAAACCACATCAAGGTACGCCTACGAACCATGCCACCATTCCTAGCTCCCATATACCTCCTGTCATCCCTCCTGACCATCTACCCCCCCCTGCAGTCACACTCACCAACCTACCCAGACCAAACACCACAACCATCCAAACCACCAACATCTACAACCCCCCCTCACACGGAACAACACCCAAACAGCACACACAACAACCTACATCCCCAACCCCCTGAACAGCACCCCCCTATCCATTTCACTAATTAATGCTCGATTGGTCAGAAACAAATACCACATGCTACACGACCTGATCGAAACCCAAAAGATTGACATCCTATGCATAACAGAAACTTGGCTAACAGACACAGACACCGTGATCATGAACCAACTGACACCAACAGGATACAGCCTTCAACATTGCTCCCGAACACACACCAGAGGAGGAGGCGTAGCTATCGTAGCAAAAACCAACCTTCACCTCAGGCACCACGCATCAGAAACAACCAATGAAACGGACATACTCACCCTCACCAATAAGCACCTCTCACTCTGCCTAGTCTACCGAGCACCCACCCAAAGCACCGATCTAACAAGAATACTTCAACATATATCTGAGAGCACTATCTCCACAAAAGAGCAAATAATCCTAGGAGACTTTAATCTCCCATCTCTCCAAGACAAGAAAGCAGAAACCTTCATCAATGCTATGGAAGCAATGAACCTATCACAGATCATACATGAGCCAATGCATGAAAAAGGAAATACATTGGACCTCATATTCCTAAACTCCCAAACCGCCATCTCATACAAGAACCCAGAGATCACACATGTACCATGGTCTGACCACTACCTCACCAGCATATCCCACACCTACCACCACATGAACAGCAAGGAGAACAAACAACACACAAGAAGATTTAAAACGTTCATCAAAGAAGATTTCCTGGCACAAACCCTATCTGAACTCCAAACATGTTCCAGCAATATTGACGACCTGGTCCGCAACTGGAATACCACAATCTCCGCTGCGGCCAGCACAATAAGCAAGACTAAAACCAGACACACCTCTGCAAAAGCCCGATGGTTCACTCCCAACCTCCGGAAACTAAAGACCAAACTCAGAAGAGCAGAAAGAAAATGGAGAAAAACCAAAAAAGAGGACGACAAAAAGATTTACATATACGAATTGAACGCATACCACACAGAAACAGACAAAGCAAAAAAGGCCTTTCATACAAAGATCATAAACACGTCAATAAACAAACCACGAGAACTCTTCAATATTGTCAAACAAATGACAAAAGCGCCCAACCACTCCGTACAGCTACCAAACATCCCACCTGAACTACTAGCACGACATTACAAGCAGCTTCAACAACCACAGAATCCACAACCGAACGCAGACAACAACAGCAAACCACCCCATCACCACAGACAGAAACTGGAACACATTCGAAACAGTCACAAAAGAGGAAGTATCATCCATCATCTCTCGACTAAATACCACCACCTCCCCACTAGACCCCTGTCCTACAGAATGGATAAAGAAAACAAAAGATGACCTGAGCACAAAATTAACCTGCATTGTTAATGAATCCCTCAGCCAAGGATGCATGCCAGATCTCCTTAAAACCTCACTCATCCAACCAACCCTAAAAAAACACAACCTGGATCCCCTCGAACCCACCTCCTACAGACCTATGCCAAGCCTCCCGTTTACCGCCAAATTCATTGAGAAGGTAGTCCAGAGACAGCTCCAAGAGCATTTAGACGCTAACAACATATTGGACCCACAACAACATGGCTTTCGTCCACTCCACGGAGTCAAGACCCTCATGATGTCGCTAATGAACACCCTTGTCATGGGAACCCAAGCCAAGCACTCTGGATATGCCATGATCTTCCTAGACATATCAGCCGCCTTCGACACCATCTCCCAAAACATCCTCATGCACAGACTACAAGCAATCGGCATCAAGGATAACGTACTCCAATGGTTCCGTTCCTACCTGACCAATAGACAACAATTGATCCGCACAAACATATCAAGCTCCCCCCCCCCTTCCAGCAACACCAAGGAGTACCCCAAGGATCCACACTATCTGCCATGCTCTTCAACATCTACCTGCAACCACTCTGCTCAATCATACGCACATACAACATTAACTACCATATCTATGCGGACAACATAATGCTCTATGCTCCAATCACAACATCCAACCCAACCAATAAACAATTAGCAGAATGCTTCACCGAGGTATCCAGCTGGCTACAAAAGAACAACCTATCCATCAACATAAAGAAAACCGAAGCCCTCATAGTAACAAAAGACCCAGACTTCACACCACCTACACACCTCGACATTTGAACCACAAAAATACAAATACAACCACAAATAAGATACCTAGGAATCATCTTGACCAAGCACTCACACTCAATCAACAGATCAAAAAAACCACCGCTACAATCTACCACAAGGCTAAAACAATACAACGCCTCAGATCTCTCCTTGAACCACAGGACTTCAGAACAGTGATGCAAGCCTTGACACTCCCCCACCTGGACTACTGCAATATAATATACCATGGACTTCCAGCCAACCATACCAACCCACTTCGAACTGCATTAAACACCACAGTAAGAATTATCAACAATGCAAAAAAACAAGACTACATCACCCCAGTCCTGAGGGAGCTACACATACTCCCTCTAGAAGCAAGAATCAAATACAAATCCGCCCTACTCACCCACAAAGCTCTCTACCAAACTCAAACCTCCCAGCTCCGCACCCTACTGCCTCAACCAGCCCACAACAGAACAACCAGACAAACCACCAACAACTCCTTCGTCATCCCACACAAAAGAACAAAATACAACCAACGGACCTGCAATAGAGCCTTCAAACTATATGCACCATCCCTATGGAACTCTCTACCAAATCACATCAGAAGCAACACAGACTCCTTATCTTTCAGGAACAACTTAAAACTGCACTATTCCAAGAATTCCTCGGACCAGAAACAAGCACCCACCACTGATTCCCTCCCAACCACCATATTTCATTTCCCTGAACATATGTCCTATGTAACCATAATACAATGTCTATGTCTATGTCCCAATTAATTGTTAAAAATCACTATTGTTGGCCACCTGGTGACGGCCCCAAACCTTTGTAACTGATTATTGTATGTTCTACCGCTTTGACCCGGTGAAAAGCGGGATATAAATACAGCTAATTAAATAAATAAATAAATAAAATAAATGGCAGATTGTGGTGGGGGGGGGGGGGGGCAATTGAGCTGATCATGCCTATCACCTGTATGGCTATGGCCCTGGTACAGGTACCAACCTGTATCAACTGTCGGGTTCTCCAAAGGAAGGTATTTGCTGGTCCCACAGCCTGTCATCATTTTGCAGTACTGCCCCTTCTGGGAATGTTCAGAAGGTGAGTATGTTGGTGCCAGATCATGTCCCCTACCCTGACCCTGAGAGGCTGGTTTGATATGTACATCATCATCATGTGAGTCCACACACACCCCTGCTCCGAGAACAAGTGACATGGCAAGCACACTGGCTATGCACCAGTTTGGTTGCAGCACGTTCTACAAAGGGCAGACATGACTGTCAAATACAAACAGAAACAGGGCATTCATAGGTATCTCTGCAAATACCTCTCACACACTAGCACTGATGGAGACCTTCAGCAAAGCCAGTAAAGGCAACTCGGGTACTGTGGACCTGGTGCTGGCCACCCCACCTCACCCTCAGGATGATCACAGTACACGCACAATGGCAGGGCCTGTAGGTAGTCAGTGGCAGTAACACGCACAGTCATGCTGTAGAGGAGCAGATGTAGACTGCTGTTCTGCATGTGAATTGCATTATGGGTACTATTGTCTCTATCCTATCCTGGTTACCACAGCAGACAGTATGTCCAGTGACCTGCATCCTGTCTGTGGCCAGCCATTGGTATGAAAAACCCCATAGTGATGTAGTGCAATGTTTAATAGAATGTCCTCAGTGGCATACGTCATGGTTTCACTCCCACATTGGGCTCCCTTTATGTTTGGGTCTCCCCTACCCCATGCAGCACCTCATAAGATTTGTGGGATGACCTGCACTCCTTCTGCAGCCAACCATTCATGGGATAAACACATGTTGATGTAGCATAATGGTGAAATCGATGAATTCAGGGTCAGACGTCATGGGTCTAATCCCTCAGTGGGCTGTCCTTAGTAAGATTGTCAGAGGCAACTCCCTTGTAGACCTGTAACAGACACACATATGGCGTTAAACATGTTTTAATGGGAATATTGTTTTAATGTGTAAATGAAAACAACACCCTCACTTCATTTGCCTACAGTAACGTGACCTGGAAACTGCCTTAGCTGTGGGTCTCCCCTATCACAGTAAGCACAACAGAATGTATGTGCGTTGACATGCAGTTGTTGTGTAGCCAGCCCTAGCTATGACAATGGCCATAGAGGCATAGCACACTGGTTCATACAATGACTATGCAGCCAGCTCTCATGTGTTCAAATCCCCAGTGCAATAACATCAGGAAGAGTGTCTGAGGTGCCACCTTTTTGCATGGCTGAAACAGGACACATCTCTGTAGTGAGTGGTAACGACAACATACCCACTCACCCTAGTCCTGTAGACTACGGTGGCGCTGAGCATGGACCGTAGAAGGCACCGCAAGCTAAGGCGCCCTATGATGCGCCCGCTGACCAACACTGGGGAGCCTCACTGCCATAATGTAATCAGCAATTCACCAATTAAATTAACAAAAGTTGGCATGGTGGCGAGATCAGGTGTATGGGGACTGGAAAAGCGTCCCACACCATTAGCGGCGCGTTTCACTGTTCTGATAAGAATACTATGACGTGTTCTGGGCATCAAAATCCCATGTGTGCTGTGCGCCATAATTGCGCCAGGTCGCGCATGGTAGCGTGAGATAGCGCGTGCACGTGTGTGACATGGCACATGCGCCATGTGCGTCATCGAGCCATCACGCATATGCCATGTCCCGCACATACACGCACTATCTCTATAGTGAAAAAATGGACAGCCGATCACGGAAGCCCGCATTTACCCGGAGGGAGCTCAGGATCCTCTGCGAACTTATCTGCACCAGACAGAGCCATCTGTTCCCGGGCGAATCAAAAAGGCAGGACCTTGCACGGGTGAGGAGGGCATGGGTGCGCCTCACCAGGCGGTACAACTGATCTGCTGACTACACACGTGAAGTAAGTGTATGGGGACAGGTTACACAATGGCAGTTGTGCAACACAATATACAGCAAGCATCACATATCATACCTGCAGAACATGGTGGAAATACCAGTCTGTGGGCCAAGCTGTTGCCACTGTAGATGCTTATGGTGTTGATTGCAATCCTGCCCTATCCCCAGAAGGCCCCCAGTCCTGATCACATGGGTCTATTACACATCCTGGTGTTGTGTTACCTGCGTGTGATGTGGTCTCAAATGTCTGCTCTATCCCCAGGAGGCGTCACACATGGTTACAGAGGTCTATCATAGATCCTGGTGTCAGGGTACCTACATCTGCTTCATTTTCACAACTCTGCCCTAACTCCAGGAGGCCCTGGAACTGATTACAGAGGTCCATTAGAGATTCTGGTGTCAGGGTACCTGCATCAGTTTCATTTTCACAGCTGTGCCCTAACTCCAGGAGGCAAACACAAAGAGCAGGAGACGTGGAGTGGATGAACAACTTGTTTATTAGAAAGGGACCCCAACGCGTTTCGGCAATGCCTTCTTCAAGGGGGATATTGCTTAAATAACAAACATATGAAATGAGAGAATCAAAATATAGACAATAAAAAAGCAAATTAAAAACAATAGAAAACAATTAAAAACAGATGGCATATTGGACAAAGAATGACCTATAAGCTTATGCAAAACTGTAATTACTATGTATAACAACGTCAATTGTGCAATTAAATATAAAATAGACACAAAAGAAAAACAAAAACGCAGGGCTGAGAAACCACAAAAAAGACATGAAAATACAAACATATCAATCATACTCCATAAGACAGAGACACTATTAGTTAGATCTAAAAATATATATAAAAATATACAACACAAAAGAGAACATTTGTAAAGATAATACCCAATATTATACAGAAAGAGGTAACTGATTATAGAAACATAAATAAATAAATAACTAAAATATGAAGGTAATGAATCTAGGCACCAAGTCTTAGCGAAATGTATTTTTAGTGTATTTTTATTATATTATTATTGTCTAGTTTCTTAATTATTCATTACCTTCATATTGTTTTTAATTTGCTTTTTTATTGTCTATATTTTGATTCTCTCATTTCATATGTTTGTTATTTAAGCAATATCCCCCCTGAAGAAGGCGAAACGCGTTAGGGTCCCTTTCTAATAAACAAGTTGTTCATCCACTCCACGTCTCCTGCTCTTTGTGTTTGCCTGGACAGTTTGCAGGAGCGCCCGCTCCTTTTTGTGTTTCCTAACTCCAGGAGGGCCTGGACCTGATTACAGAGGTCCAGTATAGATCCTAGTGTTAGGTCAACTGCAATAGTTGGGGTTTCACAGCTCTGCCCCAACCCCAGGAGGCTCTGGACCTGATTACAGAGCTCTGTTATAGATCCTGGTGTTAGGTTAAGTGCATCAGTTGGGATTTCACAGCTCTGCCCTAACCCCAGGAGGCCCTGGACCTGATTACAGAGGTCCATTAGAGATCTTGGTGTCAGGGTAACTGCATCAGTTGGGGTTTCACAGCTCTGCCCTAACCCCAGGAGGCCCTGGACCTGATGACAGAGGTCTATTATAGATCATGGTGTCAGGGTACATGCATCTGTTTCATTTTCCCAGCTCTGCCCTAACTCCAGGAGGGCCTGGACCTGATTACAGAGGTCCATTATAGATCCTGGTGTCAGGGTAACTGCATCAGTTGGGGTTTTACAGCTCTGGCCTAACCCCAGGAGGCCCTGGACCTGAGTACAGAGGTCTATTATAGATCCTGGTGTTAGGTTACGTGCATCAGTTGGGGTTTCACAGCTCTGCCCTAACCCCAGGAGGCCCTGGACCTGATTGCAGAGGTCTATTATAGATCCTGGTGTCAGGGTACATGCATCTGTTTCATTTTCCCAGCTCTGCCCTAACTCCAGGAGGGCCTGGACCTGATTACAGAGGTCTAGTATAGATCCTGGTGTTAGGTTAAGTGCATCAGTTGGGGTTTCACAGCTCTGCCCTAACCCCAGGAGGCCCTGGACCTGAGTACAGAGGTCTATTATAGATCCTGGTGTCAGGGTACCTGCATCTGTTTCAGTTTCCCTGCTCTGACCTAATTCCAGGAGGCCCTGGACCTGAGTACAGAGGTCCATTAGAGATCCTAGTGTCAGGGTAACTGCATCAGTTGGGGTTTCACAGCTCTGCCCTAACTCCAAGAGGCCGTGGACCTGATGACCGAGGTCTATTATAGATCCTGGTGGTAGGTTAACTGCATCAGTTGTGGTCTCACAGCTCTGCCCTAACCCCAGGAGGCACAGGACCTGATTACAGTGGTCTATAACCCAGTTAGGTGTGTTGGTGCATGCTCCTGTTGCATTCACCCACAAATGCCCTATTCACAGGAGGCCCTAGTTGTGACCACAGAGGTAGAGTAGACATCCTGGTGTTATGATAGTGGCTCCTGGTGATGTGTTCAGGGCCACCCAATCCCCGCATGACGCCACAACACATCACACATGTTCCAATACAGATACCATGGTGGTATGGCGTGTGTGTCTGTGGATGTGTGTAGGTCAGGCAAACACACAGGTGTGTGCCGGACCCCACAGGGGGTTAAGAAACATCTCCCCTGTAGACCAGCATGCCTACCCCACACATGGCATGGTGCTGCCATGTAATGCAAGGAGAGTGTACGAACTGGGTATGGGTGGTCTGGGGGCTTGCCCAAAGGATACGTAGGTGGCACCCCACACATGCCAAGACCCACAGCCACACATGCAGACGGTGCTGGCAACAGGTAGTAGAGGACCCACTGGCATGAGCAGCAGCAGCACCCTGCTGCTCACAGTGATGTGTGATATGCATTTGGCACCCACCAGAGATATCTGGCCCTTAATGTTCCCACCCATTGCATTCCCCCCCAGGTGGAGGACCTATGGAAAAAGGGACGGGAGTTGCGGCTACACTGCCCAGATGTCCTCGACCGGCTACAAAGGAGGGCACTGCAGCAATGTGGCGGTGAGTGTTGCGGCCCCTGCAGCACAGTACAGCTTGTCACAGTGGCCCAACAGCCTGTGGGAGGCCACACTATCTTTATGTGGGGTTGTAATTGCATGATGGTGTGCTAATGACTGTCTTCCCCCACAGAGGATGCTGCTGCTTGTGAGGGAACATCAAGCTCAGAGCCCCCCACAACATGCCCCACAGCTGCAGTACAGCCGGTTGAGGAGGAGGAGGAGGAAGCAGAGTAGGCGGAAGAGGGCGATGGGGACATGGAGGGGGTGGAGGGTGGGGTGGGGCGGGAGGGAGGGGAGGTTGAGGGTGCGTGTGACATTTTGGGGGGTGAGGAGGAGGAGGAGAGCGGGGAGGGGAGTGAGGGTGGGTGGGAGGTGCCAGGGTAAGGAGGGGGTGTGGAGGGCGAGGGTGGGAGGGAACACAGGACAGCACAGGGCACTGTGGGTCCCTGCCAGCTGCCGCATGTGTGCGGTGATGATGCCCGTCTGGGTGTAGCTACACCACCCATTGCCAAAGACAGGGCCCATGCACAAGCCACCACACAGACACCGGGCACCTTGTGTGTATGTGGTTGCAGGTGCATCCGGGACATGTATGTGGCATTGTATGGCATGCTGCAACACCAGCGGGCCCAGGACCGCCCCATCCGTTACCTGGCAGGCACCATTCAGTGGATGGCTGCCGAGATGCACATGCAGCGTGCAGCTGGTATGGGAGGTACATCTTGACAGCCATCTCAGACCTGACCTCAAGCCCCTGACCAGTCGGTCACATGCCATACCAGGCTTGGTCAAGCTCCTGGCTGCCCTACATTTCTTTGCCTCTGGCTGTTTCCAGTCATCTGTGGCCACAGTGGGTGGCATGAGCCGCCCCACCTTCTCACACTGTCTCCACCAGGTACTGCGTGCCATGGTCATTGCAATTCCTAACACTAGGCAACAGTGGGGGACCCTGAACCAGGCCTTTGAAGAGGTTGCAGGGATACCACACATGATGGCAGCTATTGATTGCACACATGTTGCCCTGGTCCAGCCTGGAGACAGGGAGGCAGTGTTCCGCAACCGCAAATACTACCATTCCCTGAATGTTCAGGTTGTATGTGATGCAAATATGCGTATTCTGAATGTGGTACCTAGGTTTGCAGGGTCCACCCATGACTCCTTTATCCTGCATCACTCAGCACTATTCAGACAGTTTGAGGCTTGGCAATATGAGGACTGTATACTGCTGGGTGGTTATTTATCTGCTCAGACGTGCACATGGTGTTCCTCTGGGTACACGTAGGCACACATGTCTGTGTTTGCAAGGTGTCCCCAGTAGTGTTTGTGTGTCGTTTGTGTGTGTGTCCAGGGGGGGGCACTTCCCTTCATGCTCATCTCTGGTACAGTGTTTTATGTTGGTGGCACCTTCACCTCTGAGATATCTGGCCATTTTGCATTGTATGCTTTGTGTGGGCATAGTACAGGCAGAGGCGTAGCGTGGGGGGTGCAGGGGGGGCCGGCCGCACCGGGCGCAACATGGGGGGGGCGCTCGCACTCGCAGCTCTCTGTTGCCGATGAGGGGGAAAGGCAGGTCCCTATGATACATGTTGGTGCGTACGCCATCTGGTGGTGGCACTGCAAAGAGGTTTGCGCTATAGCCCTCGAGCCCGCAGTCCTGGGAGTCGCATTGTTCTTGGCAAACCCTCGGCAACAAAGCGCAGGCGATGCGATTGACCCCCTCTAGGTAGCTATTTCACACAAGCTGCCGGGGCGGGGTGGGAGGGGGACTGTTTATCGCATCGTCGCCCCTCGATCTCAATGTAAAGCTGGGGTTGGGGTCGGATCGCCCTGTGCGCTCGAGAAGGCGGAGCTGCAGGGCGGCATCGTGAGTTTCTGGTTCCGGATCTCCTCCTCTTCCCTGCTGTTGGGCGTTTAACCATGCTTGTCGGGCTCTTGCTGCTGTGCTGTTCGTTTCCCTGGACTCCGGCTCAGCGAGGTCAGTGCTGACGATCGCTCCCTCCCGGGGTAGGATCACGGTCGGCTCCCCCGCGCAAAGAAGCTCCCCGGCAGCTAAAATCCACGGGTTAGGGGGCGCAAATTACTTGCCTTGCCCCGGGTGCTGACAACTCACGCTACGCCACTGAGTACAGGACACATGTATGTTCCACGTATATTCAACAGTATATTGTTGTGTTGGACATCCTCTCGGGGCAACTCAGGGACCTTTTTTTGTTCCAAACCATGTGTGTGGGCAGTCTCATGGCTATCACACGATTGCAAATGTGTGCATCACTGACCTTGTCAAGGGTGCATCGTCATGTGTGTGGCTGATGATTTTGTAGCCGGCACTACTATCTTTCGGCTACGGGTGTTTAGGCATGTGTTATTGTGGGTTACAGCTGAGGTGGTATGCAAACCTTACCCCCACCCTGTGGTCCCTGTCTCACACCTCCAGATGCTGCCACATACATGTTGTGTGTCAGCATGTGCTGTAACATGTTCATGGGAGACCTGTCTGTGCTGTTGGTTTGCATATACATGCTTGTGTGCATGTGTGTGGCTCAGCCTCTGCTTTACCTTTCTACTATTTCTCTACAGGTGATGCAGGATATGGGTGTCGTCCCTGGTTGCTGACCCCTGTGCGTCTGCCGCAGACACATGCAGAGAGGAGGTACAATGAGGCCCATGCCTTCAGCCGCTCAGTCATCGAGCGCACCTTTGGCGTTTTGAAAAGTCACTTCAGGTGTCTGGATAGAACCGGTGGGGCCTTACAATACAAACCCATGACTGTGGCACAGATTATTCTGGCCTGTTGCATACTGCACAACATTGCTCTCAGGCATAATCTCCCAGTCCAAATTAATGAGGATCTGGAAGATGATCCTACATGCCATCCTGTTCGTGGCCGTGGGGACACAAGTGAGGGCACGGCAGCCAGGCGCCAGCTGATTGCGGCTGTCTTCTCATATAAGTACTGCATATGTTGGATCTTACATTGGTATCTAGGCATATGTACTACTACTGCTATTGAACATTTGTATAGCCATACCAGTCATACGCAACACTACACAAACATCTGGGGGACATTCCCTGCCCATCAGAGCATTAAGGGTAGTCCATGGGGAACACAGGTGGGGTGTTTATGGGATAACTGCGGATGCACGGGGGTCAGATGAGACTGGCTTACCTGCCCTAGGTGGGTACATTACCGTACACAAGAACGTGGTCGGGATTGGGGACGGTGGCTGGCCATCCCACCCAGGTTGTTGATTCCAGCTGTGGATGCAGCATGGTAACTGGGTGTGGTGTGTTGTCAGCAGTAGGAACGCAGGACATAGGTGGCACCATTTGCCTAGATTTGTGGATGCCACGATGGGGGATATTGGCGCATTGGTCACATAACATACATTGGCACAGACTGTGCATTACATGTTTGTGTACAGCGCTGTGTATGACTGGAAACAATATGAACATGCTCAGTGGTAGTAGTATTGGCAGGAGTTAATATTCTGGAGGGGAGGTACAGCGTACACACACAGGTACTGCATCATTTGCTCAGCGGGGTAACCTACACCTGGATGCATACACAGATTGTGAGCCAGTAAGGTGATTTGACAGTAGCAGTATTATGGTCATGGTGCAGTCGGCAGATGATGAGCCATGCAGCGGCGTGTTGGTTGGTTTGGGGCAGACACAGCTGATTAAAGGGGATAACAGCAAGGTGTAGGATACAGTTAGCAGATCGGGGGGGGGTGACTGAGTGGTGCATTCATGTTTTAGTTGTGTGTTAAGGGAGGATGGGGGGATTTAGCTCATGTTACCTGGAGTGACACTGCATGTGTTAGCTACATGATGCGCATGTGTGGGGGAGGAGAGGGAGGGGTCACAGACAACCCATACATTGCGTGTCAACATGCGGCAATGTGTTTCAAGCCCTACACAGACACCTAATATGGGGGCAGGGTTTACGGTGGGAGCTTAGATGTTGGATCATGGCCAGGTTTCATTTCAGGCAGCGTGGATACATCAGGCCAGCATTGTCAGACGCACAAACATAGCGCTGGGTCTGGATTGGCAGAGGCTGTTCAGGGATGTTGGGATATATTTGGCAATCATCAGCATACAGTTGGCACCAAGTGGCAGGGGATCAGGTAGCCCCAACACGGCATTTGGTGTGGAGCTCTGGAAGATTCAGACACAGGACATTTCCCTGTGTTCCAGCATATGGGTGCAGGCACGTAGGGGAGGTGGGACTATCACAACACACACTGAAGGTGTGACGGGTGAAACATAGGGTGCAGGGGGTTGGTACAGAGCCAGTGTGGACATGCGAGGACAGTATATCAGGGTGACGGGTGTGGTCAGTAGTGTCTGGGGAAGCAGAGAGGTGATGAAATGGGGTGTATGGGGTACAGGCCCTTTATTTTTAGCATTAACACGTCATTGGGGAATTTGGCAGGGGCAATTATGTACAGTGTAATGGACAAAAGCCAGACTGAAATGGCTTTGGGGGGCAGGAGGGGTGATGATGTGATGGTGCTGTGTGTGTTACACAGCTGAAACATGACATATGTGTGTATCTGGTGTGTTTATCCCTTTACAGGATATGTTGTGTGACCTCCCTGGTGCTGTGTTTCACTGGCAGCTGTCTTTACCCCATTCAACGTGCAGGAGAATGGGGTAGATGGACATACAGGTACATGGTGTGTGGTGACAGCCACAGATCATGTCTGGGGTCATCTGTCCAATGCACATATGTTGTGGTTCACCTCTTTGGTCTGCACCCCCAAACCCCATATGTTATTGTTGTCACACACAGGCACATGTGTTCCTGCCCAGCTCATCTGCTCCAGCACTATTTCTGGAACACATCCCAGAGAGCTGCGTGTGTCCACACGTCCTAGGTGTTCTGGTGTTGGGCCGCACGTATACCCCTCCATGACATTTTAACATTAACCAAATGCTGTGTAGCATTGCTTTGGCCAAGAGCTATCTCCACTGATCTCAGGTTGTCCACAGACAGGCCGTTTGCTAATGGTGGCATGCTCACCTTAACATACTGTGTGTGTGTGTTTTTATAGCATGGGTGTGTAAGGGTACAGTGTGCATACAGTTTGTATTATCATGTGGTGGGCGGTGTTTTGACACCTGTGGAGGGTTGAGGACTCTGCTATCTGTAAACTACTGCTGTTGACCATGTATACATTGTGCGCATCTATTTTATGTTGTGACCTGACCTATCTTTTGTGTGCCCTCAGAGCACCATCTATCAGCATTTCAGTATCACAGATGATGCCCTAATTTGGACATGCGCCAATGGCAGCTGGAGATGGGGATATGGTGATTCTATACATTCCTCTGGCAGCTTCTGTATTCACTGTGACATGGTGTTGCTTTTTCCTGTCTCAGACAATCCCTAGGAGACACTTTCTGCAGACAGAAGGTAGGTTGCATCTTGGATCTTTTCGAAATGACATCATCCGTTCTATGCTTGCATTTTGTTGTGTTTTTCAGGGAGTTATCCTGGGGGGTCACTGTGCACCAACGCTGATGGACATGGGGTGGAGCAGTGAGGCGCCTGTGTGACATGTGCATGGACATGACCATATCCATAGGACACTCTCGTGTATGGTTCAATGACCACATTTCCACAACATGCACTGTGTTATGTGTTGTGATAATTTCGTGTTTGCATGTCTGGCTTTGCATTCTATACATATTGCTATCTGCCTACCTGCAATGTTCCCTGGTGTTCTGTGCAACATACCATGACAGTGTTTCTCCTTCTTCTGATACAGGGAAGAGCACACACACTGCACATTGACTACACTTCATCTTCAGGCACCATCACCCATGTGTCTGTAAGCCACAACAGGACCATGCAGTTATCCCTGGGATATGGTGGCATAGGATAGCTGACCTCTGAGTGTGGCCTACATGCCTATGATGGACATTGATGTTGGACTGCTACATTGGGCATAGGCAGCCTGTCCTACACAACGTTGATGCCGTGCTCTGGCGGGGTGTGGGGTTTATCGCAGGGGACATACATGACCTTTTGTGTGCTGTGGAGGATTGGGATGTACCACTTGCGTATGCAGGACCAAGGATTCACGGACAGTCTTCACGGGACTTGTTGATTTGCAGAGACTATTTGCGTTATGAACACTGTGTACAGGCCCCTACGTGTGTAGCAGGGACTGACATACTTGCTGCATGTTGTACATCTATCTTACATTGTGTTACTGTATGTTGCCTATGTTTGTGATCTGCACCACAGGATATCCTCATCTGTTTAGTTCACCAAGAGCATACAGCCATGCGTGTGGCACAGGGGTAACATTGTAGAGGTCCTCTGGTATTTGTGGGGCTACCCTGCAGTTGAACATGACACGGTAATTAGCACCACACCACTTTGATGTGCGCCAACATCTTTGGTCATTATTTGGCATCACCACATGTGCTACTGTGCATGTGGGATATCACTGTGTCATTGTTAACAGAACACGTTCTAGGTGCATGTGACTGAATATGTTGGTACACCAGGGCATGTGGCAGTGTGGCTTCTGTGCCGGTTACTGGGCCATGTTTGACTTTTCTTTCAACCTCTATGTATAGATTAGTGTGTTTGGTTAGTGTACAGGTGTGCCGCTCTACATTGATTTACAGACATAGCAATGCATGTCTGCACAGTCTTCTTTATCTCATGACATTCAGGGACTCACATTGCACCAGCAATTTGGCAGTGTGGGTGTGCGTGTTTGTCCTTCATGAGTGCATTCCATGTGCCTTGTCATATGTATACGCATACTGTCTTCACAACACCCATTGCAGCAGACCTGTATAGTGTTATATCTGTATGTGTGATAGTTTGCGTTTTCTGTATTATCTGGCATCATGTTCCTCTTGTAACTGTTACCATATCCGGGTTTGGCATTTGCACAGTGTTGTTTTGGACGTATGTGGCAATTTATTTGCTATATTACGCATTATGCAACATCTGTGACGTGTATATATGTATGTGTGTGTGCAGTTTCAGAGATTTTGAGACATATGCTTTGTCAGGTTTGTGCCACCTGTTTTTTGAGGGCAGATATGTTTGGTTTATACCTTCATGACTGGTGTGTGTTGGGCTGTCATCATGCCCTGCCTACTGTCTACATGCACACATATGTGAAAAAGGCATTTGGGGCATGCAGCAGCATGTGGGGGGTGGGAGGTTACTGCATAGTACACACCATGCACCTACTGCATATTATCTGTACTGCTCATCATCTGTGGGGGGCCAGTGACTTGTACGCGACATGTGGGTAGCTGGCCTGCTCAATGTGGTTTCAGTTTGTTCACTGTAACACAATTAGCTTCATATCATGACACACAGTATATACGATATGTCCAGTAATTTCCCAAAATAAAATATTTGTCTTTAACGCACATTTGTCTCTGCTGCTGATTCAACACACTGACGTACATATTTTTTGATTTACTGGTGATGCACATGGCCCACCTGTACTCACATCCTTGTACAGTGGCAACTGTCTGACACATCAGGGTGTTATGGGTGCCCAGGTCCCAGTAAAAAACGTGGAATGCGACGAAAAGACGTGAAGTAAAAAACTTTTTATTTCTTTATTCCACTCCAGCCACCGGCCCACCAAGGTCCCAGTAAAAAACGTGGAATGCGACGAAAAGACGTGAAGTAAAAAACTTTTTATTTCTTTATTCCACTCCAGCCACTGTGGTCTCTGTAGTGGTGGTTTGGGATAGTGGTTACAGACATGCATTAAAACACCATAGGTTGCAGGTTTGATTCCCACATGCTTTTCCTTTTACCTTGAGCTGTGCTAACCTGACCTTGAGCTGGCTGCAGCTTTGTTAGCTCTCCTTTACACCCTTCCATCACTTCTTTGTACAGCACAGTGTGCCCTTTCTGCAGCCTATGTGCCGCATATTAGCTATTACATATGGCTGTTCCTTTGTGCTGTCTAGGTGGCTGGTATGCTTGGATGACTGTTATTGCTGTCGTTGGGCTTCTGTTTGCCGGTTCAATTCTCACATGCTCCTTTTCAGTACTATTCCCCATTTTGCCCTGCTACATACAGCATCCCCTGCCGCCCTTTGGGTTCCTTTTCCTTGCTCTTTTGCATGCTGTTTGGACTGCTTAACACTTTATTGTGTGTGTGCATTTGTGTATATGTGGCTATCATCCCAATTGCAGACTGTGATATGCGCTGTACACAGCTCTTCTACATGTGCATTACATCATGGTTACTGTTGGGGTTGCCTTTTCCTGGCACACAGCAGGCTTTTGGTGTGGGGCCATGCAGTGTTGTTGTATGCAGTCTTTGGTGTTTGACTCACATTGGTGGGGTAGGCATACCAGTTTTTGCATTAACTTATGTGCTAGTGGTCATGGATTCATTCCCACAGAGGGCCTCTTTTAGTCAGAATGTGCAGCACAACTCCCTTTTGTGGCTGTGTCAGGCAGACATATATCAGAGACCACCCTCACCTCATTTGTGTGACCTATGGTGCCCTATACAGTACCTTGACTGTGCTTTTATCCTGCCCCAGTATGCACAGCAGATTGTTGGTACGGTGACCTGCAGTTGTTGTGTGGCCAGCCATTGCTATGATGAATGCCATAGAGGCATAGCACAGTGGTTAGTGCACTGACTTCACAGCTAGTCGTCATGGGTTTGATTCCTGTGTATTTTTGGTTTTTCTGCCTGTCCTACACAACTATTATACCTTCCTCTGACAGTCATATCTCTGCAGATGTATGTGGCGGCATATTATAGCCTCATCACAGTTGCCAAGCATCCTTTATCTGTCTCTGCCAGCTGTGTGGCGTCATGCCCTAATGTGCGGAATACCGCCCCATGTCCTGCGCTGTAACCCTTTTCTGCATTGCGGCTCTTCATGATTACCTCTCGTATGTATGCTCGGCATGGCACTGCTACTTCTCTGTCCTCCTGTTATGCTGCCACCTCTACCTGCTCTGGTGGACACGTTTTTGCATCCTCTGCCACACACTCTCATTTTGGCACTTTACCTCAGCATCACCCTATGCATCGGTCCAGCTGCCTCCCATATGTTTCTGCACTTTTCCAGCTGCCACATGAGCTGCATGCAGATTTGACAGGTCCATCAGCTCTGCCATGTGATACACTGTACTCTGTGCAGTGGTAGGGTTACATCTGTGTTTGGGCCATACATTTTGTGCTATTCAACTTGGGGCTCCTTACTGCCACTGGCCACCTTTTCAGGCGTCACCGTGCCCTCCTTTGGGCATCTTTCGATGCACTTTAATTTGCACCAGCTCATGGGGTGCCTTATATGGTGCCTTGGAGGGTGGCAAACTACGGCGCATCATAGGGCGCCTTGGGGTGCACGCCTTAATATGCACATATGGTTACTGCACTGCAGCGTGGATTTTTCGATTGGCAGCACACACTGTTCAGATGTGTCCGTTACACGCATTAAAAGGAACTGTCTCAGACTGCCATATTGTATGCACCAGGAGGGATCAAACTCATGACCACTGTCTCGGCAAGCATTGTAGTAACCAATGTACTACATCTCTGTAGCTAGCATTGCAGTGCTTCTACGTACTTAGGCTTATGGCGTGCAAACATGCAGCGCCGCACACTATCGCACGAAAATGGCAAGGCACCCTCTATCGCGCAATACACAGCTTAACGCCGGAATGCCCACTTCCTTATATGGGATTCTTCACGTTAGCGCTACAACTAGTGCCGTAACATTAAGACAGTTTAGTAAACATACCCCCATGATAAAATTAGAAAAATACTTAAGAAAAAACTAAGAGGATCAGCTGCAAAGGTTAAAGATTTACATCAAGCATAGGGTGTTGTTTAAAAATACTATCTTTGAAGCCCAAAACAGATGTATTCAATGCTTTAAGAAAAATGGAAGGAAGGCCAAAAAACTGCCAGCATGGTTTATAGGCAAGGCAGAGAGACTATTGTAGCCAAAAATGATAAAAGGAGCCAAATGACGAAAACGGGAAACAACATAAGCAAGCACTGGCAAGTTAGTAGCAAGGCACTGATAAGGCAGGCAAAGAAAGAATGTGAAATAAAGCTTGCTATGGAAGCAAAAATACATAATAAAAACATTTTCTCTTAGCAAAAAACTGTGAGAAAGTCAGTTGGACCATTGGATAATAGAGGAGTAAAAGGGGCGCTAAGGGAGGACAAGGCCATAGCAAAGAGATTGAACAAATTCTTTGCTTCGGTCTTTACTGAAGAACATGTAGTGAGGTTACCCATGCCTGAAATGAAATTTAAAGGTGATATGTCAAAAGAATTGAAAGAAAAATCGATAAACTGGGAAGATGTATTACAAGTATTTGATAAACTGAAGAGTAATAAATCACCTGGATCAGATGGCATATACATCTGAGGATACTGAAAGAACTGAAAGATGAGATTTCAGACCTACTATTAGTAATCTGTGAACTATCATTAAATTCTTCTGTAGTACCTGAAGACTGGAGAATGTCCAACGTAAAGCCAATTTTTAAAAAGGGTTCCAGGTGTGGTCTGGGAAATGAGGGGAAGAAAAAGAAGCTATTCTTCCACAAGTGGACAACCAAAGGGGAACAGCGGAAGTATGACCACAGCCTACCAGATGGGTCCTTAATAAAGAATATTTATTATTACCATCTGGTAGGCTGTGGTCATACTTTCGCTGTTCCCCTTTGGTGGTCTAGGAAATTACAGACCAGTGAGTGTGACATCGATACTGGGCAAAATGTTAAAAACCATTATAAAGAATAAAATTACTGAACATATAGATATTCATGGTTTAATGGGAGAAAGCCAACATGGATTTAGCCAAAGAAAGTCTTGTCTTACTAATCTGTTTTATTTTTTAGAAGGTATGAATAAAAAGGTAGACCGAGGTGAGCCGGTTGATGTGGAGCCTGATTCACAGAGGGGTACATCTGGGCCATCCAGACATCCCTGATGAAGACGGGCCCATTAGGACCCAATTCTGGACTGTGGGAACAAAACATTCCCACGGTATACAGAATCGGGCCAGAGGACGGCCCGGCATGTCCCTGCCTACCTGCGGGGATGTCTTCCCTGCAGGCTTCCCTGGCTGCCGTGGCTTGCCCCCCTATCTTCACCACTGCACGACCCATGTCCGGCCAGCTGAAGCCTGTATTGGGTGGCAAGAACACCCCTGCACATGGCCCCAGCCCCGGAGAGGGATCCCCAACCGCGATCGCCAGGTTAGTGCTGCTTTTTCCACCTTCGAGGTGGACTAAACATCACGTCTTCTTTGACCCGGTAGGATGTACAGGACCATAACCTGAATCGGCCCTGCACATCCTGCCAGGCTGGCCCGCCCCTGCTTTGCCCAGATTCTGCCCCCTTCTGCCCCCTGCCGGCTTTTCCCATCCTGCTGCTCTGGACATGTCAGGAGAGCCAGAGGGGAATCGGCATAGGTGGCTTGCAGGGCTGCACGTCATACCGCATCTCCACCTTAGGCTAATAGTGTACTTGGATTTTCAGATAGCCTTTGACACGGTCTGTCATCAGAGACTCGGTCAAATTAAAATGTCAAGGGATTGGAGTTAGTGTACTATTGTGGATCAGGAACTGGTTAAAAGTTAGAAAGCAGAGAGTAGGGCTAAATGGCCAATTTTCTCAGTGGAGAAAGGTGAATAGTGGAGTACCTCAGGGATCTGTTCCGAGTCTGCTGCTTTTTAACATATTCATAAGTGACCTGGAAATGGAAATAATGAGTGAGGTGATTGCATTTACAGATGAAACAAAATTATTCAAAGTTGCTAAAACACAAGAGAATAGTGAAAAATTGCAAAAGGACCTTGATAAACTCAAAGACTAGACATTCAAATGGCAGATGAAATTTAGAAACATAGAAACATGACGTCAGAAAAAGACCACATAGCCTATCTAGTCTGCATTTCCATATCAACCACTACAACAGTCCCCTTTTTCCCTTTAGAGATCCTCTGTGTTTGTCCCATGCTTTTTTGAATTCAGATACTGTCGTCATCTATACCACCTCCACAAGTGCCAAGTTATGCACCTAGGAAAGAGCAACCCAAACTATGGTTACACGATGCAAGGTACCACCTTAGAAATCACCACCCAGGAAAAAGATTTAGGTATTATTGTGCATAATATGTTGGTATCAACTTGAAGTCTTGTCATCTGAGCTTCTAAAGAAAGCTTAGGTTTGATCTCCTCTAGTACTGACTGGTTTGTTCTTCGAGCAGTCCATGGTATGCACAGTATTCATCACCAGCACCATAATTCAAAGGCATCAATTTTCCTCGTATCTTTTTCACTGTCCAACTTTCACATCCATATGATGTTATTGAAAATACCATGGATTGGACAAGTCAAACCTTTGTATGGAGAGAGACATCTCTGCTCTTGAAAATCTTGTCTAGGTCCTTCATAGCCATTCTGCCAAGAGCAATGTGTCATCTGATTTCTTGACTGCTTGTTGTTTCTTTGATTGTTGATCCAAGTAGGTTAACGTTGTCCATTATTTAAATTTCATCTCCATCAATGCTGAACTTATTGATTTTGCCAGTTGTTAGGATCTTTGTCTTCTTTACTTTAATATGGAGGCCCATTTTAAGACTATTTTCCTTGATCTTGAGAAGCAAATGTTTCAGATCGTCTTCACTTTCAGCCAGTAATATAGTATCATCAGCATAGAGAAGGTTGTTGATGAGTCTTCCATCAATCTTCACACCTTTGTTGCCTTCATACAGTTCTGTTTCTCTGATGATTTGTTCTGCCTATAAATTAGAGGTAGGGGAAAAGTATGCAGCCTTGTTGAATGCCTTTGCTGATTTAAAACCATTCTGTTTCTCCTTGTTCCGTTCAAATTGTTGCTTCTTGATCAATGGAACTGTTGTGCAAGAGAACGATCAGATGTTCTGGTATACCCATGTTTCTTAATATGGCCAAAAATTTCTCATGGTTTAAACAGTCAAAATCTTGCTGTAGTCAATATCTTTCTTTATCTTTATCTTTATTTAAAACTTATTATACTGCCTAGACCAAGAGGCATGCAGCGGTGTACAATAAAAACAAAGGAGACTACTGATGGAAACAGAAAGGAACGCCATTCATTTAAAAAAAGGGATAGCAAAGAGAAAAGAAACAGAGAAAACAGAAAATGCAAAACAGAGGGAAGGGAACCAATCAGCTGCTAGCAGGAGGAGAGGGAGGAGGAGGGATGTCAAAAGCTGTGCAAAAGAGGTGGGTCTTGAGAGAGGCTTTAAAGGTGGGAAGGAAGATTCCAGATGTAAGGCTAAAGATAGTGAGTTCCAAAGACGAGGGCCGAGGAAAAGGAAAGCAGAGGAGTGTGTAGATTCAAGATGAGCCCTAGAAGGAGGTGGAAGAAAAAGGTGATTGGCATAAATCGACCGAAGAACTCTAGAGGGGCAATGGAAGTGAACCAGATCAGAAAGATAAAGAGGGATACCAGTGTGCAAAGCCCTGTGAACAAAAATCAGAATCTTATATTGGATATGGAAAGGGATAGGCAACCAGTGTAAACGGATGAGAAGGGGAGTGATATGAGCCGATCGGGAAGAATTGGTCAGAAGACGGGCAGCAGTGTGATGAACCAGTTGGAGACGGTGAAGCTGAGAGAGTGGGAGGCCAGCCAGAGAGGCGTTACAGTAGTCTAGACGAGAAACAATGAGGGAAAGAAGAAGCGTGGTCATAGAGGAGGGGGAAAGAAAAGGCTGGACAGCGCGAAGTTGCTGTAACGTATAGAAAGAACGCTGAACAATGGAAGAGACGTGATCTTTGAAAGTTAAAGCCGAGTCCAAAGTGACACCAAGATATCGCATGGATGTGACAAGAGGAATAGGCCCAGCAGACAGAGATGGAGTGAGGGTGGGAGTGGGGGCACCAGCACTGAACCAAATAGCTGAAGTCTTAGACAGATTAACGTGTAGAAAGTTCTCAGAAAACCAGGAGGAGACAGCGGAGAGACAAACATTGAGGGGACCAATATCAGGCGTGAGAGGGCAGGTGTGGTAGAGGAGGATGATATCATCGGCGTAATAATACGCAGAGATACCGTGCTGCTGAATAAGTAAAGCAAGAGGGGCCAGAAAGATGTTAAACAATAGGGGGGCCAACACGGAACCCTGAGGAACACCACAGGGAAGAAGTGACGGAGTAGACGAATCAGAGCACGACAGAACTGAGAACGACCGGTTGAAAAGAAACGAGTGAAACCAGTGAAGAAACGAACCAGAGAGACCAATAGAATGAAGCCTTAGGAGAAGAGTGCGGTAATCAATGATATCGAAGGCGGCAGAGAGATCAAGTGAGACAGCTACAGAGATAGAACCATGATCGTGGGCAACATGCAATTCATTAAGAAAAGAAATGAGGATAGCTTCGGTACTGTGCCCGGGGCGGAAACCAGATTGACGGGGGTGAAGAACCAAAGAATCCTCTAAGTGTGAAGATAGCTGAGAGAAAACCAACCTTTCGAGAAGCTTAGAGAGGAAAGGGAGATTGGAGATAGGGCGCCAATTTGAGGGTGAGGAAGGATCCAGAGAGGGTTTCTTCAAAAGAGGACGTATGAGGACGTGTTTCCAATGTGAGGGGAAAGTACTGGATGAAAAACTAGTGTTAAAAATAGAAAGAACCAAAGGAAGCAGAGCCAGTGATGACTCAGTGAGCCAGTGGGAACATAGATGTTGTTGTTAAGTGCCATCGAGTTGGTGTCGACTCATGGCGACCCTCTGGATAGATGCCTTAAACTGCATTCAGTCTTCAGTCAGACGACTGATTGTTGATAGAGTGGCACCCATAGCTGCTGTTATTGTATCGATCCATCTCATTGCTGACCTTCCTCTTGCACTGACCCAAGCATGATGTCTTTTTCTAATGATCTCTCTCTTCGCATGATGTGTCCAAAGTATGAAAGTCAAAGTCTTGTCATCTGAGCTTCTAAAGAATGCTTAGATTTAATCTCCTCCAGTACTGACTGATTTGTTCTTCAGGCAGTCCATGGTATGCACAGAATTCTTTGCATGCACAATAATTCAAAGGCATCAGTTTTCTTCCTATCTATCTTTTTCACTATCCAACTTTTGCATTATAGATATCCTTTTGGTATTCTTTTGTCTTTTCAAGGATCAATCTCATATCCGCAATGATGTCTCTCGTTCCTTGCCCTTTCCTGAACCCTGCTTGCACTTCAGTCAGTTCTTGTTCCAGGTATCATTGTAGTCTCTGCTAAATGATTTTGAATAGAATCTTGCTGGCATGTGAGATTAAAGCAATTGTGTGTTAATTTGCTCAGTCAGATTACCTTTCTTCAATGTTGGTATAAACACGGATCTTTTCTAGTCTGTTAGCCATAATGTTGCTCTCCAAATTTCCTGGCAGAGCCTTGTAAGTATGCTAACAGCTGCATTCAATTGTTGTACTACTTCAGTGGGAATACCATCAATGCCCAATGCTTTGTTCTTTGATAAGGCTTTCAATTTTGCTTCGACTTCTTTCATCAGCAATGGTTCCTGATCATAAGGTACAGGTTAAGGTGGCTGTTGGTCCAGTTGATCTTTATGGTATAATGACTGTATATTCTTTCCACCTTTTCTTGATCTTCTCAGCACCATTCAACATGGACCTTTGAGCATCTTAGAATTCCAATTCGATGCTTAAATGTTTTCTTCAACTCTCATAGCTTTAGGAAAGCCGATCTTGTTCTTCCTCTAATAGTTTCTGATTCTATTTCCTTGCATGCGTCATTGCAATACTTCTCCTTGTCTTTTCTTGCTGCATGTTGGAAATCTTTCTCTTCTGGCTTTAGCTTCCCTGCATTTCTGGGCAATTTTCAGAATTTCTTCAGTCATCCATTTTGGCCGTTTTTGCTTTTTAACCTTTTGTAGAGACTTCTCGCTTACAGCATAACCTTATTGATATCATCCCATAACTCTTCTGCAGCTCTGTCATTTGTATCTAAAGCAGCAAATTGATTTTGCAAGCAGTCTTTACATTCCAGTGGTATATTCTCAAGGTCATATGTTGCTACCTTCATGAGTGGCTTGCCCTTTTTCAACTTTAGCTTGAGTTTGCATACTAGCAGTTGATGATCTGTACCACAGTCATCTCCAGCTTTTGTCTTTGTTGATGTTATAGAGCTTTTTTTATAGTTGACTTCCACAGATGTAGTCAGTTTGATTTTTGCACAATCCATTGGGTGAAGTCCATCTGTACAGTCAGCGCTTGTGTTGCTGGCAGAAGGCGTTTGAGATTAATAAATTGGTGGTCTTGCAAAATTCTATCTGTCTTTCTCCAGCTTCATTTCTGTTGGCAAGTCAATATTTTCCAACAGCTTTGCCTTCTTGTTGCCAACCTTTGCATTGCAGTCACCCATGAATATTAGGATATCCTGTTTGCATGTTCTGTCAATTTCAGCTTGTACTTGTTCAGAGAACTCATCAATTTCTTCCTCTTCTGCAGCTGTTGTTGGGGCATATACCTGAATTGTAGTTGTACTGATGGTAATTCCTCATAAACAAATAGAATTAAGTGTTCACCGATTGCACTATATTTGATTACAGTTCTTGCAAGTTTCTTCTTAATTATAAACGCAACACCATTTCTTCTTTGTCTTTCCTTTCCAGCATAGTAGACCATGTGATCATCAGATGCAACATGCCCAATGCCGGTCCATTTCAGTTCTCTGACACCCAACAGATCAAGTTGTACACATTCCATTTCATTCTTGACCAGCTCCATCTTCCCTTGGTTCATGCTTCATATATTCCATGTCCCAATATGTAAAGCATCTTTGCAGCTTCTGACTCTCATTTCATGCTCAGCTACATCAGCTGTCAGATGTTCTGAGTGCTTTGATCCAACCACATCATAAATGCTGGCTTTACTCTAAAAAGTCTTCAGCTCATCCCAGTAGCCAGTTGAGTGCCTTCTGACCTGGGGCTCTCATCTTACAGCACTACAGGGCAATTTGTTTTGCTGTGACTATCCACTGGGTTTTCATGGCAAGATATGGAAGTAGAATGCCAGACCTTTCTTCCACGCAGGTAATTCTAGTGTCATTGTTATTGTCAAAGAATATTATCCCATTCTGCTGCTGCCCAGCACAAGCTATTGTGGCATCAGTTACAAAGAACCTAGATTGGTGATACAGTTCAACCCACATTATTAATGATGGCACCTGACACTTTTGCGTATACAGAAGACCAATTGAATACCCTTTGCCAAAAATCTTCATTGTTTGATGATGAATACACTGAATCTGGCCAATCTCCTTCTACTTTGGTTGAATTAAAGGGCTTGTCAAAATGGCTGATTAGAGTGCATCTTCATGGTTCTAGCATGACTCAGTATTTAAAATCTAATATCATCCCTCGAAGATTAAGGATGCCTAGGGCACAAAAAATGTTTCTGGATGATCATGCCTTTTTGTCCAAATGGAACGCCATATTGAATAAGTGCAGAGGACTTGTATAAACAGTTATATAATTTTAAGAAACATCTTCATGCTCTTAAGATCAAAAAATTCAAAAGAGACCAGACATTATGCAGAGAAACGGTTTTACAGATGGATGTATTCAAATGACAAAGTTCCTGCCAAGCATGTCATATTTGAACAATCCATGGATGACACTGATGAGTGAAGATTTCCTGGATGAAAAACATCGCCAAGCACAGCGTGGCATGCAAGATCAGAGGCTGGATTTCCGGGGGCCTAGTCGGGGAAGAAGACTCAGTCAGACCAATGGTCAGGCCCCAACACTAGATCTTGAACAAAGAATCATCCGTTGTCAATCTCTCTGGACAGGTGTTGACTAGAGAGCAAGAAACCATTCTTAATTTCAGTCTATCTTATGTTCCTACAACACCATATGACCCTTTTGTCTGGCATTACATAACTTTTTCTTAAATTAGCGGTCATGGTGAATTTCTCAGGTAAAAGGGACTTGAGGAATCAGTCTGATCTATCAATATTGCATAATCCATCTCAATGGATTCCCCCTGGGGAGGTTGATTCTACCATCCTGACATACCAAAATTTAGTATTTTCGGGGTTGGGGTTCCTTGAAAAACAGCAGCAGTGCCTGTATTCCAATTTATCAAGGACAGACAATATAGCTCTTAAACAACTTGCCAGTTCTTCTGATATGGTTATTAGAAATGCAGACAAAGGGGGAGCTGTGGTGGTCCAATCCTGGCAGTCTTACCACACAGTTTTAATGGTCCAAATAACTGATTCTAAGTACTATCAATTACTGAATCAAGATCCAACTGGTTCTTTAAAAACATCTATTAAACTCAAGGTGACCACGGAATTACAGGTGGGTTGGATTACCAAACAAGAAGGTGATTATTTATATAATTCCACTCTAAAAATTCCTGTTATTTATACGTTCCCTAAAATTCATAAATCTCTTTTGAATCCGCCCGGACATCCTTATCCTGCAGGGGATCTATATTGGAACCATTTTCAAAGTTTTGTGTGCTTTCTCCAACTGGCTGAAGTCACAGTTAAATCCTACCTTAAGAAAACTTCTCATTTTCTCGCGCTTTTATCTGCATTATAGCAGTTGCACATACTGTACATGGTAACACTAGACGTTCAGGCACTTTATACCAATATAGATCAACAGGAGGTATTGCAGTGTTTGGCAACATTTCCTTTTCTTTTGCCTCATCAACTTCCTAGATCATTTGTGCTGTTTCTGCTAGAGTTGGTTTTATTTAACAATTATTTTTTTGTGTCATAGCAATTTTTATTTACAGCGTTTAGGAATTGCCATGGGTGCAACAGTCGCACCCTCTCTGGCAATGACCATGTTTGAGGAAGAGCATATTTACACGTCTATGTGGTTTCAATATATCCTTTTCTGGTGCAGATTTTTAGATGACATTTTTTCTTGAGGACTGGAACTAAAGGATCACTCCTTCAATTTATTCAACAGCTTAATACTGTGAAGCCCAAAATCCAATTTACGGCTAAAATGGCCATTGAATTTTTGGATGTTGGAATTTTTGACATCTGAGAGTTTCATAGCATCCTTGTATTGTAAGCCAGTACAACGCAATATGCTCCTGCGGTATGACAGCTATCATCCAAATCCTCTGAAGAAAGGCCTTCCATATGGGCAGCTTTTGCACTTACGATGAATTTGCTTGATCTATATGACCATGTTTGAGGAAGAACATATTTACACGTCAGTTTATGAAAGCCATTCATAGAGAATAACTAGAGATGGATGAAAGGGACGAGCATCAGACATTCTGAATGAGAGATGAGTATTGGGGGGTTGGGGGGAGATGGGAAGGGAAGGTAGGGGAGAGCAGGGATAAAGAGGGACATGTTATGATCAAGATGCATTTTTGAATGTTAGTTGTTTTATAGTCTTTTGAAATGTGCATAATTCTTAAGGTATAATGTGGAAGAGGTCAGTATTGTTCTCAGGCTGTAATCTTTGAAGCCTCAATAAAGACATTAAAAAAAAGAGGGAGACAAGACAGGAAGGGGAGATAAAGAAATGAAATCTAGATAACATGGCAGATGAGAAAAAGGGTAAAAAATGAAACAGCAGGATGAACATTAGAGGTGTAGGAGAGGAAAAGAAAACGACGGGGAGTGAAAAAAAATGAAAACAGAAATGAGATTTTGGAAAAGGACTTAGGAGAAAACCAACAAGAGGAAGTGGTCAAGAGAGAACAAAACCAAACCAACAGTAAAATAAAATGATCAAACAAGAAAGAAATCTTCTGGTTTTAGGCTATTATCTCAGTATGAGCCCTGATATTTCTATGATTCATACTACAAGACTGGCCACGAGATGGGGGCACAAAAGCAAAAGTTAGCTCAGGGCACCACAACCCCTTGGGCCAGCCCTGTCACTCAAGGGTTTGCCTCATTTTAATTACCAAAAGCAGTCCCTTTAATTGTTCACCTTCGCTGCCAGTTGTCAGCATTTGGGATTACTAGTGCCATATGCTTACTCATCTTGCAGAATGTGGTCTGCATTATTGTAATCCACTTAAAAAGGGATTTGAGCAAACTAGAAGCGCATTAAGATAATATTTAAACTATCAGCATCCTGGCTTTCTTTGTATATGAAATAGCCAGTAGCAAAATAAAACAATTTATGTTCCCAACTATGGGGTATGTTTACTAAACCGTCTTAATGTTACCGGCGTTAATTGCAGTCTTACTGTGATGAATGCCATATAAGGTAGTGGGTAGCATTTCAGGTTATCCTGCGATAAAGTCTGTTATCACGCGATAGAGGGAGCCGTGGCACGTTAACGCGCATTAGCCTTAATTAGGCGTGCTGACCTGCAACCACAGCAACAGAGATATAGCACACTGGTTAATGCAATGACTGATGAAACAGGGGTCATGAGTCCAATACCCCAGTGGGCTTAATGAATAAGACTGCCTGAGGCATTGCCCTTTATTTTAAATCAGTGCTGTCTGAGGCATTTTCTTTTTTAATTTAAATTAGTGCTGCCAGCAAACACACCCTCACAGTGCCGTAACCTAAGGTGCCGCATAAGGCGCCCTATAAGGCACTCCAGAGGGCACATTATAAAGTGCAATGTCTACCAAGGCACATTATAAAGTTCCCTATAGGGCGCCTTATAGAGCGCTTTATAGGGCACCTTATGAGGCACCTTAAGGTTACAGCACTGTGAGGGTGTTTTTGCTGGCAGCACTAATTTAAATTAAAAAAGGAAATGCCTCAGACAGCCCCATCAAATAACACTACTGGGGAATCAAACCCAAGACCTCTGGCTCCTCAGACACTGAAGTAACCAGTGGGCTACAGCTCTATAACTACTAACAGGCCCCTGGCTGGCTACAGAAAGACTGCAGGTCACCATACAAACTTTCTGCTGTGTTTACCAGGATAGGGTTAACCCTAACGTACCCATGATGCACTGCACATGCAGATCAGCAGTCTACAGATGATCACAAGAGCACCTCGGCCTGGTAGGGGGAACTGACTGTGTGTGTTACTGGCACAGAGTAGCTACAGACCGACACACTGTGGGAGTACTGTGCTCACCCTGAGAGTGAGGTAGGGTGCCCAGCACCAGGTCCGCAGCACCTGGCTTAGTTGAGATAGGCTATGCTGCAGGTTGCCATCAGTGCTAGTGTGTGATAGGTAGTCCTTGCAGACACACCCAGGATGCACCTGTGTCCATCTGTATTTCCCAGTCATGTCTAGCCCTTGTGGACTATGATGCACCCAAAATAGTGCATATCCTGTGTGGGTGCTATGGTCACATGATTTAAGTGAAGGGGGGTGTTTGTACCCATAGGCAGATTATGCAGCACCAACTCTGGGGCTCAGGGTCGGGGACAGGATCTCCCACCAACAGATCCACATTCTACATCCCTGCAATGGTGGCAGTAGAGGGGACTATCAACCCTAGTCCTGCTGGGGAACAGCCATCCTACAGGGCAGTCAATGCAAATCTGTACAAATCCATAAGGCAATGGAGGACAGACAGTAGGCCTGGAAATGCTCAGCTGCCCCCACCACTATCTGACATTCTCCAGCAGCGAGCACAGTGAGTCCCCAGCCACTGTACCCTGCAAGGTGTTCCAGCCATACACATACTAACTGCAGACAGTCTGCTAGCTAGTCCATAGTGCATGTTCCTGGAGGAGATGTGTGCACCCAAAACTGGGATGTGAGTACACACACCAAGCAGATAAGTCAGTGATTGGGCCCCAGAAAAGAGAACCCATAAATATCACTTGAGAGAAATGCTATATAGCACTATGGGGGAACCTAGTCATGGTGTGGTCACTGCTCAGTCAGGGTGAGAGTGACCTCCCAGCAGGACATGCTGTGGCCACCCTGTCCGTGCAGGTGGTGGCCAGGCACTACAATGTCCCAGACATTTCCCTATGCCCTGTGCAGATGCATCCTGCCCAGTCCACCCTGTCCAGGCTATACTCACAGTATCTTGCTCCTCATTATGCACATTGGCAGGCTAACACTGGAAAGCAGTGTGGGCTGAGTAAGGTGTAGGCAGCCACAACACACTGGATAGACAGACACACACTCCCACACCTATGCCAGCATTGTGCAAATATAGAGGCTTTTGGCAGCCCTGGCCACCATACCAGTCCTGGGCACAGTGCGGGCATGGCTATGGTATGCAATACTGTTGGGGTCACTCCCTGGGGTGGTAAACAGAAACCAAAACTGAAACACACTCCACATATCTCAGAAAGGTTGCTATGATGCAGCTCTATCAGCAAATTGTGCTTAACTTAGGAATTGATATCTGCCATTAATCATAGCAACCTTTTGATATATGTCAGGAGTGTCCAATCCTGGCAGGTTTTTTGGATAGCCCTAATGAGTATGCATGAGATATATATGCATTAGAGATATCCTGCCAACCTGATTGGTTTGTGGCCCTCCAGGACTAGCTTTGGAGACCTCTGCCTTATACCTCTGTCATTTAAGACTTATTTATTTACATTCTCTTATATACCATGCTATTCTGCATCAGTGCAGTTTACATTGAACAAACTGAAATTACATTGAACAGGGCATTATAACTTGGAGATAACTATTTTACAGGGAACATGGGCTATGGAGGGTTAAGTGGCTTGCCCAAGACCACAAGGAGCACTTGTGGGACTAGAAACCCCAGTCCTTCTGGCCCAAGGTTACTGTCCTCTAGTGGGATTTGAACCCCTGACCTTCGGGACTGAAGTACCTTGCCCCAACCACTAGGCCACTCCTCCACTCCAGATTGTGAGTGGGCAAGGTGCAGATGTCCTAGACATAAAAAAGAGTAGATAGAATTTGTCACATTCCTCCTCGCTTCTCACCACCACCAAAATGTACTAATACAGCACAGGCATATTTATTAGGGACAGCATGAAACCTGAATGGTGTTTGGCCCTCCAGGACTGCAGTTGGGAAACTCTGCTCTAGGGATTGCACATGTGCTCTGTAGGGTAAAATATAGGTGTTTCAGGCATGTTTATTTTATCTGCAATAAAGTTTCCATCTTTATTACTACAGTTTAGTACTGGGTAAAATATGGGGAAAGGGTTGGCAGGAGCCACAGCTGGGACTTGAACTTGTGATCTTCTGCTTTTGAACACACTGGCTGTGTGTACTGCACCACACTGTTGCCACAGGGACAGTTCATTCCCTGGGGATACCATGACTGTTCGTCAGACAGACCCTGTCTGTTGCATTGCATGGCACCCACCTAAACGGGGCTAGGCTATGGTATGCTGTGGGCAGATGCCACTGCCCCCTCCGCCACCAGCATCCCTCTGCCACCATGCTGCCATGCCATTATGCTGGTGGTGCTGGTGGTGCGCAGTCCCAGGCCATCCAATATGCCGGTAGGCAGCTGCCTATGGTGTGGGTTTTCTGATAGGGGTGCCTACGTGGACATGCACGCTTCCCCCCCGCACCGCCTGCCAATGTTATGTGCCCTTGGGGGTACCTGCTGGGTAATCTCCCCTGTGACACAGTGGGACACACATTCATGCCCATGTTGGACCCTCATCAATTGCTGTCTTGCTGCTTTACAGTTTCAGCATTCCTATGTGCCACCTAGGCATCTTCCTAGCCCGCACTGTGCCCCAGCTGGACCACAGCATGTGCCGCCTGCAGCCCCCTGCATCCCATTTACAGCATCAGTACAGCTGCTGTTTCCTACGTGCCCACTCTACTGTTGCTGCACATGTGCACGCCCTAACAAATCTGCCCAATCTAAACGACAGAAACACTGATCAGCGCTATTTCAATGTGGGATCATTCACTTTGTAGGGGGACAGAGCATAGACCCTTCTAAACATGATATCTTAATTTATACACTTTGTCAGTAGTGTTGCTTTATGTTTATCATTAATATCACTATTGACCAGCTTGGTTATTGGGATTTTAGATGTGGTTCTGGTCATTTTCTCTGTTTATTTACCTTTTTGTTCCGTGCACATGTATCACTACTATCATGTTTTGGGTTTCCCTGCCTTTGCTGCACATTGCCGACTGAAATGGTTTCTCTTTCCTGCAAATGTGCCTTAACGCGAGGGTTTCACTGGCGTTAGTGTTCAGACCCAGATTTCACAGCGTTAGTGTGCCTGGAGCCTCTCCCCTCCCACTCTCCACCCATTGACCCCTTCTCTCCGCCCTCTGGAAGCCTTACTCCACCCTTCAGACCCGGATTTCACAACGTTAGTGTGCCTTAACGCCGCCGCTGCGTTATCGCGCGATAAGTGATGTTATTGTGCAATGATGTTACGTTATCGCGCGATAACGTCACTTATCGCGCGATAATACCACTGCTGCGACGTTAAGACGGTTTAGTAAACATACCCCTATGTCTTTTTCTAAAACAAGATTTCTGGTGATTAAAAATTATAATGTACAATGCTTTCTTTCTCATATGGATTTATAAACTAGTATTATTTTGCCTGGTCTAAAAATTACCCACACTACACCAATATATTAAAATATTAAAGCCGTGGCTCAGACCATCAAATACATTGTATAGTTTCTGCCTTGCTAGCCTTCTTTTACTCAGACTGTTATGTCTAGTATTGCAATAAATCTGTAATCTTATGAAACATTTATTCTTCAGTCACAAATGCAATACCAGGCTCAAGGTGAGAGTTTTTTCTGAAACTCATTCTTTTAGTTCTGGTGATGCATTATTTCTACTGGGAACAGTGCCTCTAAATGGATTAGTCTGGCACAACAAACTATTAGGACCTTACTGATTCACTTCAGTTCCTTCTTTTTAAAAAAAATATTCTGTCCCTTCAGGTTCGATTTTTGAGCTTTCTGTTCCTGTGATGTTCTAATTTTGTAGGCATATACTTGTCACTCAACTTTTTTTGTATGCTTAGCTTTGAACATTCCATGACAGCAATGAACCTCACTCCTAATTTAATTTAATTTTTCCACTTATCGTCTGGTTAACCCACTATTAATGAATTTGCCCCAAAATGAACAAAAAAAAACCTGAAAAAAAGGGAAAAATCCCATAAATGACACTGGAAATGAAACAAAATAAAAATATTTGACCTGCACAACCTTAACAATCTTATAAAATCTGTTAAGCCAGGGTATGTTTTGGTACGATCTGGGTCTCTCAAATGTATCTCTCTGCTACTTATCTGAATACTTGCATTGTGCCTTCTAGAGTTCATAAACTGTAATACATATAGGGGCATTTTTACTAAAGTGCACAAGCCTGAAGTGTGGGGTTTAGTGTGTTTTTCACGCATGCTTAGTCCATGCGGTAGCAAGGAGCATGCGGCCCAAAGGCAACTGTACTAACAATCCTGCACTAATAGCATAGCACGTGAATAGGGGCAGAGACAGAGTGGACAAAATACAGAATCAGGGTGGCAGCTGCGGGGGGCATGGTAGTCATGCTCTAGCTATGAAACCACACCACTACTGCGACTGCAACTAACACCAGCCTCTGACCATGCACTAGCTGCACTCACCATACTCCCGCATGCCAACCACACGATTCGGATGCACGGTTCATAAGCGAGTGTTAAAAAATATGCAGGGCAGGATCTTAAAGCCTCTCTCAGAGAAGGGAGTCATTTATTCCTCTCCTGCTAATGTCACGTTATTGTGTTTGCAGATGGTCTCTTTAAAGTCAAAAACACAACATGATGTAATTTCGGCTTACAATTATCAAATAGGGATGGGCATTTGTTAATGTGCATTAAGTTCCTTAGCACACTTTAAAACATTTAGGGGCATGTTTACTAAAGTGAAGTACATTTTTGCACATACCACATGTTACGTGCAAGAGTTAACACACAATAAATACAAATCCTGTGCAGGAAAAGCAGGTGACGTGCCCAGCATCTGAAACACAGGCCCACATTAAACACCTCTGCTGTTCTTCCCAGGCATGTAACATGGGTTCCAGTGCTAAAATGGAAAACCAAAAAACAACAGCCATAGCAGTAAACTTGACTGACTCCCCTCCCCCCCCCCCAATGCAATCCCCTCCATCAGCACCCTCTCCAAATCGGATCCCCCTCATGATCATTCCCCCCTCCCCCAGCAATACCCCCCAGAATCGCCCCCCTTCTGATCAGGAACCCCACAGAATCAAACCTGTCCAGGATCAACTCCCCCAACATAACCTCCCAAGATCAGCCCCCCCCCCCAACAGGAACTCCCTGAACAGAAGTCCCCCCCCCCCTTCCCATATCCTATGTTCTCCTATCCCCCCAGACTCACTTGGGGTTTCCCTGGTTGTCTAGTTGACCACAGGTGAACCTAGAAAAGATAACGATTATGATTTTCCAGAAAAAGAGAAACAAAATACCCTCCAAAACAATTTCAAATTCCTGCTAAATGAACAAGAAATGCATCTGGGAATTTTAAACTTGCCATAAACACATTACCATAAAAAGCTCTAAGAGCCCTGTATGCAACTAAGGAACCTTTAGACAAATACAACCACCAAATAGAACTACAATTAAAATTATTTGATGCCATTAATCAATTCATTCTACTATATGAGAGCGATGTCTGGGGTCTGATATTAACCCAAAACTACACAGAATGGGACAAAACCCCAATAGAAATCTGTACCTCCAGCTCTACAGAGACTCCATATACACTGAAACACACTCAGTAAACAAGCCGAGCAGGGAGGAGTGGTCTAGTGGTTGGGGCAAATTGCTTTGGACTGAAGGGTCAAGGGTTTGAATCCTGCTGGAGGGACTGGGGTTTCTAGTCCCACAGCCACTCCTGGGGCAAATCATGTAACCCTCTGTTGCATCAGGTACAAAACCAGTTTATAAGCCCCTTTGGGGACAAGGAGAAATATATACTGCACCTGAATGCGTATTGCTTTGACCTGGTAAGCATTGCTAAATAAAAGAGCAAAACCATGATGCTTCCCCTTGCTACCTACAGTACTAAAAAAAACTATACAGATGTTGGTATCATCTCTATAACAGCAATAAAATATCCATTTCCTGCTGAGCACTCTGTGAAGTAACACAAAATCCTGAAAAAAATGTTCTAAGAACCTATACTACAGAATCAACATTAACACCCTACCACTACTACTGATCATTTGTATAGAACTACAAGGCGTATGCAGCACTGTACAGACATATAAAAAGATGGTCCCTGCTCATCAGAGCTTACAATCTGGTCAAGACAGACAACACAGTAGCTGTAGACATGGGATACATCTAGGGGGAATGGTGAGGAAACATAAAGGAGATCAGAAGAGTCAAGATCCAAAAGGGGCAGCGAAGAGGTGAGTTTTCAGCTTGGATTTGAAAAGGGTCAGAGAAGGTGCCTGATGTACAGACTCAGGTAGTTTGTTCCAGGCATAAGGAACAGCAAGGTGAAAGGACAAAATCTGGAGTTAGCATGGGCCCATGTTATTAGTTAGCATGTGTTAAAGCCCACACTAAAGGGGCATGTATCTGGGCAGTGAAACCTGCACAAATGCCTGTGCCAATATTCCAACCTGCTTGCCCTTTCTCCGCTCAGTCGTGCACTAACCTACTAGCATGAGATTGTGAGTATGGGGCCCCATGCTCTTTTAGCACAGTCTGCTTTCTGCAGGTTGAACCTCACACTAGAGGTTAGCATAGTTTATTTAGACAGATTTGTATGCCACCTTATCCTTCAATCAAGGTGGTCACGTCACATTACAATCGGAGGGTTACATTTAACATTAGACAGTACAATTACATAACAGTACAGTAAAGTTACATAACAGCATTTAGACAGTACAATTAAAGGTAACATTTAATATTAGGGTATTTAATAACGTGGTATGATAAACTTGTGTGTGTGGATAGGATGGGTGTGTGCTTAGTTGGCAGCGTAAGTGGTATTTCAGTATGGGTAAGGGGTGTTGCCTGGATGCTCATATGTTTTTATAAATAGAAATGCTTTGAGGTCTTTGCGGAATTCTGTGAGGTCATCTAATGCTCTCAAGCTCGTTGGGAGGGAGTTCCATAGTGTGGATGCCAGTAGTGACGGTTTAGCAAACATGTCCTTAAATTCTTAGCACACTTTTGTAAATATGCCCCCCTAGTGCATGCTAAATCAATTTAATGCATGCTATCTTACGAAGTAATGCATGATAATGCACCTTAAAAAAATGTTTTTAACAGATGTATGAAAAGATCCAAAGAAATGTCTAAAACTCTGAGCCCACTATCTAGCGGACTGAAATCTGCTTAAAGTTAACTGGATCATTCATCAAGTTAACTTTAAGCAGTTTTTGGCCATGTGGTAATATGACGTGCAATAGGAAGGGTTTTTTGTTAAATATCAGATATACAGCAGTTCAGAGAAAATAAAACTTGTTTTTATTCAGACCCAGTTTGTTAAACTTTCATAAAGCTGGTCTCCTGACCTTTCCTCCAGCCCAGTTAAAGTTCCTTCCTTGCCCAGTTAAGGTTCCTACCTTTGTACGGCTTGCCTCGAAAGGACTCCTGGCTCTACAGGTCTCTCTCTCCCTCTTGCAGCCTGCTGGGTTTTTAACCACATCCAGTGATCCATGCCTTTCAAGACCTAAACTCTGGGCTGCAGGCTCTCTTAAAGAGACCTGTTGATAATCTCTCTAGAACAGAACAGGCAACACTCTATAGACCTCATCACAGGCCAATTTAAATCAAACCACTGAATATGAGATAATTTATTCATTGAAATTAGAAGAGCTAGTTATGTGAGGTGAACAGTAGTCCAATCGGGGTGAACTTTGGACTTCACCACAGAAAACCACCTCCCAGCCCTTCTCTTACTTAATAATGTTTGACCAAAAGCTATGTGGAAGGTGGCCCCAAATTTGTAAAACAAATAAGTTATATGGTGTTGTTGTTAAGTGCTGTCAGTTTGGTGTCAACCAATGGTGACCTTCTGGATAGTTGTCCTAAACTGTGTTTGGTCTTCAGTCAGGCGGCTCATTGTTAACAGGGTGCAGGGGCGGCTCAAGGCAATCTGCTGCCTGAGGCGAAGTATGAAAAGGCGTTCCCCCCCCCCCCACCTTAGAGGGGGCGGGGATTTTTCAGAAATCCAATCAGAGACTGGACCAAACCAAAAAGACGATTAGATTATATGGAGGAAATGCAAGATGTTTGCACACAGGGCCATACCGAGCTGCAATCACACCCTGTGAGACTTGCAGTTCTTGCTTTTTATGGTTCTTGCTTTTTCTTTTTCAACATATATTTTGCATCCACAGTAGGTGCAGAGCAGAACCAGGACATTCACCCACGGAACTCAATATTTAAAAAAAAAAAATCTGATTCTGATCATCTCACTAACAACAACAACAACCACTATTCTCCAGTACCAGGCATATTGTGAACTAATAAAAAACCCTAGAACAAAGAGCAAACCTAGCATACCATACCATATCAGCACAAACTTCCAAAACTCACATAAGGAGCCCATCCAAAAAAAACATCACTGTAAATACTACAGTGGGCCCTGGAACATCCATACACCTATTTGAAAAGCTGGACAAGTCAAATTACTAGAGTACAGTATAGATCTTTATGTACAAACTCCATGTTAACAGAACACCTGAACTCATTCACACACTCGCAACATCGACCCTCAACAAGTACAGAATAAGTAACCACAATCTAAATAATAATATGTAGACTAAATTTAAATTGAAACCCCAAGAAGCCAGCGTCCACATACAGTGCAACATCAGATAAATAAGAGATGCAGCTCCCCAATACTGTGTAAAATATAAAAATAGCACAAAGTCCAATCAATAAAATTAAATAAAATGACTTTTTTCTACCTTTGCTGTCTGACCATTTTATTCTCTGATCATGCTGGTCCCGATCTGAGGCTTCTGCTTTCCTGTCTTCTCTTAGCTCTCTTTCTGTGGTCTAAGGTCCATGATCCATCTGCCATTTCTTATCTCTTCTTTTGTTTTCTTCACTTCCTTCCATCAGCCCATTTCCATTTCCAGTAACCCTCCCCAGTATCAGTCCCATTTCCAGTCCTTCCCTCCCAGTACCTTCCAATGTCAACTGCCTTGCATTCCCATGACTGCAACTGGTGTCCATTCCTTTCCAGTCCCCCTCCTTCCCCACTGTCCAGCCCCTTCTAGTCCAAATACCATCCCAGATATTAGCTCACGTCCATTCTCAGTGCTGCCACCCCCCAGTAAGCTCCCTTCCAGCCTCCTCCCCATTATCCAACCACCTACCACTCCCATCCCCAATTGTCAGCTCCCTTCCAGTCCCCCTTCAGTACATCCCAGGTCCCCTCCTTTCCAGTCCCCTCCTTCTCCGTGTCAGCTCCCTTCGTGCCCCCTCCTTCCCCTGGCAGACACTCCCATTATCCGCTCCCTTCCAGTCCCATTCTACCGTCCTCCTGCATCAGCCCATTTGTAGCCCTAGCCCCTAGTTTTCTTCCAGGGCCAGCAGCACTTTCCTCCCCTCCCCCATTAGCCCATTTCCAGTCGCAGCCCATTTCCAGTCCTATCCCCCTTATCAGCCCACTTCCAGTCCTAACCCCCCCATAGCCCATTACCAGTCCTAAACACCACCATCAGCCCACCTCCAGTCCTAGACCCCCCATAGCCAATTACCAATCCTAACACCCCCAATCAGCCCATTTCCAGTCCTAGCCCCCCCATAGCCAATTACCAGTCCTAAACCCCACATCAGCCCATTTCCAGTCCTAGCCCCCCTGTAGCCCATTTCCAGTCCTAGCCCCCATAGCCCATTACCAATCCTAAACACCCCATCAGCCCACTTCCAGTTCTAACCCCCATCAGCCCACTTCCAGTTCTAACCCCCCCCCCTCAGCCCATTTCCAGTCCTAGACCCCCCCATAGTCAATTACCAATCCTAACCCCCATCAGCCCATTACCAGTCCTAGCCCCCCCATCAGCCCACCTCCAGTCCTAAATACCCTCATCAGCCCACCTCCAGTCCTAACTCCCCATCAGCCCATTTTCCAGTCCTAGACCCCCCATGGCCAATTACCAGTCCTAAACACCCCCCATCAGCCCACCTCCAGTCCTAAACACCCTCATCAGCCCACCTCCAGTCCTAACTCCCCATCAGCCCATTTTCCAGTCCTAGACCCCCCATGGCCAATTACCAGTCCTAAACACCCCCCATCAGCCCACCTCCAGTCCTAAACACCCTCATCAGCCCACCTCCAGTCCTAACTCCCCATCAGCCCGTTTCCAGTCCTAACTCCCCCATAGCCAATTACCAATCCTAAACACCCCCCATCAGCCCATTTCCAGTCCTAGCCCCCCCCCCCCCCCATAGCACATTAAAAGTCCTAAACACCCCCCATCAGCCCACTTCCAGTCCTAGACCCTTCCATGGCCAATTAGCAATCCCAACCCCCCCTCCCCCCATCAGCCCATTAGAAGTCCTAAACCTGCCAGGGAAATAAAAAATAGGAACCTGGCTGCTGAAGCCGCTCTCCGCCGCGGCAGCAGGAAGTGCTCCGCGGCCTCCCCGGCAGAGCCCTCCTGTCTCCCTCAGTTTTAAATGGAAAGGAAACCGGTGTGAAGCCTTCCCACGTCTGTGAAGGACCGACCCCCGTGCAGCTTTGTCCCACCCCCAAAGGAAGTTCTGCAACTGTTGTTGGTGCATATACCTGAATAATAGTTGTGTTGATGGGCATTCCTCGTTGACAAATAGAAAAGAAGCATTAGTGGATTGCATTGTATTTCTTCTTAATTGTAAATGGAACACCATTTCTTCTTTGCCTTTCATTTCCATCATAATGTACCATATGATCATCAGATTCAAAGAGCCTGATGCCAGTCCATTTCAGTTTGCTGCCACCCAACAGACTGAGGTTTACATGTTCCATTTCATTCTTGACCACTTACAACTTTTCTTGGTTCATATTTCATACGTTCCATGTCCCAAAATGTAAGACATCTTTAGAGTTTGTGACTCATTTCATACCCAGCTACTTCAGCAGTCAGGCATCTCGGGGCCTTTCTTCCAACCACATGATACCACCGTAAGTTATCACGCATGGTCACCTTCTGCCAACCCACATCTATCCCATCATTTATAGCAATAATCATCTGACTGAGAAACATGGGTCTCAGTTGCCTCTAGAACAGTGCTTACCAAACCTTTACCCAATATGGCCCCATTTTAATACTTAGAAATTCATGTGACCTCAGAAGATGTAAAAACAAATAGCAGACTTCCACTGCCTCTCTTTCCTTCATCCATGTCTTCCTCCTTCCACCCACTTACTTATCCAAAGCATGAATGCAGCAGTCTAACAGGAAGCAACAGAGGAGGAAGGGGCAGGGCCTGTGAACATACAGTACCTTAGGATGACTGCCACTACTTGGTGTAGGTCACAGTGGAGGCCCAGAGAGATGGGGAGGATCCCTGTTTCTGTGACCCCCATCCACTGATGATGTGACCCCACTTGGAATCCTGATGCAGATTTGGAAACCACTGCTCTAGAATAGGGGTCTCCAACTTCAGTCCTGGAGGGCACTAAACAAGTCAGGTTTTCGGGCTATCCCTAATGAATATACATGAGATATATTTGCATGAACTGCCCCATTAAATTGAAATTTATTTCATGCATATTCATTAGAGATATCCCGAAAACCTTACTTGTTTAGTGCCCTCGTGCTCTAGAACAAAGGACATGTGCATTCTTGAATCAGTCAGCAGATGTCACTGTTGCATGAAGACTCTGGCTGTCATAGAATTGCCTTTTTCTGGCTAAATAAATTTTGGCTAGGCAAGAATGAAAAAGTAATTGGAGATGCAGGAGAGTAGCCTAGAACAGCAGCAGGCTGAGAAAGAGGGAAGACTGGGTTCAAAACCTATTTCTTTCACTAGAGCTCCTTATGCCTTTGGGCAAGTTGTTTCACCCTTCATTGCCTCAGACAATGAAAACCTTCTTGGGCAGGGACCTAAACACTCATATATTTAACTCAGCCTGAGCTCAGATTTGGTAAAAGCAAATAATTAAATCCAAATCTTCATAAGGTCTTTGTAAGTTTTCAATACCTTTGTCTACATAGGAAGGAAATGGTATTTGATATGGATGTGTGTAGGTTTATGTCAATTTTCTTTTATTAGGCATACTCCTTATCCAAATAACATTGTCACTGTATTATATCATAATATACATAGGGGTATATTTACTAAACCGTCTTAATGTTATCAGCGCTAGTTGCAGCGTTATTGTGAGGAATGCCATATAAGGTAGTGGGCGTTCTGGTCTTAAGGTAGCAATCGAGGGCTATTGCGCGATAAAGTGCGCCGTACCCATTATCGCTCGATAGAGGGAGCCGTGCACATTACCGCGCGTTAACCTTAACTTCACATGCTGATCTGCAATCACAGCAACAGAGGTGTAGCACACTGATAAATGCAATGACTACTGCAGCAGGGGTCATGCGTTCAATCCCCCAGTGGGTGTAATAAATAAGGGTGGCCAAGGCAATTCCTTTTCCTGCTTGAAACAGTCCAACAATCTGTGCTGCCAGCTAAAAATACACACACCCCAGTGCCATAACCTAATGCACCTTTTAGGGCGCACCAGAAGGCACATCCTAAACCACCACGTCAGCCAAGGCGGGTTATAATGTGCCCCAGAGGGCGTGTTGAAAGGTTGTCAACACCCAAGGCACCATATTAGGTGCCCCATAAGCTGGCTGAATCTAAGTTGTGGCTAATGATGCCCCAAGGATGTATAGGTGACAAGAAATGTTGGCCAAGGGCAGTAAGGTCCCCCAAGTTGAAAAGCAAGAAAGGCATGGGCCAAACACAGATGTAACCCTAACACTGCACAGAGCAACAAGGAAAGACAATGCACAAGTGATGGAAGGAAGTAGATCTGAGTTGATGGATCAGACAAATCTGCGTCCAGCCCATGTGACAGCTGGAAAAATGGACAAACATATCGGGGGCAGCTGTAGCGATGCACAGGGTGATGGTAATGTACCGTGCAACAATGACAATGTGTGGCAGAGGATGGGAAGACGTGTCCAGCAGAGGAGGTAGAGGTCCAAAAGGAAAAAGCACCCTATTAGAATCAAACAGATCAACAACCAAAAGAAGCATGATTCTGATCCAACAAGGCAAAATTCTTATATAAATGAACCTTTTGTTGGAGAGCCCAGCCCAGTGAAAAGAACTCAATCCAACACCACTGTGGTCACTCCGTTTTAATAAATACATTCTTAACAAATAGCCTATCAATTGTACTTAGCTGTAAGCTTAACTTTTTGTCAGGCTGTTCAGAACCCCATCGAAATCTACGATGTGGCACGTTTCGGGTACAAAAAATCTTTTTACCCTGCTTCAGGTCAATCAAGATGCGGTCGTCTCCGCATCCATGTCAAGGCTCTCCTGCTGACCTATACATGCAGGCACACTGTGGTATTGCAGTAACTTCCCTTACTGATCTCAAGTACCAGTAATCCAACTACTACTGAGCATGTATATAGTGCTACTTGTCACATGTAGCGCTATACAGAAACAACTAACACACAAAATGTGAAACACACATGTCTTGGCAACTGGTCCCATCTATGGGCCGCCCTCCTACTGTTGACCCCATACTAAACGCCTTTCACCTTGCTGCACCGAAAGCCCCGAACTAATTACCTGTGGCTGTACAGCAGCTCCTATCCCAATCAGCCACAAATCATGTATGTCAGCTTTACCACCTCCCACAAGCCTACTACTCCTGACACACATTTGTTCCCTGCTCACATCTTCTGCATTTCAGTCATGACTAGATTGTAAGCTGAGATGGCCAGGCAGTGTCTGTTATATGTCAATGCAGTGTTGCATCTTACTGCTATTGGGATACAAATGTTCACTAGTACACACATATCTAAACAAATGTATGTGGCAACATATGCAGTACTTACATGAGAAGACCTCTTCAATCATCTGCCGCCTGACTGCTGTGCCCTAAAGTGTGTCACCACGGCCACGTACAGGAGGGCACGTAGGATCATCCTCTAGATCCTCATTAATTTGGGCAGGGATATGGTGCCTGAGAGCAATGTTGTGCAGGATGCAACAGGGTATAATGATCTCTGCCACAGTCAGTGGTTTGTATTGTAAGGCCCACCTATCCTACCCAGACACCTGAAGCCTGTCCTATCCAGACACCTGAAGCAACTCTTTAAAACGCTAAAGGTGCGCTCTATGACAGAGCGGCTGGAGGCATGGGCCTCATTGTAACTCCTCTCTCCTCTCTGGTGTCCATGGTTGACGCACAGGAGTCAGCAACCAGGGGTGACACCCATATCCTGAATCACCTGCAGAAAGAAATGTGGAACATTAAAGCTGATGTCTACCCAAATGGACACAAGTATGTACATGCAAACCAAATGCACAAAACATCCTGACAGAAACATATGACATCACATGATGGGACACCACAACTATGCATCAGCGTGTGAAGTTATGACACACAAAACAAGGGGTAGGTGTACGGATTGCAAACAACATAATCTGTAAACCATGACATAAATGCTAGCGTCCATTCTACCATCATCACACAGTACCGTAGCAAGGTACAGCTAGAGGGCACTACCCCCCCACGTTAGGTCACACACAGACAGATGAGATACACACACAACTAGGGATACACCTTAAAGACAGACATGTGCACATACGGTCAGTCACAGGATTACCATGTGCATGTCAGAGATGAGAAATACACACCCAGCAGTATACAGTCCTCATACTGGACTGCCTCAAATTGTCCGAATAGTGCCGAGTGATGCAGGATATAGGAGTCATGGGTGGACCCTGCAAACCCAGGGACCACATTCAGAATATGCATGTTTGCATCACATACAACCTGAAAATTCAGGGAATGGTAGTGTTTTTGGTTGCGGAACACTACCTCCCTGTCTTTGGGTGGGACCAGGGCAACATGTGTGCAATCAATAGCTCCCATCATGTGTGGTATCCTGGCAAACGCCTCAAAGGCCTGGTTCAGGGTCCACCACTGTTGCCTAGTGTTGGGAATGGCAATGTAATTCCCCATCCAGCTGATCATGGCACGCAGTACCTAGTGGAGACAGCGTGAGAATTTGGGGCGGCTTATGCCACCCACTGCAGCCACAGATGAGTGGAAACAGCCAGAGGCAAAGAAATGTAGGGCACCAAGAAGCTTGACCAAACCGGGTATGGTCAGGGGCTCGTGGTCAGGTCTTAGATCCTAATAGAGCTCCCTAATAGCCCCCATGCTCAGGCGGTAGAGGGAGATGACCTGGTCCTCACGCATGCCCTGGAGCTGGGCCCTGTGCCTGTAGAAGGGAGGCTGGCAAGCCTGCAACTCCGTATGCCTCCTGCGCCGTGCCGGCACTGCCCCTGCCTGACCTGCCCCCACAGCTGCAGGTCTGTGTTGCAGCGGGACTACACCCATGCCCTGTGCTTCAGCCCCATGGACACCATCTCCTCCGTCAGGCAACCACAGCCCCTGCTCACCTCCCACTGCACATGCAGCAACCACAAAGCCCGCCATAAACTCCACCCCCTTCAACTCCTCTAACTCACTCAAACTCAGACACCCACCTCACACAACCTATCCAGACACCTCCCCCATCACACACCAACCCAGCCACACAACCCCACTACCACTCACGAACCCAGCCACTCCCCACGACACACCTGCCTCTGACACTCTCCTTGCTTCACCAACAACCAACAGCGCACGCCTTCTCTCCCTCGCCTACACAAACCCCTCAATGTGTACCAGGTGTGCATGTGTATTTATGGGTTTTTTAATGTTGCACGCATTGCACATGCGCAGTGGCACGAGCGTGTCGGCTGTGCGAGTTGCACATGCGCCGCAGAGATGCAGAAGGTGCGCGCGCAGGACACCATGTTACGCATGCGCTGTGTGTGAGCGTGAGGCTTGGCGCATGTGCTGCGTGATGTTACATGCATGCGCCAAGCCTCATGCTCACGCACAGCGCATGCATAACATGGTGTCCCACGCACGCACCTTCCACGTCTCTATGGCGAACATGCACACCTGGTACACGTTGAGGAGTTTGTGTAGGCGAGGGAGAGAAGGCGTGCGCTGTTGGTTGTTGTTGGTGAAGAGTGTCAGAAGCAGATGTGTCGTGGAGAGTGGCAGGGTTGGTGAGTAGTGGTGGGGAGTGTCAGAGGCAGGTTTGGTGTGGAGAGGTGTGTGCCAAAGCAGACGAGAGAGAGAGGAGGGGAGGCAAGGAGCAGCCGAGAGAGACAGGAGCTGAGTTGAGGAGCAGGCAGCAGGGAGAAGAGGTGGGGAGAGGAGCAGGTGTGAGGTATAGCAGAGAAGCCAAGGAGCAGGGATGTGTGAAAGGGTGGGAGAGGGCACAGAGGAGAGAGAGATGGAGTGAAAGGACATGGCAGGAGGGGAGGAGGGGGGGCACCTTTTCAGCAGTGCCCAGAGCCGGCAGGGAGTGTTGGGCCTGTGGTGGTGGCTGTAGGCCCATCGGGTATGTTGCAGCCCACATAGGGGCCACCCAGTGCCAAACGAAGGCCAGCTGAGGAACGGAGGAGGGCTGTGAGATTCAGTCAGCAAGAAAACCACATCCTGCTGGCCAGTGTGTTGGAGCGGTATGAAGTGCTCTATGGCCATCTGAGCAACAGCACCACTGTGGTAACACGTACACACGTGTGGGAGGAGGTACAGGAGGCCATAGCCCAGGCAGGGGGACCAACCAGGGACCTGGACAGCCTGAAAAAGAGATTCAATGACATTAAGCGTGGTGTCCATGCACACATGGTGGCGGAGAGGCAACATGCCATGGGCACTGGTGGGGGTGCCCCCTTTGCCCCAACTCTCACACCCCTGGAGCAGGAGCTCACAGACCGTCTTGGGCCCATCTACCTGCGTGGACTGCCAGAAGCGCTGGACACCGCCCATCCACAGGCAGGTGGGAATGCACCTTACACCTTGCTGCTCCTTACACGGAATAAACTTCCTTTGTCTATGCGTCAGGCATCTTCTTTGCCCCTCCTCACACTTGAGTTCACAGCTCATATATTTGCCTCTGCCTTTGGCTCATGAGTGTGCTGTTCTGCATTCCTCCCCTTTTTCATTTCACCTTTCGGTCTTCCTCTCACACTTGTTCCTACATTCTTCCTTTGTCTTGTCCCCCCTTGCTCTCTTCCCTTTGCTCCTGTTCCAAACCTCTTTCCACACCTGTTAGTGCTCTGTCTTTATAGATTGTAAGCTCCATTGAGCAGGGATTGTCTTTTTGTGTTTTCACGTTTACAGTGCTGCGTGTGCTTGGTAGTGCCCCATAAATGCTTATTAGTAATAGTAGGAGTAGTAGTAGTAGATATGCAGCACATGTACAGAGAACGCCAAAGCACATGTGGCATATGGAGGGGATTGGTGGGGGACCATGTCCTGAGAGCAGGCGTGCCCTAACACAGGCAACTGTGGGGTGATGACACAGCAGCACATGGCAGGGTAGGTACAGGGTGTGTGTGACAGGTACCTGGGCCTGTGTGCATGATAGACACAGTCCTGAACGTAGTTGAGGACCACAAAGCAGTGGAGAAGCAGGGGGTGTGGCGGACAAGGCCCATATCTGATTGAACACTGCATACATCAGTGGTCCAGAAAACAGATATGCAAAGCCCAGAGGGTTAAGCTGCATAGCAACAATTCACAGCACTACAGATCAGCAATGTAACAGTGATGTAAAGAACCTATCTGAGGAGTGGCTAATGATATCCCACTGTAATCAAAGAGCATCACAGCATACATGAACAGCAATGTAACAGTAAAGAGCCACATTGGGATATCATTTGACAGTATTCAGATAACCTCCTTGTATCACGTTTACATTGTTGCTCTCTAGTGCTGTGAAGTTTGGCTGTGCTCCTGGACCCTCTGGGTCTTTGACATAGATGTGTTTGGCCACTGATGTATGCAGAGTTCATGCGACTACAGGGCTTGTCTGTCCTTCAAAGTACTCCTCCTCCTAAGGATATGTGGTTGGGGGACTAACTGAGGTCTGATTCCTCTACTACTGGAGTTATCCTACCCAGATTGGTCTAGCGTTCCTTCCTCGCATAGGGCTTATGAGGGCTTACATTTAGTTATTTTTTTGTGCCTACTCCTTTTGGGGTGTGTTCATCATTACCAGCCTGCGTTCTCTGTCCCCCTGAGGTCTACTTGCTAAAATAATACTAGCCCAGAACACAATGGCCTGTGGGTACCCATGCACACCACCAAAACACATATGACGTCTGTATGCACCTACCTATCCAAGGACATATCCCAGACCACTGACAGGGAAGGGCCTAACACACAGGGATGATGGCGTAGATGCAAACAAATGGCAGCAAACATATCACACACATGTCACACACTTAACACTCTGTCGGGGCCCACATAGAGTGGGGATACCCCATTCACCCTCACCAGACTTTGGAAAGCACATCGCCACACCCATACCAAATGCACATAGTACAACCCCCACAACACCTGGGATTAGCCCTTATACACATTCCGCAGTGCCACACATACATTCCCATACCCCCACACACGGTGCAAACCCATACCCAGCAGTGCTCCACCCATCCCCCCAGACACCCCATCACACCCATGAAGTATGGGATAGCTGTCCACCCACACCGCACAGTGTCTTGCAAAGTGGAGGGCCCCCACACACGTCTGGCTGACACGGACACATCCTGCAACACCTAACGTGCATACCACTCAGGGCAATGCAAGCACATCACTCACACACACAATGACGGCACACAATCCCACTCAGGACTCCCACATGTGCCACAGCCACATGTATTACTGAGGCCACATCCAAGGTGAGGTGGCCAGTCCATACCTGATACTGCAGATAGGGGGCGCGGCACTCAGCACACCATCCCACACACACCACATCCCATGTGGCACAGCTACACCAGGGAATGAGGCTGCTACCCCCCCACCCCCTGCCAGGCACAGCACCCTGTAGGCACCTGTGCTGTCCCTATTGTAGGCACAGCAACAGCAGGCACAGGCAGACAACACATTGTTTTTGGCAGGGATGTACTACACAGGTATACAGAGGTTGTGATAAGGAAGCTTATCATAGCTCAGGAGGGAGCTATAAAAGAGGTGAATTGGCTCTGAACAAGCAACCTGTCTTTGCTGGTAGAAATAATAAAACAGAATGTTTTCATAAAAGACTACCAGTCCCAGAATGCACCAGGTTTCAAACAGCCTCTAGAAGAGCTGAAGTGGGGAAACGTGTGTTCAATCAGGAGAGCTATGAGGTAATCCCCAATCACTCATCTCCAAGGGCAGGGCTTGATTCAGCACACCTGGGCTGTGCTAGGGTGGAGTGTCCCTCTAAGCAGGTTAAAAGTAAAAGATATTCTCCACAGAGACAGAACAGAAAGAACAGAGAGAACCAGGAGAGCAGACAGAAAGAGGAGAGAGGACTACAACAGCAGAAGCAACGTGGAAGGAAGAAGAGAAAGACATCTTGGAGGTCTAAAGAAGGAGCCCACAGCAGTACGTGTGTTAGGAGTGATTCCAGAGGCAAGCATACTCCATTGGACTGGAGGAAGCCAGAGGAGTGGAGTTATAAAGCCAGGAATTCCCAGACGGCACCTTTGAAGGAGACGGCTGCATTTGGAAGGGGCCCTAAGGCCGGTGCAAGAAGGTATATGAAGAGAGACCCAGTGTCCAGGGATCTTGATTGGAAGGCTGGACATAAAAGCTGGACTACTTACTGGCCAGGATACCTGGAGAGGAAACCTAACAGCAAAGGAAGCTCAGGTATGAACTTTGATCTATGCCCTAGCTCTTCTCCAGGAAGACAGCAGGGAAAGAAATATTATCCTGAGAATGATCAATTAAGGAATTCCTCTGAGCCAAACCATGATATTGATTCCATGATATTTGAGGAAGAAGGAGATATATCAAATGATCAGAATGAATACATGGATTGCTCTCTGTCTAGGCTGCTGTTTTAAAGTAGTTTCTCACTAATACAACAACCACCAAAAGGAACTGTAACTTGTTCTTTTATCAACCCAGAAAAGTCTCTGCAAGAAAGCTTTAGGGTAGGATTGAGCCACGTAGAGAGAGTGAACCAGCAAAGGGGTTTGCAGCTGGCTAATTATTGGTGATTGAGCCAGGCACAAGTGCACGTGAGCTCTGGAAGGAAACTTTTCTTTTTTTTTGTGTGTGTGAATAGAAGAAAGTTATCCTTGATAAAGAACAGGTTTTTTTGTTACTTTTGGGTTTTGTTTTTGCCTTTTGAAGCACTGCTAAGAATGTCATTAGCAGGAGCCATCAAAAAGACCTTTTCTGTTTCCCATCAAGGTCTTTATTGATTTATTGCTTAAGAAGTTCAGTTACCTTATAACATGTTTTGTTTTTCCTGAGTACAATACTGGAAGCAAGTGTCCTTTTGTGTTACCAAGTAAATCTGTGTGGGACAATTAACCCCATGAATAAAATCTGTTTTTCTTTGCTTACACTCGAGCAACACAACTCATTATTTTGTGAACGGCTGATTCTGGTATGAATGAACTACATCCCCCACAATCCTTTGCAAGTCATAATAATATTTTGCCTTTGCTAAGACTGTGGACATTCAAGACCAGCGCCCCCGTTGACAAGGTGCACTGCACAAACTCATCTGTGCTGTGTACCCTTTTCCAACCCCCAGGTGACTACAGGACCATGGAGGCACATGAGGAGGAAGATGTGGCAGGGCCTCAGGATGGTGAAGGGCCAGAGGCTGCAATGTACGGGAACACCGTCAGAAATGGCGAGGGCACAACAGGAAACAATGTGCTGGCCGAGGCAGAGGACACTCCACTGGATGTCAACGCTACAGTGGGGGCCACTAGCAGCAACTCACAGGCTATAGAGGGTACAGAGATGGAGGGGAGTCACCACATCGCACAGGCACCAGGGACATCAGCCACCCCTCCCACAAGCATGGCTATGATCTTGGCAGAGCTGCAGGCCCACATGGCCTCAGCAAGGCACGATGCCAAAGTTGGGTAACAGCATACACAACAATCCCCATGGGGGTTGCCGTAACATCCACAATGAGATTGCATGTGCACCACAATATGTTGGCAACAAAGCAGATAGTCTCATATGTGTGTGTGGGGGGGTCTGTGCCATGTGCATTCCCCCCTCCTGTAGCATGGCTTGTCATGTGTCAGCATGTGTGAGGATCTCAGACACGTGCACATTGTTCACAGCCATATACCCCAAGGAAGCGTACAGCAGTAAACACCTATCCCAGGTCACCTAGACAGCTTACATAACTTACCTCTCCCCATAGGTACTGATACCTAGCATAGTTTGTCAGCGTAATCTGTACTGTGCACCAGCGTTATAGAAAACAGGGCCCCCCAGATATATGTATGTGTGTGCCATGACTCCTCACGTCATCTGGCTTATCTCATATGACCAGTACGCAGATCAAGCATTGACACATTGAACTGCGACACTGTACCATGTGTGAGATCTGTGATTCACATGAACCCTCATCAGGACCCTTTCCTGGCATGAGAATGGCTCATGGGACACACAGATGCAAACATGGTCATGCGTTGCTAGTTGTTGCGTACATGATTAATCTGCAGACTGATCTGGTAGGATATGCCTGACATGTGCATGTGTCACAGTGGGGGTTGTAACAGGTGTCTCACACATCACCTTGTGTCCCACCCACAGGCACTCGTCAGGCTCTGTTGGCCATTCACCAGGAGATCCACCAGCTGTGTGCCACAGCGGACACAATGGCAGGGGCGCTCCTCTGTATTGCAGATGCCCAGGAGGCCATGGCTGCCCGTACACAGCAGCCAGCACCAGCACCAGAGGTGGCACCAGCAGTCCCGGGACAAAGGGGTGGGTTGGGCCGTGGTTGCCGTGGCCGGCCACGGAGGATGTGAACATTATAAATAAAGACATCACAACTTATTACAACATATGTGTTTGTTTCCAATCTGTGGCACTGTGATCCCCTATGTACCCTGCACCCCATATTGTCACCCTGCTCACATGTGCCTACCCATATCCCTCAGGGGTGTGGTGTCTGTACTGCCACCAATCATCGCACATAGGTTATACCATGCCCTGTGTGCCATGGACTGTGGCAGGTGGTCACCCTCCTACCTGTGCGTGGGGGTATACCCAACCTCACCCGTTGCCCAGCAAGATGTTCACGGTGGTACATGTCTGTTGTAAGGATCTGTCACCCTCTCCCACCCCATATGCTCTCCATCATTAGACACACATGTGTGACCATCCTCCCTGCCCACACCAGGGACTACATGGCTGACTACCCACATAGGCTTGTATGCGGCACAGGCAGACAAAGGTAGCTCGCTTCAGTCAGCTGATCACTGTTCACCAGCACTTGTAGTCCCACACCGCTCATCCTTGGGACATGCATCGACCTGTCTCACCCTCACCAGCTATCCCCCTTTGCAGCTGCTGGGTACAGAATTCCCTCTTACCCTTCCTGCCACATACCTGCTGCTAGCCTTTACCCCTATTGCCCCACAAGCATGGTGCATCAGATATGGTGCCCACACATCACAGGCAGCATGCATATGACCATAGCTGTTGGGACATACTGCACATTGGGGGCACCATGGGACATAGGCACCTACACACATGGGCAGCCCCCACACTTGCATGTGGAGATGGTCCATGTATGTTACCTATGTCTACCATGCATACACATAGGGATCTACACACATGTCCCATGCTCACATCCACAGTCTGTCTGTAGGGGAGACACGTGACCATTGTGCCATACGTACAAAATTTTTTATTTACATATTTACATTTGTACATATTTAAAGATGTACCAACGAGACCGAGGGCGTTATATGACCTCACAGACTTCGGCAAAGACCTCAAAACATTGTTATTTATGGAAACCTATGAGCATTCAGGCAACATCCCCTACCCAAACAGTAACACTACTACCTCCTCAAACTAAACACACACCATCCCATCCACACATATATATCTGTCATACCACGTTATAGCATACCTTTATGTTAAATGTTACCTCCATTGTACTATCTAAACACTGGTAAGTAACTGTACTGTCTACATGTTTACATGTATCCTAATGTTAAATGTAAACCTCCAATTGTGATGTGACGTGACAACCTTGATTGGAGGAAAAGGTGCCATACATCTTTTTCAACATAAAAACAAAAAAAACACCCCATGTTCTGTGCTGAGTGACAGGACAGCACAGGGCACGTGTGTGGGCACCCCTGTGCCCCTTAAATGCTCCAGGGATGCCCATCAGGGAATGGCTGTCGAGATGCACCACCCATAGCAGCTGCACGCTGCATGTGCATCTTGGCAGCCAACCACTGAATGGCACCTGCCAGCCACCGTATGGTGCGGTCCTGGGTCTGCTGGTGTTGCAGCACACCACCCACTGCCACATACAGGTCCCACACACACCTGCCACCACATCCACGCCAGGTGCCCGGTGTTTGTGTGGTGGCATGAGCATGGGTCCTGTCTGTGGCAATGGGTGGGGACGCTACTCCCAGGCGGACAGCATCACCGCAAACATGTGGCAGCTGGCAGGGGCCCACAGTGCCCTGTGCTGTCCTGTGTCCCCTCCCACCCACAGAGACATCCTCCCCCCTCCACACACCCCTCCTCCCCTGACCCTTCCCACCCACCCTCTCTGTCACCCCCCTCCAAGCTCTCCTCCTCCTCCTCCTCTGCCTCCTCCACCTCCCCCTCGCCCTCCTCACCCCATCACATACAGCTCACCCTCCCCCTTCCCTCCCTCCCACACACCCCACACTCCGCCCCCTCCATGTTGTCCTCTTCCTCTTCACCTTCTGCCCCTCCTCCTCCTCCTCTGTCTGGACTGGCACTGTGGGGCCTGTTCTGGGGTGCCCCGATGTGGATGAGCCCTCACCAGCAGCAGCATCCTCTATGGGGGAAGACAGTCATTAACACACCATCATGTGAGTCACATACCACATGTACAAAGTTTGGCCTCCCACAAGCTGGTGGGCCACTGTGACATGCTGTACTGCACTGCAGAGGCTGCAACACTCACCACCACTTTGCTCCATCGCCCCCCTTTGGAGGCAGGTAAGGACCTCCGGGCAGTGCAGCTGCAACTCCCGACCCTTTTTCCGTAGATCCTCTACCTGGGGGGGGGGGGGGGGAAAGCAATGGGCGGGAGCATTAGGGGCCATATATCTCTGGTGGGTGCCCAACACATATCACACATCTCTGTGAGCAGCATCGTGCTGCTCCTGCTCCTCTGGCTAGTGTGTCCTCTACTACCTGTTGCCAGTGCCCCTTGCACGTGTGGCTATGGGTCTGGGCATGTGTGAGGTGACACCTATGTGTACTGTGCATAACCCCCCAAACACCCCATACCCTGTTCCTACACTCTCCTTGCATGACATGGCAGAACCATGCCACGTGTGGTTTGGCCATGCTGGTGTCCAGGGGAGGTCTTCCCTAACTCCCTGTGTGGTAAGGCAAACACCTGTGTGTTTGCCTGACCTACACACATCATCCAACACACCCGCCATGGCACCATGATATCCTTACAACACATGGTTGATGTGTTCTGAGATAGAGTGGGAGGTGGGTGACCCTGTACATATTGCCAGGTGCCACTACCATAACACTAGGCTTTCTACTATACCTCTATGGTCACAACTAAGGCCTCCTGTGAATAGGGCAGTTGTGGGCAACTGCAACATGAGCATGGCCCACCACACCTAGATGAGCTATTAACATCTGTGATCTGGTCTGGGCCCTCCTGGAGTTAGGGCATAGCTGTGAAACCCCAACAGATGCAAGTACCCTTACACCAGAATCTATAATATTCCTCTGCGATCAGGTATGGGCCTCCTGGGGAGAGGGCAGATGTGTGACTTGAAACTGCATACACTAACATGATATCTGGATTTCATACCAACCTTTGTAATCAGGTCTCAGGACTCCTGGGCGTAGGGTGGATTAGAATACTTCATCAGCAACATACACCATAACACCAGGGTGACGGACAGATCATTTTGATCAGGTCTCAGGACTCCTAGGGGTAGGGTGGATTAGAACACTTCATCAGCAATATACACCATAACACCAGGGTGACTGACAGATCACTTTGGTCAGGTCTCAGGATTCCTGGGGTTAGGGTGGATCAGAACACTTCATCAGCAGCACATACCATAACACCAGGGTGACTGACAGACCACTTTGATCAGGTCTCAGGGCCCATGGGAGGTAGGGCAGATGTTTTAACCTGCAAATGCATAAACGACCATAAAACCAGGGTGACTGACAGATCACTTTGATCAGGTCACAGGACTCCTGGGGGTAGGGTGGATTAGAACACTTCATCAGCAGCACATACCATAACACTAGGGTGACTGACAGACCACTTTGATCAGGTCTCAGGCCCCCTGGGGGTAGGGAAGATGTTTTAACCTGCAAATGCATATACGACCATACCACCAGGGTGACTAACACACCACTTTGATCAGGTCACAGTCTTTCTGGGGATGGGCAGATGTGTGAACCTACAACTTGTGATAAGGAAGCTTATCATAGCTCAGGTAGGAGCTATAGAAAAGATGATGTGACTCTGAACAAGCAACCTGTCAGTTCTGGTAGAAGCAAGAAAACAGAGTTTTCACATAAAAGACTACCAGTCCCAGAATGCACCAGGTTTCCAGCAGCCATGAGGGAGGCTGAAGTGAGAAAATGTGTGTGCAATCAAGAGAGCTATGAGGCAATCCCTAAGCACTCATTTCAAAGGGCAGGGCCTGATTCAACACAGCTGCGCTGTGTTAGGGAGCAGCACACATTAGGAAAGAATAAGAATAGAGCTTATTCTTCAGATAACAGCTTGAAGAACAGCTTCAAGAACAGCTACAAAAAAAGCTTCAGGAGGAGATACAGAGACAGAGACAGCAACGGCTACAAGCTCAAGCACCAGTATCACCTGGAGAAACAGAAGCCAAGCCAAGCGGATAGAGAGAGAAGGAAACTCTCTGAAAGGAAGAGAAGAAAGCCCATTGGCAGGTCTGGGAGAATCCAAGGCAGTACCTATACTGGGAGGTATTCCAAATGCCAGCAGATTCCATTGGACTGGGGTGTCCCAGAGGAATGGAATGGCAGAGATAGGAATCACCAGTGGCTACCTGGAAGAGAGAAGACTGCACGTGGAAGGGACTTTCAGACCAAGGCCAGAAGGTATGTGAGAGGAGATCCAGTGTCCAGGGATCAAGACTGGAAGGCTGGACATCAGAATTGGATTACATACTGGCCAGGCTTTACAGAGAGGAATTATGATGGCAGGAGAGGCTCAGGTATGAACACTGATCCAGACCCTATCTATAATAGAGAATGGCAGCAAAGGAATAAGCATTCTCATGATAGTGCCTTAATGAAAGACTCGTCTGTGCCAATGTATGATAGTGACCCTATGCTGATTGATGAAGGGGGAGATACAGCAGATGAAAGTACAGTTTACATGGACTGTTCTCTATCTAAATGCTATTGCTAGCTTTCTGTGAGCAAACACATCAGCCATCACAAAGAAACCTAACTTTGTTCTTTATTTCCACTGCAAACAGCTCTTAAAGCAGGATTTGGGTTCACACAGTAGCAGCCAGCCAGCTAAAGGCTTACAGCTGGTCAATTGATAGTAATTAAAGCTGCACCTGATTGTGTGTGTGAGCAAGGGAGAATCACTGCTGAGATCTGCGTGGAAAAATAAGTAGAAGTTAACCTAACCAGCAAAGTTTATTCTTTTCTTTGTGCCTTTGTATTTGGTAATTATTTGCTAAGAAAACATTAGCTAATTGCCTGACAAGCTGAAGGTTGTTTTCTGGTTTACTTTGTGACTTTTTGTTATCCATTTAAACACTGCAAGCAAGTAACCTCATTTATATTGCTAACAAGCATACTTGTGCTGGGTGAATTAAACCCCATCAATAAAAGAAGTATTTTATTGGCCTTACCACTTGGTTTCACAACTTAATTATTGTCATCAGCTGTGTTTGGGAGTGAATGAACTACAATACCCACAATACCTTGCAAGAATCATATGAATATATGCATCGTCAAGATTGTGTAAGTTCTCACCGTAGGCAGCCGTCTGACAAATGGCGTAGTTGGCAGGATTGCTTTTGCACCACGAGGATTTATTTGCTGTGGATTACAAATAAAATTCAAGTTCGAAGCTGAAAGAAGATTTTTTTCCCTCATCTGCCCTTTGGAAGAGAAGTGGTTGTTCCAGGAAGCTGTCCCAGAGGAAAAGACCCTGTGCAAAGCTGGATTCATCACTGAGACAAGGTAATATGTACCTGGGCATGTCTAGTGGTGGATGTGTGTAAGCACAGGGGGTAATTGAAAAAAAAAAGTTAAAAAAAAAAAAACACACCTGGTTGGAAGGTGCTGCTCTTTGGGGTTTTTTTTCTCTTTTCTTGCAGGGGTCAAGATGGATCCGAGGGAGATGGCTGAGTGGATGGCAGCCCAATTTTGCAAGCAGCAGGAGCTATCACAGCAGGCCCAGGACACTGCTATGAAGGCCTTAATGGAACAGCAGAAACCAGTGCTTGATCTGGTGCAAGCTCTAGTGCAGCTGCAGAGCCAAAGTGGAACAGATGCAAGACCAGCAGTTAGTACTGGTACACCACATGTGGACAATGTGGGACTCAATCAAGGGATTGGGGCATTTAATTTTGGGAAATTAACTCCAGAAGATAATGTTGATGATTTTCTAGAGTCTTTTGAAAGAGTGGCACAGGCTTTAGCATGGCCAGAGACCCAGTGGGCAGTAAGGCTGGCAGCCTCATTAACTGGTGAGGCACTAGCAGCTTACAGAGCAATGCCAGCAGCCCAGGCTTTGATTTATAAGGATGTAAAGGCAGCTATTAGAGATCGCCTAGGGTTGTCTATTTCAGAGTATAGGCGAATGTTTAGAGCTGTTACATTGAAAGTGGGTGAGACACCCAGGGCTCTGAGTCAGAGAATCAGAAGTTTAGCTGTAAAATGGTTGGAGCCTGAGCAAAAGACAGTAGAAATGTTATTAGATATTATAATGCTGGAACAATTTATGCTTGGGGTACCTAAAGATTTGAATGTTTTTCTTATACAGCAAAATTGCCAAAATCTTGGAGAGGCAACCATGCTAGCAGAGAGATTCTTGGAAGCCACGCAGGCTTGCCATAGAATGGGTGGCCCTCTAAAGATGGATGCTGAGGCTAGAGATGCTGTATCAGAAAAGGGAATAATTAAGAACGTTTCTGAAAATGAATGTACTGTATCAAACCAGATGAGACAGTGGAATAGAAAGAAATGTTTCAAGTGTGGAAAAGTGAGACACTTAGAGAAGAGATGCCAGACACACACTAGTTTAATGGGTCTGGATTTAAAACAGCCCAAGGAAGGATTTCTTTTGATGGTTGATGTGCAGGGAATTACCACAAATGCATTATTAGACTCTGGGGCAGACCAGAGTATGATGTCAAAAAGGCTTTGGAAGAGGATAGAGGCCCAAGAAAGATTTGTGCCTAGAACCCCTGAAAGCCAAGTTCACATCAGATGCATTCATGGTGCTGCATCATCATATCCCACCTATAGGCTAAAGGTTAAGTGCCTAGGGAAACAAGAGGAAGTCCTGTTAGCAGTGGTGCCTAGGCTACCCTTTGATTTGGTTCTAGGAAAGGACTGGCCAAGATTTAAGCAGGAACTAGTGAAAGGGCTAGGAAAGAAGGAGGGAGAAGGTTTAATAATGGAAATAGCTCCCGGGCCTTTCTTTGGAAGTCCTCAGTCCCTAGCTAAAAAGATGGTTAAGCTTCCAGAAGGCCAAACTATGGGAAATAAGAGGGGCCTTGAATCCACCCGCTCGCAGGCTAAGTTAGAGAGCCAGCAGAAGGAGGAGGGGGAGCAGGCAGAGTTATTAGGAGACTTACCCTCTCATGATGATTTAATAACCCCATCATCTGGTAAAGTAAGAAAGTTGAAAGCACAAAAGAGGCGTGAGAGACTTTGTAGAGCACAGGGTAGGGCTGAGATGTTAGCTGGTCAAAGTTTACCCTGGGTGCCAGCTGAGTTGGTGGCAAAGTTTCCTAACTTTCCACAAGAGCAGCGAGCTGATCAAGCTCTCACCCGAGCTTTTAAGTATGCTCAGGAGGTCAGGGAGGAATTGCCCAGATTCAGACTAGATAATGACATATTATATAGAGAGAGTCAGGACCCCAGAAATGGTGCCATACGTAAACAATTGGTGGTACCCACAACTTTCAAAGGGCTAGTACTTAGGCTAGCACATGATCATCCAGTGGGAGGTCATAAAGGTATGCAAGGAACGCTGGATCAAATACTTGTGCGTTTTTACTGGCCAGGTATCTTCAAAGAAACTGCCCAGTTTTGTGCTGCATGTCCAGCATGTCAGCGAGTTACAGCGGCTCACCCACCGGTGGTGCCATTGATCCCCATGCCAATCATCACAGACCCAATTGGTCGCATTGCCATGGATATTGTAGGCCCATTAGTTAAAACGCCCCGAGGTTTCCAATACATCCTAGTTATGGTAGATCAGGCAACAAGGTTTCCCTGGGCCATACCATTGAGGAATGTTTCTGCAAAAACAATAGCTTTAGAGTTAGTAAAATTGTTTTGTGAAGTGGGATTCCCAAGAGAGGTGTTGACTGACCGAGGGTCCAATTTTGTATCCAAATATTTGGCCCAGGTCTGGGATGCCTTTGGCATTCGTCACGTGAAAACCTCAGCCTACCATCCACAATCAAATGGTTTGGTGGAGAGATTCAACCAAACTCTCAAACAAATGTTGAGAAGGGGGTTAGCAGGAGAGGTAAAAGAATGGGATATGTTATTACCCTTTGCCTTATATGCCTGCAGGGAAAGAATTCAAGTGTCCCTAGGTGTAACTCCGTATGAGTTGATGTATGGTAGGGCTCCCCGGGGTTTGTTGGATATTTTGAAGGAACAATGGATTGATCCTGAACCAGGAAGTCAGGAGGTGCCACTGTTTCTACGTGGCTTGAGAGCACGTTTGAAAAGGACGTCGCAGGTTGCTGAGAGGAACCTGCAGGACAGTCAAGTTCGCCAGAAAGGGTGGTATGATAGAAAGGCCAAAAGCCGCCAATTAAGCATTGGTGAAAAGGTTTTGGTTCAAGTAGCAGGAACTGCTCCAAAATTTGAGGTACAGTGGAAAGGGCCATGGGAGGTTGTTAAACAAGTAAGCCCAGTGTCTTATATGGTAGAAAATGCCAGAGGGCGTAGGCAGACCTACCATATTAATGTACTTAAGTCTTGGAGGGAGAGGCCTGTAAATAATGACCTTGAACCCAGTCAGGAAGTAAGTGAGCTTCAAGAAGATAACACTCTCGTAGGTATTACGGACTGTAGAGAAGCAGTTTCACCAGTAAAACCAGTCCGTAATAACTTAAGCAGGGGGTATGTGATAAGGAAGCTTATCATAGCTCAGGTAGGAGCTATAGAAAAGATGATGTGACTCTGAACAAGCAACCTGTCAGTTCTGGTAGAAGCAAGAAAACAGAGTTTTCACATAAAAGACTACCAGTCCCAGAATGCACCAGGTTTCCAGCAGCCATGAGGGAGGCTGAAGTGAGAAAATGTGTGTGCAATCAAGAGAGCTATGAGGTAATCCCTAAGCACTCATCTCAAAGGGCAGGGCCTGATTCAACACAGCTGCGCTGTGTTAGGGAGCAGCACACATTAGGAAAGAATAAGAATAGAGCTTATTCTTCAGATAACAGCTTGAAGAACAGCTTCAAGAACAGCTACAAAAAAAGCTTCAGGAGGAGATACAGAGACAGAGACAGCAACGGCTACAAGCTCAAGCACCAGTATCACCTGGAGAAACAGAAGCCAAGCCAAGCGGATAGAGAGAGAAGGAAACTCTCTGAAAGGAAGAGAAGAAAGCCCATTGGCAGGTCTGGGAGAATCCAAGGCAGTACCTATACTGGGAGGTATTCCAAATGCCAGCAGATTCCATTGGACTGGGCTGTCCCAGAGGAATGGAATGGCAGAGATAGGAATCACCAGTGGCTACCTGGAAGAGAGAAGACTGCACGTGGAAGGGACTTTCAGACCAAGGCCAGAAGGTATGTGAGAGGAGATCCAGTGTCCAGGGATCAAGATTGGAAGGCTGGACATCAGAATTGGATTACATACTGGCCAGGCTTTACAGAGAGGAATTATGATGGCAGGAGAGGCTCAGGTATGAACACTGATCCAGACCCTATCTATAATAGAGAATGGCAGCAAAGGAATAAGCATTCTCATGATAGTGCCTTAATGAAAGACTCGTCTGTGCCAATGTATGATAGTGACCCTATGCTGATTGATGAAGGGGGAGATACAGCAGATGAAAGTACAGTTTACATGGACTGTTCTCTATCTAAATGCTATTGCTAGCTTTCTGTGAGCAAACACATCAGCCATCACAAAGAAACCTAACTTTGTTCTTTATTTCCACTGCAAACAGCTCTTAAAGCAGGATTTGGGTTCACACAGTAGCAGCCAGCCAGCTAAAGGCTTACAGCTGGTCAATTGATAGTAATTAAAGCTGCACCTGATTGTGTGTGTGAGCAAGGGAGAATCACTGCTGAGATCTGCGTGGAAAAATAAGCAGAAGTTAACCTAACCAGCAAAGTTTATTCTTTTCTTTGTGCCTTTGTATTTGGTAATTATTTGCTAAGAAAACATTAGCTAATTGCCTGACAAGCTGAAGGTTGTTTTCTGGTTTACTTTGTGACTTTTTGTTATCCATTTAAACACTGCAAGCAAGTAACCTCATTTATATTGCTAACAAGCATACTTGTGCTGGGTGAATTAAACCCCATCAATAAAAGAAGTATTTTATTGGCCTTACCACTTGGTTTCACAACTTAATTATTGTCATCAGCTGTGTTTGGGAGTGAATGAACTACAATACCCACAATACCTTGCAAGAATCATATGAATATATGCATCGTCAAGATTGTGTAAGTTCTCATCCTAGGCAGCTGTCTGACAAACTGCATATACTCCCATACTAAGAGGATTTATTACAGACCTCTCTAATCAGGTCACAGGACTCCTGGGGGTGGGGTGGATAGGGACACATCAACAGCAGCACCTACCATACCAACAGGATTTATGAGAGACCTGTGTAATCTGGTCTCATGACTCCTGGGGGTGAGAAGATGTGTGAACCTGCAACTGCATACACTACCATGCTGACAGGATTTATGACAGACATGTGTAATCTGGTCTCAGGACCCCTAGGGGTAGGGCAGATGTGTGAACCTGCAACTGCAGAACCTACCATGTCAGCATGCTGTTTACCAGGCAGATCTAGGGGCTCCTGGGGTTAGGATGGATTTTAACACATCAACAGCAGCAGGTACCATACAACCAGGCTGACAACTGGACCTCTGTGATTAGGTCCTTAGCCTCCTGGGGATAGGGAAGACTACTTTGATGTGATAAATAGGTGGCATATCACGTGAAATAAAAATGAAAAAAAAAAAAGAAATGAAATACCTACACACAGCAGCATACGCAGCTACATTCAGTACTGGATATCCCACAGACTGGTGTCTATACCATGTTGTACATGTATGATGTGTGTTTATTTCTGGATAATGTGTTGAACACCTTGCATTGTGTGACCTGTCCCCATACACTTAACTCACGTGGGTAGTCAGCAAGACGATTGTACCACCTCGTGACGCGGTCCCATGCCCTCCTAACGTGGCTGAGGTTGTGGCGTTTGGAGGAGCCGGGGAATAATTTATGCTGCGTAGTGCAGATCAGTCCAGCAAGGTGTCGTAGCTCCCGACGGGTGAAGGCAGGCTTCCTGGACCGCATCGCCATTTTCTCCAATGCCTTGCTGACGCATGCATGCCTCAACACATCCTACCGCGCATCAACATGCGCTGCTGCGCATCATTATGGTGCATTAGCTACGTGCCCGTGCCACGGCTGGTGCACGGCGAACCGTGATGCAGTCAATATATATAAAGATTTATGCTGCAGACACACGTTGCAGAAATGTGTATAACATTTCTTACCACAATTTGCATATTAGGCATTTATCTTGGTGTTGGCGCACTACGCTCTCAAATCCATCACCACTGGCTGGGAAGGCATTGCATTAACCAGTGTGCTATGCCTTTTAACATAGCAATGGCTGGCTACATAGCTACACCAGGTCATCTACAGACACTTTCTGCTCTGCTTACCAGGCTAGTGTAAGGACACAGCTAGGGCACTTTACAGGGCACCTTAGTTTGGCCAACTGAGCTGAGGGTGCTTTGGGATGTGCACACGGATTTCAGATCCATGTCAGACTGTTAAAGGCATAAACGGCCGTATCCTCGGACAGTTAGACTGACGGATGCACTTTGTATACAGCTCACCAGCTAATCTAGCAACCTGCAGCCCACACCACTCTTCCAACATACCCACTGCATGCAACTGGCCACACTTTTAAAAATATTCTCATGTGGTAAAATGCTCTGATGTAATGATAATACACTATATCCTATCCATCCAGATACATCAATATACAGGCCCACTGGGATACTGAACCCATGACCTCTCCCACTGAGGTCAGTATATTCACCATTGTCCTACAACAATATTGGTTGCAACTACACTATGGCTAGCTACTCAACCAGTGCAGGTCACCAGACACACTGTCTGGTGTGGCTACCAGGATAGGTTAGCAAGAAGAGTACCCATGATGCAATTCACATGCAGATCAGCAGTCTACATCTGCTTACCAGATGTGGTTTTCACCTCTGCAGCACGTCAACTGGGTAGGGGAACCGAGCGTGCGTGTTACTAGCACAGTGTGCCTACTGACTATGCCATTGTGCGTGTTCTGTGATCACCCTGAGGGTAAAGTCATGGGGACAGCACCAGGTCCACAGTACCCGGGTTGTTTGTGGTAGGTTTTGCTGCAGTTCACCATTGCTGCTAGTGTGTGGGATATTCTTTGCAGACAGCCTTGGATGTTTTCTATGTACGTTTATATATACCAATGATGTGTAGCCTGTGTGGACCATGATTCTTACAACATAATGCATATTGAGTGAGGTTGCCATGGACACCTGTTTTTGGCGCAGGGGTGTGCCTGGACTCACATGACAAAGATATACAGAGCAAGCCCACACTCTGTGGGTCAGGGTAGGTAATATGATCTGCGAACAAAAGACACACACTTTCACTGTTTTCAATAGGGCCAGTTGAGCTGATGACAGACTGTGGGACCAGCAACCCCCAGCCGACTGACAAACAGAGAGCTGATGCAGATCTGCACATGGAACTGGACCACTGGCAGTGCAGGTGGTCAGCTCAGCTGCCCCCCACGACATTCTCACATGCACCAGAAGAGGGCAGTAAGTGTGTACCTGCTGTATCCTGCAGGGTGTTGTAACCATACACATGCTAACTGTAGACAGTGTGCTAGCACATACATAGTGCATGTTCCAAAAGAAACCATGTGCACCCTTGGGATCTGGCACACACACCAAGCAGGTATGTCAGTGATTGGGCCCCAGAAAAGGGAACCCATAAATATCAATTGAAAGAACTACTATATAGCACTATGGGGGAACCTAGCCATGCTGTGGTCACTGCTCAGTCAGGGTGAGAGTGACCTCCCAGAATGACATGCTGTGGCCACCCTGTCCGTGCAGGTGGTGGTCGGGCACTACAATGTCCCAGACATTACCCTATGCCCTGTGCAGATGCATCCTGCCCTGGCCACCCTGTCCGGGCCATACTTACAGTACCTTGCTCCTCATTATGCACATTAAGAACATAAGAACATAAGATATGCCATGCTGGGTCAGACCAAGGTCCATCAAGCCCAATATCCTGTTTCCAACAGTGGCCAATCTAGGTCATACGTACCTAGCAGTATCCCCAAGAGACACAGGTTCCACACTGTTTGTATTGGGTCAAGCATTGATATCCTGGGTCCCTTTTTAATAATGGTTTATGGACCTTTCCTCCAGGAACTTGTCCAAACCTTTTTTAAACCCAGCTACACTAACAGCTCTTACTACATCCTCCGGTAACAAATTCCAGAGTTTGATTACACATTGAGTGAAAAAGTATTTTCTCTTATTTGTCTTAAATAGTTTACCCTGTAGCTTCATTACATGTCCCCTAGTCTTTCTATATTCTGATAGCGTAAACAATCGATCTACGTTTACCCGTTCCACTTCATTCATTAATTTATAGACCTCTATCATATCTCCCCTCAGCCGTCTCTTTTCCAGGTTGAAGAGCCCTAACCTTTGTAGCCTCTCTTCATAGGAGTAGCCTTCTATCCCCTTTACCATTTTGGTGGCTCTTCTCTGTACCTTTTCTAATAACGCTATATCCTTTTTAAGATATGGCGACCAGAATTGCACACAATATTCAAGGTGCGGTCGTACCATGGAACGATACAGAGGCATTATAATATCCTTTGTTTTATTTTCCATTCCTTTCCTTATGATACCTACCATTCTATTTGCTTTCTTGGCTGCTGCTTCACACTGGGCAGAGGGTTTTTACATGTTATACAGGATGACTCCTAAATCTTTTTCCTGGATGATGGTTCCCAATGTGGAACTTTGCATTGTGTAACCATAGTGTGGGTTGTTCTTTCCTAGGTGCATAACTTTGCACTTGTTCACATTAAATTTCATCTGCCATTTGGATGCCCAGTCTTCCAATTTATCCAGATCCTCCTGCAGTTTTCCACAGTCCTCTTGGGTTTTAACAACTTTAAACAGTTTTGTGCAAATTTGATAACCTCAATAGTTATTCCCTTTTCCAGGTCATTTATGAATATATCAAAAAGTAGCGGACCCATGGAGTTTTGGATAGTGGAGCCTGTGTGAGTGGGTTGTTTGCACCCCTGTTGGCCTCTGCTTTGGGGATTGCACATGTTGCTGTTGAATCTGCATTGTAGGGAAAAATATAAGGACATGCTCTGCAGGATCCACAGCTGGGACCTGAACCTATGACCTTCTGCTCTGGGACACACTTGCTGTGTATACTGCACCACACTATTGCCACAGAAGCACAGAGGTCCCTGTGGCTACCTTACTTTCCCTCAGCCAGACCTTTTCGGTTGCACTATGTACTGGTACAGGGCATGGCCTAGGTCCACTGCAGGCAGTTGCCACTGCCCCCTCCAGCACGAACACCCCCCCCTGCCATGCTGATATGACCATATGCTGCCGGTGCTGGTAGTGCACAGTCCCAGGCCATCCACTGTGCAGGTAGGCGGTCGCCTGGGGAGCGGGGTCTTGGGTGGGGAGGTATACATGGACATCCTCACATCCCCCCTATCACCACCTACCAATATTATGCCCCTTCCACATGGGGGAGGGATGGCTGGGGGGATGTCAGGTCAGTGCCCTGGCAACTATTGGCTAGGGTGGACCAGGTAGATGTAGGTGGATTGTGTTTGGCCTTGGTCAACTGCTGTCTTGCTGATTTCCACTTTCTATGTTCCTATGTGCCAACTAGGCGGCAGCCTAGTCCACCCTGTGCCCCAGATGCCTCCACTACATGTCCTGCCTGCAGCCCCCTATGCCCCATTTGCACCATTGCCATGGTGGCATTTCCTACTTGGGCACTATGCTGTTGCTGCAAATGGATAACTACTATCACTTTCCTTGGGCTCCCTGCCTATGTTGTACATTGCTGACGCTGAAATGGTTTCACCCTCTTGCAAGTCCTGGTAATGTTCAGCCCTTCATTTCCCTGCGTTAGTGTAGTAGGAGCCTCTCCCCACCCACTCCCCGCCCATTGACCCCTTCTCTCCACCCTCTCTCCACCCTCTGCGGGACTTACCGTGGCCGGTGACGTTAATACGCGTTAGGTAATGTTAACGTGCGTTAACGTTACTTAACCCACATTAAGGTTACTTAGTACGCGTTAACGTAACTGATGCTATGTTACTGCAGTTTAGTAAACATACCTCTTAATCTTTAGTGGTATGAGAAGTGATGGTGCTAGGGTCAATTGGCAATAGTATTCATAACATTATGAAATTTGACTTAATAAACAGAGGAAGAACAGCAAGGAAATCTATTGTGATAGCACCTAACTTTCAAAAGGGAGACTATAGATAAGCTAAAACTAAAAGCAACAGTTGCAAAGATTAAGAGTTTACATCAAGCCTGGACATCGTTTAAAAATACCATTTGGAAGCCCAGAACACATGTATTCAATGCTTTAAAAAAGATGGAAGGAAGGTCAATTACTGCCAGCATGGTTCAAATCTGAGGTGAGAAAGACTGTTATAGTCACAAAAAACATCTTTCAAAAGATAGGAAAAGGATCCAAGTTAACCCCTCCCCCCAGGAAACTATGTATTACTAGCAAGTTGGATGCATTGATAAGATAGACAAAGAGAGAATTTGAAAAGAAGCTTGCCATGGAAGCAAAAACTCATAACATTTTTTTCAGGTACATTTGAAGCAAATAACCTATAATGGACTAAGTTGGAAAATAGAAGGGTAAAAGAAGGAATTAAGGGAAGATAAGGCAGGAAGCATGGGGTTAATGCATGAAAATCACTTTTTCCTACTATGCTGGAGCCGATCAGCCATGCTAAACACAAGGGGCTTGGTGGCGCTACACTACTACTGGTGCACTAGTTGCATCACTAGTGAGGTAGTACCAAACAGATGGCCATAGCGTAAGAGGGGTTCATATCCCTGTCCCCCATGTTGAACACTTGCACCCTATCTCCCACATTAGGGGAGTAGCACAGACTCACTGCAGGCGTTTGCTTTCCTGATTTGCATGCCCCGCCCTCTTGTACTTAGCCCCATTGTTCTGAGATGTGCAGTTCAATTATTCCTGGTCAGTGCAGAATTGGGGCACATTTCTTACTGTCTGCAGTGGTTCTGTAGCCCACTGCCATTCTACTAATACATTTGTAGCTTACAATTGCAGTGCAGTGTTGCGAGCATGGTCTCTGTACTCATGCATTTGCAATTACCATGGGGGCAATGCACCTATTTCAACAGTACAACCTTACTGCAGCCATGCACTGGTAAAACATGTGGCAACCATGAATTTGCCAGTGCTACTCACGACACTTTAGAAAACATACCCCATAGATGCCAATGATTTTTTATTAAAAAGACTAAAAAGAGGTGCTAATGTGGCCTTCACACATAGGTGACCTATTATAAAATGGCAATTAATACCTCTGGATTCAGACACATGAAGTTTCCTCATTTTCACAAACAAGATTTTAACTGAGCAAATAGCGATGACAGTTTCCTAAGGGATACTCACCTGGATAATATACTCAATGTTTATTGAAGTACTATTTTAGAAGCTGTTAACTTTCACATCTTTAAACTTTAAAAGAGAACATGTACTTTTTTTGTTTCTCCAATGAAAGCTAGATTAAAGACATTCTGAGGTTCTGCTCCACTTAATCACTGTTAAGAATTAACAAAACAATAAAATGTGTTGTTAGAAATAAATGGACAGTATTAGACCAAGAGTTTTAAAGCAATCCCAGCTGTCCAGGCACAGACATTACATTCACAGATACATTCGAAACAAATAAAAATCCTGCAAAGCTGTCTTTTGTATTTTTCTAACCAATCACAGAGATGCAGTAGTGAATGTTACAAGGTAACTTCAATGGGTGACACAGAGTTTTGAGGCTATAGCAGACCTGAGTTAAATGTGAAATGACCACTTGTAGCTAAAAATAAAGAAAATGACGAATGTCAGAAAGAAGCTGTAGAATTTCTATCTTGCCAGAGTTTGTGTGAAATTGAAACATGGAAAGGAGATCTGCCTACCCAGAATACTAGAAACTTCTGTCAGACAAAATAGCATCTGGCTAGCCCTCTAATCCACATGTCCCTAGGAAAGTTGGGAAGGTAAAATTTATTTTCTAAATTAAAATAAGTATCTCGGCTACTCAGCTTCTCTATATCAACAATGTTATATTTCAGTAAACTTAGGGGTATGTTTACAAAAGGGTGGTAAGGGAGCAGGTGTGCCATTAACGCGCGCTATCAATGCCCATGAGCGTCTAATGCCACGGAAAGTGTCGATAACAGAGGATTAACAATCGGAAGTAGGGCCCTTAGTGCAAAAGTGAAAGAAGGTGGATAGTGGGCATGAACAGGGTGGAGAGTGGGCTCCACTAATGCCGGGTTATGGTACTGTACATTAGAGCCTCCAGGACCGGGAACCCTAATGCGAACTGAAACCTCATAAAAAGGGGTTTTAGTGAGGAGAGAGAGCCTATTTAAATGTATGCAACATGATGCATCCTATTGTATATTCCAAATATGTGATAGTAGTGCTCTATTGGCAGCAACAGCATGATGCTCCACTAAGAAAGGGCACTGTGTTGTTGGTGCCATATTGGCAAAGGAGATGTCACGCGGGTGATGTAGTGGGGCTGGCTGGCCCACTAGACCGACAAGGCTGCTGCCTAGGATGTATATCTGTGATGTCTGGTGTGATTCCACTGTGACTGTGGCAGCACACATACATGCTGCTGCAGTCAAAAAGGGGTCACGCCACTACATCTGTCACCATGCTGCCATGTCAGCATTGTGGGAGGGTAGGGGTGTGGTCACAGCGGCTGTGGCCTGATGCAGACAAAACCTTGTCCCTGCCCTGTATGTCCATTGCAACGCTACAGTTGCCACTGCCGGCAGGATGGCAAGCATGTCAATGATGGCAGGGAGGAAGGGAGCTGCTGGTATATTGTGTTCCATGATTGGTGGACCCAAGCACCCGGCTAGTATTCTCAGTGGATGGGCTAGTCCTGGGATCAGAATACACCCTACATGCACATTTTGAGTGGATATGTGCATGTGGGAGGAAAATAATGCCACAGAGGCAGGAAGATTGTGCAAGATGATAACAGCCCATGTCAGAGGAAAAATGTTCACCCTGCCAAATGATAACCATAATCTGTATATGAACCTGTGACCTCTCCATATGTAAGTATTCAGGCAGTTGCAGCCATCTGAGTCACATGTGATTCCAAATAAGCTATTCTGGTCTGCCAGATATGAGTTCATTCCATGACTACCGGAAATGGGAGCATTCCTGGTCATTCTGCTAGTACACCCATGGTCTGCAATGTGTGTGTTCATGTATCATGGCCTGTCCCTTTGACTGGATAGATCCCATATATAAGAGATGAATATAATTTGAACTAGCAGCATAGCAAGGCAGTGCAACATATGGACTTAACAATATGTCCCTCTCCCACACCTGCTGAACATACCTTATCAGACAAATCTGATTGATTTCTTTGACTGGGTGACCAGGGAGTTGGACCGAGGGAGAGCTCTAGATGTGGTGTATTTAGATTTCAGTAAAGCCTTTGACACTGTTCCTCACAGGCGACTTATAAACAAACTGAGCACCCTGGGGATGAACCCTAAAGTTACTGCTTGGGTTAGAAATTGGTTGGGTGGGAGGCGACAAAGAGTACAAGTAAATGGAGCTCACTCTGAGGAGAAGGATGTTACCAGTGGGGTGCCCCAGGGATCTGTCCTTGGTACGATTCTTTTTAACATCTTTGTTAGTGATATAGCGGAAGGGCTGTCGGGTAAGGTTTGCCTCTTTGCGGATTATACCAAAGTCTGCAATAGAGTAGACACCCAGGAAGGTGTAGATAACATGAGGAGGGATCTAGCTAAGCTTGAAGAATGGTCTAGAATTTGGCAGCTGGGATTTAATGTTAAAAAATGTAAGGTCATGCATTTGGGCTGCAGCAATCCAAGGGAGCAATATAGTATAGGGGGTGAAGTACTTTTGTCCACCAAAGAAGAGCGGGACCTAGGCGTGGTTGTGTCTGATGATCTTAAAGTAGCTAAACAGGTAGAAAAGGCGACGGCAAAAGCTAGAAGGATGCTTGGGTGCATACAGAGAGGAATGGCTAGCAGAAAAAAGGAGGTGATAATGCCTCTGTATAAGTCTTTGGTGCGACCTCATTTGGAGTATAGTGTGCAATTCTGGAGACAGCACCTTCAAAAGGATGTGAACAGGATGGAGTCGGTGCAGAGGGTGGCTACTAAAATGATTAGTGGTCTTCATTATAAAGCATATGAGGACAGACTTAAGGATCTTAATATGCACACCTTAGAGGAAAGACGGGATAGAGGTGATATGATTGAGATGTTTAAATACCTCCGTGGCATAAATGTTCAGGGAGAGAGCCTCTTTCAATTGAAAGCAAGTTCTGCTACGAGGGGACATGGGATGAGGGTGAAGGGAGATAGATTCAGGAGTGATATGTGGAAATATTTCTTTACGGAAAGAGTAGTGGATCCATGGAATAGTCTCCCAGTGGAGGTGGTAGAGATGATGACAGTAACTGAATTCAAAAAAGCATGGGACAAATACAGAGGATCTCTAAAGGTAAAAAGGGGACTGTTGTAGTTGTTGATATGGAAGGACAGACTAGATAGGCCATGTGGTCTTTTTATGTCATCATATTTCTATGTTTCTATGTTTCTAAGTATGGCACAGAGCCTGCAGAGAGCTAAGCTGACATAGGCATACCCCAACATATGCCCACATGTATCCTGACTATGACCACATATATACCCATGGAATGATACACTCACATGGTTATGCTGTGGCTACAAACCTATGGCCAGTGTATGTATGCATGAGGGGTCATAGGTTCTAAGACCAGTGTGTGGATCCTTCAACATTTTGTCCAGCATGAGTCCACAAACTCAGTTGCTACACTGAGTAGTTGTACCAACCACAGCTTGATGGCAGAACACATTAATAACACCAGCACACTGAGCAAGTGTTGACAGTGTCTGAGCTTTACAAAGCGTGCAAATAGCACCTGCATACTGAGCAAGCATTGACAATGGTGAAGCATCTAGGGGGGCCTAAGGGGCAGGTAAGAATGCCAACCTGCAGTATTTTGGACAGTGGGCTCCTGTGTTTGTGTCTGTGTGTGCCACCAGAGTATTGTAAGCCTCAGCAATGCACTGTGTATGCATGTGGTGCCCAAGTGCTATGGCTGTGTATACAACATGGTGCCGGTCAGCTATATAGCAACCCCACATACTGTGTGAGACACAATTTACAAGCAGAAGGTTAGTTTGCAGTGCGTAGTTGCAACCAGTGGCTGTGACACAGTGATGCATTCTCAGTTACACCATCGACAAGACCCATTTCCACAGCATTTCCCTATACTTACCTCCCAACTTGTCACTGTTGTACAGCTCCCAAATCATCTTCTGGCTTGATTGAAGTAAGCAGGGGGGTCACGTGTGTATGTGTTGCAACTCTCACCTCTGACTCAGTCACCAGGCCTCAGGACACACCATTTGCACAGGTGAGAGGTCTGAGAAATGCCAATTGCCATTAGAGCTGTATCCATGGCAACAGTGGGGTATGTTTACTAAATCGCGTTATTGCAGTTTGCGTTAGGATCCGCGTTAATAAGACAAACCCCCAAATAAGGAGATGGGCGGGACAGCGGAACACCTAACGCGCGTAACTAAAGTAACGAGCGTTACAGGGCGCGTTAGCGGCGTCACCGCGCGTTAAGCATAAGAAGCCACTCAGACATACACGATCAATACAGAGCTGTAGCACAATGGTTACTGCAGTGACCGCTAATACGGGCAGCATGGGTTCGAGTCCGCAGGGTGCCAGTTGCAGAAGGCTGGCTGATGTAGCATCCTGTACATGATACAGTGAGGGAGGGGGCATTTAGTTGTTTCGTTTTGGAGGGGTGCAAGCAAACACACCCACACATTAGATAGCGAGTGAGGGGGCATGTCTATGTTCCCCTCCCTTTTGGGGTGCAAGTAAACACACCCACACATTATATAGTGAGTGTGGGGGCATGTATATGTCCTGTATGTGTTGTAGGGTTGCTAGCATACATACCTGACCCAAACAGAGCGGTAGCACAATGGTTAGTGTACTGACCACTGTTACAGGCAGCATGGGTTCGAGTCCCCAGTGTGCTATGAGAGGGCATGTTTTCCTTTACGTCGAGTACTCCATACAGAAACAGACCCTCGCAGTGTGTGTAACAATGTACGTTGGGGCGTGCGTAGCGACGCGCGTACAATCGTGCGTGGGTATGTGTGTTTTTACCTGTGTGGGTATCATATATGACAGACTCGGTAGGGTGTCCTGCACCTATGCACAATGCTAACAGATGTACGTGGGATGGCCTATGGGTTATCAAAGCCTGTGAGCAGGCGCTGGATTCCCCCAGGGTTGGGTTGCGCCAGTCACACCCATGATGCACTGCACATGCAAATCAGCTGTCCACAGATAAACACAAGATGGGGAATGCACACCCACAGCACCTCGGCCTGGTAGGGGGGAAGCGACCATGTGCACCCCCACAGCACCTCGGCCTGTTAGGGGGTACTGACCGTGTGTTGTACCGCACAGGGTAGCCACACACCGTCACAGCGTGCGGGTACTGTGCTCACCCTGAGGGTGCAGTGAGGCGCCAAGCACCAGGTCCACAGCAACGTCCATGGCTGAAAGAGGACATGGTGCAGGTCCACAGCAGTGTTATAGTGTGAGACAGGTAGTTTCTGCAGTAACACCTTGGACATCTCTGTCTGTATCAGTCAGATGGACCCCCAGGAGGGCCCATGCACCACCACCCCCTCCCCCAGGGCAGCAAACAGGGTCTCCTATCAAAAGATACAACATCTACCTCCCTGCAAGGTGGACATAGAGGGGAACATCAACCCCAGTCCTCCTGAGGGACACACACCCCACAGAACAGTCAATGCAGCTCTGTACACATCCAGAACACAATAGCAGACAGACATTAGGCCTAGATATGGCATGCTGCACCCCACCACTATCTGATATTCCCCTGGTGCAAGCCATCAGCCACTGCACCCTGCAAGCCACTCCATCACAACACATACCAGCTGCAAATAGTCTGCTAGTGCCCAGTGGAGATGCCTGCACCCAGAACTGGGATGTCAGCATACACAGCTAAATCAGTGACAGGGCCCCAAAAGGCAACCCATATATATCACATGAGAGAAATACTAGATAGCACTATGGGGGTGCCTAGCCATGCTGTGGTCACTGCACAGTCAGGGTGAGAGTGATCTCTCAGCAGCACATACTGAGGTCACCCTGTCTGTGTAGGTGGTGGCCGGCCACTACAATGTGCCTGTCACTGCCCTATGCCCTGTGCAGATGCGCCCTGGCCAGGCCACCCTGTCCGGCCTCTACCCATGGTACCTTGCTTCTCATTATGCACATTGGCAGCCCAATACTGGCAACATTGCTGGCAGTGTGGCCTGTGGAAGGTGTTTGCAGCCACCACACACTGGATAGACAGACAACCACCCCCACACCGATGTCAGCATTGTGCTACTATAGAGGTGGTCAGCAGCCATACACACCACACCAGTCCTGGGCATAGTACAGGCATGGATATGGTACACAAGACTGTTGGGGGGTCACTCCCCAGGGTGGTGAACACTGTCAGAGACCAGACCTGCAGCACACACACCGCAGACATCAGCATGATTGTTATGGTGGAGCTCAATGAGCAAAATGTGCTTAACAGAAGAATTGATATCTGCCAGTTCTCATAGCAAACGTTTGATAGCTGTGTACCATATACCCAGGTGTAGGGTGGCATTGCTAAGGTATGCAACTGCTAGTATTGGGAGATACAGGCAGGACCCAATTTCTTGCCTCTCCAGGTGGCATTGGCCAATGGGGCCTGTGGGTGGGTGTGTGGCCCTGTTGGCTGCTGCTTTACGGCAGAGTTCCCCAACTCCAGTCCTGGTGTTCCAAACACTGTTCGGGTTTTCATGCTGTCCCTCATAAATATGCATGAGCTACATCTGCATAACATGGGGGTGGTGCATAGCTATGCAGCACAGGCATCTTTATTGGAGGCAGCATGAAACCGGAATGTTGTGGGGCCCTCCAGGACTACATTTGCGAAACTCTGCTTTACGGTAATGTGCCTGTTTCTGGTGTGGTAAAATATAGGCCATGCGTATGTTCTCTGCAATAAAGGTGTGTCTTTACTATCAATGTTTAGTGGTGGGTAAAGCTATGGGGACTGGGTTGGCAGGAGCCCCAGCTGGGATTTCAACCTGTGACCCTCTGGTTGGTCTTACAGGCACTGGCTGTGTCTGTTGCACCACACTGTAGCCACAGAGACAGTGCAGTCCCTGGAGTTAGTTAAACCGGCTTGACAAGTCAGAAACCCTGCTCTGCAACAGGTTTATTGTGACCTCATTTACCTTGTATGCAGACAACGGTGCACATAAACCTCAGAGAATACCTCACAAAAGGGGCACACACCCATAACCAAGCTGGGCAACAATGCTATCATTGGGAAACATTACACAACACTCCCAGGACAATCCATTACAATGAAATGATATTTAAAAGGGTCTGTGCAGCGTAGACCCTTCCACACATCATTTCTTTTTTATTTGGTGCTTTCCAGGCAGTGTTGTTCCTTGTTGCCCATTGCTATCACTGTTGCCCAGCTGTATTATGCTTTTTAAAATGTTTCCTGTGGTCATTTTTAACGTTTTATGTGCTATTTTGTTCAGTGCACATGTATCACACTGCTCACGTTTTGTGTGTTTCCCCGGTTTTTCTGTACATTGCTGACGGAAATGGTTTCTCTTCCCTTTAAATGCCTTTAACGGCAGGTTTTCATTCGCGTTGGAATTGAGCTCAGAATTACAGCGCGTTAGTGAGGGGGAGCCTCTCCACGCCCCCTCTCCGCCCATTGACCCCTTCTCTCCGCCCACTCTCCACCTTCTGCGCTGTTTTAACGCGCCGCGGGGCTTTACGATATTTAAGCGCGGTTACCGCGCGTAGTACGACGTTACCGGTCGTTGGCGCGTGTTTACGCACGTTACACTGCACTTACGGTCGTTAACGTCATACTACGCGCGTTATTCACGTTTAGTAAACATACCCCAGTGTTAGCATATCTGGCACAGCTGCAGCTTATAGAGACCTAGTCTCAGGGGAGGGCTGGTCTTTGTGAATGTGATATTCATTTACTTCACTGGTGACCCAGGCAGGGATCTGTGATTCCTTGCATGCATGTAGCTCTTGTTTCATGCTTCATTCACAGAGTACAATTGAGGGGACATATAGGGAGGTACCTATCAGGAACATTCACACACAAGAAACACCACCTTGACACTCTATTGATCATTGGTCAAAATATCCAGTAGTACATTACCTATTACCACAAATGAGAGTCTAGACCAGGGGTGTCCAACCCTGTCCTGGAGGGCCACAATCCTGGCAGGTTTTTGGGATAGCCCTAATGAATATGCATGAGATATATATGCATTACATAAGAACATAAGAACATAAGATATGCCATACTGGGTCAGACCAAGGTCCATCAAGCCCAGTATTCTGTTTCCAACAGTGGCCAATCTAGGTCATATGTACCTAGCAGTTTCCCCAAGAGACACAAGTTCCACAATGCTTGTACTGGGTCAATCATTGATATCTTCGGTCACTTCTTAATAATGGTTTATGGACCTTTCCTCCAGGAACTTGTCCAAACCTTTTTTAAACTCAGCTACACTAACAGCCTTTACTACATCCTCCGGTAACAAATTCCAGAGTTTGATTACACATTGAGTGAAAAAATATTTTCTTTTATTAGTCTTAAATAGTTTACCCTGTAGCTTCATTGCATGTCCCCTAGTCTTTCTATATTCTGATAAGGTAAACAATCGATCTACGTTTACCCGTTCCACTCCGTTCATTAATTTATAGACTTCTATCATATCTCCCCTCAGCTGTCTCTTTTCCAGGTTAAAGAGCCCTAACCTTTTTAGCCTTTCTTCATAGGAGTATCCTTCCATCCCCTTTACCATTTTGGTGGCTCTTCTCTGAACCTTTTCTAAAATCGCTATATCCTTTTTAAGATACGGCAACCAGAATTGCACACAATATTCAAGGTGCGGTCTCACCATGGAACGATATAGAGGCATTATAATATCTTTTGTTTTATTTTCCATTCCTTTCCTTATCATACCTAGCATTCTATTTGCTCTCTTGGCCGCCGCTGCACAGAGATATCCTGCCAACCTGACTGGTTTGTGGCCCTCCAGGACTGGATTTGGAGACCCCTGCCTTATACCTCTGTCATTTTAGATTGTGAGTGGGCAAGGTGCAGACATCCTAGACATCAAAAGGGTAGATAGAATTTGTCACGTTCCTCCTCGATTCTCACCACCACCAAAATGTTGTCTAATAGATATGCATATTAAAACCTTGCCCATTCACAATCTTAAATGACAGAGGTGTAAGGCAAGGGTCTCCAAATCCAGTCCTGGAGGGCCACAAACCAGTCAGGTTAGCAGGATATCTCTAATGCATATATATCTCATGCATATTCATTAGGGCTATCCCAAAAACATGCCAGGATTGTAGCCCTCCAGGGCAGGGTTGGACACCCTTGAGATAGGCACAGGTTGACTTTATTGTCTACTGCAGAAAGAACCTGCCACACATTAGTAATGATGGGGATCTACCACAAAGCCCCACCACAGGTACTGTGGACATGGTGCTGGGTGCCCATCCTCACCTCAGGGTGACCACAGAACCTGTGCAGCAGCATGGTCCGTAGCTGCTCTGTGCCATATCACACACTGTTAGTTCTTCTTACTGAGCTGAGGTGCTAGAGTAATGCATTCTCCATTCAGTGATCAGCTGTTGATTGCTGTTCTGCATTTACATTTCATCATGGGAACTAGTGGGGCTACCCTATCCTGATACACACAGCAGACAGTTTGTGGCATGACCTGTAGTCTTTTTATATCCAGCCATTGCTGTCCAGAAAGCTGTGGAGATGTAGGCTACTGGTTAGTACAATACCTCCCTAGCTGGGGGTGATGGGTTTAATTTCCTTTTGTTCTCTTTTTATGCCAAACAGCCAAGGTGCCCTTTAACACACATTAAACAGCCCATTGCTCCCTTTACACCAGAATGCCCCCTACCTGCCCACTGCCTTATATGGCTTCAGGTACCTTAACACTGCACTTACCGTTGGTAACTTTATCGTGATTTAGGGGTATGTTTACTAAACGGCGCTAACGGCTGATACGTTATCGCAATAATGGTGCATTACCGTGCGAGAACATCACGTATCGCGCGATAATGTCTGCGGCGGCATTAAGGTGCGCAGAGCGTATTGTAAGGCTTCCCAGAGGGCGGAGTAAGGATCCCCAGGGGCAGAGAGAAGGGGTCAATGGGCGGAGAGTGGGCAGGGAGAGGCCCCATGCACACTAGCACCGTGAAATGAAGGGCTGAAAATTAGCGCCCGTGAAAACCTCGCGCTAGAGGCACATTTGCAAGGGAGAAAGATGATTTCAGTCAGCGATGTGCAGCAAAGGCAGGGAAATCAAAAAAAGTGATAGTAGTGATACATGTGCAGCAACATCACAGTGCCCACGTATGAGAGGGCACTACGGTAAGGCTGCAAATGGGGTACAGGGGGCTGCAGGCGGGACATGCAGTGGGGCAGCTGGAGCACAGGGTGGACTAAGCAGATGCCTAGGTGACACATAGGAATGTGGAAGCGGAAAACCAGCAGGACAGCAACTGACCAAGGGCAAACATGGCCATGAGTGTGTGTCCCACAGTGTCCCAGGAGACAGTACCCAGCAAGTACCCCAAAGGGCACATAATATTGTCAGTTGGTGCTGGGGAGAAGTGTTGATGTCTATGCAGGCAACCCTAGATGGCCTGGGACTGCGCACCGCCAGCACCACCGGCATAAGGGCATGTCAGCATGGTCGTGGAGGGATACTGGTGGCGGAGGGGGCAGTGGCATCTGCCCACAGCAGACCATGGCCAAGCCCCGTTTAGGTGGGTGCCATGCACTGCAACAGACAAGGTCTGTCTGATGAACAGTCATGGTATCCCCAGGGAATGATCTGCCCCTGTGGCAACAGTTTGGTGCAGTACACACAGCCAGTGTGTTGGGGGAGGGGGGTAGAAGGTCACAATTTCAAGTCCCCACTGTGCCTCCTGCAAACCATGTCCCTATATTTTACCCAGTACAAAACCATGGTAATAACGACAGAACCGTTATTGCAGATAAAAGAAACACTCCATAAACACCTATATTTTACCCTACAGAGCACAGACACTATAAACATGTGCAATCACTAGAGCAGTTTCCCAACTGCAGTCCTGGAGGGCCCAACACCATTTAGGTTTCATGCTGTCCCTAATAAATATATCTGTGCTGCATTTGTATGCACCACCCCAGTTATATGCAAATGTATCTCATGCATATTGATTAGGGACAGCATGAAAACCTGAAGAGCGTTTGGCCCACCAGGACTGGAATTGGGAAACTCTGCCTTAGAGCAGCAGCCAACTGGGGCACAAACACCCACACCCACAGGCTCCACTATCCAAAGCCTCATGGAGAGTCAGGCTGTTGGTCCCTGCGTGGAGCAGCATCTACCAATACTGGCATCTGCATACCTTAGCAATGCTGTCCTAAACTTGGGAGCACGTTACGCATATATCAAAAGGTTGCTATGATTAATGTCAGATAGCAAATCCTAGGTTAAACATGATTTGTTGACAGAGATTCATCATAGCAACCTTTCTGCTATCTGTGGAGTGTGTTTCAGTTTTTGCTTCTGACAGTGTTTACCACCCCGGGGAGTGACCCCAACAGTATTGCGTACCATAGCAATGCCCGCACTGTGCCCAGGACACTTAGGGGTAGAGATTTATAATGTGGATCTGTTGGTGGGAGATCCTGTCCCCCACCCTGAGGGTGGGTTGGGTGGTGCTACATAATCTGCTTTTGGGTCCAAACAGCCCCCCTTCATCTATAACATGTGATCATGCACTATTCTGGGTGCATCACATTCCACAAGGGTTAGATGTGACTGGGAAATACAGATGGACACAGGTGTAGCCTAGGTGTGTTTGCACGGACTGACTACCACACACTAGCACTGATGGGGACCTGCAGCATAGCCTATCTCAGCCAAGCCAGGTGCTGCGGACCTGGTGCTGGGCATCCCACCTCGCCCTCAGGGTGAGCACAGGACACGCACAATGTCACGGTCTGTATCTACTCTGTGCCAGTAACACACACGTTCAGTTCCCCCTACCAGGCTGAGGTGCTGTGGGGGTGCATACCCCATCTTGTGATCAGCTGTAGACTGCTGATCTGCATGTGCAGTGCATCATTGGTACGGGTGGGTTTACCCTATCCTGGTAACCACAGCAGACAGTTTGTGTGGAGACCTGCAGTCTTTCTGTAGCTAGCCAGCAGGGTTTTAGCAGCTATAGGGATGTAGCCCGCTGGTTGCTTCAATGACTGTGGAAGCAGAGGTCATGGGTTTGATTCTACAGTCGTGATTTATTAAGGCTGTCGGAGGTTTTTCCTTTTAATTTAAGTCAGTGCTTCCAGCAAAATGCACCCTCACAGTGCTGTAACCTTATGGTGTCTCATAAGGCACCCTATAAAGTGCCCTATGGGGCACATTAGAAGTTGCCTTGGCGGACAGGGCACTTTATAGTGTGCCCTATGGAGTGCCTTATAGGGCGCCTTATGCGGCACCTTATGTTACGGCACTGTGAGGGTGTTTTTGCGGGCAGCACTGATTTAAATTAAAAAAGGGAAATGCCTCAGACAGCCTTCTTACATGACACCACTGCAGGATCAAAGCCATGACCTCTGTCTCCACAGTCATTTCAGTAACCAATGGGCTATATCATTCTAGCTTCTAGCACTGTGCTGGCATGAACTTAGGGTTAACGTGCGTTAACGTGCCACGGCACCCACTATTGCGTGATACAGATTCTTGCTACCTTGCCGCTGGAACACCCACTCCTTATATGGCATTCTTCACATTATTGCTGCAACTAGCGCCGGTAACATTAAGACGGTTTAGTAAACATATCCCTTATTTTTTTAAGAAAATAAATGTTACCTTCCAAGCTATGCCAAGGCCCTGTGGATTAGAGTCCTATCCAAATACTTTTTTGTCTGCCAGATATTTCCTTAATCAGTATTCTGTTGTAATATCTGGGTAGACAGATCCTCTTTCCACGTTTCTGTCTCAAGCAAATTCTTCCAAGGTAGAACTTCTACAGTTTCTTTCTGATGTTTGACATTTATTTATTTTTAGCTACAAGTGGTTATTTCACATTTAAATCATGTCTTCTATAACCTCAAAACTCAGTGCCGCCTATTGACATTCATTATTGCATCTCTGTGACTGCTTGTGCATCATTTTTGGCAAAAGCTTTGGATTCGGGCAGGCAATTTAAAAATCTGGATAAATAAATTAATAATAATATAAATGGCATCTCTCTAGGTTGGGGACTTTCATTTTTTCCGCATATATTTGAGAATGTAATGTCTTGTGCCTAGACAGCTGTGATTGCTTTAACATTCTTCATCCAGTATTGTCCACTTATGTCTAACAACATGTTTTATTGTTTTGTTAATTGTAAACAGTGCTTGCGTGGAACAGAACCTCAGCATGTTTTTAATCTAGCTCTCTTGGAGAAACAGAAAAGTGTATGTTCTCTTTTCTGTTTAAAGTTGTGAAAGTAATAGTTTCTAAAAAATTACTTCAATAAACATCATCTAGTATCTTATCCAGGTGACTACCTCTTAGGATATTGTTCCCTCAATTTGCTTAGTTAAAATCTTTTTTGGAAAATGAAAAAGTTTCTTATGTCCAAATTTGGACATATTGGGCCCAGTTTTCGAAAGGCATTTACAGGTTTACAGCCCGGAGGTTAGTGCCATTGAATATCCTCTCCTAACTCCCCTACCTGTCCCGTGCTATCTGCTTAACATTGGAGCATGTCAGGAGTGTTCCAGGTAGGAGCGGAGATGGTGACAAGTGATAACTGGTCAGCAGCAATATTGCATCCTGCTCGGTTAGCAATCTGCACCAAAATGATAGGTGAGGAAAATCCTCACCTATCATTAAGGTGCAGGAGCTAACTTTGCAACAAGCAATATCATTGCTGCCCAATTAGCTACCTTGGCTTCTGGTGTGTGCGATAATCCCTGGATATTCAATGTTGTCACCATGGCATTGAATATCCGGGTTAGAGGTTGGCGGGGAGGGCTATGCGCTGACGTGGCGCATAGCCCTTCGAAAATGAACCTAGCTCAGTATGGGGCCCATTCAAGGTAATTTTATAACAGGTCACCAATGCGTGAAGGCCACAGAAGCACTTAATTTTAGCCTATTTTTCAGAGACACATAGGCATCTATTGGGCATGTTCACTAAACCACATCTACCGTTACTGTGGAGTTTAGTGCATGGTAAGTGTGCCATTCTAAATGTTAGCACAGGACCCCACACTAAAAGTCCCATGCTAACTAATGTGTGATTAGGTGGAGACAGAACATTGGTGTTGCTGGTGCATCACAGTTAGTATGGGAATTATGAGTGTGCATGAACCGCGATTGTGCAAGTGGCGAAACAATGCGACAAAGCAGTAACCAAAGCTTGGTTACATACAGAGAGGAATAACCATCAGAAAGGAGACAGCACCAATGCCCCTGTATGTAGCCTAGTGGTTACAGCAGCTGCCTAGTACCCTATGAAGCCCAAGGGTTTGATTCCCACTAATACTCGTTGTGACTTTAGACAAATTGCTTTACTCTCCACTGTCTCGGAAGAAAAGACCTGGCAATCTACCTCCAGTGATACATTACCCAGAAACAGCTGTGTTGCCAGGAATCAGCACTGACTTGACAGCACTAAAAAAAAAAAGTCATTGGTGAGTCCTCAATTGGAGTATTGTGTTCAATTTTGGAGACTATGGGGTATGTTTACTAAAGCGTGGTAACATAGCAGCAGCAACATTAACACGCGTTATCTTCTCCAGCCGTGGTAAGCCTCCCAGAGGGTGGAGAGAGGGCAGAGAGAAGGGGTCAGTGGGTGGGGAGAGGCCCCTGCTACACTAACGCGGGCACACAAAGGCCCGAACATTACTGCGCGTGAAAAGCTGTCCGTAGATGCACATTTGCAGGAGAGAGAAACCATTTAGAGGTATGTTTACTAAACCGTCTTAATGTTACCGGCGCTAGTTGCAGCGTTAATGTGAAGAATGCCATATAAGGTAGTGGGTGTTCTGGAGGGAAGGTTACAAGGAATCGGTATCGCGTGATACTGGGCGCCGTGACATGTTAATGTGTGTTAACCCTAAGTTCATGCCAGCGCAGTGCTAGACGCTATAAAGATGTAGCCCACTGGTTACTGCAATGACTGTGGAGGCAGAGGTCATGGGTTTGATCCTGCAGTGGTGTTATGTAAGAAGGCTGTCTGAGGCATTTCCTTTAAATTTAAATCAGTGCTGCCAGCAAAAACACCCTCACAGTGCTGTAACCTAAGGTGCCCTATAAGGCACTCCATAGGGCACATTATAAAGTGCCCTGTCCGCCAAGGCACCTTATAATGTGCCCTATAGGGTGCTTTATAGGGCACCCTGTACCCCATTTGCAGCCTCACCATAGTGCCCTTTCGGACTTGGGCACTATGCTGTTGCTGCACATGTATCACTACTATCACTTTTCTTGGTCTTCCTGCCTTTGCTGTACATTGCTGACTGAAATGGTTTCTCTCTCCTGCAAATGTGCCTCTAACGCGAGGTTTTCACTGGCGTTAATTTTCAGACCCTGATTTCACAGCATTAGAGTGCCTGGAGCCTCTCCCCGCCCACTCTCCACCCATTGACTCCTTTTCTCCACCCTCTGGGGAGCCTTACTCCACCCTCTGTGCGCCTTAACGCCGCCGGAGACATTATCGCGTGATAAGTGACGTTATTGTGCGGTAATCGTGCGATAACATCACTTATAATGTGATAACATCACTGCTGCGACATTAGCACTGTTTGGTAAACATACCCCTTAGTGTCAGCAATGTACAGCACAGGCAGGGAGCCCAAAAAAAGTGATAGTAGTGCTCCAATTGCAGCAACAGCATAGTTCCCAAGTAGGAAAAGGCCACTGTGGTGATGGTGCAAATGGGGCATAGGGGGCTGTAGGCAGGACATGCAGTGGGGGCAGCTGGGGCACAGGGTGGACTAGACTGTCACCTAGGTGGCACATAGGAACACAGAAACTAGAAATAAGCTGGACAGCATCTGATCAAGGTCAAACATGCCCAGTAGTCTGCATTCCACAATGTCCCATCCAGGGGACATTCCCAACAGGTACCCCAAAGGTCACACAGGTACCACTATGCCTGTAATAGGGCAATCTGTGCACATCTGGGGACCACTCTGACAAGGGCCCACAGACCTTCCCCAGGATGCGTCCCAAACAGTACGTAAACCCAGCTAAATGAGCACCTTTTACTGCTGCCCCTAGTAAGGCATTGCAGGGTGTGACCACACTTTGTCTGAAACATATATAAACCCAGTAGTCCAAACTGGGTACACCATACCTGAGTTGCATGCCCTAGCCTGTGCACAGTCTGCTATCATAACACAATCTACCTTGTCCACCCTAGCCAATAGTTGCTAGAGCACCAACCTGACATCCCCCCAGCCATTCCCCCCCCCCCCCACATGGAAGGGACATAATATTGGTAGGTGGTGATGGGGGGGATGTGTGGATGCCCATGTATGTCTCCCCACCCCAAACCCCGCACCCAAGGCACCCACCTAATTGCACATTGGATGGCCTGAGACTGCATACTACCAGCACAGACAGCATATGGGCATGTCAGCATGGCAGGGGGGGGTGAGTTGGTGCTGGAGGGGGCAGTGGCATCTTCCTGCAGTGGACCTAGGCCATGCCCTGTTCCAGTACATGGTGTGCAGTGCAACAGAAAAGGTCTGTCTGATGAAAAGTAAAGGTAGCCCCAGGGAGTGTTGTGCCTCTGTGGCAACTATGTGGTGCAGTACACACAGCCAGTGTATCCCAAAACAGAGGGTCACAGGTTTGGGTCCCAGCTGTGGATCCTGCAGAGCATGTCCCTCTGTTTTACCCTACAATGCAGATACAACATCAAAATGTGCAATCCCCAAAGCAGCGGCCAACAGGGGTACAAACCCCCACTCACACAAGCTCCACTATCCAAAGCTTCATGGAGAATCAGGCTGTTGGCTCCAGTATGGAGCTGCAGTTATCACCAGAGCACTACTACTAGCTCCTGCACACCTTACCAATGCTGGCACTCTGATCTGGAACAGTGTGGCGGTCATGTTTGCCAATCACTCCTATCTTTGCACAATGCTGCAACAATAGGGGTGGCTGAGTGCATGTCCATCCATTGTGGTGTGGCACCCTACTCTGCACTGGGCCCACAAAATGTTCACTCTTGCCAGCACCAGCCTGAAAATCTGCATACTGAGGAATTTGCTCCTGTACTCCATTACTCAGTCCTTTTTGGATGCACTCCTGTCTGAGCCTGTGCACAATAAATTGGCTTGGATCCTGCAGCTGACTCCTGCTTTTATTCATTGCATGCATTTCGCTGCTACAAAACCAGCCTCCTGAGTGGTCAGAAATAACGTGTGGCATATTGGATAATCTCTATCCAGTTTCAAGTCTTCTACGCAGGATCCACAAAAATCACAGGAGCAAGGTATTGTGGGTATGGACCAGAGAGGCAGATCAGGTAGGATGTGTCTGCAGTGGATATAGGGAAATGGCCAGGACATTGTAGTGCCCAACCACCACCTGCATGGACAAGGTGGCCACAACACGTCTTGCTGTTAGGACACTCTCACACTGACCGAACAGTGACAATGGCGCGGGTATGTTCCCACATAGTGTTGCATAGTATTTGTCTCAAGTGATATATGTGTGTTCCTTTGTCTGAAGGGCCAATCACTGGGACATCTGCCAGGTCTGGGTGCGCATAGTTTCTCTGTGAACATGCAATGTAGACTGGCTAGCGGGCTGTCTGCAGTTAGTTTGTGCATGGCTGGAACACCTGGTGGGGTGCAGCAGGTACAGTCTGACTGTGCCTGCTGCTGGTGAATGTAAGACCATGGTTGGGGGCTGCAGAGGCTCTGCTGCTGGTGAATGTCAGACCATGGTTGGGGGCTGCGGAGGCTCCTAGTGCTACTGTTGGTCTGCCCTGTTGCCCTAAGGCAGCTTAGGTCTAATGTACCCCAAGGCAACGGGTGGATTGGCATGAGCTGGAAGGCAGCAGAACAGATGTACCCTAGAACTGGAGAGAGCACAGAGGAAGGGCAATGGACAGGAAGTAAGATGCCTCATCCTGTCTACTGTAGTATGTGCAGTACTGTGGTGCTATGTGCGTTGCAGTGCTGCAGATGCATAGCGCTCACAATAACGCATGTGATGTTTGTTTGGGACGTGTGTTGTTATGCGCCATAACCTGCCCACATAACCTAAGGTGCCTAAACGTATATCATAAGGCACATAAGAACATCTGTTATGTCATGCACGTTATTGAGCATGCTGCGCGTCAGCTGCACTGCAACGCGCATTGTAGCATATGATGCAACATGCGTACACTGCAATACTGCATCATAACTTAACACGTATAATATAGCATGGAATATATTTGCAGTGGTGGAATATATTTGCATTGTGCTTGTTGTGGTTGTTTGGGATGGTGGTTGCAGACTTGCATTGAGTCACCATAGGTTGTGGGTTTGATTCCCACATGTTCCTTTTCCTTTCTTTTCTTTTGTTCTGCTAATCTTGCCATACAATGGCTGCAGCTTCGTCATTTCTCCACACGCCCTTCCCTCTCTTCACTGTGCACTACAGTGTGCCCTCCATGCAGCCTATCTGTCACATATTAGCTATTACATATGATCCCTTTCTTTGCACTGTTTGGGTGGGAAGTTGGATCAGTGGTTTGTTATGGGTGCTGAGGAGCGGTGTTTGGACTCTTCAGTGTACCAGTTCAATTCCCACATGCTCCTTTTTGGATCGCTTCCCCATCCTAGACATCAAAAGGGTAGATAGAATTTGTCACATTCCTCCTCTAATAGACAACCTTTTTGGTGGTGGTGAGAATCGAGGAGGAATGTGACAAATTCTATCTACCCTTTTGATGTCTAGGATGTCTGTACCTTGCCCACTCACAATCTCAAATGACAGAGGTGTAAGGCAGGGGTCTCCAAATCCAGTCCTGGAGGGCCACAAACCAGTCAGGTTGGCAGGATATCTCTAATGCATATTCATTAGGGCTATCCCAAAAACCTGCCAGGATTGCGGCCCTCCAGGACAGGGTTGGACACCCCTGGCATAAGCTGTTTCCAGCATTAATCTGCAAATGTGCATGATTAGGAGTAAAGTATTGTGGGTATGGCCTGAAACAGGGTGGATTGGCCAGGATGGATCTGCAATGGAGGTAAGGTCAATGGCCGAGATGCTATAGTGCCTGTCTGCCACGTGCATGGCCTGCGTGGCCACAGCATGTCCTGCTGAGAGGGTGCTCTCACTTTGACCGGGCAGTGACCATGGCACGACTATATATCCACATAATACTACATAGCATCTGTTTCTAGTGATGTGGATTCACCTCCTGTTCTGGGGGGGTCTGATTGCTTAACCAACTACTGGATGCACATGGTTGTTCTGTGTACATACAATGTGTCCTGACCAGGTTGAATTATGGTGCTTGTGAAGAATACCACGTATACCATGGACTACTTGAAAATCAAATCAGTCAATACTAGAGGAGATCAAGCTTAAGCTTTTTTTATTTAGCTAGGCTTATATACCACTTTTTTACAAGTCAAAGGGCTCACAATCTATGTTTTTGTACCTGAGGCAACAGAGGGTTAAATGGCTTGCCAAGCAGCACCTGTAAGACTAGAAATCCCAGTCCTTCTGGCCCAAGGTTGCTGACCTTTAGCAGGATTTGAACCCCTTGCCCTGTGGCACTTGCCCCAAGCACTAGACCACTCCTTCCTTTCTTTAGAACCATGAATGATGACTTTGACTTTCATACTTTGAACACATCATGCAAGAGAGATCTCTAGAGAGAGACGTCAAGCTTGGCAAGGTTAAAGTTCAATGCAAGAGAAAGACCAGCAATGCAATAGTAATAGCAGCCACGGATGCCACTCTATCAACAATTAGCCACCTGACTGAAGGATAACTATCAACAAGATTGTTATGAGTTGACATCATCTTGATGGTTAACAACAATAAATCCTGGCTAGGTGTGTCTCCAGGAGAAGGATGAGAACTGTCCAAAGGAAAAAATCCCTGTTGAAAAGAGGCTCATGTAAAATAAATATGGGCTCAATCCATCTACCCTCAGCACTCAGAAAAATTGCTGTTCAAATATATATTTTTTATTAATTTGATGTATTTTATTTGCATTCTTAAACCAACTTTATGAAGAGATTCACTTAAGCTGATGAATAAACATACACTTTTCTTACATCAGACAAAAAGCATGCTGAAAGGCTTTGCACATGTGAAAGATTGTTTCGTGCCCTGCTTTGTAATTTAGGTTAGACTAGATTACCTGTAACATAAAACCAATCATATTCTGAGATGGCAGAGAAAAGGACTGAATCATGGAGCCCTCCGTGCGGCTTAAAAAGGACTGGTATATAGGAAGTCATTGCAATAAATGCTTAGCAGGTTAATGAGTTTTCTTCCTTGGATATCTTAATCGATCGGTAGAGGAAAAAGTAAGATACAAGGGTAGGATATGGATGCTAGAATGAAGTGAAAACATGCCACAAGTGGGCAAGGATGGTGGGGCTTGTACTTCATAGTCAGATGGATCAAGATTTAATAAACACCTTCATGAAGGGTATTTTTGAAAATGAAGAGAGAGATGGTCTGTCAGATTGTAAGGCGGAGGAAGGAGGGGTGGTATACAGAGGTCCAACAAAATGGGAATTTATTGCTAGAAGATGTAGTACAAGCTGTTAATGTAGCCGAGTATAAACAAAGGTTAGGAAAAGTTGGTGGAGGAAAAGTCCATAAACCATTATTAAAGTGAACTAAGGGAAATCCATGACTTACTGCATGGAACCTGTCTATCTTTTGGGATCCTGCCAGATACTTGTGTCCTGGATTAGCAACTGTTGGAAACAGGGTATTGGGCTTGATGGATCTATGGTGCAACCCAGTATGGCAAATCTTATATTCTTTTGTTCTTATGCTACTAAGAATCAAAGCATTAGAAAGAGAAAGAGAGTAAAAGGGTAAAAAGAATGAAAATTTGAATTTGAGGAAAATATTGAGAAAGTGTGCATTTTAGAAAACCCTACAATGTGAATCATAAAAATCATAGGCAAAAAAAAATCTTCTTGATCTGTGCTAACGTATTTTGATTGTAATAGTTACCTGCCTAAGCTAAATTCGCATGTGGACAGAAACAGCGTCCAAGGATACTTTTGTGCCATGAACTGCAAGAGAACTTCCTGTTTACAGCCAGCATCCTCCTGAAGCAGCCTTTATTGTACTTCCCACATTGCAATGGCCAAAGATCCTCTAACATCCTGTGTGGAAGCCTGAGCATCCGATACCATAACACTAATTACTGAGAACTGCTGGGAGAATTTTCTCACAGTATTGTTAACAATAGTTTATTGTTATCTTTCCAGGTAGCTGAAATCCATTGGTCTCAGGACCCCAAAAAAGGTATATAAGAATTCCAAATTTTGTATCCTTGTTGGAGGATCCTCGGTCACACATAAATAAATCAGTCCCTCATCAAACTTCATTAATAATAACCGGTTGTTAGCAGACACAATGAACAATATGTTAATGTGTGAATTGTATTAAATTGTGCTACTTGGGTATGAAATCTTCCTTCTGTACAGTTGCTGCAGAGATAACCAAATAAGGGATCTGTGAAAGCACAGAGGCCCCTAGGATTGGGCAAATAGAGATTACTGGTCTAGGACCTGCTCTTTCTGGAGGAGGGGGGGGGGGGGCTCAAAGTCATGGTGACCTCAACTCTGGCACTATAATGGCTTGGGGACAGAGTAATTCACACCAATGTTTTGGGGCTTGCATTCTCTTAAAGTTGGTCCTATATAACAGCTTTGTAAATTATTCATTGTTAGGCTAATAAAAGATGTCATAACCTCCACAGTATTTAATGTTCTTTTGGATCAAAATGACAACTGTTCCCACTAACAACCCCCCCTCCCCCCCCCCTTGGATTCTGGATCCAGATTCAGAGTCATCCCTAAAACCCAGACTGGATTCTGGATCTGGAGTCACACTTAAAAACTAGACTGGAGTTCAGATAGGGACATCACCATTCTTCCATAAATCAGACAAGTATTGCACTATACTGTTTTTTTAGTACTAAAAAATGCATGATGTTGCTGTATATCATTTTGGATTAAGAAAGAGTATTATTCTTATTTCAAGCCTCTTCTAAATAAAGTGCTGGGGTAGTAAGAGAATAACAGGCTTGGCTAGTATGGTCTTTGTTAATGCACAAATCAGTACTGCTTTCATTGCAATCCGAAAGTATTACAGTAGGAACTGAGCATTCATAGACAGATTTTGCAGTGAGTAATATTTATTTCTTTATAAAACATATAGAACACCATTCCTTCCATTAACAAAACAGTTATGAATACAACAATGACAATAATATAAAAACATAGGGGCATGTTTACTAAACCGTCTTAATGTGCGCTCTGACACGTTATCGCACGATAAGATGCCTTATCGCGCGATAATGGTGCATTACCATGCGATAAGGTGCCTTATCGTGCGCTAACGTGTGCAGCGGCGCTCAGCGGCGCAAACGAGCGCTGAAGGTGGAGTAAAGGCTCCCTGAGGGTGGAGGAAGGCTCCCCAGGGGTGGAGAGAAGGGGTCAATGGGTGGAGAGTGGGAGGGGAGAGGCTCCCCGCACACTAACGATGTGAAATTCGAGGCTCAAAACTAACGCCAGTGAAACCCTGGCGTTAGAGCTGATTTAAAGGGAAGAGAAACCATTTCTGTCAGCAATGTACAGCAAAATCAGGGAAACCTACAAAAAAGTGATAAGTGTGATACATGTGCACGGAACAAAAGTGCAAATAAACATTGAAAATGACCCCAACAAAATATAAAAAAAACATAACCAAGCTGGGAAATAGTGATATTAATGGGAAACATCAAAAAGCACTCCCGAGAAGGTTCCAAAAAAAAGATATGAATTGTGGAAGGGTCTGCGCTCCGTCCCCATACAAGGTGAATGATCCCACAGTGCAATTGCGCTCATCAGGGTTTCCCTCTTCATTGGACAGGTTTCCTATGGGGTGCACATGTTCCACAACAGCAGGGCGGGCATGTCAGAATGGGCAACTGGGGGGGGCGGAGCCTGATGTCCAGCGGGATGGTCGCATAACGCTGAGGCTCCCGAGAGGCCTACTCAGAATCCTGAATTAACACCGTACATACTTGGAACTTCTACTCTGATCTTGCCGGGGCACATTGGTGAGATGGCGGGGACCAAACCCACGCGCCTGGAATTTGGATCTCCAGCGGCTTCTCGCGGCAAACGTTCCAAAACTGAACCCCCGTCCCCGCAGAAGGGGCTGGCCTTGCGCGAGGGCCCCGAAATGCAGCAGGAAATCCTCGCAGAGATTAGAGGGGTCAAAAACCTCGTGCAATCAAACGGTGAAGCACTCCGAGCGCTGCGGGAAGATCTTGGTGTGCTGCAAAGCAAGCTAGAAGGGCTTTCTTCGCGTCAGGACAAAATGGAGAGCATATTGGACTCCCATGCGGCCCGGTTGTCCAAACTCGACAAAGTTGAACGTCAGGTGCGGGCCTTGCAGAAAGAAGTGGAAGATGGCAATAATAGAGCGCGCCGCAACAACATACGACTCGTGGGCATACCGGAGGGAGCGGAATCGGGAGACATGAAAGAGTTTTTATGCAAAATCCTCCCTTCCCTGCTCCAAATCACCTTTACCAAAGATTTGGAGATCGATCGCGCTCATCGTGTACCCACAAGCATAACGCTCAACAGGAAGACCCCGCGGCCTATCATTTTTCGACTTTTGAGATATCAACACGTGGAGCAAATTCTAAGTGCCTCTCGGGCAAAGGGCCATATGGAGTTTGAGAGCCACAAGATCTCCTTCTATCCTGACTTGGCTAAACCCACGGTCAACCGCCGAAAGCGCTTTCTGGAATTCCGGCCGAGGCTTCAACAACTACAAGCACGCTATGGCCTGATGTACCCGGCTAAGCTCCGAGTCACGCTTCACAATCAGACAAGAACATTTGAGGACCCTGATCTACTAGCGGAGTTTTTGGATTCCAAAGAAGCCGACTTGATGCGCTGACTTCCAGAATATTCCTGCAAGTATTCTCATATCCGCTGTACCTGCCATATTGGATCTGCCGCAGCCCAGCAAAGAGTCTGGCGAGGGCAGTTTGTTTGCCTTACTTTTGATGATATCTGTGACCCGACTCCATCTACCCACAGTAGCCTCGATGAGTATCAGAGACAGTGTTAATTATGGACTCTGGTGTTTCTTTTCTTTTTTTTCATGTCTTTCTATTTCCTCTCTAGGGCCTCCTCCCGCAGACATATGGTCGCCATATTCTTTGGGGGTTTTGCTTCTTCTCTAAGATACTTTGGTACATACTTTTCAATATGGGGTGTATTAGCCAGCATACTCGGTGATTATGTCATTGTTGCACAGATTCTGATTATGTTGTATGTTTTCAAGCGCCCTTACCTAAAATGTCTATTACCGATTGATGGCACCATGTAAGATTTTCTCATTGAACGTAAAAGGAATCAATAATCCGATAAAACGGAAGAAAATCCTAAGTTACCTAAGTCAGGAAGCTGCGGATCTGATTTTTCTCCAAGAAACGCATTTAAATTCGAAGGAAACTCTTAAACTCAATATTAAACCTTACATGGTGGCCGCCTATTCCCCAGCCGTTTCTAAGAAATGTGGGGTTGCCATACTGGTTAGGAAATCTTTGCATGCTACTATTATTGCGACTAGCTCAGATACAGAAGGTAGATGGTCCAGAGTTCACCTCAAGATAGGTAGCCTTGAAGTTACATGTATATGCCTTTACGCTCCTAATGTGGATGACCCTGCCTTTTTTGCTACCATTGCTCAGGTTGCGCAGGCCTCTGCTAATACTTCTTTGATAATTGGGGGGGATTTCAATCTAGTCCTTGATCCCCTGATTGACAAACAGCCGCCTAGGACAAGTGGTCCCCCCAAGAGTCACACCACGCTTACCTCCCTGATCAAAGATCTTGCTCTAGTTGATCTATGGAGGCTACTACACCCCAATGAGCTTGACTTCACCTTCTTCTCTTCCCCTCACAAATCCCAGTCTCGCATAGACTTCTTTCTAATATCAAAACTGTTAGTTCCTCAGGTGGACACTGCAAAGATTCACTCCCAACATATTTCAGATCATGCTGCTATTTCCTTTCAATTACACACTACTGCACCCCAAGGGAATTCGGGGGCCTGGTTCTTTGATAGAGCCCTGTTAACTCAGCCAGAGTTCCAGTTAGACATTCGAGCAGCCATACAGGATTACTTCCATTTTAATCTACCCCAGGATACTGCGAATTGGGCTTGGTGGGAGGGCTTCAAAGCGGCCATTCGAGCAACGATCACTAGCTATCAAATCCGCCTGCGGAAAACAACGCAAACAGCAGCTACTCATACTAGACCAACAAATAAAAGCAGGCGAACGAGTTCTAACTTCACGTACTGATCCATGTGTATTAATTCGATTACAGCGTCTCCGTTTTCAATATAATTCAATCCTCTCAACTGCAGCTTCTAAGAGTATTGAGCTTCAGCGAGGGACATATTATCGTGAAAATAACCGAGCCGGTCGACTCTTAGCCAACGCCTTGAAAGGTCAAAAAGAAGCCAAACGCGTAGCGGCCCTTCGAGCTCCACAGGGAGGGGGCATAGTGACCACAGACTCCGACATTGTAGAACTCTTTCGGGATTTCTATACCCGCCTATACCAATCTGAATGTGAGTTCTCGTCAGAGACACTCGAGCGATTGCTTTCTGGCATTCAGCGGCCGACCCTCTCTGAAGATGATAGGGATGCGATGGATGAACCCTTCTCTACTTCAGAGATCCAATCTGCCCTAAAACGAACAGCCTCGGGCCGTGCCGTAGGGCCCGATGGTCTCCCGACCGAATTCTACAGAACGTTCAGCACAGATTTAGTTCCCTATTTAAAACTCTATTTTACTGCCCTTGCGGTAGATACATCCTCTTTGGGATCCTTTTCTGCAGCTAATGTGGTAGTATTTGAGAAAGAAGGCAGAGACCCGCTGCTAACCGCCAACTACCGTCCAATCTCCCTACTTAATGCCGATTATAAGATCTTCACAACGATCTTGGCCACCCGGCTATCTGACAGGATGGCCACCCTAATTCACCCCGACCAATGCGGTTTTATACCCGGCAGATCAACTGCTGACAATGCTCGGACCTTGTGCCATGTGCTATCCAGTGCTGCCAATCTAGATCATCCATGGGTGGGTCTTTCCCTGGATGCCGAAAAAGCCTTTGATCGCCTAGAATGGCCCTTCTTATTTGCAGTTCTCCGATGGTATGGCTTTGGGGAGGGCTTCCTCCGATATCTCCAAGTCATGTATACTCAACCCATCGCCAGTATTTGTGTGAATGCCATCAAGTCTCAGCCATTTAATCTCCAAAGAGGCACGCGTCAAGGTTGCCCCCTATCACCAATGCTCTTTGATCTAGCTCTTGAACCCCTAGCCCTCCTTATTAGACAGTCCGCACGTATTCGAGGTGTCCCCTTCAGTCATAGGGAGATTAAACTCTCTGCATATGCAGATGACCTTATGCTTTTCGTATCCCTCGATTCGGTTCCAGCTGTCTTGGATCTGATTGACGGATACTCACAATTATCGGGCTATAAAATTAACTGGACCAAATCTGTAGCATTCCCACTGAACCGCTGGGTACATGAGGCTGACATGCAGGCCTTTCCCTTCCTTTGGCAATCCCGCATGGTGAAGTATCTCGGGGTCCATTACTGTTCTCCTTTAGAAGACACTATCAGTTTTAATGCCAAAGAGGTAGTCTCCAAAGTCCGTGAGCTCACAAATCGTTGGTCTCCCTTATCTCTTACATGGTGGGGCCGCCTAGAAACTGTGAAAATGATGATAGTCCCCAAAGTGAACTACATTTTAGAAATGCTGCCATGCTTACTCCCGCTACATACTTATAAAGATATTGAGGGCCTTCTCGTCCGGTATCTCTGGCAGGGCAAGCCACCAAGGATAGCTAAACAAAAACTACAGTCTGCAAAGGAAAGAGGGGGTACCAGATTTCCTGATTTTCTTAGATATCATCAAGCCTTCCTACTTAAGCAAGGTGCCCGATGGCTAGATGCCTCAACAGACAGCAGACCAGTTTGGCTTGACATAGAAGAGGAGCTTAGTAGCCCAATTCCGTTGACCCATCTCCCCGGTATGTCCTATCAAGTAGACACCCGCCATCCACCAATGATTGTCGATACTCTTGCGGCCTTTAACACTCTCATTCTATCACTGGGCCCGAACGTCTGTCCTCAGGACGGACTCCCGCTATGGAATAACCCCAGAATTCAAGTCCTAAATAGAACGATAGCATGGAAACCCTGGTACTCAAGGGGGATCTGGACACCCCAACAGCTTTTCTCTGCAGCTCGTTGGAAAACCTTTTCTGATTTACAAAAGGAATTTGCGTTACCAGCGAAACACTACTTTCAATTGATGCAGCTTCAACACTGCCTCAAAAGTGCTCGAATCATGCCGCCCTCTGCCCCTACTGAGGACGGGCTATTAGAGATAGTTCGCTCTATTAGTAGTACACATGGGGTAGCCTCTAACTTTTATAAAATATTATGTCAGGGTACAGACACGGCCACTTTTAGAGCCCAACAAGCCTGGGAGCGCGAACTGCAAACCACTTTAACCCCTGTGCAATGGAGCGTTTTCTGGAGCAAAGTAGTGCGGGTTTCCCGGTCTGCCTCTGTTACCCAAACTCTCTTCTTTTTTGCACACAGATGCTTTTATACCCCAGAAAAAATAGCCAAATGGAACACCACTGCTAGGGACCAGTGTTGGTCTTGCCATACTGCTGTGGGAACCTTCGCTCATGTTATTTATGAATGTCCTCAACTACAGGTTTATTGGGGGCGGGTTTGGGGTTGTATTCAATTTATCTTACACCTTCACGAGCCTCTCTCTTGGAAGATCGTGGGACTCCGCTCTGTGGCGGAGGTCCCCTCTCTTCCTAAGAAGGGTCGCTTTCTCCTTGATTTCATGCTGGGTATAGCCATATGCTTAATCACGAGGAATTGGAAGGATAGCTCTCGACTTACTGTCAATGAATGGTGGAACCTCGTCTGCTTATATAGTAAATATGAGCAGATACCTCGGAGAGCTATTCCCCATGCCCAAACTCACTCTCGCTTGTCTAAATGGCAGATGCTTAATGATTATGTACAATCTGCTCATTGTTCCAACATGCCTGTATAATGTGCACTCATCATGTTTCAGATCACCGTTAGGTTTTGTAACACAATAATGTAAGTACACGCCCGCTTCGGGAATGATTAGTTTTCTAGAGAAGAAGCAGGGGGGAGGGGGGTGGCAGGGGTTTACTTTGGTGTATGTATTACACTTTATGTATCTGTCTTTTAGCTGTATGTCTTCCTTTTCCTTTGTTGTTATAAAACGAAAATAAAGAATTTAAAAAAAAAGAATGGGCAACTGGACAGATGCTGGGAAAGGGGACACAGAGGGCTGCAGACGGCACATGCTATACTGCAGCTGGGCCACAGTGCGGACTAGGGTGATGCCTAGGTGGCCCATAGGAATGCTGAAACAGTAGAGCAGCAAGACAGCAACTGATGAGGGCCCAGCATGGACACGAGTGTGCTTCCCACAGTGTCACAGGGGATAGTACCCAGTAGGGACCCACAAGAGCACAGAACAGTGGCAGGCGGTGCTGGGGGGAAGCGTGGACACCTATGCAGGCACCCCTACCCCAGAACCCGCACCATAGGCAGCCGCCTACCCGCACACTGGATGGCCTGAGACTGCGCTCCACCAGCACCACAAGCTGAAGGGCATGTCAGCAGGGTGGCAGAGGGGCACTGGTGGTGGAGGGGGCAGTGGCAGCTGCCCAGAGCAGACCGTGGCCTAGCCCTGTTTAGGTGGGTGCCATGCACTGCAACAGACAGGCCCCATCTGATGAATAGTCATGGTATCCCCAGGGAATGTACTGTCTCTGTGGCAACACAGTGGTGCAGTGCACACAGCCAGTGTGTTCAGGAGCAGAAGGTCACAGGTTCAAATCCCAGCTGTGGTTCCTGACAACCCAGCCCCCATTTTTTACCCACTATTAAATGTGCTAATACAGACAGAACCTTTATTGCAGATGACGTAAACATGCCCAAAACACCTACATTTTACCCTACAGAGCACAGACACCATAAACAGGCGCATTACCTAGAGCAGAGTCTTCCAAATGCAGTCCTGGAGGGCCAAACACCATTCAGGTTCCATGCTGCCTCTAATAAAGATGCCTGTGCTGCATATCTATGCACCACCCCCATGGTATGCAGATATATCTCATGCATATTCATGAGGGACAGCATGAAAACCCGAACAGTGTTTGGCACACCAGGACTGGAGTTGGGAACCTCTGCCGTAAAGCAGCAGCCAACAGGGGCAGACACACCCACACCCACACCCACAGGCTCCATTAGCCAATGCCTCCTGGAGAGGCAGGACATTGGGCCCTGCGTGCATCTCCCAATACTAGCACTTGCATACCTTAGCAATGCCACCCTAAACCTGGGAATATGGTACACAGCTATCAAAAGGTTGCTATGATTACTGGCAGATAGCAATTCCTACGTTAAGAGGATCTCTAAAGGTAAAAAGTGGACTGTTGTAGTTGTTGTTATGGAAGGACAGACTAGATAGGCCATGTGGTCTTTTCCTGTCATCATGTTTCTATGTTTCTAAGCACAGTTTGCTGATTGGGCTCCATCATAGCAACCTTTCTGATGTCTGTGGAGTGTGCTTCAGGTCTGGTGTCTGACAGTGTTTACCACCCTGGGGAGTGACCCCCAACAGTTTTGCATACCATATCCATGCCTGCACTGTGCCCAGGACTGGTGTGGTAGCCAGGGCTGCTAAACATCTCTATAGTAGCACAATGCTGGCATAGGTGTGGGAGTGTGTGTCTGTCTATCCAGTGTGGTGGCTGCAAACACCCTCCACAGCCCACACTGCTTGCACTGTTGCCAGTATTGGCCTGCCAATGTGCATAATGAGGAGCAAGGCACCATGGGTATAGCCCGGAGAGGGTGACCTGGCCAGGATGCATCTGCACAGGGCATAGAGCACTGGCTGGGACATTGTAGTGCCCGGCCACCACCTGTACAGACAGGGTGGCCACAGCATGTTCTGCTGGGAGATCACTCTCACCCTGACTGAGCAGTGACCACGGCATGGCTAGGTTCCCCCATAGTGCTATATAGTATTTCTTTCATGTGATATTTATGGGTTCTCTTTTGGGGCCCAGTCACTAACTTATCTGCTTGGTGTGTATGCTGACATGCCAATTCTGGGTGCACGCATTTCCACCAGGAACATGCACTATGGACTAGCTAGCAGACTTTCTGCAGCTGGTATGTGTCTTGATGAAATGCCTTGCAGGGTGCAGCGGCTGAAGGCTTGCTGCAGGAGAATATGAGATAGTGGTGGGGTGCAGCTTAGCATATCCAGGCCTAATGTCTCTCTGCTATTGCTTTATGGATGTGTACAGAGCTGCATTGACTGCCCTGTAGGGTGTCTGTTCCCCAGCAGGACTGGGGTTGATGGTCCCCTCTACTGCCACCATTGCGGGGAGGTAGAATGTGGATCTGTTGGTGGGAGACCCTGTTTACCACCCTCAGCCCCGAAAGAGGAGGGTGGTGGTACATAATCCTTCTATGGGTCCATAAGGGCTAAACCTGACTGAGAAATACAGATACATCCAAGGTGTGTCTGCAGAAACTACCTATCTCACACATTAGCACTGCTGGGGACCTGCAGCATGGCCTATCTCTGCTGTGGACCTGGTGCTGGGCGCCCCACCTCACCCTCAGGGTGAGTGCAGTACCTGCACAATGTGACGGTCTGTAGCTACTCTGTGCCAGGACCACACACGGTCAGTTCCCCCTACCAGGCCGAGGTGCTGTGGGGGTGCATACCCCATCTTGTGATCAACTGTAGACTGCTGATTTGCATGTGCAGTGCATCATGGGTATGGGTGGGTTAACCCTATCCTGGTGACCACAGCAGACTGTTTGTGTGGTGACGTGCAGTCCTTCTGCAGCCAGCCAAGGGTTTGCTAACAGCTATGGAGCTGTAGCCCACTGGTTACTTCGCTGCTTGTGGAGCCAGAGGTCATGGGTTCAAACCCACAGTGGGGTTATTTGATAGGGCTGTCTGAAACATTGTCTTTTTTTAATGTACATTAGTGCTGCCAGCAAAACACCCTCAGGGTACTGTAACCATAAGGTGCCTCAGAAGGCGCTCTATAAGGCACCTTATAGGGCACCCTATAAAGCGCCTTCTAGGGCACCTTATGGTTACAGTCCATATAAGGTGCCTTATAAGGTGTCCTATGGAGCGCCTTATAGGGTGCCCTATAGGGGACATTATAGAGTGCTGTGGCAGACAGTGCACTTTATAATGTGCCCTATGGAGTGCCTTATAGGGTGCCTTCTGCGGCACCTTAGGTTACGGCACGTGAGGGTGTGTTTGCTGGCAGCAATAATTAAAATACACATAAAATGCCTCAGGAAACAATACTTACATGTCAAAGCTGATGCCTCAGCCAGCCTTATGCATTAGGCACACTGGGGGATCGAACTCATGACCCCTGTATCATCAGTCAGTGTATTAACCATTGTGCTACACTTCTGTTTCTATGTTGGATGTCTGTGCACCAACATAAGATTACCGCGCGGTAACGCGCTTAGCAGCACTTTGCACGATAATGTGTGCAGCAGCGCACGTTATCGCGCGCTAATCCCGTTTTGCTACTTTACACTAAAACACCCACTCCTTATATGGCAGCCTGCACACTATCGCCGGGCGCACATTAAGACGGTTTAGAACATAACATAAGAACATAAGAAATGCCATACTGGGTCAGACCAAGGTCCATCAAGCCCAGTATTCTGTTTCCAACAGTGGCCAATCTAGGTCATATGTACCTAGCAGTTTCCCCAAGGGACACAGGTTCCACAATGCTTGTATTGAGTCAAGCATTGATATCCTGGGTCCCTTCTTAATAATGGTTTATGGACCTTTCCTCCAGGAACTTGTCCAAACCTTTTTTAAACCCAGCTACACTAACAGCTCTTACTACATCCTCCGGTAACAAATTCCAGTTTGATTACACATTGAGTGAAAAAATATTTTCTCTTATTTGTCTTAAATAGTTTACCCTGTAGCTTCATTACATGTCCTCTAGTCTTTCTATATTCTGATAGCGTAAACAATCGATCTACGTTTACCCATTCCACTCCGTTCATTAATTTATAGACTTCTATCATATCTCCCCTCAGCCGTCTCTTTTCCAGGTTAAACATAGTAAACATACCCCATAGATAGTAAAACCCTGAAAGAAAAAATGACTAACCAAAGGCATTCTCAAAAAGCCAATTTTTATATAATTTGCTGAATGAAAGAAGGTGGGGAAGCAAATCCAACAGGCCTAGGCCTAGAGAAAGACAAGCAAAGAAAGTATCTTGAAGAGTAACAACTATGTTTTATGGACTAGGATGCAGCACTATTAAAGACTCAGACTAAATTATTATTCTGGATAGACACACAACTGCCACATGGGCACTCTGCCCTTGGAACTTTGCAGGTGCCCTGACCAGATTATGGAAGACATGGGGGTGGGGGTCGCTGAAGTAGCATGTTTCATATGTCAGCACCTACTTACTGCAGGGAAAAGGTGGTAGGTGGTTAAGGTTCTCTTGGGATCTGCTACAGTCAGACATGGGGAATGGAGTTAGAGAAGCCATGACCAAGATATATAGGATCCTATAACGACAGCTCCAGAGATATAATAATTATGGGGTATGTTTACTAAACGGCGCTAATGTCACAGCTGCGATGTTATTGCGTGATATGTGCCGTTATTGCATGATAATGACGCATTACCGTGCAAGAACATCACGTATCGTGCGATAACGCCTCCAGCGGCGTTAAGGTGCACAGAGGGTGGAGTAAGGCTCCCAGGGGTGGAGATAAGGGGTCAATGGGCGGAGAGTGTGCGGGGAGAGGCTCCATGCACACTAACGCCGTGAAATGAAGGTCTGAAAATTAGCGCCAGTGAAAACCTCGTGCTAGAGGCAACTTTGCAGGAGAGAGAAACCATTTCAGTCAGCAATGTACAGCATAGCCAGGGAGACCAAGACAAGTGATAGTAGTGATACATGTGCAGCAGCAGCATAGTGGCCAAGTACAATGGGCACGACGGCGAGGCTGCAAATGGGGTTCAGGGAGCTGAAGGCGGGACATGCAGTGGGGCAGCTGGGGCACAGGGTGGACTAGGCAGATGCCTAGGTGGCACATAGGAACACAGAAACTGCAAATCAGCAAGCCAGCAACTGACCAAGGTCAAACGTGTCCACGAGTGTGTGTCCCACAATGTCCCAGGGGACATCACCCAGCAGGTACCCCAAAGGGCACATAACAGTGACAGGCGGTGCCGGGGGGAAGCGCGGATGTCTATGTAGGCACCCCTACCCCAGATCCCACACCATAGGCAGCCGCCTACCGGCACACTGGATGGCCTGGGACTGTGCACCACCAGCACCACCGGCATAAGGGCATATCAGCATGGTGGCGGAGGGCTGCTGGTGGTGGAGGGGGCAGTGGCATCTGCAACCAGCACACCATGGCCAAGCCCTATTTAGGTGGGTGCCGTGCACTGCAAAAGAGAAGGTCTGTCTGACGAACAGTCATGGTATCCCCAGGGAATGACCTGCCTCTGCAGCAACAGTTTGTTGCAGTACACACAGGCAGTATATTCAGGGACAGAAGGTCACAGGTTTGAGTCCCAGCTGTGGCTCCTGCAGATCATGTCCCTATATTTTACCCAGTAATAAACTGTGGTAATAAAGAGTGAATCTTTATTGCTGATAAAAGAAACACTCCATAAATGGCAATATTTTACTCTACAGAGCACATACACCATAGACATGTGCAGTCCCTAGAGCAGAGGTTCCAAACTGCAGTCCTGGAGGGCCAAACACCATTCAGGTTTCATGCTGTCCCTAAGAAATATGCTTGTGATGCATTTACATGCACCGCCCCCATTGTATGCAAATGTATTCATGCATATTCATTAGGGACAGCATGAAAACCTGAACCGTATTTGGCCTTCCAGGACTGGAGTTGGGAACCTCTGCCCTAGAGCAGAGGCCAACAGGGGCACAAACACCCACACCCACAGGCTCCACTATCCAACGGCTCATGGAGAGTCAGGCTGTTGGGCCCTGCACGGAGCAGCGTCTATCAATACTAGCACCTGCATACCTTAGCAATGCCATCTTAAACTTGTAAACACATTCCACATATATCAAAAGGTTGCTATGATTAATGTCAGATAACAAATCCTAAGTTAAACACAATTTGTTGACAGAAATTCATCATAGCAACCTTTCTGATATCTGTGGAGTGTGTTTCAGTTGTTGTGTCTGACAGTATTTCCTACCCCAGGGAGTAACCCTACCTGTATTGAGTACTATAGCAATGCCTGCACTGTGCCCAGGACTGGTGTGGCGGCCAGGGCTGCCAACCACCTCTCTCTTTGCACAATGCTGAAATAAGTGTGGGAGTGTGTGTATGTCTATCCAGTGTTTTGTGGCTGCCTATACCTTACTGAGCCCACAATGCTTGCACTGTTTCCAGTGTTAGTCTGCCAATGGTCATAATGAGGAGCAGGGTACTGTGGGTATGGTACGGACACGGCAGCCTGAGCAGGATGCAAATGCACAGGGCATAGGGCAATGGCTGGGACATTGTAGTGCCCGGCCACCACCTGCACGGATAAGGTGACCACAGCATGTCATGCTGGGAGGTCACTTTCAACCTGACTGAGCAGTGACCACAGCATGGCTAGGTTCCCCCATAGTGCTAGATAGTATTTTTCTCAAGTGGTATCTATGGGTTCTCTTTTCTGGGGCCCAATCACTCACATACCTGCTTGGTGTTTGTGTTCACATCCCATTTTTGGGTGCACACAGCTCTGCCAGGAACATGCACTATGTACTAGCTAGCAGACTGTCTGTAGTTAGCATGTGTATGACTGGAACACCTTGCAGGGTGCAGCAGGTAGAGTCTGACTGTGCCCTCTGCTGGTGAATGTCAGATAGTGGTGGGGGGCAGCTGAGCTTTTCCAGGCCTACTGCCCTCTGTGATGCATACAGATCTGCGTTGACTGCCCTCTAGGGTGCCCATTCCCCACCAGGGCTGGGTTTGATGGTCCCCTCTACTGCCACCATTGCAGCGATGTAGAATGTGTATCTGTTGGTGGGGGTTCCTGTCCCCCACCCTGACCCACAGAGAGCGGGTTGGGTGGTGCTTCACAATCCGCTTTGGGGTCAAAACACCACCCTTCACTTATAACACGTGACCATGGCAACCACACAGGATATGCACTATTCTGGGTGCATCATAGTCCACAAGGGCTAGACGTGAACAGGAAATACAGATGGACACAGGTGTAGTCTAGATGCATTTACAGTGAATACCCATCACACACTGGCACTGATGAGGACCTACCGTACAGTCTACCTCAGCCAAGCCAGGTGCTGCGGACCTGGTGCTGGGCGCCTCACCTAACCCTCAGGGTGAGCACAGGAACCGCACAATGTCATGGTCCGTATCTACTCTGTGCCAGTAACACACACAGTCAGTTCCCCCTACCAGGCCGGGGTGCTATAGAAGTGCATACCCCATCTTGTGATCATCTGTAGGCTGCTGATCTGCATGTGCAGTGCATCATGGGTATGGGTTTGTTTACCCTATCCTGGTGACCACAGCAGACAGTTGTATGGTGACCTGCAGTCTTTCTGTTGCCAGCCAGCAGCATGTTAGACGTTGTAGAGATGTAGCCCACTGGTTGTGTCAATAAATATGCTCAAGAAAAAAAGTCCACTTTGAAAATTCTTCGGATGACTCCAAGGACACCAATACAAGTACTTCATCAAAGGAGAGGAGTTTTTCCAGGGAGCGCGACGAAACCACAAAGAAAAAAAAGCAAAAGGACAATCGGGGAAGATCCCCAGAAAGAAGGTATCCAAAGAGAAAATAAATGAAGCTTCAACATCATCTTCCGGAACGGATTTAGTTATTAATATCTCAGGAAAATCTATTTCAAAAGAGATGATCCAGTTATTAACTAAAGGCTTGTCCTATGTGCCTAAAATTGTCCACGATCCTTTTCAGTTCCGCATTGATTTTCAGAGCTTAATTAGAAAACTACAATTGAAAAATCACTTTACTTCATTGCCTCCTCCGGTACAGCAAGAGGACCAAGAAGAAGACACTGAACGGATTCCGCAAATGTCTTTACCCTTTAAATCGGGATGGACACCGCCAGGTCCTCTTCCACCAGCAGTTTCGGTATTTCAAGATTTGGTGCTAGCTGATGTGCAAAGGTTAGAACGCACTCGCCGGAAGTCTTTCATAGCATTGACTTCTGCTGAACGGCAAACTTTATCACAACTACGGAATCGTACAGATATCATTATCCGAAGGGCCGACAAAGGAGGAGCAATAGTGCTATTAGATAGACAGTATTACATCACAGAGGCATTGACTCAACTCCAGGACGAACATACATACAGTATACTATCAGTCGACCCTACACCTCAGTTGAGGTCGGATATCAAAGAGATAACTTTAGCAGCTTTACGTCAACATGTTTTGGATAGAAGAGAATTTTGGTATTTGAGCAGCGATTCGATTGCACTAGCTCAATTTTATACGGTGCCGAAAGTTCACAAGAACCTTTTGACCCCTCCGGGAAGGCCTATTGTATCTACGAAGGGAACTCCACTGGAACCTGTTTCACAATTTGTTGATTCTTTTTTGCGTCCGCTTCTACCACGGATTCCGTCATATTTAAAAGACACTACACAATTTTTAAATGTCCTTATGGAATTTGATGATTGGGCTCAGAGTTTGGACACTCGGTTAGTGACAATAGATGTAGTGTCACTATATACTAGTATCCCTCAAGAAGCTGCACTAGAAATAGTCGAACAATCTTTGTATCAAAGAGGGGACTTATCTGAAGCTAAAGTTTCTTTCCTGTTGAAATTATCCAGATTGGTTATTTTTCAGAATATTTTTCAATTTCAAGAGGTCATTTACCAGCAAATTGCGGGGGTCGCCATGGGCGCTACTAGTGCTCCGTCCATAGCGAACCTTTATATGACAGCATTTGAGCAGCGGTGGCTCGAGAGTTCCCCATACAATAGTAAGATCGTAGTTTGGAAACGTTTTATAGATGACATCTTTTTGATCTGGCAAGGCACAGAAATTGAACTTCTATCTTTTTTTGAATGGTTAAATCAGAGAGATCAATACATAAAATTCACAATGGAACATGCTAGGGATACAATTAATTTTTTGGATGTGACGATCACACGGGGTGATTCAACTTGGGTAACATCAGTTTATCATAAGCCCACTGATCGTAACACATTTTTGCATTTTACTAGGGCTCATCCGAGGTTGTTGAAGGAAGGATTGCCCTTCTCTCAGTTTCTCAGGTATAAGAGAAACTGTTCAGATATGTCAGATTTTTGTTACAAATCACAACAGTTGATGAAAAACTTCCGATCCAGAGGTTATCCAAAATCTACGGTATGAAAGGCATTTAAACGAGCTCTTTATAACAACCGTCAGCTCCTATTATTGCCCACAGAACCATCACAGCGTTCTCAACAAACATATGAGGAGGATACGATTAATTTCATCACTCGTTTTTCCCCATTAAGTTTTCAAATTCAAAAAATAATTCGTACTCATAGTAGAATGTTGGAAGTCACTCCGGGATTGCGAGACAAGCACATCCGTTGTGTTTGGAGTAGAGGACAAAATTTCAAGGAACAGTTGAGCCCTTCCCGGCTTCGTCCTCTTATCTCCACCACAACCAATGCGTCAGATGACCTGTCAAGTGGCCATAAGAGATGCAGTTCATGTAGCCTGTGTGCCGTGGCCTTTGAAACCACCATTTTTCAGTATCATGGGGTAGAATACAAACTTACTAAAGCCACCACTTGTCAATCCGCTTTTGTAGTCTATGGAATTTATTGCCCATGTGGGTTACTGTACATTGGCAAAACAATTCGGCCTCTACGGCTGCGGTTGGCTGAACATCGTAGCCGATTAAATAATAAAGTTATGGAGGCACCAATGGTGGCGCATTGTCTCCGAGAAAATCACAATTTTGAACAGCTTAGATGTTTTGCTATAGACCAAATCATCTAGTCGAATGGAAGACAGACAAAAGAGCGTATTTTATTACGGAAAGAACAATGGTGGATTTACACACTCAATACGGTGATTCCCAATGGTCTAAATGCTTCCATAGAGTGGATACATTGTTCCTAGTGGCCATGAGAAGCTTTCTGAATGAGAGCGGCCACATTTTTTTAAGAGTGGGCGGAGCTCTCCTAGGAGTTTTAAGTGTGAGGAGGATGATCGTTTCCGCATGCGCGGCGTCTTTTGAGCAAAGAGCAAGTAAGGACGATAATGGAAGACTTCTTGCTTCATTAAGAAACAGAGCGGTTTCACAGGTAATCCAATATGATTTTTGTAGATAAGAAGAGTTTTTTCTAGCGGCGTATTCGTTAATACCACAGACTGGAATAGATGAACAGGGTTGATTGTTTGTTATATCATTTAGGTCGGCTACCTAAACAGATGGTGCATTCCCCTGAAGAACCTTTTGTTGCGAAACGCTTGGGTACCTTAGAGGAACGGCGTTGGGAGCATTTGATATAGCCGCGAAAACGACAGCTCAATTAAAACAGTACTTCTTGCAAGCCCAGCGGGATGTGATAGAGTGCACAACAGAGATAAGTGTTCACAAGTTTGAAAATCTCGGTGAAAACTTACTTACAAGAAGTATATTTAAGATACAAGATATGAGAGGAGGCTGTTGGCAGAAAATAATGCACAGGTTTTGGAAATGACTTTTGCAGTTTTTTACTAAATAATGCACAGGTTTTGGAAATGACTTTTGAAGTTTTTTACAAGTATAAAAATAATAACAAACAATATCAAAAAAAAGTTTAAAAAACACAGGGTACTTTAATCAGGTCGTTGATGTTAACAGCAGCCAAGCTTGGGAGCACTGTTTTCCAGCTTATGTAAAGGCTGTGCAGTTGTTGCTGAGACCTGAGTACCTTGAAGAATCTCTCTATTTATAGTTTCATTGAAGATTCCAGGAGTTATAGTTTGAGCTTACATGGTTTGGTAGCTTTTCAGTAATAAATATGGAGGCAGAGGTTATGGGTTTGATCCCATAGTGGTGTTATTTAATAAAGCTGTCTGAGGCATTTCCTTTTAATTAAAATCAGTGCTGCCAGCAGAAACACCCTCACAGTGCCGTAGCCTAAGGTGCCTCATAGGGTGCCCTATAAAGTGCCATATAAAGCACCCTATAGGGCACATTATAATGTGTCTTGGAGGACAGGGCACTTTATAATGTACTCTATGGGGTGTCTTATAGGCACCTTAGGTTACGGCACTGTGAGGGTGCTTTTGCTGGCAGCACTGATTTAAATTTAAAAAAAGGAAATGCCCCAGACAGCACTGATTTAAATGAAAAGGAAATGCCTCAGACAGCCCTCTTACCTAACACCACTGCAGAGTCTAACCCATGACCTCTGCCTCCACAGTCATTGCAGTAACCAGTGGGATACATCTTTATTGCTTCTAACACTGCACTGGCATGAACTTAGGGTTAACGCGCGTTCACGTGCCACAGCACCCACTATTGCGTGATACAGAGTCTCTCTACCTTGCCGCCGGAACGCCAACTCCTTATATGGCATTCTTCACATTATCGCTGCAACTAGCTCTGGTAACATTAAGACGGTTTAGTAAACAAACCCCCTATGTGTATAGTATATGTAATGTTTACTGATATGAAGGAACTAAGCTTAGCTACTTGACATTTACTTAATGGTTAATTTGTAGAAAGTTATATTGCATGAAGAGGAGGTTTTTTTATATCATTGATGGTAATAAAGACTGGTCCCATTGGGGTGGGTAAACGCCTATTGGAGGGATAACTTTACTTCTGAGATCATTTCTCCTCTAGTACTGACTGGTTTGTTCTTCGGGCAGTCCATGGTATCCACAGTATTCGCCGCCAGCACCATAATTCAAAGGCATCAATATTCTTCCTGTCTGTCTTTTTCACTGTCCAGCTTTCACATCCATATGATGTTATTGAAAATGCCATGGCTTGAACGAGTCGAATCTTTGTATGGAGAGAGACATCTCTGCTCTTGAGAATCTTGTCTAGGTCTTTCATAGCCATTCTGCCAAGAGCATTGCATCGTCGGATTTCTTGACTGCTTGTTGCTTCTTTATTGCTAGTTGATCCCAGTAGGTTAAAGTTGTCCACAATTTCAATTTCTTCTCCTTCAATGATGAACTTGTTGATTTTGCCAGTTGTCATGATCTTTGTCTTCTTTACATTAAGGTGCAGGCCCATTTTAAGACTATGTTCCTTGATCTTGAGAAGCAAATGTTCAGATCACCTTCACTTTCAGCCAGTAATGTGGTATCATCAGCACAGTGAAGGCTGTTGATGAGTCTTCCACCAGTCTTCACACCTCTGTTGTCCTCATACAATCCTGCTTCTCTGATGATTTGTTCTGCATATAAAATAAACAGGTAGGGGGAAAGTCTGCAGCCTTGTCATACATCTTTGCTGATTTTAAACCATTCTGTGTTTACCTTGTTCCATTCGAACTGTTGCTTCTTGATCAATGTACAGATTGTGCAAGAGAATGATCCGGTGTTCTGGTATATCCATGTTTCTTATTGTGGCCCAGAGTATCTCATGGTTTACACAGTCAAAGGCCTTGTTATAGTCAATAAAGCACAAATAGATATCTTTTTGGTATTCTTTAGTCTTTTCAAGGATCCATCTCAAATCTGAAATGATGTCTCTCATTTCTCGCCCTTTCCAGATCCCTGCTTGCACTTCAGGTAGTTCATGTTCCAGGTATGGCTGTAGTCTCTGTTGAATAATCTTCAGTAGAATCTTGCTGACATGTGGGATTAGAGTGATTGTGCAGTAATTTCCACAGTCAGTTGGATCACCTTTCTTTACTATTGGTATAAACACAGATCTTTTCCAGTCAGTTGGCCATTATGTTGTCTTCCAAATTTACTGGCAGAGCTTTGTAAATATGGTAAGAGCTGCATCAGATTGTTTTAATACTTCTATGGGAATGCTATCAATGTCTGGTGCTTTGTTCTTTGATAAGGCTTTCAATGTTGCTTTGACGTCTTTTTTCATCACCAATGGTTCCGGATCATAAGGTACAGGTTGAAACGGCTACTGGTCCATATAAAAACTCTGTATATTCTTTCCACCTTTTCTTGATCTTCTCAGCATCATTTAACATAGATCCTTGAGCATTTTGTAACATTTCAATTTGAGGCTGGAATTTTTTCTTTTACTCTTGTAGCTTTAAGAAAGCCGATCTTGTTCTTCCTCTAATAGTCCTGCTTCTATTTCCTTGCATGTGTAATTGTAGTACTTTTCCTTGTCCTGTCTTGCTGCATGTTGGAAATCTTTGTTGAGTTCTCCGATTGCCTCTCTTTCTACTCTGGCTTTAGCTTCTCTGCGTTTCTGGGCAATTTTCAGAGTTTCTTCCGTCATCCATTTTGGCTGTTTTTTCTTTTTCACCTTTTGCAGAGATGTCTCGTTTTCTTATAGCACAACCTTCTTGATGTCATTCTATAACTCTTCTGGAGCTGTGTCGTTTGTATCTAAAGCAGCAAATCAATTTTGCAGGCAGTCTTTAAATTTTAGTGGTATATTCTCAAGGTCATATTTTGCTACATTCATGTGTGGCTTGCTCTTTAGATTGAGTTTGCATACTAGTAGTTGGTGATCTGTCTCACAGTCAGTTCCAGATTTTGTCTTTGTTGATGTTATAGAGTTTTTCCATCGTTGACTTCCTCAGATGTAGTCAATTTGATTTTTGTACAATCCATTGGGTGAGGTCCATGTGTACAGTCGCCGCTTGTGTTGCTGGAAGAAGGTGTTTGAGATGAATAGATCGTTAGTCTTGCAGAATTCTATCAGTCTTTCTCCAGCTTCATTTCTGTTTCCAAGTCCATATTGTCCAACCATTTTGCCTTCTTCTTTGTTACCAACTTTTGCTTTCCAGTCACCCATGACTATCAGGATATCCTGTTTGCATGTTCTGTCAATTTCAGCTTGTACTTGTTCTTAGAACTCATCAATTTCGTCCTCTTCTGCAGCTGTTGGGCATATACTTGAGCTATAGTTGTGTTTATAGGCATTTCTCATAGACAAAGCATTCACTGACTGCATTGTATTTCATTACAGTTCTTGCAAGTTTCTTCTTAATTATAAATGCAACACCATTTCTTCTTTGTCTTTCATTTCCAGCATAGTAGACCATGTGATCATCTGATGCAAAGTGCCCGATGCTAGTCCATTTTAGTTCGCTGACACCCAACATATCAAGTTGTACACATTCCATATCATTCTTGACCACCTCCAACTTCCTTTGGTTCATGCTTCGTACATTCGATGTCCCAATATGTAAGACATTTTTGTAGCTTCTGACTTTCATTTCATGTGCAGCAACATCAACAGTCAGAGGTCCCGAGGGCTTTGATCGAACCACATAAATGCTGGCTTTACTCTAAAAAGATTTCAGCTCCTCCTCAGTAGCCAGTTGAGTGCCTTCCGACCTGGAGGTCTCATCTTCCAGCACTATAGTGCAATTTGTTTTGTTGCGACTATCCATTGGGTTTTCATGGCAAGATACGGAAGTAGATTGCCAGGCCTTTCTTCTGTGCAGTTTAAGTTTAGTGTTGTTGCCGTTGTCACAGAAATGTGATTTTCCGTCACCAACACCGTCCCATTCTGCTGCTTTCCAGATGGGTGGTTTGCCTTGGTCTGGCACCTCAGCTGAGACCTGTCCATTTTGGGAGACCCTGCTAGTAGTTAAACTACCATTATCAAATTATTTAGTCTTCAGCATCACTGATGCACAAAAGCCCTCACAGCGTGACAAGCTGCAAACCAAGTGAGGGAAGAACTCAATAAATAGAAGCAATTTTGGATATTTAAATTTAATTCAGTGCAGCCAAATGGACTTAATCTTGAGATTGAGTGGCAATCGATGATTTGAAGGAAGCGTGTATGATTGCATAAGAGATGTGCCATCCAGGCTTTAAATGACATAAAAGGTCAACAGCGTCAGGAAGTGTGGTCGCCATGCTGAATTTACTTTGAATGTTTGATTGAGACCAGACTGTTTGTGAAGAAATATTTCTTCTGCTGACTGGAGTGTGCAGATAAATGTTTATGTTATGCCCTGATACAGAACTGAACTAATAGATTGAAACACAATGCTGGGTGGACTGCAGTAAGTGAATGGAATATATTATTTATTTATTTGACTATGTTTCTATACCACTTTTCTCTAGGTCAAAGTAGTTTACAAGAAACAGCACTGCTACATTATAAGATATTTTTAGAGTGTGATTTTGAATTTTGAAGATTTAGTACAAATAAAGAGTAAAAGACCATCAGTGTACTGGCTAGGTTTTGGACCATATACTGTGGGCTGATGGACCCTCACCCTGACCGAGGGAGGATATGGCTGGGACCTGCCAGCTCTGAGCAGCATAATACTTTTTTCACTGAATATGAGCCTCCAGCGTTGAAGTCCTTACCTAGCCCGGGCTATGGCTACCTATGGACCTAGGGGGCTCTTTTGATTCTTCCAATTCTGCTGGGGTACTCAGACTGGAGAAAATGTGGGATTCACCAGCTCCATGTGGTGTACTTCCTGAGTCCCTCCCGGAAGGAAGGGACATAGTTAGCCTCTGTGGGTAGATAGCTATTACCCCCTCCCCCCTCTCCCCTCCCTCCTACGGGCACTGGGCCTGATTTTTTAAGGCATTTACATGGGTAACTTCCCTAGTTACCCGTGTAAATGTCTTATCCGGGATTTTCAAAGGGTACCTACATGGGTAGCACCGGGGCATGTTGGGGGCATTCTGGAGCGGAGCGGAGGGAGGCCATGGTGCTACATGGTTAGCGCTCTGCACTTCAAAGATAGGCATGGGAAAATCTCGCCTAGCTTTAAGACACTGGGGCTAACCATGTAGCGTTGAAAATCGGTGCTACACGGGCAGCTCCTGCAGCTTCCTGGCTGTGCGGCGACACCTGGATTTTCCATGCCAGGGCCGCATATGACCCTGGCAAGGAAAATCCAGGTTATACAGGTGGGGGCAGGCTATGCGACCACACGGCGCATAGCACTGCCCAGCTCAAAATAGGGTCCACAGTTTTTACTGTCCAAAGTGAATCCAAGGCTGGCAGATGCCCCAGTATCGAGCTTGTAGCTTTCTTTTTCCCAATGCACATAGACACCATGCATACTGTGCACATGCATTACAGTCATGCGTTGCCTACTACTGTACTAGTGACATGACTAGTGTAGCAGTAGTAGTGTATCGCAGCCATACCTGCTGCAGCTACTGTGGCCTCTGTGCCCTGGCATGGTAGAGATGCACGCTATTCGTGCATTAGCCCCGCACTACTCACGGCACTTTAGTAAACATGCCCCTTTGGTAACAAGCCTGGAGATTTGTATAGTCCGACCAAAGAATATTTTTTTTTATAGCAGCACTAGAGGGGATCTATTGGTTACAGTGGATTTACAAATACATTGCTTGTCAGTGGTTCCCAAATCTGTCCTGAGGGCTCTCCAGCCAGTCGGGTTTTCAGGCTATCTGCAATGAATATGCATGAGTAGCAGTGTATGCAAATCACTCTCATGAATATTCATAGTCGATATCCTGAGAAACCTGACTGGCCGGGGAGCTCCCAGAACAGGTTTGAGAATCACTGGCTTAGATCCATTCCTTCAGAGATATTACAATGGCTAGTAGTTTTCGGAAATAAAACTCTAAACCTTAGGATGTCTTTACAAGCACTGGGCCCTATTATTTTGGCTCCTCATGTAAAAACTATGAAAAAGGTTTTGTCATCATGTTCCAAATATCAGTCCATAGCAAATTTGCCTTTTTTGCTTTGTAACTTTCTATTTCCCGATGCACATTGAGACCGTGCGCACTGTGTGCTTGTGCTAGCGCCATGCATTTGCTACTACCGCGCTACTGGTGCAAATAGCGTGCCATTAATTACATACGTCACCACACCTCTTCTGTCTATCATGATTGCTGAGCTATGGCACAGTAGTAATGCATGAATTTCGCACTTTAATCCCACGCTTCCTACTGAATTTTAGTAAGCATGCCCCTTAATGTACCTTTGACAAGTGCTGAGCTGTCAGTCTGTTTATTTTGTAATAGTTTATGGTATGTCTACAAAGATCAGTGTGCATCCTCAGCTTTTGGCTTGTTTCTCCTATGTAGCACCCCTTTCCACAGGTTTTTCATTGGATCATACAGTATACACTACATTCATAGCACCCAGGGCTCAGCGTTAGTTACCCAAATACAATTTTCCCCTTCTCAGAGTGGGGGCTGGGGGGAAGACCCAGGGAGTTTCAGGTGAGCCCAGAAAGATGATAAGTCCCTTAAACAAGCCCAAGAGAGGGTTTTGGAGGTGGATGGGGTTCCAGTAGGTAATGGAGAGTCTCCTGCGGGACTTACCGCGGCTGCGCGTTAACATCACCAGCCGCGGTAAGTCCCGCAGAGGGTGGAAAGAGGGCAGAGAGAAGAGGTCAATGGGCAGGGAGTGGATGGGGAGAGGCTCCTTTTACACTAATGCAGGGAAATGAAGGCCCGAACGTTACCGGGACTGAAAACCTGTCGTTAGATGCACATTTGCAGTAGGGTGAAACCATTTAAGCGTCAGCAATGTACAACATTTCCTCATTTTGTGCTAAAGGGAAATGTATCATACAGAGTGTCTGTGGATGCCCTAGAGGGGGAAGAGATAGAGCAACTGATGGTTCCCTGACCCTATCAACAGCAGGTGCTATTGTTGGCCCATAACCATTTATTAGGGAGACACCTGGGGATGGAGAAAACACTAGATCATGCTTTGGCCTGATTTTTCTGGCTTGGGGTCGATAAACAGATGCAGTTATATTGTCAGTCACGCCCGACCTGCCAACTTCATAAACCTGCCAGAGTCTGACCTTCCCCTCTAGTGCTTATGCCCATCATTGAAACCGCATTTTAAAGAGTGTCAACTACTGTAACAGTGCCCTGGCTGGCCTCCCTGCTTACCAACTCTGCCACCTTCAACTTCTTCAGAACACTGTTGCCCAGATTCTCACTCACGCCTCTCACTCGGATTATATTAACCCCCTGCTCATTCACCTGTACTGGTTACCCATTAAGTTTCTTATTCAATATAAGGTTCTTACTCTGGTTCATCATGTCATTCACACTCATACTCCTCAATACTTGTCTGACCTCATCCACCTTCACTTGCTCCTCCCCTCCTCCCGCCCCCCTGTCAGATTCATTCTAATTGCCTCTCTCTCCCTTCCCCTTCACTTCCTCATCTGGAATCCACCCGATCCTTTGCCTTCTTTTTCTTGGGTTCCCTTCTATGGAACTCACTCCCATCAGACCTTCGCCTCGAACTCTCCTTTTCCCGATTTAAAGCAATGTTAAAAACCCACTTCTTCTCCTTTGCCTTTGACCTTCCCCCCTCTCTTTCCTAATTTCCTGCTTTGCTGCCTTTGCCCCCTCTAGTCTAGCACTCTATTATTTCCTTTATCTGCTCTTCTCTTTCCTGTCCTTACAATGACATTCTGTTTCCTTTTCCTTGTTTTTTGTAGTAATTTGTTTTATATTGGAAACCGCTCTTATGCGTTGGCATTGGGTGGTATATCAAGAACCACAATAAAGATAAAGATCTGGCAGGACCCTTGGAGTGAACCACCTGAGGAAACAAGTATATTTTAGTCATACTGGACTACGCTACCTGATAACTGTAGGCCATTGCTCTAAGAAATATGAAGACTACTACAATCAGAAATACCTTTTGGGAAGTATTCTCATAGGTGGGAATATCCAATGAGATCCTCACAGATCAAGGAACACCCTTTCTATCCAAGGTGATAAAGCAAATGTGTGTCTTCGTGAAGGTCAAGATGCTGCGAACAACAGTATATCACCCACATATGGATGGTCTCATTGAGCGATTCATTAAAATTCTGAAACAGATGTTAAAAAAGTTTATTCAGAAGGATGGGAAGAATTGGGACATTCTCCTACCCTACTTGATGTTTGCCATCCATGAGGTACCTCAGAGTTCCACGGGGATTTCGCCTTTTTTAGTTGCTCTTCGGAAAACAGCCAAGAAGCATATTAGATGTACGAGAAACCTGGGAAGAAGAACCCCATGCTGGGCTTAATTTGGTGGAGTACATTTTACAAATGCAAGAGCAACTGAGAAAAGCTGGAGAGGTGGCCAAACTCAATCTGGAAAAAGCCAAAGTTGAGCAGGCCAGGGGCTACAATTGGGTAGCCGTGCACCGCACCTTCCAACCGAGAGACAGAGTTTTAGGGGTATGTTTTCTAAACTGCAGTAATGTAGCAGCAGCTACGTTAAGTAACATTAACACGCGCTAATGTTAAGTTAGTGCGCGTTAACATTACGTTAGCGCACGTTAATGTTACTTAACACGTGTTAACGTCACCGGCCACGGTAAGTCCCGCAGAGGGTGGAAAGAGGGTGGAGAGAAGAGGTCAATGGGCGGGGAGTGGACAGGGAGAGGCTCCTTTTACACTAACGCGGGGAAATGAAGGGCCAAATATTACCGGGACTGAAAACCTGTCGTTAGATGCACATTTGCAGTACGGTGAAACCATTTCAGCGTCAGCAATGTACAACATAGGCAGGGAGCCCAAGTAAAGTGATAGTAGTGATCCATTTTCAGCAACAGCATAGTGCCCAAGTATGAAAGGCCACTATGGCGATGGTGCAAAAGGGGCATAGGGAGCTGCAGGCGGGACATGTAGTGGGGGCAGCTGGGGCACAGGGTGGACTAGGCAGTCTTCTAGGTGGCACACAGGAACATAGAAACCAGACATCAGCAAGACAGCAGCTGACAAAGGCAAAAACACAATCCACCTATAACTACCTGGTCCACCCTAGCTAACAGTTGCCAGGGCACTAGTCTGACATCCCCCCAGTCAACCCTCCCACAAGCGGAAGGGACATAATATTGGTAGGCGGTGATGGGGGGATGTGAGGATGCCCATGTATGCCTCCCCACCCCAGACCCTGCTCCCTAGTTGACCGCCTACCCATACAGTGGAAGGCCTGGGACTGTGCACTACCAGCACCGACAGCATATGGTCATGTCAGCATGTGAGGGGGTGTGTGTCCGTGCTGGAGGGGGCAGTGGCACCTGCCTGCAGTGGACCTAGGCCATGCCCTGTACCAGTACGTGGTGTGCAGTGCAACATAAAAGTTCTGGCTGAGGAAAAGTACAGGTAGCTCCAGAGACCACTGTGCATCTGTGGTAACAGTGTGGTGCAGTACACACAGCCAGTGTGTCCAGAAGCAGAGGATCACAGGTTCAAGTCCCAACTGTGGATCCTGCAGAGCACGTCCCTATTTATTACCCTACAATGCAGATGCAACATGTACAAAGCCAAAAGCATCAGCAAACAGGGGTAGAAACACCCACTCACACAGGCTCCACAATCCAAAGCTGCATGAAAAATCAGGCTGTTGGCCCCAACACGGAGCTGCAGTTATCACCAGAGCACTACTACTACCTCCTGCACAGTTTATCAATGTCAGCACTGTGATCAGGACCAGTGTGGTGGGCAGGGTTGCCAACCACCCCTATCTTTGCACAATGCTGCAATAGGAGTGTGTGTGTGTGTATGTCTATCCATTGTTTTGTGGCTGCCCACACCTCACTGGGCCCACAATGTCCCACTGTTACCAGTGTTAGCCTGAATATGTGCATAATGAGGAGCAAGATATTGTGGGTATGGCCCAGACAGGGCGGATGGGCCAGGATGCATCTTCACAGGGTGTGGGGCAATGGCTGGGACACTGTAATGCCTGACCACCGCCTGCATGGACAGGGTGGCCACAGCATGTCATGCTGGGGGGGGGGGGCGGGGAGAGAGCACTCTCTCTCTCACTTTGACCGAGCAGTGACCATGGCATGTCTAGATTACCACATAGTGCTCTACACTATCTGCTTCCAGTGATACTTGTGTGTTCCCAGTGCTGGGGGCCAATCACCGAGATACTTGCCTGATGCACATAGTCCCTCTGTGAGCATGCACTATCAACTGACTAGTGGACTGTCTGCAGTTAGCCTGTGTATGGTTAGAACACCTTGTAGGATGCTGCAGGTGCAGTCTGACTGTGCCATCTGCTGGTGAATGGCAGACCGTGGTGTGAGGCAGTTGAGGTTTTTCCGATCTAACCCCAGCATTGTTGCGGTTCTGCCACTGCCCCAGTCACAGGTATGGCTCTGGACCACCAACCCTGGAGAGAAGTCTTATACAAGCAGGATGAAGGTTACTTCAGCAGGGCTCAGGCACCTGTCCATTACCTACAAAAAGAGTGATTGTGGGCCCTTTGGAGTATATAGTGTATACTACTTTGACCTGTAGAGGCACTGCTACACAAACCTCATGCAAGTCTAGAAACCCCTCTGAACTGATAACAGGTGCCCCTGTCAGCCAGACCCTAACACTGGGTATGCACTAATCTGGTGTGTGCCTGGTCCCAGAGGGCCACATGTGACTGCAGAATACAGATGGACTGAAAGAACCACCTATCACACACTGGCAGTGATGGGAATGTACAGCAAGACCTATCTCTAGCACCACATGTACTGCGGACCTAGTGCTGGGCGCCCATTCTATCCCTCAGGGTGAACACAGAACCTGCACAATGGCATGGTCTGTAGCTATTCTGTGCTAGTATCATGCAGAGTGGAGCGGCCTAGTGGTTGGGGCAAGGTACTTCGGGCCGGAAGGTCGGGGGTTCAAATCCCACTAGAGGACAGCAACCTTAGGCCGGAAGGACTGGGGTTTCTAGTCCCACAGGTGCTCCTTGTGGTCTTGGGCAAGCCACTTAACCCTCCATAGCCCATGTTCCCTGTAAAATAGTTATCTCCAAGTTATAATGCCCTGTTTTAATGTAATTTCAGTTTGTTCAATGTAAACCGCACTGATGCAGAATAGCGTGGTATATAAGAGAATGTAAATAAATAAATAAATAAATCTTTCCAAACTGAGGAACCGGAGAGGTGCAGCCCCTATTTGGTGATCAGTTGTAGACAGCTACTCAGCATGTGCATTGCATCATGGGTACTGGTGGGGTTACCCTATCCTGGCACTCAGAGCAGACAATTTGTGCGGTGGCCTGCAGTCCTTCTGTACCCAGTCATTGCTGTGCAATACACCATGGAGGTATAGCCTACTGGTTAGTACAATGCCATTCTCAGCAGTGTTCATGGGTTTGATTCCTCATCATTCCCTTCTTTCATGCCTGTCCTACTCAAATAGTTTGCATGCCTGTAACAGTCATATTTTTGCAGAGCTGTGCTGCCAGTCCATAATACCCTCGCCACAGTTGCCAACATTCCTTTGGTCTGTCTATCTGCATCTGTCAGCTGTGTAGAGTCCTGTCTGCCTGTGCAGGCTGCCACCCCATGTCCTGCACTGCTACCCTTTCCTGCATTGCGCCTCTTCATGCTTGCCTCGTCTGTGCCTGATCTGCATGGCACAACCACTCCTCTGTCCACCCATCATTATAACTATCCTGCCACCTCTGCCTCCACTGGGGGACACGTATTCCCATCGTCTGCCACCCACTGTCTTTCCAGTACTTTACATTGCCAACACCCTGTGCTGTGGTACAGTTGCCCCCACCATGTTTGTCAACAGTACTGGCAGCCACATGGGATGCCTGCAGATATGGCTGGTCCAGCAACTCCCAGCTCTCCCTCCTTCACTCACCTGTTCATTGCCTTTCCTCAGTGCTCTATCTAGTGTTAGGGCTACATCTGTCTCTGTGCCTCACAGGTCATGCATGTCATCCTGAAGCACCTTGCAGCCCTTAGGGCACACTGACCTAGGGCACCGTAACCTTGTTAGGCCACCTTAATCTATGGTTCCATAACCCAGGGTGCCTTCTAAGGTGCCTTGTCCAGGGGTCCCTAATATGGCACTTAGCCTAAGGAGCCCTATAGGGCGCCTTACAATGCGCCTTATGAGGCACCTTATAAGGCACCTAACAAGGCACCTTATGAGGCACCTAACAAGGCACCTTATAGGGCACCTAACAAGACACCTTATACGGCCCCTTACAAAGCGCCTAACAAGGCACCTTATAAGGCACCTTACTTATAAGGCACCTTGTAACGCGCTTTAGTCTAAGGCGCCTTGTACGCGTGTTAGCTGATATGGCTTGCCGTAACGATGCACCTCCCATGCCTTTATACGGGCATCTGTACCATTACCGCGGAACCTGATGCGGGTAACATTACCGCGGTTTAGTAAACATACCCCTTAGTCCTGCTGCTCTCATCCGAGAGCCGAAAATTGTCATATTAGTCTATTGAAAATGCAGTCTCCAGTAACAGCTATGGTGGTACAGGGAGATGATTTTGGGCCCGAAGTTTCAGCCCTGTCGGATCCAAGCCCGAGTGGAGACCAGCTCTTTGCTGCCCAGAGAAGATATTTAGAAGATTTGATCCACCAGAACCTAAAGGTGTTATCTACATGCCTGGGGCAAACCCACCTCATTTGTCATAGAAACATGATGACAGAAAAAGACCACATGGCCTATCTAGTCTGTCCTTCGATATCAACAACTAAAACAGTCCCCTTTTTACCTTTATCATTACTGATCTGGAGTGGTTATTACTGCTACTACTACTACTGAACATTTGTATAGTACTACAAGACATTTGAATTATGGTGCTGGCGGCGAATACTGTGTATACCATGGACTGCCCGAAGAACAAACCAGTCTGTACTAGAGGAGATCAAACCTAAGCTTTCTTTAGAAGCTCAGATGACAAGACTTCGACTTTCATACTTTGGACACATCATGCGGAGAGAGAGATCATTAGAGAAAGACATCATGCTTGGCAAGATAGAAGGTCAACGCAAAAGAGGAAGGCCAGCAATGAGATAGATCGATACAATAACAGCAGCTACGGGTACCAGTCTGTCAACAATAAGCCGCCTGACTGAAGACCGAACACAATTTAGGATAGCTATCCAGAGGGTCGCCATGAGTCGACTCCGACTCGACGGCACTTAACAACAACAACAACAAGACATATGCAGCGCTGCACAGACATGTAAGAGACAGTCCCTGCTCATCAGAGCTTACAATCTAGTCAAGACAGACAACACAAGGAAAACACAAGGACATCAGGTGAGTCAAGATCTGAAAGCGGCAGCAAAGAAGTGAGTTTTCAGCCTGGATTTGAAAAGGATCAGAGAAGGTGCCTGACGTACAGACTCAGGTAGTTTGTTCAGGTGTAAGGTGCAGTTAGGTGAAAGGAATGAAGTCTGGAGTTATTAATAGAAGAGAACGGCACAGATTGAAGCGATTTGCCAGAAGAGTGGAGTTCCCTGGGGGGGTGGGGGTTGGTAGGGAGAGATAAGAGAGGAAATGTAGTGAGGAGCTGCAGAGTGAATGCACTTATGTTTATGTTTATGTTTATTACATTTGATATACCGCTTAGGCCAAGAAGCATCAGAGCGGTTTACAATCCTACATTTATGTTATGGAAAATAAGAAAAGAACGCCATTAATAAGATAGGACAGAGTAGGAGAAACAGATAGACAAAGTGATAGCACAGATAGGAGAAAACAGAACAGCAGACTACCTTCACAAACTACAGGCATGACAAATAGACTCACAATTTCTGTATGATTTTAATCATTTGCCATGGACCCCGCCTAAGGGCCACACCAAAGGGCCCTCTGGCGAGGCCCTCTGGCACGGGCCCACCTCCGGAGCGGCGGTTTAAATGCCGGTGAGTAGGGCAGTTTCTAGGCAGTCTGTGAGGTGAGGAGAGGTTCCCACCCACACACCAAGATGAAATCAGCTGCATTCCCTGATCTTAAATGAGCCTCCGGAGCGGCGGTTTAAATGCCGGTGAGCAGGGCAGTTGCTAGGCAATCTGTGAGGTGAGGAGAGGTTCCTGCCCACACACCAAGACGAAATCAGCTGCATTCCCTGATCTTAAATGAGCCTCCGGAGCGGCGGTTTAAATGCCGGTGAGCAGGGCAGTTGCTAGGCAGTCTGAGGTGAGGAGAGGTTCCCGCCCACACACCAAGATGAAATCAGCTGCATTCCCTGATCTTAAATGAGCCTCCGGAGCGGCGGTTATAGGTCAGCAGGAAAAGTTTGAACTGGATGAGGAAACGGATAGGGAGCAAATAAAGTGACTTGAAAAGAGGGGTAATATGCCAGTTATCTGGCAATGATCCTACTGGATTCTGGAGGCCCAGTGACCGGCCATTGCTAAGAAGCTGGAAGAGATGCTTAACTTAAGAATTACAGAAGACTCTATGAGTGACGGGTTGTCACTCATCGTCTTGGTTCCTAAACCCAATGGAAGCATCAGATTCCTCATCAACTTCCAGAGGGTTAATGCAGCCTCTGAACTGGAAGCATATCCCATGCCCAGAGTAGATGAGCTAATTGAGTGACTCGGTGGAACATGTTTTATGTCAATCTTGGATCTGAACAAGGGATACTGGCAGGTGCCCTTGACTCCAGCTGCCAAGGAGAAGATTGCTTTTTCGACACCTCAAGGTCTGTTCCACTTTACAGTACTGCCCTTTGAATTACATGGGGCTCTTGCCATGTTTCAATGCCTAGTCAACTGCCTACTGAGACCGCACAAGAGTATGCAGCTGCATACCTTGATGATTGTGCCACCCATCTAACCCAAGTATAAGCCATGTTGATCAGCATGCAGAAAGCCGGGTTGACGGTCAACTCCAAGAAATGTTTTCTGGGAGGTCAGGACATTCAATACCTGGGATATTTAATCAGGAGAGGGCAGATACGGCCTCAACTATGGAAGGTGAATGCCATTGCCCAGGTCCCCACCCCAAAATCATAACATAACATAAGAACATAAGGAATTCCATATTGGGTCAGAATAAGGTCCATCAAGCCCAGTATCCTGTTTCTAACAGTGGCCAATCCAAGTCACAAGTACCTGGCAGGATCCCAAAAAGGTACACAGGTTTCACAATGCTTGTCCCAGGGTAAATAGTGGATTTCCCAGGTCCTCTTTAATAATGGTTTATGGACCTTTCCTTCAGGAACTTGTCCAAATCTTTTTTAAACCCAGCTACACCAACAGCTTTTACTATATCCTCCGGTAACAAATTCCATAGTTTGATTATGCGTTGAGTGAATAAATATTTTCTCTTTACTCTTAAATGGGTTACATTGTAGCTCCATTGTGGGTCCCTTAGTCTTTCTACTTTTTGATGAAGTAAACAACCTATCTACATTTACTCATTCTACTTTATTGATTAATTTATAGACCTCTATCATATCTCCCCTCAGCCGTCTCTTTTTCAAGTTGAAGAGCCCTAGGGGGTCATTCTGTCCCATCCCATCCCTGTCCCGTCAGGACATCCATACCTGCTATTCATCCCCCTGCTGGCCCCATCAATACCCTCCCCATATGAATAGCGGGTTTGTATGGGGAAGCCTAGATGGGGGCAGGAGGGGGCATTCTGGAGGCAGAGCGAGGGCGAGGCATAGGTGGGCCATGATCTCGGATGTACATGACCAATTCAGAGGTTGACCCTGTATGTCCAGGGCCTCAAATCTAGATGGGGAACTTATTCCACCTTGAAAGTGGAATAAGTCCCCTGGACAGAGGGGGATCGCTATGCGAGACTCAGGGACGCAGGTGAGGGGACAGAGGGGGTTCCCCACAGCCTGACCCATGCCATGGAAAGCTGAATCGTGGGTTGGGCTATGGGGAACAGGTATCCGGGTTCAGCAGGCCATGATCACTGCTCGTGAATGGATCCATGGTGCCATGGTGATGTCATGTGACCATGGCTCCATTCATGGGACTAGCTGAGTTAGCCAAGTAGTCACTGGGATGTACAGCCAGACAGAATCGGGTCCAGACCTGCACGTCCAGGCGCTAGACGTGATTCTGATCCCACGGGGCTGCGGGATCAGAATTGGGTCTAACTTTGCACGCCTGATTCTGACCGCCATACAGGGGGCTGGACGTGCATTAATGGAATTGGCATTTAAACCTTTCTTTATAGGGCTATCGTTCTATCCCCTTTACTATTCTGGTGGTTCTTCTCTGTACATTTTCTAATTCTACTATATCCTTTTTAAGATAAGGCAACCAGACTTGAACACAATATTCAAGGTGCGGTTGCACCATGGAACAATACAGAGATATTATAATATCTTGGTTTTATTCTCCATTCCTTTCCTTAGGATTTCTAGCATCCTATTTGCTCTTTTGGCCACAGCTGCACTCTGGGTAGAGGGTTTCAACATATTATCCACCATGACGCCTAAATCCTTTTCCTGGGTGGTGGTTCCTAATGTGGAACCTTGCATCGTGTAATTGTAGTTTGGGTTGTTCTTTCCTAGATGCCTAACTTTGCACTTGTCCACATTAAATTGTATCTGCCATTTTGACATCCACTCTTCCAATTTCTAAAGGTCCTCTTGTAATTTTTCATAATCCTCTTATGTTTTAATAATTTTGTGTCATCTGCAAATTTGATCACCTCACTCGTTATTTCTTTTTCCAGGTCATTTATGAATATGTTAAAAAGCAGCGGCCCATCAATGATCGAAATGGCACCGTGATCAGATGCAACTGCTGGTCACACTGAAGCTACCTCAGTTCTTGCCAGCAGTAACTTCTGATCCAGTCATGGGCAAGAGAAAAGGGAAGGCTGTATCCTTGGATGGCCTCCCTTCTCGGCCTCTCCAACAAGTGATTCTGGATGACTTTTGTGCTCCTGCCGGCTTTCCAACTGTGTTCTCTTTGGGCCAGCTTGCTGGGCATGCAACGGGCAGCAGTGAAGGGGCTTCACTGAGCGCCATTCTGCATACCCGCCCCCGAGACCCGGAAATTTGAAGACTGCTGGAGCATTGGGGGACTCTTGTTCCAAGATGGTTGGTGCAGTCCTTCTACCAGGAGGCTCTCCAACAGCCACATCCTCCCCTCTTGGTGAAAGGAATCCTGTTGAGAGCTCTAGACTCCCCCGAAATGTGAGTGTGATCATGCAGGGGAGGGGAGAGTTCACTTCTGGACTTTTTCAGTGGGAGTCAGTGAAACCAGATACAGTGACCATGGAGTCATTCTGGGACGCCATACAAAGACTTACTACCTTCATGCAAGCATTATCGCTTTGCTTTGTGGATGATCTGATGATTGTGTTGCAAGCAGTAGTGAAAAAATCTCAAGCGCTGGGAAATCTGGCTCCTAGATATGATGCGGTAGAATGCTGTGTCAGTGCTACTCAGGTGTTGGGAGAGACTTTGGTAAAGGACAGCAACCTTACCCATTGACGGTTGGAATACTTGGAAAACCAAGTACATAAAACCAATCTCAGGTTCCTGAACTTTCCTCAGTCTCCTCTCATTTCTCCAGTTGACATGGTGAAAAAATATTTGATGGAGGTTCTTAGTATGTCTTCTGATGCTCTTTCCCCTCTGGGTAGGGAAAATTGCCTGCTGCCTGGGCAGTCTGCTTCCCCAGGTAAGTAATGGAACTTTGAGGAGTTTAACACGACAGAGTTCCTTGAGTCTTCGCTAGAGGTGGTGACTCAGAGATCAACTTTGACAGGTACCTTTGTGCTGGAGTTTGATCATGCCACTTTACTTCAAATGTATTTGCACAATATTGATAAGTTGTTTCTTGGATTGAAAGTGCGCATTTTTCCAGATATTGCTAGGTACATGCAAAAAAGGCACCAGGAATTCCTAGCCCTGAGACCCAGTGTCTTGCCCCTGGGCCTCACTTTTGCATTGCAATTTCCTTGCTTATCTTTTGTGACTTGTGAAGGGAAAAATCTTATGTTTTTTATTTCAGGACAACTGTTGCATTTTCTTTCTGCAAGGGAAGTTGTAAAGGTCCAGACTGGCACCCCAGACTCAGCACTGTAGGCCCACTGGAAATGTCCTTTTTGGGGAGATGCTTTTGATTTAGTATATTTTTTTCTTTCTGTTATTTCTAATTTCTTGGATCCCATTTCCTTATTTTGGGCTGCAGAGGGTTTATTTTCCTTTTGTGTCTATTATTATGCGATGGATATTTTCCCTTATAATTTTGTATATTTCTGAATTTCTGATTCAGTCTTGTTTGTATTGTATGTATTAATTATATAAATAAAATTTTTAAAAAAGCAGCACAGATCCCTGGTGTATTCCACTATTCACCTTTCTCCATTGCAAAAATTGGCCATTTAGTCTTACTCTTTACTTCAATCTTTTAACCAATTCCTGATCCACAATAATACACTGCTTCCTGTCCCATGACATTTTAATTTCATTGGATTGATTGGCTATTACCACTGTTCATCCCTAATTTTGTAGAGGTGACGGAGCTGTTAACCAATCTCCTCCAGAAAAGAGCTCCTCGGGAACAGCATTATGTGGTGATCAAGAAGGAACACATTCTTCATCTGCAATCTCTCCCCCTTCTTCAACAAGCATGGGTTCAATATCATGGATTGGCATAGATGAATCTCTCAATGGAGCACTTTCAGGAGAATACTTGTTTCCCTGCTGTCTTTCAAGGTTATAGCTAGGGCATAGATCAGTGTTCATGCCTGAGCTTCCATTGCTGTTAGAGTTACTCTCTATATAGCCTGGCCAGTATGTAATCCAGTTCTTATGTTCAGCCTTCCAATCCAGATCCCTGGACACTGGATCTCTCTTCACATACCTTCTGGCACAGGTCTTAGGGTCCCTTCCACGTGCAGCCGTCTCCCTCACAGGTAGCGTCAGGAGATTCCTAGCTCTGCAGCACCATTCCTCTGGCTTTCCCCCAGTCCAATGGTGTATGCTGGCCCTTGAAATGCCTCCCAGTATACGTACTGCTCTGGACTCTTCTAGACCTCTCAAAGGCTTTTCTCTTCCTTCTTCCAAAGGGTTTCTTTCCCTCTCTGTCCGTCCGGTTTGGCTTCTGCTTCTGATGATCCTTCAGATGAAACTGATGATCAAGCTCAAGCTGATGATGATCCTGAGGATCATTCTCTGTAGAATAAACTCTACCCTTATTCTGCTTAGATGAGTGCTCCTCCCTAACACAGCGCAGCTGTGCTGAATCAGGCCCTGCCCTTTGAGATGAGTGCTTAGGGATTACCTCATAGCCCTCCTGATTGAACACACGTTTCCCCACCTCAGCTCCTCTAATGGCTGTTGGAAACCGGGTGCATTCTGGGACTGGTAGTCTTTTATGGGAAAATTCTGTTTTCTTATTTCTACCAGAACTGACAGGTTGCTTGTTCAGAGTCACTTCACCTTTTCTATAGCTCCTTCCTGAGCTATGATAAGCTTCCTTATCACATACCCCCCTGCTTAAGTTATTACGGACTGGTGTAACTGGTGAAACTTCTTCTCTACAGTCCGTAATACCTATGAGAGTGTTCTCTTTTTGAAGCTCACTTACTTCCTGACTGGCTTCAGGGTCATTATCATTTACAGGTCTCTCCTTCCAAGACTTAAGTACATTAATATGGTAGGTCTGCCTACGCCCTCTTGCATTTTCTACCATATAAGATACTGGGCTTACTTGTTTAACAACCTTCTATGGCCCTTTCCACTGTACTTCAAATTTTGGGGCTGTACCTGCTACTTGAACCAAAACCTTTTCACCAATGCTTAATTGGCGGCTTTTGGCCTTCCTATCATACCACCCTTTCTGGCGCACTTGACTGTCCTGCAGGTTCCTCTCAGCAACCTGCGAGGTCCTTTTCAAACGTGCTCTCAGGTTACGTAGGAACTGTGGCACCTCCTGACTTCCTGGTTCAGGATCAATCCATTGTTCCCTCAAAATATCTAATAAACCCCGTGGAGCCCTACCATACATCAATTCATATGGAGTTACACCTAGGGATACCTGAATTCTTTCCCTGCAGGCATATAAGGCAAAGGGCAATAACATATCCCATTCTTTTACCTCTCCTGCTAACCCCCTTCTCAACATTTGTTTGAGAGTTTGGTTGAATCTCTCCACCAAACCGTTTGATTGTGGATGGTAGGCTGAGGTTTTCACGTGATGAATGCCAAAGGCATCCTAGACCTGGGCCAAATATTTGGATACAAAATTGGACCCGCGGTCAGTCAACACCTCTCTTGGGAATCCCACTTCACAAAACAATTTTACTAGCTCTAAAGCTATTGTTTTTGCAGACACATTTCTCAATGGTATGGCCCAGGGAAACCTTGTTGCCTGATCTACCATAACTAGGATGTATTGGAAACCTCGGGGCGTTTTGACTAATGGGCCTACAATATCCATGGCAATGCGACCAATTGGGTCTGTGATAATTGGCATGGGAATCAATGGCACCACCGTTGGGTGAGCCGCTGTAACTCGCTGACACGCTGGACATGCAGCAGCACAAAACTGGGCAGTTTCTTTGAAGATACCTGGCCAGTAAAAACGCTTAAGTATTTGATCCAGCGTTCCTTGCATCCCTTTATGACCTCCAACTGGATGATCATGGGCTAATCTAAGTACTAGCCCTTTGAAAGTTGTGGGTACCACCAATTGTTTACGTATGGTCCCATTCCTGGGGTCCTGACTCTCTCTATATAATATTTCATTATCTAGTCTGAATCTGGGCAACTCCTCCCTGACCTCATGAGCATACTTAAAAGCTCGGGTGAGAGCTTGATCAGCTCGCTGCTCTTGTGGAAAGTTAGGAAACTTTGCCACTAACTCAGCTGGCACCCAGGTAAACTTTGACCAGCTAACATCTCAGCCCTACCCTGTGCTCTGCAAAGTCTCTCACGCCTCTTTTGTGCTTTCAACTTTCTTACTTTACCAGATGATGGAGTTATTAAATCATCATGAGAGGGTAAGTCTCCTAATAACTCTGCCTGCTCCCCCTCCTCCTTCTGCTGGCTCTCTACCTTAGCCTGCGAGCGGGTGGATACAAGGCCCCTTTTATTACCCATAGTTTGGCCTTCTGGAAGCTTAACCATCTTTTTAGCTAGGGACTGAGGACTTCCAAAGAAAGGCCCAGGAGCTATTTCCATTAATCCTTCTCCCTCCTTCTTTCCTAGCCCTTTCACTAGCCCCTGCTTAAATCTTGGCCAGTCCTTTCCTAGAACCAAATCAAAGGGTAGCCTAGGCACCACTGCTAACAGGACTTCCTCTTGTTCCCCCAGGCACTTAACCTTTAGCCTATAGGTGGGATATGATGTTGCAGCACCATGAATGCATCTGAGGTGAACTTGGCTTTCAGGGGTTCTGGGCACAAATCCTTCTTGGGCCTCTATTCTCTTCCAAAGCCTTTTTGACATCATACTCTGGTCTGCCCCAGAGTCCAACAAAGCATTTGTGGTAATTCCTTGCACATCAACCATCAAAAGAAATCCTTCTTTGGGCTGTTTTAAATCCACACCCATTAAGCTAGTGTGTGTCTGGCATCCCTTTTCTAAATGTCCCCATTTTCCACACTTGAAACATTTCTTTCTACTCCACTGTGTCATCTGGTTTGATACAGTACATTCATTTTCAGAAACATTTTTAATTATTTTCTTTTCTGATACAGCACATCTTGCCTCTTGCAGCGGCGGCCAAGAAAGCAAATAGAATGCTAGGTATCATAAGGAAAGGGATGGAGAATAAAACAAAGGATATTATAATGCCTCTGTATCGCTCCATGGTACGACCGCACCTTGAATATTGTGTGCAATTCTGGTCACCGTATCTTAAAAAGGACATAGAGTTATTAGAAAAAGTACAGAGAAGAGCCACCAAATTGGTGAAGGGGATGGAAGGCTACTCCTATGAAGAGAGGCTAAAAAGGTTAGGGCTCTTTAACCTAGAAAAGAGACGGCTGAGGGGAGATATGATAGAGGTGTATAAATTAATGAATGGAGTGGAACGGATAAACGTGGATCAATTGTTTACGCTATCAGAATATAGAAGGACTAGGGGACATGTAATGAAGCTACAGGGTAAACTATTTAAGACAAATAGGAGAAAATATTTCTTCACTCAACGTGTAATCAAACTCTGGAATCTGTTACCGGAGGATGTAGTAAGGGCTGTTAGTATAGCTGGGTTTAAAAAAGGTTTGGACAAGTTCCTGGAGGAAAGGTCCATAAACCACTATTAAAAAGGGACCCAGGATATCAATGCTTGGCCTAGTACAAGCACTGCAGAACCTGTGTCTTTTGGGGAAACTGCTAGGTACGTATGACCTAGATTGGCCACTGTTGGAAACAGGATACTGGACTTGATGGACCTCGGTCTGACCCAGTATGGCATTTCTTATGTTCTTATGTTCTTATGCCTCAGCACCAATCTTCAGAGGGCCACCCATTCTATGGCAAGCCTGCGTGGCTTCCAAGAATCTCTCTGCTTGCATGGTTGCCTCTCCAAGATTTTGGCAATTTTGCTGTATAAGGAAAGTGTGCAAATCTTTAGGGACCGCAGACATAAATTGTTCAAGCATTATAATGTCTAATAACATTTCTACCGTCTTTTGCTCAGGCTCCAACCATTTTACAGCTAAACCTCTGATTCTCTGACTCAGAGCCCTGGGTGTTTCACCCACTCTCAATGTAGTAGCTCTAAACATTCGCCTATACTCTGAAATAGACAACCCTAGGCGATCTCTAATAGCAGCCTTTACATCCTTATAATTCAAAGCCTGGGCTGCTGGCATTGCTCTGTAAGCTGCAAGCGCCTCTCCAGTTAATGAGGCTGCCAGCCTTACTGCCCACTGGGTCTCTGGCCATGCTAATGCTTGTGCCACTCTTTCAAAAGACTCTAGAAAATCATCAACATTATCATCTGGAGTTAGCTTCCCAAAACTAAATGCCCCAATCCCTTGATTGAGTCCCACACTGTCCACATGTGGTGTACCAGTATTTACTGCTGGTCTTGCATCTGGTCCACTTTGGTTCTGCAGCTTAACTAGGGCTTGCACCAGATCAAGCACTGGCTTCTGCTGGTCCATTAAGGCTTTCATAGCAGTGTCCTGAGCCTGCTGTGCTAGCTCCTGTTGCCTGCTAAACTGGGCTGCCATCCAATCAGCTAGTTCCCTTGGATCCATCTTGATCCCTGCAAGAAACAAAGAAAAAAAAAAACAAAGTGCACCACCTTCCAAACAGGTGTGTTTTATTCTACTTTTTTTTTTTTTTTCAATTACCCCTCTGCCTTACTCCCATCCACCACTAGACATGCCCAGGTACTTATTACCTTGCGCCAGTGATGAATCCAGCTCTGCACAGGGTCTTTTCCTCCTAGGACAGCTTCCTGAAATATCCACTTCTCCTCCAAAGTGCAGTTGAGGGAAAATCTTTTTTTTTCCAGCTTTAAACTTGAACTTTAGTTGTAATCCATAAGCAAGTAAATCCCTTTTGTGCAAAAGCAATCCGAAAAACTACGCCATTTGTCAGACGGCTGCCTGGGTGAGAATCGTCACAGTCTTGGCAAGTGCATATATCTATATGATTTGCAAGGGATTGTGGGCAATGTAGTTCATTCACACCAGACACAGCTGCTGACAATAATTTAGTTGTACTCAAGTGTTAAAGCCAATAAGATATTTATTTATGGGGTTATTTCTCCCAACACAGATATGCTTGGTAGCACATAAATCAGGTTACTTGCTTTCAGTGTTAAACTTGAAAAACAAAGTCAAAATCAGGAAAACAACATTTTTAACTTATCAGGCATTAGCTAATGTTTTCTTAGCATATATCAAACAACAAACGAAAAGCCACAAAGAAAGAAAAAAAACTGTTCTTTTCAGGTTAACTTCTGATAACTTCCCACATAGATTCAGAAGTGATTCTCTCCTAGCTCACAAGCAATTAGGTAAGGCTCAATTGCTAGCAGTTATCCAGCTGAAACCCCTTAGCTGGCTTGCTTTCTACTGTGTGGGTCAAATCCTGCTTCAGGAGCTTTTCTGAGTAGATTAAAGAACAAGTTTGTATTTCTTTGTGATGGTTGCTGTACTTTGTAACAGAAAGTTACCAAAGGAGTTTAGACAGAGAGAAGTCCATATAAACACATTCTTCATCTGCAATCATTCCCCCTTCTTCAACAAGCATGGGTTCAATATCATGGATTGGCATAGATGAATCTCTCAATGGAGCACTTTCAGGAGAATACTTGTTTCCCTGCTGTCTTTCAAGGTTATAGCTAGGGCATAGATCAGTGTTCATGCCTGAGCTTCCATTGCTGCTAGAGTTCCTCTCTATATAGCCTGGCCAGTATGTAATCCAGTTCTTATGTCCAGCCTTCCAATCCAGATCCCTGGACACTGGATCTCTCTTCACATACCTTCTGGCACGGGTCTTAGGGTCCCTTCCACATGCAGCCGTCTCCCTCACAGGTAGCGTCTGGAGATTCCTAGTTCTGCAGCACCATTCCTCTGGCTTTCCCCAGTCCAATGGTGTATGCTGGCCCTTGAAATGCCTCCCAGTATACGTACTGCTCTGGACTCTTCTAGACCTCTCAAAGGCTTTTCTCTTCCTTCTTCCAAAGGGTTTCTTTCCCTCTCTGTCCGTCCGGTTTGGCTTCTGCTTCTGATGATCCTTCAGATGAAACTGATGATCAAGCTCAAGCTGATGATGATCCTGAGGATCATTCTCTGTAGAATAAACTCTACCCTTATTCTGCTTAGATGAGTGCTCCTCCCTAACACAGCGCAGCTGTGCTGAATCAGGCCCTGCCCTTTGAGATGAGTGCTTAGGGATTACCTCATAGCCCTCCTGATTGAACACACGTTTCCCCACTTCAGCTCCTCTAATGGCTGTTGGAAAACCTGGTGCATTCTGGGACTGGTAGTCTTTTATGGGAAAATTCTGTTTTCTTATTTCTACCAGAACTGACAGGTTGCTTGTTCAGAGTCACTTCACCTTTTCTATAGCTCCTTCCTGAGCTATGATAAGCTTCCTTATCACAGAACCCAGCAGGCTGTAGGAAGGAGAGGGCCCGTAGAGTCAGAAGTCCTTCCAAGGCCAACCGTGCAAAGGAGTTCTGAGGTAGGAACTTTAACTGGGGCTGAAGGAAGGGCAAGGAGAATCAGCTTGTGTAGGTTTAACAAGCTGGGGCAGAAGTAAAGCTGATTTTGCTTTTCCTGAATTGCTGTCTGTTCTTGGATTTGCTTTGTGGAGCTTTAACAGGCTGGGACAAAATAAAAAAAGTTTTTGTTTTCCCTGAACTGCTGTCTGGCCTGTGTTTTAAAGAAAACCTCTTCCCATCACATGCCACACTACCACAGGGGCCCTCAGCAAATTTTTGCATGGCGGCCACTGATTGCAACTTATGCCACTGCTTGGGACCTCTCCTCTTCTCTCTCTGTATTCAGTCCCTTGGTGCACTTATCTCTTCCCATGCTTTGCAGTACCATCTTTACACTGACAACTCTCAGATTTACCTCTCTGCACCTAAACTTTCTCCAGAAATCCAGACCTGGATCTCTGCCTGGATGTCTCAGTGCCATCTGAAATTGAACATGGCCAGAAATTAGCTCTTTATCTTTCTCCCTAAACCTACCCCTCCCCCCTTCCTCCCTTCTCTTCTTCTGTGGATAGCAGTATACTCCTCCATGTTTCCTCAACTCGCAACCTTGGGGTAATCTACATACATCCTACAGATAGCTAAAACGTGTCTCTTCTTTCTCTATAAAATCAGCTAAGTTTCTGCCTTCTTTTCTGAGCATACTACTAAGACCCTTATCCACTCTCTAGTCACCTCCCATCTTCACTCTTCTAACCTGCTCCTTGCTCGTCTCCCTCTGAATCATTTCTCTCCCCTTCAATCTGTTCAAAACTCAGCTGCACAGCTTATCTTCTTCCAGTGTCACTATGCTCATGTAACCCTTCTTCTCAAGTCACGTCACTGGCTCCCTATCTATCTCCACATCAAGTTCAAACTTCTCCTACTGACCTATAAGTGCATTCATTCTGTAGTTCCTCACTATCTTTCCTTTCTTATCTCACGCTACGCTCCCCTACACTCCTCCTCATGAACTCCACTCCTTTGGTGAATCCTTTTTGTCTGTGCCCTTCTCTGCCACTGCCAACTCCAGGCTTCATTCATTCCATCTTGCTGCTCCTTATGCCTGGAACAAACTACCCAAGTCAGTACTTCGGACTCCTTCTCTACCCCTGTTCAAATCTAGGCTAAAAACTCACCTTTTCAAGTCTGCTTTTGGATCCTGATTCCCCTCACTCTCTTGTTCACCACTTACGTGAATCTTACCATACTCTATTCCCCAGTTTTGGGATGTTGTTTGTCTTGATTACATTGTAAGCTCTGCTGAGCAGGGACGGTCTCTTACATCTATATGTACAGTGCTGCATACACATTGTAGTGATATGCAAATGGTAAGTATCAGAGTAGTAGTAGTAGTAAAAATATGTAATACCCTGATGCAGAACTGGTAAAAACATAACAGTTCGAAACACGACATTGTGTCAGTGTTTACTGATTGCTTGTGCTTATTTCTGCCAGACATAATTAAAGTTTTTGCTGGCAGAGAAAAGTAGTTCATAAAGTTTTACTTAATGCATAATATAATAAAATTGTAAAATGGACCATGAGGTACACTAGCTGTCACTGAGCAGGTTTCTGTGTTACTTTTGCACTTTTTTTGCACTGAACCTCTAGAAATTTATATTTGATGTGCTATTTGAAATGTTTTGTTTCCTACTGAGTGATCTCGATTATAATTGTGCCAAATATACTGGCAGCCCCTGATCGAGATGCTTGAAAAATCAAGAATAGGATTTTAAATTTTACCCTATCCTCTGTCAGCAGCCAGTGCAGTTTACTGAAGGGCCAGGAAGACATGATCATATCATCTCAACCCCATTTACAACCTCACCACTGAATTTTGAATCCGTAGTATTCTACACAAGGTAATCATGGACAATCCAAAGAACACTGATTTGGAATAATCTCTATTTATTACGAAAGCATGGACAACTGTACTTAGATCCTTGCAGTCCAAATAAGATTTTTATTGTCAAATCAACCTAAGATAGAAGACCTCTTGGAGAACATCCTTAGATTTTGTTCATTCATGTATTATTTCTTTCCAGTGCATGTTGGACCTGATATTCAGTGGAGGTGGATAGCGTGATTACAGCACCTACCTGTCACCACTGAACACTAAACCTGGATATTCAGTGCCGGGGCCATATCTGAACAATAAATATCCAGGACAGCTGTGGAAGTTGGAAGCTAACTGGGCAGCAGAGATATTCAGCCGCTGCCCGGTTAGCTTTGGTGGCAAAAGTTAAGACAGTGATTATCCACAGGTACCACCCACAGAACGCCCCTGGAACTCTCTAATGATAAGGGCTTAGCATCGGCGGTACCTAATAATGTTAGAGCCGCTGAATATCCCACTTAGGGGCATTTACATGGCTTACAGGTCTGCAAATCATGTACCGGTAAATGCCTTTGAATATTGGGTCTGTCATGTCTAAAAATTCTGTGCAAGAGACTTAGCAAGATATTTATTTTTTCTGCAGAAGAGTAATAATTTATTAGAAATGGCTGAGTTGAATATGCATGTGCCTTCCATGCCAATTACGTTAGTTAATAATTGAATCCAGTCTTTATACAGTCTTTGCACAGTTGACCTAGTTTATGGAAATAGATATGTATATTTTCTCTACAGATAGAACACCCAGAATCAGACACCTAAAACAAGAACATTTTTATGAGTGTGCTGTTGTTGGCCCATGGGGCAATATAACAATGAAGAGGGAATTGTTTTTACTTTTTACCATGGACTGCTGCACCAAAGAAGAAAGCAGGATGACCAATTAAGCGAAACAAAATCTGAGTCGAAAAAGATCATAAATTTATATAATAGCAAAACTAGCCCTATTTCTTTTGCAAAAAATTATACTTTAGAGTGTAAAGTTTTAAAAGTCTAGCTGGAAACAATATAGGTAGAATCAGGGTGTGAATTTTTAATCGGCTAAGGGGCATGTTTACTAGAGCACTGCGGGTAGTGCGGGGCTAATGCGCAAATAGTGCCGTAGCGGAACCTAGCAGCTGTGGTAGTCACAAGGGATGCGACCATGATAGATTACTACTGTTAGTTGCATCATTAGTGTGATGGTAAAGAACACACAGCCATAGTTTTTTTTGCAATGCAAACCCGGCAAAGGAAGGCCACAAACACCTTTATAGGGCACCAGTGAGCAAAGGAACCACTGTGGAATCAAAGAAATGCACCCCAAGTACACATACAGGAAAGTAGCTACTGGCCGTTTCAGAACAGAGAGGGATGGCTGGGAACAGGCGCAACTGGCTGCATAGCTGAGAGCATTAGGGCTAAGGATGGGGCATGCAAATCAGGAAAGCAAACACTTGCACACAGTCTATGCTGTGCCTCTAAATGTGGGAGATAGAGTACAAATGTGACATCCTAAGATGCAGGGGGCCTTGTATGGGATCAGGCAGAGTGTCCTCAGTGTACATCATGAGGGCAGGTACATGATTCCTCCCTCACCCTGAGACGGTCAGGGTGCCACTTCAACTATGCTACAATGACTGCAGCTACAGACTTTTGATGGGGTGGGCTCATTCTCTTAGTCATTCTGCTGATATGACTTGGCCAGCATCATATCTGTTATATAGCTGGGGTTGAGGTTCTACCACATAGGATCAAGAAGCACCACCATTGGTGACTTGCTGTCTACAATATTGGGGGAGGAAAAGCAAGGTCATCTACCCATAAAGTAGATAGAAGGATGAATCCCAAGTAGCCCCAGCTGGTTGGGAACCAAAGGCACACCAGACAAGGGAAGACCACAAGAACTCCCCCAGGTCTCTCTTCTTGGGCAAGGGGGCCAAGGAGGGAATGCTGATTAGTGAGTGCCAACACTGGAGGCCCATGTTCAGTGTTAGAAGCATTAAGTAGCTGTTTAAAAATCGTAGGCCTCAGCTACATCCTCCCTTGCATTAGGAAATGGGAAGGGTGGAAACAGGGCATCTACACTGGCAGATAGAAAGGCAAACAGGAAAGGCAACAGAATATCTAGGCACCTGCCTAGTCCACCAGGGAGGCGGCCTGCATGGGGCACTTGCCATGGCAGTGCACCACAGCAGCCTGATAGCCACAAAACCAGGGCCTGTTGCTCATGAGTGGCCCTGCTGGGACAGTGGGCAAACATCTAAAGACGTATCAACAGCTGTCCTGATGGACAGCTATTCACATCTGCATATGCAACAGCTAGTTGTCAGAGGGCTGCTGGTGACGTGTGCTGTGGATGTGTCAGGACATAGGGTCTGTGCTCTGTGCTACAGTCAGTGCTGGCCTCATAGCCGGCGTTGGAGCTAGCAGAGTATAGCTGAGGGAGGAGCATGCAAATTAGGTGATGCACTTACTGGAAACAAGAGCCGTCTGACCCCCTTCACACCCCCTGCATGGGGAGGGGGGCATGAAGCAGTGCATGCATGCATTTTGGGGGGGGGGGGCATGCTGCTGCCATGGATCATTTCCCTGTGGGCAGATGGCTCTTCTACCTGAGCAAGAGAGGATGTGGCTGATGCCTACCAGCTCTGAGATGCTGTGCAATGCTTTTATTGCTAAGTATGGTACTTTAATGTTGGTTCTCTAGCTTGTTCTTTTTATGCAAGGGCAGAGATAATCCATTGCTCTTGGGAGCTGTTTTGATTCTTCCTGGTTTGTTATGTTGTTTTTTTTCATGGCAGCTGTAGTACTTAGTCTGGGAGCTGTTTGGGATACACTGCCTCCATGTGTTTCCTGATGTCTACTAGATGAACAGCCAAACTTGTCTCAGATTGAGGGGTCGGGGGGTGTCCATATCTCTGATCCCCATGATGGACACCTTACCTGATCCTATATAAAGCCCTCTGCATCTCCAAATGCCATACATGCACCCTATCTCCTACAGTCTGAGATGTAGTACATACACTCTGCATGTTCAGCCCACTCCTGGTCATCACTCTATGCTGGACTGGCCAATTGCTACCTTCCTTTATGGATGGTAAGGGCATAGTTCTTACTCTCCACAGTGAATCCCCACACAACCACAGATGCCCCAGTATTGTGCTTATAGCATTCTATTGTCTGACATATGTGGAGATTGTGCGCATGGTGCACATACGTTGGGCCATGCACGCCTACAGTGTGCATGCACTGGTCATGCATTCGTTACTACCATGCAAGGGGTATGGCTAGCACAGCAGTAGTAGCATACCGCAGCCATATTGTCCTCATTGTAGGCCCTGTTCTAGTCCACCCACTTTGCTTCCCTTTGTTTTTCCTGATAATTCTACCTGCTCTCCTCTGCCTGTGCTATTGAAATATTTTTCAGTACTAACCTCTTACAATTTCTGTTACCTCCACAGAGAAACATATTAGTCACTGTCTCCTTTTTATTTTTGTTAACAAATTGTTGACTTTGCAATGGTCCATTTTATTGTTTGATAATGAATTGAAAGAGGTTTTGCACAGAAATAATGGTTAGCAATACACACACACACACACACACACACACACACATATACTGTATATATATATATATATATATATATATCTGTAAAGGTAGTACCTTTCTATTAGGCTAAGTTAGCGCATTTCTTTAGTAGTTTTTAAGAACTATCATTCCCTCAAGTCAGAATGAGCAAAAGATGGAATTACCAGAAAATATAATTTATTTATTTATTTAACATTTTTATATACCGCACTATTTATTATCAGCGCGGTTTACATAGAACTACAAAACATCAGATAAGATACATATATCATAAAACATAAGATACATATATCATAAAACATTTTAGTGATAGTCTGAAGAGGAAGGATTACATGGAAAGGGAAGGTTGATGGGTGACCAAAAGTTAGGAAGTCTAGAATTTTATTTCTTCATAGTCCCCTTTTTACTAAACCATGTTAGATTTTAACATGTATTAACATGGAGCTAAAAAAAACCCAAATCTACCATTTTAGTAGCACATATCAACTGCTGCCTTAAATACCTAGAGACAAAATAAAAAAATTCCTCAGTGATCCACATCAATAGACCATCCAACAATCACTGTGCAATCCCAAATAAGAAATAATATATTTTTTTTGTCAGGCAGAGTTGAGGGAGGATGGTACTTCAATCCATCCCCTCCAAACAACAAATGTCCTTTTATTCACCAATTGTGTCTAAGATCGATGGTCTATTAAATACCTAGAGGGCAGGGAAGGGATTATGAGTGCATCTTGCAGTTACGAGTCCTTTGGACACATATTTCTTACCCGTGCCACAGCAGTCGTCGGTAAAAGGGGAGAGAAACTCGGCTTTGCAGGGTTCGGAGGTATTGTCCTCGTACTGTGCATCAGGTGGTGATCTGTCCTCCCTGAGCTCATTGCATGCCTCTAAGGTACCTCGGTAGAACACCAGCGACTTGGAGAGCCAGGAGGGAGGTGTTCAGTTGGCGGACTCCATCGGAAGAGGGGGCTTGGTTACCAAGCGAAGCCAGGGCTCTGTGGCATTTCCGGTGATGCAGTCGAGTGTTGCGGCTGCTGTGGGAATGGCAGAAGGAAGCGAGGGGTTCGTGCCTTGCCGGCTTGCTCCTGCCCTGTTGCCGGCTGTGGTATTGGAGACAACTGCAGCAGTGGGAGCTGTTTCGGTATCTTCACTGGGACCTCTGGAGGAGATAACTTTGCAGGCCATTTGGGCTGCTATTATGCAGCTTCATGAGGAGTTGGCACCGGAGGTTATACAAGAAACTGTTGCAAGAATTTCTTCTTTTCAGATGGAGGTTTCTGACTTTCGTACAAAAGTGGTGTTTGTTGAGAGTGATATGGAGTTTCTTAAGAAAAGTTTAGTTCCAGTTAGGTTTAAATTAGAGATGTTGGAGAATACAACCCGGGCTGTGAACATCCATATGGTCAACTTTCCTAGAGTAGCATTGGTTTCGTGAGGGATATGTTTCGTTCTTATTTGATTGAGAATTTGGGTATCCCTCCCGAATCCCATCCTCCTATTGCTAAAATGTATTATCTCCCTTTGGGGAAAAAAGTTGTGGGGTCGGGAGAGGTTGCTGGAATGACTAATGTTGATGTTTTAAATGTAACAGAAATGTTGGAATCTTCGAGAGATGAGCAGGTAATGCCATCTAGCTTATTGATTACTTTGGCATTATTATCAGATAAAGAATGGCTCATGAAGTTGTTCTTTAAGAAATGTTATATGTTGTTTAAAGATTTACTGGTTTATATGTTTCCAGATCTCTCCAGAGAGACCCAGAAGAGGAGACGGGAATTTCTCCTGTTGCGACCGGGGATTCAATTATTGTGTGGTCTTTTTTTTTTAAATTTCTTTGCAAATGTCTGATAAAGTATCAGTCTAATTCCTATATATTTTATGAACCCTCCCAATTACTGAATTTTATAAATGCCCGACAAGCTGGGGGTGGGGCTGATCCTCTGTCTGTCCCCATTTGAGTATGTTTAGGTATTGACTGTTTACACACTACTTGTTTCCTTTCAGTATTGTTGTAATAATTTTTTTTGTTCTATGGATCCTTCCTATTGTGGGCTAGAGTGGGTTGGATTGGACTTGTTTCCGGTAGTTTATGATGGGACTTGTATGAGTTCTTATGTATTTTTTTCTTTTTCCGATACTCTTCTCAATTTCATGTTCAAGAGGTATTCTTGATATGTAGTATGAAAATTTATAAATATTAAATAAAACAAAAACATAGGTGTTGTTAGCATGTGTTAAATGCTGACATGGCAGATAACACAGAACAGTTAACTGCACCTCTGGAAGTATCACTCACTGCATTCAGTATTGGCAGCCATGTTGTTAATGTATAGATTTAAACACTCCCTTGCTTTAGCAGAACAGCTCTTTCCTCAAGTGCTGGGAATGCCTCCCTCGTACAAGCAGGTTTTGCAGCTACCATATGTCAATTTTAGCAGTTGGCATTATCAGCAAAACCTTAATGCCTCCAGTCTTACCTAACTGCATTATTGGATCCAAATGTGCAAAAAGTGCTGATATATGAGAGTAAACATCCAGAATCTGTTTCCATCATCAAACTTGGATAAGTGTTTTGATGACTAGAAGGAATGAGTGAGCATACACTGGTAAAGAATTAACTGAATTTGCAAAACAAGAGAAAAAGCTTTTCAAGGAATAAGATCAATAGACAAGGAAAAGCAAGTGGCAAATGCACAAATACAGTGGGAAATGCAGAGAGTTACTCTAGAAACCTTTTGTCGATCAAGAACAGACACATGAATGGCTCCTCACTCCCTCCTTGGGTGTCCTCCCTTATATCCTCACCATGTTCAACTCCAGTCTCTCCACAGGGATTTTTCCTAGCTCCTGGAAGCACGCGTTGGTTCGTCCCATCCTGAAGAATCCCTCTCTTGACCCTTCCCTTCCTTCCAATTATCATCCTGTTTCTAACCTTCCTTTTCTGTCTAAGCTCCTGGAGAAGTTTGTTTTTGCACAACTTTCCCATCACCTAGATTCTATTAATTTTCTTCACCCCCGTCAATCAGGTTTCCACTCTGGGCATAGCGTCGACACTGTTCTTCTGGCCTTCACTAATGCACTGCATGTAGCTCACGATCGCGGTGACATTTCGGTGGTGGTTGCTTTGGATCTTTCAGCGGCTTTTGACTTAGTTGATCATTCTCTTCTTCTTCACCGGCTTCGGGAAGCTGGTCTCTGTAGTACTGTTTACCACTGGTTTCACTCTTTTCTCTCCTCTCGTTCTTGTGCAATCCTCCCTTCCTCACCCGCTCTTCCTTCTTCTGATCCACAGCACCTTCCTTGTGGGGTTCCACAGGGCTCAGTTCTCGCCCCCCTTCTTTTCAACCTTTTTATGGCTCCCCTTGCTCTTCTCATACAGCAGTCAGGTATTTCAGCTTTCTTCTATGCCAATGATATTCTCTTACTTCACCACACCTCTCCTTCCTGTTCTGATCTCACCCCTTTGAATTCTTGTCTCTCATCTGTTGCGAATTGGCTCACTACTAACTGTCTTCACCTCAACCTTACTAAGACTCTTGCTATTTGGTTTACTCATGGTGATCCCCCTCCCTCTCTAGCCCCTTCCTTTTCTGATTCCCCAGTCCCACTGGTTTCCACATTTCGGTATCTAGGTGTTCACTTTGATTCAGATCTTTCTTTTCGTTCTCATATCTCCCATATTACTAAAACTTCTTTCTTTTTTCTTCGTCAAATTCACTCAATTCGCCCTTTTCTCACCTCCTATGCTCTGTCTACACTGGTGCTATCCTTAGTTATGTCACGGGTGGACTTTTCCAATGCACTGTTTCTCGGTCTTCCCAAAAACCAGGTAGCTAGGCTTCAAAGAATACAGAACACCGCTGCACGTCTTGTCACACACTCCACTCTTCGGGATCATGTCACTCCCTTACTTTTCCACCTCCATTGGCTGCCAGTTCCGTTTCGCTTTCAGTTTAAGTTATTGACCTTACTACACAAAGTCTATCACACCAGCACTCCATCTTATCTGACTGATCTTCTTTCCTTCCATTCCCCTTGGTATACACCTCGCTCTTTCCATCTTAACCGTCTTGCCCTTCCCTCCCCTTCCCGTGCCCATCTGCAGCTTACCCGTCTCTCTGTGTTTTACTTTGCCGGTCCTGCTCATTGGAATTCTCTCCCCTCCTCCCTCCGCCTGGAATCACAATACTCCATTTTCAAACAAAACCTCAAAACCGATCTCTTCTCCCTAGCCTTTAACGTTCCTTCTCCTTTTGTATGAGTTTACCCTTAGCGTACTTATTTGCCTCTTGTATCCTGTCCTGTACCTCCTGTACTTTTGTCCTCTGTCCTTTATAAATTTGTAGATTTCCTTTCCTTTTCTGGCTCTGGCCAAATTTTTATGTACTTTTATGTATTTTATTGTTGTACACCGCCTTGATTGTTACAGAAAGGCGGTTTTTATCAAATGATTAAACCTTAAACCTTAAGGAGAGGTGAACTGAAATAGAAGGATGAGAGGTTGATAGTTGTAGCCCAGGACAGTGGTTTACGAATGAGATGATTTACAGAAAACACTGAAAAAAGTTGCAAAACAGGCATGTCAATTCTGTGGGAAAGAACTGGAAACAGTGACTCACCTCATAGCTGGCTGTGAAGTTCTTAAGGCAGAAAATTTCTTTACAGAAAGGCACAATAAAGTAGCACACCTTATCCATTGGAAACTCTATAAGCACTACAACATCACTGTGCCTGAAAAGCACTGGGATCATGACCCTAAAAAAATTACAGAGAATGAAGAGGTTATGATCACCTGGGATATTCCCATTCCAAGCAATTAAAAGCTGGATGCGAGGAAGCTGTATATAGTGGTAAAGGAGAAAAACACCAGAACGGCATTGATTATAGAAGTGTCATTTCCAAGCGACCATCCTGTGAATTGCGTTGAGAGGGAAAACATCTTCAAGTACCAAGAAATGCAGTCAGAGACCAAGAAAATGTGGCAGAAAGATACCAAGTTATTTCCCATTTTGTTGGGTGTCACAGGCTTAATTAAAAGGAACTTCCAAGCACGTCTTGATAAATTACCCATACAAGTAACATCTTACGAACTCCAGAGGGAAGCTCTCTTTGGCATGATGCAAGTACTACGCCAAGCATTAGCAGTAAATTAGAGGCACTCCATGTACTCTGGCTTAGAAGTGAGGCTCATGACTGTCATGGAATGTGCAAAACTCACTCATTTGGAGAAACTGCCCCGGTTTAGTAAATAAAGCCCATGATGCGTTAGTAAACCCACTCTTTAAGCCCTTTCTTATAAGTTATCCTGAATTTGAGATTCTTATGTATAGCTGGCATGAGCCACGAGTTTCTCTGTCCCTCAGGTTAAGCATATATCACAGCAAGACTCGATTGTCTTGATGCCAGCAAGTGCTAATACTGCTGCAACTAGAAAGCAGTATTAGCACTTGCTGGCATCGCACTATGCTCTCCCATTTCTGAACTGGCTGTGTAGAAGATGAGGAATTGGAAAGGAAAAACTGCACTTGAAACTAGTTTGGGGTGAATCCAAGTATGTGCTCCACTTATGCTAATACAATCACAAGTATCTGATTAGAGCCATTGTGCCAGGACAGCTTTTTCGTAGGCCGTTACTGCTGCATTTGACAAATGCAACTTTTAGGATGTGGAGGATCGCCTGACATAATGCTGAAATGATTCCATTTCCAGGGAGATTTGTTCTCCTTGATCACGGAAAAAGAACTGCTCCTTCTCATACTTTCTCTGCTCTTCTGGCCCCACTTTGAGGTGCAGTAAGAGTCAAGTCTTTTCAGTAGCTAGATGAAGAACATCTGTGTTAGCAAGAAGCAACGAAGACAAGAGCTCTTGAATTAAGACATATGGAGTTTTCTTACAAAGGCCTTTTCCCAGGATTAGTGCCATTTACTGTGTGTTGCTTCTGCAGTTTTTTTCTTTTTTTCTTCATTTCTTCTATGAGAGAAAGTTAATACTTTGGTGGCTTGAAATATGGTTTATGGTTGAGGAGGTTTCCTGGGGACCAAGTTCAATATTAACACCCTAGACAGTTAGGATTCAGAGTTGGTCATAGCACTGAGACTTTGCTTTTGGCAATTCATTATGAATTATTGACTCACTTAGATGACAGTAAAGAAGTCCTTCTTATACAGTTGGATCTAAGTGCAGCATTTGACTTAGTAAACCATAAGCTAATTTTGCACTGTTTAGAATCTATAAGAGTTATACATATTGCTCTAAAATGGTTCAAGTCATACAGTATTTCCATAATCGTACTTTTAGAACTAGAATTGATGGCCAACAGTCAAATGAGTTTTCAGTGGATCACAAAGTTCCTACATTATTTATATTTAGTCCCTTTAGCCATGTACTTTCAAGAAATGGATATTAGTATTCATCTATATACAGAGGACATACATCTCAAAATTGCAAATGATACAAGGAGTGAGAATTTTCAAAAATCTGTTACTTCATCATTGGTAAAGCTACAAAAGTGGTTTGCTGCCCACAAATTTATTTTAAATCTTAGTAAATTTTTAGGCATTTGGATAACTAAACACAAAATACAAATCAAATATAAACCAGAAATAGTGGGTACACTAATACATGTAAGAGATGCAAATTTATCCTTAGGGATCCTCTGATAGGAGCTGACATTTGCTCCACATACTTTTAATTTGATTAGGAAATGTTTTTTTCTTTCTTAAACTGATTAGGTCCATAAAGTCATATTCAAATGATAATCATTTCTTTATTCTTACTCAATTGGACTACTGTAATTCTTCACTTTTTAGTGTACCATATTGCTGAAAAATTAATCTATAATGCTAAAAGGTCAGAAGATGTCACTCCTCTTTTAATTGAACAGCATTGGCTTCCCATTGTAAACAGAATTAAATATACATTTTGATTATGACACATTACACTTCTCATATGATACTGGATATCCACATTACCTTTTCCCCTTTCTGATTCCTTATTGGCCCAATAGTCAGTTACAGTCCTCCCAGGCAGGGGCGGCTCTATAATGAGGCCGAGTGAGGTGGTAGCCTCAGGAAGCAACTTTTTGAGGGCAGAAAAAATTGCCCCCAAAAAGACCTCCTCACTTGGCCTTCAAAATAAAAAAAACAAACCTCCATCTTCGGAAGCTGCTGCTGCTGCAGCAGCAGAATGAACTGTCCCGCGGCCGCGGCCCTCCCCACCGCCTCCCCGTAAGAGCCCAGCGCTTCCCCTCCATGGCTCAGCTTAGCAGAGCCGCGCGAAGGGAGAGTGTTTCCCTTCCCCACGGCTCTGTTAAAGCTGAGCCTGCAGCACTGATAGGAAACAGGATATCCTGTTCATTTTGCCACTGCCACCGCTGCAGCAGCAGTGGTAGCAGCTTCCGAAAACAGAGTTTTTCATTTAATTTCCCTGGTCTGCGGTGGGGGCTAGGACTGGATGTGGGCTGATGGGGGGGTTAGGACTGGTAATGGGCTATGGTGGAGGGCTAGGACTGGAAATGGGCTGATGGGGGAGGTTAGGACTAGAAGTTGGCTGATGGTGGGATTAGAACGTAATGGGCTATGGGGGTGCTAGGAATGGAAATGGGCTGATGTGGGGTTAGAACTGGAAATGGGCTGATCGGGAGAGAGGCTAGGACTGGTAATGGGCTATCGGGGGGTGGCTAGGACTGGAAATGGTCTGATGGGGGAGCTAGGACTGGAAATGGGCTGATCGGGAGGAGGGCTAGGACTGGTAATGGGCTATCTGGGGGGACTAGGACTGGAAATGGGCTGATTGGGGGGCTAGGACTGGAAATGGACTTATTGGGGGGTTAGGACTGGTAATGGGCAGATGGGGAGCTAGCACTGGAAATGAGTTAGGACTGGTAATGGGCTGATTGGGGGGGCTAGGACTGGAGTGGGCTGATTTAGGGGGATAGGACTGGAAATGGGCTGGGACTGGAAATGGGCTATTGGGAGAGGGGAGGAGAGTGCTGCTGGTCCTGGAAGAAAACTAGGGGCTAGGGCTGTAAATGGGCTGATGCAGGGGGATGGAAGAATAGGACTGGAAGGGAGCAGATACCGAGAGGGTCTGCCAGGGGAGGTAGGGGACTGGAAAGGAGCTGATACCTGGGATGAACTGAAGGGGGATTGGAAGGGAGCTGACACTTGGGGATGGGAGTGGTAGGTGGCTGGGTAATGGGGAGGAGGCTGGAAGGGAGCTGACATGTGAATGGCACTGGAAGGGAGATGGACAGAGGGTAGGGTGACTGGAAGGGAGCTGACTGGGAGGGTGGCACTGAGAGTGGACCTGAGCTGATACCTGGGATGGCATTTGGACTAGAAGGAGCTAGACAGTGGGGAAGGAGGGGGACTGGAAGGGAATGGACACCAGTGGCAGTCATGGGAATGCAAGGTGGTTGACATTGGAAGGTACTGGGAGTGGAGGACTGGAAAGGGGACTGATACTGGGGAGGGTTACTGGAACTGAAAATGGGCTGATGGAAGGAAGTGAAGGAAACAAAAGAAGAGATAAGAAATGGCAGATCGACCATGGACCATAGACCACAGAAAGAGAGCTAAAATAAGACAGGAAAGCAGAAGCCTCAGATCGGGACCAGCATGATCAGAGAATAAAATGGTCAGACAACAAAGGTAGAAAAAATAATTTTATTTAATTTTAGTGATTGGACTTTGTACTATTTTTATATTTTACACAGTATTGGGGAACTGCATCTCTTATTTATCTGATGTTGCACTGCATGTGGACTCTGGCTTCTTGGGTTTCAGTTTAAATTTTGTCTACATATTTTTATTTTTACTTTAGATTGTAGTTATTTATTCTGTACTTGGTGAGGGTCGATGTTATGAGTGTGTGACTGAGGTCAGGTGTTCTGTTAATGTGGAGTTTGTACATAAGGATCTATACTGTGCTGTATTAATTTGACTTGTTCAGCTCTTTAAATAGGTGTATGGATGTTCCAGGGCCCACTGTAGTATTTACAGTGACACCTTTTTTTGATGGGCTCCTTATGTGAGTTTTGGAAGTTTGTGCTGATATGGTATGGTATGGTAGGTTTGCTCTTTGTTGTAGGGTTTTGTATTAGTTCACAATATGCCTGGTACTGGAGAATAGTGGTTGTTGTTGTTGTTAGTGAGATGATCAGAATTAGATTTTTTTTTTACATATTGAGTTCTGTGGTTGAATGTCCTGGTTCTTCTCTGCACCTACTGTGGATGCAAAATATATGTTGAAAAAGAAAAAGCGAGAACCATAACACAGTTTATAACAACAAAATAAAGATGAGTTATAATTTAGTTTTATAAACTGTGCTGTTAGTTCTTGCTGTCTTTTAGTTCCTTGGTGTGCAAAGAGGACCGTACCTAGCCCTGTGCAAGCGGTGCAGCCGCACAGGGCGCAAAGGCATGGGGGCGCATTTTGGCTGTTTGCTGTTGCCCTGCCACCACTGGCAGGACAATAGCAGGCAGCCGAAATGTGCCCCCAAGCCTCTTCACAGCACTTTAAGCAGGTCTGGTCCCTCCCTCCTCCGACGCGATGTCAGAGACAGATCTGCTTAAACTGCCGGCGCCTTTCAGATCAGGCGCATGCCCCCTCCTCCTCCCCATACCTCTGTCCAGCGCTGCCTGCTCTTGCCCTGATGCCTGCGCTGCCATGAAAAAAACAGAGGGTGGCAGCAGCAGGGAAAGCGCAGACAACGCTGGATGGAGGTATGGGGGGGGGGGGAGAGGGGGTGTGCGCCCAAGCTGCAAGTCGAACAGGGTGCAATTGAGGCTCGATATGGCCCTGTGTGCAAACATCTTGCATTTCCTCCATATAGTTTAATCGGCTTTTTGGTTTGGTTCAGTCTCTGATTGGATTTCTGAAAAAGCCCATCCCCCCTCTAAGGTGGGAGGGTGCCATCTCATTCTTCAACTCAGGCAGCAGATTGCCTTGAGCCAACCCTGCTCCCAGGTGAATTTACTTACAGTCCAACCTTTTCGGTCAGACTAGAGGTCACCAGACACAGTGTTTACATTTCAAGCTCCTATACTATGGCACTCTTTTCCACAAGATATACACTCGGAGAGTTCCTATAAAAAAATTCAAAAACGCTATAAAGACCTGGCTATTTCATAATTCAAATACCGAATATCTCTGATTTTATTTATGGCATAGAATGTTTTTATTTTGCTTTAGAGTTTTCCCTAATGTGCCTAGAAATTGTGCTGTTACAAGGTAACATTGTTATGCTAATCCAGTTCCCAGCCTAATTGTTATCTCGTTTGAGTGTTCGAGAAATTTGTTTTGTATATTGTTTTATTGTTCATACTGCTTCTTTCCACTAAGACATTGATCATATTGAATTCTAAACTACAATGAAACTGATTTTATATAAATGGCGGTATACCAAATAATTGTTGAATACATAAATAAAATATTCATCTCTGAATCCATGTGACCTTGGGCAAATCGCTTTATCTTTGAATATCTTTAGATCCCAGCTCATAAGAAAGCCAGACGTCCTGTGAATGTCACAGGGAATAAGGAGAGGAGAAGGCCTTTTGGTATTGGAGAAGATAAAGGGATATATTTAGAGTACATTTGAGTAAGGTTGCCAGATTTTTTGCAAGCAAACCTGGGACACGTATCTGAAGTGTTTTGGTTGGGGGTGGGGGTGGGGGGAGATAGAGGAAGGCACAACCTAGTTTGCAGTTTGAGCAATGAGGCAGGGAGAAGAAGAATCGTCACCCTCTCTCCCCCCCAATCCATCCCATGTCAGCAATAATATAATTTCCAAGCAGACAAATCAAAAGAGAAGTAGAAATAGTAATGCGCTTCTCCTGTACTGTGCAAAATATAAAGATAATGGACGTAAATTCTAAAAACTGACATACTTTAATCACCAAATTGAAATTAACATTTTTTTCTACACTCTCTTTCCCCATTGCTGGCATCAAGGACAAGGGGCTGCCAAACAGGTGGACATCAAGGACACAGCTCTAAAATCAGGGACAATCTCCAAAAACAGGAAACATCTGATAAGCTTAGCTCTGAGCAACTTGGTTGAATGGTGACAGGCCTAGAAGCTCTAATCTTATTTTGGGAACAAAGTGCAAGTGGTAATCATTAAGACAATCCACTGACAGAAAAGTTAATTATTCCTGATTTGCCTATGATGCTATATAAGACCGTTTAATCTTTAAATAGTTTAGTTCATTTGCATATACATATGCTTTACCACTACTATTGAAATAATGCCAAAGTCGTACAACATTGATCAGGGGTATCAGCTAACATGGATGTTAATACTAATGTCCTTTAATATACAGATCCGTTGGAAGTAATTTCATAAAGCCATTCTCTCACATATGTGTTCACGTACATGTGTAAATAATCAGGGTAGAATTGCCCTGTCGGGGGATGGAGCATCCCCCCTGATGGGCCCCTGATGTAAACAAGCTGCAGCAATAGATCGTCAGCCCTCTTAAAAGTGCAGGGATTTGCAGGCCAGCAGTATGGGAAGAGCTGCTAGCCCATGCCTTTAAGAAGGGGTGTACTGCTGCACTTTGTTTACATTAATTACAGACATTGCTCATGCAGTGATGAGGGCGGAGTATGGAGCAATAAAGATGGAGCCTGGAACAATAATAATCAATGCATTATTAAGGTTCAGTGGGAAGGGGGAGGGAGAGAGAAACTGAGAACAGCTACACAACTCAGGTGAGATGAACTGAGCCACATTATTTGATGCATTAACAGTTAACTTGCAATCACTACGCCTGCATTAACTGCAAGGTGCAGTCCCCACCTATTCTATTCGTTCCATACCCCCTTCTGCTTTAACTGTTAAAAGCAGCAGGTAATGCACCACTTTAACTTTATTGTACTGTGTTCACCATTAACGCAACAACTGCACTAACAGCGAGAGCCACCTATCATGCTAGCAGTTAGCACAGCTTACTAACTAGCTCTTTAATGCAGGGACATGCTTGGCACACCCCCGACAGACAGCACACAGCTTTTGGCTTACCTTGCATTAATATTTGCAGTCAAAAGTGGGGTAAGTACAAAAGTTTATTGCAATTTAGTAAACAAGGTTCTTAGCTTAACATTAAGCTAACCATTTGAGAAAAGCAAAGCCATTTTCAAGAAATTAGAAGAGACAACTCGTTTTGTAAAATTTGATGTCAGTTACCTCACTAAGGGGCCTTCTTACTAAAGTATGTTAGGGGTTTGCACCTAATGCACCTTTAGCGCAAAAAGTGGTACCTGTCAGGGGCGTGACCAGCATTTTTTGGTAGTTCTAGCGCTGGCACTTAATTCATATAAACAATATATTTGCCACCGCTCATACATATAAATTAGGCTTTCTATTTTGCAGGGCTAACTTATGCATAAAAGTTATACGCAGAGCAACTACATTTTGCCACTATTTGGATAACTTTAGTTCCAGCCTCTGCTGTTTGAATATTGACCTGCTTTGTCTATACATAAGTTTTATTCATAGAACTGGGGCTTAATTTTAAAAAAAGGTGAAGGTTTTAACATAAGAAATGCCATACATGGTTAGACCAAAGTCCATCAAGCCTAGTATCCTGTTTCCAACAATGGCCAATCAGTTCAGTCCTTCAAAAAAGTGTCCACAAATGTATTAAATTTAGTCCAATGAAATGTATCACCTTATTTTCCTTTTTTGTTTCTCTTTTTAGTTAACTACTATTAAAGTAGATTAGTAAGGCTATTACACTACTTTATCCAAAATAATCTATAAGTATGAAAGATTTATGTACACCAGAATAAAATGTTTAACAACCTCCTTTGATGCAGCAATTCCTCATTGCTAATCATTTCTCTAAGCATCTATGATGCCTTGGAGGGAATCTACATGCATTGTGGCTGTCTTTCTTGTAAGGAGTCTATAGTCAAATTGAAGTATTCAGCTATCACAATTGGAATTGATGCCATCCCCAGTAATCGAGTAGGCAACCCCTGAAATAACTGTCCACATTAGGAGCATGGATATTTAGTGAGACCATTTCATAGATACATAGAAACATAGAAAAATGACGACAGAAAAAGACCACATGGCCTATCTAGTCTGTCCTTCCATATCAACAACTACAACAGTCCCCTTTTTTCCCATGCTTTTTTGAATTCAGATACTGTCCTCATCTCCATAAATGTGGTAGGCGAAGGCCTATGATCCACGCTGCTTGAACTAAACAGATAGGCCTAAGCAGCTTGACCTGTAAGTAAAGCCTGTGGTTAGGCCCAGAGGAGTGAACCCCCCCCCCCCCCCGAATGCTGCTTCCATAGAATCGAAACTTAACAAAGCATAACCAAGCATAGCTAAGCAGAATCGAAACTTACAAAAGACAGAAAAACAAGCTTTAATTGGTACTGATAAGAGTGTGAAAACTTTTGTGAACTAATTAATTCTGCTGAGAGAAGGGTTACAGTGCCCTACTTTCCCACATGTTCTAGTCAGCTAAGTGACCTTGGAGGAGAATTGTATCAAGAGTCTAAGAACTGTCCATTGTAATGGGGACTGTAAGGGGGGCAAGCAGGTGCTGAGCCCAGACCAAGGTCCTCATTGGATGACTACGTAGTGGTACCGGGACCAATAGATGGGGTAGAAGGGATTACCGGGACCAATGAGAAGTTTGCCTATGTACAGAATGGAGAAGGAAGGTATAAAAGTTGTTATTTTGCTAGAAACCATTGCTCAGCCATTTTGAATGTGATTCTGCTTGAGTCTTGTGCACAATAAATGATTTGGACCTTCTGAACAGACTCCTGGTATTATTGGATTGTTTGCGCTCTGCCGCTACATATTCTTGGTGCGTTGGCCGGGAACGTGTGGTGAGTAGAGGGTATACGAGCTGATGTACCACGACTTTCTGCCTCTATAGGTTTGGTCCCGCCGGGCTCGTGCCCTCCCGACGTGGGCTCGGCTGCCAGGCGCCACCGGTCCAGTTGCATCGGAGGGAGTTGGGCCAGGCCTCGGCGGGTGCCGGACCCGGACGGAGCCAACACCTCGAACCCGTGAGGGGAGTCTGAGGTCCAACTCATGCGCTTGCTCGGGAACGGGGACCGGATCCGGTGAGTATAGTTTTTGGTATGTCTAGACAAGGGGTCACCAACCTGCGGCCCACAAGGTCCCTTCGTGCGGCCCACGAGGCTCTACCCCGGTTAACATTACGTGCGGCCCGCCAAGGATTCCCGCCATTGTATCCACGCGCTCGCAGCTCACCGACGACCACCTGCAAGCGTCCCTTCTCCTGTCAGTGTCATCTGTGAAGCCGGACTTTAAGCGTTTGTCTGCTAGCATGAATCAGCCATCTCATTAAATTCAATAAAGGTGATCAGCCATTGTTTTCATAATTTTGCGTTTGTTGTTTTTTTTTGCGGGGGCGGGGAGAAGGGGGGTGCGGCCCGCGAGGCTCCCGGTAGTCGGCTGTGCGGCCCGCGGCCCTCTGGAGGTTGGTGACCCCAGGTCTAGACAGATGAGTCAGAACTGCAGTTTTTAACTTGGAACTAGTAACTGGCCACTTGTAACTTGTAACTTGGAACTTATTTTGGTAAGAGAGCTTGATCACCTCTCAAGACGGTCCGATTAACCTTGCATAGTGTATTCGCAGGGTGAAACTACCGTCTTCTTGGAACTTGGAAAAAGCCGGCATAACTTGTAGAACTTTGGTATAGCCTAGTCAGAATAGACAGGATTGGGCTTGTTGGGAGTACGTTGCTAGCATGATTGTGTGAATGAAGTGTGGTTGAGAGGTCTGGTGACACAGACCAAGTGAAGGCGGACTCCTAAGTCACGCAGTTCCTGGCCGGGCGACCGCGTCCAGGTCGTAAAAAGGAGGAAGCGACCGTCGTCTTGTCTTGTTATTTGTTTCCCTCAAATGTTGCTAGGACCGTGAGGACCCCTCACCCACGGTCCGCTCTCCTTTTCCCTTCTGTCTGTTGTTGTGCGCACACATCGATATGGGAGGGGCAGGGTCTACTGTGCACACTCCACTAGAATGTATGATTAAGTATTTTAATAAAGGATATTCAGGAGATTATGGGGTGAAAATGACTGTGTCACGATTGCAACTCTTGTGTACTAGGGAGTGGCCCACCTTAGACCCCATGTGGCCCCGAGATGGAACATTTAACATAGGAATTATTAAGTCAGTTCATCGGAAGGTGCGAGCAGCACACCCCGACCAGTATCCCTATATAGATTCCTGGTTAAGTATTTGCGAAAGCCCGCCCCCTTGGGCCCAGCGCTGCTATGAAGAACAGTGTAGAATAATGGTAGCGCTGACAGAACAGACACAGAAGACAGGGATAGAAAATAAGTCTGTTTATGTTGATCCCGAGTCCCTGGAAGTTGTTACTAGACAGCCCCAAGCTCAGCACCCAGTAAAAGTACCACCGCGTCCCACGGCAGGCCCCCGGGACCGGCGAGTTTCACTCATCGACCCACCAGAAGCTCAGTTAGATGATCCACCCCCTGAAGAGACTGATCAGTTTGAGACTGAGGAGAATTCTGAGTCAGAAGAAGAAGAGGAAGAAGGAACATCTTCCTGGGGCGAGACTGAAAGTGTAAAATCAGCTGTTAGTACCAGTTCATCCGTTGCAAGTAAGAAATCCCAGACAAAGCCTAAATTGAGAAAGAGGGGCCCTATCAAGAAAGCAATGCCACTACGGCAGGTCCCGGGAATGCCCGTAACGAACGAAGAGAACCAGATAGTAGCGGGACCCACCAGTCTAGTTTATGTGCCCTTCTCCACCACTGATTTGTTGAATTGGAAAATGCATTATGCTTCCTATACTGATAAGCCCCAAGAATTAACAGAAGTAATGAATACAATTATGCAAACCCACCAGCCTACTTGGGCAGATTGCCGTCAACTCCTGTCCACTCTATTTACTACTGAGGAGCGGACAAGAATTATGCAAGCAGCTGTCAATTGGTTAGCAGAAAATCCCCTAGTAGAAAGAGCAGGAGGAATAGATAACCGTGAAGCAGCAAAGAAAGAATTTCCTAATGAAGATCCTCGGTGGTATCCAAACACCGATGCAGGATCCAAAGCCCTAGCTCGGTTTCGCCAAGGCCTTATGCAAGGTCTGCGAAAGGGGGGTCAGAAAGCCATGAACCTCTCGAAAACGGCGGAAGTTATCCAGGGTCCAGATGAAAGCCCAGCAGTATTCTATGAGAGATTAGCTGAAGCATATAGAATGTATACTCCCTATGACCCAGCTGCACCCGGAAGCCTATGCATGGTGAACGCCGCTTTTGTCAGCCAGTCCCAACGAGATATTAGACGTAAATTACAGAAGTTAGAAGGGTTTGCGGGCATGAATATGTCACAGCTAATGGAAGTCGCCCAGAAAGTGTTTGTGAACCGTGATAATGAAAGACAGAAAGAAAGTGAGCGTAAAATGAAGAAGAAAGCCTATTTTTTGGCTGCCGCTTTAGTTGAACAGTAACGGGGAGGTTTCCCTAATCGAAGGAGCAGAGGAAGAGGAAGGGGCCGAGGAGATAGCCGGCCCCTGCTAGGCGTGAATCAATGCGCTTATTGCAAGGAAGAAGGACATTGGAGGTATGCATGCCCGCAACTCGAAGACGCCTCACACGAAGAAGAAGAAAATGACCCTCAGAGAGAGAGGGAGAGAGGACGATCACAGAATCGCAGAGGGACAAATCGAGTACATTTCCAACGGGAAAGAGAGGAGGCCATAGAAGGAGTTGCAACCGCAACGGACTATGATTTAGATGAAACAGATTAGGACAGACCGGGCTCCGAATTCGCTTTAGGTCCCCAGGAGCCTATGGTCTGCTTAAAGATAGGGGACCAATTCATGGACTTTATGGTTGATACTGGAGCAGAACATTCTGTAGTAGATAAGCAAATAGCTCCCTTGTCCACGAGAGCAGTTACTATTATGGGAGCAACTGGTGCCAGAGCTACCAAGTCTTTTCTGAAAGACCGCGTATGTGAATTAGGAGGACAGCAAATAGCGCACCAATTCCTTTATATGCCTGAGTGCCCAGTGCCGCTACTGGGACGAGATATGCTAGCCAAACTGCAGGCCCAAATATCCTTTACTGAGAAAGGAGAAATGCAAATGACTGTAAACTCAAAGCCTGCAGGACTAATGGTGCTTACTGTTCCCCGAGAAGAAGAGTGGAGATATTACAGTACTAAACCAGTTCCTGATACCAATTTCAGCATGCCAGCCAACATTATGGCTCCTCCTGGAGTATGGGCAGAAGGTAACCCACCAGGTCTAGCCAAACACATAGCCCCAGTGATTGTGACCCTTAAGCCTGGAGCAGCACCGGTACATGTTAAACAATACCCACTCCCAAGACCAGCCATTGAGGGCATCCATCGTCATTTATTAAGATTACTGGAGTATGGCCTTCTCAGAGTATGTCAATCACCATGGAATACGCCTCTCCTGCCAGTCAAGAAGCCTGGGACAGGTGATTACCACCCAGTACAAGATCTGAGGAGAGTGAACGAAGCAGTTGAAACCATACATCCAGTTGTGCCAAATCCTTATATACTCTTAGGACTGATACCTGCTGAAGCTACCCACTTTACTGCCTGGATTTGAAAGATGCCTTTTTCTGCATACGATTAGCCCCGATTAGCCAATTGTTGTTTGCCTTTGAATGGCAGGACCCTGTCTCAGGGAGACGGGGCCAACTCACTTGGGCACGATTGCCTCAAGGATTCAAGAACTCACCCACCATTTTCAGTGCAGCACTGAACCAAGACCTTTCAAGTTATCCTGTAACCCCTGGGAAAAGAGTGCTTCTTCAGTATGTGGATGACTTGTTGATAGCTACCACCTCAAAGAGTGAATATGTACAAGCCACAAATGACCTTTTACAACTACTAGATGAAGCTGGATACAAAGTTTCCAGAGCAAAAGCGCAGCTATGCCAAACAGAAGTAAAGTACCTGGGGTTCTGGCTAACCAAAGGAAGCCGGCAATTAGGACCAGAAAGAAAAGAAGCTGTGTGCAGTATCCAAACCCCAACTACCAGGAGACAAGTCAGAGCCTTCCTGGGAGCAGCAGGATACTGCCGAATATGGATACCCAACTTTGCTCAGATTGCTAAACCACTATATGAAGCCACCAAAGGAGAAGAGAAATCACCACTAGAGTGGGGACCTGATCAAGATGAAGCTTTCAAAGCCTTGAAGGAAGCGTTAATGTCATCGCCAGCACTTGGACTACCAGATGTCCAGAAGCCTTTTCATTTATTTGTACATGAAATGCAAGGGAACGCCCTGGGAATGTTGACTCAGACATTGGGACATTGGGAGCGACCCGTAGCATACTTATCAAAACAATTGGACACTGCAGCCAAAGGATGGCCACCATGTCTGAGAGCTGTGGCAGCCACAGCATTGTTAGTGAGTGAAGCAGACAAACTCACCTTAGGACAGAACCTGCGCGTTACAGTACCACACGCTGTGCTTGCCCTTATGGAACAGAAAGGAAATCATTGATTCACCAATTCTCGAATGCTGAAATACCAGAGTATGCTATGTGAAAATCCCCGAGTACAGCTGGAAGTGAGCCATGCTCTCAACCCAGCCACCTTGATACCAATCAGCAAGGACCCACCAGAACATGACTGTATGGAGGTCATGGACACTGTGTTTTCAAGTCGACCTGATCTAACTGATGTACCCATAGAGAACCCTGACCAGACTTATTTCGTGGATGAAAGCAGCCTCATCATCAATGGACGACGCTGTGCCGGGTATGCAGTAGTCACCCGGGAGAAAGTCATTGAATCATCAACTCTTGCCTCAGGAACATCAGCACAGAAAGCAGAATTGATAGCGCTAACAAGGGCACTAGTACTAGGTGCCAGACTTCAGTTGAACATATATACAGACTCAAAGTACGCTTTCACAACTTTACATGCTCATGGAGCTCTGTATAAAGAACGAGGACTCATTACCTCTGGAGGCAAATCAATTAAGTACGGCCCAGAAATATTAATGTTACTAGATGCAGTATGGGCCCCAAAACAAGTCGCTGTTATACACTGCCGAGGACACCAAACAGGCAAAGGAGAAGTTGCCCAAGGAAACAGATTTGCTGATGTTTCAGCGCGCAAAGCAGCCATGACAGGCCAGATTTCACCACAAGCAACACCAGTACAAGCAGCATTGTTTCCAGTACCCCTCAACTTGTGGACACCACGATACACCACAAGGGAGTTGGACTATTATTGCACTACAGAAAAGGGGGTACTGAAGGATGGATGGATTGAGCTGCCACCAGCAGAGGTAGCCAACCTCCAGGACGAATAGTGATCCCTGAGTCATTGGGACCCGCCTTTGTAAAGGCCTTTCATCAAGCCACACATTATGGGAAAAATGCAATGGAAAAAGCACTCAGACCCCATTTTTGCATTTCAGTGTTGGGAGCCTTGTCAGCCTCAGTAGCTCGCCAGTGCGTAACTTGTGCAAAGAACAATGCCAAACAGGGTCCTACACCGCCACCCCGAGCTCAGTCAGGTGGTGTAACCCCTATGCACAACCTACAAATAGACTTTACTGAAATGCCAAAAGTCAGTGGATATCGTTACTTGTTAGTTTTAGTTTGCACCTTCTCTGGGTGGGTGGAAGCTTTTCCCACCAGGACTGAAAAGGCCAGAGAGGTCACCAAGACTCTTCATGCGTGGATACAGGACCAGTTACCCATCAACTTGACGGAATCCTTGCATCCCTACAAGCCTGGTACCTCGGTGTGGATCAAAGATTGGAAGAAGATACCGCTGGAACCTCATTGGAAGGGACCATACACCGTTATCCTGTCTACACCAACAGCTGTCAAGGTCGCAGAAATCGAATCCTGGATCCATCATAGCAGAGTCAAGCCAGCAGCAGTTCCAGAGCCAGATCAGTGGACAGCAGTGCAGCATCCTGATATTCCTTTGCGACTCACCCTGAGGCGGCAACCAGCGGCCTAGAGTTCCTCTGAGCCACCCAAGAACTACGGTATTGCATAACTGACAAGTCTTTCGAAGAGGATTGCTGTTTCCAATACAGCAAAGACATTTGTTTTCTTCATCTAATAACTGTGCCTCCACAGACTTACTTCAGGCCAACTACGGTTGGTAAGTTGGCATATATCAGAACCTTGAGGATCTTCAATCAACATTGACACCCGTTGAATTGCTTCATTAGCAAACGGGTCAGCATTGTGTCAAGAAGTAGTGAACGTCGAGGTCAAGATGTCCCAGCGGAGACTCAGAAGGACTACAATCAACATGCATCTTTGTTTCTACTTTGTTCTGGTTGCCTGCCTGGGGGGATTTGAACTTGTTCTTGCTTTACCCCCAGGCACTGCCTGCATTACTTCCACTCGAACTGGAATGAAAGTAACTCAGACTTTGCTTTATCATTCTTACTATACCTGTACTGGTACAGTAAGCCGGTGTATATACAACACCACTGAACTGAACGTTTGTACTAAGGGAGATACTAAAGTTTGTTTTAACCCACATCAGAACCCATCCTATTATACTCTAGAAATACGATGGGATGATGCAGATGGAGCTTTACTTAATGCCACACCCCCACTCACTGACCCTACAAAGGGTGCTGTTTTGTATTTTGATGCTTGCGATGCTATAAATAGAGATGGTCGGTCTCATTGTGCTAACTGGGAAAAAGCATATTATTATGATCATAAGTATATGTGTCCAGAAGGAACCACCGGGTGGGGGGCATGTACAGGTAAACGAGTTTTAGCAAATGAATATAGCACAGCACCAGTTAAAGACTACTATTGTCCAAAGTGGGAATGTGTGTTCTATGCTACATGGAAAACTGGTATGGTAGAGAATACCAGGGATAATCGAATGGCAGCCCTGCTTAAGCCCTATCTAAAGAATCCAGAAAAATGTAAGAAAGGTGCCTGTAACCCATTGGAGTTACACATAATAAATCCTAGTGCATGGACACAAGGGTATAAATTTGGACTACGTATTGCGGGCACTGGATCAGATCCTGGAACCATTGTATATATAAGACTGAATACCCAGGCCCATCGTTCATCACGGTATCATATACATAATACTTTCTATGAAACTATGCATGTAAACAAATTTGACATTCCCCATCCTTCACAAAATCTGTTCTTAGAGTTAGCTGGAGCAGTCGTATCCAGTCTCCACATTTCAGATTGTTACTTCTGCGGAGGAACTAGAATGGGTGATCAGTGGCCCTGGGAAGCCCAAGAATTGAATTACTCAATAGCTTACAATCATACTGAATTGCATAAGACCACCAGTGAATGGGTATTAGCACACCCAACAGTAGGACGTCTGTGTTATGCTCGGACTGGACCCCAGTTCACCTTGAAAGTAGGACAGCTTGTCTGTCTTAGCCAGAAGTTTTATAATGACACCACGAAACAGACGTCTTGGTTAATGAACCTGAACCTACCAACCCATTAGCGAAATTCCCTGAGCTTGCCGATTTATGGACTAATCTTGCCAGCCTCATGCCTGGCAAGCCCCACCTGGCTTGTATTGGATCTGTGGAACCCGAGCATACGCTCGACTCCCTATTCACTGGGGAGGGGCATGTGTCTTAGGAACCATCCAACCTTCTTTCTTTCTGTTACCCACAGAACATGGAGAACAATTAGGTTACCCAGTCTAGACCAAGAGACAGAAAAGAGCAGCCTTGAAGATAGGCAAATGGGAGAGATGGGATGGGGAAGATTGGCCACCTGAGAGAATTATTGCCTATTATGGACCAGCCACTTGGGAGCAAGATGGCACCTGGGGATACCGGACCCCTGTGTATATGATAAACCGTATCATACACTTACAAGCAGTGGTTGAACTAATTACTAATGAGACTAGCCAAGCACTTACACTTCTAGCTAGACAAAGCACACAAATGCGTACTGCAATATATCAGAATCGCTTGGCACTAGATTACTTATTAGCCGCTGAAGGAGGGGTATGTGGTAAGTTGAATCTAACCAATTGTTGTTTGAAGATAGATGACAAGGGTCAAGTAGTTGAAGAGATTGCTGAAAACATGCGAAAACAAGCTTATGTGCCAGTACAGACCTGACATGGTCTTAAGATACCTAACTGGTTCGAATCTATCTTCTCTGGCCTGGGGGGACTTACTACTTTTGCTATGATAATATTGATATTTGTAGCCTTGTTTCTGTTGTTACCATGTATAATCCCATGCTGTATGCGCTCTATTAACAGTGTTATCGAAAATACCGTAGAACGCAAGACTGCCACTAAGATTTTGGCTTTATGGCACCCTAATCCTAGTACGTATGGTCGTAATCCGACTCCAGTGTAATTGAGTGATTTAACTCTCACACCTTATTGAAAATAGGGTGAGATTAATCAAAGGGGGAAATGTGGTAGGCGAAGGCCTATGATCCACGCTGCTTGAACTAAACAGACAGGCCTAAGCAGCTTGACCTCTAAGTAAAGCCTGTGGTTAGGCCCAGAGGAGTGAACCCCCCCCCCCCCGAATGCTGCTTCCATAGAATCGAAACTTAACAAAGCATAACCAAGCATAGCTAAGCAGAATCGAAACTTACAAAAGACAGAAAAACAAGCTTTAATTGGTACTGATAAGAGTGTGAAAACTTTTGTGAACTAATTAATTCTGCTGAGAGAAGGGTTACAGTGCCCTACTTTCCCACATGTTCTAGTCAGCTAAGTGACCTTGGAGGAGAATTGTATCAAGAGTCTAAGAACTGTCCATTGTAATGGGGACTGTAAGGGGGGCAAGCAGGTGCTGAGCCCAGACCAAGGTCCTCATTGGATGACTACGTAGTGGTACCGGGACCAATAGATGGGGTAGAAGGGGTTACCGGGACCAATGAGAAGTTTGCCTATGTACAGAATGGAGAAGAAAGGTATAAAAGTTGTTGTTTTGCTAGAAACCATTGCTCAGCCATTTTGAATGTGATTCTGCTTGAGTCTTGTGCACAATAAATGATTTGGACCTTCTGAACAGACTCCTGGTATTATTGGATTGTTTGTGCTCTGCCGCTACACCATCCCCAGTAATTGAGTAGGCAACCCCTGAAATAACTGTCCACATTAGGAGCATGGATATTTAGTGAGACCATTTCATAGATACATAGAAACATAGAAAAATGACGACAGAAAAAGACCACATGGCCTATCTAGTCTGTCCTTCCATATCAACAACTACAACAGTCCCCTTTTTTCCCATGCTTTTTTGAATTCAGATACTGTCCTCATCTCCATAAAGAAATATTTCCGCATATCCCTCCTGAATCTATCCCCTTTCACCCTCATGCCATGTCCCCTCATAGCAGAACTTGCTTTCAATCGAAAGAGGCTTTCCCCCTGTGCAATTATCCCACAGAGGTATTTAAAAGTCTCAATCATATCACCTCTATCCCGCCTTTCCTCTAAGGTGTACATATTAAGATCCTTAAGTCTGTCCTCATATGCTTTATAATGAAGACCACTAACCACCCTCTGTACTGACTCCATCCAGTTTATATCCTTTTGAAGGTGCGGTCTCCAGAACTGCACACAATACTCCAAATGAGGTCGCACCAAAGACTTATACAGAGGCACTATCACCTCCTATTTTCTGCTAGCCATTCCTCTCTCTATGCACCCAAGCATCCTTCTAGCTTTTGCTGTCACCTTCTCTACCTGTTTAAATACTTTAAGATCATCAGACACAACCACACCGAGGTCCCGCTCTTCTTTAATGGACAAAAGTACTTCACCCCCTATACCATATCGTTCCCTTGGATTGATGCAGCCCAAATGCATGACCTTGCATTTTTTAACTTTAAATCCCAGCTGCCAAATTCTAGATCATTCTTCAAGCTTAGCTAGATCCCTCCTCGTCTTATCTACACCTTCCTGGGTGTCTACTCGGTTGCAGATTTTGGTATCATCCGCAAAAAGGCAAACCTTACCCGACAGCCCTTCCGCTATATCACTAACAAAGATGTTAAAAAGAATCGGACCAAGGACAGATCCCTGGGCACACCACTGGTAACTTCCTTCTCCTCAGAGTGAGCTCCATTTATCTGTACCCTTTGTCACCTCCCACTCAACTAATTTCTAATCCAAGCAGTAACTTTAGGGTCCATCCATAGGGTGCTCAGTTTGTTTATAAGTCGCCTGTGAGGAAATACACTACATCTAGGGCTCTCCTTCGATCCAACTCCCTTGTCACCCAGTCAAAGAAATCAATCAGATTTGTCTGACATGACCTGCCTCTAGTGAATCCATGCTGCCTCGGATCCTGTAATCCTCTGGACTCCAGAAACCTCACTATTTTCTCTTTTAGCAGCGTTTCCAATAATTTACTCACCACTGAAGTCAAACTAACCGGCCTGTAGTTCTCAACCACATCCTTACTTCCGCTTTTGTGTAAAGGGACCACATGAGCCTCTCCCCAGTCCTTTGGCACCACTCCCGATTCCAACGAGGCATTGAACAGGTAATCAGTGGAGCTGATAGAACATACTCAAGTTCCCTCAGTATTCTAGGGTGTATCCCATCTGGTCCCATCACTTTGTCTACTTTAAGTTTATCTAGTTTTTCATGAACACAGTCTTCTGAAAATTGTTCAAGACTCCCCTCGCTTCTGTTCCTGTTTGTGGGTGTTTTCTGAGGTCCTGCTCCTGGTTCTTCATCTGTGAACACAGAACAGAAATATTTGTTAAGCAATTCTGCTTTATCCTCATCAACTTCTACATATTCCTCACCTTCACCCTTGAGTCTGACAATACCACTTTTGCCCTTCCTCTTTTCACTAACATATCTGAAAAATGACTTATCCCCCCATTTTATTGCATTGGCTATTTCCTCCTCTTTTTGAATCTTTGTTTTCCTGACAACTTTGCTAGCTTCTCTAAGTTTTTCCAAATATAGATGCCTGTCTTCCTCTCTCTGTGATCTCTTGTATTTCACGAAGGCTTCACTCTTTTTCTTCACCTTTTAAGCTGCTTCTTTCGAAAATCATAGCAGTCTCCTTTTCCTTTTACCTTTATTTACCATTTTAACAAAAAGTTGGTTGCCCTTAAAATATCCCCTTACAGTTTTGCCCACTGTTTTTCCTACATCTCCCAGCTGTTCCCATCCTGCTAATGACTCCCTGAGGTATTGGCCCAAAAAGGAGACTATGATAAAATGAGGAAAATAGTTAAGAAAAAACTAAAAGGAGCAGTTGCAAAGGTTAAAGACTTACATCAAGCTTGGGTGTTGTTGAAAAATACTATCTTGGAAGCCCAGACCAGCTGTATTCCACGCTTTAAGAAAAGTGGAAGGAAGTCCAAAAAACTGCCAGCATGGTTTAAAGGGGAGGTCAGAGAGGCTGTTGTTGCCAAAAAAAGCAACTTTCAGGAAATGGAAAAAAGAGCAAAACGACGAAACCTGGAAACAGCACAAGCACTGGCAAGTCAAATGCAAGGCATTGATAAAGCAGGCAAAGGGAGAATTTGAGAAGTTTGCTGCGGAAGCAAAAACGTGAAATAAAGATTTTTTTCAAGTACATTCGTAGCAAAAAAACCTGTGAGAGAGTCAGTTGGTCCATTAGATGATAGAGGAGTTAAAGGGGCACTAAGAGGCGACAAGGCGATAGTGGAGAGACTGAATGAATTCTTTGCTTCGGTCTTTGTATGGTTGCAGAAAAAGCTCATCACTGCCAGTTGCATGAAAATAATACAATGTAACCTAATGACCCTGGAATAAGCACATAAGGAGTTAGCAATCATACCTAGAGCAGCTTGAATGGTCTGCAATGAAAGCCTTTAAAAATCCTGGGTCCTCAAGCATATGTTTGAAATTATTGATTTCATTTTAGCAGGGCAAACAAAACCATACCTGAGTTCCATGCAGGCAGCAGGTCAGAAGCTGTTTGCACCTGGATTCAGTAGTTTTTGCTAAATCCTGTGAGATAGGTAGTGTTACCTTGCCATCCTAAAGTCATTTTGCCAGGGGCAGCCACAAAGATCTCCAGAACTCGAGGGAAGTGTAGCACTTTCAGACTGAAAGACCCCGGTCTGGCTTTATTCTTTACATTTTGGCCTGTAATCCAGTGCATCTGCTGCACTTTGAAGGGGTATCTGAAATGAAGATCTAATGACTTAGGCAGGAGACTCTCTATGAATGTCAATGCCTGGTAACCCTTCATACCTTCAAGGAGGCCCAGGATCCTGCAGTTGCAATTATTCACTTCCTCCATTTCTATTTTCAAATGCACAATAGCTTTTATTTATTTATTTATTTACAGTCTCTTATATACCGCACTATTCATCATCAGCGCGGTTCGCATGGAACAAAATGCTCAGTACATATAACACGTATGAGTTTACAGGTAACAGGGTATAAATAACTTGGATAACCGGGGTAACTATTTACAAGCTTTGAGGTCTTGTGAGCTTGCAAAAGATTATTTTTCATGGCAGTGACCCGTTCTTACAAATGTGTCAGCTGTTTTTTAAAAGCAGTACGGTGGCTGATCAGATTGAGATGCCTCTGCCTTCAGCTCACTCATGTTGGTCAAAAAAGGAGTCACCAGTTGTTTTCTGCCTCCACAGCTCCCTCTTCCCCCCTCAGAGGTCCCAAAATTATACCAGCTATACCACTGATCAAGTGAGCCATGACCCAATGCTAGCAAAGGAGGAAAAAAAACCCTCATCTCTGCTCCCACCTGAACCCGCAAATGCAGGTAAACATGCAAATCAGGGTAAAGCCCAATCGCCACTCCTTGCAGCGCTGTCAAACCTCTCAACCAGGGAAAGTGATAGGCTAAAAGTCAAAATCCACTGGCAAAAACCTAAAGAAAAGCCAAAAACGCAAGAGCAAAAGCCCCAAACAAAAAAAGCCCTCGTCTCCCTGCGCCTGCTCTTAGACCTCTGTCCCCAGGAAATGGCCGGCCGGGCCTAACTGCTCTTTTTGTACTAGCCGACTCCCTCCTCCCATTGCTCAACCAGGTCCCCTTCTGCCCTTTCCCCAACCTGCCCATGCCTCTCCTTAACTAGGGAGAGGAAGGGTCCTTGGCCATGTTATCATGCCCTCCACAGAACTAGAGGGCATCTCTTATCCCCCAAGAAATATCAAACTGAACAGATCTTTCACAAAGCAAGAAAAGATGAGTGAAAACCACAGGTAATCTCTTGGTCAAATGATAAAACAAAATCCAATTGAACTCTCTATGATAAAACCGAATCTTTAACATGAATAATCCAATCACCAAATCATGTGGAGCGCTTTAACGGACTCTCTTGGTAAATCAAATTGATTCTGACTTACCTGGACTGATACAAGACAAGCCAAGGGAAGGATGAGAGAATATTAGGGGAACTGGTGTTTTTTTCTGTGTTTATACAATAAACACCTGGTTTCATTTTTTTGCATCGGAATCTTTTTATCGGTGTTTATGAGTTAAAACTTAAATGTCTGCATATGTTGGATTTGAAGTGGTTATCCATACTGTCTTCATGCTAAGCTGTTCCTTATATTCACAGTGAGGCACTGGGAGCTGCTAAGGATGCGTTGAGTGGCCTGTTTTATTATTATATTTATTTATACTGTATTCTACCCTTTTGATAGATTGTGGTACATGGCAGACTTTCATTCGGGCAGAGTTGCATAATGCATAATAAGTATTTGGATGCTTAGGGGTAGATTCTGATCCTCATCTGGATCGCACTGGTGGCCACAGAGCTCCCTGCATGTATATCCGACTTGTGCGGGGAGCTCTGTTTGTGGGCAGCAGGGGTTGGGCTGGGGGAGGGGAGAGAGGGCGGGCGGTGGGACGGGAAGCTACCCAGGACATACAAGGCCGATTCTGAGGTCGGCCCTGTATGTCATGGGTTCGGCAGGTTAGATGGGGGACTTATTCCACCTCGGAGGTAGAATAAATCCCTCTGGACATTGGGGGATGGCGGAGCTGGGCCGGACCAAAGAGGTGAGGGGGTGGAAGAGGTTTCCCGCAGCCCAACCCCGGCAATGGGAAGGTCAAATCGGGGGTCGGGCTGTGGGGAAAAAATGTTTTGGAGGTGGCCAGTGATCACGGCTCCTTCATGGTGCTGCAGTGGCATGGCAACAGGACGCTATGCCGCTGCCACTCTATGGAGGAGCCTGGCTGAGTTAGCCGGGGAAGTGGTTAGATGTCTGGGGTGCCTGAATCAGGTTACCCCCCGGACGTCCAGCCACTGTACTGTGATTCTGCTCCTGCAGGGACACCTAGCTCCTATGAGAGCAGAATCGGGTGCATCCCCGGGCCGTCAGGATGTCTAGACATCTAGAACGGCCTGAGGACACACATGCCTGAATGTGTCTCTGAGTGTACTTTAGATAAAAGGTTGAACTCCTTTGTTTGCAGTTGTAGAAAGCTCTTGTGGATCTACCAGGTACAAAAGGTGACCTTTTATGTGACTCAGAATTTGCCAGTACTGGGAGAGTTCCTTTGCCAGTGAGGTAATGGAGATAAAACTGACTGATATAAATATCACAGCACAGAGGTATTTCCTCTCTTTGGCTAGCTAAACCATCATACCACCACATTCACTTTTGTGTTTTGGCTGGCTAAGCCAGGACACAACTATCAAATACATACTTTAAGGAGCCAAGGCCTCAGGACAAAGGAGGAACAAGGGCTTCTCTGACCTTAGAACAGAAATGGGAGGAATCAGACGGCAACCTCAGGCACTGAGATCAGGAGGACTACTACTACTACCGAGCAGTTGAATAGAGCTACAAGACGTACACAGTGCTGCACAGACACATGTAAGAGACAGTCCCTGCTCATCAGAGCTTGCAATCTAAAGACAGACAACACAGTAGATACATCTAGGGAGGACAGGTCCGCAGGAAAAGGGGTCTATTGCCTGAGTCTGCATCTAGTCTCTACCAATTCAAAAGGTATTTGGTGAGTTTTATGAGGATTGTGAATTTCCTTCATTTTAGGAAAATCCCCCTCCCTACTCATTGTGAAGGAGTCTATCTAGAGGTGAAGACCAATAAGAATTGATGTTATACATCTTTATCAATTTCCAGTGTTTCAACTAGTTAAATCAATTTACATGGTTCAAAATAAAACCTGGACTGGACTATAAGTTTTGGGAGTGGAAGCAAATGGAGTGAGTGATCCCAAGAGCCAATGGTCTCGCCACCTTGCCAGTCCTTACCCCAGAACTTTATGTTCCAGGAGTGGTAGCACTAACTAGGACAGTGTTACCTCCCATAAAGTATATACCCCAGGTCCCCTACAGAGAATCCATACCCAATCATGGATCACAGATCTTGGGGCTATATCGTTATAAAGGGGCACTTGATGTGTAACATTTCAGGGGCACCAGAATGCTGTTTTCTTCAAGGGGGGCCAACTTCCTTCCTTAGGCCTGCTGATCCATGTGCGGCTGCGATCACCGGCCTTCCCCTCCCATCTGCCTGCAGGGATCTGGTCTTCCGCGGACAGAAGTAGGGGAGCGCCATGATCACAGCAGGAACATTTTGGTGGGGCCAGGACCCATTTGATCCACCTCTTTCTGATACCTCTGTAACTATCAGCATTTGCATTACAGCTAATTATGCTTGATGCAATGAGCATGGGTAGCACATGTCTTGCATTTATTTCTTTATATGCCACTTTTCAAATGCATGTCAACCTATGGAAGGCAATTTAAAACAAAAATTAATTTTCTGCAGGCTGTACAATTGTCTCTGAAAGCAAGAAAGCTCCTGGTATGATGGAGTTCTGCCCAGAAGATATCAGGAAAAAATGCCAGTGGATTTACGATCATGAATAGAGGATACAAGAGCTTTCAAACACTCCAAGGAATGTGTCACCCTGACAGAGGAATGGTTAATTAGAAGTGAGATTTAAGCTAAGAATGATAGATTGATAGTTGTAGCACACGATAGTTGACTATGGACAAGATGGATCATAGCAAGCAGAGAGAAAATAGTAAAACGAACAACTGTAGATTCTATACGGGAGAGCAGGAAATGGTTACACATCTCATCTCTGACTGTTCTATGCCGCTATCATAAATTCCATATATACTACAGAAAGGCCCAACAATGTAACATGTTTCATCCACTGGAAACCGTGTAAACATTATAACACCAGAAAAACACTGCAATCTCAACTCAATTGAAGAGGTTGTGATCATCTGGGACATTCCCATTTCAACTAATAAAACGTTTGATGCGAGAAGACCAGGCATAGTGGTAAAGAGAAAAAATTTGAGACTAGTATTGCCAGTAGAAGGGTTTGTGCCAACTAACAATGGTGTACATTGTGTGGAGACAGAAGATACTCAAGTACCAAGAAGTAAATTGGATTAGAAATGGGCAGAAAGGTAGAGAAATAATCCCAGTTCTTTGAGGTTGCTGTTGTTGGATCAAAAAGAGCTCCCATCAATGCACTTGCTAAAGTACTGGTAAAATGTTTCCTTTTTTATATTTTTCGAGAGCAACAAATCTCAAAATCTGTTAAAACTCTGCAAATCACTGCATCAGCTCTGTCAAGACAGAAAACAGTTGATGACAAGGATATATCTAGGGGAACGGTAAGGAAACACATAGGAGATGTGGAGCCCAATTCCACTTAGAAAATTCTGGCAATGCCCAATTACTGAGCATCCTTAATACATACATTACAAATTAATTTTTATTTAAAGTTTGTTCCCATTCTTTTTATATGACAACCTCCTATGTGCATAGGTCCCAAACATTTTAAAAGACATGCTAACACTGTTTTTTTTATGCTCCCTCCCTCCCATTTATCATTTCACTGATGGTTTCCTAGTTCCCCTTTTGTTTCTCACTCTGTGAGTTGACTGAGAGGTTGACTTTGATCTCTCCAGGAAGCAGATTTGGATCAGTGAACTGCTGTGTAATCATCTTCCTTCTTCAGCTGCTGAAAGTGAACACAGGACCTCTCAAAACATTTATCAAAAATGTTCACTGCCCTTTCTTTCTATTCTAAAAAAGATTCAGAAATCTAAGGGGCATGAAGACCATACACTGACATTGTGTGCTACCCAGCTAGTGCACATCTGGGTGGTGACTGGGCGGGATGGTAGAATTACCGCCACAGATATATCTTATTCTCCAGTTGTGTTGTTGTCTTGACTGTTGTGTTGTCTGTCTTGACTAGATTGTAAGCTCTTATTTTCTAATTTAGCTACTTTTATTTACCGCCATATCTGAAAGTGAAAGTGGTTTACAGGTTAAACAAAAGCAAAAACGTAACTTTACATTGAAACACAAATAAAGTAATACATAGGGGTATGTTTACTAAACGGTGATAATGTAGCAGCAGCTACGTTATTGTGCGTTAAGTGACGTTAACGCGCGTTACCATCACCCAATGCAATGTTAGCGCGCGTTAACGTCGCCGGTGGCGGTGGCGGTAAGTCCCGCAGAGGGTGGAGACAGGGCGGAGAGAAGGGGTCAATGGGCATCATGGCTGTTTGGCATAAAAAAAAGAACAAAAAAACACAAAACAAAAGGGAATTGAACCCATGATCCTTGGTTTGGGAGGTATCAGTACTAACCAGTAGGCTAAACCTCCACAGCTCTCTGGTCTGCAATGGCTGGATACAGAAGGATGATGTGTTGGGACAGCAGCTTAGAGGGGCTTTCCCATGGCTGATGTGCAGTCCTATATTAATGTGAGACCTATTCTTCCTCTCAGATTCTGTTTCTGTTTTGTGCTCCAGTATTTTCTACCATATAAATGTTGATGTTAGGATGGAGTGATCGTTTCTTATCTCCGGATATAGAAAGACTGCAGGTCACCACACGGCATGTCTGCTGTGGTTACCAGGATAGGGTTAATGCACCAGTACCCATGATGCAATGCACATGCAGATTAGCAGTCTAGAGCAGGTCACCAGATGGGGTATGCACCTCTATAGCACCGCACCGTGGTAGGGGCTACTGACCATGTGTGTTACTGGCACAGAGTAGCTACAGACCATGCCATTGTGTGGGTTCTGTGCTCACCCTGAGGGTGAGGTGGTGCGCCCAGCACCAGGTCCGCAGTACCCGGGTTGAATGAGATAGGCATTGCTGTGTGTCAGGTATTCCTTGCAGGCATTCCTAGGATATTTCTGGGCCCACCTGCATTCCCCAGTCGTATCTGGTCCTTGTAGCCCATGATGCACCCAGAGTGGTTGCAGGGGCAGAGTCTGGATCCACATGCAGATTAAGTAACTCCACCTACCAGACCGCTCTCACTTGGCCAGGGGTGGTGGACAGGATCTGGCCTCCAACATCTCACACTCCACATTTTGCAAAAGAGGCAAATGATGATGATGGGCTGTGGGACCAGCAACCAGGGCTGTTAATATAGATCTGTACTTGTCACAAGGGCACTGGCCTGTAAGGGCTCAGCTGCCCCACACCGTGAACTAACATCCACCAACAGAGGGCATACTCAGTCCTGCAAGATGTTCCAGACATTCATATGCAAACAGTCTGCTAGCCAGTCCACAGTGTATCTTCCCAGGGGAACGCTGTACCCACAGACACCAAGCAGATGTCTCAGCAATTGGGCCCCAGAGCAGAGACCACACAGATATCACTTGAGAGAAGCACAGGATAGCACTATGTGGGAACCTAGACATGCCATGGTCACTGCTCAGTCAGAGTGAGAGTGACCTCCCAGCATGACATGCTGTGGCCACCCTGTACATGCAGGTGGTGGTCGGGCACTACAATCTTCCAGCCATTGCCCCACACCGTGTGCAGATGCCCAGTCTGCCCTGTCCACACCATACCCACAATACCTTGCTCCTCATTATGCACATTGACAGGCTAATGGTGGAATCAGCGTAAGCATTGTGGGCCCAGTGAGGAGTAGGCAGCCACAAAACAATGGATATACATACGCACACTCCCACTCCTATGTTGGCATTGTGCAAAGATAGGGGTGGTTGGCAGCCCTGCCCGTCACACTGGTCCTGGGCACAGTGCAGGCATTGCTAAGGTATGAAGGTGCTAGTAGTGCTGCTTTGCTGGAAACTGCTGCTCCATGCCGGGCCCAACAACTTGACAATCCATGGGGCTTTGGATAGTGGAGCCTGTGGGTGTTTGTGCTCCTGTTGGCAAATGCTTTGGGGAGTGCACATGATGATGTTCTATCTGCAGCGTAGGGTAAAATGTAAGGACATGGTCTGCATGAGCCAAAGCTGGGACCTGAACCTGTGACGTTTTGTTCCAAGACACACTGTGTGTACTGCACCACATTGTTGCCACAGAAGCATAGTAGTCCCTGGGGCTACCTTTGCTGTTCATCTGACAAACCTTTGCTGCACTGCACACCATGCACTGGTACAGGGCACGGCTTTGGTCCGCTGTGGGCAGGTGTCACGGCCCCCTCCCCCACCAACGCCCCTTCCCCCACCATGCTGATGTACCCATATGCTGGTGGTGTGCAGTCCCAGGCCATCCACTGTGCAGGTAGGCGGGTGCCTAGGGTGTAGGGTCTGGGTTGGGGGTGGGGCATACATGGACATCCACACACACCCCATCGCCGCCTGCCACTATTATAGCCCTTCTACATGGGGGGGGGGATGGTTGGGGGTGGCAGGTCAGTGATCTAGCAACTATTGGCTAGGGTGGGCCTGGTAGATAGATTGTGTTCTGCCAACAGACTGTGGACAGGCTAGGGTATGCAATGCAGATTGTGTTCTGCCAACAGACTGTGGACAAGCTAGGGTATGCAATGCAGGTACAGTGTATCCACTTTATTTATTTTATTTATTTAAAAGGATTTTTATATCGCCTTCTCCTGTAATCAAGGTGGTTACTTTGGACTGCTGGGTGTACACATGTGTCAGGCAACACGTGGCTGCTCCCTGCACTGTCCTTCCCAGGGGCTGGTGTGATGGGTGTTCATATAGCTGGGTGTTTGGACAGTTTGCGATGTATCCTGGGGTGAGTACGTGGACATCTATTAGAGTGGTTCGCAGATGTGCACTGCTTGCCCCACTACAGGCATTGTGTTTCCTGTGTGACGTTTGGGGTACCTGCAAGGTACGTCTCCCCTGGGTGGGACACTGTGGAGCACAGACCACTGGGCAAGTTTGACCTTGGTCAGACACTGTCTTGCTGTTTTCCATTTGCTGTGTTCCTCTGTGCCACCTAGGTGGCTGCCTGGTCTGCCCTGTACCCCACCTGCAGCCTCCTTTGTAGCATCATCATAGTACCCTTTCATACTTGGGCACTATGCTTTTACTGCACATGTAGCACTACTATCACTGTTTTTGGGCTCTCTGCTTGTGATATACATTGCTGATAGGACATGGTTTCTCTCTCCTACAAATGTGCATTTACCAACAGGTTTTCACTCGCGGTACTGTTCCAGCGTTAATGTGACAGCGTTAGTGCAGCAGGGGCCTCTCCCCGCCCACTCCCCGTCCATTTACCCTCTCTTTCCGCCTTCTCTCCGCCCTCTGGTACAGTTACAGCCGAGAAGCATACCCCATCTGGTGACCTGCTATAGACTGCTAATCTGCATGTGCATTGCATTATGGGTACTGGTGGGTTAACCCTATCCTGGTAACCACAGCAGACATGTCGTGCGGTGACCTGCAGTCTTTCTATATCCGGAGATAAGAAACGATCACTCCAACCTAGCATCAACATGCATATGGTAGAAAATACTGGAGCACAAAACAGAAACAGAATCTGAGAGGAAGAATAGGTCTCAGATTAATATAGGACTGCACATCAGCCATGGGGAAGCCCGTCTAAGTTGCTGTCCCAACACATCACCCTTCTGTATCCAGCAGATAGCAGATCAAAGCGCTGTGGGGGTGTAGCCTACTGGTTAGTACTGATACCTCCTAAGCCAAGGGTCATGGGTTTGATTCCATTTTGTTCTTTTTTTTATGCCAAACAGCCATGATGCCCATTGCTCCCTTTTCGACAGAACGCCCCCTACCTGCCCATTGCCTTTTATGGCTTCAGGTACCTTAACGCTGCACTTAACGCTGGTGACATTACCGCAGTTTAGTAAACATACCCCATAATATTAACTTTTAACTTTAACTTGGAGTGTAGATACAATAAAAGGAGCTAAAGACTGGTGAATTATGCCGAGATGTAATGTAATAATGTAGTTACTTACGGTGGGTAGTGTGGTTTAGTCTCTCTACCAAAGTGCTCCAAGAAAAGATAGGTTTTCAGCCTTCTCTGAAAATCAATTAGATCAGATATAGCACATATGCTGTCTGGTAGTGCATTCCACGAGACTGGAGCGTAGATGAGAAAGACCCTGTTGAATGTAGTTTGGTTGCTTTTCAAATTTTTAGTCGGTACGATGAATGTATTTTTGGAATTTTCCCTTCTGGATCTGTTGTTTGGCGTTTCTTGTAATAATGATTGGAGGTAAACTGACAAGAGGCCATGGGATACTTTGAATATTGTCAGGAAGACTGTATCTTCAACCTTCAGGAAAGCAATAAAGATGCATCTTTTCCAACTGTACTATGACCATATACCATAGCTACAGTATGCTTTAGACCTTGTCTGCCAGCCTTAGCTCCGACCACCCTACTTCTTATGGTCCACATACCTGTTTTTAAGTTAGTTCTTCCTATTACTACCCAAGTTGAAGACCCTGTTTAATGCAAAATGTTTATTGTTTATTGTGCAATATCAGATGTTTATTGTACTGTTCTTTGATGCCTGTTCAATGTAAAGCATTTATTCTTGTTCGATGTAAAACCACACTGATTTTGAAATAGTGCAGCATATAAAATCAAATAAATAAATAAATAAAACATCTTACTCATGTGGCAGGCAGCCAATGTAACTGCTTAAGTACTGGAGTTATGTGGTCAGTTGTAGAAGCACTGCAGGGGATGTGAGCAGCAGTGTTTTGAACCAACTGCAGAGGATGAAGTGCATATTTTGGTAAACCCTGGAAGAGAATATTGCAATAATCAATGTGTGTGAAGATTACTCATATATCCAGTAATGGTTGCAGGTGCTGTACTGTTTTTATTTTGTGGTATATGATCCTTATGATGTTACTAATGTGTGATTGCAGGGTTAGACATTGGTCCACAATTACTCCCAAGTAATGCACTTCAGACTTCACCTCTAATTTTGCTCCCGCAACACTTAATAAAGGTCATTGGACTGAAACTGGTGTCTCTGGTGACATAGAAACTTCTGTTTTGTTATAGTTCATGGAAAGATTGTATTTGGACAGCCATTGAGTGACAGAGTTAATGATCATTTTGAGATGATCCAAGGATGATTTGGGCGGCTGTGTTTTGGATTACTTGAAGGAGTCGGATGGTTTGATTGGTTAATCCTTGGAAAAGAGCATTGCAGTAGTCCAGTGAGGGTGTTATGAAAGCCTGACATACTGTACAGAAATGGTCTTGACTGAGGGGAGGTTTTAGTCTTCGGATTGTGGTGAGTTTGTGGAAAGCAGTCTTAGAGGTCCGATTGATGTGCGCTTGTAGGTTAAGATGTTTATCAAGGACAACTCCAAGGTAGCGAACTTCATCTTTTATTGCGATTGGAGTGTTGGCAACAATGGTTTAGGTGGGGGGGTGAATGAGGTTTGCATGTAATGATGATTGCCTAATTTTTTTAATGTTGATGTTGAGGTTGTTGTTAATAAACCAATTTATCATTTCTTGGAGGCATGTTGACATTGTGGTGAAGTCCGGTGTGTCCAAATGGATTGGGGTGTAAATCATAATATCATCTGCATATATGGCATATTGTATCTTATATTTATTGAGTATGTTGTATACTGGTTGTATATAGATGTTAAAGAGGAGAGCGGACTGCGAGGACCCTTGTGGAACTCCTTGTGCTGGGTGGAAGGGAGCTGAGGTGAGGTGACCAGCTTTGACTCTCTGTTGTCTGTCTTTGAGATATGATTGGAACCATTTGAGTGTTATGTTTTGGAGGCCAAGCTTCACCAGACTTTTCAGCAGGATGTTGTGAGAGACTGTGTCAAAGGCAGATGAGATGTCAACAAAGACGAGCAGAAATCCTTTCTTTATTTTGTCAATTCCTTTGAGAAGGTTGTCAAATAGATGGATGAGTAGGGTCTCCACACTGTGATTAGGGCAAAAGCCATGTTGGTGGGGATCCAGAGGGGAGTGCAGGTCAATGTAGTCCTGGAGCTGTCTCTGAACTATTTTTTCAATTATTTTAGATAGTAAAGGGAGGCTGGAAATTGGACGGTAAGCTGATGGGTCAGAGCTGTGGGAGGATCTATTTTTTTGGGATAAGGCAGATAGTAGCTTGCGTGAATGTAGAGGGCATGTAGCCCTGGGTAAGTGAAGAGCTTAATATCTTGTGGATGCAATTGATCAAGTCTTCTTTGGCAGACTTGATCTGTGTCACTGGACAGGGATCTGATGCAGCTGTAATTGTGTTTAGGGTGGTTATGGTGTGGGCTATTTGCTTTGTCAAGGGGATGTTGAAGTCACTCCAGTAGTTTGTGGTGTTAGATCTTGCGTTAATGGTTGGCATGTCAGTGGAGGAGGTATCTGAGCATAGTGTTGTCGGTGGGGGTTTGTTCTTGGATATGAGGAAGTCAGCAAATGTTTGAGGGTATATCATGTCATCATCCTTCGGAGTTGAGTCTTTTGTGAGGGTACGTAGAAAGTTGATAAGTTCTTTGGGCTTGTTGCAGGCTAGTAAAATGAAATTTGTGTGATAGTGTTGTTTGTGTTTGTTGATAAGGATGTTATATTCTTGTTGCATTGTTTGGTATTGCTTTAATGTGATTTTGGACTTGTCATGTCGCTATCAACGTTCATGTTGACGTAGTTTTCTCTTGGTTTCTCTTATTGTTATGGAGTACCATGGAGCTGATCTTGGGCTGTTTCCAGTGTGTTGTGGGCTTGCTCAATTTGGGAGTTTTGATGCAGCGCTGATGGTGGTGTTCCAGAGATTGATTGCCTCGGCCAGATCAGTAAAGTCCTGAAGGGTGTCCTTAAGGAATTGGTTCTGAAGGGTGATTGCCTCGTCCAGTTCAGTAAAGGAGTTGAAGGGTGTCCTTAAGAAATTGGTCTTTATCAAATGCTTTGAAGTGTCTTGAAGGGTTGGCTGTTCTCTGGGATTTTTGTTGATAGGGGAGGTGGATCTTGAATAGTATGGCATGGTGGTCCGACCAGGATATGGGTGTGACTGCGGGTGATGTTATGTTTCCATGGTCTATTATGCTTGTTGGGGCAAATATAAGGTCTGGAGTGGCTCTAGAGTGATGGGAAGATCCTGTGAGAATTTGGTTGAGAAGAAGGGACTCCATTGCTTTGTAAAAGGTTGCTTCCCCATTGCTAGATGTAGAGGTGAGGTTCAGGTCACCCAGTACTATGAGAGGCTTCTAGGGGAGAGTTAGCACAGCGTATTGAGTAAAGGATGTTGGATGTATCTTCCGAGGGGGCGGAGAGGGGTCTGTAGATCAGGCAGATGGCTATGCATTTATTTTCTATGCTGATAATGTCACAGCATTCAGTACTTATGGGTCTGGAAGTCTTGAGCTTCAGGTTTGTTCGGTCTAGGATAAGTACTCTACCACCTCACTTGTGGGTGCGAGGGCAGTTGAAAGCTGTGAATATGGGGAGGTGTTACTTGGTTCAAGATAACTTGATCGGAACTCTTAAGCCATGATTCGGTGATGCAAAGAATATCAATGTGGTTGTCTTGAATGTGATCGATAATAGTGTTTGTCTTGTTATGTATGGATCTAGCGTTAATAAGACCTACAATTATGGGGGGGATTAGGGTGGATTGTGAATGATGTGGGTTTGCGTGTGTCAATGGTTGTATTCGAATAAGTCTGGAAGGTCTCCTGTTGCTATGCTTGTAGGTGGTTAGACATGTTGGAGAATGATATGTTAGGTAAGTAGGTGGAGCTTGAAGGACTGTTATGAGGGTAGGATAGTAGTAGGGAGTGCTTGTTACTTTAGAGAACAGGATCAGTGCTAAGATGATGGTGTATTTTTGATGGGAGGTCATCCAGTTGAGCTTCTGAGGCTTAGGCAGAGATTTGTGAAATCTTATGGGTGAGCAATAAAGGTTGTGGCAGGGGTTCTGTGGTGTGCGCCATGTGTGGGGTAAAACTACTCACAGTTTGTAGTCTTCTTGACAGGTCCATAGATGGAGTTGCTTGTGTGGTGAGAAGATGAAGTAGAGGAACTGTAAAAAGGGTTGGTGGCGTATTGAGGTCAGCAGTGTCAGTCCATACACGGTATCAACAGGATGAGTTGCTACTTTCTGCTGCTTGTTATGGTGCTCAGGGGGAAGATAGATAAAGTCAAGAGTGGAGAGAAACTTTCCCCACCTCACTTCCCCGCCTAAGGGCCATACCAAAGGGCCTGCCAGTTGTGGATGTGCCTTTTGGCACCTCCTTTTGAATTAGCCGGGGCAGTCCTGATAGGCCTACAGTGCAGGGAGTGGGGTGGAGCTTCAAGCCCACTCCCTGTTCTGGATGATGATCAGGGCTGCCTGCAGCAGCAGGGTCTTCTTTATGCCTTTTGGCGCCTCCTTTGAATTAGCCAGGGCAGTCCTGATAGGCCTACGGTGCAGGGAGTGGGGTGTAGCTTCAAGCCCACTCCCTGTTCTGGATGCGGATCGGGGCCACTGGCAAGAGCAGGGTCTTCTTTGTTCTTTTATTTATTTATTTTATTTTATGTACTGCTCTATCCTATAATCAGAGCGATTGAATTGTTTTATATTGAACAGGGATTTTAACTTTGAGGTTAAACAGAGTTGAACTATATTACATAATATTGTATGCTTCCTGTAGTAACGTAAGCTTAAGGGTTGCCAGCAATGTGGGACTGTTAGTCTTGGGGGGGGGTTTTAGTGCCATCCAGTCAGTGTTGACTCATAGTGACACAGCTACCTCTGGGTTTTCTTGGCAATGTATCACTGGAAGTAGATTGCCAGCCTTTTCTTCTGAGGCAATGGAGGGTAAAGTGACTTGCCCAAGGTCACAAGGAGTGCCAGTGGGAATTGAACCCTTGATCTTCTGGATATGAGGCAGTTGGTCTAACCACTAGGCTACTCCTCCTTGGTTAGGTTACTTTATATGTTTGCACATCATAACAAACTTGGTAATGTACATTAAATAGGAACATCGATAGCCTGGATTCTTCTGAGGCAATGGAGAGTTAAGTGACTTGCCCAAGGCCACAAGGAGTGCTAATGGGAACTGAACCCTAGTCTCTTAGTTTCCAGGCTACTCCTCCACTCCATGAGTAGTAGTAGTTGTAGTTGTAACAGGGCCTTCTGGCTATGGCATCTGAGGCCCAACTATCTGGGCACTAGCATTTCTCACAGTAGGTACACCTGTCTCATCATGGCGTATGTCGGTCTGTAAACATTTGCTATCTGTGGGGCAACCCTGTCTGCCTCCCCACTACCATCTTTGTGGCACTGCTCCCCTGGTCAGGGCTGTCTGGGCATGGGAGGGGAGATCCCAGGGCCATCACATCAAGTAACCATACTCCAGATATATCACCTCTCTCGCAGCTCTCATGGATCCTGGACTGAGTAGGGATGTAGGTCTCATGGGACAATCCGGGGAATGCTGGCACTACATCAGTCATGTCTCCTAGTACCTGGTACAGTGAATGTATGGCTGCCCTATCACACTGCCAACAATATCTGATCTAATTAGAGAACCCAAAGTAAAATAATCCAGAAGGAATCAGCATAGATTCCCTATGGCTAAATGTCAAAACATATCCCTGACAATAATAGGGACCCTCAGAAAAAGGGCATTCAACAGTGCAAACGGGACTAATACATGCTCAACAACAACAGCATTGGTCCCACAAAATGCACATTATGGGCATGCATTAGTGCTGTTTGCCCTGGTGAGTGCCCTTATTCTAAGCGTCCCTTATTATTACAGGGATATGTTTTGACATTTAGCTATAGTGAATCCTCTCTGAGTTTAACAGCCCAATCACACTGGCACCTGGTGACGCTGCGGTCAGCCATATGCTCCAGGTACTGGCCAGGCTTTCATGTCCCCCTTGAATTGCAGGTGCACACAACAGATCTCTCTGTTTACCCTTCAGCCACACACACACTCTCACTTTCTGTCACAAAAACATGGTTCTGCCAAAAAGGTGCCCTGAACTTATACATAACAGCTATGACATATCATAATCACATGGGGTACCTCGACTACAAATATGATCTCTGTTTCTCACCCTCATACGATCCCTGCATCAACAGTCCCATTTTTCTGAACATGGGAATTGTTAGGGTCCCATAGATTGGATCCTTTAGCATAAACAAAATAAATAAATAATAAAAATAAAAAATAAAAATAAACAGCACATAGGTGCATAGCCTGAATAAACATTATTGCTCTTCTTAATGTATCTGTAAGGATGTTTAGAAATGTTTCTTTACCTTACAACATTCCCTCACCTCTGCTCCCTGTACTTTAAGCCTGCATCTTATATTTTTTCAGATTGCAGTCACACCAGTTCAAAACATACTTGTCACAACCATTCTTCTTTATGGGATGCATTGCAGAGCACAATAGCATATTTTCTAAATTCTACCCTTATACCATGTTTCAGCAGGAATAACATGGACATTTCTGGGAAATACTTAATTCATACACGGGCCTTTCCTGAATACATTTTGCACATCTCCCAGCTGACCATGCCCCCATTCTTCCCTCTCCTGCCAACGATCTTAGATCCCCATGCTAGCGCCATGGCCATGCATGTCAGCAGTGTTTTGGAAAATGGTCTGGGATTTTTTCGGCACATAAATGTCCCCAACGCACATTCAAACTCCTTATTTGTGTTCTGAAATGACTCCCTAAGCAGATCAGGATCCAAAAGTGGCCTTGAAGAGGTGAGTTTTTAGCCTGAATTTGAAAAAGGCCAGAGATATAGCCTGAGTACAGACTCAAGTAGTTTGTAACAGGCATAAGGAGAAGCAAGGTGGAAGGATTGAAGTTTAGAGTTGGCAGTAGAAAAGAAGGCATCTACCAGAAGAGCGGAGTTCCTGAGGAGGGATGTAGGGAGAGATAAGAAAGGAAAGGTAGTGAGGAGCAGCATAATGAATTCACTTATATGTCAGTAGGAGAAGTTTGAACTAGATATCGAAATGGATAGGGACCAGTGAAGTAACTTGAGAAGAGGGTTATATGAGCATATTGAGGCTGGCAGAAGATTATTTATTTATATTCTCTTATATACTGTGCTATTCTGCATCAGTGCAGTTTACATTGAACAAACTGAAATTACATTGAACAGGGTATTATAAAACTTGGAGATAACTATTTTACAGTCAACATGGGCTATGGAGGGTTAAGTGGTTTGCCCAAGACCACAAGAAGCACCTGTGGGACTAGAAACCCCAGTCCTTCTGGCCCAAGGTTGCTGTCCTCTAGTGGGATTTGAACCCCTGACCTTCTGGCCTGAAGTACCTTGCCCCTACCACTAGGCCACTCCTCCACTAGCCAAGCAGCTGAGTTTTGAACAGATTGAAGGTGAAAAAGATGATTCAGAGGGAGACCAAGCATGAGGAGAGGGCGGAACCTTGAGGGACTTCTTGTTGTTGTGTGTACAGGGCTGACTTCTGTCTTCCTATTTTTACTTGTAGTTGACGATCAGTTAGAAATGATTCAAACCATTTTATTGTTGTGTTGCACAAATCGAATGACTGTATGCATGACGAAAGGAACTCAATTCAAGCACTCTGGTTATGCATTAATCTTCCTGGATATATCTGCTGCCTTTGACACAGTCTCCCACAGTATCCTCCTGCGCAGACTAAAGGAAATTGGCATACATGGTAAGGTCCTACAGTGGTTTCAGTCCTATCTAACAGGCAGATATCAACAAATTTTGAACCCGCACAAACTATTTTGTACCTTACCAACAGACCCAAAAACAGGTGTCTATGGCAATCTCACTCAATATGCATTATGTTGCAAGCATCCTGGTCCACATGGGCTACGCATCAATGGCATACAGGAATGTACATAGAAAACTTCCAAGGCTGCATGCAAAGAATACTCTATACACTGGCAGTGATGGTGAACTACAGCAAAACCTACTGCAAACATCCCGGGTAGCGTGGACCTGGTGCTGTCCCCACAACTCTACTCTCAGGGTGAGCACAGAACATGCACAATGGCATGGTCAGTAGGCACACTGTAACAGTAGCATGCATGCTTGGTCCCCCTACCCAGTTGATGTGCTGCAGAGTTGCAAACGCCTATCCGGTGAGCAGATGTAGACTGCTGATCTGCATGTGCATTGCATCATGGGTACCCTTGGTGCTAACTTATCCTGGTAGCCACACCAGACAGTGTATCTGTTGACCTGCACTGGTTGAGTAGCTAGCCATAGTTTAATTACAACCAATATTGTTGCAGGACAATGGTGAATATACTGACCTCAGGGGGAGAGGTCATGGGTTCAACACCCCAGTGGGCCTTTATAGTGATGTATCAGGATGTATAGGATATAGTGTATTATCATCACATCAGAGCATGTTACCACATGACAATATGTCCAAAAGTGTTGCCAGTTGCATGCAGTGGTTATGTTGGAAGAGTGGCGTGGGCTGCAGGTTGCTAGATCAGCTGGTGAGCTGCATACAAAGTGCATCCGTCAGTATAACTGTCAGAGGATACGGCCGTCTATGCATGTAGCAGTCTGACATAGATCTGAAATCTGTGTGCACATCTCAAAACACCTGCAGCTCAGTTGGCCAAACCAAGGTGCCCTCTAAAGTGCCCTAGCTGTGTCCGTACACTAGCCTGGTAAACAGAGTAGAAAGTATAAACAGAGTAGAAAGTATATGTAGATGACCTGGTGTAACGGTGTAGCCAGCCATTGCTATGTGAAAGGGCATAGCACACCAGTTAATACAATGCCCTCACACCCAGTGATGATGGTTTTGAGACCCCAGTGTGCCAACACCGAGATAAATGCATAATAAACAAATTGTGTTATGAAATGCCAGACACAGCACTGCAATGTGTGTCTGCAGCATAGATCTTTATATATATGGACGATGCCACCGTCTGCTGTGTACCGGCTGCGGCACAGGCATGGACATGTTGCTAGTGTGCCTTAATGATGCGCTGCGGCGCACGTTAAAGCATGCCAGCGCGTGTTGAGGCATGCATGCCCGCATGTGACGTGCATGCGTGTGTGCGTGAGCAAGGCATTGCTGAAAATGGCAACTCGGTCTAGAAAGCCTGATTTTACCCACCGGGAGCTGTGCCACCTTGCAGGGCTGATCTGCACTAGGCAGAGAAAACTATTCCCTGGCTCCTCCAAGCTGTCAGTCACCCTGGTGGCACCCTGGTGGCATGGTTGTGTGTGCAGTTGCAGGTTAAAACATCAGCCCTATCCCCAGGAGTCCTGAGACCCCTTCAAAGTGGTCTGTCAGTCACCCTGCTGGTATGGTTTCTGTTGCTGTTGCTGTGTTATAATCCACCCTACCCCCAGGAGGCCTGAGACCCCTTCAAAGTGGTCTGTCAGTCACCCTGCTGGTATGGTTTCTGTTGCTGTTGCTGTGTTATAATCCACCCTATCCCCAGGAGGCCTGAGACCCCATCAAAGTGGTCTGTCAGTCACCCTGCTGGTATGGTTTCTGTTGATGTTGCTGTGTTATAATCCACCCTACCCCCAGGAGGCCTGAGACCCCATAAAAGTGGTCTGTCAGTCACCCTGCTGGTATGGTTTCTGTTGCTGTTGCTGTGTTATAATCCACCCTACCCCCAGGAGGCCTGAGACCCCATCAAAGTGGTCTGTCAGTCACCCTGCTGGTATGGTCTATGCTGCTGTTGATGTGTTATAATCCACCCTACCCCCAGAAGTCCTGAGACCTGCTCAAAGTGTTCTGTCAGTCACCCTGGTGATATGGTGTATGTTGCTAATGAAGTGTGCTAAGACACCCTACCCCCAGGAGTCCTGAGACCTGATTGCAAAGGTGGATATGGCATCTAGATACGAGGGAGGCGTGGTCTAGTGGTTAGGACAAGGTACTTCGGGTCGGGGGTTCAAGTCCCACCTGGGGACAGCAATCTCAGGCCGGAGGGATTGGGATTTCTAGTCCTATAGGCACTCCTTGTGGTCTTGGGCAAGCCACTTAACCCTCCAATGCCCATGTTCCCTGTATGTATTAGTGTGTGTGTCTCATATCCCCTCATGTTAAATGTATCCCCCAATTGACCGCTTTGACCCGGTGAAAAGCGGGATATAAATACAGCTAAATAAAATAAATAAAAATTGTGGTAGGTTATGCCGGGATAGGTCACACATTTGCCCTATTCCCCGGAGGCCCAGACCTCATTACACACGTCTGTTATGGATCCTGATGGTATGGTAGGTGCAGCTGTAGATGTGCTGTAAACCACCCCACCCCCAGGAGCCCTGAGACCTGATTAAGAAGGTCTGTAACAAATCCATATATCACTGAAGTGTACGAAGTTTCAGATCACACATCTGCCCACTCCCCAGGAATCCCATACTTGATTGCAGAGGAACATTATAGATGCTGGTATAAGGGTACATGCACCTGTTGGGGTTGCACAGCTCTGTCATAACCCCAGACAGGAGCACAGATGTTAATAGGCCAGCTAGGTGTGTTGGGCCATGCTCCTGTTGTAGTCAGCCACAACTGCCCTAATCACAGGAGGCCCTAGTCATGACCATAGAGGTATAGTAGAAAGCCAAGTGTCATGGTATTGGCACCTGGCAAGGTGCACAGGGCCACCCACTTTCCGCTCTATGTCAGAACACATCACCCATGCGTGGTAGGATATCATGGTGCCATGGCAGGTGTGTCGGATGATATGTGTAGGTCAGGCAAACACACATGTGTTTGCCAGACCACACAGGGAGTTAGGGAGGACCTCCTCTGGACACCAGCATGCCCAAACCACATGTGGCATGGTGCTGCCATGTCATGCAAGGAGAGTGTAGGAACAGGGTATGCTGTGTCAAGGGTGTTACGCACAGTACACATAAGTGTCACTGCATACATGGCCAGACCCACGTCCACACATGCAGGTGGCACTGGCAACAGTTAGTAGAGGACACACTGACCAGAGGAGCAGGAGCAGCACGATGCTGCTCACAGAGATGTGTGATATGTGTTGGCCACCCACTAGAGATATATGGTCATTAATGCTCCCACCCATTGCTTTCCCCCCCAAATAGAGGACCTACGGAAAAAGGGTCGGGAGTTGCGGCTGCACTGCCCGGAGGTCCTTGCCCGCCTCCAGAGGGGGGTAATGTCACAACATGGAGGTGATTGTTGCAGCCTCTGCAGTTCAGTAAAGAATGTCACAGTGGCCCACCAGCCTTTGCGCGGCCAAACTATGTACATGTCGTATGTGACTCACATGATAGTGTGCTAATGACTGTCATCCCCCACAGAGGATGCTCCTGCTGGCGAGGGCCCCTCAATATCAGGGCACACAGCAACATGCTCCACTGCCCAACACCGGACAGAGGAGGAGGAGGAGGAGGGGGCAGAGGAGGAGGAGGAGGCGGAGGAGGAGGAGGTGGCAGAGGAGGAGGCGGCAGAGGTGGAAGAGGATGATGGGGACATGGAGGGGGTGGAGGGTGGGGTGGGAGGGGAGGTTGAGAGTGTGTCTGATGTTTTGGGGGGTGAGGAGGAGGAGGGAAGCGTGGAGGGTGGTGAGGGTGGGTGGGAGGTGCCAGGGGGAAGGAGGGAGGGAGGAGGGGGGTGTGGAGTGGGGGAGGGTGGGAGGGAACACAGGACAGCACAGGGCACTGTGGGTCCCTGCCAGCCGCCGCATGTGTTTGGCGATGGTGCCCGTCTGGGTGTAGCTACGCCACCCATTGCCACAGACAGGTCCCAAGCACATGCCACCACACAGACACCTGGTACCTTGTGTGTATGTGGTGGCAGGTCGTCCAGGACCTGTATGTGGCAATGGAAGGCATGGTGCAATGCCTGCGGGCCCAGGACCGCACCATCCGGTGGCTGGCAGGTTCCATTCAGTGGATGGCTACCGAGATGCAGCGTGTGGTGGGTAGGGGCGCTGCATCTCGACAGCCATCTCCTGATGGGCATCCCAGGAGCATGTGAGGGTCCCGGTGGCACCCACACACGTGCCCTGTGCTGTCCTGTCTCCCAGGACCCAATATGGGGCTTTTTGTATATGCTACATGTTGTAATTTTTTTTTTAAATACAGTTGTGTTACTACATCACAATGGTCATGTGTCTCCCTTACAGACAGACTGTTGACGTGAGCATGGGACATGTGTGTAGATCCCTATATATATTTGTGGTGGACATAGGTAACATACATGGACCGTCTCCACACGCAGTTGTGGGGGCTGCCCATGTGCGTAGGCGTCTGTGTCCCATGGTGCCCCTGTGATGTGCCAAAGTGCAGTGTGTCCTGAAAGCTATGGTCACATGCATGCTGCCTGTGATGTGTGGTCACCATATCTGATGCATCATGCTCGTAGGGGAATAGTGGGGATGGCCAGCAGCAGGTATGTGGCAGGAAGGATGAGATGGACCGCTGTACCAAGGAGCTGCCCAAGGGGATAGCTGGTGAGGTCAAGACAGGTGGATGTTGGTCTGGAGGGGGAGCAGATGCTCACTACAGGTGCAGGGGGGGGAGTAAACAACTGACTGTAGCTAGTTACCTATGTCTGCCTGTGTCTTACACAAACATCTACAGCTAAACAGCCATGTAGACTCTGGTGTAGGTCAGAGGGAATGGCACACATGTGGGTGGTGCACTGGAGAGGATATGGGGTGTGAGAGACTGACTGATCTGTAAAACATACATGTACCACCATATACATATTACTGCCTAACTGGAGAAGTAGGATATACCCCCACGCATAGGTAGAAGGGTGCACACATGGCATAGTTCCTGGCACACAGGGCATGGTATAAGATCTGTGCATTGACTGGTGGTTGTGCATACACCACACCCCTAAGGGAGCTGGGGAGGCACATGTGACCATGTTGACAATATGGGGGACAGGGTACTCAGGGGAGTACAGTGTCAAACACCGGAAACAGGCACATAGGTATTACTGGTTTTGTCTCCTTTATTGTCACACAGTGACCCAATCCCCCTAATCAGGACCTGCATGGGCACCCACATCCATGGCGACCATGGCCCATGCAACCCCGTTCTTGTGGTTCTTCTGGTGCTGCCTCTGGGGCTGTGACTGGCTGCTGCGATTGCCCAGCCATGGCCTCCTCAGCATCAGCCATCCGCAGTAGCGCCGCTGCCATCACCTCAGCTGTGGCATGCATCCGGTCCATCCTCTCCTGAATGCCCATCAGAACCTGATGAGTGGCTGTGGGTGAGACACAAGGTGATGTGTGAGACATGTGTTGCACTCCCCCACCGTGACTCATGCAAATGTACGGTGTATCCCAAAAGACCAGTCCAAAGACCACTCATGTATGCGACATCTAGCAACGCAGTACCATGTTTACATCTGTGTGTCCCATGATCCATCCTGCCACCACCTTACTACCTGGCCCTTGAGGGTTTCCAGGTAGGAGGGGCCTTTGATGCCCTTCAGGGGTAGAGCACTAACATTTGACCCCCAGGGATTCTGGGAAATGTAGTTACTGGGCCTCCTGAAGGATTGAGGTTGTAGTTGTAGCTCGAGCAGACAAAGGCAGGCAAAGAAAATTTATTTTAAGAGGGTTTATTTCCAACGCATTGAAGCTCAGTGCTTTCAGACGCAAAAGAAGAATAATGCACATTCAACAAAAGATGGGAAAACCAAATATACAGAAGTTGCAGTGCTGAGGCAGCTTTCATTCAGCTTATTCACAGTTCCTTCTCAGACTCACATTTAGGCAATCATGTGACTCTTCAATGAACAGAAAGCAATGTCCTTTCAATGGCACGGCTTCTCAGCTCCAGCATGTGATTACACTTATTACCTTCATAAGCTTTTCACAAGAGAAACAGGTAAAGCAATCTTTCTACTATATTCTTTGCATGTAGTTTCAAAACTCTTTATCATGGCTATCTTCAATAATACATGTAGAGCAATCCATGGCTAGGTCCTGTTCTGTTGAAGGCAAATAATTATCTAACTGCATTTCTTCCTCACAGCTATTGGCATGCTGTATAGGATTAATAGCAGAGGCTGCCTTTTTCTCTAAGAACTCCTTAAACTGTGCCAGAAGTAATTCAGCCTGCTTATGCTCTTCCCCAAGCTGATATCTTTCTTCCTCTTCAGGCAAACGTTTGTTTAAGGCTCCTAGCTCCTGGTAATTAGCTATGCTGTTCTTATCAAAGCAACAGTTCTCCGAGTGGGTAAAACCCCTCCCCCACTTATCCTTAAGAGCAAGTGTTGGGTTTGTCTTTAGAAGTTTAACACATTCTGGAGACTTTCTGAACAAGCAATCATAATAAGAAATGTCAGCTTTACCTTGGCTCAAGTCCTCTGGATAAACATTAGCACTTTTCCTTCTACTGGCTTTCAGGATTTGTGCTCCAGCTGGCTTACCATTAGTCCTTGTGCTTTGCAAGTGAATATGAGGCTGAACAATTCCTCCACACTTCTGTCTGTTGTTGCTTTGAGTTTTAGTGCTGTGTTTCCAGCTCTCTTTGGTCCAGGTATCAAACCTGTTAGCTCCTTTAACCCCAGGATGTACCTTATAATGAGAGTGTTTCCAGGGTGGATCCTTAGACCACTGATTACTGCTCAAAGGTCCTGCTTGGTTCTCCGGTAGCTCTTCCTGTAGTTCCAGGTCTCTCTGTGCTTCTGAGTCTCTCCGTCCTTTGGAGTCTCTCTGTGCTTCTGAGTCTCCCAGTAACTCTCCAGGTAATTCCAGTGATTCTCCTAACCACTCTGAATCTGACTGTGTTCTAACTGCTTGCGTATTTAACAAGCTCTCATTACGTTGCACTGCCCGCCTCCTGCTTGGGTGTGCCCAATCAGAGACCAGACCTGTCTCCTCCCCTAAGGTGAGGTGTGGTTTTAGATCAGCTGAGTGTTTTTTTCCTTTTGAAGTGAAAATCCTGCTTCTCAGTGCAGTACTACCTTTCTCCACAGGATTTCCAGCTATCTCCATTGCTTCTTGAGGAGCTTCTTCATCACAATCCACAGGCCAGGAAATCATCCTGCTGGGGGTCGTGGTGATCACAGATATGACACATGGTACTGTGTTGCACTTCAGTGTGTCACTGCTGTATCTGTGCACTGGTCGTATGGGATAGGTTGGATAATGTGGGACTTCATGGCACACAGATAGATATCTGGGGGGGCGCTGTTCACTATAAACCTGACGCACACTACTGAGTACCCTGACTATCTTTGCTACGTACCACTACCCAGGGAGAGGGGTCCGACGGGTAAACAGTATAGGTGATCTGGGGTAGATGTGTACCAATGTATGTCTCCATGGGGTATTTTTGGTGAATAGTAGGCGGATGTATGAGCTCATTAGCACGATGACACCAGATGGCACATGATACAAGGGGGGGAATGCACATGGCACCCACCCCCACAGGCATATACTGGGCCGTGTGGTTTACATGTGTAGCATATCTCTGACCTACCTGCCTGTGGATGGGCGGTGTCCAGTGCTTCCGGCAGCCCTTGCAAGTAGACAGGGCCCAGACGGTCTCCCATTTCCTGCTCCAGGGGTGTCAGAGTTGGTGCAAAGGGACCACCCCCCTCCGGTGCCCATGGCATGCTGCCTCTCTGCCACCATGTGGGCACGGACACCCCGCTTTATATCATTAAATCTTTTCCTAAGGTTATCAAGGTCCCTGGACGCCCCCCCCCTGCCTGGGCTACGGCCTTCTGGATCTCCCCCCACACTTGTGTCCGTGTGCCCACAGTGGTGCTTGTGCTCAGGCGGCCGTACAGCACATCATACCTCTCCAGAACACTGGCCAGCAGGATGTGGTTCTCCTGCTGGCTGAACCTAACAGCCCTCCTCCTTTCTTCATATGGCACAGGTATGCGCCTTCGTTTGGTGCTGGGTGGCCCCTGTGTGGGCTGGGACACACACGATGGGCCTGCAGCCACCACCACAGACCCAACACTCCCTGTCGGCTCTGGGTCCTGCTGAACAGGTGCCCCCCCTCCTCCACTCCTGCCATGTCCTGTCTCTCCATCTGCCTGCCCTCTGTGCCATCTCCCTCCCTGTCACACATACCTGCTCCTTTGCCCCTCAGCTCCACCTTACACCTGCTTCTGGCCCCACCCATCTTCTCCCTGCTGTCTGCTCCTCAGCTCAGCTCGTGTCTCTCTCACCTGCTCCTCACCTCACCCCCTCACTCTCTCCCCTGCTTAGCTACACACCTCTCTACAACAAACCTCCCTCTGACACTCTCCACCACCACTCATGGACTAATACACTCTCTACAACACACCTGCTTCTGACTCTCTCCTTGCTTCTCCAACAACACACGCCTTCTCTCCTTCGCCTACACAAACCCCTCAATGTGATCCAGGTGTGCAGGTGTATTTATAGGGTTTCTTTACATTGCACGCATTACGCATGCGCCGCAGAGGCGCGGAAGGTACGTGTGCAAGACTTTGTTACACACGCACTGTGCGTGTGCGTGAGGCGCGGTGCATGCACGTAACAGGATGCAGCACATGCGCATGTCTCACGCTCACGCACAGCGCACTCTGCGCACACCGTATTTACCGTGTCTCCAGGCAGAGGCTGTGCGGGCACAGCGCAGGAGATGTGCAGAGTTGCAGGCTCACCAGCCTAGCCTCTACAGGCCCAGGGCCCAGCTCCAGGGCATGCGTGAGGACCAGGTCATCTCCCTCTACCGCCTGAGCACGGGGGCTATTAGGGAGCTCTATGAGGATCTAAAACCAGACCTTGAGCACTTGACTGGTCGGTCACATGCCATACCGGGTTTGGTCAAGCTTCTTGGTGCCATACATTTCTTTGCCGCTGGCTGTTTCCAGTCATCTGTGGCCGCAGTGGGTGGCATGAGCCGCCCCACCTTCTCACGCTGTCTCCACCAGGTACTGTGTGCCATGATCAGCCGGGTGGGGTATTACATTGCCATTCCCAACACTAGGCAACAGTGGGGGACCTTGAACCAGGCCTTTGAGGTGTTAGCTGGGATACCATCAGTGATGGGAGCTATTGATTGCACACATGTTGCCCTGGTCCCGCCTAGAGACAGGGAGGTAGTGTTCTGCAACTGCAAACACTATCATTCCATGAATGTTCAGGTTATATGTGATGCAAATATGCATATTCTGAATGTGGTCCCTAGGTTTGCAGGGTCCACCCATGACTCCTATATCCTGCATCACTCGGCACTATTCACACAATTTGAGGCTGGACAGTATGAGGACTGTATATTGCTGGGTGTGTATTTCTCATCTCTGACAAGTGTGTGTGTCTCATCTGTCTTTGTGTGATCTGACGTTAGGGAGGGGGTTGGTGCCCTCCAGCTCTACCTTGCTATGGTGGTGTGTGATGATGGTAGAATGGACGGTAGCATTTATGTTGTGGTTACAGATTATGTTGATGGCAATCCGTATACCTACCCCTTGTTTTGTGTGTCATAACTTCACACGCTGATGCATAGTTGTGGTGTCCCATCATGTGCTGTTATATGTATATGTCAGGATGTGTCATGCATTTGGTTTGCACGTACATACCTGTATCCATTTATGTGGGCATGGGCTCCTGCTTTAACGTTCTACATTTCTTTTTGCAGGTGATGCAGGATATTGGTGTCGCCCCTGGTTGCTGACCCCCATGCATCAGCCACGGACACGTGCAGAGAGGAGTTACAATGAGGCCCATGTCTCCAACCGCTCTGTCATAGAGCGCACCTTTGGCGTTTTAAAGAGTCGCTTCAGGTGTCTGGATCGGACAGGCGTGGCCTTACAATACAGACCACAGACTGTGGCAGAGATCATTATAGCCTGTTGCATCCTGCACAACATTGCTCTCAGGCACCATATCCCTGTCCAAATTAATGAGGATCTCGAGGATGATCCTATGTGCCCTCCTGTACGTGCCCGTGGTGACACACGTGAGGGCACAGCAGTCAGATGGCAACTGATTGAGGAGGTCTTTTCATGTAAGTAATGCATATGTTACCACCTACATTTGTTTAAATATGTGTGTACTGCTACCACTAGTTAACATCTGTATACCAATATCAGTAAGATGCAACACTGCACTGACATGTAACAGACACTGCCTGGCCATCCCGGCTTAAAATCTAGTCATGACTGAAACGCAGACGATGTGAGCAGGTCACAACAGCTGGTGGAGGTGGATTATGTGTGTCTGTATTTTTAGGCTTGTGGGAGGTATTACGCTGACATATCTGATGTGTGGCTGATTGGGATAGGGGCTGCTGTACAGCCACAGGTAGTTAGTTTCATGCTTTGGGTGCAGCAAGGTGAAAGGCGTGTAGTATGGAGTAAACAGTAGGAGAGCAGACCATAGATGGGGCCAGTTGTCTTGATGTGTTGTAATTTGAGCTGATTGTGTGGTTGGTATGCTCTGATGAGCAGGGACTGTGTGTTAGTTGTTTTTGTATAGTGCTACATGTGATACGTAGCACTATATACGTGATGGGTAGTAGTTTGATTACTGGTATTTGAGATCAGTAGGGGAGGTTACTGCAACACCACAGTGTGCCTGTATGTATAGGTCAGCATGTAGCCTTGACATGGATGTGGAAACGGATAGGGAACCTGTGAGGTGTCATGACAGAGGGAGTATTAGTGTCATTATGTGTGTGGCTGTAGAATAGCCATGCAGTGCAGTGTTGCATCTTTGCAGGCAAATAGGGATGATTCAAGGCCAGATCAGCAAGGTGTAGGTTACAGTAGGCAAGCCAGGAGCTGATTAAGGGGGGGGGGGGAGGGATTGGGTTTTAGTTGTGTTTTCAGGGAGTACTGGGGAGATATAGCTGATGACAACTAGACATAAACCACAAGCCTCAACTACAAGCTGGGTATGTGTGTAGAGGAGGAGAGTGCAGTCCAAAACAACACCTACATTGCGGACCCTAGAGAGAGGAAGTTTTGGACACACACACGAAGACGCTCTGATGGGAGGGGAGGGTTTATGTGCACATATAGGATATCCATGCTTTGCAATTACCACTTACACACAGTGGGATGACATGCAGCCATCAATGTCAGGTGGCAACTGAACATCGGGGTGTGGTTTGGCAGACAGAACTCAGGCGTGGAGAGATATATTTGCAACACATCAGCACACAGCTGTTAATGTAAGTCAAGGTATGAGATATACACACCAGGAAAATGTATATGCACAGAGGATAAGGATGGAGCCCGTGCATATTTCCCTGTGTTACGGAAACTGACAGCGGTGTAGCAGATGACATTGAGACACCAGATCACATACTGAAGGGGCATTGGGAGCGATATGGGGGACACAGGATAGTACTGCGTGCTTATAGCCAAACTGGGACACGGTAGGGAGGAGATAATTCTGTCACACATTTTTTACAGCAAAAGAGAGGTGAGGAAGGGGACAGAGTACGGACCCTTGTTGTTTGCCACACACACTTCAGTGATAACTTTCACATAAAACAAATCTGTACAGTGTGATGTGGAACAGTCAGTCTGTTAAGGATCTTGGGGGGTCTGGGAGATGAGAACGTGATGGTGCAGTGTGTGTTGCACAGCTCCAACATGACATATGTATGTTTCTCTTGTGTCTCTAAATCCACAGGACATACTTGGTGACCCTCCTGGTGCTGTGGTGCAGTAGCAGCTGACTGTACGTCATACAACATGCAGTAGTCTGGGGTAGGTGGACCTACAGCTACTTTGTCTGTGATGACAGTCAGGGGGAGCACATGTCTGCAGTGATCTGTCATGATGTACATATGTTGTTGTTCACCTCTGTTCCCTGCACCCCCATACCCCATATGTTGCTGTTGGCACACATATCCATATGTGTTCCTGGCCCGTTTGTTTTCTCCAACACTGTCTCTGGGACACGTCCAACAGAGCTGCGTGTGTGTGCAGGCCCTAGGTGTTTGGGTGGTGGAATGCATGTACACCCTTCCCTAACATTATAGCATCAGCCAACAGCAGGGTATCATTGCATTTAACAGGCCTTTCTCTCCACTAATCTCCAATTGTGCACATACAGTCCGTATACTACTGCTGGCACACTCACCTTAGCATACTGTGTGGGGTGTGTTTTTGTGTTGGCTGTGTGATGATACAGCATGCAGGCATTTTGCATTAGCAAAGTGGTGTGAGGGGTCTGTGCACCTGGGGAGCGGTGGGGACTGTGCTATCTCTACCTTAATGCTGTTTACCTTGTGGACATTGTGGACATGTGTTGTTTTTTATTTATTTTATTTATTTGAGCACATTTTTATACCGCTCCTTCCAGTGATCAGCAGCGGTTTACATCTAACAATTAACTCTGCATATGTTTAGCAGTTACATAAAACTGTAGTATAATAACATTAGAACATTAGGATAACTCAATAAGTAGAACAATAATAACTGTATACATAAAACTGTGAGATAACACTTTTGAACATTAGGGTAGCTCAATGAATAGAAAAACTATATACATGAAGTAATGTCAAACATACATGTTATATAATTAACTATATACATTATTTGTGAAGGGTAGTATAGGTAGTTTTTTGTTTTTTTTATTTGATTCTCCGCGGATTTGAAAATTTTTAACTGACAAAGGTGTAAGAGATCTCTGACAAGTTGATTTAATCCTGGAGTTACTTTATGTTATTTCTGTCAAATTGAAGTATTCCTTGAACAGATGTGTTTTCAGGCTCTTACGGAATGATATGAGATCTTTGTTAGTTCTTAAGGTGTTTGGGAGTTTGTTCCATTGTATTGGAGCAGTGTAAGTGAATGCTCTATTACTGGTGAATGCCTTTGATTTGCAAATGGAGAGGGGGGTTTGTAGTGTATTTAGGTTGTGTGTTCGTCTTTTCCTGTTGGTGTTTTGCGATTTTATGAGTGTGGCAAGATAGGATGGGGCATAATTGTTTATTAGTTTGAATGTAGTGATGATTATTTTGTACCTGATGCGTGCATGTATAGGTAGCCAGTGAAGTTCTCTTAGGATAGGTGTGATGTGATCTGTGAATGGTACGCACATTAGGATTCGGGCTGTTACATTTTGTGCCATCTGGAGTATGTTTGTAGTTTTTTTAGGCAGGCCTTGTAATATGCCATTACAATAATCCAGATGTGGCATTATGATTGCTTGTATTATTGATCTAAAGTCCGATAGTTCTAGGATGTTTCATAAGGGCTGTAGAGTTCTTAGTTTGTAGAAAATGGTTCTATTTAGAATTCTTAGGTGGGTTTCCATGTTGTGTCTTATCTAGAGTGACACCTAGGTACTTTAGTTCTTGTTTAGTGTTATAAGTTGTATTATTTATTATGATTGTGGGGGGGTGTTTAAACTCTGGGTTTTTGGAGATAAACATTACTTCAGTTTTTTTGTGATTGATAAGCATATTGTTTTGTTGGAGCCATTGTTGTGCTTCATTAAGGCATTTTTCTAAGGGACTGTAATCTGGGTTACATATATCCATTTGTTGTGTGTTGTGAGCTGACCTATCTCTTGTGTTCTGACAGACCACTGCGCAACAGCATTCGTGCATCACAGATATCGCCATAATGTGGACACGCATCAACAGTGGCTGGACATGGGGACATGGTGACTCTCAACATTTCGATGACATCTTCTCCCTTCACTGTGACCTGTTATGGCCTTTGAGTGCCTCAGGGATCCCAAACATACACTTGCTGAAAACACACGGTAGGTTGCACCTTTGGTCTTTTGTGAATGACATCAGCCTTTACATGTTAATGATTTCCTGTTTGTCTCATAGACATTTCCTGTTGAGTCTCTGTACACGAACGCTGATGTACATGGGGTGGAGCTGTGAAACACCTGTGTAACATGGGCATGGACATGACCATATCCATGTGACACCCTCGTCTGCGGCTCCATTTCAAAATGTCCCCAACATGAAGTGTGTTCTGTGTTGTGATCATGTTATGTTTGCCTGTGTTTCCTTACATACATATTGATGTTTTACTCTCTGCAATTTGGGCTGATGTTGCAAGCAGCATATCACATTGTTTATCCTCTTCTGACACAGGGCAGTGAACATACAGAGCACATCAACTACAGTGCATCCGGTGTCACCATCAACCACCTGTTGGCGGACACAACAACACCATGGAACTATCCCTGGGAAATGGTGCCATAGGATGTTTGACCTCTGCGAGTGGGACACATGCCTAGGATGGACAGTATTATTGTTGGACTGCTACTTTGGGCATGACAGGCCTGTCCAAAACACCGTTGCTGCTGTGCTCTGGCTGGGTGTCGTGTTCATCGCAGGAGACACACATGACCTTTCCAGTACTGAGGCATATTGGGATGTCACACTTGACTTTGCATGCCCAGGGTTTCAAGGACAGTCGTAACATGACTTGTTGGAGTGTAGACACCTTTTGCACTTTGGACACTGTGTACTGGTCCCCACGTTTGCAGCAGGGACTGACATTGTCACTGTATGTTGTACATCCTTCTGACATTGTGTTGTTGTGTTTTGCCCATGTGTGTCATATGGAACGCAAGATATGCTCATCTGTTTGGTTTGAGAAGCGCATACAGCCATGCGTGTGGCACAGGGGGAACACTGGAGAGGTCTTCTTGTCCATGTCCACCTAGCCTCTACTTGGACATGACACAGTGTTTGCCATGACACCACTTTACTGCACACCAGCATCTTGGATTGCTGTTTGCAATCACCAAGGGTGTTACAGTTCATGTGTGGCATCACTGTATCATGTTTCATCGTACACGGTGCATGTGCATGTGACTGACTATGTTGGTGCAACACAGCAGGTTGCAATATGGCTTCTGTGTGGGTTAATGTAACATGTTTGACCTTTCTTTCCATCTCTATATGCAGGTTATTGTGTCTGTTTACTGTACAGATGTGACGCTCTGCATTGATTTACACACATAGCATTGCATGTTTGTGCAGTCCTAGTTATCCCCTGAGGTAACGGCACTCACATTGCCCCGTTATATTTGGAGTGTGGCAGTGTGAGTGTCCATTTTCTTCCTTCATTTGTGCATTCCATGTACCATGATATATGTGTACAGACACTGTATCCACACCAAGCAGTGCAGGGGGACCTTCTTCATAATGTTATCTCTGCCTGTTTGTGCAGATAGTTTCTTTTGAATTCTCTGTGTTCATGTGCCTCTGATACCTGTTAGCATATCCTCATTGTGCATTTGATGATTGTTTAGGGTTACATTGTTGCAGCTTTGATTCCTATATCAGGCATTATGTGACAGCTGTAACATAAATTTCGATATGTGTTTTTAAACTTTCAAAATTTTAACAACATATGCTTTTTCATTTGTGTGCCTCCTGTGTTGCCAGATAGATGTGTTTTAAGGAACAGATCATGATTGATGTGTGTTTGGCCCTCATCATGCACCGCCTACTCTCTACATGCACACATATGTAACTAACACATTTGGGGCATGCAGCAGCATGTGGGGGGTAGGGGCCTAATGCATACTGCACACCATGCACCTGATTCACATTATCTCTCCTGCCCATCATTTGTAGACGGGCCAGTGACCTTTCTGTAAGATGTGGGTTGCTGCCCTGCTAAAAGTGTTTTCCGTCTTTCACCTGGGATCCACTCACCTTGATATTATGATGGCGGTATCTACACTATCTGTGATGATTAACCAAAATAAAAATATGTGTTTGACATACATTTGTCTCTGCTGCTGCTTGATCACACTGACACTTGTATTTAATGATTTCCTGGTCATGTACATGGCCCACCTGTGCTCACATCCTTGTACGGTGCCAGCTGTCTATCTGCCAGCAGTTTGCCACATCACTGGGTGTTACAGGTTCCCATAGACACCTTCCCTTTGTGGTACTATTTTTGCATTGGGCTCATTGTGGTTGTTTGGGATAGTGGTTTCAGGCATGCGTTATAACACCATAGGTTGCAGGTTTGATCCCCACATGGGGTTTACTTCTTTTTTTCTGTTGTGCTAACATGACCATTAGGTACCTGCAGGTTCATCACCTATGCACACACACTTCCATCTCTTCACTGTACACCAAAGTGTGCCCTCTGTGCTGCCTATCCATCACATATTAGCTGTTACATATGTCTCTTTCTTTATGGTGTTTATATGGCAGTCCGCTTGGGGGATTGGCATTGATGCAGTTCAGCTGGTCTGTGGCACACCTGTTTGTAGGTTTAATTCTCTCTTGTTCTGTTACATATTTTGCCCTGCTCCACAGAGCATCCCCTGCCACCCTTTGGGTTTAGGTTCTTTCCTCTTTTGCATGCTGTATCCACTGCATAACATTTCATTGTGTGTGTGCATGTAGTTATATGTGTCTCTGGTCCCAATTACAGACTGTGATCTGATCTGTGCACACCAGATCTGCATGTGCATTTCATCATGGTTACTGTTGGAGGTTTGCCTATCCTGGCAGCCAGCAGGCTTCTTGTGTGATGCCCTGCAGTATTCTTGTATGCAGCCTTTGCTAACAACCTCACATTGGTGGTGTGGCCTACCGGTTTGTGCATTGACACTTGTGCTAATGGTTATAGGTTTGATTCCTCTCTGTTCTCTTTCATTTGTATGCCTGTCCTGCACAGCTGCTTTTCATTCCTGTGACAGTCATATCTGTGCAGATCTGTGCTGTTAGCACATTGTACTCTTATCACAGTTGTCAACCATCCTTCTGTCCATCTATGTGTGTCTGCCAGCTGTGTGCTATCCTACCCTGATGTGCATGCTGCTACCCCATGTCCTGCACTGCTACACATTTCTGCATTGCAGCTCTCCTGTGTGTGCTCTGCATGGCACTGCTACTCCACTGTCCTCCTGTCATTACGCCTATCCTGCCACTTCTACCTTCTCTGCTGGACACGTCTTCCCATCCTCTGCCACACACTGTCACTGTTGCATGGCACATTACCATCACCCTGTGCATTGCTACAGCTGCCCCCGATATGTTTGTCCATTTTTCTAGCTGCCACATGAGCTGGATGCTGATTTGTCTGGTCCATCAGTTCAGATCTACTTCCTTCCATTACTTGTGCATTGTCTTTCCTTGTTGCTCTGTGCAGTGTTAGGGTTACATCTGTGTTTGGCCCATACCTCTCTTGCTTTTCAACTTGGGGGACCTTACTGCCCTTAGCCAACATTTTTGGGGTCACCTATACATCCTTGGGCCATCTTAAGCCACACCTTAGCTTCAGCCAGCTTATGGGGTGCCTACTATGGTGCCTTGGGAGTTGGCAACCTTTCGACATGGCCTCTGGGGCACATTATAAACCGCCTTGGCTGACGTTGTGGTTTAGGATGTGCCTTCTGGTGCACCCTAAAAAGGGCATTAGTTTATGGCACTGGGGTGCGGGAATTTTTTGCTGGCAACACAGATTGTTGTACAGTTTCAAGCAGGAAAAGGAATTGCCTCAACCAACCTCATTCATTTGGCCCACTGGGGGATTGAACTCATAACCCCTGTTTCAGCAGGTATTGTAATAACCAGTGTGCTACACCTCTATTACTATGACTACAGGTCAGCACACAAAGTTAAGGTTAATGTGCGGTAACGTGCATGGCTCCCTCTATCACGCGATAATGAGAGCAGCGCACTTTATCGCGCGATAACCCGTGATTGCTACCTTAAGACCGGAACACCCACTCCTTTTATGGCATTCTTCACATTATCGCTGGAGCTAACTCTGGGAACATTAAGATGTTTTAGTAAACATACCCCTTATATTTACTAGATTTCTGAGGAAATCTGACTAAAAACCCAAAAGTTCAGAGCTGAGGCATATAGGTCCTAGGGATCTGCACGTATGAGTATGCATTCAATTTGTTGGCATGCCTTTAAAAATTTGAATGCATGTAAAATCAATTTGATGCATGTTAACCTATGAATGAATATGCATGCAATTGATTTGCATATGTCAAAAAGTTCTAACGTGCATTAAAAAAGTTCATTAAAATTATTGTGCAAGAGATCACATGATGCTGTGAGCCGGGTGGTTGCAATTCACCAGGCTCCAGAAAACCCCGCCACAAATGAGTTAAAAACAGCGAACCACTCATAATTTTTTAATTCGCTCTCTCAAGGACAGAATTTAGAAGCGAGGCAGGAAGCATTAAGGTGAGCGCGGATTTACTTACTCCCGATGGCAGCCAAAGCGGGGAAGAAAGAGAAGCCTTGTGGGATGGAGTCCAAAATGGCGCCATCTGCCCTAGCTAGCCCGCAAAACAGACTATACGCTGGCGTTGTGAAGGAGGTTAGCAGCGTGGTGGTGGCAGCTTTGGAGGGGAGGTTTCAAGCCCTCTTGGAGCAATTCGCACAGGTGGGGCAGGCAGTGGCAGAATTCGGCCTGAGAGTTACTCAGTTGGAGCAGTGGGTAGAGGTGGTGGAGGGGGAGCAAAAAACCCAGGCTCAAGCAATGCAGGAAATGACGGAGAAGTTAAAGGCCTATGCAGACAAGATAGATGACTTCGAGAATAGGGGAAGAAGGAAAAACCTCAGAATCGTGGGGATCCCTGAATCTGTCAAGGAGTCAGAACTGCGAAGACATTTGGAGACGTGGTTGCCTGCCCACTTGCCCTTGGGGACACTAGCGGGACCTCTTGTCATCGAAAGAGCACATTGGCTGGGACAAAAGCGGGAAGGCCTGGGCTGACTTCGCATGGTCATTGAACGCTTCTTGAATTACTCCCAGAAGGAGGTGGTGCTGAGAGCAGCACGAAACCAGTGCAGCCAAGCACCGGGACCGCAGAGAGTCCTAGTATTTCAAGATTACTCGGCTCAAGTAAGCCAGTGGAGGCGGGAATTTGCTGGGGTATGTGGTACACTGATAAATAAGAACATACACTTCGCTCTTATGTACCCTGCAAGGCTGAAGGTGGTGTACCAGGGTAGGCAACACATATTTAGCACTGTGGCAGTGGCGCAGACCTTTCTTGTGGGATTATCTGAGGGATGAGAGTTCAGGCAATGAATCTGGAGACTGTGGCGCCTTATCTTTTTCTGTTTGGATGTTTTTTTGAAATGGATGTGGGCACAAGACAGGTGCCAGAGATCTATGACTTTGGTTGAGTGTGCTGGTCAGGCTGGTCGAGAGCTGGTGGACCTATTACCCCAGATCTGAGGACTGGACTGCTCTTGTAGGAATTTATTCATTTGTTTATTTGGTTTCTTGATATATCACTCAGGCTAAAGGACATCAGAGCGATGCTCCCCTGGTGCCATTTGGGGGACAGATCCGAGGAACTTGTGAACATGACTGTTGCTGGACTCTGCTGAGCGCTCGGAGTGCTGATAGGCTTTGGAGTAGAGGGGTGCACTAATATCGACAACAAATTTCCTACTGCGGAGGACGCCAGAGATTTGGACCTGTATAAAATGATTGTGCAAAACTAATTGGGAAATAGTCCAAAACTGCTGAAAATGAACCAAAAATCTTCTTCCTGTTTATATCCAGGGTTTGTCCAGCAAATTTTTGAAGTTAGTCAGACAAACCCTAGTGGTTTTTAATCCCTCACCCCCACATCTTTCCTATATTTTGTCCAGGAAGCTTGTTGCTCAGACAAAATTTAGCCGGCCAAAAGGATACAGTGTTGCAGGTGTTCTCAGGGCATGGTTTCACTTTGGCCAGCACTGACTTCAGCATTGGCCTGCCAAAGTCCACCAAATGGCAAGCCTAAAGTTAACTAGACAACTTAGTTTAGATAATTTTGTCTGAACATGTAGATAATGTTAAACAAGCAAAGATAAAAGGAGGTAATGTTTCCTCTGTGTAATTCTTTGGTGAAATTCTGGAGACGGCTTCTTCAAAGGGATATAAACAGAATGGAGTCAGTCTAGAGGTCAGCTACTAAAATGGTTAATGGTTTCCATATGTGGACATAATTATAGGTCTAAAAACATATGTACCCTGAAGGAAAGTAGGATAGGAAAAGTGTGATAGAGATATTTAAATACTTCCAAGGTATAAATGCACAGGAGATGGAGTTCTGTAAAGGAGATTCATTAGATGAGATTGAAAGGATGTAACCCAAGGAAATATTTCTTTACAGAAAGGATGATGGATGTATGGAATAGCCCTTGGTGGAGCAGGTAGAGATAAGGACAGTGTCTGAATTCAAGAAAGCATGGGACAAACACAGAGGATCTCTGAGGAGGAGGAAGGGATAATTGAGCTGAATAGGTGATATGGATGGCAAGACTAGATAAGCCAAATGTTCCCAACCTTTTTGATTGTGTGGACCTCTTATTAAGTTACAAAAAATTCAGGGATCTCAGTTCATCCCCACCATTCTTTCTAGATCCCTTTCTTTCAGCAAAAAGGCTATTTTCACCTGCCTTTCTCATCCTTCCCCCACTCTCTCCCTCCCCCCACCAACCAGTCCCCATCACTCTCTCTCTCATGTTTCAAAACTTCCTGCCTGGTGCTGGATACAGAGCTGGTGAAGCAGCAGAGAGTGGTGGGAGCAAAAGTGCAAGCCCTCAATACTATGGGGGGAGAGCTGCTGATGCAGGGGCTAGGAGAAGGAGAGCTGATACTGAGACTTTGAGGGAGTGCTGTTGCTGATGCAGGAGGGTGGGAGGGGGCTGATGCTGTTGCTGGGGCTTGGATGGAGGACTGACAATGTTGTGAAGGCTTAGAGAGAGGGCTTAGAGGTTTAGAAAAGGGGAGCTGAGATTCTTGCTGGGACTTGGGGTGTTGATGCTTTTGCTGGAGCTTGGAGGAAAGAGAGCTGATACCCTTGCTGTGGTTTGGAGAATGATGGAACTGATGCATTTGCTGAGGTTGAGAAAAGGGGGCTCATGCTAGGAGAAGAGGCTGATGCTGGAAAATAGTATTCTAGGTCATCGAATGGAATTCACATAATCGGCCCGATTCTAAGAGGCAGATATCTCGCTATCCACCTTGCTGGTATTCCGCCTCTGTCCTCCACTGCACGCCCAGAGCATGGCTGCTGAGGTGGACGGAGGTGTGACGGGGCAGGGTCAACTCCTGGACATACAGGGCTGATTCCAGGAAAGCCCTCTGAGGTGGAATAAGAGTGGGGCCCCCCAAACATGACTGGCAGCCCCCCATAGGAGCACCAGGACTCAGCGGCCCCCATCGGGGTTGGGCGGCGGGAACTCGGTGGTCCGGGGCTGCAGTCAGATGGAGCCTCTGGGAGGGGCACGCTGGGCCCTCCTTGGAATGTTTTGCTCCTGCATTTCAGAATCAGGTCCAAACGAGCCCATCCTTCACGGGGATGCCCGGACGTGCCCCTTCTGGAATCAGGCTCCACGTCAGCAGTTCTCAACCTTTTTTGTACTGCGACCCCTTTTACCATTGCTCAACTTGTGACGACCCCCAATGATAAAAACAAATGCGTCTCTCTTCCTTTACCATTAACGCATTGTCACTGTGATCATTTGTTGAATTATTAATATATTATAGGCCTTTGCAATATGTTTTTATTTATAAAATGTACTTATTTAAACCACAATAATTAATCACAATAACAAGTAACAATATTTGATTTCAAAATTATGATTTTGTAGTCAACGGTTTTAGTATGCTTTATTCAAAAAGACTGACGAAGGGCAATGGTGTGAGCTTTCTTGGCTTTGGTGATTCTGAGAGCCACCATATATGAAGCTTCAACAGGGGCTATGTTTTGCTGGTGGAACTTTCCGCCACTATCAAATCTGCTTTTCTTGAATCCATCAGCTTTGTTCTTAAAATACCAAATATCCTTACCTACAAAGGTGGGATGCTTACTGTCAAAATGCCATTTCAGTTTGTTTGGCTTCATGGATTCCGCTGATAGAACTTCGTTACAAATAACACATTGTGGTTTCTCAATCCCTGCTGAAAATATGGAGGTGAAACCATACCTTAAAAATTCATCACAATATTTTCTTTTCTTGGTATTCTCTCTGTCATTCATTTTCAATGGAGTCGCTGGTGTTATATAATATTACATAGAAAATTTAATTTTAGTAGAACCCATGTCCACCATTACAAAACCGGAAGTGATCTAAATAACGTCTTGAGGTGCATCGTTTCTGGCAAACAGGTAAAAGTAAGTAAGGATAGCCTGAGTAATATAGAAATTGATTAAATTCAAAGTATTTGGCATTTTAGGCTTTGCAATCAAATTAGAACAATAAATTACAAAATAAATAATTCCTGGGATTTGTCAGGTGACCCCTGGTAAATCCTGAGGCGACCTCCATGGAGGTCCCGACCCACAGGTTGAGAACTGCTGCTCCACGTGAATACACTGATCAGCCCCTATTTTTCTACATAGAATCAGAAAGCCTAGCTACAAGCTATGACAGGTGCTGTTAATGCTCAGATGTTTCATCCATTTCCTATGCCATACTGTGTCTAGTATATGCTATTTTACAAACTGAAGACCTTCCAAAATGGCAAAGTGGTAAAAAATATGGATACAATGGGCCTAATATTGAAAGGGACTAACGCAGTTAGCAGACCTTCTAATTGTGTTAATCTACTTGGCTTGGATAGTCAGTGGCACTAACTCAGTTGACTGAAGACTGAACACAGTTTAGGACAATTATCCAGAGGGTCTCCATGAGTCCACACCGACTTGACGGCACTTAACAACAACAACACCAAATGTCATTGAATATCTGTGGGTGCTGCCATTGCATGCCCCGATGCTAACCATTAGCAATAAGGCATTCCGGGGGCGACACCCGGTGATAAATATTGAGCTGCTGTCCAATTATCACAATGCAGCAAATGTCAGACACAGTAAAGGTTGTCCTAATTCTTGCCATTGAAGTTAACCAGGCACTAGCTGAATATTGCCACTGCCCAGTTAGCTTCACGGCAATCCGGGCAACCTGAACATTCAATACTTGAGCCCAGATATGGCCCCAGTACTGAATATCTGGATCTAACATTCAGCAGTGATGGCTAGCCTCTTTAGCAGCAATAACCACCACCACTAAATATCGGGCCCAGAAGGAATAGGAATAAAAATTAAAATTTTATTTCAGCTAATCAGTGAACTGTTAAAAAGACCTAGGATGGATGAGCACGCTGAGGGTGCTCTGTTTTTTTACAAACGTGCTTGAAGACTGATTGCTTGAGCTAACCATAGCAGAATTTAGAGTGATTTACTTTGCCATGAATAATTTCCCATCAGACATTCTAGAACTCCATTTTCAGCTTAGGGAGTTTATAAAGGAGCAGATGAACTTTCCATGCTGTCATCATTCAGTTGATTTATAACTATGTTTTTTTTTCCTTAACTATACTCAGCTTAAGTACAGCTACTATACAGTCATTATAAAAGGTTTAATATGTTTTATATATTCCAATATGCAGTACTTTAATATAAACTTTAAACTTACATTTGATAGTACATTTTCTGATAGCTCACAAATGGCACCTCTGTGATTCTGACCTCTAGCTAAGTACAGGATCATTGTTGCGAAAGGTTTTACGTGCATAACTAGAAAGGAACATAATATATATTTATATAAATGTCTGACCGATGTGTGGGTAAATTTATGTGCATAATAGAAGAAGCACTTTACTTACCAATAGATAAGGTGGTCCATTTTCAAAGACTGTATTTCTTCCCAAAAAATCCTGTTTTATATATTGAAATGGCTTTGGAGATTGTTGCATTGACCATGAATGTAAATAACAATATACATGATAATTCACATGGTTAAATAATGTCCCCCCACAAGAGAGTTTACCATCTAAGTTTAAGGATAGGGATATTAAGTGATTTATGGCTACTTTTACGAAAAGATGTTACTGCACGCTAACATGCATCTACAGTATGTGTTATTTACTGCAGGCTGCATTTTATGCGTTAGGACCTATCTACTAAAGTGTGCTACCATGTTAATGGCATTAGTAGCATGCACTAACATGGTAGCATACTTTAGTAAATCTAGCTCTTATTGAAGGTGACACAATGGGGCTCATTTACTAAAAGACACTAGTGTTGTACCTAATGTGCCAAAAGCGCCAAAACTATGGCACGTTAGGTGCAACACCACTGCGTTAATTGTCAGAGGTAAGGAAAGCATTTCCCTGGGAGTTCACATGGAGCACTTTCCCCTAATATGGGCCATATTAGCATGGGTATACTTAGCTTCACCTACTGAGGTGGTGTTAGGTGAACCCGCACTAATGCGATTAGCATGCAGAGTGAACCCAGAGCTATCTGCTCTGAGTTCACCACTTCCATTCTCCACCATTAACCCACCTATTCCTGACACTAACACACTAATGGTCATGACCCTGCACTAGCTGGTAATGCGTGTCCCAGCGTATCTTCATCGCATGCCAGAATACTCACTGCCAGCTAGTGACCTTTAGTGAAAGACCTCCTATGATTGAAACAGTGAGAAATTGGCCAAGGTTCCCCAAACCAGGTTCTGAATAATACGGAAACATAGAAAAATGATGGCAAATAAAGATCATATAGTCTATCCAGTTTTCCCTTCCATATCAACTACCAAGCTTTGTAACCCCTTTTTTTCCTTAGAGATCTTCTGTGTTTTTTCCATGCTTTCTTGAATTCAGATACAGTCCTTGTCTCTATCACCTCCACTGGGAGACAATTCCATGCATCTAGCACTTTTTCCATAAAGAAATATTTCCTTAAATTATTACTGAGTCTATCCCTTTCACCTTAATCCTATGCCCCCTCATTGTAGAGTTTTCTGTCAACTGAAAGAGGTTCTCCTCCTGTGCAATTCATTCTTGGCAGTGTTCATGGGTTCAATTCCTCATTGTTCCCTCCTCTCATGCCTGTCCTACTCAAATAGTGTGCATGCCTGTAGCAGTCATATTTTTTCAGATTTGTGCTGCCAGCCCATAATACCCTCGCCACAATTGTCAACATTCCCTTGGTCTGTCTATCTGCATGTGTCAGCTGTGTAGAGATCTGTCTGCCTGTGAGGGCTCTCACCCCATGTCCTGCACTGCTACCCTTTCCTGCATTGCACCTCTTCATGCTTGCCTCGCCTGTGTCTGATCTGCATTGGACCACCACTCCTCTGTCCACCCATCAATGTAACTATCCTGCCACCTCCGCCTCCACTGGGGGACATGTATTCCCATCGTCTGCCACCAACTGTCTTTCCAGTACTTTACATTGCCAACACCCTGTGCTGTGGTATAGTTGCCCCCACCATGTTTGTCATCAGTACTGGCAGCCACATGGGATGCCCGCAGATATGGCAGATCCAGCGGCTCCCAGCTCTCCCTCCTTCACTCACTTGTTCATTGCCTTTCCTGAGTGCTCTATCTAATGTTAGGGCTACATCTGTCTCTGTTCCTCACAGATCATGCATGTCATCCTGCGGCACCTTGCAGCCCTTAGGCCACACTAACCTAGGGCACCATAACCTTGTTAGGCCACCGTAACCTATGGTTCTGTAACCCAGGGTGCCCTCTAAGGTGCCCTGTCCAGGGGTGCCTAATACGGTGCTTAGCCTAAGGAGACCTACTGTATAGGGCACCTTACAAAGCGTCTTATGAGGCACCTTACAAGGCACCTTATAGGGCACCTAGCAAGGCACCTTATAAGGCACCTAACAAGGCACCTTATAAGGCACCTTACTTATAAGGCACCTTACAAGGCACCTAACAAGGCACCTTATTTCTGCGGTACCTTAGCAGACGCCCTACAAGGCGCCTTGTAATGTGTCTTGTATGGTGCCTTATGAGGTGCCTTGTAGCGTGCGTTAGTTTGTAACATGCGTTAGCTGAATCGGCTTACTGTAATGATGCCTTTATATGGGCATCTGTACCTTTACCGCGGAACTTAATGCGAATGGCATTACCGCAGTTTAGTAAACATACCCCAAAGAATAATTCTAGGGTTTGGCCATCTATATGGGTGGACACATCTATTGAAATCTTAAATCCTTCATATGACACAAATGTTTCTGAGATCTAATATGCAATTATCTACTTGAATATTAAAGTCCCTTACTATAATTAAAAAATCATATAACATCTGTAGTTCTGATATCAAAAATGCCAGCTCATTCAAGGGGGTATGTTTATTAAACAGTGATAACATTGCAGGGGCACAGTTTGCGCGCGATACGTAACGTTATCGCCCGATACTTAATGTTATCGCCCGACAAAGTAACATTATCACGTGATAGTGTGCATTTTCGCGCGAACATGTCTCCTGCAGCATTAAGGCACACAGAGGGTGGAGTAAGTCCTTCCAGAGGGCGGAGGAAGGGGTCAATGGGTGGAGAGTGGGCAGGGAGAAGCTCCAAGCACACTAACGCTGTGAAATGAAGGTCTGAAAAATAACGCCTGTGAAAACCTCGCGTTAGAGGCACATTTGCAGGAGAGAGAAACCATTTCAGTCAGCAATGTACAGCAAAGGCAGGGAGACCCAGAAAAGTGATAGTAGTGATACATGTGCAGCAACAGCATAGTGCCAAAGTACAAAAGGGCACTATGGTGAGTCTGCAAATGGGGTACAGGGGGCTACAGGTGGAATATGCAGTGGGGCAGCTGGGGCACAGGGTGAGCTAGGCAGATGCCTAGGTGCCACATAGGAAGGCAGAAACGAAAAATCAGCATGACAGCAACTGACCAAGGCCAAACATGCCCACGAGTGTGTGTCCCACAGTGTCCCAGGGGACAGTACCCAGCAGGTACCCCAAAGGGCACATAACATTGACAGGCAGTGCTGGGGGAAACGCAGATGTCTATGAAGGTACCCCTACCCCAGATCCCATATCATAGGCGGCCGCTTACAGGTACACTGTATGGCCTGGGACTGCGCACCTCCAGCACCACCAGCATAAGGGCATGTCAGCATGGTGGGGAAGGGGTGCTGGTGGTGGAGGGGGCAGTGGCAGCTGTCCACAGCAGACCAAGGCCAAGCCCTGTTTAGGTGGGTGGCGTGCAGTGTAACAGACAAGGTCTGTCTGAAGAACAGTCATGGTAGCCCCAGGGAATGACCTTCCTCTGGGGTAACTGTTTGGTGCAGTACACACAGCCAGTATGTTCAGAGGCAGAAGGTTAAAGGTTCAAGTCCCAGCTGTGGTTTCTGCAGACCTTGTCCCTATATTTTACCCTACAGAACACATACACCATAAACATGTGCACACCCCAGAGCAGCGGCCAACTGGGGCACAAACGCCCACACCCAGAGGCCCCACTATCCATATCCTCATGGAGAGTCAGGCTTTTGGGCCAGCTACCACTACTACCACCTGCATACCTTACAATGTCATCATAAACATGGAAACACACTCCATATATATCAAAAGGTTGCTCTGATGAATGTACATATGTAAGTAGTTTAGTTTGCATACCCCGTTTATCCAAGTTATTACTCCTGTTCTATGTAAAGCAAAAGCATGTTATCCAAGTTGTTTTCTCCTGTTCTATGTGAAGCCAAACAGTTTGTTATGGTCATTTTGTTGTATGTAAACCGCGCTGACAATAGTGCGGTATATAAGAAATTGTAATAAATAAAATAAATAAATAAAATGTCAGATAACAGATCCTACATTAAACACAAATTGTTAACAGAGATTCATCATAGCAACCTTTCTGATATATGTGGAGTGTGTTTCCTTTCTGTTTGTTTTCTGACAGTGTTTACCACCCCGGAGAGTGACCATAACAGTTTTGAGTACCGTAGCAATGCCTGCACTGTGCACAGGATTGGTGCCAGGGCTGCCAACCACCTCTATCTTTGCACAATGCTGAAATAGGTGAGAAGTGCGGGTATGTCTGTCCAGTGTTTTGTGGCTGCCTACACCTTACAGAGCCCACAATGCCTACATTGTTTCCAGTGTTAGCCTGCCAATGTGCATAATGAGGAGCAAGGTATTGTGTTTATGACCCAGACAGGGCGGTCTGGGCAGGATGCATCTGCACAGGGCATAGGGCAATGGCTGGGATATTGTATTGCCCAACCACCACTGCACGGACAGGGTGGCCACAGCATGTCATGCTGGGAGGTCAGTCTCACCCTTACTGAGCAGTGACCATGGTGTCTAGGTTCCCATATAGTGCTATATAATATTTCTCTCAAGTGATATCTATGGGTTCTTTTTTGGGGGGCCCAATCACTGATTTACTTGCTTGGTGTGTGTGCTTACATCCCACTTTTGGGTGCACACAGTTCCTCCAGGAACATGCACTATGTACTAGCTAGCAGACTGTCTGCAGTTAGCATGTGTATGGCTGGATCACCTTGTAGGGTGCAGTGGGTGAAGACTGAGTGTGCCCTCTGCTGATGAATGTCTGATTGGGGGGCTGAGCTTTTCTAGGCCTACTCCCTGTCTGCCATTGCCCTCTGTGATACGTACAGATCTGCATTGACTGCCCTGGAGGGTGTCTATTCCCCAGCAGGATTGGGGTTGATGGTACCCTCTACTGCCACTATTGCGGGGAGGTAGAATGGGGATCTGTTGGTGGGAGATCTTGTCTCCCACCCTGACCCAGTGAGGGTGGGTTGAGTGGTGCTACATCATCTGCTTTTGGGTCCAAACACCACCCTTCTCCTATAACAAGTGACCATGGCAACCACACAGGATATGCATTATTTTAGGTGCATCATAGTCCACAAGGACTAGACATGACTGGGAAATACAGATGGACACAGGTGAGTATCCTAGGTGTGTCTGCAGGGACTACCAGTCAAACACTAGCACTGATGGGGAACTACAACACAGCCTATCTCAGGTAAGCCAGGTGCTGTGGAGCTGGTGCTGTGCTCCCCACCTCACCCTCAGGGTGAGCACAGGAACGGCACAATGTCACATTCTGTAGCTACTCTGTGCCAGTAACACACACGGTCAGTTCCCCCTACCAGGCCGAAGTGCTGTGGGGGCGCATACCCCATCTTGTGATCAGATGTAGACTGCTGATCTGCATGTGCAGAGCATCATGAGTACGGTTGGGTTTACCCTATCCTGGTAACCACAGCAGTTTGTGTGGTGACCTACAGTCTTTCTGTAGCCAGCCAAGGCTGTGTTAGAATCTATGGAGATATAGCCCACTAGTTACTACAATGCCTGTGAAGACAGAAGTCATGAGTTCAATCCCACAGTGGTGCCATTTAGTATGGCTGTCTGAGGGATTTCCTTTTATTTTAAATCAGTGCTGCCAGCAAAAACACCCTCACAGTGCCATAACCTAAGGCACCCTATAGGGCACATTATAAGGTGCCTTGGCGGACAGGGCACTTTATAATGTGCCCTATGGGGTGCCTTATAGGGCGCCTTATGAGGCACCTTAGTTTACGGAACTGTGAGGGTGTTTCTGCTGGCAGCACTGATTTAAATTAAAAGGAAATCCCTCAGAAAGCCTTATTAAATAACACCACTGCAGGATCAAACTCATGATTTCTGCCTCCACAGTCATTGTAGTAACCAGTGGACTACATCTCTATACTAACACAGCGCTGGCATGGACTTAGGGTTAATGCGCGTTAACGAGCTAAGGCACCCTCTATCACGCAATACAGATTCATTGCTACCTTGTCGCCGGAACGCCCACTACCTTATATGGCATTCCTCACATTAACGCTGCAACTAGCACCGGTAACATTGGGACGGTTTAGTAAACATACCCCAAGGATTCTGACAGTGACCAAGATGGAAGATGATAAACAACCAAAAGCCCTAAAGAATACAATCTAAATCTCTTCAAAGAAATAGTCAAATCCTTCAACTGAACGTTCTACAGTAATTGGAAAGCATGCTACTCCTCCCCTTCCCTTTTCTCTAAACCACAAAAAATATGAATATTCTCTAGGACTAATTTCTTGTAATTTTAAGGAATCACCTTTTGCTATCCAGATTTCTGTAATACAACTATCAATCTTATACTGTATCATAAAATCATTAAGGAGATCTTGTTCACTATAGAATGGACAAAGTAAAATAAATCTGGGTTGCACCAGGGAAGAGGATTTTGAAAAATAACATACTCGTAAATGTTCAGCACATCTCCTTCAATACAACCAGTCCTTTCTCCTTCATCATCATAAAATAGTAGATTACATACAGTTCTGCAGATTGATCACACAATAAGTAGTTAACCAAAAGACAGAGGGAGGAATGGCCTAGTGGTTGGGGCAAGTTGCCGCAGGCTGGAAGGTCAGGGGGTTCAAGTCCCACTAGAGGACAGTAACCTTGGGCCTGAAGGACTGGGCTTTCTAGTCCCACAGGTGCTCCTTGTGGTCTTGGGCAAGCCACTTAACCCTCCATTGCCCATGTTCCCTTGATATCATGTATATAAGTAATGTTAAATAAATAAATCTACTAAGCTGTGCTACCTGTTAACACAGGTTTCAGCATGTGATAGTGGACTATGCTACAGTCTGCATGTTAAACAGATAGTGTGGGGGTAGTTCCACACTATCTGCACTGCACATGACAGGAGAAATGGTTGGCCTAGAGGCAGAGCACAGATGTGTCTGTACAGCATGACAATGTAGGAGCTGACAGCACACACTCACTGTCAATGCTGCAGGCAGGCCTGTACTAAGGGCCATCTGAGTGGTGTGTCCACACAGGGTGCAGGCACAGAAAGAGTACCAATATCATCACTGAGTTTCCAGGAAGCTCAAAAAACTGCATTGCTACATGTGGCTGGGGCAGAAAGGGGCCCTAGATTCAAGTCACATAAGATGCCTTTCCAGCTTGGTATAGTCCTGGATGCAGGTAGTGCAGCTGCACTTAACAACATCTCAATGTGTGGCCTTAAGTGCATCCTTAAGTGCTTTACATGCCCCCAACAGGTGTAGCACATGGGCTCTTCACATACCATGCATTCATATCAACCATGAACATGTGCTGTCTGCAAAACCCTAGTCATTTCTGTAAACATGCCCCTAACAGGACCTTTTACTAAAGCATGGTAAGTTCTTGCACTTACTGCATATTTTGTGCTGTCAGATGTGTGGCCAGCATGTTGAGAAGAACTCTAAAGCATGGCAGCAGCATTTACGATTAATGCGGGTGAATATAACACCACCCATTGTGGTGACATTATGTACACTGTGCTAATTGCGAAATTGACAGCACATGGTATGTACTCCCCATGCTAACCACAATGTGTAGTCCACACTCACTCTCTATCTCAACCCACCCAATATTTGCCTCTGTGCAATGTGCAGTTAACACAGAAATTAGCCCAATAACTCTCATGCAAGCATGATAACAGCACAGATCTGTGATAACAAGTAACACATGCTAATTCCTGCATTAATAGCTTAGTGTACTTTAATAAAAGGGCTCTTAAAAAAGGAGCAACCAGAGTAAAAACCTCTAAATAAGTTAAACTCAAATATCATCATGGTTTTAAATATTGACCTGAAAATATAATAGAAGTATATTATCAACATCAAGCTACATCCAATATACAGCACAGTTCCCCACAGTTCCCCCAGTCCACACTAAGGGATACACTAAGGGCAGATCCTTTGGAGAATGGTTCACCAGCAATTTATTTATTTATTTATTATTATTTATTATTTATTACAAGTTCTTATATACCGCACTATTCGGCATCAGCGCGGTTTACATTATAACATAAAGACCATAACAACAAGCTGTTTGGTTTACATCGAACAGGAGTACAAACTTGGAGAACCGGGGTAAACTATATACATGAGATAATTACATAGAACAGAATAGAGTCTTAATAATATCAAGAACGGCATGGTGTGTTCATGAGTGGGTCACTTCCTCTGGTTCAATTGCTGGTAGGGTAGTATTGAAGGAAGAGGTGGTATTTGAGTGCCTTCCTGAACTGGAGTAGGTCAGTAATGGCCCTTATGTCGGAGGGTAGAGCGTTCCAGCATTTGGGTACATAGAAACTGAAGGCTCTGTTTGAGGTTGTCATGTTGCACTTTGTCAACGCCTTCGAGGTTGTCAGTAGGTTTACGGCTGATGTTCTTCTGGATCTGTTGGGGGGTACAGTGTGAATCAGATCTGTGAGTGAGGAGGATGAGATACCCTTGATTGCCTTGAATGATAGGACTAGGGTTTTAAAGATGATCCTCCCATGGATGGGGAGCCAGTGAAGCTGTTTAAGAATGGGAGTTACATGATCGCTTCTGGAGGCTCCGTAGAGGACTCTTGCTGCGGCATTCATGGCCATCTGTAATGGGCTAAGAGTGGATTGAGGGAGACCTTGTAATATGGCATTTGCAAAGTCGAAGTGTGGCAGGATTAGCGCTTGGTATATGGTTCGGAAGTCATCCGGGTCCAACAGGGAGCGCATATGCCTAAGCGAGCGTATTTTGAAGTATACAGCTTTGACTATGTTATTTATGTGATGTTTCATATCCAGACGTTGGTCCAATGTAACTCCAAGGTATCTTATTGTTTCTTTAGCTTGTAGGTCAGCTTCCTTGACACTGACGTGGGCTGGAGGGGTGAAGTTGGGGTCTTTGGAGATGAAGAGCACCTCTGTTTTTTTTATGTTGAATGCGAAGGTTTTGTGATTGGAGCCACTCTGAGACCGAATTGAGGCAGTCTACCAACGGTGCCAGGTCTAATTGAGTTGTAGAGAAAGGCATATATAAGAGAATGTCATCTGCGTATATCAAGCAGTTGACTTTGAAAGATCTTATGATGTCGCAGATGGGCTGCATGTATATGTTAAATAGTAGGGAAGACAATGAGGAACCTTGAGGCACACCTTGCTTTTGATGGAAGCGTTTTGACTCTTCTGTACCGGACTTCACATATTGCCATCTTCCATCCAGATAAGAGTTACACCATTCTAATGCACTGTTGCAGATACCTTTCTCTTTCAGTCGTCCGAGGAGAATTTCGTGGCTTACCGAGTCGAACGCCGCAGCGATGTCTAAGAAGACGAGTACAAATCCTTGTCGGATGTTGTTAATGCCTGTGATAATGTCATTGAATAGGTTAGTGAGAAGGGTCTCGACCCCATGATATTCTCTGAACCCATGTTGGCAGTGATCTAGGGGAGCTGTGTTGTCTATATGATCTTGGATTTGCCGTTGTGCCTCCTTCTCAATTATCTTGGCTAAGAGGGGAATGCTAGCTATAGGTCTATAAGATTCGACCTTTTGCGGGTCTAGCTTGGGGTTTTTCAAAAGTGGCCTGATGGAAGTCTGCTTGAGTGCTGCAGGGAAGTACCCTGTTGTGAATAAGAGGTTCATTAGATTTGCAATGAAGGGGCTGAACGCACAACGTAGCTCCTTAATCCAAAAAGCTGGGCATGGGTCCGTTTGTGCGGTGGAGGTATTGAGAGATGCTATGGTGTCCTCGATGCATTTAGTGGATGGTGTGGAGAAGTTATTTAGTGGGGTTGCATTCGTTGGTTCTTGGAACGGGACTGTTGACACCTTGTTAGTTTGCACTATCTTGGATTGCATGTAGTCAGCGAATTTCTGTGGATGAATCTCACTGTGTTGTTCGGGAGAAGGTTCCTTTGAGAGGGATTTGACCAGGTTGAAGAGGTCACGTGGTTTATTCAGTGATCTCTTTAGGGTGTCTGTGTGATATTGTTTCATTGTGGTTGTTATTGCTTCACGGTGTGGAGAGGTGAGTACGGTAGGCGGTCTGATCTTCAGTGGAAAGTGATCTGCGCCAGCGGCGTTCCAGTCTGCGGAGTTGAGTCAGAGAGGATCGCAATTCAGGAGAGAACCATGGGGCGGTGCTTCTTTTTCTCCTCTTTGTGTTATTGGAAATTGGAGGTTGTGATATGGCATGCAGATTGGAGTTCCAGGAGGTGATTAGTTCGTCGAGGTCTGGTATGGTTTTGTTGAGGAGTGATTGGGTCTCAGCCAAGATGTGTTCCCTGTTAAATGGTCTAAATCTTCTTGTGGGCGTCCGTGATGTGCTGTGCATGTTTTGGCTTCTGTGCAGCTTCTCATTGATGATGGGGATCTGGAAAATGATCAGTTTGTGGTCTGACCAGGGTACATCAACGATTGATATTGGTAGGTTGTGGTTTTGTTCAAATACTGTCTGAGGAGCAAATACCAAATCCAGAATGTTTCCCTTTATATGAGTGGGTTTATTGATAATTTGCTTGAGTCCCAGGTCTTCCATAGCACCAAGGAAGGCAATTGCGTGGTTTTGGGATAACGATGGGAGATTGAAGTCACCCATTATCCAATTTGGTTTATTGGGATTGAGGGTGCTGGCAGTAAGGTCAATAATGGTTGGGAGGTCATCTGTAGACGTGGACGGAGTCCTGTATAAGAGGTTGAGGGAGATTTGCTGGTTTGTAATGGAGAGTATGTCTAGATTGTTTGAGCTAGAGGAGTCTGTTATGTGGAAGTTAAGGTCCGATTTGGAGACTATGAGCACCCCTCCTCCTTTTTTGTTTTCTCTATGTCTTGTGTGTATGGCGAAATTGGGTGGTAGAAGTTGGTTGATGAGAACGTTATCTTCCGCTGATAGCCAGGTTTCTGTGATCATGAGTATCTCTAGGTCATAGCGGGAAATTGTTTCAAGAACCACAGGCCATTTTTTGCGAATAGAACGCGCATTTATGATGGCACATCTTAGGGGTCGGTAGTTCGGAGGTTCTTCCTGGGTGGGTGTATTGGGCAGCTGGAGTGCTATGTGTATCAAATGGGAGCGGCGTGTGTAGGTGTCACTTCCTGGGTGGGAGTATGGGGGTCCAGACCACCTTTTTCCATGGCTATTTAAGATGGGGATAATTCCATGAGATATGTAAAGGGCTTGGGAGGTTCCGAGCCAGTGAGTAAGTAGGAAAAAGCTGGTAAGGGCGAAGAGCTGGAGGGCCATTTTGCGAGTTCCTGTTGTGTGCGAAGTACTGTAGATATGCTGCCGTATAGTGCAATAGCAGGACAGAGAGTACGGTAGTGAGACACAAAACAGTATGGCAATGGACAACGGTATATGATGCTACTGACAACAGTATAAGAAGCTATTGACCGTGTTATATAGTCTACTGACAACAGTATAAGTACTATCAACAATGTTATACAGTATAAGAAGCTATTGACAGTGTTATATAGGCTACTGACAACGATATAGGTACTATCAACAAAGTTATATAGGCTACTGACAACAGTATATGCGGCTACAGATCATAGGATATGTGTGACCATAGGAGAGTATTGATATTGGCTTAGATGGGTGTGCTGGAAGACTCATTTATAGCCAGTGTTTTAGAAGTGGTATACTTGCTGTGATCGGTAGGTGGCTTGGTTCAATGTGAGAGCGAGGTCTGCCATGGGTGCGCTCCAGCTGTAGGTTTGAAGAAAACGGAGATCTTTTTCAGATGATGTTGATGAGGTTAGTTTCAAACCCGCCGGTCAGTCGAGACACTGCAATGACCCGCCTTAGGGCCTAACCACTGGTGTGTTCTTTAGTGTGGACTGTGGGGAGATTCTGCTGGTTTTTGGGCACAGGTTAATGGCAATTCACAGTGATGGACTTTGCAATTTTCCATAGGAAAGTCTGCAGTGGTAATGTAAGTTGCATATCTGTAGGAACAGAGGGCCACCAATAGTGATGGAAAAATTTAGCCAGTAGTGATAGGTTTTTATGTAAACAGTAACACATGCAATTTTCTTGGGACCTATTTAAAAATACAATTTTCCTGTGGCTGAAAGAATGCTTCAGCAAAATGCACTGAGGTTTGGATGTGTGCAGGCAGAGCTAAGAGCTCTATGTGGAGAAATGAAGCTGTATGTGGAGAAATGAGTACAGGAACAGATTAACTGGGTTCTAGATCAGAAGCAGCATCTGAGTTTGTCTGAAAAGACCAGTTTATAAGACTAGCTAAGAAATGTTTAGAATGTCTAGGAGCTGGAAAACACAGCAAAATGTATACATAAGGTAAAAATGAATTTGCATTTGATGGTGACCAGGAAGGTGTAGATAACATGAGGAGGGATCTAGCTAAGCTTGAAGAATGGTCTAGAATTTAGCAGCTGAGATTTAATGTTAAAAAATGTAAAGTCATGCATTTCGGCTGCAGCAATCCAAGGGAGCAATATAGTATAGGGGGTGAAGTACTTTTGTCCACTAAAGAAGAGCGGGACCTAGGCGTGGTTGTGTCTGATGATCTTAAAGTAGCTAAACAGGTAGAAAAGGCGACAGCAAAAGCTAAAAGGATGCTTGTGTGCATAGGGAGAGGAATAGCCAGCAGAAGAAAAGAGGTGATAGTACCTCTGTATAAGTCTTTGGTGTGACCTCATTTGGAGTATTGTGTGCAGTTCTGGAGACCGCACCTTCAAAAGGATGTGAATAGGATGTAGTCAGTACAGAGAGTGGCTACTAAAATGGTTAGTGGTCTTCATTATAAAGCATATGAGGACAGACTTAAGGATCTTAATATGTACACCTTAGAGGAAAGGCGGGATAGAGGTGATATGATTGAGATGTTTAAATACCTCTGTGGCATAAATGCACAGGGAGAGAGCCTCTTTCAATTGAAAGCAAGTTCTGCTATGAGGGGGCATGGGATGAGGATGAAAGGGGATAGACTCAGGAGTAATATGTGGAAATATTTCTTTATGGAAAGAGTGGTAGATGAGTGGAATAGTCTCCCAGTGGAGGTGGTAGAGATGAGGACAGTATCTGAATTCAAAACAGTATGGGACAAACACAGAGGATCTCTAAAGGTAAAAAGGGGACTATTGTAGTTGATATGGAAGGGCAGACTAGATAGGCCATGTGGTTTTTTTCTGCCATCATAATTCTATGTTTCTAAACTTTCTATAGAAGCTCAAATGCATGACTTCAACTTTCAGACTTGAGGCAAGGTTAAAGGTCAATGCAAAACAAGAAGGTCAGCAATCAATACAATAACAGGAGCTATGCATGCCACTCTATGAACAATTAGCTGCCTGACTGAAGACCACACACAGTTTAGGACAGCGATGGCGAACCTATGGCACGCGTGCCAGCTGTGGCACGCGAAGGCCTTGCAGCTGGCACGCGGGAAGGTCCGCAATTAAGATATGCGGCGCGGCGGGAGGTGAGTGTGCTGGTGTCCAGGGCCGGCCCGTCCATTGAGCAAGAATGTTTTTTGCACAAGGCCCCGCGTTTCAGGGGGCCCCGCGCAAAGAACATTCTGCTTTCCTCAAAATTACATTTAAAAAAAAGCTGGCTCTCTGGCTGCTGCCGCTGTCGCCGCGGCAGAATGCAGTGTCCCGCGGGGCCCCCTCTGTGCCGGCTGAGCCCTCTGCCCGGCTTTCAGATTCGCGAAGGGAGAGTGTCTCTCCCTCGCGTCTCTGTTAAGCTCGCAGGGGCTAATGGGAAATTTCCCATCAGCCCCTTTAGACGCGAGGGGTTGATGGGAAATTTCCCATTAGCCCCTGTGGGCTTAACAGAGACGCGAGGGAGAGACACTCTCCCTTCGCGAATCTGAAAGCCGGGCAGAGGGCTCAGCCGGCGCAGAGGGGGCCCCGCGGGACACTGCATTCTGCCGCGGCGGCAGCGGCAGCAGCCAGAGAGCCAGCTTTTTTTTTTGGACTGCTAATGGGCTGGGGCTGGGGCTGGGGCTGGGGCGGGGGGGCTGTTAGGACTGCTAATGGGCTGGGGCTGGGGCTGGGGCGCGGGGGCAGAAAGGACTGCTCATGGGCTGGGGGGGCTGTTAGGACTGATAATGGGCTGGGGGGGTTAGGACTGCTAATGGGCTAGGGGGGGTGGGTTAGGACCGCTAATGGGTTGGGGGGGGCTGTTAGGACCGCTAATGGGCTGGGGGGGGTGGTGGGTTAGGACCGCTAATGGGCTAGGAGGGTGGTGGGGGTTAGGACCGCTAATGGGCTAGGGGGGGGGGTTAGGACCGCTAATGGGGTGGGGGGGGTTAGGACTGCTAATGGGCTGGGGGGGGGGGGTTGTTAGGAATGCTAATGGGCTGGGGAGAGTTAGGACTTGTAATGGGCTGTGGACTGATGGGGGCTGTCTGGAAATGGGGTGATGGGGGTGTTAGAACTGCTAATGGGCTATGGGGGGTGGTTAGGACTGATAATGGGCTATGGGGGGGGCTAGGACAGGAAATGGGCTGATGGGGAGGGGTTAGGACTTGAGGTGGGCTGATGTGGTTAGGACTGGTAATGGGCTGTGGGCTGATGGGGGGGGGGGGTTAGGACTGGCAATGGGCTGATGGGGTTAAGACTGGAAGTGGGCTGATGGGGGTTAGGACTGGTAATGGGTTATAGGGGGGGGCTTAAACTGAAAATGGGGTGATGGGGGGGTTAGGACTGGAAGTGGGTTGATTGGGGACTAGGACTGGTAATGGGTTGGGAGGTTGCTATGACTGGAAATGGGCTGAGTGGAAGGGGAGGCTTGAATTGCAAATAGCTGATGGGGAGGGAGCTTGGAATGGAAATGGGCTGTGAGGGAAGGGAGCTAGGACTGAAAATGGGCTGATGGAGCAGCTAGGATAGGACTGGAAATGGGCTGTTGGGGGGAGCTAAGATTGGAAATGGGCTGTGGTGGGGGCTTGAATAGAAATGGACTCATGGAGGGGCTAGAACTGAAAGTAGGCTCATGGGGGGGGGCTTGGACTGGAATTGGACTGAGTGGAGGGGAGCTATGATTTGACATTTTCTGTCGTCATATTTCTATGTTTCTATATTGAAAGCAAGTTCTGCTACGAGGGGACATGGGATGAGGGTGAAGGGAGATAGATTCAGGAGTGATATGTGGAAATATTTCTTTACGGAAAGAGTAGTGGATCCGTGGAATAGTCTCCCAGTGGAGGTGGTAGAGATGAGGACAGTAACTGAATTCAAGAAAGCATGGGACCAACACAGAGGATCTCTAAAGGCAAAAAGTGGACTGTTGTAGTTGTTATGGAAGGACAGACTAGATAGGCCATGTGGTCTTTTTCTGTCGTCATATTTCTATGTTTCTATGTTTCTATATTGACATGGGCTGATGATGGGGCTAGGAAATGACTAGAAGTGGGCTGATGGGGGGCTAGGATTGGAAATGAGCTGATGAAGGGACTCAGACTGAAAATGGATGGGGGAGCTAGGACTGGAAATGGGTTGATGGTGGGCTAGGACGGGAAATGGGCTGATGCAGGGACTAGAAGGGAATGGATGCTGGGTGAGACTGGAACTAGAAGGGAGCTGATGTTGGGGGAGGATTAGAATGGGATGGGGCTGGGAGAGTAAAATGGAGAGGGGAAAAATATTTTGTGTGGGAGGGATGAAAAATCTACAATAGGCCTGGTATTGGGAGAGTAAGTGGGGATTGAGGATGGAGGGGTTAAATTTGTGTGGATGAAATAGGAATGAGGAAAGAGCAAAAGGAGAAAGATTAGTATGTTAAAGCAGATGTAGAGAGAGAGAATGGAAAAAAAACTAGAAGAGAGAAGTAAGAACAAATGGACAGCAGACGATGGACAGTTAGCAGAAAACATGAAGAAACCAGAAGAAAGTGGCTGGAGCAATTGCAACTGAAAAAAAATGCACAAAAGGTAGAAATATCTCTTTATTTTGAATTTATTAACTGGAATATGAAACCTCTGGGAAATGTGCATCATTAACGTCTGTGCTTTGTTTGGTACAAGAGGAAATTAATTTATAGTTTTATTTCTACAGTGTTGTTGTACATTCCAAGTTTGGCTTTTGGGGTTCCCCGTTTAATTATTGCCTTCCTGTTTCTAAATTGAATGAAATCATTAAAACATTATAAATTGCCAATAAATTGAAATGAAAACCAAAGGATTGTGAATCAAATTGATTCTCTGACAATACAAAGATTCCAATCTTTACAAATGATGTTACATAGTTCAGGCAACTTTATAAAGAGTTTTTAGATACTAAAATCTTGTTGTTAAGGTTTAATTGACGTGCTGGCACTTTGAGGAAATTCTTTGGTTTTGTGCGGCAGTTTGGGCACTCGGGCTCAAAAAGGTTAGCCATCACTGGTTTAGGACAACTATCCAGAGGGTTGCCATGAGTTGACATTGACTCAATGGTACTTAACAACAACAACAATCATATCATCCCTCTCCTGCTTTTCCTCCAAAGTATACATATACTAGTTATAAGGATAGGGCTATTCCCTTACTGATAAATCTTCATTGGCTACCGATAGAAACCTGTGTTTTGTTCAAGGTGTTGTACCTAGCTTTCAAAGTTATTCATAAAATTGGCCCTATCTGTTTGTCAAATAGATTATGTCTTAGCTCATCAATTAAATCACTTTGTTCAGTGACTCACAGCACATTGACATTGTCTTCAGCCTCTGCTTTTCGATAAAAGAGAGTTAGAGACAGATGGTTTTCAGGTACTGTTTCAAAATTGTGGAATGAATTACCTGTTACAATTAGGGTCATTGAAGATTATGTGCAATTTCAAAAAGTTTTAAAAACATGGTTATGGAATCAATTTTTTAATTCTACAATTGTTTAAATTTAATTTGGTAATCTGCTTTGTATATCTATAAATTGTAAAAGTGGAATATACTTGCTGTTATTAAATTAAGTCTATCCCCATATCCCTTATGACAAAGGTCACCGACCATTTTAATAGTTGCTCTCTGGACCAAACAATCTCCATAACTTTAATAGTAGTCCAAATGATTAAGGCAGCCTAGAAATGGAAAAACCAGGGTTCAAATCCTACTGATGCTCCTTGTGGCCTTGGGCAAGTTCCTTAACCCTCCATTGCCTTAGGTACAAACTTTGATTGTAAGACCTTCAGGGACAGAGAAATAACTACTGTACCTGAATGTAACTCACCTTGTCCTGCTACTGGAAAGGTATGTGTTCAATGCATATAAATTAATAAATGTAGTCTCTCTATAGCAGGGATTCTCAATCCAATCATAGGTTCACACCTAGCCAGTCAGGTTTTCAGGATAACTGCAATGAATATGCATGAGATAAATTTGCATAGAACGGAGGCAGTGCATGAACATTTCTCTCATGCATATTCATTGTGGTTATCCTGACTGCCACTATATCCAAATCAACCCCTTCTATTACAGTTTCAAGGTGAAGGCAATTAGGTCACTGCAGCTAATTAGGCAATCTGCTGGTGAATGCAAGAAAAATCCAGAGAGAGAGAGAGAGAGAGCCGAAGACAAGCAAAGACTCAGATTGAGGAGCTCCAGAAGTCAAGATAAGAGGAGTTTAGGAAGAAAACCCTTAGGTTGGGAATGCTTGAGGTTTAGTTGTCAGAACCTGAAATAAGGTAGGAATTAAACCATTGCTTAGATTTATGTTTAAGGAATTCAGAGATTGTCAGTATGCTGGAGTGATGACAGAGGGCAATGTATTTTTGCTGTGTGCTGTGTTGTGACTAAAAGCACAAGATAGAGCATTATACTGTCAATGAAAATGTATCCTGGTTTAGAGTGACATCAGAGAGCGGTGTATGAACTAGGCATGTTACTGACCAGAGGTCTATCTAGAGTAACCTCCTTATGAGAATAAACATTGTAGGTCAGAGCTGTGTGAGGAAAGGGCATATAAACTAAGATAAGCTAAAGAAAAAATTCTGTCATGGAAATGTAATGACCTATCTGAAAATTGTACTTGGAAAATTTAACCATATGTTTATGGGGAAAGTTAACCATAACTTTGCTGTTTAAAGCTACAAGCTGTACATTTGCTATTTAAAGCCAGCGCTGCAGTGTGAGTCAGAGAGAGACTAGTAAATGTTTTGAGGAATCCACTTTAGATTTATTTGTGCATGTGACTATATGTGCTTTCTTGCTGAGATCCTTCACCAGGAAGCTTTTTCCAATGGAACCTTTACCACACAGTCCAGAACTCAAAATTTGCCATTGCTACAGACCTGCTGTGCTTCACCTCAACCAAAATTACCACCGATGCCAATATGGGCAGAAAATGTGCCAGTGTTGCAAACCTGTACCTTCTCCCCCCACACCCACACCCTCCATTATGATCATTGCCACTGCTGTCCCAAACCGAGATTGTGCTGGTATTGCATGCATGCCCCCTCTCCTTCCAGTACTGAGGTGTAAAGGAGGAAGAGGAGATGACCTAAAGTATACCTGCTTACAGCCCGTACCTAGCCCTGTGCGAGTGGTGCGGCCGCACAGGGCGCAAAGGCTTAAGGGGCGCATTTTAGCTGTATGCCGTTGCCTGCCACCGCCACGTTTTCTTCTCTCAGTCGCAACAGGCAACAACAGACTGCTAAAATGCGCCCCTTAAGCCTTCTTGCCAGCATGCTAAGCAGATCTGTCCCTCCCTGCTCTTGCAAGGAGGGAGAGATAGCATGCCAGCGACTTGCACATCGGGCGCCCCTCTTCTCTCCCGCTGCGGGGGGGGGGGGCGCGCGCCCGATGTGCAAGTCGTACATGGTGTGATTTACACTCGGTATGGCCCTGCCTGTTTACCTCATATTTCTGGCTTTAACCAGGTAGTAGTGGCTGTTATGAGTTTCAAATGGGGTATTCATGGGGGCAGAGGAATAATTGAAGGGGTTTGAGAAAGGAAGAACAGAACTGGGGCCTGGGTGGAGCAAATTGTAAAGGGAGGAGATGGGATAGAGAGGGGGTTTAGAGAGAAGGAATCAGTAGTGGGGTGTGGTTATTTCCAGAGGTACAAATGGCAGGAAAGGGGCTTGAGAAGGAGAATTGGCTGGAAAAAGAGTTGTGTGAAGGGCATTGACTAGAAGAGGGAGCTTGAGGGGATGTTATGAGTGGGAGAAATGAATTGAAAGAGTGAGAGAAAGAGAGAGCAGATCAACTATGAGGGTGAAAGAGTGGTAGGGATGGGTGTTGAGAAAGTGGGAGACCTAGAAGATTAGCTGTGAGGGATAAAAAAGAGTGGATTGGATAGGGGTGGGAGAAAGGAAAATAGCAGATTAGATCATTTATGGAAAATGTATAAAAAGGAGCTGGGGTGGTGCGAGAGGGAATCATCGCAGGTACTGTGTGTTTGTGATGGGAGCAAGGGACGAGACTTCTTTGGTGTGATGTGAGTAAAGTTGCCACTAGACTGATAGAGTGAACATAAGTGCAAGAGAGTGACTAGAGGTAATAGAGGGGAAAATAGAGAAAGGCAAATTATATTAAAAAAAACCATTGACAACAAAGTAAACATTTAGGCCCTGATGCAGAGATGCAAATAGCGGGGTTGGATGTCCTAGTTGGACATTCAGATCCGCTATTCACTGGGACCGTATGCAGGCTAGAGTGCTCCCCACAAGCACAGAGCTGCTGTGTGGAGAGTGCTGTGTGGGGGCAGGAGGGGGAGGGCCGGAGGCAGAGGATGAGCAGAGCGAGGGCGGGCCAACTCATTTGGATGTACAGGGCTGATTCAGGTCATGCCCTTTACATCTGGCAAGGCCGAGATGAACAGGGGACTTATTCCACCTTGGAAGTAGAATAAGTCCCCCAGAGGATGGCGATCGGGTCCAGAACCCCCCTCCAGCATACAAGTTGCAGCAGGAAGGCCCCCTCTGCCCGATCCCGGCCTTGGCAGGCCCCCCTGAGGGTTGGGCGGTGGGGAAATAGTGTTTGCATCTATGGCAGGCCATGCAAGCTCCTATATGGTGTCCCTATGCCGTGACGACGAGATACCACAGCACCGGGGCTCCAGCAGGAGCATAGGGAGGGCTAGCTGGGGATTCTGATGGGCGTTCAGCGCTGTGGGATCGGGGCACATCCAGCACATCTAAGTGCCCAATTCTGCACCCACAGGAACGTCTAACTCCTGCGGGTGCAGAATCGGGTATACATTCAGCCCGTTCAGTTTTTTGACGGTCCAATGGCCTGGACGTGCCCTGCTTGGAATGAGGCTCCATAAATCTAAAAATAAAATTAAAAGAATATTGAAAAGAGCTCAATGGCACATTTCTCCTTCCTCAATTTGCAGACTGGAGCATATTTGAGTGGGGGGGGGGGCAGTGGTGAGAGCGATTTTATTTATTTTCATAATTCTATATCCAGGTAAAGTGTGCTCATAATGGATTGCCTAACAAAAAAACATAGGAAGGATGCAGGTTTGGTTACATTTAACAAAGACTATATATTTTACAATGCACCATTTCAAAAGAAAGCAAGCAAAAGCAATCTGATAATGCAGTATTTTAAACCTTGGATACAAATAATACCAAAGGCTCAATAAAATAGAAGGCCTGCACCTTCTTTAGAGGGGAGAGGATCTGTTGAAGGAGCAGTGGTCATGTTCAGGGGCAATGATGAAGGGGCATGGTCCTGTTCAGTGTGTGTTGGAGAAGTCAGTTCAAGGAGATGACCTAAAGTATACCTGCTTACAGTCCCGTACCTAGCCCTGTGCGAGTGGTGCGGCCGCACAGGACGCAAAGGCTTAAGGGGCGCATTTTAGCTGTATGCCGTTGCCTGCCACCGCCACGTTTTCTTCTCTCAGCCGCAGCAGGCAACAACAGACATCTAAAATGCGCCCCTTAAGCCTTCTTGCCAGCATGCTAATCAGATCTGTCCCTCCCTGCTCTTGCAAGAAGGGAGAGATAGCATGCCAGCGACTTGCACATCAAGCGCACCTCTTCTCTCCCGCTGTGGGGGGGGGGGGGGCGCGCCCGATGTGCAAGTCGTACATGGTGCGATTTACACTCGGTATGGCCCTGCCTGCTTACCTCATATTTCTGGCTTTAACAGGGCAGTAGTGGCTGTTATGAGTTTCAAATGGGGTATTCATGGGGGCAGAGGAATAATTGAAGGGGTTTGAGAAAGGAAGATCAGAACTGGGGCCTGGGTGGAGCAAATTGTAAAGGGAGGAGATGGGATAGAGAGGGGGTTTAGAGAGAAGGAATCAGTAGTGGGGTGTGGTAATTTCCAGAGGTACAAATGGCAGGAAAGGGGCTTGAGAAGGAGAATTGGCCTGGAAAAAGGGTTGTGTGAAGGGCATTGACTAGAAGAGGGAGCTTGAAGGGATGTTATGAATGATGAACATAAAACAAATCCATACTTTAGTTACAGGATACTGAATTCCATATTAGGAGTCACTATTCAGGAAAAGGATCTAGGCATGAATATTGCGGTCAGCACCCTTATCCAGACAGCCTCCCATTGGCCAACCAGCTAAGAGATCTGAATATATCATCTCTACAGATATTAGAGGTAGGTACATTTTCATGTGTTTTAGAAATTACAAGCTTAATAGACAAAAAGGGCACCAACTGATTTCTATGAAAGAAAACTTTGATGAAATCTTTACATTTGCAAATTTTTTTTTGAAATAATCTTCCTCACTTCTCCACCCCAAAACTCCACTGAAGAAATATTGTCTTAAATTAGAAAAGCGTTTTCAACTAACTTGGAAAGCATGAAGTATATCAGGATATATTTTTTCTAAAAGAAAATGATGGTGTCCATCCAATGCAAATTCATTTTAAAAAAGGAAATAATGATACAGCTTGCTCTGGGACCAAATCCAAAATATATTCTATTATCCCAGAGAAATTCAATTCCGATTCTGGTGATTCTATTAGAAGTGGTCATATGCTGATATCTCCTAGATCTTTCATGCAAACCCATAATAATGGCAGTAAAGTTTCTTAAGGTATTTGCAGGGTTACCATTAATATATATCTTTTAAACATTAAACGCCTGAAATTTTAGATGCATTTGGAAAACAAATTAAAGTTTCTTTTAATTTTTGGAGGATTCTTTTAATCTTTTCTAATCTCCTTGTTAATAAAAATCTTACTGGGCAATGTGCTAGTAAACGTGTATGGCTTATAATATCCTACTCCTAGAGGCACACCTAGCCAGTTGGATATTCAGAATTACCACAAGGAATATGCAGGAGATATATCTCCATATTTTGGAGTCCCAGTGTATGCAAATAGTCTTGTGCATATTCCTTGTGGTAATTCTGAAAACCTGACCATCTAGATGTGCCTCCAGAAGACAACTGAGAAGCGCTGATCTAGGCCACGTAGATAATAAAACCAACTTCAAAAGAATTCTGGTAAAAAAAAAGTGAAAAGTTGCTTTAAGGGGCCTCAGTTCTCCAAATATGCCGAGGCAGCAAGATGTTATTGTTTCTCCGCTGCTATTTACATTTTAATGAGGATTTAGGCCTATTTATACAACTAATTACAAGCCTATATCACTTTAGCTGAGAGCAATATTATTTACTGCCTCTCTGAATAAAGATAAAATTAAGCCCAGTGGATATGTTTACTATTGGATTATGCATAAAATGGCACATTTTAGATAGAGCGTGGAGAGTAGAATTGAGATGTGGAGGTCATCGCATTTACAACCGTGTCAGTATTTTAGAAGCAGCTCTGCTAAGCATGGAGCTGTTTCTAAAATACAAATCCACATGCATCCATTTTGCATATATAGGCACAGGAAAAACTGACAGAGGAACCCTGATAACTTACATTTGTAAGTACAACATTTACACTTGGGGGTATGTTTACAAAGGTGCGCTAATGTTACCGGAGTTAAGTGCAGCGGTAACATTAGCAACGCCATATAAGGAAGTGGGCGTACTGGCGTCAAGGTAGCAATGGCTGTTTAACACGTGGTAAAGGGCGCCTTGGCCAGTTATCGCACGTTAACAGGACATTGCACATTAAGGCTGAAAACAAGGCACGTTAAGGCTGACAAGGTGCCTTATAAACTGCCTTATAAGGTGCCTTAACCTAAATATTGTCTATTAGACAACTTTTTGGTGGTGGTAAGAATCGAGGAGGAATGTGACACATTCTATCTACCCTTTTGATGTCTAGGACATCTGTACCTTGCCCACTCACAATCTTAAGGCAGGGGTCTCCAAATCCAGCCCTGGAGGGCCACAAACTAGTCAGGTTGGCAGGCTATCTCTAATGCATATATATCTCACGCATATTCATTAGGGATATCCCGAAAACCTGCAGGGTTGCGGACCTCCAGGACAGGAATTGAGTAGCTTTGCTCTAGGGAATGCACATATTTATGTTGTATGTAGGATAAAATGTAGGGACATGGTCTGCAGGAGCCACAGCTGGGGCCTGAACCTGTGACCTTCGGCCCCAGGACACACTGGCTGTGTGTACTGCAGCATACTGTTGCCACAGAGGCAGGTCAGTCCCTGGGGATACCATGACTGTTCATCAGACAGACCTTGTCTGTTGCACTGTACTCCACCCACCGAACAGGGCTTGGCCTTGGTCTGCTGTGGGCAGATGCCACTGCCCCCTCCACCACCAGCACCCCTCCCCAACCTTGCTGAGATGCCCATATGCTGGTGGTGCTGGTGGTGTGCAGTCCCAGGCCATCCAGTGTGCAGGCCTAGGGTGTGGGATCTGGGGTAGGGGTGCCTACATAGATATCCATACTCCCCCCCCCCCCCATCACCGCTTGCCAATGTTATGTGCCTGCCATTCTAGGGGGAGATGGCTCGAGGGTTTCAGATTGATGATGTAGCAACTATTGTCTAGGGTGGACCTGGTAAATGTAGGTAGATTGCGTTATGCCAGCAGACTGTGGACTGTGCAACTTTGGTATGGTGTACCTGGTTTGGCCTACTGGGTGTAGATATGTTGCAGACAATGTGTGGTCAGACCCTTCAGTGCCTTCCTACGGGCTGCAGCAGAGGGTGTTCATTTAGCTGGGTTTCCGACCTGTTTTGGACGCATCCTGGGGAAGGTCTGTAGACCCTTGTTGGGGTGGTCCCCAGATGTGCACTGATTGCCCTATTACAGGCATTGTGTGACCTTTGGGGTACCTGCTGGATACTGTCCCCTGGATGGGACACTGTGGGAAACAGACTACTGGACATGTTTGCCCTTGGTCAGATGCTGTCCTGCTGATTTCCAGTTTCTATGTTCCTATGTGCCACCTAGGTGACGGCCTAGTCCACTCTGTGCCCCAGCTGCCCCCACTTCATGTCCTGCCTGCTGCCCCCTATGCTCCATTTGCACCATCACCATAGTGGCTTTTCATACTTGGGCACTATACTGTTGCTGCAAATGGAGCACTACTATCACTTTTTTGGGCTCCCTGCCTATGCTGTACATTGCTGACACTGAAATGGTTTCTCTCTCCTGCAAATGTGCATCTAATGACAGGTTTTCACTCGCGGTAATGTTCGGCCATCCAGTTCCCCGCATTAGTGTAGCAGGAGCCTCTCCCCGCCCACTCCCCGCCCATTGACCCCCTTCTCTCCGCCCTCTCTACACCCTCTGTGGGACTTACCGCGGCCGGAGACGTTAACACGCTTTAACATTGCATCTGGTAATGTTAACGTGCGTTAACGTAGTCGCTGCTACGTTATGGAGGTTTAGTAAACATACCCCTTGGACATTGTGAAATAGCAGCACTTACGTATATAACTGAACCATTTTGCAAATATAGATGTGCAGCTGCTCCTAATCAGCTACGTAGGTCTCTATTTTAACCTTATTTCAATTTATAGGTGGAAATAAATATTAGGGGATCAAGGGCTGTAAAGGGATGGACAAAATGAGAATTTTTAAAATCGCTATTCATGTCAGGGAGCAGGTGTAAATCTAGACATGAATGATTTTTAGCTTACAAGTGTGTATTTCTTATGAAATGTGGCATACACATGGAGATTTTTTTCCCACCCAGGCCATATCCAGATCATACCCCCACACGCCCCAACACAACTTATGCACCTTGGATGAGATCTTGTATTTCAATAGTGCAGGTGGACTTGCAGAAATGGAAAGGTAGGACTTTTATTTTAGTTGCACCACTATTGTTGAATAGCTTACCTCTAGATGTAAACCATAGGGGGGTGGGTTAGGTTAGATGCTTGGGATGGGGTGAGATAGTGGATGGTTTTTTTGTGGGTTGAGTTTAATGTTTCTTTTTTTATTACTGTACACCTTGAATGCTGATGCTTAATGGTGGTATACAAATGTTTTAAAATTAAATTAAAATGTAATTAAAATCCTCATGTAAACTGGACCCTTTGTAAAATGGTCATTTGCACGTGGATGTGATTTACACATATGCCTGATTATATACGTGCAAATCACAAATTGGGCTTCTAAAATAACCTTCAAAATTTACATTTATCTTTTAATAAACTTTGTTGATAAACCTTTCATCTCATATCTACTTTATATGAGTAAAATAATACATATTACTACTTTGCTTTTATACTTATTTCTGGGTACTGAATTGAACAGAAAAATGTTTTTCAAGAAACTAGACCCACTTATTCCTTGGACTACCCTCCATATTGCTACCTCCCACAAATTTCAAGAGCCAATAATCTTTTTTTTTTTTTTTGCGTCATTCACATTAGAAGTGCATTCCTTAGAGGTCAGAAGAGTATTTATCTGTCTCGACTTAGCCAAATAAGAATACAGAGCTTCCTTTGAGTAAATCACTAACAACTTATTTCAGCTAGCAATGGAGAGGAAGGCTTACTTTGTGTTGCATGGGAGTTAGTCCAGGCTTGAAGAGAGACTAAATTAGTGCAAGATAGCTATTCCACTATTTCCATTATAGGAAAAAAAAAATAGCCCGAGAAACAACATGGAGCATGGCCAAGGTAGTCACTGTTAAATATCTTATGACTGTCTAGCCTCTTATAAAATGAATCAGGTGTACCGAAATATGCATTGGGTATACAACAAACAGATGGCACCTTTTTTAACCACTGAGCTCTTAAAATTCTTTAACTAGGAAAATATCCCAAGGCAGCTTGCTAAGTTAGGAACATTTCTTTGCACGTTGCAGGTTCAGATCGGCAGATAAGTAATGCCTCATGTTTATTTTTATCTTATGTTTTCTTTCAGAAGATTTAAAAATAAAGTGCTAACTATACAGTATTCTGATGCCTGAAGTATTACTTTGGTATACTGTATTTACTAATCATCACATGATCTCATAACTAAGATTATGGAAGATAAGTTTTGTGACGTTGGTTAGCCATGGTCTGAATTTTTGTGGTGGTGAATCCACTTTTCCCATAAGAATTCTTCATCGTAAACAGAAATTATATTGCAGTAGCAAAGTTAGCAAGATTCAATTTCTATGAAGTATATCCGGGGATTTACTTTATTAATAGAATTCATAATCTTGATCTAAATCATTATCTGAAAGCATTATGTAATCTGTTTATTTGTGGACATGTAGCCTTCATTTCATCAGACAAGTTACCTTGAGAATTAATGCAACAGTTTCATTGGTATGTAAGTACAATGTATTTGCTTTTAAATAAACTATTAGTGGAAGGTAAAATAACGTATTTGGGCAGAGGTGTTACTTTTAACAGACTAATTGTTGTTTAAAGATACAAGTTTTGGGGATTATTAAAATAACACTTTCTGATCCCTAGTCTGTGCTAGGGGTCAGCTGGTCCCATTTTTCAAGATGGCATCAGTGGGGTAAGAACAAGTTGGAATCATTCTTGCCCCCCATTGGAAAATTACTCTGGGATGTGTTTAGGGGTAGGCATGGCAGAAACCTCTAAGGGAATTTGTTACTCTTTTTGTATAAGGAGCCAGGTTCACTACTGAGGTATTTTTAGACATTTTCCAAGGCTAAGGGGTATGTTTACTAAGCAGTCTTAGGGGTATGTTTACTAAAGTGCGTTAACGTTACATAACGCGCGTTATGTAACGTTAATGATCGTTAACCACTGTCAACGCGCGTTATGAGACGTTAACGATCGTTGATGTATCATAACACGCGTCAACAGTAGTTAACGATCGTAAGGGTCCGCGGCGCGGTAAAACACCGCAGAGGATGGAGAGAGGGCGGAGAGAAGGGGTCAATGGGCGGAGTGTGGGCGGGGAGAGGCTCCAGGCACCCCAACGCGGTGAACTCAAGGGCTGAATCCTACCGCGATTGAAAACCTGCCGGTAGATGCAAATCTGCAGGGAGGGAAACCATTTCAGCGTCAGCAATGTACAGCATAGGCAGGGAAACCCACAAAACGTGATAAGTGTGATACATGTGCACGGAACAAAAGGGCACATAAGCAGTGAAAATGACCATAACAAACGAGGAAAATAACATAACCAAGCTAGCCAATAGTGATAGCAATGGGAAACATCCAAAAATACCACTGAGAAAGCCTCAGAAAAAGATATCAACTGTGGAAGGGTGTATGCCCTGTCACCATAGACGGTGAATGATGCCACAGTGAAATAGTGCAGATCAGGGCATCCCCTTGTTACTGAACAGGTTCCCCATGGTGTGCACATGTCCTGCAACAGCAGGGTGGGCATGGTGGAACGGGCAACTGGGCAGATGCTGGAAAAGGGGATACAGATGGCTGCAGGAGGCACTTGCTGTGGTGCAGCTGGGCCACAGTGGGGACCAGGGTGATGCTCAGTGTGGCCCATAGGAATGCATAAATAGTAGAGCCAGACTGCATCTGTTGAGAGCCCAACATGGGCATGAGTGTGTCCCCCGCAGTGTCACAGGGGACAGTACCCAGCAGCCACCCCGAAGGGCACAGAACAGTAGCAGGTGGTGCTGGGGGGAAGTGTGGGCATCCATCTAGGCACCCCTACCCCACCACCCATACTATAGGCAGCTGCCGACATGCACACTGGATGGCCTGAGACTGCCCACCACCAGCACCACCAGCAGAAGGGCATGGCAGCATGGTGGCGGAGGGGTACTGGCGGCGGAGGGGGCAGTGGCACCTGGCTGCAGCAGACCATGGCCCAGCCCGGTCCAGGTGGGTGCCGTGCACTGCAACTGATAGGCTCAGAAGGACAAACACTCACGGTAACTCCCAGGGAACGATCTGCCCCTGTGGCGCAATAAGCACAGCCAGTGTGCTCAGGAGCTGAAGGTCACTGGTTCAATACCGAGCTCTGGTCCCTGCCAACTCCGCCCCCATACCTTTTACCAGTAAGAAACCGGTAAGATGGAACCTTGTAGTGCTGATAGAATAAGCATGCTTCCAACACCTACATTTTAACGCACAGAGCACAGACACCACAAACAGGCGCATTAACGAGAGCAGAGTCCCCCAAAGGCAGTCATGGAGGTCCAATCAACATTCCGGTGCATGCTGTCTGCAATAAAGATGCCTGTGCTGTATGTCGATGCGTGGCCCCCATGGTATCTGGATGTATTTCATGCATAGTCATCAGTAATATCATGAAAATCCGAACATGGTGCGGCCCACAGGACTGCGGCTGGGAATCCCTGTCCAAGAGCAATGATCCACAGGGGTGGAAACACCCGCACCCACCGGCCCCATTAGCCACTGCGTCCTGGAGAGGCAGGATGTTGGGCCCTGTGTGCATCCCCCAATACAAGCACATGCATACCCTAGCAGTGACACCCAAGACCAGGGAATACGGTACACAGATAGTAAAAGTTTGCCATGATTACTGGCACATAGCAATCCCTAATGTTAGCACAAGCGGCCCAGTGTGCTGTACTATACCAACCTCTGAGATGTCTGTGGAGTGTGTGTTACGTCTGGAACCTGACAGTGTCCACCACCTTGGGGAGAGACCCCAACAGTACAGCATACCATAGCCACGCCTGCAATGTGCCCAGGACTGGTGCGGTGTCCTGGGCTGGAAAAAGCCTATACTGGCATATGTGTGGGGGTGTGTGTCAGTCTATCCAGTGTGTTGCGTTTGCTAACACCCTCTGCAGCATACACCGCTATCACTGTCGCTAGTATTGGCCTGGCAATGTGCATAATGAGGAGCAAGGTACTGTGGGTATAGCTGGAGAGTTCGGCCTGGGCAGGATGCACCTGCACAGGGCCCAGGACAATGGCTGGGGCATTGTAGGGCTTGCACACCACCTACATGGACAGGGTGGCCATGGCATGTTCTGCTGTGTGATCATGCACACCCTGACTGTGCAGTGACCACGGCTTAGCTGGGTTCCCCCATAGTGCTACACAGTATTTTTCTGAAGTGAGATATGTGGGCTCCATCCTCTGGAGCCCTATCACTGACCCATCTGCTTGGTGAGTGTGTGCACATCCCAGTGTGGGTGCACACAGCACCTCCAGGAACATGCATTATGGACTAGCAGGCAGGCAGGCTGACTGCAGTTTGTATGTGTGTGGCTGGAACACCTTGCAGGGTGTAGCGGCTGGTGACTCACTCTGCTTGCTGCTGGAGGATGTCATATAGTGGTGTGGGGCAGCTGTGCAGTACCAGGTCTTCTGTCTGTCACTGCCCAATGTAGCGAGGCATACAGATCTGCATAGACTGCCCTCGTGGGTCGTTCAATCCCTGGCAGGACTGGGGTGAACGGTACCCTCTACTGTCACCAGTGTAGGGGAGTAAAATGTAGACGCGTTCATTGGAAACCATGTTTCCTACCTGACCACAGAAGGTGGGTTGGGTGTTGGTACTTAAACCACCTATGGGCCCAAACCCCCCCTGCCCCCCATGGACCTGAAATCATGTGACCAGGGCACCCACACAGTGTATGAACTATTCAGGGTGTATCACAGTCCACATGGGCAAGATGTGATGTACAGATGGACACAGGCCAATGCAAAGGGTATCTGCAGGGGCCACCTATCACACAGAGGCACCGAGGGGGACCTGTAGCATAGGCCATCGCAGAAATGACAGGTGCAGTGGAAATGGTGCTGGGCACCCCACCTCACCCTCAGGGTGAACACGGGACCCGTCCGCTGTGATGGACGGTAGCCACTCTGTGGCAGTAACACACACGGTCAGAACCCCCACTAGGCTGAGGTGCTGTGGGATTGCACATGGTCAGGACACACAACCAGGCTGAGGTGCTGGGGGGGGGGGGGTGCACCCCGCAACACGGGACCCTCTGTAGACTGCTGATCTGCATGTGCAGTTCATCATGGGTGTGGCTTGTCCAATCCAACCCTGGCAACCACAGCAGAAGGTTGGAGTGGTGATCTGCAGCCCCTCTGTAGCCAGCCAGGCATGGAGCAGGAGCTATAGAGATGCAGGCCACTGGCAAATGCACATGGCTGTGCAGACAGAGGTTAGGGGTTTGTACCTACTGTGGTGATATGTGGTAGGGCTGTCTGAGTATATTCCCATGGTATCAGTGGAGTGTATGCAACCAATTAATACCAGGAGTCACTGACAGAATCCAAGCCACTGGAATGTGCACAAGGCCCAGACAGAAACGAGGTCAAAAGTGACTGAGCAAGCATGAACAGGAGCAAATACCATATAGACATCTGGTAAAAGTTAAATACACACAAGCTCTCCATAGGTGCAAATACCCCCCCCCCCCCTTACCCAATCAGAGTCCCCCTCTGGGCCTCTCCCTCCAGTTCCCCCTCTCAAGCCAGCTGATCAAAAGGCACATGAAAAGTGATAGATACAGCGAGGACATCTCTGGGCAACGGAATGTGAATGTATCCCAATGAGAAATGTCTAAAGCAGACTCATTTCCACAGACTCATGCAGACTCTGCAATAAGCAGACATCTCAAACAGGAAATCCTGAGTCTTAGCAGCAATACTAAAGGGTAGGGGGTTTAAAATCAGGGTCTAACATACAGTTTGGTAGAGGCCACAGCCTATCACACGTATAGTTGGTCGCGGCAATCACAACTTTAAAACACCCCCCAACTGTTACAATGAGAAATGCCCACGCGTGCGGCTACGCACGGGGGTACGCACGGGGGTACGCACGCGGGTACACAGTAAAAACATTTTTGGAGGAGATGGCTGCCATGTCCAGGAAGCCTGCCTTCACCATGGTGGATCTCTATCTGCTGACAGAGTTATTCTGCCTCCGCCAGGATTGCCTCTTCCCAGGCTCATCCCGGAGGCAGAATCTGGCCAGAGTGATGAGGGCCTGGGAGCGCCTCACCAGGAGATATAATAGAGGTTCTGATTACCCACGTGAGGTAAGTGCATGGGGACAGGCAACCCAAACTAGAATGTGAGGGATAACACCTGGTAACGAAACCACCTATCAGCCACACACTCCCAGGGAATGTCATGTGTTGGTGTGTGTTGCTGGGACTAACAGCAACCCCCCCCCCCCCTTAAAATAGAACTCCCCTGCCTCCAGGGGGTAGCCCTTACCACCACAGAGATGGAGTACCCAGTACAATGTAATGGTATATGGAGCTGTTGCAGGCTCAGTGATGTGCCCTATCCACACAACACCACAGGTCCATTCCAGAGGCCAAGAGACACACAGGGGTATGTCCCTGGCCATACTTGTGATCACAAGGCTCAACCATATCCCTGAGATGCAGTAGGTTGCACTGCAGAACCCTATCCCCCATCCTGGTGCTATGGTGACTGCCCCTGTTTGGGTTCACAGGGCTCAACTATATCCCCAGGATGCAGTAGGCCTCACCTCAGAGCCCTATCCCCCATCCTGGTGCTATGGTGACTGCCCCTGTTTGTGCTCACAGGGCTCAACTATATGCCCAGGATGCAGTAGGCCTCACCCCAGAGCCCTATCCCACATCCTGGTGCTATGGTGACTGCCCCTGGTTGTGTTCACAGGGCTCATCTATATGGCCAGGATGCAGTAGGCCTCACCTCAGAGCCCTATCTCCATCCTGGTGCTATGGTGACTGCCCCTGTTTTGGTTCATAGGGCTCAACTATATCCCCAGGATGCAGTAGGCCTCACCTCAGAGCCCTATCCCCCATCCTGGTGCTATGCTGACTTCCCCTGTTTGGGTTCACAGGGCTCAACTATATCCCCAGGATGCAGCAGGGTGCACTGCAGAGCCCTATCCCCCATCCTGGTGCTATGGAGACTGCCCCTGTTTGGGTTCACAGGGCTCAACCATATCCCAAGGATGCAGTAGGCCTCACCTCAGAGCCCTATCTCCCATCCTGGTGCTATGGTGACTGCCCCTGTTTGGGTTCACAGGGCTCAACTATATGCCCAGGATGCAGTAGGCCTCACCTCAGAGCCCTATCCCCCATCCTGGTGCTATGGTGACTGCCCCTGTTTGGGTTCACAGGGCTCAACTATATGCCCAGGATGCAGTAGGCCTCAACTCAGAGCCCTATCCCCCATCCTGGTGCTATGGTGACTGCCTCTGGTTGTGTTCACAGGGCTCAACTACATACCCAGGATGCAGTAGGCCTCACAGGGCTCAGCCATATGCCCAGGATGCAGTAGGCCTCACCTCAGAGCCCTATCCCCCATCCTGGTGCTATGGTGACTGCCCCTGTTGTGGTTCACAGGGCTCAACTATATGCCCAGGAGGCAGTAGGCCTCAACTCAGAGCCCTATCCCCCATCCTGGTGCTATGGTGACTGCCCCTGTTTGAGTTCACAGGGCTCAACTACATGCCCAGGATGCAGTAGGCCTCACCTCAGAGCCCTATCCCCCATCCTGGTGCTATGGTGACTGCCCCTGTTTGGGTTCACAGGGCTCAACCATATCCCCAAGATGCAGTAGGCCTCACCTCAGAGCCCTATCCCCCATCCTGGTGCTATGGAGACTGCCCCTGTTTGGGTTCACAGGGCTCAACCATATCCCCAGGATGCAGTAGGCCTCACCTCAGAGCCCTATCCCCCATCCTAGTGCTATGGTGACTGCCCCTGTTTGTGTTCACAGGGCTCAACTATATGCCCAGGATGCAGTAGGCCTCACCCCAGAGCCCTATCCCCCATCCTGGTGCTATGGAGACTGCCCCTGTTTGGGTTCACAGGGCTCAACTATATCCTCAGGATGCAGTAGGCCTCACCTCAGAGCCCTATCCCCCATCCTGGTGCTATGGTGACTGCCCCTGTTTGGGTTCACAGGGCTCAACTACAAGCCCAGGATGCAGTAGGCCTCACCTCAGAGCCCTATCCCCCATCCTGGTGCTATGGTGACTGCCCCTGTTTGGGTTCACAGGGCTCAACCATATCCCCAAGATGCAGTATGCCTCACCTCAGAGCCCTATTCCCCATCCTGGTGCTATGGAGACTGCCCCTGTTTGGGTTCACAGGGCTCAACCATATCCCCAGGATGCAGTAGGCCTCACCTCAGAGCCCTATCCCCCATCCTAGTGCTATGGTGACTGCCCCTCTTTGTGTTCACAGGGCTCAACTATATGCCCAGGATGCAGTAGGCCTCACCTCAGAGCCCTATCCCCCATCCTTGTGCTATGGTGACTGCCCCTGGTTGTGTTCACAGGGCTCAACTACATGCCCAGGATGCAGTAGGCCTCACCTCAGAGCCCTATCCCCCATCCTGGTGCTATGGTGACTGCCCCTGTTTGGGTTCACAGGGCTCAACTATATGCCAAGGATGCAGTATGCCTCACCTCAGAGCCCTATCCCCCATCCTGGTGCTATGGTGACTGCCCCTGTTTGGGTTCACAGGGCTCAACTATATGCCCAGGAGGCAGTAGGCCTCAACTCAGAGCCCTATCCCCCATCCTGGTGCTATGGTGACTGCCCCTGTTTGGGTTCACAGGGCTCAACCATATCCCCAGGATGCAGTAGGCCTCACCTCAGAGCACTATCCCCCATCCTGGTGCTATGGTGACTGCCCCTGTTTGTGTTCACAGGGCTCAACTATATGCCCAGGATGCAGTAGGCCTCAACTCAGAGCCCTATCCCCCATCCTGGTGCTATGGTGACTGCCCCTAGTTGTGTTCACAGGGCTCAACTATATCCCCAGGATGCAGTAGGCCTCACCTCAGAGCCCTATCCCCCATCCTGGTACTATGGTGACTGCCCCTGTTTGTGTTCACAGGGCTCAACTATATGCCCAGGATGCAGAAGGCCTCAACTCAGAGCCCTATCCCCCATCCTGGTGCTATGCTGACTGCCCCTGTTTGGGTTCACAGGGCTCAACTATATCCCCAGGATGCAGCAGGGTGCACTGCAGAGCCCTATCCCCCATCCTCGTGCTATGCTGACTACCCCTGTTTGGGTTCACAGGGCTCAACTATATCCCCAGGATGCAGCAGGGTGCACTGCAGAGGCCCACCTCCCATCCCAGCATTGGCTGATGGGCACTGGCAGATGTGTGGAGATGGCCCACAGAGGTGCGCTTTGTCTTGGTCGCATGGGCCCACACACAGGGCACATAGCGTCCAAGCCAAACATGGCCTGGCACGGTGCACACATGGGGGAGGCCCTGGTAAATGCATGGGGCATGAATGAACCAGACAATAGGGGTGGGCACCTGTGACACACAGAGATATATCTGTGTTGCGTCATGGGCCACTAAAGGGTTCCTGTATGCTAATGTCAATGTGTGCTATCAACCCGACAGGTGGAGGATCTCCGGAAGAAGGCACGTGAGCTGAGGGCGAGGTTCCCGTGCTTTGTAGCGCGTGTCCAGCGGGAGATGGCCCAACGGGATGGTAAGTGATGTGACATGGCCCTGTGGGGCAATGGCTGTCAGATCCACAGGACGCATGTGAGTGTCGTGGCTGATGTGTGACCATGGAGATGATACGTGTTCCCCTCTCCCACAGCGGATGCATGTGCTGCCATGGAGCCAGCGGTGCCAGAGGCACAGGATACCGCAGTGGGGACGGAGGATGAAGGCGGTGATGGAGGCCAGGAGGTGGTCCACGCCCCGGAGCCCATGCCCGACAACAACGGCAGGGGGGATGACCTGGAGGGTGCTGCAGCCCACAACGAGGGGGAGGAGGGGGATGGGGAGGAGGAGGTGGGAGCGGGGGAGGTGGGAGCGGGGGAGATGGAGGTGGAGGGTGTAGTGGGAGCGGGGGAGGAGCGGGAGGTGGGAGTGGGGGAGGCAGGGGAAGAGGCAGAGGGACAGGGGGGGAGGAGGGGCGGGTGGGGGTGGAGGGAGAGGAGGGGGTGCCTGCGTCTGGGAGCCAGGGGCCAGAGGGGGACCAGGTGGGCAGGGTAGGGGGGGAGCAGGTTGGGTCCGGGGGGAAGGGGATCAGGTGGGGGCAGGGATGGGGGTGGCAGCTGAGGCTGGTACCCATCAGCACGGGCCAGCACAGGGCAACAGGGGCACCAGCTACCTGCCCCATGATGACCCAGATGCACACCTCCTGGACGTGTGCCTGCCACACATGGCTGTTGACAGGCACACCGTGCATGCAGCCACACAGACAAGGGGAGATGTGTGTCTGTGCGGCTGCATGTGCGGGCTGTGCCTGACTGCGGCTGTGCGTGCCCAGGCGCATGCCCAGAGGCAGCACGCCCTCATCATGGGGCAGGTCCTGGCGACCCTGACCGTGGTGGCTGACCGGCTGCGTGCGCTGGAGAAGCGTGTTGCCGGTGGTGCACCTGGCCAGCCACCATGTGACAGGGGTCCCTGGGGTGTGTAGTGTGGGGATACACATGGCACACCCGCCCTGTGATGGCCCGTGCCATGGCCTGCCACAACCACCAACGACAGGGATGACTGAGCCCCTCAAATGTTGGCAATGTAAATAAAGTTGTAAATAGTTTGAACGTTACTATGGTGGCCAGATGTCTCTCATTGCTATGTGTCATTGTTGCACGAGTGACAGGTGTGTCTGTGTGCACCCCTAAAGGTGAGAGTGCAATGTAATCAGGTAAGGGCAGCAGAGACACCATTGTGCCCGGACTACAGTGCTGCAGGGGTGGAATGAGGGGGGAAACCAAGCAGGGGGATGAATGGCCTGCAGGATGACAGCGCGACGGCAGCTATCCACAATAGGAGGTGTGTGCAACACAGAGGGGACAATGGTGTACACAGGATAGGACAGTAGGTAGGCCTCAGTAGCGTATCATACAACAATCCACAGTGGTGAGTTGCGAGGGTAAGGGATGACGGGGGAGGGGTATGTGGCGAGGTGTAGTCTGAGTAAGCTCACAGAGGGTGTGGCGGAAGAATTGGGGACGCTGGTGACCAATGAGGGGGTGAAGGGAGCGGCGAAGACCTTTACGGACGGGAAGGCTCCAGCCCTGGATTGCTACATGGCAAACACATATAAGGTCATGCAGGGTGAGAGGGGGGGTTGCTATGGAGGACCGCAATGGGGTGCTGCAGGGTGCGGAATCACCACGGTCTATGGAGGGAGCGGGTGTAACCAGTATCCCCTAGGAGGGTGGCACTCATACTGTCTGTGGAGCGTACCGGCCCATCTGGCCTATTCATGTGGATGCTAAGGTGTTGGTCAGGATTGTGGTGGGTAGGTTGCAGGAATTACTGCAGGAACCTGGCCATATGGATCAGACGGGATCATTACATGGGGGCATGGGGGCGATAACATTCAGAAGTTGCAAGATATTATCTGGTCTGTGCAAACAACAGGGAGGGAGGCAGTATACCTGTCAGTTGACTATGACAGGTATAATGACAGGGCAGAGTGGGGAGTTATGTTGCAGGTGCTAGACAGGGTAAGGGTGGGAGAGACATTCCTATGGTGGGTGAGGGCGCTGTACGTCTGTCCACGGGTGCAAATACAGGTTAGGGGGGATACCCTGAGAGCATTGGGCTGTGCAGAGGAACAGGGCAGGGGTGCCCTCTGCCGCCCCTATTGTATCCATAGGCCATTGGGCCATTGGCAGCCTATGTCAGAGGTCAAGTAGATATTGCTGGAACTGAGCTGCAGGAACAGCTTAGTAGTGTAGTACATTGTGCGGATGATGTTATCCATACATTGGGGCCCCCTTAGGTTAGCCTGCCAAATCTGCTAAAGGCAGTAGGGCAGTATGGTGAGGGATCAGGCCACCAGATGAACGTACATAAGTCGGACATATTGAGGGCAAATATGGATACGGGATTGGAGGCGAGGTGAGGGGGGGCACATGGCCAGTACAATGGGTACGTGCAGGATCCCGGTATGTGGGTATACAGTTTGGAGCAGCTCCAGACTGTGCACAGGTGTGGAATTAAAAACCCCTGATGGTGGCGATAGGGAGGGACGTAGGAAGATGGAGGGGGTAGATGGGGAGAGTAGCTACAATACAGATGTCTGTATTACCACAGGGTTGGTTGTCCCTATGGCCCTACCACCCAACGTGATGATGAGGTGCCTTAGGGGGCTGCACAAACCGATAATTAGGCGTATTTGGGTGGGCAGGAGGCCATGGGTAGATAGGCATGCCATGCGTCGACTGCAGGAGGGAGGGGACTTGGAGCCCCCCATTTTGGACAACCACTACGATGCCAAACAGCATAGGGCATTGTTTGTGCGGAGAGAGAGAGAGAGGGAGAACCCCGCAATGGGGTCAGCACAGGGAGTGTGTGCAGAGGCAGTGGTAGGGGTGTGGGGGGAAGGGTCGGGTAGAGGGCCGTGAACCCGTAACGAAGGCTAACCGTGCAGATGTGGGGGGATGGAAGGGTTAAGAACTGCAAGGGAGGTGCCTGCCCTGGGACACAAATGTACAGAATACGGTTGCCTTTACCATGGGGTGGTGGGGGGGGGTGGGGTTACAACATTGGGCCAAGGAGGGCTGGGTGATGGTGGGGCAGGTGTTGGATGCAATAGTGGGGTACGGCCCTATGCTGAACTCCGAAAGGTGTTTGGGGTGAGGGATAACGACCTACATTCATATATGCAGCTGTGGTACTACCTGCAAAGGCAGGGGGTACAGAGGGGTCGACAGGGCTGGGCAACGGGGTATGTGTAACTGATGGATGAGCAAGGTTAACTGCGGGGTCTGGTGTCCAAACCTTAGCACCTACTGAATGCAGGGGCAGAGGGTACGGCCTGATGGCAGGAACAGTGGGAGAGAGAATGGGGGTGTCCCTGGGAGGTGGAGCGGTGGCAGCCCATCTCAGTAGGGGAAAAGAGGCTTGCATGGGGAACGGCTCGGGTAGAGAGCCCCCCTACATACCGGATCAGGATGATCTGGACCCCAGCTAGGCTGTACCGTATCTATCTGGAGCAAGCGGATACCTGTTGGAGGGGGTTTGGGGAGAGGGGTGACCCTATGCAGATAGTGTGGGGGTGCCATAAGCTGCAACAATTGTGGAGGGAGCTAGACGGTTCTATAGAGTGACCACAGGAATACGGATGGAGGTGGCCCCAGCCCATGTGGAATTGGTGAGGGGGGGTGCGATGGGACATGGTGAGTTGCTCTGTCCCGTAACTATTGTGTGTTAGCGGCTAGACCAGCCATGTCACGAAAATGGACGTGTGCAGATGTACTGAGCATGAGGGACACTATTCGAGAGCTTAGGGTATCTGTGGGTGAGCAGTAATGTGGGTGCACGTGGTCAAGCACAGTTAGTGTAACATGAGGAGACCTGGGGGGTATGCAAAATGGAGGGAGGGGGTGGCCAGCTGTTGGTGGTGAGGTAGGGGGATACGCAAGGAGGGGGGGAAATGAGGGTTTGGAGTGGTACCCATTGTGGGATGGGAGGGGTGGGGGTAGGGGGGTTTGGCCCGTCAGGAGGAGGGGGGGAGTGTGGGTGGAGGGAAGTATTGGGGATGCCACAGGGTGCTGGGTGCGTGGAGGCGGTGGAGTAGAGTGTGGATGGTGTGACTGTCGACAGGTGGGTTGCTGAATGTACCCTACGGGGCTCACCAGGTACCAGGTGGCCATATCGGGGGCAGAGAGGCGTGGGCGGATGGGGTGGCCATGTGTGTACAGGGTGATGTGGGGGGCGGGAAAGGGTGGCAACCTGTGGAGGGGGGGCGCACCAAGGGGTCGCCGGGGGTCCATAGTGGCCGGTTGGTAGCGGGGATGCGATGGGGGAGGGGGCCGGGCCACCTGTTGAACCGAAGGCTGTGACATGTGCAGTTAACGGCTTGTTTCGGCTTGGGGTGGTGGCAGTGTGCCATGTGGGTACCCATGCGGAACACACAGTGCACCTATCCCAGCCCAAGTACATCAGGATTGTCAGAGCGGCCAAGGGGAATGACCTACGGGGTTGGGACACCCCCATGGCACACAGTGCAAGACCCCAGGCACAGGGGTATACATAGTACCAGCAGTGCCCTACCAGTGTGCTACCAGGGTTGGGTGTGGGGACAGGCCAGACAGCATGCACGGGGCAGTGGACATTGTGGCATGGTATGGGGGGGCCATGTGACAGGGGGGGTCACCCTTGTACATGGCCCCCTCATACATGCAGCAGGGTGGGGATGACATATACACCCCCGGGAGGGCAATGGCCTCTACCGGGCCAACACCACAGAGTCCCCGTGTTGGACGGACGAGGGAGTTGCACAGCGCACGGAGCCCCATGGGCAGGGCATGCTGCACGTATGCAGGTGTGGGAGGACAGGCCTATTGTCACCACCTGGGGGGGTGGCGGCCATAGCCAGAGCCCCAGACGCGGCAGCCAGGGCAAGGATATGACAGGGAGAGCCAGGGCAGGGAACGGGCTGAGGGCAGCGGCAGCAGCCGAGGGGAAGGGGGAGCGGGACGCCAGACTGCCACAGGCCATACCACAGCCACAGGCTGGAGGGGTTGGCCCACTAAAGAGCAGGGCAAGGCCACGGAGCCCCCCAGGAGCTGGGACCATTAAGTGGGACATAGCGTGTCCACGGGAGGGTTGGCAGCCACACACAGGGGGGTACCACGCTCACCTTGGACGCTGATAGCTGGGGACAGTGTGAGGGACAATGACATGGGGCCTATGCAGCTTGGGGAGGCTGTGGCACACCTAATAGTGGGGGGCATTATCATGGACTGTGCTCAGTGCGATGCTCCCGATCCTGCAGAACATGGATGGGACATGCCTGTCCTGTGAGGGGGTGCACCAGGGAGGGGTACCCACAGTGCCCAGGCTGGGTGGCCCTGATCACCCCTGACGCTGGGGGGACAGTCATCGTGGCTACAGATTCACAGCTAGAGACAGAGATGCGGCTGCCAAGCCCCTGCTGCAGGGGCGAGGGCACAGGGGTATGAACGTGGCCTCTCTAACAGAGCTTAACGCTACCCTGTATTGTATTCATAGGTTACCGGTACCTGTTGCTGGTGTGGGGCTCTGCAGTCATGAGCGATGACGGCACCTGTTGTCACCAGCCACCGGCAGCAGGGCTAGAGGGGGAAAAGCTATCCCCGCTGCTACAGACCGGTGTATCCCGCACTATGGTGGCCCCAGAAACACTCATTTCTGGGATATGTGTGTTTCCGGGGAATGCTCTGTGTCCCTGAAACCCGGACACCTATCCTGTAGGTGGTGATCATGCACCATTGTGTTACATACATATCTGTCCTGTGCCTCGCCCCTTGACAGCCTGACTACATGTCCCCTGTGAGATGCACACATACCGCCAAGCACTGACTACAGATAGGTGAGAGAGGCTGGTGATACACAGACCGCAGAGCGGCCCTATGGTAACCCACACCCCCCTTAGCCAGGGGCGAGGGGTGCCAGCGTGACATGGTACACGGTCTGATGTCTACCCATGGTGGACACAGCTGGGGAAGGGGGGGACATGGGCCGGTTGCATTAGTGGCACCGGGTGGTGACATGGGGTGGACAGGAGGGGAGCTCTGTGTGTAGTGGCCCACAAAAGCAACACAGGACACATGGCATCAGCTACAGCCGCTTGTGCAGCAGTTTATTTCCCCCTCCCCCTGCCATGCCTTGCGCAGCCCCTCCCACACCGTGTTGATGGTGGCATGCCTGCCGCCGCCGCTGCTGCTGCTGCCGCTACTGCTGCCACTGGTGGTGGTGGTGGTGGTGGTGGCGGCAGTGGTGGTGGCGTCGGCCCTCTGTCTGCTGCAAGAAGCTCCAGGCTGGCAGCCATGCGCTGTGCCGATGTGGCCAGGTCCTGCACCCCCGCCAGGACCCCCAACATTGTGCGCTAGAGGCGCTGTGATGCATGGCGTTGGCGGCACTGTTCCCTGACCACCGCTCGCAGTACATGCCGTATACCTGTGGGGACAGCAGGTAGTGCATTGTGAGACAGGGAACCATATACCACCTGTACAGAGGCATTGCCACCCTAACACAGTTGGACACTCACCCTCTGCATCCCTCTGTGCTGCTGCTGAGTGCAACTGTATCTGCCCAATTACCTCAGACACTGCGGCCAGCGCCTCTTGCCTAGTCCGCTGTTCATCTTCAACAGCCACTTTCCCCGTGGCTGCATTGGTGGGTGGTGCGCCGTCCCATGCAGGCTGTGTGCCCTGCCTGCTGTCCTCCCCCGGGGGTGGGGATGGACCACCTGCTCCCACCTGGCCCACCTCTGGCACAGGGTCCATCAGGGTGCACGGCCCAGGCTCGTTGTCCTCTGGCGCCTCTTCTGGTGCATCAATGGAGCAAATGTCACCTGTAGGGCACAATGTTACATAGGTCAGATGAGGCATGACTGCCTGTCTACCCCCGTCCCACCCCCTATGGGCACATATGTGTGGGTGAGCCGCATAGGTCTGGGCCAGGGCCCCTGTACCCCCCCAACATTTGTTCTCTATCCATGCCGGTGGGCCCTGTGCCCTGCAAGTGCCACGGCCCCCTCCCCCCCTTTTACACTGCCACACACCCCATGCAGCCCCATCACCGCCTTCAGCCCTGCAACCACTGACCATGGTTGGCACAGGTGCATTGTGCTGTCCCATTGGCCATGTTACTACCCGTGTGGCCCTGCTGCCTCCGCCAACCCTGCAACACATTGGCAGCCTCTGCTGGTACTGTGGGCCTGTCCTCCTTGCCCCCGCACCCATCCACTGTGCTGTGCCACCCCCTGCCCACTGTAGACACGTCTCCACTTGTCCCTGATTATCTGCAGTCCAGCCAACTGCAGCTTGTGGCAAGCTTACCTTGTCTCACGGTGTGTGTCTCTGTGTCTTTGGGATGTGTGTGTCTTGCCACCTGTCCAGTGATGTTCATCCATCTCTCTATGCCCTTCTGCTTCGGCCATTCTGTACATTGTGTGCATGTGTCATATATTTTTCCCTGACGTGTCTCATGTTTGCTGGCAAGACACTTCACGCCACCATTATGTTTCCACGCAGCAGAGCCTTCCTTGGCCATGCTCCACTAACAGCTGATCATGAGGTTGTGGTGATGGACACAGTTCATTGACGTCTGCAGCCTCTACTGTGGCCCCTTGTGCCCTTGCCAGACTCTGGCTTTCCCCATCAGTCCAATGCTATAACTTTCAGGTAGGTTTCACCTTCCCTCCTCTGGGACATTGGCCACGTGCAGATGCTGCATTTGGCCTGTTAGTAGCAACATGCATTTCTGTGGTATCTCTCTGCACCACCACTGCTGGACATGCTGTAGACCTCTGGGGTGCCTATGTGACATGGGCATTCACATGTCCATGTTGGGATTGTGTCCTGGTCTGCAGGGCCATCTCCTGCTGTGGTACATGTGCACTATGCTGTGTTTTGTGGTCATGTCATGTTGTAGTGTTTAAGCATTCCTGATGCACATATACTGATGTCAATGTGTCTTTTCTGACCTGATGGTGGGTGTGGGTGTGCCCTTACCTTACCTTATTTCTACCCCTTTCCACACAGGAGACGGCCAACAAGCGGCACATCTACCACACTTCATCTGGAGCCCCATCTGCCACATTTGTTTGGACACAGCACCTCTGTGAAACTGTCCCTGGGTGTTGTTGCCACTGTGAGATGGACCTCTGCAAGTTGGACACAGGCCTTTTTTGAACCTTCTTGTTGGCCTGCTATGTTGACTGTCACTGGGAAAACTGACACACCATCGCTGACATGAAGTGTCTGGGTGTTTCGTTGTTTGCAGCTAGGGGGATCACCTTTGCATTGTTGTGGAACATTGACACGTCACTGGGGATGTTGCATGGTCACTGTTGACTCTGCATGCTTCAACCTGTGTCTGTGGGGTGTTGGGGATGGTAACTGATATGCATACGGTGGGGGTGGGCGCTGTGGGGACATGTCATGCTGCCACCCTCCTCATCTCATCTTACAGTCTGGTTTTGACAGGTGGCAGAATGGGGGACAGGTGTTGGGGTGACAAGGATGGGGTGGGAGGCAGGGTGGTTGGGGTCCATGGGCAGCACCAGGTAGGTCACCTTGCAGCATGGCTCAGATGTGTGTTGGCGACGGTGCTGTCTCCTTAGGGTGCCTCCTCAGGCGCCCTATAACATGCCCTATGAGTCACCCTTCCAAGCGCCCTATGGGGTCCCCCATAGGGGACATTATGTGGTGCCTTGGCAGACAGTGCACTTTATAATGTGCCCTCTGCAATGCCTTATGTGGCGCCTTAGGTTACGGCCCCGTGAGGGTGTGTTTGCTGGCAGCACTACTTAGGGTTAACAAAATAACTGCTTCTCTCAGCACTGCTTTAAGGTATATGGTGATGTCTCCACCAGCTTTACTCATTAGACCCACAGGGGTATTGAACTCAAGACCCCTGCGCCATTAGTCGGTTTATTAACCATTGTGCTGCAGCTCTGGATACCTTGCTAGGCACCTTTTCATGCACCGTATATGGCAACCTGTTGGATTACTGTCTGTAGGTACTCTGTGCCAGTGAGACACACGGTCAATTCCCTCTACCAGGCTGAGGTGCTGTGGGGGTGCATACCCCATCTTGTGTTCATCTATGGACTGCAGATCTGCATGTGCAGTGCACCATGGGTATGAGTGGGTTAACCCAAATCCTGGCCACCACAGCAGACAGTTTGTGTTGTGACCTGACATCCTTCATCTGCCAGACAGGGCTTCATTAGTAGCACTAGCAATGTGGCCCACTAGTTACTTCACTGCCTGTGGAGCCATGGGTCATGGGTTTGATCCCAAAGTGGGGATATTTCTTAGCGCTGTCTGTAGCATTTTCTTTTTTTAATTTCAATTGGTGCTGCCAGCATGACACCCTCATAGTGCTGTCTCCTTACGTTGCCTCATCAGGTGCCCTATACAGTGCCCGATGCAGGACCCTATACTGCGCCCTGTGGGGTGCCCATAGAGCACATTCTAGGGTGCCTTGGCAGACAGTGTACTTTATGATGTGCCCTCTGGGGTGCCTTATAGGGTGCCTTATGCGGCACCTTAGGTTACGGCCCTGTGAGGGTGTGTTTGCTGGCAGCACTAATTAAAATTAACAGACAAACTGCTTCATACAGCACTGATTTTGAGTAAAAGGTGATGTCTCAGCAAGCTTTACTCATTGGACCCACAAGGGGTTTGAACTCACTTCTCTTGCACCATTAGTCAGTGTATTGACCATTGTGCTACTGTTCTGGATGCCTGACTCGATACCTTATCAGAACATAAGAACATAAGATATGCCATACTGGGTCAGACCAAAATCCATCAAGCCCAGTATTCTGTTTCCAACAGTGGCCAATCTAGGTCATATGTACCTAGCAGTTTCCCCAAGAGACACAAGTTCCACAATGCTTGTACTGGGTCAAGCATTGATATCTTCGGTCACTTCTTAATAATGGTTTATGGACCTTTCCTCCAGGAACTTGTCCAAACCTTTTTTAAAACCAGCTACACTAACAGCCTTTACTACATCCTCCGGTAACAAATTCCAGAGTTTGATTACACGTTGAGTGAAAAAATATTTTCTTTTATTAGTCTTAAATAGTTTACTCTGTAGCTTTATTGCATGTCCCCTAGTCTTTCTATATTCTGATAAGGTAAACAATCGATCTACGTTTACCCGTTCCACTCCGTTCATTAATTTATAGACTTCTATCATATCTCCCCTCAGCCGTCTCTTTTCCAGGTTAAAGAGCTATAACCTTTTTAGCCTTTCTTCATAGGAGTATCCTTCCATCCCCTTTACCATTTTGGTGGCTCTTCTCTGTACCTTTTCTAAAATCGCTATATCCTTTTTAAGATACGGCGACCAGAATTGCACACAGTATTCAAGGTGCGGTCTCACCATGGAACGATATAGAGGCATTATAATATCTTTTGTTTTATTTTCCATTCCTTTCCTTATCATACCTAGCATTCTATTTGCTCTCTTGGCCGCCGCTGCACACTGGGCCGAGGGTTTTAACATGGTATCCACAATGATGCTTAAATCTTTTTCCTGGGTGGTGGTTCCTAATGTGGAACCTTGCATCGTGTAACCATAGTTTGGGTTGTTCTTCCCTAGGTGCATAACTTTGCACTTGTCCACATTAAATTTCATCTGCAAAGGTTGTGACTATCTACATGCTGAGTAATTTTATTCTTTATGATGGTTTCTACCATTTTTCCCGGTACTGACGTCAGGTTCACCGGTCTGTAGTTTCCCGGATCACCCCTGGAACCCTTTTTAAAAATTGGTGTTACATTGGCGATCCTCCAATCTTCAGGTATTAGAGATGATTTTAATGATAGTTCACAGATTACTGATAGCAGTTCTGCAATCTCATATTTCAGTTCTTTCAACACCCTTGGATGTATACCATCCGGCCCAGGTGATTTGCTACTCTTCAGTTTATCTAATAGTTGTAAGACATCTTCCCGATGTATCGATATTTCCTTCAATTCTTCCGCACCTTTAAATACCACTTCAGTCATGGGTAACATCCCTACATCTTCCTCAGTAAAGACCAAAGCAAAGAATTCATTCAGTCTCTCCGCTATCGCCTTGTCGCCTCTTAGTGCTCCTTTAACCCCTTTATCATCTAATGGACCAACTGACTCTCTCACAGGTTTTTTGCTACGAATGTACTTGAAAAGGTCTTTATTTCGCGTTTTTGCTTCCGCAGCAAGCTTCTTCTCAAATTCTCTCTTTGCCTGCCTTATCAATGCCTTGCATTTGACTTGCCAGTTCTTGTGCTGTTTCCAGGTTTCGTCGTTTGGCTCTTTTTTCCATTTCCTGAAAGATGCTTTTTTGGCAACAACAGCCTCTCTGACCTCACCTTTAAACCATGCTGGCAGTGTTTTGGACTTCCTTCCACTTTTCTTAAAGCGTGGAATACAGCTGGCCTGGGCTTCCAAGATAGTATTTTTCAACAACACCCAAGCTTGATGTACGTCTTTAACCTTCACAACTGCTCCTTTTAGTTTTTTCTTAACTGTTTTCCTCATTTTATCATAGTCTCCCTTTTGAAAGTTAAAAGGTAGTACTGTGGATTTCCTTACTATCCCTCCTCCACTAATTAAATCAAAGGCGATCATGCTATGATCACTATTGCCAAGTGGCCCCAACACCCTTATCTCTTGCACTAGATCTGGTGTTCCACTAAGGACTAGGTCTAATATGGCTTCCCCTCTGGTCGGTTCATGAACCAGCTGCTCCAAGAAGCAGTCATTTATTTCATCTAGGAACTTTATCTCCCTAGCATGTCCTGACGTGACACTGACCCAGTCGATACCGGGGTAATGGAAATCACCCATTATTATTACTGCGCTGTAACTTTTGTTAGCTTCCTTGATTTCTTTGAGCATTTCATCATCCATTTGGTCATTCTGGCCAGGTGCTCGATAGTACACCCCCACTGCCATTGCCTTCCCCCTTTTATATGGAATTTCAATCCATATAGATTCTACAGCAGATTTGGTTTCCTGCAAAACTTTAATCTTTTCTGAGTCAATGCCCTCTCTAACATAGAGCGCAACCCCTCCACCAATTTGATCAGCTCTATCATTACGATATAGTTTGTACCCAGGTATCACAGTGTCCCACTGGTTGTCCTCCTTCCACCATGTCTCTGATATTCCAATCATATCTAACCTTTCATTTAGTGCTATATATTCTAACTCTCCCATCTTATTCTTTAGACTTCTAGCATTTGCATACAAGCATTTTAGAGAATGCATTTTATTCATGTTAATTTGGCTATTGTTAGACATGGGTAAATTGGGATCTTTAAGCTCTGTCTGCTCCACACTTGAGGGCATTTGGGCTACTTTACTCTTTTATGGAACCTCTCTGCTTTTAGTAGTATCCTTCAAGGGTACATTCTTCCGAACCATCCGCTCTTGGGCGACTGTCGGCTTTCCCCTAATATCTAGTTTAAAAGCTGTTCTATCTCCTTTTTAAAGGTTAATGCCAGCAGCCTGGTTCCATCCCGGTTAAGTTGAAGCCCATCCCTTCGGAAGAGCTCCTCCTTTCCCCAGAATGTTCCCCAGTTCCTAACAAATCCAAAACCCTCATCTCTGCACCATTGTCTCATCCACGCATTGAGACTCTGGAGCTCTGCTTGCCTTTTGGGTCCTGCGCGTGGAACAGGAAGCATTTCGGAGAATGCTACCCTGGAAGTTCTGGATTTCAACTTCCTACCTAAAAGCCTCCCTACCTTATGGGCGCACGTTGCGTAGCGCTCTACACAATGTTTTCTAACGATCGTTAGGCTATGGCGCCTGGTAACGCGCATTGGCGATAACGATGTACCGCCCATGTCCTTATTTGGGATTTCTGTCTCTACCGCGGCTCCTAACGCGAATCACACTAACGCAGTTTAGTAAACATACCCCTTAATGTGCAGCCGGCGTTAGTGTGCAGGATGCCATATAAGGAGTGGGCGTGTCAGTCTTAACGTAGCATTTCTGGTTACCGTGCGATAAAGGGAGCCGTGGCACGTCAATGCACGTTAGCCTGAAGTAGGCGTGCTGACCAGCAAATACAGCAAGAGAGGGGTAGTACAATGGTTAATGCATTGACTGCTGAACCAGAGGTCATGAGTTCCATCCCCCAGTGGGGTTAATGAGTAAGGCTGTCTGAAGCATTACCCTTTACTATAAAGCAGTGCTGCTAGAGGCATTTTCCTTTTTACTTTAAAGCAGTGCTGCTGGAAGCATTTTCCTTTTTACTTTAAAGCAGTGCTGCCAGAACAAACACCCTCACAGTGCTGTAATCTTCATGTGCAGTGCATCATGGGTATGAGTGGATTAACCCTATCCTGGTAACCACAGCAGACAGTTCGTGTGGTGACCTGTAGTCCTTCTGTAACCAGCCAGCATCTTGTTCAGAGCTGTAGCCCACTGGTTACTTCACTGCCTGTAGAGCCAAAGGTTGTGGGTTTGATCCCACAGTGGGATTATTTATTGGAGCTGTCTGGGGCAGTTTCTTTTTTTAATTTAATTAGTACTGCCAGCAAAACCACCCTCACAGTGCTGTAATCCTCAGGTACCCCATAAGGCGTCTTATAAGGCACCTTAAGGTTATGGCACTGTGAGGGTGTTTTTGCTGGCAGTACTAATTTAGATTAAAAAAAGAAACTGCCCCAGACAGCCCTAATAAATAACCCCACTGTGGGATCAAACCCACATCCTCTGGCTCCACAGGCAGTGAAGTAACCAGTAGGCTATAACTCTGCAGCTACAAACAAACCTCTGGCTGGCCACAGAAGGACTGCAGGTCACCACACAAACTGTCTGCTGTTGTTACCAGGATAGAGTTAAGCCACTCATACCCATGATGCACTGCACATGCAAAGCAGCAATCTACAGATGATCACAAGATGGGGTATGCACCCCCACAGCACCTAGGCCTGGTAGGGAGTACTGACCGTGCGCGTTACTGGCACAGAGTAGCTACAGACCGTCACATTGTGCGGGTACTGTGCTCACCCTGACGGTGAGGTGGGGCGCCCAGCACCAGGTCCACAGCACCTGCCCTCCATGGGATAGGCTATGCTGTAGGTCCCCATTAGTGCCAGTGTGTGATAGGTAGTTCTTTCAGACACACCTGTACCCATATGTATATCCCAGTCACGTCCAGCCCTTGTGGACTATGATGCACCAGAATAGTGCATATCCTCTGTGGGTGCCATGGCCACATGATTCAAGGGTGGTGGTGTTTGGACCCATAGGCGGATTATGTAGTACCACCAAACTTGCTCTCTGGGGATCAGGGTGGGGGACAGGATCTCCCCCCAACCAAGCCACATTCTACAGCCCTTCCATGGTGGCAGTAGAGGGGACCAACAACCCCAGTCCTGCTGGGAAACAGATGCACTACAGGGCAGTCAGTGCAGATCTGTAGTATTCCATAAGGTAATAGCAGACAGACAGTAGGCCTGGAAATGCCCCCCACCACTGTCTGACATTCTCCAGCAGCAAGCATAGTGAGTCTCCAGCCACTGCACCCTGCAAGGTGTTCCAGCCATACACATACTAACTGTAGACAGCCTGCTAGCTAGTCCACAGTGCATGTTCCTGGAGAAGATGTGTGCACCCAAAACTGGGAAGTGAACACACCCACCAAGCAGGTAAGTTAGTGATTGGGCCCCCAAAAGAAAAACCCATATATACCACTTGAGAGAAATACTATGTAGCACTATGGGGAAACCTAGCCATGCCATGGTCACTGCTCAGTCAGGTTGAGAGTGACCTCCCATCAGGACATGTTGTAGCCACCCTGTCTGTGCAGGTGGTGGCCGGGCACTACAATGTCCCAGCCAATGCCCTATGCCCTGTGCAGATGCATCCTGCCCAGGCCGCCCTGTCTGGGCTATACCCACAGTACCTTGCTCCTCATTATGCACATTGGCAGGCCAATACAGGCAACAGTGCTAGCAGTGTGGGCTGAGGAAGGTGTTGGCAGCCACCACACACTGGATAGACAGACACACACTCCCCACACCTATGCCAGCATTGTGCAACTATAGAGGTGTTTGGCAGCCCTGGCCACCGCACCAGTCCTGGGCACAGTGCAGGCATGGCTATGGTACGCAATACTGTAGGAGTCACTCCCCAGAGTGGTAAACACTGTCAGACACAAGACCTGTAGCACACTCCACAGACATCAGAAAGGTTGCTATGATGCAGCTCAATCAGCAAATTGTGCTTAACTTAGGAATTGCTATCTGCCAGAAATCATAGCAACCTTTTGATAGATGTGTACCATATTCCCAGGTTTAGGGTGGCATTGCTAAGGTATGCAAGTGCTAGTATTGGGAGATGCACACAGGGCCCAAAATCCTGCCTCTCCAGGTGGCTTTGGATGATGGAGCCTGTGGGTGCGGGTGAGTCTGCCCCTGTTGGCCGCTGCTCTAGGACAGAGGTTCCCAACTCCGGTCCTGGTGGGCCAAACCCTGTTTGGGTTTTCATGCTGTCCCTAATGAATATGCATGAGATACATCTGCATACCATGGGGGTGGTGCATAGAAATGCAGCACAGCCATAGATATTGGAGACAGCATGGGACCTGAATGGTGTTTGGCCCTCCAGGACTGCTTTTGGGAGACTCTAGGTAATGCGCATGTTTATGGTGTCTGTGCTCTGTAGGGTAAAATGTAGGCATTTTTTGCATGTTTACGTTATCTGCACTAAAGATTCTGCCTGTATTCCTGCATTTTAGAAGTGGGTAAAATATGGGGACTGGGTTGGCAGGAACCACAGCTGGGGCTTGAACCTGTGACTGTCTGCTCCTGAACACACTGGCTGTGTGCCCTGCACCACCGTGTTGCCACAGAGACAGTGCATTCCCTGGAGATACCATGACTGTTTGTCAGACAGAGCCTGTCTGTTGCAGTGCACGGCACCCACCTAAACAGGGCTGAGCCATGGTCTGCTGTGGGCAGCAACCACTGCCCCCTCCACCACCAGTACCCCTCTGTCACCATGCTGACATGCCCTTCTGCTGGTGGTGCTGGTGGTGCGCAGTCTCGGGCCATACAGTGTGTGGGTAGGCGGCTGCCTATGGTGCGGGTTCTGGGGTAGGGGTGCCTACATAGATGTCCACGCTTCCCCCCAGCACCGCCTGCAAATGGTCTGTACCCTTGGGGGTACCTGCTGGGTACTATCCCCTGTGACACTGTGGGAAACACACTCGTGCCTGTGTTGGGCCCTCATCAGTTTCTGTCTGGCTGCTCTACTGTTTCAGCATTCGTATGGACCACCTAGGCATCACCCTAGTCCGCACTGTGGCCCAGCTGCACCATAGCATGTGCCGCCTGCAGCCCTCTGTGTCCCCTTTTCCAGCATCTGTCCAGTTGCACGTTCTGACATGCCCACCCTGCTGTTGCGGGACATGTGCATGCCATAGGAAACCTGTCCAGTAACAAGGGAAAGCCCTGATCAGCGTTATTTCACTGTGGGATCATTCACCTTGGATGGGGACAGAGCATAGCCCCTTCCAAAATTGATATCTTTTTTTTGGAGCTTTCTCGGTAGTGTTTTTTTGATGTTTCCCATTGATATCACTATTGCCCAGCTAGGTTATGTTTTTTTCCAGTTTGTTCAGGTCATTTTCAATGTTTATCTGCCCTTTTGTTCTGTGCACATGTATCACACTTATCACCTTATTTAGGTTTCCCTGGCTTTGCTGTACATTGCTGACGGAAATGGTTTCTCTTCCCTTTAAATCTATTCTAATGCCAGGGTTTCACTGGCGTTAGTTTTCAGCCCTGAAATCCACAGCGTTAGTGTGCAGGGAGCCTCTTCCCTCCCACTCTCCACCCATTGATCCCTTCTCTCCGCCCCTGGGGAGCCTTCCTCCGCCCTCAGGGAGCCTTTACTCCGCCTTCAGTGCTCGTTTGCGCCGCTGAGCGCCGCTGAGCATGTTAGCACACGATAAGGTACCTTATCGCACGGTAAAGTGCCATTATTGCGCGATAAGGTGCCTTATCGCGCACTAACGTGTTAGAGCGCACATTAAGACGGTTTAGTAAACATACCCCTAAGAGTGGGCCATGAACAGGTGAGGGGAGGGTGCTGTCCATTCCCGCTTGGCCGCCAGAGATTTTAGCACATGTGGAGGGGAAAGGGACTTTGACAGTGGGCATGTTGTTGTTAAGTGCCGTCAAGTCAGTGTTGACCCATGGCGACCCTCTGGATAGTTGTCCTAAACTGCATTCAGTCTTCAGTCAGGCAGCTCATTGTTGACAGAGTGGCACCCATAGCTGCTGTTATTGTATCGATACATCTCATTGCTGGCCTTCCTCTTTTGCATCGACCTTCTACCTTGCCAAGCATGATGTCTTTCTCTAATGATCTTTCTCTTCACATGATATGTCCAAAGTATGAAAGTTGAAGTCTTGCCATCTGGCATTCTAAAGAAAGCTTAGGTTTGATCTCCTCTAGTACTGACTGGTTTGTTCTTTGGGTAGTCCATCATACACACAATATTCGTTGCAAGCACCATAATCAAAGACATCAATTTTCTTCCTATCTATCTTTTTCACTGTCCAACTTTCACATCCATATGACATTATTTATTTATATTTAACCAGTGTTAGACACCACCTACTTCAATCAAAGTGGTTCACAGTGTGACTTGTTTGGGTACATTTAATGGGGTAAGATAAGGAAGGGGAGGACTGAGAGGCAGTGTGAATGTACATATATACAACTGTTTACAAGTAAATCAGGTGTAAGTTGTCACGAATATGTTCATAGCCATGGTTTATTTATTTATTTATTTATTTAACAGGTTTTCTATACCGCCTTTTCCTTAAATCAAAGCGGTTACCAAGACACAAGAAGGGAGAATAGAGACAGGGGGGCATACACTGACTAAACTAAAGAGTGAAGGTAAAATTGGGATACACAACATCAAGGAACTGTTATAGTAAAACAAGTTACATGCAGGCTATAATAATAGAGACTGTTAGATGTCTGTGCCATAGTACTCAGTGAAGAGTACAAATTTCAGTTGTTTTCTGAACTCCTTTAAATCATCCATGGATCGCACATCGGGAGGGAGAGAGTTCCATATAAGTGGGGCCGATAAGGAAATTGCCCTTTGTGTAGTACATTTACACGCTTTTCTGAAACTACTTGGGGTGCTGAGGGTGTTTGATGTAGTTATTCGTCTTGGCCTGTTGTTATTCTGGAGTAAGAGATTATGAAGGCTAAAAGCAGAGCATTTATGTCTGATCTTGAATATATTAATTACCATCTTGTATTTGACGCGCTGGCTTATTGGAAGCCAGTGGAGCTCTTTGAGAGTAGGGGTAATGTGATCTTGAGATGCTGAGCCAGCAATAATTCTGGCTGCCGTGTTCTGAGCCATCTGAAGAGGTTTAGGTGAGTGTTTTGAAAGACCGTAGTAGATAGGATTACAAAAGTCCAGAATAGGAGTTATTAAGGCTTGGCAGACAGACCGGAAGTGGTCATATGATTTGGGAGTGTCCAAACTGTTCTGTGTCTTGAGCATCTTTAGAAATCCTTGGTATTGCTCGTGGCTCTAATTGCTCCAGGAAGTGAGTTCCATAGCATGGGTGCAGAGAGTGACAGTGCTGTTCTGGACATGGCTCAGTTGGTGCTTTGGTATTCTGTGAGTGTGATGAGCTTATTTTCCATGCTGCTTTGCCTGGGTCTTGTTCTGGAGTCCTTGATTATTATGTTCTGAAGGGCAATAGCTGAAATGCTATGGATGATTTTGAATATATTTAGGATTGCTTTGTATCTTGCATGTGCGTGGATGGGCAGCCAGTGTAACTGTTGGAGTATTGGTGTGATGTGTTCATTTTTGGCTGTGTTAGTAATAATCTGGGCTGTTGTGTTTTGCACCTGTTGGAAGGATTTCTTAGGGAGTCCCTGGTAAAGCGAGTTACCATAGTCTAGTATAGGTGTGATTATTACTTGACACACCGAGAGGAAGTGATCCTGGTTTAAGATAGCTTTGAGCGTCCTGATGAGCTTCAATCTATGGTAAGCTTTTATAGCTGTTTTGATGTGGGTCTGAAAGTTCAGGTTTTGTCCAGAGTAATGCCCAGGTATTTTACTTCCTCTTTCACTGTTATAGCTTTCTCGTGGATATTGATTGTTTGTGGTGGGTTGAAGGTAGTGCATCTGTCTTGTCATAGTTTGTTGACAGGTTGTTGTTTGTGAGCCATATGGTCATCTCTTCCAGGCATTTAGTTATGGGCACCAGGTCAGGTGCATGTATGTTGATAGGGATAGAGACCATGATGTCATCTGCATATATGTGGTAGTGCATCTTGTATTGCTTAATGATATTGCATATGGGCTGTATGTATAGGTTAAAGAGGATGGATGACAAAGCAGATCCTTGTAGGATGCCTTGCGGTGCGTCAAACCACGTTGATTTGTTTTCACCACATTTGGCCTGCTGTATTCAGTTATTGAGATATGATTTAAAGCATTTTATTGTGTTGCTTAATAGTCCAATTTCTTGTAGCATTGTAGCATTATGATGTGGGAAACCATATCAAAGGTGGCTGATATGTCCATAAAGATTAACAGGAAACCTTTTTTGGCATTGCCAGTACCCCTTATGAGATTGTCAAATAGGGAGGTTAGCAGAGTCAACGTTGAACTATGGCTTGAACCCATGTTGATGTGGGTCCAGGGGTGCATTTAGGTCGATGTGATCCTGTAGCTGCTTTTGGACAGACTTTTCAATGATTTTCGCGATAAATGACAGGCTAGAGATTGGCCAATAGGATTTTAGGTCTACTGGATCTAGACTGACATTTTTTAGGACTGGTCATATCATTGCTTGCTTGAGGGAGGGCGGCATATAGCCCTGTTGGAGTGACAGCTCTACTATCTTTTGGAGGTGCTGGCTAAGTTGTTCATTTGAGGCTTTGATCCATGCCAACAGGCATGGGTCATCCAATAAGGTTGTTGTTTTCAAGGCATCGACGATGTGTTTGATGTGGGTCACTGAAGGAATGGTGAAGTCATCCCAGGTTTTTTTGTGTTCAGAGGTTGGGTTATTCATTGTGGGATCAGGGTATGGTGTGAGGTTCCTGTGTTTGCTGATTATGAAGCTTGCAAATTCTTGAGGGTCTATGTAATGGACATCTTATTTATTTATTTAAAAGGATTTGTATCCAGCCTTATCCTAAAATCAAAGCGGTTTTCACTTCAAATGATTCAAATTGCATAGGGTGGGGGTGTCAGCATGCAGTGGTTAGATACTGTAGAAGTGTTTGTGTGGGTGTAATACATGTGTAGCTTAATTAACAGATGCAATATATACAGCTTGAGCTATCTACATCTTGCTGTGTTGTATCCCTGGTGAGTTTCTGTATGATGCTAACAAGCTCTCCAGGTCTGTTCACTGACTCATAATGGTATTGTTGTTTGCATTCATTGATTAAGTTGTTATATGCCTGCTGCCTGGTTCTGTATTGGAGCAGGGTGTCTTGTGTCTTATTCCTCCTCCATTTTCTTTCGAACTTCCTCAATGCCCTCTTTGCTTCTCTGATAGTATCCAGATACCATGATGTGTTGGATCTCTTGTGGATGCATGTGTGATTTTGGCTTATAAACGCTGCTGCTGTAGAGATTGTGTTGTTCCAGTTTTCAATGATTTTGTCCAGGTTGTGGCTGTCATGTTGTAGCTTTGGGGTTATATCCTATAAAAATATATCCTTATGGAAGGTTCTGAAGTTTCTGTTGATGTGTTCTTGTTCTTGGCGGCTATCAGGGCTCTTAATTAGCATTGAGAATGTTATTACATGGTGATCTGACCAGGGTATAGGGGTGATTGTTGGGGCTGTGGTCTGGTCTTGTTCCATTAGTTCCTTTGGTATGAAGATGAGGTCCGGATTCGTTCCATGTTAATGCATGGGTGCATCCACTAATTGGGTGTATTGAAAAGACACCATTGCTTTGAGGAATACTCTGGCTTCTTTGTTGGGTATGGAGCACAGGTTATAATCTCCTAGGGCCATGAGCAGTTTATGTTGTGTATTATGTGTGCAGATTGCCTCCAGAATAGTGGATAGTTCTTTGGATTTGGCATTTTGTGGTCTGTATGTGAGGCATATGCTCAGGTATTTGTTGATGATGATGATTGTGTTGATCTCTGCCATGTCGTAGATGAGGTGGTTTTGAATCTGTAGTGATTTCTAGCCAGTATTATTTATTTATTATTTATTTATTTAACAGGACTTATATCCCGCCTTCTCCTTTAATCAAAGCGGTGTACACAGCAACCAATCGAATTATATTGACATTTGTGTTATCATGCACATTGTGTGTGTGTGTGTGTGTATGTGTGTGTGTGTAAGTAGGCGTTGATTCGCTGTGGTCTATTTACAGCATGAGCTACATTACAATGTTATGTACATTAGAGATAAAGGGTAAGGGGCCGGTCTTAGTCCAGGGGCTGTCGGGCACTATTATGTGCTGTCGCCTTCGTGGGGAGCGCCCCCTACGCCTATGGGCAATCCACGGCAAAGATTATATTTAGGGAGCCACCGGGAACATAAGGTTCATTTGCGTAGTAAAATGTTCTTATCAGTTCTGGCTGCCTAAAAGAACTTAGCAACAAAACCAAGTGGAGGGAATTAAGGCTTTTATTCCCCGTCAATGCAAAGGTTCAAATTAAGAGATGAATAATGAAACAGAAAAGTCCTTTCTTGCAAAAGGTCACCAGTATTCAAAACATGTGCTTAATTGTTACACTTCACAATTAATGCAGAGGTCAGAAAACAGGAATTCAGTTCATTCCAAAAACATCAACATTTTTCATAGACTCTTCTATTTTACTCAGTTACCACAGACTCTTGACATAAGGCTGTGCACAGGTCACACTCCATCTGCTCTGGTGGTGATAGGGAAACTGTGTCAATGCATTCTGTCTCCATGCATTCTTCCTCACTAAAATCATCAGGGGAACAAACACTGTCCCTGTCTGACTCGTGTTGGTGTGCTATGCCTCTGGGGCCTTGTCTCCAATAAGGGTCTGTTCTCAGGGATTTAGGGATTTTACTAAACCAGTCTGGTTTCTCCTTCCTTGTAAAGCGAGGACTGGTTTTCCCCGGGCCTTTATGCTTCATGCATTTACTAGCATCAATAACTGTTTCATACCTGGAACTTTGCTGGCTTGACTCCACCGAGTTTTTCCTTTCAGCAACTTTCCTGTTGTAGCAATGTCTCTGCCTCTCAGCATTAGGCAGGGCTGTGCTTCTTGGCAGTTCAGTAAAACCTGGTTTGGACTCTCTTTCCTCCCTTGGTAAGAACTCAGGTTTATTATAAAATGCCTTTCCTTTCTTGCTTGGTAAAACTGGGTAATTATTCCTCAGAGACTGTGAGCTTTTCACCAAACCATTCCCTTTGGCTTCTGGCTTAGCTCTCTCTCTTCTGGAGTCAGGAACACTGGAAGAACAGGGCGTGGCACAGCCTCTAACTTCAGAGCTGGCTCTAACAAACCTCCTTGGGAGAGCTGCACAATCAGCCTGTCCCTTCTGGATTTCACCCTTGTAAACCCTGTACCTGTGGGCTTGCTCCTCTAGGATTTCTTCACTGTTCCTTCTCAGGTCCTTCTCTTTCTCTTCTTTCTCTTTCCTTGGTGAAGCCGTGTTCCCCTGTGTAGCCGTGCTCCTCTTCCTCAAGGCAGCTGGACCCTGTCCTGGATCTCTACCTCCACTTCTACTCTCACTGCACAATGCTGCTGGACTGCCTTTCCCTAAGGCAGCTGGACCTGGACCTCCTTGTGTATCCGTGCACCCCTTGCAAGCATTCAGCTCTGGCTTATAAGGAAATCCTTCCTGCCTGACTTCCGGGGTCATTTCCAGGTGCAAATCATTAGACTTCTCAAGCTCATTAGCTCCTGAATATTCCTTCCTGCTCTCCCTAGCTGTGCCTGGATGTAATTGCACATCTAGATTCTTAAAAGAAACAGGATTTCTTTTCAAGTTTTCCACTTTATCAATACCCACATCATGACACGCCGTAATGCTCGATGAAGAGTGTTGTCTTGAGTTGTTTTAGAATCCTTTAATATCTTCTGTCGATCATAGTTTGTCAGGGAGTGCGCTCCATATTGCAGGTGCTGCCATCGATAGAGCTCTTCTTGCAGTGCTCTTGCAGGCCTTTGTGTAGTACTTTGGTGTGTTGATGGTGCCAGAGGTGCCTCTTCTCCTTGGCCTTGTGCTGGTGTCTGGTTGTATGAGTGGTTGTAGGCTTAGTGCTGAGGTCTGGTGTTTGATTTTGAATATGTTTAGAACTGTCTTGTACCTGATGCGGGAGCTGATTGGGAGCCAGTGGAGGTCTTTTAGAATGGGGGTGATGTGGTCTTGTCTTGATGAGCCGGATATTATGCGTGCTGCTGTGTTTTGAGCCATTTGCAGTGGCCTGAGTGTCTGCTTGGTTAGGCCAAGATAGATTGGGTTGCAGAAGTCTAGGATTGGAGTTATTAGTGCTTGTTCTTGAGCGAGGAGGGGTTTGAGGCATCTGATTAGTCTCATCTTGTGGTATGCATTCTTAGTGGTTCTGTTGATGTGGGACTGTAGGTTTAGTTCTTTGTCAAGAGTCACTCCGAGGTATTTCACTTCCGGTTTTATGGGTATTGTTATGCTCTTGACCTTGATGGAGGGTGAAGGAATGTAGCTGGTGTTTCGGGTGATGAGTAGTGCCTCCCTCTTATTGTGGTTTATGGTCAGGTTGTTGTCTTGAAACCAGCTGGACATGTATTTGAGACAGTCTGTTATCTTGGTGTAGTCCGGGTTCTCGAGGTTGACTGTGGTATATATCATGATGTCATCGGCATAGATTGTGTATTGTATTTTGTGTTCCTTCATGATGTTGCAGATTGGTTGAATGTAGAGGTTGAATAAAAGTGCTGATAGGGCGGAGCCTTGTGGGATGCCTTGCTTGATTTTTGAGGGTCGGGAGGTGTTGGGGCCAATCTTGACCTGGAACTGTCTGTCCGTTAGGTATGACTTGAACCACTTCGGGGTGGTGCTGTTTAGTACAATGCTCTGTAGTCTTGTTAGCAGGATTCTGTGGTCCACTGTGTCGAATGCTGATGAGATGTCTAAGAAGATCATAAGTGTTCCTCTCTTGCGGTTGTCTATGATTTGGATTATGCCGTTGAAGAGGTATAAGAGGAGTGTTTTGACTCCATGGTTCGGGCAGAAACCATGTTGATGGATGTCCAGTGGGGCATGTGCGTCAATGTGGTCCTGGAGTTGCTGCTGTACCACTTTTTCTATGATCTTTGCCAGTAGGGGTATGCTTGAGATGGGTCTGTAGGCTCCTGGGTTGTTCTTGTCTAGTGGGGATTTCTTTGGGATTGGTCTTATAGTAGCTAGCTTTAGTTGGCTTGGCATGACTCCTTGGGACAGTGAGTTGTGCACCATGTTGTGTATGGCATGGATGAAGCTTTCCTTCGTTGCTTTAATCCATGTCACTGGGCATGGATCTGTTGGTGCGGTGCTCGTGTTGTGCGCAGTGATGATGAGTGAGAGTTGCTTTGTAGATGGAGTGCTGAATTTGTCCCATGTTTTAGAGGGTGTGGTTGGTTTGGTGGTTGTGCTTGTCATTGGTTGTGGTGTGGTATCCAGCTTTTCTTGTAGGTGGTCTGCGAAGGAGTGTGGGTCTATCTGTATGTCTCTTTCGGTGTTAGGTTTGTTGGTAATATCTTTCACTATTTCGAATAGCTCTCTTGGTTTGTTGTAGGCTTTGAGTATAATGTTTGTGTGGTATTCTCTTTTTGTCTTGTTGATGAGTTTGTTGTATTCCCTTTGCTTCATTAGGTCTAGGGCCTGAGTGGAGGTGGATTTGTTGCGTCTCCATCCGCGTTCTAGTTTCCATAGGTCTTTTTTAGCATTATGTATGTCCTTTGAGTACCAGGGCATGTGATGGTTTTTGATGTCGTGCGTCTTCTTGGCTTTGTGTTCCTTGGCTGTGGCAGCAGCATTGATGATACTGTTCCATTTGTTGATTTGCTCCTCTAACTCCTCTGATACAAGGTCCATGTGGGATAAAGTGTCCTGTAGAAATTGGTTCTTGTCAAAGCTTCTGAATCTTCTTTGCACGGGTGGGTTCTCTTGAGGCTTGTTGTGTTTTCCTCCTTTTTATTTTAATTCTGTGATGGTCTGACCAAGGTACAGGTGTGACAGAGGGTGTTGATATGCAACCTCTGTCAAATAGGAAGTTGGGGGCGAATATGAGATCTGGCGAGGATCCGTGTCTGTGTGTCAGTGTTTTGATCAGTTGAGTATATTATAGGGCGGTCATTGCTTGCAGGAAGGTTTCTGTATCCTTGATGGTTGCGGATTTGAGATTGAAGTCTCCTAATAGTAACAGTGGTTTTTGGTTGGTGTTGATCGCACAGACGGCCTCTAGCATGGAGGCTAGCTCATCTGGTGGAGCATGGGGGCTCTGTAAATGAGGCACAGGGCCATTTGTTTGTTTTCCACAATGATTGTGTTACATTGGTCTGAGTTTGTACTCCCCCTCCTCTTTTGTGTGTTCTAGGACAGTTGAATTTGGTTTAGGATGACCTGGTCGCTGTCCGTCAGCCAGGTTTCTGTGATACATACGATGTCCACCTAATGGGTTTGAATGTAGTCATTTGGTTTGTTTCTGATTGATCTTGCACTGATTAGGGCACATTTGATTGGAGAGACAATGATGGAGTTGGTGTGTGCAGAATGTGGGAGATGATTATGTGATAGTTGTATTAGATTGTGTGCTCTGCGGACTGTGAGTCTGGGACATTGGTGAATCAGGGTAGTGATCGGCAGTACAAGTGGTGGTGGTGGTAGGGGAGCTAGTGCTGTATGTACCCTGGCTCCTGTGCAGTTCGCTAGGTGCACTAAGATTAGTGTTAGGAGGAGGTAGGGTATGAGTCTGCAATAGTGAGCATGCATGTTGGAGCTGGCTTTGGCTTACACGAGCTGCAGCAGACGCTGTGTTGGGTCTGTTCATCTTGGGTGGTCTTGAGTGCAATTGCAGGACCATGGTCTCACCTTTGGTGCAGTTTTGTTGACTTAACTATGAGATCTGCATGGTGCTGTGGACCTGGTGTTGTCCTTACGATCGATGTTTGTATCGGGAGTTCAAAGGGCGATGCCATGAATTGCTCTGAATAATTATTCACGTTGAATTTGAGATTACAGTTACCATCTAGATTGTAATGATCAGATAAGGCCTCTTCTTATAGTAGTATTTCTGGGGCTCTCTGAATGTAGAGGATCCACAAGTGGCTGTGCCGCTGTTCCGGGCGGTGTGAGTCCATAGAGATGTTTGTTGCAGTGGATCCCAGTTATTGTGTTATGATGGTTGAGTGTTTTGTAGATTGCAGCATTCGGAGTGGATGTTGGGCGGCAGAGTCAGTCCCTGTGGTCGGTTCCCACCTAAGGGCCATGCCAAAGGGCCCTCTAGCAAGGCGCTCAGATGCAGGTCCACCAGGTGTGGGCGCACCTAGGCACACTGTTGTTCAAATAGGAGATCAATGTCTGCTTTCTTGATCGTGGCTGGCCCTGATTGCTTCTGCAGTGCAAAGTGGGAGGATGTTTCGTAACTGCTTCTGCTGCCGATGCCAATCGGGGTGGTGTGGTGAGTCTCCTAGGCACGCTGTTATTTTTATTTATTTATTTATTTATTTATCTATCTATTTTCTTCTATACCGCCCCTTCCAGTGATCAAGGGCGGTTTACATGAAACATCTTAACAATTGTACACAATTGTATACATTTACATTGAACAATCGGATTCAACTATATACATTGAACAGTCAGATTCAACTATTTACATTGAACAATAAACTTCAACTTTGTGATATATTAATATAAACAACCGTTAAACTATTTACATTGTATATTTACAGTGGCTGTGTGTTGTGTGTAGGGCATGTGTAGTTAGGTATTGGAATTTATTTCCTTTTATGTCATATGTCAGGAGTGTGTGGTGTGTAGGACAGATATATATTTTGGAGTTTATTTCCTTTTATGACGTAAGTCAGAGGTGTGTGTGGGGGGTGGCAAACAGGGAGTTAGTTGTTGTTGTTCAAATAGGAGAGCAATGTCCATTTCCTTGATGGTGGTTGGCCCTGAATGGCCTCTGCAGTGGGGAGCGGGAGAATGTTCCGTCCCCGCTTCTGCTGCCGATGCCGATCGTACTGGTGTGGTGAGTCTCCTAAGCATGCTGTTGTTCAAATGCCATGGCTTGAACAAGTCAAATCTTTGTATGGAGAGAGACATCTCTGCTCTTGAGAATCTTGTCTAGGTCCTTCATGGCCATTCTGCCAAAAGAAATGCGTCATCGGATTTCTTGTCTGCTTGATGTTTCTTTATTCATAGTTCATCCAAGTAGATTAAAGTTGTCAACTATTTCAATTTCTTCTCCATCAACAATGAACTTATTGATTTTGCCAGTTGTCAGGATCTTTGTCTTCTTTACATTAAGGTAAAGGCCCATTTTAAGACTATGTTCCTTGATCTTCAGAAATAAATGTTTCAGATCATCTTCACTTTCAGCCAGTAATGTGGAATCATCAGCATAGCGAAGGTTGTTGAGTCTTCCACCAGTCTTCACAGCTCGGTAGTCTTCATACAGTCCTGCTTCTCTGATGATTTGTTCTGCATATAAATTAAACAGGTGGGGGAAAGATGCAGCCTTGTCGTTCACCTTTGCTGATTTTAAACCATTCTATTTCTTCTTGTTCTGTTTGAACTGTTGCTTCTTGATCAATGTAAAGGTTGTGCAAGAGAACTTTCCGGTGTTCTGAAATACCCATGCATCTTAATGTGGCCCAGAGTTTCTCATGGTTTACACAGTAAAAAGCCTTGCTGTAGTTGATAAAACACATATAGATATTCTTTTGGTATTCATTTGTCTTTTCAAGGAACATAAAAAATGCTATACTGGGTCAGACCAAGGTCCATCAAACTCAGTATCCTGTTTCCAACTGTGGCCAATCCAGGTCACAAGTACCTGGTCAAAGTTCACAGCTTCCACAATGCTCGTCCTGGGGTAAGCAGAGGATTTCCTGGGTCCTCTTTAATAATGGTTTATGGACCTTTCCTCCAGGAACTTGACCAAACCTTTTTTAAACCCAGCTACACTAACAGCTTTTACTACGTCCTTCGGTAACAAATTTCAGAGTTTGATTACGCGTTGAGTGAAAAAATATTTTCTCTTATTAGTCTTAAAAGTGTTACACTGTAGCTTCATTGCATGTCCTCTAGTCTTTCTAATTTTTCATGGCAGAAACAACCAATCTTTGTTAACCCATTGCACTCCATTCATTAATTTATAGACTTTTATCATATCTCCCCTCAGCCTTCTCTTTTCCAAGTTGAAGAGCCCTAACCTTTTAAACCTTTCCTCATAGGGGTATCCTTCCATCACCTTTACCAATTTGGGGGCTCTTCTCTGTACCTTTTCCAATTCCGCTATATCCTTTTTAAGATACGGTGACTAGTATTGTACACAATTTTCAAGGAGCGGTCGAACCATGGAACAATACAGAGGCAATATAATATTCTTGGTTTTATTCTCCATTCCTTTCCTTATGGTTCCTAGCATTCTATTTGCTTTATTGGCCACCACTGCACACTGGGCCGAGGGTTTCAACATATTATCCACGATGACGCCTAAATCTTTTTCCTGGGTGGTGGTTTCTAAGGTGGTACCTTGCATTGTGTAACCAAAGTTTGGGTTGCTCTTTCCTAGGTGCATAACTTTGCACTTGCCCACATTAAATTTCTTCTGCCATTTGAACATCCAGTATTCCAATTTATCAAGGTGCTCTTCCAATTTTTCACAATCCTCTTGGGGTTTAACAACTTTGAATAATTTTGTGTCATCTTCAAATTTGATCATCTCACTCATTATTCCCATTTCCAAGTCATTTATGAATATGTTAAAAAAACAGCAGGCCTAACACAGATCCTGGGGTACTCCACGATTTACTTTTCTCCACTGAGAAAATTGGCCATTTAGTCCTACTCTCTGCCTTCTATCTTTTAACCAATTTCTGATCCACAATACTACACTTCCTACAATCCCATGACTTTTTAATTTCACCAAGATTCTCTCATGAGGGACTTTGTCAAAGGCTTTCTGAAAATCCAGATACACTATATCAACTGGTTCACCTTTGTCTTCCTGTTTATTCATACCTTCAAAAAAACATAATAGATTAGTAAGACAAGTCTTTCCTTGGCTAAATCCATGTTGGCTTTCTCCCATTAAACCATGACTATCTACATGATCATTAATTTTATTCTTTATAATGGTTTCTACCATTTTGCCCGGTACTGATCTCAGACTGACAAGTCTGTAGTTTTCTGGATCACCCCTGGAACCCTTTTTAAATATTGGTGTTACACTGGCCATTCTCCACTCTTGAGGTACTAGAGTTGATTTTAATGATAGTTCACAGATTACTACTAGTAGGCTGCAATCTCATATTTCAGTTCTTTCAATACCCTTGGATGTATACCATCTGGTCCAGGTGATTTGGCACTCTTCAGTTTAACAAATAGTTGTAATATATCTTCCCTTTTTATTGATATTTCTTTCAATTATTATGATGCATCACCTTTATATACCATTTCAGGCATGGGTAAATTCCTTACATCTTCTTCAGTAAAGACCAAAACTAAGAATTCATTCAGTCTCTCCACTATGACCTTGTTTTCACTTAGCACCCATTTTACTTCTCTATCAACAAACTAACTGTCTCACAGGTTTTTTGCTACTAATATACTTTAAAAGAAATTATTATGCATTTTGCTTCCACAGCAAGATTTTTTTCAAATTCTCTCTTTGCCTGGCTTATCAAATGCCTTGCATCTAACTTGGCAATGCTTATGTTTTTTCCTGTTTTCGTCTTTTGGCTCCTTTTTCCATGTTCTGAAAGATGCTTTTTTTGGCCGCAACAGCCTCTCTGACCTCACCTTTAAACCATGCTGGCAGTTTGTTGGCCTTCCTTCCACTTTTCTTAAAGTGTGGAATACATAGTAACATAGTATATGATGGTAGATAAAGACCAGTATGGTCCATCTAGTCTGCCCAGCAAGATGGTAAGGGTAGGTGTACCTACATCTGTTCAGGGCTTCCAAGATATTATTTTTAAACAATGCCAATCTTTAACCTTTGCAACTGCTCCTTTTACTGTAGTCTTTGTTAACTATTTTCCTCATTTTATCCCTTTTGAAAGTTAAATGGGAGTATTGTGGATTTTATGCCATCCTTCTTTTATTTTTTTAAATCAAATATGATCATGGTATGATCACTTTTGCCTAGTGGCCCCAACACCCTTATCTCTTCCACCAGATCCTGCATGCCACTACGACTGGGTACAAAATAGTTTCCTCTCTTGTTGGTTCATGAACCAGCTGCTCCAAGAAACAGTCATTTATTTCATCTAGAAACTTTTTCTCCCTAGCATGTCCTGCTGTGACACTAACCCAATCCATACCCAGGTAATTGAAATCACCCATTATTACTGTGTTGTAACTTTTGTTAACTTCCCTGATTTCTTTCAGCATTTCATTATCCATCTGTTCATTCTGGCCAGGTGGTCAGTAGTACACCTCCACTGCCATTGCCTTACCCTTTTTACATGGAATTTCTATCCATGGAGATTCTAAAGCATATTTTATTTTCTACAAAACTTTAATTCTATGTGACTCAATGCCCTCTCTAACATAGAGCGCAATCCCTCCACCAATGTGATCTACTCTATCATTGTGATATAGTTTGTACCCAGGTATCATAGTGTCCCATTGGTTGTCCTCCTTCTACAAGGTCTCTGTGACACCAATCATATCTAACTTCTCATTTACAGCTATACTGTATATTCTAACTCTCCTATCTTATTTTTTAGACTTCTAGTATTTGCATACGGGCATTTTAGAGGTTGTATTTCAATCATATTTATCTGGTTATCAATTGATAGGGGTAATTTGGAATCTTTCAGCTCTGTATTTAAGAGCATCTGGGTATCTTTTATCTTTATTGGAACCTCTCTGTTTAGTTGTCCTAACTTCCCTATTTTGTTGGTATCCTTCAAGGATACATTCTTCCGAACCATGCGTTCTTGGGTGAATGTCGGCTTTCCCCTATTATACGTGATGATGTCTCTCATTCCTCATCCTTTCCTGATCCTGCTTGCAGTTCATGCAGTTCTCAGTCCAGGTATGTCTGTAGTCTCTGCTGAATAATCTTGAGTAGAATCTTGCCAACATATGGGATTAGAGTGATTGTGTGATAATTTCCACAGCCAGTCGGATCATCTTTCTTCAGTATTGATATAAACACATATCTTTTCCAGTCAGTTGGCCATGATGTTGTCTTCCAGATTTCCTGGCAGAGTCTTGTAAGTATCGTAACAATTTATTTGATTACTATAATACATCAATGGGAATGACATCAATGCCTAGTGCTTTGTTCTTTGATAAGGCTCTCAATGATGCTTCGACTTCTTCTTTCATCACCAATCATTCCTGATCATAAGCTACAGTTTGAAATGGCTGATCTTTATCATAAAATGACTCTGTATATTCTTTCCACCTTTTCTTGATCTTCTCAGCATCAATTAATGTGAATCCTTGAACATCTTGTAACATTCCAGTTCAAGGCTGGAATTTTTTTCTTTAACTCTCATAGCTTTAGGAAAGCTGATCTTCCTTTCATAGTTTCTGCTTCTATTTCCATGCATGCATCATTGTAGTACTTCTCCTTGTCTTGTCTTGTTGCATGTTGTAAATCTCTGTGCTTCTCTGTGCTTCTGGGCAATTTTCAAAGTTTATTTGGTCATTCATTTTGGCCATTTTTGCTTTTTCACCTTTTGTAGAGACTTCTCACTTTCTTCCAACACAAACTTCTTGATGTCATCCCATAACTTCCAGAGCTCTGCCATTTATATGAAAAGCAGCAAATCGATTTTTCAGGCAGTCTTTAAATTCTGGTGGTATATTCTCAAGGTCATATTTTGCTATATTCATGAGTGGTTCGCTTTTTTTCAACTTTAGCTTGAGTTTACATACTAGTAGTTGGTTTTCTGTACCTCAGTCAGCTCCAGGTTTTGTCTTTGTTGATGTTATAGAGCTTTTCAATCATTGACTTTCACAGAAGTAGTCAATTTGATTTTTGTACAATCCATTGGATGAAGTCCATGTGAACAGTCGCCAGTTGTGTTGCTGGAAGAAGGTGTTTGAGATGAATAGATTGTTGGTCTTGCAGAATTCTATTAGTCTTTCTTCGACTTCATTTCTGTTGCCAAGTCCATATTTTCCAATCACTTTGCCTTCTTCTTTGTTACCAACTTTTGTGTTCCAGTCACCCATGTGCCAGCTTGCACTTGTTCATAGAACTCATCAACACCCTCCTCCTCTACAGCTGTTGTTGGGGCATATACTTGAATTATAGTTGTGTTGATGGGTATTCCTCATAGACGAATAGAAATTAAGCGTTCACTGATTGCATTGTATTTCATTACTGTTCTTGCAAGTTACTTCTTAATTATAACTGCAATACCATTTTTTCTTTGTCTGTCATTTCCAGCATAGAAGACCTTATGATCATCAGTTGCAAAATGCCCAATGCCAGTCCATTTCAGTTTGCTGACATCTCCCTTTGAGTGAAACTGGGCTACAATGTATGATGCTGCAGTCAAGAAACATCCTGTTATCAGCTATTCCAGCACACAAAGTTTTCTCACAGAGATTTGCTTTCATAGTTATTTGCATACATAACAAAATTTCACAAAAATCAATTACTAATCCACAGTATTTAACACAGTTAGTATAATAGCCTTAGAGTGAGGAAAGAAAGATACTGACTATGCTGTTTGTTCAACACTCAAAGAAGGGGAAAGCAAGGTTTTAAGGTAAAGACAAGCACTATTCATGCCTGGAGCAGATATAAACACAGACATGTTTGCAGATGTCTCTGAAATTTCCATAGCTTCTCCTCAGACTTGCCTCCACAGTACCGCCCCTGTGCCTGCTTGGACATCCCTGCACTGGAGAAGTCTGTGAACATCAATTGTGGAATGGCTAAGGAGACCTCTCTGTAATTTTGATGTCCACGTGCTCATCTTCAGATGTCCAAATCACAACTAAACCTTTTTAAATGGCCCTCTGTGTATACCAGGGACTGCCCAAAGAATAAACCAGTCAGTACTAGAGGCAATCAAACCAAAGCTTTCTTTAGAAGCTCAGATGAAAAGACTTCAACGTTCATACTTTAGACACATCATGCGAAGAGAGAGATTGTTAGAGGAAGACATCATGCTTGGCAAGGTCGAAGGTCAATGCGAAAGAGAAAGGCCAGCAATGAGATGGATCAATACAATAACAGCAGCTATGGATGCCACTTTATCAACAATGAGATGCCTGAATGAAGACCGAATACAGTTTAGGACAGCTATCCAGATGGTTGCCATTTTATTTATTTATTTATTTACATTCTCTTATATACCGCGCTATTCTGCATCAGTGCGGTTTACATCGAACAAACTGAAATTACATTGAACAGGGCATTATAACTTGGAGATAACTATTTTACAGGGAACATGGGCTATGGAGGGTTAAGTGGCTTGCCCAAGACCACAAGGAGCACCTGTGGGACTAGAAACCCCAGTCCTTCCGGCCCAAGGTTGCTGTCCTCTAGTGGGATTTGAACCCCCGACCTTCCGTGAGCCAATACTGACTTGACGGCCCTTAATTATCCCTTACTTGATTAATGCACAATAGTATCTGGAGCTCTATTTCTTGTTGTGAAAAAAATTATTGGTGTAACAGCTTATAAATCAAAGATGGACTTTTTTGGACCAAGCTGCCATCTAGCTTTAAAACATACACAGGACATATTTATTATGGAGGTCATTCTGAACCACATTTAGCAGGTCTGGATTTCCAATCCGGACATCCAGACCTGCTAAACACCAGGATGGCTATCCCACTAACAAAGACCCCTGCACGTATAGGCCGTTTGTGCGGGAAGCTCTGCTTGTGGGTGGAAGGGGGTGTTCCCAGGGAGGAGTGAGAGCGGGAAGTGGGTGGCTACCTGATGCTGGGCGTACAGGGCCGATTCCGAGGTCGGCCCTGTATGTCTGGGGTCAGCCACTTAAACGGAGGACTTATTCCACCTTGGAGGTGGAATAGGTCCCGCTGGACGTCAGGGGATGCCAGAGCCTGCGCCTGCCATACAGGTGAGGGGGTGAAGGGGGTTGCCTGCAGCCCGGCCATGGCCACCGCAGGGCTGATCAGGGTTTGGGCTGTGGGGAAAACATGTTTTGGAGGACTGCTGTGGATCACGGCTCCTGCATGGAGCCGCAGTGCCATGGTGATGATGCCGTGGCACTGTGGCTCCAGTCAGGAGCCTGACTGAGCTAGCCAGGGATGTGGCTGGACATCCTTGGTGCAACCCGGATGTGTATTTTCAGAATTGGCCTCCACAGGGGTTATTTTAGAAGCCTTATTTGTGATGCACTATGTATAATTTGGTATGCACATGTTAATTGCATCTATGTGAAATGGCCATTTTAGAAAGGGTACAATTAAAATGCTCTTAGTACATGGAAGGTTTGAGGGGGCATATCAGTGTCTATGGGCATGGTCTGGACAGATCAAAAATCTACATGTGTATTCCCCATTTCATAAAGGAAATGAACATGTATGCCCAGAATTCTCCATGTCTAGATTTACATCTATTTTCTGGCACATGTAGCTTTTTAAAAAGTGGGTGCTTTGACCAACCCTTTGCAGGAGGGATTAAAGCTGTTCATCTCTTTATTCCCTTCCCACTAGATTATTTCCCTCTCCAAATTGAAATGAGGTTGATAGCATCCTCTGTAGTTGACTAGCAGTATTTGCACGTCTATATTTGCCAAATGGCTCATGCACATATAAGTGTGACATTTACACATGCAAGTTGTGAACTGCCAGAACTTGCACATGTAAATTGCCAGGTTTCCTCCGTTGATTTTTCCCACATAGCTCTTCCCAATCCACATGTTTTCCTGCACTTCTTAATATGTATTTTAGAAACAGTTCCACTGAGCCATTTCTAAAATACAGTACATCCCAACCTCAACCTCTCAACTCCAATCTCCATATATTATCTAAAATGTGTATTTTAACCAAAAATCTCTCTTCTTCCCAAGATTTTAGGACCCATAATTTCCCAGCAAGCTAACACTTCAGATTCTGCACCAGCAAATGCAGCTGCTGTTTCAACAGCCCTTCATGGGTGACTTTAACCACATGGTTTCTTCCAGTTTGCAGAAATACTGAGTAAATCAAGCCTATAATTTACAACAGAGCTGTTTATGTGCTAGTTGACATTTTTAAGATACTAATCCAAACTAGTTCATGCAATTGGTTGAAGAATGACCTTTGTTTCGTAATATTCCACTTCTTCCATCTTTAGATCTTATCACAGCTGCAAGACTGAAACATTGAGAATGTTTCCATGTTTTTGGCAAATTTTTTCTTACTAAATTTATTTCAAGGGAAAAAAATAATTTATTATCTCTTCCCTACAACATTCAAGAAGTCACGTCAATATTAAAGGGCTATAATTCCAGGCCTCTAATATGTTGCATTTGCAGTCACAATAAATAAGCAGTTTTCTCTTGTGCTGACATTCATGACCAATACTACATTAAAACTGACAGCAAGACTGGTGACTAACGCGCTTCTGTTTATATGAAGTAAAAACAGCTATCATCCTTATGACTGTATATTAGTGAAGAACATACTGTGTTATATTCTGTAGGGCTGTGCACTTGTAAGTATGCACTTTGGCATCTGAAAAAATTGCTTGTACGTGCATATACCTACAAGTCAATATGCTTAGGACCTCCCCTGCCTTTTTGTCTTTTATCTTATCATCTGCCCTTAAGCTTCACTTTTTTCTTCCTCTCATTCAGCCATTTCTAGTCTCACTGAAGGAACCTCACCCTCACTTCCATCGTGCCATGTCCTCTCTCCTCCATTCTCTCCTACTCCTTCTCCTTCTCTCATCTGGAGATATCAATACCAACCCTGCCCCCGCAGACTTTTTTCACACTCCCAGAACAGGTCAATGCATAACCTTTCTAATCTTGTTCATATCCCTCTCCTCTCCCCCTCTTCTCTCCCTTTTCATGCACATTGTGGAATGCACATTCTGTCTTCAATAAACTTGCCTTCATTCATAACCTCTCTAATCTCTCCATCTCCTGGCTCTTACGAAAACGTGGCTTCACCCTGGAGACTCAGATTCAGTCATTCCCCTCTGTCATGGAGGCTACTTATTTTCCCATACACCTTGACCCACTGACAGTGGTGATGGTGTTGGGTTCCTACTCTCTCATTCCTGCCAATTTTAATCTTCCTTCTTCCTCCATCTAATTCCTTTGCTTCCTTTGAAGTCCATGCCATCTGCCTATTTTTTCTACTATGTCTCTGGGTAGCTGCCATTTATCAGCCCCCCAACAAGTCCACCTCTACCTTTCTCACTGACTTTTCCTGGTTTTCCTCTTTTTTTTATGCATCTTCCCCTTCCCTTTTTCTTGGGGATTTTAACATTCACATTGATGACCCTTCTGGTCCTCGTGCCTTAAAGCTCCTCTCTCTAATCTCCTCATCCAACCTCCAGTTGTGCTCTACCACTCTAATCACAAGCATGGTCACTGCCTTGACCTTGTCTTCACCTCCAACTGCTCACTCTCAAACCTCTCCACCTTAGTTCTGCCCTTATCTGACCATCACCTGCTAACGTTCATCCTTAAGCACCCACAATCTTGGTGTCACCCAATCTCCACCAGCATGTTTAAGAATCTTCACACTGTCAACACTTCAGCTCTCTCCATTGCTGTCTTTTCACCTCTTTCCACCACTATGTCATCTGAGTCTACTGATGGGGACGTATCCACCTATAATACTATACTCTCCTCTGCTCTAGATGCACTGGCTCCGTGCCCTGTGAAGCACATCGTACCTCAACCCTGGCTGTCCTCGACAACCTGCTACCTTTGTTCCTGTGCTTGCTCTGCTGAGCACCTTTGGCTTAAACCATGTACCCTTGCTTACTACTTACATTCCAGATTCATGCTAACCTGTTTATAGTCAGCCATAGCACTCACCAAGCAAGAGTACTATGTCCATCTAACTAACTCTCTTGCCTCTGACCCTCGCTGTCTCTTTGCTATGCTCAACTCTCTCTTCAAGGTCCTTCCTCCCACAATCCCTCCTTCACTGTCTGCCCAGTCGTTGGCTGACTACTTGCAAGACAAAGTCCAGAAGATTAGCTTTCAGGAACCTTTTCAGTTTCCTCTTCAGTGATTTCAGAAAAGGAAGAAAGGGTTCCCGAAGGTGAGGAAAGGATATGGGATTGAAGAGGGGGGAAGATGAGGTGGAGGTGACCCAGCAGAGAATTCAAGGCTAATCTTCTGGACTTTGTATTGGAAGTAGTTAGCCAATGACTGGGCAGACAGTGAAGGAGGGATTGTGGGAGGAAGGATCTTGAGGAGAGAGTTGAGCATAGCAAAAAATTACTGAAGAGGAAACTGCAAATCTTCTCTCCTCCTCCAAACTGACTACTTACTCTTATGATATAATCTCCACTATCTGCTAAGCTCTATGTCTTCTGCTGTCATCTCTTCCATCTGTCATATCCTTAACCTATCACTTTCCACTGCAACTGTTCTTATGGCCTTCAAACATGCTGTGGTTACACCTCTCCTCAAAAAGCCTTCATTAGATCCTACCTGTCCTTCCGGTTATTGACCTATCTCTCTCCTCCCCTTTGCTTCAAAACTACTTTAACAAGCGGTTCACTGCCACTGTCTTGACTTTCTTTCCTCTCAAGACCTTCTGGACTCACTGCAATCTGGCTTTCGTTCTCTACATTCCACAGAAATGGCTCTTGCCAAAGTCTCTAGTGACTTGTACCTCGCCAAATCGAAAGGCCTCTACTTGAGTCTCATCCTTCTTGACCTATCTGCTGCCTTTGACACTGTTGACCACCACCTTCTTCTTGATACCCTGTCCTTGCTTGGATTTAGGGGTTCTGTTCTGTCCTGGTTTTCTTCATATCTCTCCCATTGCACTTTTAGTGTCTGTTCTGGTAGTTCCTCCTCTACTACAATCTCCCTTTCAGTTAGTGTACCTCAGGACTCTGTCTTGGGACCTCTCCTTTTCTCTCTCTATACTAGTCCCCTTGGTGCACTTATTTCCTCCCATGTTTTTCAGTACTATCTTTATGCTGATGTCTCTCAGATCTAACTTTCTGTGCCTGAAATGTCTCCAGGAATCCAGGCCTGGATCTCTGCTTGCTTATCTGACATTGCTGCCTGGATGTGTCACCGGCATCTGAAACTGAACATGGCCAAAACTGAGCTCCTTATTTTTCCCCCTAAACCTACCTCCCCTTCCCTCCCCTCTCTATTTCTGTAGATAACACTACACTCCTCCCTGTTTCCTCAGCTCACAACCTTGGGGCCATGTTCGACTCTACTCTCTCTTTTTCTACACACATCCAACAGACAGCTAAAACCTGTCGCTTCTTTCTCTACATCATTGGCAAAATTCATCCCTTCCTTTCTACATACACTACTAAGACACTTTTATTTAGCTATTTATTTATACCACTTTTCTTGATCCATTCTTTAGTCACCTCCCGTCTAGACTATTGCAACTTCTTCCTTTCTGGTCTCCCTCTGAATCATCTTTCTCCCCTTCAATGTGTTCAAAACTCAGCTGTGCAGCTAATCTTCCACCAGCTTCGACATGCTCATATAACTCCTCTTCTCAAGTCACTTTACTGGCTTCCTATACATTTCCGAATCCAGTTCAAACTTTTCCTACTGACCTATAAGTGCACTCATTCTGCTGCTACTTAGTACTTTTCCTCTTTTGTCTCTCCCTATACCCCTGTTTGGGAACTCCACTCTTCTGGCAGATCCTTTCTATCTGTACCTTTCTCTTCTACTGCCAACTCTAGACTTCAATCCTTCCACCTTGCTGCTCCTTATGCCTGGAGCAAACTACCTGGGTCTGTGTGTCGGGCTTCATCTTTGGCCCTTTTCAAATCCAGGCTGAAAACTCACCTCTTCCAGGCCGCTTTTGGATCCTGATTCACTTATTCTCCTTTCTGTTTCCTTACCATTCCCATAGATATATCCTTACCCTCAGCTATTGTGTTGTCTGTCTTGACTAGAATGCAAGCTCTGATGAGCAGGGACCGTCTTTTACATGTGTCTCTACAGTGCTGCGAATGCCTTGCAGTGCTATACAAATGATAAGTAGTAGTAGCAGTAATGTTTGTTAAATGATAGCGTGCATTATGTAAGAGCATAAGAAACATAGAAACCGTGAAACCTGACAGCGGAAAAAGACCATAATGCCTATCTAGTCTGCCCTTCCATCTCAACTACTATAGTCCCTTTTTTCCTTTAGAGATCTTCAGTGTTTTTCCCGTGCTTTCTTGAATTCAGATACTGTCCTCATCTCTACTACCTCCACTGGAAGACTATTCCAGACATCTACCACTCTTTCCGTAAAGAAATACTTCCAAAATGTATGCCTTGAGTCTGTGTTGACTCAATATCTCTTGGATTTTCATGGCAGTGTGACCCAAAGTAGATTGCCAGGCCTTTCTTCCAAAGCAATAAAGGGTTAAATAACTAGCCCAAGGCATGCTAGTGAGAATCAAACACTGGTTTCTTGGTTATCAAACCAGTACTCTAACCACAAGGCTACTCCTCCACTCCAACACACAGACTTGGTCAGATCAAGGTCCATCAAGCCCAGTATCCCGTTTCCAACAATAGCCAGTCCAGGTCACAAGTACCTGTTAGGTTCTCAAAAGGTAGACAGTTTACACCTTGCTTATCCTGGAGTAAGTAGTGGATTTCCATGGTCCTCTTTAATAATGGATTATGGACTTTTTCTCCAGGAACTTCCAAACCTTTTCTAAAAAAAAAAAAAAAAAAAAAGAATTCCAGTGTTTAATTACACATTAAGTTTTAAAAAAATGTTAAATATTTGCAGAATAAATTCAGTAAAATGGGCTCAGGTGGAGAAATACTGCGAATACTATATCGTTTGCTGTGAATGGGGCCCGAGAAAAAAACAAAAAATACGGGGAATTTTTTTGGTCTTTAACCATGGTGAATGGCATTATTTGATTCTACAAATTAGAGGGTTTTTTTATTTATTTTATTTATTTATTTATTTAACATTTCTTACATACCACCTTTCATGATATCAAGGCGGTTTACATTGAACAAACTGAAATTGCATTGAACAGGGCATTATAACTTGGAGATAACTATTTTACAGGGAACATGGGCAATAGAGGGTTAAGTGGCTTGCCCAAGACCACAAGGAGCACCTGTGGAACTAGAAACCATTGGATAATTGGAGCCATTGGGTAATTTTGGCTTAATCCTTATATGTACTATGCTTGCATTGCCTATGGGTAACTTCCCTAGATCTTCTTCAGTAAAGACTAAAGCAAAGAATTCATTTGTTCTCTCCACTATGGTCATATCCACTCTTTTCCCCCCTCTATCATCTAATAGTCCAACTGACTCTCACAGGTTTTTTGTAATGAATGTACTTGAAAATGTTTTTATTATGGGCCCAATTCCATCCCGCACGTAGATGTCCTCTGTGCGTCCGGTCTGAACCAGACACACAGAGCGGATCGCAATTCTGATCCCGCAGGATAGTCTAGCCCCGCGGGATCAGAATTGCAAACAGTCCTGCACGTGCAGGACTGTCCCTGGTTAACTCAGTCAGGGCTTTTAAATGGAGCTGCGGTGCCATGGCGTCATGTTGCCATGGCACAGCAGCTCCATTTAAAAGCTGCGATGCCGGCCACCAAGCAAGTGTTTATTCCCCACAGCCCGACCCCCGATCTGGCCTCCTAAGGCCAGGGTTGGGCTGCGGGGAATAAACCCTGCCCCATCCGTGCCCCAGGCTGTTCAAAAAATCACATCCAGGGAAGTTATTCCACATCTGAATCGATCCTGTATGTCCAGGGCTGGCGACCGCCCACTGCCCACCCAGACTCCGCCCCTGGGCTTCCCCTTCTCTGCCCCCAAATAACTTCCCCTCACAACTGGTGGGGAAATTAGCCGGGGCAGGAGCTGGCATGAATAGCGGGGATGGACGTCCCATCGGGCCGTCCATCCCCACTCTTCATAGCACAGAATAACTCCCTGTGTTTTTGCTTCCACAGCAAGATTTTTTTCAAATTCTCTCTTTGTCTGGCTTGTCAATACCTTGCATCTAACTTGTCAGTGCTTATGTTTGCTCCTTTTTCCATTTCCTGAATGATGCTTTTTTGGCTACAACTAAGGCTACCAACTCACCAGTTTTAGACTGGCCTGGCTGGTTTTACATGCTGGAGGCTTGTGGCCAGCAGGATAGTAAAACTGGCCAATGAAGGACCAGTTTTATGCTGACCGCTGATTGATCCTATCCGGTGTCTGGTCGTAGGGATCCCAACCCCCACGTACAGACATGCTGAAATGGCTGCAATCCCGGCCGGGAGAGCCGATGACTGCCCGGGGGGATCCCAACCCCGTGTGCACCAGAGGTGCTGAAACAGCTGCAATTGCGGACAAGAGAGCCGGTGACTGCACAGCCTGCCACAAAAAAAAAAAGTTACCACGTTTGCTGCACAGATGGCTGAATAAATTAAACCCATTGCCCCTTTAATTTTTTCAGTTGTCTGTGCAGCAAATTCAGTAACCTTTTTTTCTTTGGCAGGCTGTACAGTCACTGGCTCTCCCGGCTGCCTCAGCACTTCTGTAAATGGAGGGCAGGAGTGAGTGCAAGGGGGGAAGGTTGAAAGAAAGAGTCTGGGGGCGGGGGAGAGACAGCAGGAGAGGGGTTGGAGTGGAGAAGGAAGGGATGAATTCATGGGAAGTAAGTAAAGGGCACAATGTGCATGTACAAAAGGCATACCCCTGTTCTGCTGTACACATACACACACACACACTTCCACCTGCACACCACACACACACACACTTGTTGGCACGGTGCAGTGGCCCATTAAGACCGTCATTTAATAAGCTTTATGCCATGGAAAATGGGAAAACAATCTTAATAAATCAGGCTGTAAAACCTAAAAGAGTAACTGCAGTACACGTTTTTGAGGGGAGGGGCATGTTCTGTGACCCTAGGTTTCAGCTTAGGGTGCCAGCACTTTGAATCAACTCTGTGGCTGCACAGATAGTTGGGAGAGGGGGCAGTGAGCGGGATTCAGTGTATGTAGAATATATGTTTGGATTTAATGCCATATGGGAGAGCATATATGTGTTGGAGTTCACAGGGTTGGGGTGTGCTGCATACAGGACCGGCCCAGCTGGTATGCAACAAGGCAGTTGCATAGTGCAGCAGCTTCTGGAAAGTGGCAAAGAGCAAGGCATTTACAGCTAAACAATAGATTCTGAGAGCTAGGGAGGACATAAGACTTAAGGTTTGCCTAGGGTGCCAACACCTTGAACCAACTATTGGGCCAGTCCTAGATACTTAAACAAGAAATCTTAGAAGCAGAAGCCACAACCAAAATTTGATGGTAAGAGTCCAGTAAAGATTTGCTAAATAATTTATGGTTTATTATTTGATCAATTGCCTTTCGTACATTGAATCAATAAAGTGGTTTACAATTAAGTAGATAAAAAGATCATTCACCAAAAGGACCAAGACAAGATATAATAGGGCACCTAATATAATATCTGCTTTCCTCTCAAAAAACCTGACATTCACTCACCAACCTAGGACACATCATAAAGAGGGATTGGCTCATTTTTTAAGAATGGTTTTAAAACTTGAATAGCTTTCCTCTACTCAAAGATCCAGAGGCATGGCATTTCACCAAATAAGAAAATGAATCTCTATGTCTTGCCTCATGGCAAACTTCTCTTGGTAAGGGTAAATGTATCAGACCACAATATATGGACCTGAATGGGTGGGCCAAGGTGTGGGATATCAGCAAAAATGTCAAATAATGAGATTTTCCTGAATATAGAGCCCGATGGGTCAAAATAAAAACAGGATTTTTCAATGGAAAAGCTGTGGAAAGGAAGGGGGAGGGATAGACTGCACAGTTGACCCAAACCAGTAGATCCATCAAGAGAATGGGAATGGGAAAATAAGAGGGAGGCTCATTATCCCCATTGGGGCAGAGGAAGAGGGAGGATGTGGCCTCCAGTGGGATGCCAGGAATCCTACAGAGAATGAATCTCTCCATGATTAATCTGTCCGATATAACTCTTACTGAACACCAGCTGGAAGTCCTTGATAGGACTACATCCTATAGTTCCTTTTGCAGTGTGCTATGCCGATCCACTTTGACATGAGAATTGACTTTTATAAATTTGTTAGGAAACTTAAAATTAAAGAATTTTTCTCTACCAACCCTGTTGGTTGTGTGGATAAATCCATTATCCATAAGAAATCTTCCTGGATTCCTCCTGGGGTTACCAACCCAGCAATTGACATTTTTGAAAAAGCTGTTCTTAAGGAGATAGGCACACTGGAAAAATCTAAGAGATGTACTTTTTATAATATTTTGGTTCAGCATAAACAGGCACTTGAGGCACTTAGAACTGACCCCAAGATAGTTATTAAGCTGGCTGACAAAGGCGGGGCCATTGTCGTTATAAATAAGAGTGACTATGTTTCGGAGATTTGACGACAGTTAGGTGAAACATCTTTCTATAGGAGGTTAGAAGGATCCCACTTTGATCCTTAAGAAAGAATTGGACAGTATCTTAGACACTGGCTTTGCAACCGGCTTTCTAACACAGAAAGAGAAGGACTTCCTTAATGTATCTCACCCTAGGATTCCTACTATATATATTCTTCCAAAAATTTATAAGACTCTCATTAATCCTCATGGTCGACCTATCATCTCTGCCATCGGGTCTCTTTTTGAACCTATCTCACAATTTTCAGACGTTATCCTACGACCTGTGACCCCACAGGTCCCATATAGGCCTTCGCCTAGGGCCCCGGGGTTATAGTTGCCTCCTATCTTGCAGAACAAAATAGTCTTCAGTCGAGTGTTAAGGCAAAACAAAGATAAGGGCTTTATTCCCCTTCCCTCAAGGATATCTTTATTTTTTTACAACAAAACTTGGAAACAAAACAGCACTTCCAAAGAAAAATATGCTCTTTTCCTTTGTAGCTTACAGGTCTTCAGCGCAAGGATTCAACATCATCTGACATGCATAACGTACAGTCCATGGGAGCACATTCAGGAATATTGTTATTACTTTCCCACTGCATCAGCTCACATTCACCCGGTGTTACACTTGGGTTTAAATCCTCATAGCTGTTTCTGTACAAGCCTCTCTCTGAGGATTCAATTGGACTACAAGGGTACAGTTCTAAGCAAGTAGGTTTTGGAATACCTGTTACTGCAGTATGTCCTCTCTGGCTCTCCTCCTCTAACCTCCAATGGCTAGGAATTGTTTTATATCTTTCTGTAGTTAATTCATGCTCTGTGCACTTCTCTGACCCTCTGGTACAAACAGACTTTTTAGCTTTCCCTTTGATAAAGCTTGGTTCCCACCTGTATAAATGGTGAGGTCTTCTCTCTGGTAATGAGGACTGTGGACTCCCCTGCTCTCCCAGTCTGGACAGCTTTCTGACATCAGCTTGGTCTCTCCTTCTCTCTGGAGTTATAGCTTCTACCTCTTGGCTGTAAGCAGGCTCCACCTCAGACCTCCAGTTGGTAGCACTCTGAGCACTTTGACGGCCACGTTCTTCTGAAGCCTTTCCCTTGCTGCTTCCTGTTCCAGGGCTACTCCCATTGCTTCCTGGATTCAGCAGGCTTCCCTCTCTGTGACCTCTGCTTCCTGCACTGCTGCTGCTCACACTGTCCTCTGCTGGATCTACCCAGCAGCTTTTATCTCCCTCTCCACTACACGTTCCTGTGCTTTCCTGAACAGGTGATAATAATCAGATCCTACACTTCTTGCTGCGTCATGGCTTGGGTGTGGTAATCCTATTCCATGGTTTCTTTGCTCCTTCTGAGCTGTGTGTGCTGGCTGCCTAACAGGTTTTAAGGTAAATTTCTCTTTTTCCTCTATTATCATAGGCTCTGTATAGGTTTCCATGTCACAGACCCTTTGTCTGTAAAGCACCATTATATACCAGGGATTCGAGTCATATCATACAACCTTTGGAATCATTTGAATATTATCATTCTAATCTTTTATTAGTAATTTGACATTGTTTCCCTTTATACTAACATACCGCAGGTGGAGGCCATTGAGATTCTTGAGATCACTCTATTGAAGAGAGATGACAGGTTCAAACAATTTCCCTTGTTTTATCTTATGCAACTGGTCAAGCTAGCACTCACCAATAACTTTTTTTGGTTCGATGGTCTTTTTTATCATCAGATCAAAGGAGTAGCCATGGAGTCCTCTATGGCCCTTTAGTTTGAATAATTTATCTATTTCATTTTATTCATGGTTTTTTATATATTTATAATTTTAGTGAGCCATAGTACCCCTGACGAAGTATTACACGAAACACTGCCTGTGTTGGGTCAATTGGCTAATTTGTCCTTATCAAGGATCAATAAAGTGTTCTTTGCCCCTCGCGGCCACATTTCTGGACTGGTTATTTCTGCTCAGGGAAGTTTTGACAGGATCGTTAAAAGATGTGTTTAATAGATCCCTGGACACTGGGGAGGTGCCACGGGATTGGTTAGAAGGGCTGACATGGTCCCTCTTCACAAATGTGGCAACAGAGGAGAAGTGGCAAATTACAGGCAGTAAGCCTTACCACAGTGGGAAAAGTAATGGAGATGCTGCTGAAAGAAAGGAAAGTGGATTTTCTGGAATGAACAGGTTGCGAGATCTGAAGCAACATAGATTTACCAAGGGAAGATTGTGCAAACAAATCTGATTGATTTCTTTGACTGCATGATGAGAGAACTAGATCAAGGGCATGTGATGAATGTGGTCTACTTAGATTTCAGCAAAGCCTTTGATACTGTTCCTCATAGGAGGCTTGTGCACAAACTGAGCAATCTAGGGATGGATCCCAAGGTGGTGAACTGAATCAAGAGCTGGTTGACTGGTGGACCACAGAGGGTAGTGGTGAATGGAACTCACTCTGAAGAAAGGAGGTTGAGTAGTGGAGTGCCTCAGGGATGACTCCTGGGACTAATACTGTTCAATGTCTTAGTGGGTGATATTGCCAAAAGGTTAAAAGGTAAAGTTTACCTTTTTGAAGATGATACAAAGATATGCAATAAAGTGGACCCTGTGAAGGGAGTAGACAACATGAGAAAAGAGCTACAAAAATTAGAAGAATAGTCAAATGCTTGTCAATTGAGATATAATGCAAAAAGTTCAGATTGATGCACTTGGGATGCAGAAACCCAAAGGAACTGAATGTGATTGGGGACGAGAGGCTGGTGTGCACAGACCAAGGGAGGGACCTTGGGGTTATAGTATGTGAGGATGTCAAGGTGGTACAATAATATGACAAGTCGGTGGCCAAATCCAGAAGGATGTTAGGCTGTATACAGAGCGGAATAATTAGCAGGAAGAAGGAGGTATTAGTTCCCCTGTACAGGTCACTTGGAGTACTGTATTTTGTTTAGTTTTGTAGACAGTTCTTTACAAAGTATATAAAAAGACTTGAATGATTCAGAGGAAAGCAATCAAGATGATTTGGGGACTGTGCCAGAAGGAATATGAAAAAAGACTTGAAGACCTAAATATGTATGCCCTAGAGGAGAGACAGGAGAATATGATACAGACATTTAAATGCTTAAAGGGTATTAGTGAACAAACAAACCTTTTTCAAAGATGAGGAAGCTGTAGAACTAGAGGACATGAAATGAAGCTGCAAGGAGGTAAATTTAAAAGCAATATCAGAAAATACTTTTTCATGGAAAAGGTAATGGATGCTTGGAATGTCCTCCTGAAAGAGCAGGTGGGAGCAAAAACAATGATGAAATTCATAAAGGCATGGGACAGACACAAAGGATCACTACATACCATGAGGAAGGAATCAAAACAAACACAAATAACTTCTAAATGGAGAGGAGTTACCTGCCTTGAGTGGCATGTACAACTCTACAACTATGACACCTTACTGAAAAGACTAGATGGACCATGCTGGTCTTTATCCTCCGTCACTTACTACTGTATGTTAGCTATGTTAAAATATTCATTATTCTTCTTGATAACTAAGCAGCCATTCTCTATCATCTCCCCACCACTTATTGTAGCTTCTTTCTGATCTATTACTCTACCCTTAAGATCATCAATGTTGTGCCCTGAACCACAATAGGGGCCGATAGATTCTTAGCAGTTATTCGACTATGAAAATATTGGCAAATCTATGAACTTGCTATGAGGAATATGTATTTATTAATCTAACTCTTTATGAAATATTCAGACTGCTTTAAATTATGAACTTGAACAATAACTGGGCCGATGATGTAATCTAAGAGAGACATATGATGATTGATAATCACTTTGCTCCCTCATTGGAATTTGATGGTCCCTAACATTACATCAAACAGCTGTGAGCTAAGGTTTTTTTAGCTGTTACACATATTTACCTTGGCGCTTTCCGGTTTTAAGAACTATTTCTTGTGATTCTTAGTGAATACTTTCACAAAACAAGCATGAAATAGCTGCCTTTTTGGGCTTTACACATAAGCACCTTGTTATGAAATTGCAGGGGATGGTTAGTATCATAAAGCAGTAATTTTTAACTGTATTCATATTATTCATTACAATTGAGCAGGAATCCATGCCAAGAGGTGGAGGTTCAGAAATATAAGCTTAGAATCCTTACTTCATAAGGCAGGCACTTATAGAGGGTATTTTTCAAAACAATTTTCACAAATAAAACAGTGCTTTCCCTGAAGAAGTGAGCTTTTATAAAATTGCCTATCCAAACATAAGAACATAAGAACATAAGATATGCCATACTGGGTCAGACCAAGGTCCATCAAGCCCAGTATCCTGTTTCCAACAGTGGCCAATCTAGGTGATACGTACCTAGCAGTTTCCCCAAAAGACACAGGTTCCACAATGCTTGTATTGGGTCAAGCATTGATATCCTGGGTCCCTTCTTAATAATGGTTTATGGACCTTTCCTCCAGGAACTTGTCCAAACCTTTTTTAAACCCAGCTACACTAACAGCCTTTACTACATCCTCCGGTAACAAATTCCAGAGTTTGATTATACATTGAGTGAAAAAATATTTTCTTTTATTAGTCTTAAATAGTTTACCCTGTAGCTTCATTGCATGTCCCCTAGTCTTTTTATATTCTGATAACATAAACAATCGATCTACGTTTACCTTAGGCGTTGGTCCGTGGTGTCCGTTGCTATGGGTGGCATTGATGACATATTGTGGACTAGATTGATGTGCTGCTATTTTGTGGTAACTTGCTGTTCCTTGTTCCTCTTCTTCTCCTATCTGTTTGACTGTCTCTGTCCTCTTCTCTGTCTTATCATATAAATGGCGTTCTTTTCTGTTTTTCCTCAAATGATATAGTATTGTAAACCGCTCTAATGCCTCTGGCCTGAGCGGTATATCAAATTTGAAATAAACAAAAATAAACATACCCGTTCCACTCCGTTCATTAATTTATAGACTTCTATCATATCTCTCCTCAGCCGTCTCTTTTCCAGGTTAAAGAGCCCTAACCTTTTTAGCCTTTCTTCATAGGAGTATCCGACCATCCCCTTTACCATTGTGTATAACTTTGCACTTGTCCACATTAAATTTCATCTGCCATTTTGATGCCCAGTCTTCCAATTTATCAAGATCCTCTTGCAATTTTCCACAATCCTCATGGGTTTTAACAACTTTAAATAGTTTTGTGTCATCTGCAAATTTGATAACCTCACTCGTTATTCCCCTTTCAAGGTAATTTATGAATATGTTAAAAAGCAGCGGACCCAGCACAGATCCCTGGGGTACACCACTATTCACCTTTCTCCATTGGGAAAATTGGCCATTTAGCCCTACCCTCTGCTTTCTATCTTTTAACCAGTTCCTGATCCACAGTAGTACACTGCCTCCTATCCCATGACTCTTTAGTTTTGCCAAAAGTCTCTGATTAGGGACCTTGTCAAAGGCTTTCTGAAAGTCCAGATACACTATATCACCCGACTCACCTTTGTCCACCTGTTTATTCACACCTTCAAAAAAACATAACAGATTGGTAAAACAAGATCTTCCTTGTCTAAAGCCATGTTGGCTGTCTCCCATTAGGCCATGACTATCTACATGCTGAGTAATTTTATTCTTTATGATGGTTTATACCATGTTTCCTGGTACTGACGTCAGGCTCACCGGTCTGTAGTTTCCCGGATCACCCCTGGAACCCTTTTTAAAAATTGGTGTTACATTGGCAATCCTCCAATCTTCAGGTATTGGAGATGATTTTAATGATAGTTCACAGATTACTAATAGCAGGTCTGCAATCTCATATTTCAGTTCCTTCAACACCCTTGGATGTATACCATCCGGCCCAGGTGATTTGCTACTCTTCAGTTTATCTAATAGTTGTAATACATCTTCCCGATGTATCAATATTTCCTTCAATTCTTGCGCACCTTTAAATGCCACTTCAGTCATGGGTAACATCCCTACATCTTCCTCAGTAAAGACCGAAGCAAAGAATTCATTCAGTCTCTCCGCTATCGCCGTGTCGACTCTTAGTGCCCCTTTAATCCCTCTATCATCTAATGGACCAACTGACTCTCTCACAGGTTTTTTGCTAAGAATTTACTTGAAAAAGTCTTTATTTCACGTTTTTGCTTCTGCAGCAAGCTTCTTCTCAAATTCTCCCTTTGCCTGCCTTATCAATGCCTTTCATTTGACTTGCCAGTGCTTGTGCTGGTTTCCAGGTTTCGTCGTTTGGCTCTTTTTTCCGATTTCCTGAAAGATGCTTTTTTGGCAACAACAGTCTCTCTGACCTCATCTTTAAACTATGCTGGCAGTTTTTTGGACTTCCTTCCACTTTTCTTAAAACGTGGAATACAGCTGGTCTGGGCTTCCAAGATAGCATTTTTCAACAACACTCAAGCTTGATGTAAGTCTTTAACCTTTGCAACTGCTCCTTTTAGCTTTTTCTTAACTATTTTCCTCATTTTATCATAGTCTCCCTTTTGAAAGTTAAAAGGTAGTACTGTGGATTTCCTTACTATCCCTCCTCCACTAATTAAATCAAAGGTGATCATGCTATGATCACTATTGCCAAGTGGCCCCAACACCCTTATCTCTTGCACTAGATCTGGTGTTCCACTAAGGAATAGGTCTAATATGGCTTCCCTTCTGGTCGGTTCATGAACCAGCTGCTCCAAGAAGCAGTCATTTATTTCATCTAGGAACTTTATCTCCCTAGCATGTCCTGACATTGCACTGACCCAGTCGATACCGGGGTAATTGAAATCACCCATTATTATTACTGTGCTGTAACCTTTGTTAGCTTCCTTGATTTCTTTGAGCATTTCATCATCCATTTGTTCATTCTGGCCAGGCGGTCGATAGTACACCCCCACTGCCATCGCCTTCCCCTTTACCTATAGAGGTAATTTTGGAGAGGTTATGACACTTACCATGCCAATACCCAGTGTATTTATGTACAGTGTGATACACATGTAAGTAGTGATTTTAGAAAATCACTAATGTACATGTGTTGTATATCCACAGAATGCACAGATCTCAAGGAGGTATGTTTGGGCATAGTATAGGTGTGTTGTGAGTAATCTTTTATAATACATATGTACTTTCCCTTTTACAAGGGGGAACACCTGTATATGTCAAAAAGGTTTTCAGTCAGCATGTACACCTTATCTGAATTAATGTGCCTTTTGTAAAATACCTAGGAAATTATAAACATCCTGACTTCAATGTCTCTTTTCTGATTTAGCTGTCCTATGTAAAATAGGGCTTTATATATTTTTGAAAGTATATGTGCAGTGCCATTTCCAATTTACTTTTACCCGCTGGAGAGGGAGGCTTTCCTGGGGTGGGGTTTGGCACTACACATATACTACTGAATTTTCCAAAGTATGAACATAATTTCTGTGGAGATATTTTCTAACAAAAAATAACAGATGCAAATATGTATGGCCACTATTCCTAGAATAATTTTCAAAGTGAATGTACATCCATATTTCTGCAACATCCATAGAGTGAAAATTACATGCATACTTTTCACCAAAGCAGGCAGCTATGAAATTTCCCTATTTGAGGATTGGGAATCATCTTTCCAGTCATATCCCACAGCTTACCAAGACATTCATTGAGTCCAAAGAGTGGGAGGTGGAAACAGTCTCATGGTATTATGACACTCCAGTTTGAAAACACGGCAGAGGACCTGATGTATTTTACCCCTATCTCCCCCTTTCCCTCAGAGGATAACCCTAGGTAATTTCATGGCAGGCTCAGCCTGGAAAGTAGGGTTGCTGACACCTTACAGCCTAGCAGCCCAGCTTGCATCTTTAGGCAGACAGTCCAATATATCCATACAATAACAACAAAGAGTCAAAACACCATAAAATAGGTTAAAACTTTAATCATAAAATATCAAACAAACAAGAGCATTAAAAACACAAACCATACATATCAATAAAACCTGACATGGCCATGTTTCAGTTTAGACTGCGTAAGGGGTAAAAACAATCTTTTAATAGGCATAGGGGTATGTTTACTAAAGTCCGGGAATTTGCGCGCCGCAAATCAGCGCACGGCAACGCGCCACTTAAACGGTGACAAACGCTCCTAAACGCCCCGCACAGGTGCGAGGAACCCCCGTGAATGTGCGCGACACACTAACGGGCCCCGCACAAATACGGGCCCGCAAATGTCCGAAAGAGGCGTGTAACGGCGAACGGAGGGCGGAGGAAGGTCCCCGAGGGGCGGAGAGACGGGGGTCAATGGGCGGGTAAGGGGAGGGGAGAGGCTCCCCGCACATGAACGGGGCCGAATTTCCCATGAAAAAATAGCGCGAGTGAAACAGTCGCGCTAGAGGTCATATAAAGGCAAGAGAAACCATTTCCGTTAGCAATGTACAGCAAAACCGGGGAAACCTGCAAAACGTAAGCAGTGTGATACATGTGCACAGCAGAAAGGTGAAAGTAAAAATAGACAATGACCAGAAAATCAATAATAAAAATAGTAATGCAGCTTGTGAACAGTTACAGTAATGGGCAAATATAAAAAGCACACCCAGGACAGTCCCAGAAAAAAAGATATGAATGTAGGAAGGGCCATGGAGCTGAGACTCCCCCAAAAATAATTCCCAGCCCTGTGGCTGTCCTGGGTGTCTTCCAAATGGTTGCCCACCAATATCACTGTTGCCCAGCTTAAAAGTAAGGCCCCGGTATATGTGTCTATTTCTGGGGTTTAGCTGCATGTTTGTCACCAGACAAGGTGAATGAGGCCACAGTAAAAGACTGAAGAGCAAGCTGTGCATACCCATCCTGACAGGTGTCCTATCACCAGGTACTGCACTGCCTCTGCGGCCACAGTGTGATGCAGCAGACAGAGCCAGCACCTCCAAAACAGGAGGGTCACAGGTTCAAATCCCAGCTGGGGCTCATGCCAGCCCAGTCCCAATATTTTAACCATCACCAAACAGAGATAGTAAAGACACCCCATTATTGCAGAGAGCATAAACATCTTGCAAACACCCATATTTTACCCTCCAGTGCACATGCACCTGAACAATGGGCATCACCCACAGCCGAGTTCCCCAAATGCAGTCCTGGAGTGGCTCAAACTAATCAGGCCATATGCGTTTGCTAAGATGAGGACATGCCAGCATGTTGGTGGAACAGTACAGAGGGTGGAGGGGGCAGGGGCTGTGAGCCACAGAAGACAGTGGCTTAGCCATGTGCAGTCTGGCACCGTCCACTGCTACAGACAGGCCGTGATGGATGTACAGACATGGACCTCCCAGGGAACCCAGTCAATCTGTGGCGACATGGTGGTGCAGTGCACACAGATAGTGTATGCAAGAACATAAGGTCAGAGGTTCAAAGCTCAGCTGGGGCTATGGCCAATTCCACCCACATTTTTGTCCAACAACTAAACTGTGTTGGTAAGCACAAACCTGTAATGCAGAGGAGATAGGCATTGTCTATATGGCTATCATTTCCCATCCAAAGCACATACACCATTAACTGTGGCATCACTCAGATCAGAGTATGCGAAATGCAGACCTGGAGGACCACACACCATTCAGCATCCATGCTGCGGCTAATACTAATGATTGTGCTGCATATCTATGCACCACCCCCATGTTATGCAGATGTAGCACATGCATATCCATGAGGGACATCCTAAAACCAGAACAGTGTCTGACACACCATGACCTGATGTGTGTAACCCATATGAAAGGCATCAACCAACAGGCCATGACACACCCATACCCACAGGCCCCATTGGACAATGCATCCTGGAGAGGCAGGACAGTGGGCCCTGCCTGTAATCCCCAAAAGTAGCAGATGTGTACCTTAGCAATGCCACCCCACACCTATGTACATGGCACACAGCTATCCAAGGTCCCATGTGAAAATATGTTCATAATGATTCAAATGCTCAGTACATGTGTCCCATTGAGCACCACCATAACAATCATTCAGATGTGTGTGTTGTGTGCAGCAGGTCTTGTGTCTGATAGTGCGTACCGCCCTGGGGAGTGACCCCCAACAGTCTATGCCTAACATATCCATGCCTGTAGTGTCACCAGGACTGGTGTGTTGGCCAGAGCTGTCAAACCTCTCGATTGTAGCACAAGAGAGGACCAACCTGGGTAATGGTCACAGCAATGTGAAACATCATCAGACACACCCAAGAAAGGCAGGGCCAAAATATATGAATGTTGGAAGGGTCACCAGCCCCTGCGGCATAAATGTTGAATGATCACACATTGATGTAGGATAGAGCAGGTTTCCCCACAGCAATGGACAGGTCCCCTATGGCATGCACATGTTGCACAACAGCATGTGTGAGTTGGGGGGAATGTGCAGTAGAGGTAGTTGCCGACATGCACACTGTATGGTTTAAAACTGTGCGCCCCCAGCACCAGTAGCAGAAGGGCCTGTAGCATGTTGGGAGAACTTTACTGGTATCTGAGGGGGCCAGTGGCAGGTGGCCAGAGAAGATGGAGGCTGAGCCAATGCCATGTGGGTGCACCGGACCACAACAGAAAGGCCCGCTATGACAAACAGACATGCCATCTCCAGGGTCCACATTCACTCTGTGACTGCAGTGTGGTGCAGGGGACACAGCCAGTGTGCTGGGGAGCCAAAGATTACCAGTTCAACTCCCAGCTGGGGCCAGCAGCAACACTGTGCACATATTTTACCCACCAGTAAAACGTGAGAGGAAATCAAAACATGTCTTGCAGATAACAACCAATATGTGTAGAGCACCCAACCTTTTTTCGGTGACCTCACAACCTTTTTCTTTTGTCTGAGCTAGCCGTAGGAAGGTCGGAAGAGAAACCGACCCACACCAAGCGAGTAGCTACGTTTATTATTATAGGTTCCTCACCAAAATAAAGTTAAAGGTCATTTAACCATAAAATAGTAAAAAGACTTATCTCAGTACAGAAATGCCAGTTATGAGAGATACACGATGCGCACGTTTCGGGCACTCTAGCCCTGTTTCAAGTGCAATAACTAGGATTCCTCAATCCTCAAATACCATCCTCTGAACGCCGCCAATGCAGCTAAGGTCATTATCACAATGGCTGATGAATCACTTTTAAAATAAAAGAAACGACCAATCAGTATCGGGAAAACCCCCACATGATGGGGAACCCCTGATCTGATTGGTTTTCAAAAGTTATGACGACATCATCATCTTATGCTCTTCAAAACACCTGGTATCATCCTTCCGAAATAGGGATATATCATTATTATGTCATTCCCGATGGTCACATAGAATTGTAACTTAAATAAGACTCTGCCAGTCTATTTCCCTGTTCAAACCTCCTGGCTCCATTGTTTCAAGACGAAAATGCCATCGTTGTTCTATGTATTGCAGACGTTCTTCCTGCTGTCCTCCCCGAGGATTAGCTGGCACATGATCAATAATAGACCATTGAAGCTGGTCAATAGTATGAGAATATTCTATACAATGAGAGACCATGGGTGCAGAAAGTACCGCACATCATGTGGGGGTTTTCCCGATACTGATTGGTCGTGTCTTTTATTTTAAAAGTGATTAATCAGCCATTGTAATAATGACCTTAGCTGCATTGACGGCGTTCAGAGGATGGTATGTGAAGATTGAGGAATCCTAGTTATTGCACCTGAAACAGGGCTAGAGTGCCCGAAACGTGCGCGTCGTGTATCTCTCATAACTGGCATTTCTGGACTGAGATAAGTCTTTTTACTATTTTATGGTTAAATGAACTTGAACTTTATTTTGGTGAAGAACCTATAACAATAAAAGTAGCTACTCGCTTGGTGTGGGTCGGTTTCTCTTCCGACCTTCCTACGGCTAGCTCCGACAAACAGAAAAAAGTTTGTGCGGTCACCGAAAAAAAGGTTGGGTGCTCTACACATATTGGTTATTGATTTGCCCTGAATAGAAGGTGTTTTTGTTTGTCTTACAGATAACAACAGCATGTTCAGAGGACCTCTATTATACCATAAGGATCACTTACCCCTCAAATATGTACAACACCTACAGCAGAGTCCACACAATGCATCACTGGAGGGCCACATGTCAGTCAGCTGTGATGCTGTACCCAATATAGGCCCATGTCAGCATGGTGGCGGATGCCAACTGCTGGCAGAGGGGGCAGAGGCTGCTGCCCCACAGCAGATCCTGGCCTAGCCACCCTCATGTGGCTGCAGTACAATCCAACAGACAGGCCCTGTGTGACACACAGCCATGGACTCCCCTGGGAATGTACTGTTGCTGTGCTAAGACGGTGGTGCAGTACATGTAGCAAGTGCCTCCAAGCACAGAAGGCCCCAGGTTCAATTCCCGGCTGGGGCACCTGCCATCACAGTCCCAATGTTTTACCCATTCGCGAAACCTTAAAGTAAAGAATGGAGCTCCCGTGCTGAGAACATAAGTGTTGGTCACGATACCATAGTTTGCTATAAATACCACACACCACATAAACATATGCCTCACCCACAGCAGAGTCCCCCATATGCAGCCATGGAGGCTCACACATCAATCAGGTTGTCTGATGTCTGCACGAAAGATGTGTGTGATGCAGGTGAGTTGAACACCACCATGGTATGCAGCTGTATCACAGGCATATTAATCACAGATAGCATGAAAGCCCAACAGGTGTTTGATTCACATTGACTGTAGTTGTGCAAACCTCCCTAGAGCAGTGGGCAACAGGGGCAGAAACAGTTGCACCTGCAGGCACCAGTATTGGAAGACCGATGAAGTGGCAGGATGTAGGGCCCTGTGTGGCGTTCAGAAAACTAGCATGTGCATACATCAACAATCCCACACTACACATTTGGAGATGTCACACATATATACAAAGCAATATATGATCACTGACCGATAAAAATGCTCATGCTACGCACAAGCAGAACAGCGAGCTGTCACAAACCAACGTCTCTGATGTATGTGCAATGTGTGTCAGGTCATATCTCCTTCAGAGAGTAGCACCCTCGGAAATTACTCCAAAAGTACATCCCAACGTTGCCATGCCCACACTGTGCTCATCACTGTTATGTTGGCCATGGCTCCCAAATAACAACACATCTGTTCAATGTTGTCCTAGGTGTGGGGAGTGTGTGTCTGTCTATCCAGTGTGTGGTGGCTGTCAACACCTCCCACAGATCACACTAATAGCACCGTTGCCATTATTGGCCTGCCAATGTGCATAATGAGGAGCAAAGTACTGTGGGTACACAACAAACAGGGTGGCTGGAGCAGGATGCAGCTACACAGGGCAAATGTGCATGCCTAGGACCATGCTGTGCCGTGGCATCACCCCCACAGACATGGTGTCCATAGCATGCCTTGTGTGGAGGTCACTCTCCCCCTGAACGATCAGTGACCATGGCATGGCTAGGTCCCGACATAGTGCCATATAATAGTTCTCTCATGTGATATATATGGGTGCTGTGTATATGTGAGGCCCAATCACTGAGGTAATTGTGCGGTGGGTGTGCTGACATCCCAGTTATGGGTGCACACAGTCTCCCTGGTAGCATGCACCATGGACTGGCCAGTGGCCTGTCTGCAGTTTGCATGTGTCTGGCTAGAACACCGTGCAGGGTCAGTAGCTGGGCACAGAATGTGCCTGCTGCTGGAAAATGTCAGATGGTGTTGGTGAGCGTAGGCCCTCAGGCCATACTGTCTGTCTGCCGCACCCTGAAATATGGATGCGTCCATAATAGCAGTGAGTGACCTGTAGGTTTTCTGTACCACAGCTGGACCCAGTCTGCTGATGGTGGCAGCTACACCCACCATAGCTGGGATGTAGAATGTGGATATGTTTTGTTTGGGGAAACTGGGTTCCACAGGGAAGGTTTGGTGGTCAGACATACCCGGCCTATAGGTCCTGTAACCTCCTCTCCCCCACCCCCCTGCAAATATATCATGAAGGGCAGGCCACCCACACAGGATATGCCCCCCTTCGGGAACATTGTAGCTCACAAGGCCCAGCTGGGTCTTGGAGACAGAAATGGTCAGATGTGCCAAACTATCAGACATTGGCAAACAAATTGATATGATGTATAGGCCATCTCAGCCAGGATAGGTGCTGTCAGTCTCACCTCACCCTCAGGGTGAGCAACAGACACACACTGGGATGGTCAGTACCCACTCTGCACAAGAAACACAGAAGGTCAATGTCCAACACGAGGCCGAGGTGCTGTGGGGTTGCACACCCTATCACTGGACCATCACTAGACTGCTGCTTTGCATGTGCAGTGCATCATGGGTGCGACTGGATAGACTACACCCTGGTAACTGCAGCACAAAGTCTGCAGAGGTTATATTCTAGCCAGACAGACCTCACATCACAGCCACAGAGCTGTAGTCCCCTGGTGACTGCAATGCCTCTGAAGTGAAAGGTTGTTGGTTCAAATCCAAAGTGTGTGTGTATAAGCAAAGTGATTTATATATTGTCCTTGGCCCCTATACGCCGCCAGTCAGCAGCAGTGCAGGTCTGAATCTATATAATTATGCATGTCCTCTATACTGCTTTTTCCAAAGATCAAAGGCGGTGTACACTTAACATATAATGAACATGGTTTTACATGGAACAGCGCCTACATTGCATAAAAATAACATACATTGAAGATGACATTGTAACATATAGCAAACATTTTGACGGTTCATGGGGACTGTCAAGCCTGGAATGTGTGTAATGTCCTGTAGTACTGGCAATTCCGAAAACATCACAGTGCATTAACCCAAGTCCACCCTATACGGTTGTGTAAGGAGCACATGATGCAGACAGCACTGTGAGGATCACAGAGATTCCAGCACTATTTCACAGTCAGGGACCTGTCACTGGCTGCACTCACCAAGAACCACATGTGGATGGAAACATGCAACCTCTGGCTCCACAGGTATCAAGGTTAGGTGTGGGCCACAGCTCGATTGCTAAGAACACATGCCTGTCTGGTGAAAGAGGCAGGCATGCAGACAGTGTGCAATGGTCACCAGGGGTGCGCTGTTCCATTGGTGAGAATGGTGTACTGCACATGATGTACGTAGCAGTGTGAGGGTCTTGCCAATAGCAGCACCTCTGTAATGTGGAAACCGGTCTGGGGCAGGTAACAATGTTGCAATGTATGAAGATATATGTCTGGTGCAGCACAGATGTACATGAAATAAACCATGGCTACTGTTGCACTCAAGTATGAGAATGTGTGATGCCTGAGACACGCAGTCCTGAGCTCAACTGGAAGATGTAACCCATGACGGCTGGTTAAGCAGTCCATGTATCAACCATTGAGCTATCTTGCAAAAACCAGGACTGTATGCCGTCACACATACCAAAGGATAATGTGCAGTGTGGTGACATGGGGACCCACATAGTCCTGTAATGTCCAAACACGCAACCTACTTTGCGTGTGCAATGCTCATATATGAATCACCCCCCCAACCCCGATGGCAAACACCACAAAATGTCTGTCCACACATGGAGATACACCATACAAGATATTGCACTGGCACACACAACCCCCTATCACCAGGTTGAGTGACACCTGATGCTGATGGTTTGTCTGCACCCATAACTAGTAGTGTCTGAGCACTACCTGCTATGTGACACACATAGCACACCTCATCTGACAATGCATCAGCAATCAGTTGCTATGTGTCCAGAGGTTCAAAACCACACTGTGTGGACAAGGGTAAACCATAATAATAATTGTTTGTCAAAGTGACATTAGAGACACCCCAGTAACTATGTAATTAGGCACAGAACAGTAAACATATTTTGAGCACAACCCTTACTAATCAATATGAATGGTGCGTGTAGATAGTATTTGCAATTTGCAGACGCACAGCCATGTGGAGCGCAAGGGCGTGCAGAGATCTGACGCGCAGCCATGCGAAACGCACGTGCGCGATACGTCACGCGCAATTCCGGAAGTTGCGCCGGGAGCGTCCGCGCGTCACCACGCCCAGAAAACAAACATGGCGACCCGAACAAGGAAGCCGGCTTTCAGCCACAAAGAGCTGTGCCACCTGGGCTCCCTGATAGCCCAAAAGCAGCACAGGCTGTTCCCAGGGCCCTCCAGGAAAAAGAACATGGGGAGGGTCCTGAGGGCCTGGGAGAGGGTGACCAGGCGTTTTTAACAGGCAGGCAGACCATCCACGGGAGGTAAGTGAATGGACCTAGGTCAAAATAAACATACACACATACAGGGTTGATGTCAGCTGTCCATGCTGTTGTAAGTAGTCTGTATAAGTTTAGTGTAGCAGTGTGAAACACATGCCATATAAATGTGGTATCATATCTGATTGTGTGGCCATGTAGCCAGGTGTGTGACGGTTTGTGCCAAAGAGGGCATGATGGCCCCCTGGCGTCATGACAGCTGCTGGTGTTGATACAGCAAAGCAGACTGTAACAAAACCTAGGCCATGCATCTGCATAAGGAGCGTATGCAAACATCCTGTGTTGATGGCGGTATCTGCATCAGCAGGGTAACACATAGGGTTACCCATCAGGGGTGGTGCAATGTTAAGCACATGGGGCCTCAGACATACAGGTGATCTGGGGTTGTCTGCCAATGTTGTTTAATACATCCACCCTATCCTCAGGGGTCCAGAGAGCCCCTCAAAGTGTGCACTCAGTCACTCTGTGGATATGTGTGTGTGTCAGAATGTTCTGGGGATCACCATCACCATCTCCAGGAGTCTACAGGGCCACACAACAGTGGTCCCCACACCCAATGGGGATATGGCTGTGTGGTACTGATGTAGTTGGAAGCATCCCTCCTACCTCCAGGAGTGCAGAGAGGCCATCCAAAGTGGGCTCTGTGTCACCCTGGAGATATGGCTGTGTGTACTAATGTAGTTGGAAGCATCCCCCTACCTCCAGGAGTGCAGAGAGACCATCCAAAGTGGGCTCTGTGTCACCCTGGAGATATGGCTGTGTGTACTAATGTAGTTGGAAGCATCCCCCTACCTCCAGGAGTGCAGAGAGACCATTCCAAAGTGGGCTCTGTGTCACCCTGGAGATATGGCTGTGTGTACTAATGTAGTTGGAAGCATCCCCCTACCTCCAGGGGGCCAGTGAGAACATTCAAAGTGGGCTCTGTGTCACCCTGGAGATATGGCTGTGTGTACTAATGTAGTTGGAAGCATCCCCCTACCTCCAGGGGGCCAGAGAGACCATCCAAAGTGGGCTCTGTGTCACCCTGGAGATATGGCTGTGTGTACTAATGGAGTTGGAAGCATGCCCCTACCTCCAGGAGTGCAGAGAGGCCATCCAAAGTGGGCTCTGTGTCACCCTGGAGATATGGCTGTGTGTACTAATGTAGTTGGAAGCATCCCCCTACCTCCAGGAGTGCAGAGAGACCATCCAAAGTGGGCTCTGTGTCACCCGGAGATATGGCTGTGTGTACTAATGTAGTTGGAAGCATCCCCCTACCTCCAGGGGGCCAGTGAGAACATTCAAAGTGGGCTCTGTGTCACCCTGGAGATATGGCTGTGTGTACTAATGTAGTTGGAAGCATCCCCCTACCTCCAGGGGGCCAGAGAGACCATCCAAAGTGGGCTCTGTGTCACCCTGGAGATATGGCTGTGTGTACTAATGTAGTTGGAAGCATCCCCCTACCTCCAGGAGTGCAGAGGGGCCATCCAAAACTGGGCTCTGTGTCACCCTGGAGATATGGCTGTGTGTACTAATGTAGTTGGAAGCATCCCCCTACCTCCAGGAGTGCAGAGAGACCATCCAAAGTGGGCTCTGTGTCACCCTGGAGATATGGCTGTGTGTACTAATGTAGTTGGAAGCATCCCCCTAACCTCCAGGGGGCAGAGAGAGGACCATCCAAAAGTGGGCTCTGTGTCACCCTGGAGATATGGCTGTGTGTACTAATGTAGTTGGAAGCATCCCCCTACCTCCAGGAGTGCAGAGAGACCATCCAAAGTGGGCTCTGTGTCACCCTGGAGATATGGCTGTGTGTACTAATGTAGTTGGAAGCATCCCCCTACCTCCAGGAGTGCAGAGAGACCATCCAAAGTGGGCTCTGTGTCACCCTGGAGATATGGCTGTGTGTACTAATGTAGTTGGAAGCATCCCCCTACCTCCAGGAGTGCAGAGAGACCATCCAAAGTGGGCTCTGTGTCACCCTGGAGATATGGCTGTGTGTACTAATGTAGTTGGAAGCATCCCCCTACCTCCAGGAGTGCAGAGAGGCCATCCAAAGTGGGCTCTGTGTCACCCTGGAGATATGGCTGTGTGTACTAATGGAGTTGGAAGCATCCCCCTACCTCCAGGAGTGCAGAGAGGCCATCCAAAGTGGGCTCTGTGTCACCCTGGAGATATGGCTGTGTGTACTAATGGAGTTGGAAGCATCCCCCTAACTCCAGGAGTGCAGAGAGGCCATCCAAAGTGGGCTCTGTGTCACCCTGGAGATATGGCTGTGTGTACTAATGGAGTTGGGAGCATCCCCCTACCTCCAGGAGTGCAGAGAGGCCATCCAAAGTGGGCTCTGTGTCACCCTGGAGATATGGCTGTGTGTACTAATGTAGTTGGAAGCATCCCCCTACCTCCAGGAGTGCAGAGAGGCCATCCAAAGTGGGCTCTGTGTCACCCTGGAGATATGGCTGTGTGTACTAATGTAGTTGGAAGCATCCCCCTACCTCCAGGAGTGCAGAGAGACCATCCAAAGTGGGCTCTGTGTCACCCTGGAGATATGGCTGTGTGTACTAATGTAGTTGGAAGCATCCCCCTACCTCCAGGGGGCCAGAGAGAACATACAAAGTGGGCTCTGTGTCACCCTGGAGATATGGCTGTGTGTACTAATGTAGCTGTAAGCATCCCCCTACCTCCAGGGGGCCAGAGAGACCATTCAAAGTGGGCTCTGTGTCACCCTGGAGATATGGCTGTGTGTACTAATGTAGTTGGAAGCATCCCCCTACCTCCAGGGGGCCAGTGAGAACATTCAAAGTGGGCTCTGTGTCACCCTGGAGATATGGCTGTGTGTACTAATGTAGTTGGAAGCATCCCCCTACCTCCAGGGGGCCAGAGCCCATCCAAAGTGGGCTCTGTGTCACCCTGGAGATATGGCTGTGTGTACTAATGTAGTTGGAAGCATCCCCCTACCTCCAGGAGTGCAGAGAGGCCATCCAAAGTGGGCTCTGTGTCACCCTGGAGATATGGCTGTGTGTACTAATGTAGTTGGAAGCATCCCCCTACCTCCAGGGGGCCAGAGAGAACATACAAAGTGGGCTCTGTGTCACCCTGGAGATAGGGCTGTGTGTACTAATGTAGTTGGAAGCATCCCCCTACCTCCAGGGGTCCAGTGAGACCATTCAAAGTGGGCTCTGTGTCACCCTGGAGATATGGCTGTGTGTACTAATGTAGTTGGAAGCATCCCCCTACCTCCAGGAGTGCAGAGAGGCCATCCAAAGTGGGCTCTGTGTATCACTGGAGATATGGCTGTGTGTACTAATGTAGTTGGAAGCATCCCCCTACCTCCAGGAGGGCAGAGAGGCCATCCAAAGTGGGCTCTGTGTCACCCTGGCGATATGGCTGTACTAATGTAGTTGGAAGCATCCCCCTACCTCCAGGAGTGCAGAGAGACCATACCAAAGTGGGCTCTGTGTCACCCTGGAGATATGGCTGTGTGGTACTGATGTAGTTGGAAGCATCCCCCTACCTCCAGGGGGCCAGAGGAGGACCATCCAAAGTGGGCTCTGTGTCACCCTGGAGATTATGGCTGTGTGTACTATTGTAGTTGGAAGCATCCCCCTACCTCCAGGAGTGCAGAGAGGCCATCCAAAGTGGGCTCTGTGTCACCCTGGAGATATGGCTGTGTGTACTAATGGAGTTGGAAGCATCCCCCTACCTCCAGGAGTGCAGAGAGGCCATCCAAAGTGGGCTCTGTGTCACCCTGTAGATATGGCTGTGTGTACTAATGTAGTTGGAAGCATCCCCCTACCTCCAGGAGTGCAGAGAGGCCATCCAAAGTGGGCTCTGTGTCACCCTGGAGATATGGCTGTGTGTACTAATGGAGTTGGAAGCATCCCCCTACCTCCAGGAGTGCAGAGAGGCCATCCAAAGTGGGCTCTGTGTCACCCTGGAGATATGGCTGTGTGTACTAATGTAGTTGGAAGCATCCCCCTACCTCCAGGAGTGCAGAGAGACCATCCAAAGTGGGCTCTGTGTCACCCTGGAGATATGGCTATTTGTACTAATGTAGTTTGGAAGCATCCCCCTACCTCCAGGGGGCCAGTGGGAACATTCAAAGTGGGCTCTGTGTCACCCTGGAGATATGGCTGTGTGTACTTAATGTAGTTGGAAGCATCCCCCTACCTCCAGGGGGCCAGAGAGACCATCCAAAAGTGGGCTCTGTGTCCACCCTGGAGATATGGCTGTGTGTACTAATGTAGTTGGAAGCATCCCCCCTACCTCCAGGGGCCAGTGGGAACATTCAAAGTGGGCTCGGGGTCACCCTGGAAGATATGGCTGTGTGTACTAATGTAGTGAAGCATCCCCATACCTCCAGGAGTGAAGGAGAGACCATCCCAAAGTGGGCTCTGTGTCACCCTGGAGATATGGCTGTGGGTACTAATGTAGTTGGAAAGCATCCCCCTACCTCCAGGAGGGCAGAGAGACCATCCAAAGTGGGCTCGGTGTCACCCTGGAGATATGTGCTGTGTGTACTAATGTAGTTGGAAGCATCCCCCTACCTCAGGGTGGCAGTGGGAACATTCCAAAGTGGGGCTCTGTGTCACCCTGGAGATATGGCTGTGTTGTACAATGTAGGTTGGAAGCATCCCCATACCTCCAGGAGTGCAAGAGGGCCATCCAAAGTGGGCTCTGTGTCACCCTGGAGGATATGGCTGGTGGTACTAATGGAGTTGGAAGAAGCCCCTACCGCAAGGGGCCAGACGAGGCCAACCAAGTGGGCGCTGTCACCCAGGTGATATGTGCAGTGTGGACACAGCAGATGAAGCCAATCACCCGTATCTCAGGGCACACATGTTACATGCTTTGTGTGGGCATGGGCGTCAACATGTTGCAATGCTGTATCCTGATGATGAGGCGCCCCTGGCACCACAAAAGGGGACCCTGTTGGCGGGGGAGCTGAACGTGACGGAGGGTATGGTGGCAGGCAAATGCTGTGCAATAAGGTATAGTGGTCTGGCTGCAACGGCATCCGCAGTCCAGGGGCCACATAAGCCAAGGACAAACACTGTAGATGTAATGGAGTATGATATGTATGGCATGCAGGATCTGGTATGCGCGTGAGCAAATACGAACACGACAGTATCTCCGAGAACCAGGTCACAAACCTCTGCAATGGCAAACCTGTCTACAGCTATGTATGTTGATTCAGGTCGCTCCTACCCCACAGCCCACAGGCATTACCGCCCCTGTGTGCGTAGTGTATCTCACAGATGCCCTTGAAAGTTGCAAGACTACACAGTCAGGTGGCCCAGATAGCCTAAGAGGCACACCCTGACCAGAGGTGCGAATAGCCATAGTGTGTGCAGTGACACCTCCCAGAACACATACACGACACAGGGTAGAGGAACGATATGGAAACACCCCGATACGCCTGTTTGGGACAGATGCCTGTCCACCATGACCAGTATGCTATGTCCAACATTTGCCAAGGTTGCGACTGACGTAGCTATCTACCATCCCCCATGACATACAGGATACACTTGATCCGGTAGTGGTATGGCAAGTGACATCTCTGGCTATGTACAAAGGCATGTGTCATGCACCCTGTGTCCCCTGCCAAGGTGCATAGGGGAACCCCCCCAATGTCCTTATGTGCCTCCAAACACCCATGTGTGCTGGTAAATACTGTTGCCAATGGTCGTGGAGTGCATGGCATGTTGTATCATAGTGTGACCCCAAATGTGGATGATGTAACACCCACAGGTGACAGGGCTGGAGCACAGGGGGACACCATCCAGTGGGCCCACAAAACATGGACATGGCAATGCGCAATGTCTCTCAAGGGTGGCCACAAGGGAAACAGATATGTGCGCGTATGGGAGACCTGCACAATCCACATAGGTTGTGACTGCAGCACATGGCAACACACACAGCTAGGCATTTAGGGTTAGTACTGGGTACAGCTAACACATCTGGAACAATCAGGAATGAGCTGACACATGATGGTACCTTGGGAAAAAAGTGGCCTTTTGAGGCCAGCATGGCCACAGCTCCCCACCAGCAACATCGTGACGTAAAGCACAGGGGGGAACACAGAGGCACCTGTCACCGTCCCTGAGTGGTCAGCCCAAAATGATGCAACTCCGAGATCCATTAGGTTAGTCCGACATCCCCATCTCTGTGTCCCTGTATGTGCACCACACCCGACGTTGTAGCCATCCCTGTGGCTGTGTCTGCTGAGGCCACGCCATCGAACGGGGCGTTGTATTAACTGGTGTATGTGAAAGGACCCTCACCAGTGGTTGTGTGGACCTCACGCAAGACACAAGACAAGGGGGGGGGGGGAGGTCCTTGGCAATGGACAGTAACCATGTCCTCACAAATATCTGTGCCCAGTCCAAAGCACACAACACCAGGCATGGAAGCCACGCCCTGGGTCAGGGGACGGGGACGTGGGGGGTGCTGATCCCTCCCCAGTCACTGTCAGCCATGCGCCAGTGTGCTGACTGCCGAGGGCCCGCATGTGCGATGTTCACGATGATTGTTTTATTACAGTGGGTTGGCACACAGGGGTGGTAGGCTGAAGCGGCAGCCAGGCACAGTGGCCACCACCACACAAACATGCTGGGTGGGAAGCAATGTCCCCTGTGCAGCCCCATGTTCCCTTGTGTATCACATCTGACACAACATACAGTGTGCTGGTTCTAAAAGGGGTCCCGAACCCTAGCACATGGGGTTTCCCTGGTGGTGTGGAGCTGAGGAGAGCACACTGCACAAACATCCCTGGTGGTATCACTGGCCATGAAAAGCGACTCACGTGCCCACAGCAATGTATGGGGTCAGCAGATG